>JBAJHW010000004.1:202841726-204159226 GCA_037013535.1 Intellagama lesueurii
TCTGAAAGGAGGAAAGTGAACGTTTACCAAATAATAGTAAATACTATTTAATAGCAAATTCTATAGTAAGTAAATACTACTTACTATAGAAAAAGCTATAGGTAAGCTTTTGTACCTCACAACCACTACTATACCAGACATAGCTACTGCTGTAGGAACACTAAGTGGAAAAGTTAATTTGCCAACACAGAGTCATTGTACAGGTGTGAAAAGGCTAGCTAGATATTTGAAAGGGACAATCGATTTTAAAAAGACTATAAAC
Source organism: Intellagama lesueurii (assembly GCA_037013535.1). NCBI lineage: Eukaryota > Metazoa > Chordata > Lepidosauria > Squamata > Agamidae > Intellagama > Intellagama lesueurii. The sequence goes on from JBAJHW010000004.1 coordinate 202,841,989, forward strand.
TAGTAAAAACCCAAATCTTGTAGGCTACACTAATGCAGATTGGGCAGAGGACAGTACAGATCATGCATGATGATGGCCCTATTTCATGGGCTAGTCACAAACAAGATAGTGTAATGTATTCTCGAAGGCTTTTGCACACAAATGACCAGCTAACGACACCCATCAATCACAGTGACAGATCAACTCTCCCCCTTATCACAACAATACACCCACAACAAAAACACGCTGATCACCATAATCACCCAATCTCCTGAAAAGGACAAAAGCTGATCGATTCCCACAGCTATAAATACTCAACTATCCCACAAAACTGCACCAGAGCACAGAGTTCTGACTCCTGTCCTCTGAAGATGCGGGCCACAGAGACTCACATGCTGCCTCTAGTAGGTGTGGGTTGGGAGGGACCTTTCTGGGCTGGAGTGATTGTCAGTCACTAATAGCACTAATCAATCATTCCCTCCTGCCTCTGATTCAAAGAGAGCTCCACCTCTCTGTTCTGAGCCTTTTTCCCCTCTCTGGTTTCTGTTGGCAGTTAGTAGTCTGTTGAGGCCTGTAGCTTGAAGCAGTCATGTTTGTCCATTTGCTGTTTGATCTATAAGTAAATGAAAACTCTTTATTCTTTCTCTACAAATGTGTCAGTTATTGAGACTGTAAGTGCCAGTTAATGAGAAAGAAAAGGGGTGGACTAATCTGGGAACTTGAAGCTATTGTGCTCTGTGAATTCCTGCACTTCTGCTGCACAGCTAGATGAAGTCAATCAACAATTCAAAACACTGCAGCAGCTTCCTTCATAAGATTTGTGTACAAAAAGCTCCATTACAGTATGAAAGACAGACTACCTGACACAAACAGCTCTGTTGTCTATCATCTCTCTTCTGCTAGCTCATTGCTCTCTGGCATCTGCTGCCTGGATTGGCTGTGCTCACTCTACTCAATGATAAAGTCAGCCTTGCAAAGATTAATACTTAGAATTTTGTTCTTAGAGTTACCTGCCCTGTTATCTGTGGCTGAATTAGGCTGGAAGAGAAACCAGGACGTACACCAATGCTGCAGTAATTTGTTTTATTGTAGCATTAAATGTCACTACCATTACTCAGTCTGACAGAAAGGTAGAAGGCGTAGGAGTTCATAGTTCAAATGTGTATAAATTATCTTCCTGTGGAGAAAAAAAAGGTGTAAACCAAGTTTATTGAAAAACAAAAAACAAGAGTGTGTTATTATATTGTGCTTCTCTTCCTGTGTTATGCCAGATATAAACACATGCCAATTCCTAGCACCAGCTTTCAGCTAGAATACCTCTCAAAATACTAACATTCTTTGATCTGCTTTCAAGTTAGCTTGTTTTTCATCAGCAGAAACACAGCCTCTTTTTTTCAGTAAACTCCACAAACAATGGATTTCTCATTTATTTGATATATTACAACCATAAGGCTCCAATCCTGTGCACACTCCAGGGGAGTAGGTTTTGCTGAAATCAATAGTTTTGCTTCTCTCTAAACATAAACATGCAGCAGACTGGCCAAAATCCTGCTGAGATCTCACACAATTTAGTGTGCAACAGTAAATGATCCCACTAACAACTTCCAGTATTTCACCAATGAGATTCATGAAAGTTGCATTATGCTGGCAGATATAACTTATAAAATTTTGGCCATTATGTTAAAAAAATAACAGATTTTTAATGTAAAAAAAAATCAAGATTCTGTTCATCTTTAAGGCACCATAAGAATTTTTTATGTTGGTTTTGGCACAACAAATTCTACTCTACAATTGACAGACAAGGGAGGGAACACATTATTTTTCTCTGTTTATTCTATGCTCTTCAAATATTTATAAGGATCACTGAAAGGAAATGTGTTTTTTTAATGAACTGACTCTTAGAATTACTTAAACTTTGTGTATTTCTCACTCTGAAGCAGAATATAGAGAACTGAGAGAAATAATTGAAACATTACCAAATCCACTAATGCAGCAACAATGGATTTGCATCTGATGTACGATGTAACTCCAATTGGTAGTTATGTATATAAACAAAACACTTTATTCACATCTGAAAACTATATTATTGTTGTGGTTGTTGTTATGTGCCATCAAATCACTTCTGGCTCATGACGATCTTATGAATGACCAATCACCAAAATTTCCTGTCCTCAATAGCCCTGCTCAGCTCCTGCAGACTCAAGCCTGTGACTTGCTTTAGGGAGTCAGTCCATCTCATATTTGGTCTTCCTCTTTTCCTGCTGCCTTCCACCTTTTCCAAAATTATTATTAGGGAGTCAGTCCATCTCATATTTGGTCTTCCTCTTTTCCTGCTGCCTTCCACCTTTTCCAAAATTATTATTTTTTTCCAGAGAATTCTGCCTTCTCATGATGTGCCCAGAGTAGGACAGCCTCAGCTTCAACATTTTTGTCTCCAGAGATAGTTCAGGCTTGATTTGATCTAGGACCCACTTGTCTGCCTTCTAGAAGTCCAAGGTATCAGCAAAGCTCTCCAGTACCACATTCAAACAATGAAAGGATGGAAATGAGGCTGTCATACTTTGCCAACTCACTGAAAAAACAATCATGCTAGGAAAAATTGAAGGCAGCGGGTAAAGAGGAAGACCAAACATGAGGTCCTTTGACTCCATAAAGGAAGTCACAGTGTTCAGTCTGCAAGAGCTGAGCGGGGCTGCTGAGGACAGGGACATTTTGGAGATCGCTCATCCAACCATAAGTCAGAAGTGACTTGACCGCACACAACAACAGTATGTAAAGAGGATGAAATGAGAAATAACACAGAGATCTGCTACTCTTTTAAGTTTCGGATCACACAATCCGATATTGTATGACTGGTTAGAGAGAACACCATAGTTGGCTGGATAGTTCAGTGAGACAGAACACCTCCAGAAGTTGGAAGTTGGATTTTCACCTATGCTTTGTAGGAGGAGAAGCAGCTTGTGTGGCCTCATGATCCTGGACTGTCCCCAGAAGAAGGAAATGTAAGCTTTTTCAAATACTCCACAGCTAAAAAAAACCTGGAAGGGGTCACTACGGGTTGGAATCCACCTGTAATTATTCTTAAAAAGCAGAGCAGCATCAACTGTCAGTATCAATGAACATTTAGAGATATACAAATTGCTGATGTTATTTACAGAATATTGATTGCATAGCTTCTGCGAAACGAGTAACAAAAAAGGGCAAGAAATCTTACACAGATTCTTTTGGCTGAGTGTGAAAATTTGGGGGATAAAAGCTGCTAGCTACACAGCAGAAAAAGGTCAGGGACCTACAGAGCAGAATTAGCTTAAAGTCGCCCCACAATAAACCACTCTTTATTACTTTGTTCTCCTCAACTGACACTTATTGTCTCAAAAACTCACTCAGAGACATTGGTAAAAGAAAGAGTAAAAAGCTCAATTTACTTACAATTCTGAAACATATAAAAATAAACATTCTGTAGAATAATATTAACTTGTTACATGAACAGAGCTTAACTGACTAACTAGATTTATACTGATTATGTGACAAACAGCAGACTGACTACATAGCTGGCTCTAACTGACTAACTACATTACTCTAACCACAAGACTGCACAGAGACTGACAGAAAAAAAGAGTCAGAAAAGAACCTTTGAGCAGAGAGTTGCTCTTTCCAAGAATTTGAGGGAAAGAAGGAACAATTTGTCACTGCTGGATTGATTGACAGCTATTCCAGTCCAGAAAAGTTCCTCCGAGGTAAAAATTCTTAAAGACAGCATACGAAGGTTGCCAATAATTCCAGCAGAATCTAAAGCCAGGGTAGGGTAACTGTAGCCATCCAGATGTTGCTAGACTGCAGTTCCCATCACTAACTAAGGAGTGTTGCTCCTTAGTTAGAAGCCATTCACAACTATGATTTACATTGCTTGACTTACCAGTATACATAAGTAATATGCTTCTAGCCAGAGCAATTTGCTTGGACTAGAGATATTTCAAGCCTGTTGCAAACAACATGGCAAAAGGAATAACTAACATTCTTCTGCCATCCATGTTCTATTTGGATAGTGCATGTAGAAAAATTTCTGCAAGGGAGCTGCCTCTTTTCTAAAGGGACATCAGTACAAGTTGATGGGTCAGTGGGTACCTGAATACCACCACCCCCAGCTAAAAATCATTAGATGCCAGGGTGCTGGAAAAAGAACTGGATTTGCAAAGCGCTGCACTTGCATACAATATCTTTATTTACAGAAATGAAAGTTCAGTGAAAAATGGGTTTCCTAGCTGCCCCAGCTGGATGTCCTTTTTCCTTGTGGGGTTATAACTGCAACTTGTTTATTTGCCACATATTTTATTGCTTGAATAGAAGTTTTATGTGGAGTTGCATCTCCCTTTGTTCCTGTCCTCTTGGAAATGTTTTCATATATAAGCAAAATCAGATGAAGAGGTTTAATATTCTTATAGATTTGGGCTCTTTCTTTTTTCATTTGTATCAGTGTGTTGCACAATTTACAATTATGGATGTATATGAAATATAGGTAAAATTAAAAACAAATCAAAAAGTTAAGATAATTAAACTGTTTTTGACCAGAAGCAAGCTACTTCAATAGTGTTATCTCAGCCATTTGTTAGATCTTCTTTTGTCCACATTGTGGGCATAAATTGCATGCACGTATGTTCTGCATTGATTCAATTTCTCCAGAGTCACAGAAAATTTGTTCTATATCCAAGTAGCACCATTGTACTTTGTCATTATTTGATCTTCCTACTTTGCTTTGAAGTCTGTTAAGTGACTTCCAGGTAGTCCAGCTAGACACTCTTCAGCATTCATCCATTCAGCAAGGTGTGTTGTTTTTGTTCTCCGTAGGTTTAGTCTAGCCTCTTCTGGTTTCATATTTAGAGCTTGAGATGTGCACAGAAATATTTCCTCAATTTTAGCCATTATTTAGGGGGTTGGTGCCTCTGAAGTGGATGGGTTTGGAGCTATATTACCTTAGTTTGTTCATTATTTGCTAGCACCTCTCAACATACTTCTGGAGGGGCAATGCCAGCCAAACAATAGACTTTTTCAATGGAGGTAAGCTTCAGGCAGCCACTAATAATCCTGCATGATTCATTAAGAACTACATCCACTTATTTGGCATGTGCTGATTTGTACCATACGGCACTAGCATATTCTGCTGTGGAGTAGCGCAGGGACAAAGGTGCTGTTCTTATTGTTTGTGGGTGTGCAACCCAGTCTGACTAAATTTGAGTTGCCTTAATTACTGTGACCAAACAGCTGATGGTGGTCAGGAAGGAATTTAACAGAAAACCATTGATGCTGTTCCTCGATGCCTAGAAAACTCTCCCTCTCTTCCCTTTAGAAGGTGGCATCGTTTGGCTAGTGAGGTGAAAGAACACTTTACAGCCATTTCAATTTGGGCCCCGCCAGAGAGATTGAGGGTAGTCAGACCAGACAAGTTGTGGGTGATCCACATAGTTGCTTTGGGACTCTGAGTTTGGATCAGCCATTTTCCTGCTTCTCCACTTCCAGAAGATTTTTTAAATCACTGTATCTGTTATAAACAGAGCTTACAAAAGTTCTGTTTTCAGAATACAGCTCCCAGTATCCCCCAGCATGTACAGCCTCTAGCCATGTTGGCTGGGAGATTCTGCAAGCTGCAGCCTGAGAAAGTAACTTTCCAAGCTTGGGTGAACAGAAAAGACTGTGAAGATGCGTAGGCTGCCAGTGCCTTTGTGGAATTTTCACCAATGGGAGCAATATGTAGACATATTTTAACAGCAGGGAAAATGAGGACAAGTTCTTCTTTGTTTGCACAGGTCTTGTTTATTTTCTCGCTTCTGCTTAATTTTCAACTAACGTGGCTTTTCTCCTGACAGCTCCAAAGGTCTTATTGATGGAGCAAACTATCTTCCACTCAGCGCTTAAAGTAAGAGAAGCAAAATTAAATCCAGGCAATTTAAACAAGCGTATTACAAAGCTGCTATTGTAGTAAAACAAGAATGAGGGATAATTTCTCCGTTTAATTCTTTCTTAATGGCTGGTTGGCAAGTATAATCACAGGCTTTTAAGCTTTAGATAGGTATTTCTGCCCACGTAACATCTGGATGAGATCTAACTCATCTCACTTGAATTACAAAGCAACAACAGAGCCTATCAAGGGATTTGTACCACAGTGATAGGAGGAGTACTCAAGTTCCAGAGGATTGGGTAGGTATCAGAAAGAAAACAGAAGCGCACAGCAACCACTTGCACATTTGCATTAACCTTGCCTTTTCTAGTGAGAACAATGAAAGATAATAGCAAGAATTCTATTCTTTGGGAAAGTTTTGCTCTTCCAGATTTTCATTTAGTAGAAGCTCTCTTGCCCACACATCCTGCTACACATGTAAAACATTCTCTGCACTCTGCAACACACACACTATAGTGAGGGGTCAGATATTCTCAACGATCACAATCCAAACAGCTAACATGGGCCAAATGTTTTTGGGACTAGTAATTCAACAGTCCTCAACCCTTGGACAAAACCTGAAGCTCATGACAGTTGTGGTCCAAGACATCCTGAGAGCACCATGAGGTGGGAAAGGCACTTCCTTCTCTACCACCATTGCAGCCTTATTCTTTTAAAGATGGATGGAACCTTGCTTTCTCCATGTGTTTTTACTGGAGGACAGTATAGCTCAATCAACACTCAGTGCAGCACCTTGCTGCTCTGCATCACATTCACTTGAAGGCAAGGTTATCTTATGCATATTGAAACATACAACAACCTTCTCCATCAGGGTCTGCAAACAGTGTTTGTTACACCTTCCTTTGCCCTCCATACTCTATTCCAGAAATCCAGGCACCATAGAAAATGCCATTAGCCATATCTGAAACTCAAGCAGTCTCCTTTTTCCTTGCTTCTGTGACTTCAGCTCCCACCATTGCAAGAGGGTAACACCCCTGTTTCTTTTCTTTTCTTTTTTTGGCCCATAACCCCCAGAATCATCTAGGCAAGTAGGGCCATTGGTGAAATTCTGGGAGTTGTGGCCTGCCAAATTATTTTTCCATGCTCTGTTCCAGGCCCTAGGAACATCAGCTGTCCAATTAATGCAACAATGCAAACAACTTCAGGTATCTTATAATACAAAGGCCTAAAGAAATGGTAATCTCTTCTGTCTTACATGATACTATGCTGACTGGTGGAATGTGAGACTGGGATAATTCCTAGTATCTGATCACCTTGGCATCTAAAATTCTTAAAGTGACACATATATGTTTGAAATATTTTTCTAACTTTGAGTGAAATTGTATCCGGCTTCAAAGGGCGAAAAGATCTTCTTTGTATAGGGGGAAAATGTCAGAACAACACCTCATTATTTTCCGCCTTCCACCATTCCCTATAGTTTTGCTCTCCCATATTTGCTTCCATTTCCCCCCTTTCTATTCATATATATCATTTATTGTTATCTTTCCCTAAAGCATTTACGTTGTGTTATTCTAACTCTAATAGCAGTCCGTAATTCTATTTTACAATTCACTTGAGATTCTGGTGTGACGCTCAAGAACATACATAAAAGGAATGTTATTTTCCATTCCCCATTTTTTGCTGCCTGTTCTATTTTGAAGAAGTTTAATCCTAGATAATAAAAGAACCAAGTTTGAGTTACATGGTTCACCTAACAGGGAATTCATCACAGCCATAAGCAAAATGTTCCAGTGATTAATCACACTCATTGTGAAGAATCTCCCTTTGTTCTAGTTTGAAATCTTCCAGATCACCTCCCTGCTACATGCAGAAACTTCTTTTTCCATAGCATGGGGCCAATATCTTGTGCAAATAAGGAAAATTAAAAAGTCCATTTTGGATTCATTTACCTTGATTCTCCTGAAAAACAATTTGCTTAAATCTTCCTTTCTAAAAATAGGCCTGTAGTATATTAGTTCAAATTTTATCCCCAGAATAGACTTTTTTCCGTGAGTTTCCCTCTTTCTTTTAGTACTGGAGCAGAAATAGTTTAAAAAATGCAGTCCAGATGTGGTGCGAGGGCAATTGTTGAAATAAATAAGCCAGCAGAATCATGGGTCTAGTCATGGGTCTGAGGTGCTTAAGCACAAGTTAAACCTGCTGACAGTTCAGTCGAATGCATTTAAGATAGTCCCAGATGCACTTCAGATCATCTTTGGGTTCCCACCCCTCTCCTGCTGTAAAACTGAGTTTACCAACCTGTCTCTATCTATCTCTTTACCTACTATACCAGTTAGGTGGGGCTCAGTCTCTATTTTACAACAGGGGTACAGTGACAAAGGGGACGTGGTGGCGCTGCAGGTTAAACCGCAGAAGCCTCTGTGCTGCAAGGTCAGAACACCAGCAGTCGTAAGATCGAATCCACGCAACGGAGTGAGCTCCCGTCGCTTGTCCCAGCTCCTGCCAACCTAGCAGTTCGAAAGCATGTAAAAATGCGAGTAGATAAATAGGTACCACCTCAGTGGGAAGGTAACGGCATTCCGTGTCTAGTCGCGTTGGCCACGTGACCACGGAAAAACTGTGTTCAGACAAACGCTGGCTCTATGGCTTGGAAACGGGGATGAGCACCGCGCCCTAGAGTCCGACACGACTGGACTAAATGTCAAGGGGAACCTTTACCTTACAGTGACAGAATGATCTGAGCTTGGTAAAGCTAGATTTTAGGATTGTGAATCCAAGCATCCCGTAGCCAGCAGGATCTGAGTCTTCTGATTTCTTGGTTGCAGTCTCCATTTGGATTGATGATTGAATCAAGGTACATAAAACCCTTAATAATTCCTATTTCTTCCAATTACAGAATTCTTTAGTAGTCATGATTTTTGTTTCATCAGATGTCATTTCAAGTCATTGCTGCTTTCTGCCAATAATATGGTGTCATCTGCATATCTTAAATTATTGATGTTGCCTCCATCAATTTTCATTCATCTGTCAGCTTAATTTAATCTAGCTTTCCATATGAAATGTTGTGCATACTGATGGAACAGATACCAATGGAACACCCTTGTCTGACACTTTGGCCTATAGAACACCATTCTATTTCTTCATATTCTGTCCTACCAGTAGCTTCTTGTCCGCAGTACAGGTTAGTCATCAGGATAATCCAGTGCTAAAGTACAGTCATTTCTTTTAGAACAATCCACAGCTTCTCATGATCCACATAGTCAAAGACTATGTAATCTATAAAGCATAGACTGATCTTCTCTGAAGTTTTTTGGTATACTTCAGTAGCCAATGTATATTTGCAATATGAAATCTACCATCTCTTCCTTTTCCGAATCCAGCCTTGGAGTGAGAAACTCCATGAAGAGTAAAAGTCTTTCTTACAACATCTTCAACATCACTTTGTTTGTATGAGAAACTAATGCAATGGTCCTATAATTACTGCACTTCTTGAGAATTGGAATGTATATTCAGTGTTTCCAATCTGTGAGCCATTGTTTTGTTTTCCATATTTGTTGGCATATTCTTGTTAGGATTTTGATGGATTCATTCTCTGTAACTTGGAATAGTTCTATTGGTATTCCATCTATCACTGGTGATTTATTTCCACCAAGTGTTTTAAGAGCAGCTTTCATTTCTCTTTCAAAAATTGCAGATTCCTCATTATTGGATACCTCTTCAAAGGAATTTGTCATCCTTCTATCCCTTCTGCATAGTTCTTCAGTGTATAGTTACAATATTCTCTTTGTTTTATTTTGGTCAGATAGTTTCCTCCAGTTGATCTTTCATTATCCCTAATCTAAGTTTAAATTTCCCTTTTATTTATTAGAGCTTGTGTAACAAATGTCTTTTCCCCTCTTTTGTTGTTCTCTTTTGTTTCTTTGCACTGCTTATTGTAATCATTCTCTTTGTCTCTATTAGGGATGTGCACAACACTAAAATTCAGATCCAGAATTGAGAGTCAGAATTCAGCATTAGAGAATTTTTAAAATTCAGAATTTCCAGATATTGAGAACTCCATTACAGACAATATGAATTCCATATAGTCATTATTTTCCCCTTAAAAAAACCACACACAAATGGGCAAAACATTTTAAAAGAATTTTCTTGTGTCCTCTAACAGTTTCCCAGTGCTTGTGCCGAGCAACAAGAGTGCACACCAACAACCAGCAGTGCCTAGGTATCAGGAAATTACTGTAATAGGCGTACTGAACAAAACCTGAACATTGGAAGTGCCAGGAGGAAATGCAGCATCATTTGGGAAGCAGAAGACAGGTTGCACTGAGGAGTGGGCAAATGTCCTGGGCAGCACTGGCAGGCAGATTGGAGCAGCAGATGCCCTGTGGTGTGTGGGATCTTGTGCCAACAGCATGGGACACCACACCATTGAGTGAGTGGAGGTAGCAGTTGGAAGAATGAAAGAGGCAGAAGGAGGGGGGCTGCAGACTGAAGCATGGTGTGCTTAGTACTGTGAGCAGAGTGTGCCCTTCTTCCTTACTTAAAGGGGACTTCAGGGAAGCCTAGCAGTTGTAGGTTGACCTTAAAGAAAATAGTTTTTTTCTGCAGATCCAGGTTCTAGGCAAGGTTGGGAACACTAGTTGATGGGCAAAACAGCAGTCCCACTGCCACCTTGGCAATACCTCCCCAAACAGACTCCTTATCAGCCCAGTAAGGCAAGGAATCCATCTCTTTTGGCTTGCAGGGCTCCTGAATGTACACTTTTACATTCCTTTCTCCATGGGCACATCCCTATCCTCTATGTAATAGTTGCTGAAATTTAATCAGTGAAGATTTAGCTAAATGTTACACAGTACATCAACCTGGTGCCCTCCATTCATGTATCAACCTATAATCTTTCCATAGTGCCTTAATGAGGTGCCCTCCATGCATTTTGGATTGCCACTCCCACCACCCCAACCGCTGTGTTATGGTAAGATTTATCTAAATTGCAGTCTAGAATGTCTGGAGGGTATCAGCTTGTCTACTCTGTAGTACATACTAAGTAGGAAACTGTACAGGCAGCATCTTTTCATGAGCAGTTTTGTTATGTGCTATCAGGTTGCATTGGACTTATAGTGATCCTATGTGGACTTTCAAGATTTGTGAGGTACTTAAGGAGTAGCTTTACCATTCCAACACCCCAGTGAGTTTCCATGGCTGAGCAATATAAACCTGAGATGATCTGTGAATTAAAACTAGGGGAATTATATTCCCATCATGTCCTGTTTGTGAACCTCCATTGTCTGGATTCTGGTCACTGCTGAAAAGGACAGTGTTCAATTTGATTTATTGTGGCAATCCCTACATATATGGCATATAAGGGTTAATTTATTAGGATTTTGGGGGAAAATGACAGATCTTATTTTAGCACAGAGAGCATGACTGGAGGACCTTCCAATACCCTCTAAATCTGCAGTGATGTAATCAATTAAATAATCTTCCTATAGTAATTAACTCTTGCTGTTACTAGGACATTCTACTGCAATTTCCCAAGGTCTCTTAACTCCTGCAAATCATCCCCCTCCTCACTGATCCTCCCCCAACCATTCCTGACCAAAATCCATCCTGACTTGACCGATGTCCAGAAAGAACTCAGCCATATTAAATAACTGCAGCCTTCGGACTGCGTGTGTGTGCGTGCATCACAGCTAGAATGATACAGCTTGCTTGTATCAGCAACAGCTTCCCCACTGGGGAGAAGTGACCTTGCTTTAATTTCAGTATGAGGAAAGTATATCTATTAAAAATATTTCACATACACACATGCCTGTGCCAGTGAGAATAACAGGATATTTATATCTATTGCCCAGCTTAAGTGTCTGGTTATACCTTTCCAAAGACCTGTGGTAACTTTCTTTAACATCCCAGAAAATTCATTGTCCCTAACCCACACCCATGTCTGTTCCATATCTTTCTTCTGCAGAAAGATTCTTGGCCTGGTACCATAGGGAGCCAAGCATTTTTTAAAAGTGAAAATCCAAAACAACATGTTCAAAGGGAGTGGGAGCAGAGTCAGATGCAATGTTTTTCAAGCAATGTTTGCAGGTAAATTAAACAATGGCCTGGTTTAATTTAAGAGCAGAAAGAGAATCCCAGTGTCACTCAGTGTCACTGATTGGAATTCTCTTCAGGGTAGCTGTCAGGGCTAGAAAAAGGGAACGAGCTCACAGAAGGGGCAGAGGTTTCCCTCAGACTTTCATAGACCTGATGGGGAACTTCTGGGCCAGGTTAGAACGACAGGCCAAAGGTCGTTACATGTATTTTGGTCTTCTCTGAAAATATATGGTGGTGTGTGGGGTGGTTTTATTTTTTGGGGGGGGGGGAATACAGTGAATGAGTTTATTAATGACACATTAGGTAGTAATATACCACTGGATGCTAAAGTAACTCTGTCTGATTATACAAAAGGACTGATTAATCAGTCATACACTAAACTGATCTCGAATCTACTGCTGCAGAGATGGATACAGCAACAAACTAGAAATAAAAAGAGTCCCCTGTATAAATAACTAGTTTAATTGTAATGGGAACATCACTTTCTTAACTAAATTGTTGTATTATCAAAAATGCAAAGAGCTTATTTACAAAATATACATACATTTTATGGATGGCGCACAGTATTTGCTTTGTATTGGAACGAAAAAGTAAGAAATTGAACTATCCTTTTGCTTTGATGAGTTGTTGTAGAAGTTTGGATTTTTTAAAAATAAAGTTTGAGACAAACAAGCAAACAGGTCCTTTAAAGTGAATCACCCAATTAGGAATGTTAGTAGCAGAGATAGAACGTTACGTTTGGGAGATAGAGTTCTCAGCACACTTTGGTTGGCATGGGTAACGCTATCATTTCCTAATTCTAGTGGTAGGAGCAGCAGCTGTTGCTGCAAAACATTTTTTCTTGTAGAACAACCAAAAGTGCTAAAAAGAAGTAAATAGGCAATGAAATATAACATCAATAGAAGTTTTAAACCATGCAAAATACTGGGAAGAATTCTTTGGCAGGCTTACACAGCAGCTTTATGTAGATTAATTGACATATTCTGTTTGCCTGGTGTTAACTAATGTCTTTTCCTGAAACATTTGCTTATAAAATCCATTAAGTATTTGCCCACAAAACATGCAAAGCAGAGTGTTAAGATTATGACTGGGTCAGAGATGCCCACACAAACCACTCAACTACATTTTCCCAAACTTTCCTGTTTCCTCAAAGATAAGACATGATGTTTGCAAGGGACCCTGTCCTTTACTTCCTAGAGATTGACTTTTTTTTTTAAAAAAACCTCAACTCCACCTCTGATGACCATGATGAAATCTTATTACCTATGCCAAAATCTAAATAAGTATGCTAGGATCTTCTTGATTATTGGTTCATCGAAATAAATTCTAGTGTCTGTTCAACCTCCTCTAGACTAATGATGCTTCTCCAGGACTAGTGACAATTCTTGTGTGCAGTGAGTTATTTCACTAGAACCTTATAGACATATTGATCGCTCTTCACGTCTTTAAAACAGGCACAAAGATAGATGTTGGTATGGGGAAAGCAAAATGAAAAAGTTAAGATTGACACACAGAGTAAAAGGAGGAGTCATGTGGCTTTTTATTTAAAATATTTGAAATATCAGAATATTTCTGGAACAGTAGTCAAAGCTTCAATGCCTGTAGCAACAATTAGGAGGGAAAATAATTAAAACTGTAAAAAATTGACATTGCTCAGCATGATTTTTTAAACTAAATATTTAAGACTCCAAAAGCATCTTTTAAACCAAATCTTAAAGCACAGTCAAATCCTGGAACTCTAAGCTGCATAAGACCTTCCCTCAGGGATCAAAATCAAGCTGTGGCAAAGATTTTCTCTTTGGCTCCATGAGATCCTTTCTGACTCGAGATGTAATTATGTTATTGAAAACTGTAATGAGTTTACGCAATGTAATCCATCTTGATCAAAGCATGGAAATAATTGCAAATTCCAAGTCAGTAACTGAAACTGTCTTTAAATAATAAAATGTTAGTTTGTTCAGTGTATTGCTAAGTTTTTCTTGACAAGGTTTACATGGTCCGGCTGTAAAGATTTTGGATTTTGACTTCTTGCTGTTGTCCTTCAAAAGGAGAAGAAAATAAAAGAAACAAGAAAAATTCTGCAAATACCAGAGATACTTACAGCTAAGGCAAAAATAGCTCAGTGATTTAAATATCAGGCTGCAGAACCAAAGGTTGGGAGTTTGAGCCCACACTGTGCTTTCTTGACAGGAGCTGGACTTGATGATCCATAGGGTCCATTCCAGCTCTGGATTTCTAAGATGATGATGATGACTTGAAACAAAACTCTGTCACATGTTCAGCAAGCTATTTCTCACAGCTCTTGTGGGAAACTGCCTTTCTGCCCTGTCTAACTCGCCATTCACTTAGGAATGTATATTTCTACCTGATTGATTTTGTAGCAGATGCTCCATGCAATCCTATACAAGAGAAGCAAATGGAATGAAATGCCTTTGGGATCGGAATCAGATAGATGGTCCATTAAATTCACAAGTGGGTAACCAGGTGATTTTGGGGAGTGTACATGTAGAGTATTTGTTTGTTGTTGGTTTCTAGCCCTGAGTATTTCTATTGCCTCTTCAGAAGGAGGCTCCACTTAAAGGCCTATATTCTGGAAGGGGTAATAGAGCCAAGAAAGACCTTCTAGAAATGAGAAAGGTCAGAATGCAGTCTTTTGTGTCTCTAGGGAAGGACCTATGAGTCTCTTATGTTACAAGAGTTGGTTTGCAGTGTCTCACACTGGACAGAACAACACAGAAGGGGCAAAGGTATTTAGTGGCTTACAGACAGTGCAGATACTGCTGCAAATGTAGCTTTTTAATCAAGAAGACATGGCCTTCCAGAGGTTCTTGGACTATAATTCCCTCACCATTTGCTGTACAACCTAGGGCTACTGGGAGCAGCTGTCCAACAGCACCATCCATGTTTTGGATAGTCATCTGAATCCTTAACATTTCTCCTTAGATTTTTTCCCCCCAATCTTTGTTTTCTTTGTTCTGAACCGATTCTTTCCAATGATTATTCTATTTATTGCTGCTCTGTGGACAAGTCTCCTCCATATTCTGCATTACAGCCCTTCAGGTTTTCCAGTCATCTTCTCTTCTTCAGGTTAACCAAACCCAGCGCTTCAGTCATTACTTCTATGACCTGGTTTTCATTTTCTGGCACCCTTGCCTTCTGGGATATCCTCCTTTGTATTTTTTTCCTCTCTCTTTCCTTCTGGTGCTGTTTTCTCTTCCGACAAATGAAGGAAAACAATCTAGCACTTGAACAAAAAAATGTGGTTGAACTTCAGGATCAAATGCTGGCTCTCCTAAAAGAATATTTTTTTAAAGCTTGCTTTGTGTAGTCTCGTCATAAGGCCTTTTCACATTATTACTTTCAGCACTAAAATACATAGCCATTATACAGACATATTTTCCTCAAGACAGGGTTTCTCTTGAAGGGAAATCCACTTTTCTCAGCACTCTCATCACAACATAACTGTTGCTTGGAAAACACAATGCCCCATCTGGCTAGTGCCTCTATTGTTGCAAGGCACGTCGTGTTGAGTGTAGTTATATAAGCATCATTCATGGTCACTTCCTTCACAGTGCCTGTGGTATAAGCAATACAGAGTCTTTGCTCATGACATGATTTCTGAAGCTTTAGAGTCTGAATGCTTCCCCACTGGATTGCAACACATAAACAAACACACACCAGCAACCATGCTTCCTCTTGTGCTGCAATGTCTCTGCCTGCTCTACGCTCTCTGTGTTTTGTCCTTGAAGTCTTGCTAATCAAGGACAGTAAAAACAGTTTTCACTTGCTGATCTTTAGGTTAACTAAATCATTGTGATATGCAGTCATGGTGTGGAAGGGCTGGTGATTTGGGAAGATACAAGTATGCTCCATCCCCCAACCCAGTTCTGCTCCCTTCTTGCTTCTACTTCCTCTCTCAATTTTCTCTCTCACATCATTGTTGTTAGTTTGCTGTTGGCTCACCAGGGGCTCCCAGGAAATGCAGAGGTTTGTATTGCCCTCTCAATCATTCCATGAGAATGTTTTAAAATGGACAGAGATTAAGGAGATTGCAAGAACCGTTTTCTCCTAGCTCCTCATCGCAAAATTGCAGAATGGCATCTTTTAAACATAAACTTGAGATATAAAGCATTTCAGACATACTCTTGATAATTCTTCTGTGGATTAGATAATTACTAGCACTTTAATTTCCCCACCCCACCTCTCCATTTTACTGTCCATCATCTCTCTTCTCCATCCCTTCAGCTGCCTGCCTGAACTGTGCCACTATATTTCAGATTTCCATGTTGCTTAGAAACCCAAATCTCCAAGTGCCTCTCTCTACCTCTGAGCAATGGCAGCTTTTCCATCTCCTAATGCCCATTTTAACAGTCCTCAAACTCCCCCAGCCAATACGGGCAATGCTGGTGATAGCTGAAGGATCCTGGGAGATGCCATGTAGCAGTGGTTCCCAATCTTGGGTAACCCAGGTGTTCTTGAACTACAACTCTAAGAAATCCTAGTCAGCATAGGTGGTGATGAAGGCTTTGGGAAATGCTGTTTAAGAACACCTGGGTTACCCAAGGTTGGGAACCACTGCCATATAGAAAAGCAATTTTTCCAAGGTCTTGAATAATGCATGTAGATGTATATCTAAGATGTCTGGATTTGTTATAGATGGGAATGTGCATTTCTAACCTACCACTATGACTTGCTGTGTGATTCTCTGGTGTGCTACTAATGCTTAAGGCATGTTTGCTCAGAAGTAAGTTGTAGTGAGTTCATCAGGACTTACTTCTAGGCAATTATATATTGGATTACAGCCCAGCAATGGACTGGAGCCAATTTATTAAAATGAGGTTGCATCCAGCATTTCAGTCTTATGCATATTTTTGTGATATTTAGTAGGGTTTGTTTCCTCATAAGAGTGTTCAGGATTGCAGCCAAAATGAGTGAACATGATACAGAATATAAATTGAACAGATTCTGTTTGCAAAAAAGTAAGGGAAAAACAGGTCCACAAAAGGAAGAGGGAGAGAAAAAATGCTGAGTTGAAGAGCACAAGTAGTTTGTACTCTGAGCAAGAGGAGCCATGCCTCCCCCCTTCATTTCAGGGTGAAGTGCCCTTCTTGCTCAGGACATGGGCTACCCCTTTTGACAAGGCAAAATGTGTGGGAGCAAAAGATGGGATGTTAACTTTGCTTGGATATAGAAATCGCCAGAGGCAGCGTTAGTACATCAGGTTTCCCTCAGGAGGGTGAGGGAATTTTAGATGTGGCCACAGAGATAATTAAACGTCATCTAAAAATCAAATTATTGGTTTGGTTAGAGGAGGGTGAAAGTTGCAGCTGGCAGATTTTTGGTGACATGGCTTCTTATTTCTGTGATCCCCTAAGTGCAGAATCTGGAACTTGCAAGCAAATATGCTCTTGATTCTGTGACAGGTACCTAGTGACCTGGAATTAGATGTTATAACCATGGTAACGATAGGTGATGGGGAAAATGACTGCTATTATCTCAAAGATAAGGCTCAAAATAAATAGAAATTACCAATTATTATCTTTCTGGTGAAACAGAAAAGCCTATTATTAACTTACTTAATTGGCCACTTAAGCAGATCACATGTCTAATAGCCAGATAAGTCCTCATGTTGCAGATAAGACTGCCTTTGACTGACACTATCATCTAAATAGCTTTCTGTAAAGAAAATGTGAAGGCGACAAATATGTATAAAATGGGTGATTCCAATGTGGAATATCACAGCTTTCTCAAACCTAGTTCTTTCAAGATGTGTTAGTTAGGTTATAACCCCATTTATTCACAGCCAACATGTCCATCAGCTGCACTGGCTAGAGATGATGGAAAATTCAGTCCAGAATTCCCAGAAGGCACCAAGTTTGTAATGGATCCAGCAGAAAAATGATAACAGTCCTTCACTTCCACACACCTGAAGGCCAAGCCTTCACATCTGACAGCTGAGATAATATGGGCAAACATGTGTTCAGCTCATGAGTCATGACTAAATATCAAATGAGACATTAAGGGAAATGAATATTCTCTGTGATTACCCTGTTTTCCTTCCTGGAGTGTGAATTCCTTCATTGGGTCCAGCCTACCTGAAGGACTGTTTCTCCCCATATGAGCCTTCTTGGCACTTAAGATCATCAGAGGAGGCCGTCCTCTTGGTCCCACTGCCAGTGTAAGCATGGTTGATAGGGATATGAGAGAGGGCCTTCTCTGTGGCTCCTCCAGGTTATGTAATACTCTCCCTTGGGATGTCAGGTTGCCCCCTCCCTTTATCCTTCCACCAACACCTTTTCAGGCAGGCTTTTAACAACCATGACTGAGTCCCTGAATGCTATTTTTAAAATTAACAGTTTTTGTCATTTTACCTGTTTTTAATTATACAGTTATATTTTAATCAGTTTTGTAGTTTAATTGTTTTTTTAATATGTATCTTACTGTGTTTTTAATTCTGTTCTTTTTAATACTATGAGTCACCTTGAGTACCCTTATCAGGAGAAAGGTGGCCTATAAATAAGACAAACAAATGTGTGCCTCAACAATTAGACTTGCAAATTAATCTCATTTTTCCTTCCTAATTATCATTCAGCAAAAAAAGCACACAAAATGCAACACAAAGAGGCAGAAAAAGCATGTGGTATGATAGGCCTCTTTCATCTCCTGAGGGAGCACCTCCTCTACATACAGTAGGACCCCCCCATCCATGGGATCAGTATCCATAGATTCACTTATCTGCTGTCTGAAAATATTAAATAAAAAACTACAGAAATCCACAGTGCATTTATACACTGGAGGAATCCAGAGACCATGGTGTGTATAGTGTTTACTCTTTCTGTGTTCTTCAGCATCTGCAGGAGGGCTTGGAACTGATCCCTGCGGTCCTACTGTACATGCTTATTGTTTCATTTGATCCTAAAAGACAAACCTTAATGACAGTTTGAATCTCTCATCTTAAGAGTTTCCCATGGATTGGATGGTTTTCCATAACTTCATTTCCTCCAGGTTCATTGTAGGAAAATTTCAGGATTTGGACATGCTCTTAAACGCTTAAGTAGTGCTGTGACCAGAATAGTTTGGGATACTATGCAAGCTATGGTCCTTACTAAATAGAGAAGATAAAGCAAATCATGCCATTGCTGTCCATGTCCTGGTTGTATATGGACTGGATTAATCTAACATTTTCAGAGTAGAGCTGCATTGAAAATTGTCCAGCTGCACAAAATGAGATAGCCAGATGGATTTCTTTACCCTCCAATTTTATCCTGGTCCCCTCCCCTTCACTTCTACTGGCTCCCAGTTCATTTTGGGATGAATTATTGATTCTTACCTACAAATGAATGCTGGTCCTCATATACAGAGCCAGACACAGTTTAGGGACAGGATAGTTGAAGGCTGGCTTCCTCTTGCATGATTATGAGTCACCACTGTGCTAAACATCTGCCATACTTCCCACAATGTACCAAAACATGACTCCTGAGACACAAGAAGGACCTTCTCTACAAAGGCACGCAGATTGTAGAACTCCTTCTACACAGCAGTTTGCTTGCCTTCCTCCCATGTAAAATTTATGTAAGCACTCAAGACTTTAAAAAGATACTGAGATAGAAGTTTCATCTTCCCTGTCTTTATACAGTAGAATTATTTTCTCATGCTCTTCTTTTTGCTGCATGTGATTGTATTTTATATTATTTTATATTGTTTTATATTAAGAGAAGCAAAATATAAATTTCCATTTAAATCCTTGAATAAATAGTTCAGTCCTCTTATTCCTGCTACCCTTCTTTCGTGCATATAATTATTTAGTTAATTTACAGTGCAATCCTATATCAGCCCACTCATAAGGAAGTTCAACTGAGTTCAATGTGGATTCTTGCAAGGTGAGAATATTTTGAATTGCAGCCTAAAATTTCTTGTCACCAACAATGTTTCTCTATTTAAAAAAAGTAAGTGGGGGAAGATACAACAGTTTAAAATATATGCATTTGGAATTCATCTTTTGTGTCAGCTTTTGAATTAATAAAGCTCCATATTTTTCTTTTGTGATTGAGTTGGAGAGTTTGCAAAATTATATATGCAATTCTATATATAAACAACATTTTCCTGTTTGGGGAACTTTTTTCTCAAATGGATCCCTAAATTACATATTCTTTCTCTTGGTGAGTAATTCTACTACTCTTTCTCTCAGTCAGTGGTCTAGTTTGCTGTGTTTAAAACATACAGTTCAGATTGCTATTATCCAACTAGAAACAGAAGTGGCAAATATATAGTTATTGCTAGCAGAAAACAAGTGGCTTGTGAAACCTTTGACATTCCCCCTTGCTTTTGCTGAGGACAATGAAAGAGACACACAGTACACAACCATGATGCTTGCGTAATACTGAAGGCATCAATTTTAGCTTTGGTTTTATGTTTAAAGATGTTGTAACAAAAGGTTGCCTCACATTATGGGGGAAAAAATGTCCAAAACACAGCAGGTCTAACCAATAGAAGCTGTCTCTATATTTAGTGGGAAACGCTTGTTGTAATAAATTCCCCAACCTACATAGGAATGGGCATGTATACAACACTGTCCATACAGTGATTATACATCCTGCGTGTAATTATAGTACCATGATTGTTTATCATTAGCATAGCTCCCTTGTGGGAACAGTAGCTCTTTCAGAGTTCATGCATGTATAACTTTGATGTGAAGGGAGCAAAATAAAAGACCAGCAACCTTAACCATGGAATTCTAAATGGAATTTCTGCCAGCACACCCCACTCCTCCTTTTAATTCTGGCTACTGTATACCCGCAGATCAGGCTGAGTGGTAGGAGTACTTATAGCCATGCTGAGGGGGAGATTTTTGGAGCTGTAATAACCCCACCCCCGCCAGATTATACTGCCTCAGAGAATTATCCTTAATTATGGAACTGTGTCAGGAAGATTTCATTCAGGAGGTTAAGAACCTAGTACTTTTGGGTTCCCTGCTCTGGGCTGGTTTTATATTCTAAGGTGATGCATTTATCTGTTTGTTTATTGCTTTTCCATCCACTTTTCCAGTGCAAAGTACTCAAGGTGCTCAAGGTGATGTGCACAAGGGATGTGCCATCTGACTTTTTTGGACTACAAATCCCATAATTCTTCATTCTGGGAATCCCACCTGAAAGGCAGACACCTAAATGTGGCTCACTTGGGAGAATGAAGAATTACAAGATCTATAGTCCAAAAAACAAAAGAAAAAGGGGAAAAAAGGCAGATCCCTAGAGCATAGAGTTCACACAAGGGGCTCCCCCACTTCGGCAGCCTCCCCTCTGCATGTCCAGCGTTGTGCTGCTGGAGAGATTGGTTGTGCAACTGATTAGGTGATTCTTTATGTCAGCTGGAGCAGGGAAATGCTTACATGGTTGCCTCTATGCTCCAAAAAACAGGATACTGACCAAAATGTTTTGTAGGGGAAGACTGAAACTGCATTTAGAATAATGGTCTATAGCTCTTATGGTCTCATATCTCTTCTGTGCCATGGTTCCTTTCTGGCCTTGGGCATCTAATTTAGGTCTGATTTTATGTTGATATGAAAATGTAAAAGTCAAAAGTATGGAAGGATAGCAATCTGTGCAGCCAGGAATAAGGAGAGTGTCAGCAAGTCTCCCTGTATGTATATCTGGTCATTTTATCATGCAACAAAAGCATGGAAGACCTAGTGATATAATGGTGCATTCTGAAAAATGAGGCCAATTCCAAAGGCAGGAACTTATTTTTACAATGAAAAAAATTGAATTTAATTAAAATTATTTTGGCAGGTCTTTAGACCATGTCATTGCCTAACCCAGTAGATCATTGCAAACAGACAGATTCTGTAAGATGCCAGTCCACACATATGCACAGCATAATAATATACTGCAAGGAATGACTGAGAATAGCCAAGATCTTAAATCAGAATAGCCATCACAAGAGACTCAAGGAAACATTCTTTTCTAGATGAGTGACGACAGAATCTCATGGGTTATAAGTGAGGTTATGAGCCGGGGAGATTGATTGTAGAACCAGCACATCTAGTCTGCCTAGTCATATCTGAACTGTGTGTGACATTTTCTGGCCTACTGCCACTGCCACACATTGAGCTGAAAATTTCCTTTATTCTTGAATTGGTATCAATTGGACATACATTAAAACAGCCTTATGCAGCTGTAAAGCTACATATTACATTGACACTCAAGAACAGACAAATCTAATTATTCCAGATTGATCAAAGTAGTAAATCAGCTACATATTGACATCAAAGAGTCACTTGGAAGGTGTGGATTCTCGGCTCTCCCGAGATCACTCTGCATTCTTTTAGGAAGATGTTTCTTTATTCTTACAAATGGTATGTCAAAAGATATCCATGCCCTGGAACTCGGGTTGCTGGATTGTAGGCTGCTGGATAAAATCACAAGAAACTGATGTACTCCTCTCACTCTCCAGGTTTGGAGACATGTCTCAGAATGAGGTATGCTGAAGGGAGCCTGATTTTATTGTGCTGGTTGCTGTAATTCTTAGGTGTGCATCATCTCTTGACTCCCAAATTGAGTGAGGCTCCTTGGCTCAGTGCTGAGGTGTTTACATGTGTGTTGCATATATATTTGGTTAGGAGGTTTTAAACAAAAACATTTTCTGTGGATTCCTCTGTCGTGTAGAGACAGGGCTCACAATCTTCCATTATCGGAGGCAAGAAGTGAATCTCACCCCCACCCCCAATCACATTGCCACCATACTCACATCTGCTTCACTTCTTCTTCAAACTGGTTTCCCTGCCCATACTGGATTCTCCTCTTCCTCTTCCCCCATTTCATTCTCTCACCTGTCTGCCCTCTCACTGTTGTCCCATCTCATCCTTGCCCCATCACCTTTTCTCATCTCTGTTTTTACCCCGTACTGTTGTCCCATCTCCTCTAGACCCCCATAATCTCTTTGTTTCTCCTCTAGGGACACCAGTGAGCATTCTGCTCTCCACATAACTATTTTCTGTGATGACTTCTCAGAGCCAGGCATTTTTTATGGGATGGCCAAAGATGTTGACTGTGCTGACATAGAAGCAAATTGCCCACAAGCAGCACAGGCTACCTCCCAGGCACCCCATCATAAATGCCTCATTCTGAAAGGTCTCTGGAGCCCAGCAGTTAGAAAAGGGTTAACAGAGTCCAAGATAAGTAAGGAAACAGCAAATTCACCTCTCTTGGAGAGGGTAGAACCACACTCGCACAGCCCTTTAGTCACTGAGAAAGTCACTCAGGCAATTTTGGAAGACACCGTGAACTCTTCAAAGAGGTCCTGACATCACAGAAAGTTATTCTGTGCTTCTCAAAACAATAGAGGGTTTCCTGGCCTTCAGGAAAATAAAGCTATCTTATTCAACTGCCTTACTAGTGCCATCCAGTTGTATGTGACCTGCAAGAAAGAGACACCTTCAATCACAGAGTGAAACTGTCCATGTGCTAAAGGTACTACTGACTTTCCTCTCTTTGTGTGTGGGAAATACATAGCAGAAGGAGTAGTGTTCTTTAAGAGGACCAACTAAAATGCCACCAAAATGTGCAAGCCTTCAGTTTCTCATTTCACATACTTTGCATTTTAATTGATCCCAGTTGTAGATTTTGGCTGATTGTGAATATAGTCGGAGAGTGGGTTTTGTTTTCCTCCCTTGTGAATTAATGTGGCTGTGCTGTTTTTATATTCTTTATAAGTTGTATTCTTTATAAGTTGTATTCTTTAAGAGTTCATCCAGGATCTGACACAGTCTGTGTAAAGAGTTTGGACTGAAGCCTGCAGGCCTGATGTTCCTGGTTGTCCATCTATTTGTTTATTATGTCCTTATACTTCCGTGTTTTCATTTTGTTTCTAAACAGATGAATATAGTTGTGTTCTGAATCAGTGCTGTCAAATTCCCAGTTCAGAGTATTCCCAACTCCTGACACCACAGAGACATCCAATAGTGCAATTCCTTACATAACCTCCCAGAAGAAAGTCCCAGTGAATTCTGCGAGGTTTACTCCCAGGTATAGAATTATTATAGCCTAAATGTCATGGAATGGGAATTTTTCCTCTGTTCACACTTGCTCTATTCAGTTATTTGGAAAAAACAGACTCTCAAACATGGTTACAGGGAAGAAGATAACCCTGCCCACTCTTTTGTTGCTTTGCTTATGCAAACACCAGTGTATCTGCAGAGGAGAAAGCTTGTACACACAAACAAGAGCACAGATTTCTTGGGGAAATGAGCAAATTGAGGATCTGATCTGATTAATTTCATGGAATGCAGTTTCTTGTGTCTGTTTCAACATTGTAAAGTTGTCTGCTTCTGACATTACATTTCCCTGCTTGTATTCTGTTTTTTTAGAAATGAACCAGCCAGAATAATCAGATTGGTAAATATACAATCTCACCTCTAGTGGCTTCAGCTCACGATTCAGTTCTTACACCAAGATTGTGTGTTTTTTCCTTGCGAACTGGGCCTGCTCAGCTATTGGCCAACGATTACCCATTTCTTCTGCTTCTTTTCCATGTTGGGAGATCCCTTGCCCTGTCAGGCTAAGGGTTGAGCCTTAGGACACCAATCTTTGTCCTTTCTTGGAGGTGAACGTATGTACCAGACAGTAACAAGCAAATTATGGTCTGAGATTCTACCCAACTTTGAAACACAGTAGCAGAGTGAACACACCAAATATATTAAAAAAGCAAAAGGAACTAAACATTCATTATGGTAAAGCAATTTGAAAAAAACATTAATGGGAGGAACTAATTTGGCATTCAATTGGCTTGTTGTAACAATAGCCAAAATAGAGTTTTCTCCATGGAAAACAACCTCTCTGCCCTTCCAGCAGCTAGCTCTGCATTTCAAGTCACAAAATTCAGTCACTCATGCATGCTTCCTGTAGGATTTTGACATTAGACAAATGTCACTGCTTTTCTTCATTTGTTTCCTTCTAGGAATTGTTGGTATTTGTAGCAGCGAATGTCATTCTTCTTGCTAATCATAAGGAAACAGAGAATGAGGTGATTTATTGATCTGATCATCAGAATTCAGTTCGGCAAAATGGATCTCAGGATGCTCATATCCTTTGCAATTTAGTTGCCTTGCTGGTCAAATTGAGCTTATGAGCATGATTAAACAAAGTTGTCCCTGCTTTTAAACCCTATTGTATATTATCTCTACTACATAACAGAGTACTGAAACAGCGACGTCTACGTTGGCTTGGGCATGTCGTGAGAATGGCTGATGGTCGGATTCCAAAAGATCTCCTGTATGGAGAATTAGTGGAGGGAAATCGCCCCAGAGGGAGACCACAGCTGCGATACAAGGACATCTGCAAGCGGGATCTGAAGGCCTTAGGAATGGACCTCAACAGATGGGAAACCCTGACATCTGAGCGTTCAGCCTGGAGGCAGGCGTTGCATCATGGCCTCTCCCATTTTGAAGAGACCCTTGTCCAGCAGACCGAGGCAAAGAGGCAGTCACGGAAGCAGCAAAATCAGGGAGCTGGACAGGGGACAGATTGTATTTGTTTTCAGTGTGGAAGGGATTGTCACTCTCGAATTGGCCTTCTCAGCCACACTAGACGCTGTTCCAAGTCCTCCATACAGAGCACGTTACCATAGTCTTTCGAGACTGAAGGATGCCTAATACATAACAGAGGCAAAGGTTGCACAGAGATGCTTCTAGCTAGGCATGACTAGGAATACATAAAAGCTTTTCCTTTCTGTGCACAGAAACAGAATGGATAACATACTCTGAATATTACCCCCCCAAATCTAGATTTTTCACAACATCCCTTAAAAACCCTCTGCCTAGATGGATGAATTTGTCAGTCTCACTTTCTCTCACATTTGCTTTTATAAAACCTCAAGTTATTTTCCTGCCATTTATCAAGAACGCCTTAACAAACAGAAAAGAAACTGGTCAAAATTCTTTTGCCTATCTGGGAATAGCTACTTAGTGCTGTTTCTGAAAGGTGGTATAAATACTCAAATTGGAATAGGATCAAAATGTAAATAAACAACAATACCACAAATGTGTCAGAAGAAATAAAAATAATTTGTCAGGAGCTTTGAAGAAAATTGTGGTTTGCTTTATCATTTATCTAAATTCAAAAAGGAGCCATTTGGATTCCACCATTTTGGTGGTATTGCCTAAGAGGCCCCATGACTGGTAATAATTTTCCCCATTTCAGCTGTTTGGAGAGCATCCAAACAGGGATAGTAGTGGAAAACCCAAAGGCAGAATATCTCCATATACCAATATCATCTAATACTCTCATGGTGTAGGGGAAACATCTGCCAAAGTGCATTGCCATAATGGGCCTGCTCTGAAATACTGGCTGCGATGGGATGGCCTGCTGGCACCATGCATCAGACCCTGCCCTTTGTGCGCTTTTACTGAGACCCTGGCAGCCTGATTAAATTTTAGTCAAGGTCATGCAAAACATTCAGTAATATAATTGCAATTGTAAACCTAATTGCTCCCTGGTGTTAAGAAACAGAAGAGAACATGAACTCTTGTTCCAGAGTTCAAGTTCTCCATTACTGGGAAGCTCTTAAAACTGGATGGTAGCAATTTAATTATAGGGTCTGCCTATTTATGGCAGGACTGGGCAGTGCAGTAAATAAACTTCTGGCTTCTAGAAAAGCGTTTAGAGAATACACGGGTCTTTTAAATACAAAAATTAGTTGGCTATTCCTGTCTAGAGTATAGCATGCCATGGACATAAAATAGAAATATGTAAAGAATAGGACAGGACAATAGAAAGCATATCGGTAGAAAAGCTGGGACAGATGCTTCAAATGAGCAGTGTAACAGCAGGTCCATAATTAGACCGAGGCAGTTGGGGCTTCATCTTAGGGCACCAGAATTTTGAGGGGCCTGAAATCTACATTTCATGCGGCCCAGAGTAGACCTTTGGTCTACATGGGCGAGGTAGAAATCCAATAAAATAAAATGAAATAAATAAATAAATACATCTGCTGGTGTGTAGAAAATAAATGACACCCCGCAGCCTTATTCACTCCTTTATTCACTTATTTGAAAGCATAAATTTTATTCTTCTTTTGGGAAGACACATTCTTCTCCCTTTTCATTTAGGGGCTCATGTGCATGTGTTTGGGTGAAGTGGGTGGGAGATGACGCTTCCCAAAGCGCTAGTTAAGGCTCTGTGTAACAACCTGGTGCAAATCCTGAAATCTGTGGTTTGGAATGAACTTTTACTGCATTAGGAGGAACTTGAGAACCAGTGGGAAAAGCCTATTTCATTATCACCACAGGCAGTAACATGGATTTACATAATGTGAACTCTGATCACAGTCTCCCTCTCATATCTCATCAAGAATGAGGATTGAGTTGGCTGTTGTTGGAGCCATTTGAGTGAAACTTAATGACCCAAATGAGTCTTAAACTGACCTGAATCCAGATGAAGCATGTACCACATGTAAATCGCCAACCTGCAGAAACACTGTGCTCCACAATGTATACTGTGGACCCTCGACCTACGGAATTAATCCGTAGTGGCACGGTGGCCTGAGATCGAAAAGTCTGTAGGTCGAATATGCATTTCCCATAGGAATGCATTGAAAACCATTTAATCCGTAACCGGCCCAGGAACCCCCCCCCCACAAAATAAAAATAAATAGACCTTACCTTTCCGAAGCCTTCCAGGGGTCCCCCGCCGCTGCCATCGCCGCTGCCTGAGGCCTCTGAGGGCTTCTCCGCTGCTGCCGGAGGCCTATCGGAGGTCCCCCGCCCCTGCCGACGCAGGCTTTCCCAGGGTGGACCGGGCCTACCAGGGGAGGGCTTCCCCCAGTAGGCCTGGTCTACTCCCCAGGCTTTCCCAGGGAGTAGACCGGGCCTACCAGGGGAAGCCCTCCCCTGGTAGGCCTGGTCCACCCTGGGAAAGCCTGCGTCGGCGGGGGATCTCCGAGAGGCCTCTCATGGCGGTGGGGAAGGCATCCGGAGGTCCCCCTCGCCGCCGATCGTGCCTCCGGAACTTCTCCGGAAGCACGATCGGCGGTGAGGGGGATCTCCACAGGCCTTCCCCGCCGCCATGGGAGGCATCCGGAGGCACGATCGGCGGCCTACGGACTGGAAGGGGGAGGCGGGGAAAGCACCAAATTTGAATTTGGCGCTTTCCCCGCCTCCCCCTTCTGGTCCGTAGGTCGATTCTCTGGCTGCAAGTCGATTGGAAATTTTGCGGCCGGAGAATTCCGTACCTCGAAAAGTACGCACGTCGAGCCGTGCGTACGTCGAGGGTCCACTGTACTCACATTTCAGGGCTCCTCAAATCAGGTAAATTCATGCTCTCTCCTTCAAAACAATAAAACATATTTCACCTCAGATGTCTCTTCTTTAGATAATTGTGCAGCGATTGTTTTTGTTTGGAGTACTATGTGACTCACTTGTTCAGATAAAATGAGGACTTATTGAGCACAGTGGTTCCCAACCTTTTTCAAGTCACAACCCCTTCTATATTAGCCAAGTAACCTGTGACACCCCCCCATAATGTTTGCATAAAAAGGCATTTTTAATAGGGTAAAGAAGGTAGAGGCTTCTTTCTTCCTCGAAAGGCCTGTTTCTCATACATATGTATACACGCTAACTTTAATAACCCAGTCTGAAAGGTCAAGAAAGAAATTATTTAACAAGAGTTACAACACATATAAGGCAACCCATGACCCCCCCCAAAAAACTTGTGACCCCCTTGGGGATCATGACCCCCAGGCTGAGAAACACTGATTGAGAAACACTGCAACCATTTTTTTTTTACTCATTCTGGGACGCCCTCTTGCTTGTTTTCCAATGTTTTTAGTTTTGCTTTCTGGCAGCTGCTGTGCCAAAAGATTTGAAAGGAAGAGACAACTTCTTTTTTTCATCAGTCACTTGGCTTGTTCCTACTCATGAGACTGTCCGGTCTGCTGCTGAGTTCTTCGGCAGCATTGTCCTATGCCCGGGATAACGCGAGACAAGGTAAGTGAGAAGAGGAAAGGATGGGAGGGGGAGAGTATTTAAGAAGAGGCTCCTTCTTCCTTCGGCCTCTTCCTTTCTGGCAGCAGGAGAAGGAGGTCAGAGGACGGAGCTCTGCTCCCGTGGTTTGGAACTGCATCAATTGGACGCCATTTTGGACAGGGGGTTGCATCGGCACCCCCCCCCCCATGGTTTGTTGTTCGGCTTCGGATCGAGCTTTAGGGCTTATAGCCCAAAGTGTTTAAAAAAAAGAAAAAAGAAAAGAAAAAGAGAATAAAAATATAAAGCAGGGAAAGTAGGGACTGAGCGGGGGTCGGGGCGCGATTTGGCGTGGCTGTTAGGCTGGGCCCGCGCGCCAGCGAAGACACACACACATACACACACAAAGGTTTAAGCATCAAGGAAGTTCTTCATTCATTCATTGAGCAGGGAATTGAGTTATATATTTAAAAAAGATAGTTTGGGGCGCATTTTGAATTTCCCCGCCCCCTTTTTTTCTAAGTTTGATATACTGGGTTACTTCTAAGTAAGATTGGTTTTAAAGTTTACAATAGTATATTAGTGTTTTGTGGCTGTTTGATATTTGGAGGAGGGCTTTTTAGGCTTTTCATTAATTATTTTAAGTATAAGCTGGGTCTGTGGTTAAAGGCTCCATGAGGCACAGCAACTGGGGTTTATTAGCAGGACGCCACCTCCTCTATAGCTCAGTAGTTTAGGTCTCTGGCTGTGCAATCAGAGGTTGGGAGTTCAATCTCTCCTTGGTGCCTTTTGAGCAAAACAAAACAAAAATTGAAAGAGTGTGTGATACCATAAGTGGAGTTGATTGTGTGGCTAATATTGGGTATAGATAAGTCAACATAGGTTAGGTTCATTTGCATAATTAATATTCATAAGAATAACAGTTATTGTATTGATAGTCTAATATAGCTGTTCTTTGGTTTAGATTGGTTAACTGCTACTGTATTGGCTTAGCTGGGTTAGGTATTTTAAATTGATTGGGTCCCACCAAGCACTTGTTACACTCGGTTTCTGCCACTAGGTGGGGGTGCAGTGCAAAGTTTTGGTTATTGCTGACTTGCACGTGCAGTGTCTGCACTACGATCTTTAAGCATAGACATAGAACATAGTATGATTAATAGCAGTTAGCATAATTCCTATACGGTAAGCAATTTTAAGAGAGTTTGTTGGGCAAGAGAGGATATAGAATTTTAGTGTCCTGGTAAGTTGATAGGTCTTGTATCCAAGAGCTGTGATGTCTTCAAAGAAGGGACAAGGGGGGAAGAAGGGTAAGCAACCTGCCAAAAAGAGGGTTGCCCCCCAACTTTCCCCGCCTCAATCATCTTCAGATGAAGAGGCATGACCAATATGGCAGCAGCTGCAAGACAAGAGTGCAGCATTAGAAGCTGAACGAGCAACCTGACAGGCTTCGCCAGCTAGCATGATACAACCTCGCCATTCTGCTAGGGATGCTAGGAGCCATAGGAAGGCTAAACTCAAGGATCTGGCGGAAAACTTATTATCATGTTTTTTTGCCCTAGAGGAGGATCACACAATGGTCCAACTGACTGGGAAAGGGACTGCCGTTTCAACGTTTACACCACAGGGTGGTCATGAAGACGAGGAGCTGGGCACAGGATCATCCGAACCTGGAAGGCCGGCAGCTGCAAGACGCAGAGGGTGTGATGAAGGACAAGAAGCTATCTGGGTAGTGGACAGCGAACCATCAACGTCAGACATCACACGTGAGTTAGAGGCTGCACAACACACGGTGACACCAATGCCGGTTTGGCCTTGTCAGTTTAGTGGCCAGTTTAGTACACCATCACACATGCCACACGGCATGCAGGGTATGGGTGTGGGGGATTCCCATTGGCCAAGTTCTAGCACACCAATAGCTTCCTGGGCTTCCCCTTACTCACAGGCTTGTTCTCCTGCCTTCTTTGGCCCAACGCCAGGAGTAGGTGTATGGCCGTATCCATCGGTGCTGGATACGGGCTATAACACAGTGCCTTTAAATGCTTTACCTTTCTGAGATCGCGCCATGCCTTTAGGTGACCACCTCACACCGGCGACTAAAGAGAAAATATGATAATGAAAGTATGTCGACTTATTCAAACTCCTCAATAGAAAAGTGGAAAAGAAGGATGTCGATAAGGAGGATGATAGGGAGAAAGAAAGGCGTAGAAGGCATAAGCCGGACAGGACCTGGGCCAATTGGTTACCAGGATTTATCATTTATGCAGGGGTGATTGTGAGAGCGCAGCCTTGGAGGGCGCTGGCTCTCTTCCAGTACTTAGATTTAATCTATCGAGCCTATGTAGACTTTGCGGGACAGGCCTGGCTCACATATGATGAATCATTCTGTATGAGCAGTGCAATTCATCCAAATTTGCGCTGGGATGAGCCATTGCCAGGCCTATGGCTGCAGGTTATGACCCCAGCTAGACCTAACCCTGGAGAACGGTTTGACAGCGGTCACCTGATCGATAAGCAGAGCATGAATATTGGTTCCTGTGCCGGCACGGGGCAAGCGGTTCAACCCCGCTTTCTTTGTTGGAACTACAACGCCAAGGGAACCTGCTCACGCAAGGGATGTAGATTCCGGCATGAATGCTCAGTGTGCGGGGGTCAGCACCCTAGCACATCCTGCTTTAGAGCCAGAGCACGCCAATAAGGCCGCTGGAGGTAATAAGAAAGCACCCGGCAGAGGGGGTCCCCCTGGAAAAGGGCCCCAGTCCGATTAATCTAGAGGTTTGGGTGACTGGTTGGCAGACTACCCACGTCCAGCAGATGCCCAATATATATTGGAAGGTTTCATGTTTGGTTTTAGAATTCCAGCTGAGGGAGAACGTAAGGCGTTCTTTACAAAGAACTTGAAGTCCGTAAAGGGCGTAGAGAGTATTGTTCAGGGCAAAATTGTGAAAGAAGTATCAGAAGGTAGGGTCCTAGGTCCCTACCAGCATCCCTCATTAAGGAATCTTAGGGTATCACCCTTGGGAGTTGTACCCAAGAAGAATCAGAGGGAGTTCAGGTTCATTCACCATCTGTCTTACCCAGAAGGGAAGTCAGTGAATGATGCTATACCACACGAGCTATGCACTGTGCGATATACCTCTTTTGACGAGGCAGTACGCATGGTGCGCAGGTGTGGACAGGGGGCGGAGCTAGCGAAATGTGACATTAAGTCAGCGTTTCGTATTCTTCTGGTCCATCCGTCAGATTTTGACCTCTTAGGTTTTTATTTTCAAGGTTTTTACTATATAGACAGGGCCCTGCCAATGGGATGTTCAGTGTCTTGCACTGCGTTTGAGTGTTTCAGTTCCTTTTTAGAATGGAAGTTCAGACGCAGGGTGGGTTGCAGAAGTACCGCTCATTATTTAGATGATTATCTTTTTTGTGGAGCAGCCCGCACGGGACAGTGCGCATTTATACTAGAGACGTTTCAATCATTGGTGACAGAACTCGGGGTGCCTTTGGCTGAAGAAAAGACCAAAGGGCCTGCGACTTCGCTTACTTTTTTAGGGATTGAACTTGACACTAGGCTGCAAGCCTCTAGGTTACCAGAGGACAAGCTAGCATCCCTTAAGGGCAGGATTCAGCTTCTGTTGATGTCAGGTATTTGTTAAGACCTGTAGAAATGTTAATCCAGTTTGTACATGATTGTAAGTATTTATAAGGATGAAAACGGTAGAGAAAAGTCTGTAGAACTAATGATTTAAGATGTACAGCTGAGATAGGAACCAGCTAGTAGGCTGAATTAGAACAGCTGTGGAAACAAAATGCAGACGGAGCTACCTGCGGAAGCTAATCACTGATTGGCTGAATGGCGAGATAAAGCTGACAGTTCCAGCATACTCAATCTTGTGGGACGAAAGGAGAAACAAGGAGTAACGCTGCTGGACGGATTTATGGCATTGAACTGACCACGGAACTCTGATTTATTGACCAAGGAAACGGACTGACTAATTGCTAAACTGTGTTTGACCAAGGACTGAACAAATGGACTATGCTGTATGTATATACTGCAATATTAATTGAATAGAAGTTTATATTGCAAAAGCTGTCTGTCTGCTCAAATTCTTCTTGGCTTGCCTTAACCTCTGGTGAAGCTACGCCATCTAGTATCCACAACATTCTGCATTTTTGCACTCTGTCAAAGGTTATGGGCCCAGGTGGACGCTAGACCAGGTGGACGCAGTGCCAGAAGGTAGACAACCAAAGGAAGAAGTCCAGAGAGACGAGAGTATCAGCAGTAAGTCAACATTATTTACAGTCCAAAATGGCAAATGCAATAATGATGTCGGGATTTCCTGTAACAAAGTTAAATGGTGAGAATTATTCTACGTGGCAGCAAAAGGTCCAGTTACTCCTGCAAAAGGAAACTTTATGGGATATTGTTGAGAGCCCACCAGCTGTATTAGATGAAGAAGATAGAGAAAAGAATAACAAAGCTTTGGCTATAATTGGTCTGACTCTAGACGACCGTCTCTTAATCCACCTCAGAGGCTTGACTTCAGCAAAGCAAGCATGGGATAATTTAAAGAGACTCTTTGTACGAACAAGCGTGGGGAGCCAGATACAGCTAGCAAAGAAGTTATTCAGAACAAGATTACTGACTGGTGAAAGTATGCTGAATCATTTAGAACGTATTAAAGTAATGCTCATGGACTTAAGGGAAAAACAAGTCATATTCACTGAGCTACAAGAAGCTTTCATCATTCTTTCTTCATTAGATCATACATATGATCAATTTGTCTCCAATTTAGAAGTTCTACCTCAAGCAGAACTAACTGTTTTGAATGTCACAAGCAGGCTTTTGGAGGAGGAACAAAAGAGACAAGACAATAAACAACTCCGAGACTCCATGAGTTCTTATCAGCATAAACTTCAAAAGAAGCAACCGAAAGAACTTGAGGAGGAGGAGGGAGACACAGCTGCAATAACTCACACTGAAAAGAGATGTTTTGCATGTGGTTCAAACAAACACTTATATCGAAGCTGCAAGAAAAAGAAAAAAGGAAGAAAGCAGCCACAATATAGTAATGAATCACATTTAACTGATACCATTTGCAGTTCAGGGGATAATGGGACTGAATGGGTTATAGACTCAGGTGCCACAGCAAACATGTGTAAAAATAGAAAGCTGATATATGACTTCCAAACTGTGGGAAATCAGCAGGTGTTTTTGGCTGATGGGGTAAGTACCAATATATTGGGTAAAGGTAAAGTTAAACTTCCATGCTTAACTAAAGCTATTAATGTTTTGTATGTTCCTAAATTGAAACATAATTTACTATCAGTAGGATCATTAGCTATGGAGGGATTTACAACAACATTTCACAAAGAAAAGTGTGAAATAAGAGGTGCAGACAATTCTGTATTAATTGGCTCAATGAAGAATAACTTGTACAAACTGAGTGATTTAGATGTGAACAATGTTTATAATAATGAATGTCCTCACAGAGATTGTATACACTTATGGCATTTGAGACTTGGGCATCCCAATTATAAAACATTACAAAAGACTATAGAAAACTCATTTGGAGCAAATATAAGAAAATGTGACAAATATGTAAAGTGTCAAGCATGCCAAATAGCTAAGAGTAAATGTGCCCCTATCAGGAAATATAGTAATGTGCAAGTAGAAAATATTCTTGATTTAGTGTCAATAGATTTAATTGGTCCCAAACAACCATCAATAGGAGGAGCAAAATATATATTATCCATTCAAGATCAGAAATCCAGATTTGGTTTTTGCTACCTAATGAAAGATAAAAGTGAGACACACATTGAAT
Source organism: Intellagama lesueurii (assembly GCA_037013535.1). Taxonomy (NCBI): domain Eukaryota; kingdom Metazoa; phylum Chordata; class Lepidosauria; order Squamata; family Agamidae; genus Intellagama; species Intellagama lesueurii. Next base: position 202,876,721 of record JBAJHW010000004.1, read on the forward strand.
TTGAAAAATGGTTGAAATTTGTAGAGAGAAAAACTGGAAGAAAATTAAAACAAATACAAACAGATAATGGGACAGAATTTACAAATAATAAATTTCAAGCCATACTAAAGAAACATGGAATAGTTCATAGAAAAGCTGCACCATATACTCCCACACAGAATGCTTTTATAGAAAGGCGAGGGCAGACACTGCAAAACATGGCAGAAACTATGATTAGAGGTAGTAAGCTACCTGATAAATTTTGGGGTGAGGCCATACTCTGTGCCAATTTTTATCTAAATATCCTATGGCATTCAGGCATTAATGATATTCCCTATTCTATATGGTCTGGAAGAAAACCAAATTTAAAATTTCTGCATACATTTGGTTCTCCAGCGTGGGTGCATATTCCTAGGAACATAAGGAAAAAGGGTGAAAAAAAGGCAAAACTTATGTATTTTCTTGGATACCAGCAAAATAAGAGAGCATTCAGATTTGGTCTACCTAATTCCAATAAGGTAGTAATTAGTAGCAATGCCTCATTCAATGAACATGCATACTGGAATTTAATAAGTTTACCACCAGAAACAAGTATTTATGTTCCAGATATGAATAATAAAAAGGAAATTAAGAAAAATACAACACCACAGAGAGATCAGGAAATAAAACAGGAAAGTGAAACTGAAAATATAGAAAGAGAAATGCCTAGCACATCAGAAGAAAGTAAAACTCATGAGGAGGAAATTACAATTCCTAGAAGGTCAACTAGAGAAAGTAAACCCCCAGATAGGTATAAACCAGGTGCTTATTACTGTTTATCAGTCACTGAACCTCAATCATATGAAGAGATATGTGAAATGCCCAAGATAGAACAAGATAAGTGGAAAGAGGCAATAAGAAAAGAATTAAATTCTCTTGTAAAACTGAATGTATATGAAGAGGTGGAACAACCCTCAAATAGTAAAACTATAGGGTGCAGATGGATATTCAAGAGAAAAACAGATGCAGATGGGAATGAAAGATACAGAGCAAGATTGGTGGCTAAAGGTTATTCTCAAAACACAAATGATTATGACCAGATATTTGCCCCTGCTCTAAGACCTGAAACACTAAGATTCATTTTAACATATGCAGCAAAGCATAACTTAGTGACAAGGCACATAGATATTGAAACAGCATATTTATATGCTGACCTTCAGCATAAGATTTATATGGAAATGCCTCCAAGTATTGAAAAGAATGAAGGCAAATGTTGGTTACTTAAGAAAAGTTTATATGGATTGAAACAAAGTGCATTTGAGTGGAACTTACATCTCACTAGAACATTGAAAAACAATGGATTTAAGCAAGGAAAGGCTGATCCGTGCTTATTTATGAAAGAAAATGAGCAAATAATTATTCTCATATTTGTAGATGATTTAGCCATATTTGCTAAAGATGAGAAATCTACTGAATCAGTCATTAAAATGTTAAAAAAGAATTACAATCTAAGAGATCTAGGGCAAATCAGTAATTATCTAGGTGTTGAAATAGAAAGAACCACAAAAGGATTTAAGATATCACAAAAGAAAAAGATAGTAAAGTTGTTGAAACAATATAAAATGGAAGATTGCAAAGGTTCTAACACACCAATGAACATAGAATTTGAGAAAGAAACAATTACTGGTCCAGAATGCGATTCTGAAACATACAGGTCTTTAATAGGGAGTCTACTCTATATTAGTCGATGGTCAAGACCTGATATTTCAACAGCAACCAATCTGTTATCTAGAAATGTAAGCAAACCTAGCGAAAGGCACTGGCAAGCAGCCAAACGTGTAATTAGATATTTAAAGGAAACCATAGATAAAAGTCTATATATAGAACCTAAAGGAGAGTTGATCATAACAGCATATGTAGATGCCAATTATGGAAATGATGTTATCACACGTAGATCAACATCAGGAATGACTATACATTTAGCTAATTCCTTAATAAATTGGAGAACGTCAAGACAGAAATTCATTTCTTTATCAACAGCGGAATCTGAATACGCCTCTCTGTCAGAAATGTGTACTGAATTGGTATTCTATAAACAACTGGCAATAGATATAGGAATAAAGGTTGATCATCCTATAGAAGTGATGGAGGACAACCAAGCAGTGATTTATATGGCCACTTCTTCTGGAGTTAAAAATAGATCAAAGCATGTTGATATTAAATACCAGAATGTAAAACAAAGTGTTGAAGAAGGCTTGATATTACTGAAATACTGTGCAACTGAAAACAATGTGGCAGACTGTATGACAAAAATACTTGGACAACGAAGCATGAGCAATCCTGTAAAATGTTGGGGATAAAGTAAGTAAGAATGAATGTATATATATGTATAAAGATTTAAAAGTGATGTAAACAATCAAACTGAATGAACAATTGGAGGAGTTTGTCAGGTATTTGTTAAGACCTGTAGAAATGTTAATCCAGTTTGTACATGATTGTAAGTATTTATAAGGATGAAAACGGTAGAGAAAAGTCTGTAGAACTAATGATTTAAGATGTACAGCTGAGATAGGAACCAGCTAGTAGGCTGAATTAGAACAGCTGTGGAAACAAAATGCAGACGGAGCTACCTGCGGAAGCTAATCACTGATTGGCTGAATGGCGAGATAAAGCTGACAGTTCCAGCATACTCAATCTTGTGGGACGAAAGGAGAAACAAGGAGTAACGCTGCTGGACGGATTTATGGCATTGAACTGACCACGGAACTCTGATTTATTGACCAAGGAAACGGACTGACTAATTGCTAAACTGTGTTTGACCAAGGACTGAACAAATGGACTATGCTGTATGTATATACTGCAATATTAATTGAATAGAAGTTTATATTGCAAAAGCTGTCTGTCTGCTCAAATTCTTCTTGGCTTGCCTTAACCTCTGGTGAAGCTACGCCATCTAGTATCCACAACATTCTGCATTTTTGCACTCTGTCAGTTGAAAAGTAAGAAGGTATCCCTGAAGGAACTTCAGGAGTTAGTGGGACATCTAAACTTCGCCTGCAGGGTAATTGCCCCCGGCCGTGTGTTCATACGCTGTTTTTGCGTGGCCATGAAGGGACTACGTCGCCCTTTTCATAGGACTAGGGTAACCAGGGGTATGATACAGGACCTCCAAGTATGGAGTCAGTTTTTAGATTAATTTAATGGGGTGTCATTCTGGAGGTCGGAGCGGCAATTCCGGTCGGAATTCCAGGTACAGACCGACGCAGCGGGATCTTTAGGTTTTGGAATTTATTTTAAAGTTATATGGTGTGCGGGGCTCTGGCCGGAAGAATGGCTTCAGCAAGGTATCACTAGCGACCTCACGTTTTTGGAATTTTTTTTATAGTAGGGGCCTTATGGCTGTGGGCACAGGAATGGGCTAATACGTCAGTACGCTTCTGGTGTGACAATCAAGCGGTGGTTCATATAGTGAATTACTGAGACCTGGGTGGGAGAGGAGGGTGGTGTTCCCCTCTTCCAGCTGTGTCCACCTGGGTACTCGGTCCAGCACCAATGTCGCTCGGAGGGTCGGGGAGGGGGAGTTGCTATAGTCTATAGGAGTTCTATCTCCTTGACCAGGCTTCCTATCCCTTTGAGAGGAGGTCTTGAGGGCCTGTATTGTGTGTTGGGCTTACGAGACAGATTGGGGATTCTGTTGGTGTACCGCCCACCCTGCTGCATACCAACAGTCTCCCTGCCTGAGTTGACGGAGGTAGTCTCGGACCTGGTGTTGAGGACTCCCAGGCTGTTGGTGCTGGGGGACCTCAACATCCATGCTGAGGCTGCCTTGACTGGGGCGGCTCAGGACTTCATGGCCGCCATGACAACCATGGGGCTGTCTCAATGTGTCATCAGCCTGACACATGAGAAGGGCCATACCTTGGACCTGGTTTTCTCAACGGGACTGGAAGATGGTGGTTTGGATGTGGAGGGGCTGGTTGTGACCCCATTGTCATGGTCAGACCACTTCCTGGTCAAGTTTAGTCTATTAGCTTCTTCTCCCCTCTGCAAGGGTGGGGGATCTATTAAGATGATCCGCCCTCGGAGACTAATGGATCCAGATGGTTTCCTGAATGCTCTGGGGGATTATCCATCTGATATGGTTGGCGCTCCTGTCGAAGCTCAGGTCACCCTATGGAATAGGGAGATGACCCGGGCGGTTGACACGATTGCGCCTAAGCGCCCTCTCCCTGCACGCAGAGCCCAGACAGCTCCTTGGGTATACTTCTGAACTGCGGGCGATGAAGCGAGAGGGGAGAGGGCTGGAGCGCAGGTGGAGGAAATCCCGCTGGGAGTCCGATCGAACACGACTTAGAGCCCATTATCGGGCCTATTTCGTGGCAATACGGCTGGCGAAACGGCAATATTTCTCCAACCGTATTGCTTCCTCAGAATGTCGTCCAGCAGAGCTGTTTCAGGTGGTCCGGGATCTTCTTCAACCGGGAAATCCGGTGGAGGTCCCGGACTGCTCATCAGCTCGCTGTGATGAGTTTGCCATTCATTTTGAGGAAAAAATCGCTCAGATTCGCAGTGGGTTGGACTCCACCATTACTGCAGAATCAGAGGATGTGTCCAGTGTGCCGTGCTTAGGTCAAGTATTAATGGATGAGTTTCAATTGTTGAGACCTGAGGATGTGGACAGGGTGCTTGGATCTGTCCATTCTACCACCACTCCGCTCGACCCTTGCCCATCTTGGCTAATTGGAAGATCTGCCAGAGGGGTTCGCACCTGGGTCCTGGAGGCCGTGAATGCCTCTTTGAGAGAGGGAGTGGTCCCTACCACCTTGAAAGAGGCGGTAATTCTGCCACTCCTTAAAAAGCCTAACCTGGACCCAAGGCTGGTGGGTAACTACCGACCAGTGGCGAACCTCCCTTATTTGGGCAAAGTGTTGGAGCGGGTTGTGGCCGGGCAACTCCAGGCGCTGCTGGATGAAACGGATTTTCTGGATCCATTTCAATCGGGTTTCAGGCCGGGTTTTGGTACGGAGACTGCCTTGGTCGCCCTGTATGATGACCTTTGCCGGGAGAGAGACAGGGGGAGTGTGACCCTGTTGATACTCCTGGACCCCTCAGCGGCTTTTGACACCATCGACCATGGTGTCCTTTTGGATAGGCTGGCTGGGTTGGGAGTTGGGGGCACCGCTTTACGGTGGTTCCGCTCTTTCCTGGCTGACCGTGTCCAGAGGGTGGTGCTGGGGGACAGTTGCTCTGTCCCATGGCGTTTACGTCATGGGGTTCCTCAGGGCTCGATACTGTCCCCCATGCTGTTTAACATCTACATGAAACCGCTGGGAGAGGTCATCAGGAGGTTTGGGCTGAGGAGTCAGCAATATGCTGGCGATACTCAGCTCTACCTCTCGTTTTCCACCAATCCAGGTGAGGCGGTTTCTGTGCTGAACTCGTGTCTGGACCTGATAATGGACTGGATGAGGGTTAATAGATTGAAACTCAATCCAGACAAGACGGAAGTGCTGTTAGTGGGTGCTTCGCCGGACAGGCTGGAGGGCCATTTCCCTGCCCTGAATGGGGTTACACTCCCCCTAAGGGACAGGGTCCGCAGCTTGGGGGTGCTCCTGGACCCCAGTCTAACACTGGAAGCCCAGGTGGACTCGGTGGCCAGGGGCGCCTTCCTTCAGCTGCGGAAATTATACCAGCTACGGCCCTACCTGGACGAGCGGAGTCTCATGACAGTTACACATGCACTGGTAACATCTTGCATAGATTACTGCAATGCGCTCTACGTGGGGCTGCCTTTGAAGACGGTCCGGCGACTGCAACTGGTCCAGAATCGAGCTGCGCGGCTGGTGAGTGGTGGGGCCGCTAGGGAACACATCAAGCCGATTCTGTTTAAATTACATTGGCTACCAGTTGCTGCGGGGGCCCAATTCAAAGTGCTTGTTTTGACATATAAAGCCCTAAACGGCTTCGGCCCTGGATACCTGAAGGACCGCCTCCTTCCATATGAACCTACCCGGCAGTTAAGATCTAGCCAAGGGGCCCTTTTGAAAGAGCCGTCCCTCAAGGAGGTAAGAGACAAAGGGCCTTTTTGGCAGCTGCCCCCAGACTATGGAATGCCCTCCCGACTGAGATTCGTCTGGCGCCGACGCTGATGACATTTCGGCGCCAGGTCAAAACCTTCCTGTTCCAGAAGGCTTTTAATTGAAATAATATCAACTGTGGGCCCTGATGGCAATTTTTAGAGTACAGTCAACCCTCGACTTACGAATGGCTCCAGATACGAACATTTCAACTTACGAACCACTCTAATAGGAAAAAACAGACTCGACTTGAGAACTTTTTCCGAGTTACGAACGGGGAAAAAAACCCACGGGGAAGGCAGGGAACCTCCCTCCCCCCTCCCCCCGCAGCAAGCGCCACTTTCAGAAGCCTCCCGGGGGCAGGGGAGAAGCACCATTTTTTTATTTCCCTGCCTTCCCGGCAGCCATTTTGTGTTCTTCTCCGCTCCCGCCCCCCTCTCCCCGCCTCTCAGCTGATTGGCGCTGGGTCTCAGAGGCTTGCCCAGCAGGTAAAAAAGGCAGTGGCGGGGGATGGGGGGGACGCCAGTCCGGTGCGCTCCCTGCCCATTCCTGGCGCGGGTCTACTCGCGAGTAAGCGCCGCGGACAGCGCGGGTCTACTCGCGAGTAAGCGCAGCCGAAGCTGCGCAAGAGGAGGAAGGAGAAGCCGCGGGTGCTGGTGCTTTGCTAGGGAGGCTTCGGACGGTAAGGTGCTGCTGTTTTTTCTTTTTAAAAAGTTGTTCTGGGTGGGTTTTGGAGGGTAGGTTTGGGCTGGGGGGGTATGTTTCTGTGTTGTTGGTTTTTTTGGTGATTTTTTTTTTTGCAGTCCCACCGTGGGACTTGCTCAAATGTTTATTTTTGGATGTTTTTGTTTTGTGTGTGTGTGTGTTTTGCAGTCCCAGCGTGGGACTGCAAGTGTTTTATTTTTCATTTCTTTTTTGGGGGGGGGGTATTTTTTTCTTCGGCCGGAACGGATTAATGGGTTTTCAATGCATTCCTATGGGAATGCATAGTTCGACATACGAACTTTTCAACATACGAACGTTAATCCGGAACGGATTAAATTCGTAAGTCGAGGGTTGACTGTATATATTATAATTGCATTTTAATTGTTTTGTCTTTTTATTGTATTTTAACTGTTGTAAGCCGCCCAGAGACCTTTGGGTAGTGTGGGAGGCATATAAGTTAAATAAATAAATAAATAAATAAATAAATAAATAAATAAATAAATAAATAGTGAACAACCTTATGTCACGTTCAGAGTATGTTATGGCGCTCATGCACACATTTACATTGCGTGCATTGAGGTTCAATGTTTTGATCCACGCAAAGCACTTTCCGGGTCTGGATAACAGCCTGGCTGATGCCCTATCACGCCATCAGATCACTCGGTTCAGGGAGTTAGATCCAGGAGCCAACGAAGTTCTGGAGACGCTTCCAGCAGAGGTCTGGCAAATTGGCAAGTTGACGCGGAACGAGCAATAGGCTTGTCCTTGGCTCCGAGGACTCGGAAAGCCTATCGGGCAGTGAGTATAGAATTCCAGGAGTTTAGAAAGACTGTAGGGCTGGAACTGAGTTGGCCTGCCCCTGTTGAGCACCTTCAGCAGTTTTTAGTGTTTCTCCATAAGAAAGATTTAGCCCCAGGTTCCATCCAGGGTAAGTTATCAGCTTTAGCTTTCCACGCTAGGATCCATGGGTATCAGGACTACACGTTGACCTTCATATCAGAAAAATGATTGAAGGCTGGAGTAAGGAAAGGGGTCGAGTTAGGGATGCTAGGACACCAATATCCCCAGCACTGTTAGAGAAGATATGCAAAACATGGCCTCTTATCTGCAGGGACGCATATGAGACTGCGCTGTTCCAAGCAGCCTCGTTGCTGACATTTTTCAGTGCACTGAGGATTAGCGAGGTCGTAGCATCAGGAAAAGGGGACTATCAAAGACGGCTTTACAGATGCATGACGTGGCGATAGTAGAAAATTCTGTACGGGTACATATTCGCAGATCTAAGGGAGATCAGTGAGGCAGAGGAGTGGACCTGACCCTGGGTCCTTGTTCAGTAGCAAGTCTTTGCCCGGTAAAAGCGATAAGTGCGTATCTGCTAGCTAGAGGACAGGGCCAAGGAATTTTTTTCATACATGAGGATGGAACCCCTTTGACAAAATATCAGTTCTGGAAATTGACTGATTTGGCTTTAAACAGAGTAGGGGTTTCAGGTATGAAGTTTGGAACTCACTCATTTAGAATAGGAGCAGCCTCGACGGCAGCCGCGTTAGGCTATCCTCCTGAGGACATCAAGCATTTAGGGCATTGGGCATCTACCACTTATCGTAGATATATAAGAACACTCCCTCACGTCTAGGTAGGTGCGTATTTTGTCTTACAGGTCCGATATTACTGGAGAGTCGGTGACAGGTAATGATAGTGGGCCACAGCTTTGTTTTTTGGGCTGCGAGATATGCTGCTCAATTGGAGTGTGGCAGCGATCTGGGTCTCGCCGATAGAGCCCATATTGTTTGGAGAGGGATTCGTGGACTGTTACGGAGCCAGCTACGCAGGGCGGCTGCATTTGGCACGCAACCCCCAGATGTCCTGATTGTGCATCTGGGAGGTAATGATCTAGCAAAGCAAGGCGGCAAGGCTTTGGTTTTGGACATTCTTTGAGACCTCAGATGGCTGAGGGTGAAGTATCCCATGATGAGTATTTTATGGTCCACGATCATCCCTCGGCTTAGTTGGTGCGAGGCGCGCCAGGTTCAGCGCGTTAACACCGCGAGGCGGCGGGTTAACAGAGAAGTATGCAGAGCTGTATGTGATGGCCTTGGATCGGTGATTGGTCACCAGGAGATCCGTGCGGACAGGCCTGAGCTCTTTCGTCAGGATGGAGTACACCTCTCTGATAGAGGTTTGGAAATGTTTTTGGCTCACATCATGGGGGGCCTGCTTTTGGAGCTCGAGAGGCTCGATGGGAGGCATGGGCCTTAAGCGTAGCTTGCCCCTTGCCATGGTGGGTAGTGCGGCTATAACAGGTTTCGGTGAGTCCCCTCACAAACACAGGTAAGGTATAGCTCATCTGATCTCCCAGCGCCGCGGATCTTGCGATTACAGTGCTTGGGGGAGAAGATCCGCTGGGGCTGCACCTGGACTAACAGTCAAAAAGAAGAAGGGGACTTGAGGTCCGGGGGTGGTCAAATTTGGGCCGGCTGGGTTCTCGCTGTCTTCATGACTGCGAGATCTTGGGGCCTGGGACTCGCCCATAGTTTGGTAGAGATCCATTGAGACCCCTCTGCAGAACCTGATGCCGCACTGCAGCAGGTACCCCCCCTGTTTTTTCAGAAAAGATAAATTTGAATAATCAATAAAGTGTGGCCCATGTTTATTCCATAATTGTTGTCTCGTGTCTTATTCTGGGGTAAGGGGACGATGTTGGAGGGGGAAATCCAGCCACAGTGGAATCTCTTCTCCAGAGACCACATTTTCTCAGTCTCACTACAGGAGTCTTATGTGACTTTTCCCTATTGACCCTTGACCCACCACTTGCAAATCTACGGCTTATTCCATTAACACATTCAGTGAACAGAGAAGTGAAAATGTAAGTTGTGACAGCATGTTAAATGTTCCAGCCTCCCATACACGGCATTCTTTTGCATTCTTTTTCACTTCATGTACGTAGTAGAAAGCTTGCCTTCCTTACCTGTTCACAGATGTGTTTAATACAAGACCGCATTGCCTGTCTGCAGGACAGCTGTGTGAAACTTGGCAGATTCTTGTTCTCTTGTAACAGTCTGTAGTTCAGCAAAACTCAACTTGGATGAAATTTTGCCTTTCCAGAATATTCTCAGCAGAACCAGAGAGGCTGGCCCAACCTCTGTGCTAAAAGCTGTTCATTGAGATATGGAGCTTACATTTAATTTTAACTGTTGATATCGCACTCATGATGAAACATAATCCTTCTCAGAAACATGTGTTGGGTCTCTTGGTCCCAGGTGGTACAGAATCTTGGCTCTACAAGATGTTATTACTCCAACCTTCAGTTTCAAAAGCATGTGTGAGTATGATCTTGTGTGTATACTACATATAAATAATATTTCTCTGTTTCAGTTCTAAGAATGCTTCAAATTGAATTTTAAGCCACTGGGGACTATACACTGGGATGAGCTTCCAGGAATATAATGGGGAAAGGAGATTATGATTATTACACATTTATTGTATATAAACAATAAATTGCAACAGTGTCTAAAAAAACCCCCCTCTATTAGATTATTCCTAATTGCTAGCAAGGATGCAGAGAGCTTATGGTAAGTAAACACAGTATTACAGGAATTATTGTTTAAGAGTTGCGTTAAGATGCTAGGCACTAAACAAGAAGGCTCACAACTTATGTCCAGGGAAGCTAATCAGTCATTAAAACTCATTCTATGGTTGCAATCCAATGCACACTTAAACAAGTTTCATTTATCTCAAGACTGAATGTGCATGAGATCAAGCTGCACTTCATTTTCCACAGAAGCCACTGGTCTGTGAGAGCCAGCTTTTTGGTAGACAGTGGTGGCTTCCTTTCCCTAGCACAAATCTTTTGCCACTTCTTACAACGGTTACTTCTTCATAACAAATATCATTTGTGTATACATAGCTCTGCAGTTCTAAGATGATGATGATGATATTCCCTCTGTTTCTTCTGGCTCTTGCAAATGCATGTGGTCTTCCCACCTAAGCTTACATTTCCTGACATATTCCCCAAATCATCTTCATACCTTTGAAATAATTGCTTATACCATTTAAGCCTCTAAAGAAGATTGCTTTTGAACTTCCACTCAGTTTCAAAAACATATGTAGAGTAATCCTAACTGGCAGAAATAAATAAGGGCCTGATGAGTTGACACTATGCCAGTTCAAGCTGTGCAGAATCCAAACCCCAACCAGAACAGGGGTTTGTGCAGAATGCAAAACCCTCATCTTGGATTATCTTTGTGCTGGCCTTGTCTTGATCAAGCATAACTTGGCTCTTCTCGTGGCGCAGTGGTTAAACTGATGTATTGCAGCTAAAACTGTGGTCACAACCTGGGGTTCAATCCCAGGTAGTCGGCTCAAGGTTGACTCAGCCTTCTATCCTTCCGAGGTCGGTAAAATGAGTACCCAGCTCACCGGGGGGGGGGGGGCAAACCGGGGGGGCAATGTGTAGCCTGCATAATTAACTTGTAAACCGCCCAGAGAGTGCTTGAAGCACTATGGGGCGGTATATAAGCAGAACGCTTTGCTTTTTGCTTTCACTCCCTTTCTGTCCTCTTTTTGGCTCTTGTTCTGGCAGGCTAGATTCTTTTGTCCTGACACAAGGGGGTTTCTGCTGGCAGAAGGGGCTTGTGCCTAACTGACACCCTCTACAGGCAGTGCATCTTTATGGTAGGATTGCACTGCCTTTTTCCATCATAAAGAGGTAACTCTGAGCCAGCTGCACTTTCTGAACCTATGCTAACTTACAGGGTGACTGTGAAGAATGAAAGCTGTGTAGAGTGCCTTGAGGTAACTGGAAAAAAGGTGAGGTATCAATGTAACCAATAAAATAAAATAAAGCTGTATACTTTGTTCCCAAGACCAATATATTTGGCTTAGTACAGTCTGCTAAAATGTAAAGGTGCCTTATCATATTATATACAATCAAACTCATGGTTCTGAGCAATGCCTTGGAATTAAGGATATTTGGGATTCTGGTCAATGCGGTGGTACAGCCACATATTCCAGCAGTAAGATTCTCTGGCTTTTCTTCATATCTAGTGCCTCTAAATGTGCACACATTACATATAGCAGCTCTAAACCCATATGGATCTAATATAATTTTTGAGCCTTGCTAGAAAAAAAATCAGGATGAAAATTGCTATTTTTAAAGGCATAGATACTGTGTTAAGGGTTGAAAATGCCAAAAATTACAGGGAGAGATAGCTCTGTAAAAAAACCCCAAAAGATTATATGAGCATTGGATTACAACAGCAGAGGTAAGGGAACATAATACTGTATGTTGAAAGCTTTTGGCCTTGTGCATCTGGGTAATTCATACACAGTGTTTGTGTAAGTGAAGTATAGCCGTACTCAGAAGATCTTACAGCTCCTTTTTTTTCTCTTGTTAAGTGCATGTGGGAGGTTTTGTAGCTTTCTCCTCTTTGTAATCACACACAACTCATTAAGTTTGTGCCCAGGACAAGTCTTACTCATAGTTTGTTTTACAATAATAAATGGTCCTCATCATATTCTTGCTTGTAAGCCTACATACAATGGGTCCTTCCCCAGGAAATCTTTTATTTACCTTACATTCAGGACCTTCTCTGCAGGCTCTGTGCCCTCAAGTTTGAACAGAAGGGCTGATTACAGACAGAACTATTGCATAGTCCAGAAGCAAAGGTAGGTGATACATTTATTAGACCCCACCCACCCATAAGTGCTAGCTTTTGACTTGTATCAGTCTTCATCAGGCTGGTCAACCCACTAGTTGAACCAAAAAGAGTTAGATTAACAGTATCCCCAAGTGGCTAGAGGAAGGTGTTGTCCTTAGGTTGCAGTCCTGTTAATCTGGCTGCAATTATCTCACCCAATGGATAAAATAAATTTTATCCCAAACTCTCTGGTATGGGGTTTGCCCCATTTCTGTGCATCCCCATTTCCAGCCAACAGGAACCTTGTGTTTCAATATATGGCGATGTTGCAGGGGGACGGATATGTTGAATGACTGGCAGCTCCTTCTCCAGCAGGATTGGGAGAAACTATCTGATCAACTTCATAGATGAAATCTGAAACTGCACCTCTGACTTGAGTCTGCAGTCCCCGTTCTGAAACGTACTTCCAGCAAAGAAACTTGGCTTGCACATCTGGCTATGGTTTTTGGAACTTTTATGTTTTTCTCTGCACCATCCGCAGCTCTGTGGTGCTTAGTCTGATGAAAGCCTCTATAGGTCAAAAACTAATGTTTGTTTGTGGTTTTTTAGTGGTCTAATACAGGTGCCACTTGTCTTGGAACAATGGACCTCTCCAAGGGCCCCAGGGACGTGGGGAGGGATACACATCCCTGGGGTCAAAAGATCCAGAGGGCCCTGGCCCAGGCTACAATCTCTGTATTTTGAGTTGAAAATGGAGGATGAACTCTAGATCATGTCTGGGGATATGCATGAGCTGAAGGATTGTCTGTATCAGAAGGATAGGTGGTATGGTGTCTATGTGACCTTTATTTTTATTTTCATTTTTAAATTGGAACCCAGAAGCCTTAAAAAGGGCCAGAGGCTCTTTCACTTCCCGTCCTGTCCCTCACAGCCCCTGCATCCCTTGAAAAACCTCTTCAGGAGTATTATTTTGTTTCATGTTACAGTAGAAGACCCCTTCACGGATTGCTGCCTTGTCGTGGCGAAGGGGCTTGAATAATTCAGAGAAGCTATGGGCTATGCCGTGCAGGGACACCCAAGACGGACAGGTCATAGTGGAGAGTTCTGACTAAACGCGATCCACCTGGAGCAGGAACTGGCAAGCCACTCCAGTATCTTTGCCAAGAAAACTCCATGGACAGAAACAAAAGGCTAAAAGATATGACGCTGGAAGATGAGCCCCTCAGGTCGGAAGGCGTCCAACATGCTACTGAGGAAGAGCGGAGGACAAGTACAAGTAACTACAGAGCTAATGAAGTGGATAGGCCAAAGCCAAAAGGACGCTCAGCTGCGGACGTGCCTGGAAGTGAAAGGAAAGTCCGGTGCTGCAAAGAAAAATACTGCATAGGAACCTGGAATGTAAGATCTATGAACCTTGGTAAGCTGTATGTGGTCAAACAGGAGATGGCAAGAATAAACATTGACATCCTGGGCATCAGTGAACAAAAATGGACGGGAATAGGTGAATTCAATTCAGACGATTACCATATCTACTATTGTGGGCAAGAATCCCGTAGAAGAAATGGAGTAGCCCTCATAGTCAACAAAAGAGTGGGAAAAGCTGTATTGGGATACAATCTCAAAAATGATAGAATGATTTCAATACGAATCCAAGGCAGACCTTTCAACATCACAGTAATCCAAGTTTATGCACCAACCACCGATGCTGAAGAGGCTGAAATTGACCAATTCTATGAAGATTTACAACACCTTCTAGAACTGACACCAAAGAAAGATGTTCTTATCATTATAGGGGATTGGAATGCTAAAGTAGGGAGTCAAGAGATAAAAGGAACAACAGGAAAGTTTGGCCTTGGAGTTCAAAATGAAGCAGGGCAAAGGTTAATAGAGTTTTGTCAAGAGAACAAGCTGGTCATCACAAACACTCTTTTCCAACAACACAAGAGGCGACTCTACACATGGACATCACCAGATGGGCAATACCAAAATCAGATTGATTATATTCTCTGCAGCCAAAGATGGAGAAGCTCTATACAGTCAGCAAAAACAAGACCTGGAGCTGATTGTGGCTCTGATCATCAGCTTCTTATAGCAAAATTCAAGCTTAAACTGAAGAAAGTAGGGAAAAACCACGGGGCTAGTCAGGTATAATCTAAACCAAATCCCTTATGAATACACAGTGGAAGTGAAGAACAGATTTAAGGAACTCGATTTGGTGGACAGAGTGCCTGAAGAACTATGGATGGAGGCTCGTAACATTGTACAGGAGGCATCAACAAAAACCATCCCAAAGAAAAGGAAATGCAAGAAAGCAAAGTGGCTGTCCAACGAGGCCTTACAAATAGCAGAGAAGAGAAGAGAAACAAAATGCAAGGGAGATAGGGAAAGTTACAGAAAATGGAATGCTGACTTTCAAAGAATAGCAAGGAGATACAAGAGGGCCTTCTTAAATGAACAGTGCAAAGATATAGAGGAAAATAATAGAAAGGGAAAAACCAGAGATCTGTTCAAGAAAATTGGAGATCTTAAAGGAACATTTTGTGCAAAGATGGACATGATAAAGGACAAAAATGGTAGGGACCTTACAGAAGTAGAAGACATCAAGAAGAGGTGGCAAGGATACAGAGAGGAATTATACCAGAAAGATCTGGATGTCCCGGACAACCCAGATAGTGTGGTTGCTGAACTTGAGCCAGACATTCTGGAGAGTGAAGTCAAGTGGGCCTTAGAAAGCATGGCTAACAACAAGGCCAGTGGAGGTGATGGCATTCCAGTTGAACTATTTAAAATCTTAAAAGATGACGCCGCTGTTAAGGTGCTACACTCAATATGCCAGCAAGTTTGGAAAACTCAGCAGTGGTCAGAGGATTGGAAAAGATCGGTCTACATCCCAATCCCAAAGAAGGGCAGTGCCAAAGAATGCTCCAACTACCGTACAATTGCACTCATTTCACACGCTAGCAAGGTTATACTCAAAATCCTCCAAGGTAGGCTTCAGCAGTATGTGGACCGAGAACTCCCAGAAGTACAAGCTGGATTTTGAAGGGGCAGAGGAACTAGAGACCAAATTGCTAACATACACTGGATTATGGAGAAAGCCAGAGAGTTCCGGAAAAACATCTACTTCTGCTTCATTGACTATGCAAACGCCTTTGACTGTGTGGACCACAGCAAACTATGGCAAGTTCTTGAAGAAATGGGAGTGCCTGACCACCTTATTTACCTCCTGAGAAATCTCTATGTGGAACAGGAAGCAACAGTTAGAACTGGATATGGAACAACTGATTGGTTCAAAATTGGGAAAGGAGTACGACAAGGCTGTATATTGTCTCCCTGCTTATTTAACTTATATGCAGAATACATCATGCGAAAGGCTGGACTGGATGAATCCCAAGACGGAATTAAGATTGCCAGAAGAAATATCAACAACCTCAGATATGCAGATGATACCACTCTGATGGCAGAAAGCGAGGAGGAATTAAAGAACCTCTTAATGAGGGTGAAAGAGGAGAGCGCCAAAAATGGTCTGAAGCTCAACATCAAAAAAACTAAGATCATGGCCACTGGTCCCATCACCTCCTGGCAAATAGAAGGGGAAGATATGGAGGCAGTGACAGATTTTACCTTCTTGGGCTCCATGATCACTGCAGATGGTGACAGGAGCCACGAAATTCAAAGACGCCTGCTTCTTGGGAGGAAAGCGATGACAAACCTAGACAGCATCTTAAAAAGCAGAGACATCACCTTGCCGACAAAGGTCCACATAGTCAAAGCTATGGTTTTTCCAGTAGCGACGTATGGAAGTGAGAGCTGGACCATAAAGAAAGCTGACCGCCGAAGAATTGATGCTTTTGAATTGTGGTGCTGGAGGCGACTCTTGAGAGTCCCTTGGACTGCAAAGAGAACAAACCTATCAATTCTGAAGGAAATCAACCCTGAGTGCTCACTGGAAGGACAGATGCTGAAGCTGAGGCTCCAATACTTTGGCCATCTCATGAGAAGATAGGACTCCCTGGAAAAGACCCTGATGTTGGGAAAGTGCGAAGGCAGGAGGAGAAGGGGACGACAGAGGACGAGATGGATGGACAGTGTCATCGAAGCTACCAACATGAATTTGACCAAACTCCGGGAGGCAGTGGAAGACAGGAGGGCCTGGCGTGCTCTGGTCCATGGGGTCACAAAGAGTTGGACATGACTTAACGACTAAACAACAACACAGTAGAAGAACTGGTCGCTAAGAGGGAAACAGAGAACATTGCTCTATATCTTTTTAGTGCCTGGTGATGGCAAGGTGACTTGTTAGCAACACACAACAGTAGATTACTTTGTGGACAGAGCGAAAACAATGGCCAGCTGCCAGCCACTGAGCAATGACTAACCTAACAATTCCCTTTCAAAAAATAATAATAATAATAAAAAATTCCAAGGTCTGATCCCAACCCCCTCTTGCTGAGCACAAGAATATGCAATAAAAATAAATGCCTAGTCTTTCTGTCTCTGCCTTTCCTCCCCCCTCCCCCTTCTTCTATTGTGTTTTGTGCATGAAATGTGATATGGTTAACTTCTAGGTACATGCTTTTACACTTTATAGTGGTGTGCACATCAAGTCTATATAATTAGGATAACTCTTCCCAAAAATAGAGGAAATGCATTACCCATAGAAAGGGGAACAAAAGAGGGATACAAATTTGTAGAAGGCTAGCATTTCCCAATTTACATGCAGATTCCGAAATAAGTACGACAATAGAAAAAGAAACAGAGGACATCGCATCAAAATGGAGAAGACTGTGATCAGGTGACCTGTGTGATGGCCATTTTACTGCTATTATGTATCTAGCAGGGCTTGTGCCTGTTTTCATTTCTTATTGTCCTGTATTTTAAAACCAGACCTAGACTGTATCGTCTCTCAGGTAGAAAAGGGTTCCTGAAGAGGACTACTTCTGTTATATATGGCACATGGTCACCTTATGTTGTTGTTGTTTAGTTGTTAAGTCCTGTCTGACTCTTCATGACCCCATGGACCAGAGCACGCCAGGCCCTCCTGTCTTCCACTGCCTCCACTGTCACCTTATCGATAAATACAAATACTGCATATAGTATTTGTAGCTCAGAGGAAGTGAAAAAACATTTTAATTCTCAGAGATTACAATCCTGTTACAATATTTATTTAAAAGAAAATCAAACTGAATTCAACAGGACTTTCTTCTGAACATACCTAGATAGAACCAGAGGTTGCAAGAGAACTGTAAAAAAAATTTTTTTGGTTTTCATATGGATTTGTTTTACCTGACCTCTCTATTAGTGCCAGTGCCAGTCCTTAGTGTTTGTGTGTTTCTAAGGACTAGAAATTCATGCTTGTTAGGAGGTATTATAGCATAACTCACAGAGGAAAGAGACTGGAAACAAAAGGGGAAATGGAGTTGGAGAGAAGGTCACTGAACACACTTTGCTCAATGCTCTTGGCCCTGCGGGAATAAAACACTTTAATGCTACCTTTTAAATTCCTGTAAGATCTCTGACACCTGGCTGCACCACAGGCCATGTTGCCCCAGCAATGATCCAGAGTTCTTCAGCACTGCAAGGGAAGATTAGAAGTTATCATTCTTGGAAGCTTAACGCATTTAAATGTAACAAGAACTCATTTTCAAATCTAAGCTTGGGAACACTTAACAGATAATTAATGAGCTATAGCAAACATAAGGAAAATATTAATTATAACTGTCTGCTGTGCTCTGTAAAGGAGGTGATTTAATTTAGAGACGTTCTTGGCTTTCAATTCAAGTTATTACATATTTCTAGCAGAAGAAGATTGCTTTACCTGAAAGAGACCTAGATTTATGTCTGTTGGCCTTATAATCAGGGAGGACAAAACCCAGCACTTTTCTGAGTGGTTTCAAGTAGGGTAGCCACATGACATACCATACAGAGGTCAGTCCTCTATTTGAAAGGTTGTCGTGGGGGTGGTTCTTTGTTTGAAAGTATTCTGTATTCGAAGTGCTGTGCAATCCATATATTTGCTTTGCTGTGTCTTTGCTGTATCAGCAGAGCTGCTGGCTGGATGTAAACAGGTGACATCTGATGTAGATGGCATACAAAACTGTTTTCTTCAGTAGAGAAATGTCACACAAACAAACATTACTGGAGTATTGGGCTCCAGAGAGATACATGCATCTACCGCTTTCACCCTTGAATTTAAAATGAGTTTATTTAAACTAACTAGTTCTATTTAAACGAACAAAATTAGTTTTTCAAATAAGGAAGGGTAACTCAGTTTACGTTTTACTTGAGCTTAAATTATGCATTAATAGTTGGAAAAACATTACATCTTAAACTTGTGTGTGAGAGCTGCTTGTGGATTTCCTCTCTGAACTCACCTTAGGCATTCCAATATAACAATTCCTGTTGCATCTTGTGGAGCAAACATCTTTTTACCACCAGCCATCTTGATCTTGTTATGATCCCATAATCTTTTGGGAGTGGGATTTGGGAAACTTTGATCCCTTTCCCCAGAAATATTGCTTTTCTTTGGTGTGAGAAT
Source organism: Intellagama lesueurii (assembly GCA_037013535.1). NCBI lineage: Eukaryota > Metazoa > Chordata > Lepidosauria > Squamata > Agamidae > Intellagama > Intellagama lesueurii. The sequence goes on from JBAJHW010000004.1 coordinate 202,895,638, forward strand.
GAGATTTGTGCTGATGCTCTTTCAGCAATTTTATTCATATCTGAATAATTAAAGCAGAGGAATTTTCCATCACTTTTAATGCTAGATCATTGCAAGTACGGATTATGGATGAAGTTAATTAGAGCATAATCCTTTAAGTATCTACTACTTGGCTTTTAAAGAACCTTTCTTCAGTCCTGCCATCCTCACAGACCTACTTGGTGAAGAGATGAAAGAAGGTCTTTTTGGCAGCTGCTGGCAGGTTGTGACACTCCTTGCCACAAGCAACCAGGATGGCCCCCTACCTGTTGGGCTTCTGCTGGCATGCAAAAGTCTTGCTTTTTAGGTTGGCTGCAAATGACTATGAAGGAAGCAGTTTTTAATGGGAGAATTTTAAAAATCTTTTACAATATGCTTTTAAATTTTAACTGTAATCAGTTTGTTTTTTTAATATTATATTTATTGTGCTTTTAACTGTTTTTAAAAAATGTTTTGTATACCGCCTTGGGTCCCTTTGTTGGGAGAAAGATGGGGTATTAAAGAAACAAACATACATACAAACAAACAATATTTATAACTAAGTTTCTTTAGTCAATGGAGCTTATTCCCCAATATGTGAGTATATGGGTGCAGCTTATTTAAGTATGAATACTTAGTTTATTAGACCTGAGCAGGGCTGTTAGTGACAAGATCTTTTGGAGGCCATTAATTCACAGGATCACCATAACTCAGAAATGACTTGATGGTACTTAAGAAAAATAATACTGTGAGGAATTCATAGTGCCACCTCATGCAGCACTTTACATAATAGACTCAGTTTTATGCTTTACACAATGCAATCCTGTGCATGTCTACTTGGAAACATGTGCCACTATGTCTAACAGGTTCAACTTCTAGTTATGTGAGCATAGTGATCAAATGTTTTCTGATCACAGCCTTAGAACCAGTGTGGTGAAGTGGAGATGTGAGTTAAAATCCCTGCTCAGCCACGGATGCTCATAACATAGGGTGGCAAAGGTAAACCACTCTTTGATCATCTCACATACCTCAAACACCTTACTAAGACTCCCATACATTGGAAATGACTTGATGACCTTTAACAACAATCACAGCCTCCTTCCCTCCTTACAAAGTATCTCTGGAAGTATGCATTATATCGAAAACTAAATATTTTAATTTATAAATAAAAGTATTTATTTAAAAATAAAAAAGACAGACTATATAACTAACTAATAAATAAATAAATAAATGCAAGCGTTAGAATACAGTAGGATTTATTTTTGAATAAATCTATATTGGTTTGCACTGTTAAGTGATCTCAGACTTATGAACATTTTTCCCGAGAATAAGCCCTACTGAACACTGAAAGTGGTACCTTGGTGCATGTGAACAGTGCAGAAGTTTGATGAATGAATAAAAACCTTATAATCATTATTATTTAATGAGCCTTCCAGTGCAAGGATTTTGAACCAACACATAACAAGGAAAGCTTGGAATGGGATAGTGGTCTTCTATGCATCAAGATAATGTTCCTCTACTTTTCCACACTAGACACCATGGGTGACTGTGGGTGATACCCTTATTAGATCCACACACCTCAAATTAAATCCAAAACCTATCACCCCTCTGCGGTTTCTGCAGACCCCATTTTAGAACTTGCTTTAAACAAGGAAACCTGACTTGTACATCTGGTCATAGATTTTGGAACTTTCTGTATCTTCTGCACCATCACCAGCTCTGTAATGCCCAAGACTTGTGCAGTGTGGAAAGCTAGCTTATGTTTGTGATTTTTAAATCGTTGAAGAAAAATACCATCACCCCTGTCTCTGACGTGTGTGCAAAGACCACAGGGTTTTCTTTCTTTTTTGTTGGACACCATTATTGATGCTCCTTATCTGACAGTGGAAACTGAATTTTGACTTTCCGAGGCTATTTCTGGTATCCATTTAGGAATCAGTAAGATAAAAGGCAGGGGGAAGGAGATGAGATTTTTAAAAGTGGAGAGAGAAAGCAAGAGAAGGGTCTTGGGAGGTGCTAATGAGTTTTTCAAAAATATATGTAGCTGTTATATTCTCTCCAAAGCTCAAAACAGAGATGATGGAGAAAAAAGTCAAATAATGGATGGAATTTTTCTCTTTTTTCTAGTTAGCTTTTATTGTGGCCATCTAATTAAATTTAAATGGCAATTTAACATTGGTTTAACTATTAAAATTTTACCCTTTCCAACTTCCCTGAATTTGATTTTGGGCTCACGAAGAGTAATTAAACTGTTAACCCTTTTCTAACATTTCCATCTCAGACCTGAAATAAAAGCATTTTTGCTATAGATATCTATCAGAGAGAGGGTCCCCCCCCCACCCACCCACCCACCCCTTGATATCTCCATGTTCTTCCTACTAATCTGCAGGGCTGGCCCTACTGCTAGGGAGAGAAATTAGACTGCCTCAGACATGAATTACCAGATGAAAAACAGGACAAAGTTCTGGTGCCTTTAATAGTTGCTTGGAGGCAGGAAATCCCATAGATGATGCTTTTAATGGAAGCCACACCAGCTGAAATTTCCTCCTCCACACAACTATTAAAAGAATGGGATTTCTCTCCTTTATTTTGGAATGTCACCCTCCTCGGATATCAGAACATGGGTGTCCTATTGATAAGGTAGAATGGTCCATTGAAAAGAGAAGATGTGTCTTCTACAACTTGAGGACTTGTGTCAAAGAGGTAATATCACCAGGTATAAGTTGTCATACAAGCCTTAGTTGCTAAGTTACCCATTTCTAAATAACTTTTAAAAAATATCAGAGCCCCTTACCCTTTTATACGGCCCATCTACATGAAAGGGCAGCAAATTATTAGCTACCTGGTTTGTTATCATTGTGTTTTAGCTATCAGGGAGGGGGAGAGGTACATTTTCTGCCTCAATGGTCAAAAGAGCTTGCTTGGTTTTGGGTGCTATGTACCTTCACATGGTGGGGGTGCCATTCACTGATTTGCTTCAGGTGGCAGAACACCTTGGTCTGGCCCTGCTAATTTGTTCTCACTTACATAAAGTGAAATGGTATATAGAAATTTCATCAAGGATGAGGTTCTCATAGCAGAAGTGATCTAGGTAGTGTCATGTTTCTTCTTGTTTATTTGCTAGGTGACTTAAACCTAATCACTGAAAGGAAAAACAGTCCCATCTAACTCGCCCCTAAAACCAAAGACATGTGTAGTTAGTTTTTCAGCTGGCCAGAAACACAGTAATACTTGCTATTTGTACCTCTATTGCAGTTACAAATCCTATTGCTATATGCAGTCTCTTTGCCATATTTGCTAGTGCATTCTTGGCATGGTCTTGAATTAAATGCCCCATCATAATGTTTTATTTAGAGTACCATATGGAAAATTTCCTTAATTTCCTTCTTGAAAAGACCAGAGTAACCAAGCTACATGGACTTCTTTAGCCAGGATCCACAGGTACATGGATTTCTTTAGCCAGGCACTCCAAGAGAGAAAGTTTGTGCTAAAAAATCAAATCAAAAGACTAGGGGAAAAAAGACCTGTGGGATTAGGACCAGCTGATACCCTTTTGTTCACTGTAATTATTAGATTTCGACTAATTAAGTCAGCATTCAAATGACAGCATCGTAATGACTTGGATGCAATAAACAATGCATTTCCTACAGAGCAGAAGAATTCCAGGCTGTTAGCTGCTCAGTGAATTGCAACACAGTGAACAAGTGGGAGACATAAATTTGTATTTTATCAGGTGCGTTATAAAAGTTTAAGCTAAACATTTCACAGTAGGGGATGTTTTTTATACTAGCTATGCTAGCAAATCTGCGGAGCATGCTATCGAAAAATTTAATAGTGTGGGAAGTTGTGTCATATTGAGCTGGAAGGAATTTGTTTTGGCATCCAAGCCAGAGAGCTGATGCTGAACTCGTGGATTCCAGGCCAAGCTAAAGGAATGAGATGCCATAAATGAGTAGGGATTATATGGAGGGAATTTGAAAGAAATAGGCGGCCACCATGTGAAAAAAACAGGTTTCTGCATCTTCAATGATTGTGTGGAAGCAAGAATTTTAAGAGGTGTCGCTAATGACTTATTTTTTTGAAAAAAGAATAGTGACTGGTGAATAGCTCTATTTTTATTGATTCCAGTTCTGACCTCATTGTGGTACTGCTGCTGTTACTGTATTGGTGAGCTCAATGGACCCCAAATGCTCCTTCCCTCCACAGGCACACAAATGCTCAGGTGACCAAATACAAAAGAACACAGGGCTCTGTGCTCCTCTCCCCTGTGTAGAAGTAGCAGTCCAGCAGATGTAGCTTGTAATGCAAATTCCTTCTTCTGCACATGTATTAACTGTGCAAGGGCTGTGTCTCCATTCACTTGACAACTTGGCGAACAGAATACTTGTACCCTTGGTACAAACGTTTTGCTCAGGCATCTTCTTTTGGGAACTCGTTGCAGAATCATTGTCTGAAGATAACGACAAAAGAAAGACACAAAAGAAAAAAAACACACAAAAATATTGTAGTTCTTTATCAAATTTATTTCAGAGTGTGCTTTCGTGGATCAAAGTCCACTTTCTCAGACACTGGAGTGTCCATGACCTGTAATTTTATACATGTCTTTATAACCAGATGAAGATATAGATAATAGACAAAATGGCAATGGCTTATTAACACAAAAATGGGACTGTCAAGCTGTAAATTATTCAATTGGCAGGTCCTGGCCAGGGCAATATATGTAGGCCAGGTGGACTTGACTATTGTAGGAACATTTGGAGATGGAACAGAGGTCAGAGTCCGTCAGGGAAGGTAATTGCTTTATTATAATAATAATGATATACCATCAAATCAACTCTAACTTATCTTGAACTTTTACAGGGTTTTCTAGGTATGGAGTACTCTGAAGTGGTTAACCATTCTGGGGGAGCTCTGGGACTAAGCTGCACAGGCTGGCTCTTGTCTCTGGAGGCAAAGTGGTAAATTAAACTCCCCACAGTGGGAAATTGAACTGCAAACCTTTGGTTTCACAACCAGATGCCTAAGTCACTGAGCTATAGCACTGTAAAGGCAAAACAAATGGTTCTTTGTAGCTCTTCATGACTTTTGCTTAACTTTCTTGACTGGGTCTGCAGCTAGAAAGCTTCAGGGGAACTTTGGTTGTAACATTGCAATTCTATACATGTCTATTTAGATTTGAGGTCTGCTGAGTTCAGTGTCATTTACTCCCTGGTATGGCTGTAGCCCCCTTCACGGATTGCTGCCTTGTCGTGGCAAAGGGGCTTGAGTAATTCAGAGAAGCTATGGGCTATGCCATGCAGGGACACCCAAGATGGACAGGTCATAGTGGAGAGTTCTGACTAAACGCGATCCACCTGGAGCAGGAACTGGCAAGCCACTCCAGTATCTTTGCCAAGAAAACTCCATGGACAGAAACAAAAGGCTAAAAGATATGACGCTGGAAGATGAGCCCCTCAGGTCGGAAGGCGTCCAACATGCTACTGAGGAAGAGCGGAGGACAAGGACAAGTAGCTCCAGAGCTAATGAAGTGGTTGGGCCAAAGCTGAAAGGACACTCAGCTGCGGACGCGCCTGGAAGTGAAAGGAAAGTCCGATGCTGCAAAGAAAAATACTGCATAGGAACCTGGAATGTAAGATCTATGAACCTTGGTAAGTTGGATGTGGTCAAACAGGAGATGGCAAGAATAAACATTGACATCCTGGGCGTCAGTGAACTAAAATGGACGGGAAAGGGCGAATTCAATTCAGACGATTACCATATCTACTATTGTGGGCAAGAATCCCCTAGAAGAAATGGAGTAGCCCTCATAGTCAACAAAAGAGTGGGAAAAGCTGTATTGGGATACAATTTCAAAAATGATAGAATGATTTCAATACGAATCCAAGGCAGACCTTTCAACATCACAATAATCCAAGTTTATGCACCAGCCACCGAGGCTGAAGAGGCTGAAATTGACCAATTCTATGAAGACTTACAACACCTTCTAGAACTGACCCCAAAGAAAGATGTTCTTCTCATTATAGGGGATTGGAATGCTAAAGTAGGGAGTCAAGAGATAAAAGAAACAACAGGAAAGTTTGGCCTTGGAGTTCAAAACGAAGCAGGGCAAAGGCTAATAGAGTTTTGTCAAGAGAACAAGCTGGTCATCACAAACACTCTTTTCCAACAACACAAGAGGTGACTCTACACATGGACATCACCAGATGGGCAATACCAAAATCAGATTGATTATATTCTCTGCAGCCAAAGATGGAGAAGCTCTATACAGTCAGCAAAAACAAGACCTGGAGCTGATTGTGGCTCTGATCATCAGCTTCTTATAGCAAAATTCAAGCTTAAACTGAAGAAAGTAGGGAAAAACCACGGGGCTAGTCAGGTATAATCTAAACCAAATCCCTTATGAATACACAGTGGAAGTGAAGAACAGATTTAAGGAACTCGATTTGGTGGACAGAGTGCCTGAAGAACTATGGATGGAGGCTCGTAACATTGTATAGGAGGCAGCAACAAAAACCATCCCAAAGAAAAGGAAATGCAAGAAAGCAAAGTGGTTGTCCAACGAGGCCTTACAAATAGCAGAGAAGAGAAGGGAAACAAAATGCAAGGGAGATAGGGAAAGTTACAGAAAATGGAATGCTGACTTCCAAAGAATAGCAAGGAGAGACAAAAGGGCCTTCTTAAATGAACAGTGCAAAGATATAGAGGAAAAGAATAGAAAGGGAAAAACCAGAGATCTGTTCAAGAAAATTGGAGATATTAAAGGAACATTTGGTGCAAAGATGGACATGATAAAGGACAAAAATGGTAGGGACCTCACAGAAGCAGAAGACCTCAAGAAGAGGTGGCAAGAATACAGAGAGGAATTATACCAGAAAGATCTGGATGTCCCGGACAACCCAGATAGTGTGGTTGCTGAACTTGAGCCAGACATTCTGGAGAGTGAAGTCAAGTGGGCCTTAGAAAGCATGGCTAACAACAAGGCCAGTGGAGGTGATGGCATTCCAGTTGAACTATTTAAAATCTTAAAAGATGACGCCACTGTTAAGGTGCTACACTCAATATGCCAGCAAGTTTGGAAAACTCAGCAGTGGTCAGAGGATTGGAAAAGATCGGTCTACATCCCAATCCCAAAGAAGGGCAGTGCCAAAGAATGCTCCAACTACCGTACAATTGCACTCATTTTACACGCTAGCAAGGTTATGCTCAAAATCCTCCAAGGTAGGCTTCAGCAGTATGTAGACCAAGAACTCCCAGAAGTACAAGCTGGATTTCGAAGGGGCAGAGGAACTAGAGACCAAATTGCTAACATACACTGGATTATGGAGAAAGTCAGAGAGTTCCGGAAAAACATCTACTTCTGCTTCATTGACTATGCAAATGCCTTTGACTGTGTGGACCACAGCAAACTATGGCAAGTTCTTAAAGAAATGGGAGTGCCTGACCACCTTATCTACCTCCTGAGAAATCTACATGTGGGACAGGAAGCAACAGTTAGAACTGGATATGGAACAACTGATTGGTTCAAAATTGGGAAAGGAGTACGACAAGGCTGTATATAGTCCCCCTGCTTATTTAACTTATATGCAGAATACATCATGCGAAAGGCTGGACTGGAGGAATCCCAAGATGGAATTAAGATTGCCGGAAGAAATATCAACAACCTCAGATATGCAGATGATACCACTCTGATGGCAGAAAGTGATGAGGAATTAAAGAACCTCTTAATGAGGGTGAAAGAGGAGAGTGCCAAAAATGTTCTGAAGCTCAAAATAAAAAAAACTAAGATCATGGCCACTGGCCCCATCACCTCCTGGCAAATAGAAGGGGAAGATATGGAGGCAGTGACAGATTTTACCTTCTTGGGCTCCATGATCACTGCAGATGGTGACAGCAGCCACGAAATTAAAAGACACCTGCTTCTTGAGAGGAAAGTGATGACAAACCTAGACAGCATCTTAAAAAGCAGAGACATCACCTTGCTGACAAAGGTCCGCATAGTCAAAGCTATGGTTTTTCCATTAGCAATGTATGGAAGTGAGAGCTGGACCATAAAGAAGGCTGACCGCCAAAGAATTGATGCTTTTGAATTGTGGTGCTGGCGGAGACTCTTGAAAGTCCCCTGGACTGCAAGGAGATCAAACCTATCCATTTTGAAGGAAATCAACCCTGAGTGCTCACTGGAAGGACAGATGCTGAAGCTGAGGCTCCAATACTTTGGCCATCTCATGAGAAGAGAAGACTCCCTGGAAAAGCCCCTGATGTTGGGAAAGTGCGAAGGCATTAGGAGAAGTGGATGACAGAGGACGAGATGGATGGACAGTGTCATCGAAGCTACCAACATGAATTTGACCCAACTCCGGGAGGCAGTGGAAGACAGGAGGGCCTGGCGTGCTCTGGTCCATGGGGTTATTTTTCATTTTTGAAATTTGGTGCAAAAAGTGATAGGATGTCTAAAAAACAACAAGAAAGCAAAGTGCCAGCTGCCAGCTTTTCTGTGTTTTCCATACTGAGTGCACTCCCTACTATCGTCCGTCCTTGTCTTACTTGGTCGCCATTCAAAAACCTCTATCTTTTTGCTGCTATGCTTTTTAATTTTTGTTAAAAATATCAGTTTTCATCTTTGTGTTGTTTTGCAAAAGTTATAACATTTAAAAAGAAAGGACAATGCAAAGGCAGGTGATATCTCAAGAAAACTAAAGAGGACTGGCATGGAGAGGTGGAAACTGACTAGCAGGAACATACCCAGAAGGAAATGTCATCAAGGGACACCCCACCCCCTGAAGTGCACGGATTAGCACCCATTGCAACAAGCTAATTATTCATTGGAGCAAATCGGAGCAAAACAGAACAAAAATACACTATCCTCTTGCAATGGTGTTAAAAAATAAATCAATCAGAAAGCAAGTTTTTTTTACTCCTGTTTTGACACTGTTGACACTTCTTTCAGCTTGTGTCATGTGAACACCAGCATGCAGTATTGGTATCATTGCTGTAAGGCAAATTGAACACAGGCTGAGAATGGAGCGGTCCTAAGTGGGTTGTATCTTGAAACCAGTTCATGTAGGGTTGCAGTTGGGTCAGTTGTTAATTAGCTTCTAGCAGTACTTGTTTATAGACATTTGCTGGATTCTTCTGTTAAGTGACTCAGATAAATTTCAGCTACAAGCTACATTCCCCTCAGGCTACAAACTGAGTAGTTATAATTATTTTGAAACTTTTTTCTTTGTTCTGAGATATATATGAAATGGTAACAGGTAGAAACACAAAATGTTGCATGGGTACTACTTATTTTCTAACTCAAAGGCCTGACTTGGTTGAATCTCCAAACTCATTCCCCCTAATCCCCAGTCAGGCCCACTCATAGTTAGCTTTCAAGAGTACCTGCTCAAAGACATTTGCTGGTCTTTTATGCTAAGCATATCATACCTGTGCCTATGAGACCCCATCCCTCTGGCTATGAATTGTAGTCAGTTTTTCAAAAATTGGCTTGGGTGATTATAAGCTATGAGACACAGAAATCTTACAAACAATACAGGTTGAAAATTTTAACTGTGGTAACAGAATGAGGGTCCCCAGCATGGTGTAGTCGACAGAGTGATGGACTAGGAATCTGGAGAACAGGGTTTGAATCCCTGCTCAGCCATGGAAACTCACTGGGGGAGTAGAACTGCTAAAACCACTCCTTAAATATCTCACTTACCTTGAAAGCCCTTGTAGCGGATACCCCAGACGTCACCTGTCTGTCACTACGGAACCTTGGCAGAAGAACCAATGAAGAAGACAGAAGGCGGAGTCAGAGAAGAAGGAGGGGTACAAAAGAGAGAGATTGACTAGAGATGAGATGAGAGAGAGATTTTGAAGGAGATAGATTTGAGATTTGAATGATTGGAAAGTGAGAGGGAAGTGCTGGAAGGGTTAGAAAGCTGAGCTGTGGGAGTGGAAATAGAATCAGTAGGGTCAGAGCAAGATAGAAAGAACTAACAGAAAGATCTAATTGAACTGAATATTACTTAATATCTGTGATTTGCTTCCTGTGAATGAATATACTATTTCCAACTGATTATCTACCCCACCCTGTATAATAAACTGATTGTGTTTAGCAGCATTAGTGTCCAGCAGTTGATTGATGTTATGAAGTAATAACATCTGGTGGCAGCATGAGATGGAGGAAAGAGCGTGAGCTTTCGTGAGGGCCAAATAAATAGGGACTACAAAAGCGAGACCGCAACAAAGTGGTGACCAGCGGCGGATTCGTATACAATCCAGTGACGCCAAAGAAAAGAAAGGTTTCCAGAGTTGAGATTCTGTATTAGTCAGGGTGATCTGACGTGAACGGAGTGGGTAACTCTCCAGGGCTTTTGGAAAAAGCTTAGTGGAGAGGCTCCTACGTGCAGATCAGGGGGGCTAAGATAGGGAACAACTCTGAGGGAAACACTTTCTGGTATAAGTTTAACTCCAGCTGAAAAAGGACCAGTAGGCTAGCTTGTCCAGAGGCTCCAGGTGGAGAGCACTGAGGGGACAGAGTGGAGGCCAGGGTCAGAAAAAGCTGAGGTAACTTAGGACCATAAAAGCTGGGACTGTTTAAATCAAATAATTCAGGTTACTTTTGTTGGCTAGAGGCAAACAGAAAAGTATTTGTCTCAAACCAAGGGGACTGGCTGGGTGCCAGAGATACAAACAAAGTAACGCAAACGAAAGCTGCTAACAGGGAAGCTTTACAAACTTACAGCAAAGCTCTAACCCTAAAGAAAAAAAAGAGTGCTCTTTTAAAACTGAGGTTTGTCTTTTGAATCAAGACAATAAATAAATAAGCATGACTTCCACACGAGGGAAGAAGGCGGCAAAATTACCTCACGAGACCTTAGAAACATCAGAACAGGGGGTTGAGACTCAGGAAGGAGGTACCTTGAGGGGAGAGATTACCTCAAAGGGACAAGGACAAGTAGATGTTTCAGGGGGAGATGCCTCCATTGATTTTCAAAAATGGAAATTACAACAAGAACAGGAATTCCAGCTAAAACAGCTAGCAATTAGGGCTGAAGCTGAGGCCAGAGATAGAGAGATAGCCCTGGCCATAGAGAAAGAAAAGATGGCCATAGAGAAAGAAAAGATGGCGGCTGAGGCCAGAGAAAAAGATAGAGAGACTGCCTTGAGAGAAAAAGAGATAGAATTTCAGTTAGAGATGCGACGAATGGAGCTAACAGCAGCCCAAAATAATAACAATGACTCACAGTCTGAGAGGGGACAATTGTCCAAAACTGACCTCAAGAGATTCCCCATATTTAGGAAGGGTGATGACCCTGAAGCATTTATTATTTTATTCGAACGTGCTTGTGAAGATTTCGATGTGAGGGGAGCGGAGCGAATGGTAGTAATGAGATCACAAATTAGTGGCGAGTTGGCAGAGATATACTCTCAGATGCTCTCAGACCAAGCTAGGGAATACGAAGAATATAAAAAGTTGGTTTTCTCACGGTTTGGGATTAATGCTGAACATTTGAGGAGAAAGTTTAGGGCGTTAACCAAACGGACTGAGGAATCTTATTCCCAGTTAGGGGCAAATCTGACAAAATACATGGAAAAATGGCTGCAACAGGAGGGGGCTGAGACAGTTCAAGACCTCAAGAATATCATGGGGCTAGAACAGTTTTATTCACTATTACCGGGAGACCTGAGGTACTTAGTGAGAGACAAGAGGCCGAAAAATGTTCAGGCGGCAGGCGAAATCGCAGACTTTACCACCAGTATACAACACCCAAGTTTTTCTGAGGTAAAAGTTGGAAGGAAAGCTTGGGAGGACAAGAAAAGAGATCCCAGAGGGCACTTTAAGAACCAACAGGCGGTTGGAGGCCATTTTGTAGGCAAGCCCTCAGATCATAACCAAGTCAGATATAAGAATTGGGATGGAAAGGGGGGGAAAGCCCCTAGTTTTGAACAAAAGAACTATAAAACTTGCTTCGGTTGTGGGGAGAAGGGACACTTCTTAGCACAATGTAATAAGAACAGGGAGTTTGGGCAACAAAAAGGAAATTTGCCTAAGCCTAAGGCAGTATACTGCGTGCAGCAAAACAAAGTTACCACAGGGACAGTAGAACAGGGCACCATAGCAACCCAAGCTAATGTTACTGCCCAAGCTGAGAGCCAAGAACAAGATCAACTTCCAGAAGCTGAAACACTTCATTGTTATCTGATTGAAACTAACCAGGAGCTTTTTAAAAGTTCTGGGGATAATATTTTTATAAATGACACTAAATTTATGGCTCTGAAAGATTCATGCTCTCAAGTAACCTTATGCCATCCAGACATAATCCCTCAGGAATACATTTTGAGAGGGGAAAGCATGACAGTTAAGGGAATTGGATCAGCGGTAATTACCCTACCAGTAGCTGAAGTTCCAATAAAATATCAAGGATGGGAAGGGAAATGGAAAACAGGAATAGCTGATCAATTACCAGCACCATGTTTAATAGGGATCGATCTCTCTGAGCATGTTAAAAGTGTTTTAGTGCAGACTCGTTCCCAGAAGGAAAATCAAGAAACAACTGAGGAAAAACATGAGGTTCCTACAGAAATAATGAGAGAAAATGATGAAACAGCTGATTTAATACCTATTAAGAATCCCCAAGATAATACATTTACACAGGAACAAAAAGCAGATTCCACACTGCAGCAATGCTTTGAGAAAGTTAGTGAAGGACCGTTAACCCCTGAACAACCCGAAAGGTACTTTATAGAGAAGGACCTATTATACAGGGATATCTTAGTGAATCCCAGGAGGGGAGGGGAAAGCCTTCATAAGCAATTAGTGATTCCTTTAAAATACCGAGAGAAAATAATGGTAAGGGGACACTCAGACACCTTTTCTGCTCATTTAGGCATTACCAGAACTAAACAAAGAATAGCCCAGAATTTTCACTGGCCTGAAATGGGGAAGCAGATAAAGGATTTTTGTAAGAGGTGTGACGTGTGTCAGAGGCAAGGGAATAGTAACGACAAATCAAAAGCCAAGCTATGCCCTTTACCTATTATTTCCACCCCTTTTTGATGCATTGGTTTGGACCTAGTGGGACCATTACCCAAAGTCACCAACAGGGGGAACAGATTTATTCTATCATTGACTATGCAACACGTTATCCAGAAGCAGTGCCTCTGAGAAATATAGAAACTCAGACAGTTGCTGATGCTCTGCTAAGCTATATGAGTCGCATGGGGTTTGCTTCAGAAATAGTGACAGACTTGGGAACCTCTTTCACGTCCAAGCTTATGCAAAGATTATGGCAACTTTGTGGAATTAAACATATAACCTCCACTCCTTATCATCCACAAACAAATGGACCAGTGGAGAAATTCAATGGGACCCTTATGCGTATGATTAGGGCATACTCTGCAGGGAATCCCTATGACTGGGATCAGAAAATACAACAACTGCTGTATGCATATAGGTCTGTGCCCCAGGAAAGCACCGGGTTCAGCCCTTTCGAATTGTTGTTTGGGAGAAAAGTGCGGGGACCCCTAGATTTACTCAGACAAAGTTGGGAGGAAATAGTGGAATCTGATCCTGAAAATGTGATTACATACCTAGACAGCCTAATGAACACCCTACAGAAAAATCTAGAGATGGCTGCTAAGAATTTACAGGGACAGCAAAAGAAACAAAAAGTATGGTATGACAGGAAAGCCAGAGAAAGAACGTTCAATCCCGGGGATGAGGTGCTAATGTTGAGACCTATCAAGGGGAACAAATTACAATTAAGTTGGGCAGGACCCTTTAGGATCATCTCCAAAATGAACGAGATAAATTATGTCATCAAGGAGGATGGAGAACCAGGCAGGCGAGTGGTCCATGTAAACATGATCAAGCCTTACTACAGGAAGGATAGCGTTGTCCTGTTTGCCATGAAAGAAGCGGACAACGAAAAACATGATTTACACTATTGGGAAGGGAGGGGCGAACCCAAATGTAACCCAGAAGAAGTTAGAATCAGTCCCTTACTTTCCCCTGAGCAACTGAAAGAAGTGAGAGCCTTGCTAATGAAGAACAAGCAGGTCTTCTCTAGCAAACCAGGAGTAGCCAAGGGAGTTGTGCACAGAATTGATACCGGAGATGCACCCCCACAGGCGGTTACACCTTATAGAGTTACTGGGCCATATGTCACCAAGGTTCGCCAGGAGCTTGACGAAATGTTGAAGGAGAAAATCATTGTTCCTTCATCCAGTCCGTGGGCAGCTCCTATAGTGCTAGTGGACAAGCTGGATGGCAGCGTCCGTTTTTGTGTGGACTATAGGAAGCTAAACCATGTAACAAAGCCAGATGCTTATCCGATGCCCAGGTTAGACGACCTAATCGAGACCATAGGGGGATGCCAATTCATATCCTGCCTAGATCTAACGAAAGGGTTCTGGCAAGTGGGGCTAGATCCCAAAGATCAGGAAAAGAACAGCATTCTGTAGCCCTTTTGGATTATATGAGTTCCGTGTCCTGAGTTTCGGACTGAGAAATTCGCCAGCGACATTTCAGAGACTCATGGACCAAACGTTGCAAGGTCTCAGAGAATTCACGGTAGCGTACATCGATGACATAGGGATCTATAGTCATTCGTGGAAATATCACCTATATCACATTGAGACCGTGCTGCAAAGATTAAAAGAATCAGGGCTAACTGTGAAAGCTAGCAAATGCCAGCTAGGTAGCCCTGAAATGAAATATTTAGGCCACATAGTAGGGGGAGGGAAAATCAAACCCCTAGAAACCAAAATTGAGGCAATCAGCAATTGGCCTAAACCCACAACTAAGAAAAAGATCAGGTCTTTCTTAGGGCTTGTCGGCTATTACAGGCGCTTCATACCCAGGTTTAGCGAGATAGCCACCCCTTTATCTGACCTAACTCATAAAAAGAAAGCTGAGAGTATCCAGTGGAACAGCAGCTGCGAGGAGGCGTTCGCGAAGCTGAAGGGGGCGTTGATGACTGATCCAGTCTTGAGGGCTCAGGATTTCCAGCGCGAGTTCACCATCTTTACAGATGCGTCCAACATCGGATTGGGAGGTGTGCTGAGCCAGAAGGACAACGAAGGAGAACATCATCCAGTGGCGTACCTGAGCAAGAAGCTACAGGCGGGCGAAAAACATCTATCGACCATCGAACGCGAGTGTCTTGCCATAATTTGGTCGCTTCAGAAACTCCGGCCATACATATGGGGTAGACATTTCATCCTATGTACTGACCATTCCCCACTGTTATGGCTAAGAACGATCAAAGTGAACAATAACAAATTAATGAGATGGGCCTTAATGCTCCAGGACTTTGATTTTGAAATATGCGGAGTGAAAGGGACTCAATGCTGTGGCAGATGCACTTTCGAGAAGATCCGAAGACTGAAGAAGAGGAAAAGGACTATGCAATGCAATGTAATGTTAATTGTTCAAAATTAAATGCTATAAAAAGGTGTATTAAAATGGAAAAAATAAAATTATATATATATATTGATGTAAGTATATAGAAACAAATGGTAAGAAAAGCTGAAATGTTAATGTTAATTAAGTTTAAAAGTATTTAGAAATGCAAAGGTTTATTTAAAGGTTTAAATGCATAAAGTAATAAGGTTAATAGCATAAAGTAATAAGGTTAAATGCATAAAGTAATAAGGTTAAAATGTATTGGTTTATGATTAATTATAACATGCCTGAAAGCTCTGCGTTGTTCCTAAGGGCAAACCACTGTAGGTTTTACCCCAGGAAACAACTTTTTAAGGGGGGAGGTATGTAGCGGATACCCCAGACGTCACCTGTCCGTCACTACGGAACCTTCGCAGAAGAACCAATGAAGAAGACAGAAGGCGGAGTCAGAGAAGAAGGAGGGGTACAAAAGAGAGAGATTGACTAGAGATGAGATGAGAGAGAGAGATTTTGAAGGAGATGGATTTGAGATTTGAATGATTGGAAAGTGAGAGGGAAGTGCTGGAAGGGTTAGAAAGCTGAGCTGTGGGAGTGGAAATAGAATCAGTAGGGTCAGAGCAAGATAGAAAGAACTAACAGAAAGATCTAATTGAACTGAATATTACTTAATACCTGTGATTTGCTTCCTGTGAATGAATATACTATTTCCAACTGATTATCTACCCCACCCTGTATAATAAACTGATTGTGTTTAACAGCATTAGTGTCCAGCAGTTGATTGATGTTAATAACATATGGTGGCAGCGTGAGATGGAGGAAAGAGTGTGAGCTTTCGTGAGGGCAAATAAATAGGGACTACAAAAGCAAGACCGCGACAGCCCTATTAGGGTTGCTATAAGTCACTTCCGACCTGACAGTATAGAACACACAACAGAATGAATGTAATTGTGTATTCAGCATTCCCAAATGTGGACAAAGACAGCTCCATGATTGTTTCAAAGCATCAACTTTCTTTCCAGTGCCTATAGCAGAGCCAAGCAATTAGTAGCTCTCAGCTTAATTTCAAAATTCCTCTGAAACCAGTCAGTTCAGACCACAGTTTGGAAACGTTAGATGTTTGGACAACTGTCAGAATGCTGGCTGGGAGATTCTGAGAAATGCAGTTCAAAAAGCTAACTTTCCCAAGCATTGTTTGAGTTCTGCCAAAAAATGTTGTGTCCCTTACCAAAGGTTCTCTGGGCAAGAAGAAAGGCGGGTAACAGTGGGGGAAAAGAGAAGGAGGTGGCAGAAAGAGAGAGAGAACAGGACTAATTTTGACTTGATGCCACCTCCCATTGGCTTTGTTCCTATCTACCACCAGCAGGTGAATCCTGGTGGATTTTCCCAAAGAGAATATGCTCCTTGACAGCAAAGAGGATGGCTACTCTGCCATCAAAGGACAAGCAGAGGTGTCCCAGCCACATGCAAATGCACAGCTCAAACTGAATCCTGAATTGAGAATGGAAGCAGTCAAAATGAATAACTGACACTGATCAAGTATATGTCATAAATGGCCACATTAGTATGGACAGCAGGGTTCGAAAGTTATTTGATGTCAGACTATCTCACTTTGTGCTTCAGTTTCCCTCACCCCACCCCAACTGTTAATTCTTCCCATCTTAATTCCACACACTGCAATATGCCCAGGTTTTCAGTGCCTGAATATAAAGCAGCTTCGTTGCCACTGCTTGCTTCACTATTGAATCATCACTGACAGTCATGAAGATAGTGAGACAGGTGCCTGGTCGAGGTGAAAAAGAAATCATGAAAGATTAAATGAGGCAATCACACATGGTTACAAATTATAGTCTCTTTGACGGAGTGTTAATCTTCCAGTCGAAGGCCTGGAAAGGAAGAGGTCATTAAGATGCCAATAGTTTTCTCTTCTGTGGTAGAGAGGATATAGCAATTAACTCAAGATGACATTTGTCACTGAAAGAGAAGCTCTAAATTTTCTGATGGATGTGCCAAATCAGGACATTTTAACACCACCTGAATTTATAAAAGGACCCAGAGACATTTTTTGAGTTTGCTAAAAGCTAACAATCATTAGAGCACCTCCTTGGTTCATAGGGTAGGTTGCATGCCAAATCAAAACTCTTCCAGCCTGCAGCCTGTCCCATCAAACACAGGTCAACCATCCAGGAAGAGGCCAGTCTACTGATAAGTTATGTGCAATATCAGAGTGCCAGCACCATTGCCAAAATACTGGATATTGGACATACTTTTCCATTTTGTGTCATAGTTTGTCCATCCATAAGTAACAGTAATTCAAAAATATTTATAGTAAGACTTTTTAAAGGGCGAAGCCTTCATTTAAATAAAAGTTCCCAAATATGCTGGGGGAACATGGAAATTATACTCCAAATTGGAACTTTTCTACCGTTTGCCCAAAGAAAGTAAAGAAAATGTAAAGAGAGGTACCAGATACAGTTAGGCACACTGACAAGTGCACAGTTGGTAGAAAGGAAACTAATCACACAAGCTATTTTCTTTCTTACATTTTCAGAAGAATACTTGTATTTGTCTGTTGCAGCAAAATCAAAAGAACTTCTGGTGGCACCTTAGAGCCTAACAAGTTTTATTCAGCTTTCTAGGACTGCAGCATGATTCACAAGATATGGGATTATGTATATACAAAGTAGGGACAGACATCTCATGTAAATAAATATATAAAAGACCCACAACATAAAAGAGGTTTTCTTTCATGTATTTCATATTCTGTCAGTGATTGCTGAAAGAGACTCTAAACCATGATGGATTTGAATTTACAAAAAAGAGGTATACTGTATGTCAGTTTCATGTTTCTTTTGTGTTTCCTTTTTTTGGTAACCTTTTGGTGTCCTAGGCTTTTTCCAGTTGTCTCTCAAATTGCCTGAGAAATTTTTCATCCAAAAGGCTTGTGAGAGTTGTCAGGAGCCAATCAGAATGTCTGGGGGGCGGAAAAGGAGATTTTGAATATGTAAAAGGGCCTCAAACTCAATGAAGTGTGCTCTTTGCTCCAGTCATTCCATGTGGGATTACTGTGTACTGAGCTCAGGGTGCCCTCCATCTTGGTTTGCTGCCTGGATGCCATGTGTCCATCTTGGATCCGTTCCTTGAATACTTTCAAATGATTGCTGAAGACTAAACTGTTTAGGGAAACATTCAGTAACATCCTTCCCTGAGGTGACAGTAGGGTTTGGTTTTAATTTGCCCTCCCACCATCATTAGTTGTTTTGTTATTAGATTCTGTTTTTTATTATTTAATTTAATGTGTCTGTTAATGTTATTTTGAATTGGGGTTGATGGGAACTAGGGAATTTATTATTTATGTTTGTTGTTAAGCACTAAATTTTAGCCCTTTTTCCTTTGAATTGTGTGGGGACCCCTCTCTCATTTCTTTGGATTATTTTTGCTGCTGCTAAGCAGCCTGTCTGTGCCAATTTGCCTCCTTGAATTTATTTGTTGTATCCCCACTCCTGCATTCATTTGGGGATTCCCCCCTTTTTTGTGGGGGGGACTCCCTTTCTCAAATTAATTTTGCTGCTTCTTGCTGGACTCAAAGAAGAGAAGAGAAGAGAAGGCATGAAGTGGTAGGGAGAGAGATATCTCCCTGTATTCCAGTAGTTGTAGTTTGTGGGGTTATTATTTTGCTTTCGTTTGCTTGCTTTTCTTGGTTTCTGGGAGAGAGGTGAGTGTGTGTTTGTATGTGTGTTTATGTATGTGTGTTTAATTTTGCTATTTTCCCCAGTGTACATGGGTGCTGTCTCTATTTGACTGTCTTTTTAAAATTGTTACTTGGTTAATTTATTTTGTACTTATTCTATTAAAAGTATATATTTTGATGGATGTTTTAGGAACTGTTTTGTTTGCTTCTGAACTGGTGTGTGGGCTGGAGGAGTGGACTGTGTGACTATGCTAGTGAACCATTGGGCTTTTAGAGTGTGATCATATAAATTAGTTCCTGCAAAGGTCTGATGATGATTTTTCTATTCTTTGTCGCCTTGCCTCTGCCTTTTGGGGTTAATTTTTATGAACTTTGGAATGCTTAAAAGGGGAAGAAAAGCGGGGGGAAAAATCAAATCTACAAATAAAATAAATAAAAAACTCAAATAAGTAAACATAAAAAGGGACCCTGAAAGAGGCTTTCCCTTTCATGTAAAAAACAAAAAGACCAGTACATGAAAAATATGAAAACAAAAGAAGTGCTTGCTTAAAGAACTGAAAATGAAATAAATAATAGTTTAAAAATTGGCCATGCTATCCCCAACACAAAGTTCTGGATTGCACAACACCTCCAGTGGATCATGGAGAATTTGCAAAAAAAAGTTTAGCTTTTGAGTTTAACATCAGATAAAGATGGCATTACGAGTATATATGTGTGGTTCTGACATAAACTCCAAAATCTGGACTTGTGATGACCACAGCTCATGCAGTCAGACTGCCAGGAAAGCAGAATGGAGTTTCCCATTGTATGGGAGGCAGAGCTGACAGTGAATATAATAAATCACATTTTCTGAACAGCAGGGAAATCTAAATGCTGCTGACAGCTCATTTTTAGCCATCTGTACTCGGAGTCAAGCAAACTATTCCTGATGGTAAACACACATTAGGACATGACCATACAACTTTCTCCGCTTTTCCTTCACAAAAAGCAGCTGCAGGGCCCCCAGTCTGATTTGTGGCCATGGTGCCACAAGAAGGGGTTCATTACTTTGTCTCATGCAGTTGCCCCACAAAATGATCAGACCATGACACTACAGTATTTGCCCCCACAGGTTTTATATTTTGCAAGCAGCTTTTCCATTTTGGAAAATATGATGATGGATTTCCCCTTCCTCATCATCCAGGAATTGTTTCAGTTTCCAAAATTTCCAAAACATTCTTCCCTGTCAAAAATTCTAAATGTTAAAACAAAAAGTCTAATTGTGTTCAGAAGTACATCTTACTGTGTCCAGTGGCACTTACTTTAAGAAAAGTATACATAGGATTGTAATCCATGGAAAAAAGAGATATTATATGAACAAATTAGAAGCTGGAAATGTTACGATTTCTGGAGTGCATCTTCCAGAATCTCCAGCTTCTGGCTAGCCAATTCTGTAAATTCTAATCTAACACTTGCACATGTAGTAACACTTTCAATTTCTGGAATAGGTAGCTAAGCAGAGTTTCATAGACTTTTAGAGATGGAAGTGACTTAGAGTCCATCTAGTCCAGCTGTTCTCTACTTGCTGCCATCCAGATTATTGGCCTGGTGGCTGGGGATGTTGGTGAAGATAGTCAATCACATCTGAAGGGCATCCATTTGCGGGAAGATTGATCTGCTCCAAACTGTTATGGAGCACAAGAATCTTGCAACACGATGGACTGTTCCTCTTATTGCCTTTAAGAGACTTAGCACCTATAGAGTTATGAGAAAAGTCATTCATTGTACATGGATAAACAGTACTCAATTGAATCTCCTCTCCAGCTGCCATATGTAACACCTGGGAATGATGGCACTCCAATATATCTGAGTGAATTTGAACATCCACCTAATAAGCTCTTAAGCAATTTATTATTAAAGAGAGATTGTATTCATTGTAAGAAAGAAGTCAAAGTAATCATCAAGATCTTTTAATAAATTATATAAATAAAATATACATCTAGCTGTCAGGTTTGAGTTGTTTCATAGTCCAATTCTTTGTAGTCTGTTTTTGTCCAGAGGCATGAGCACTACATGCAGTGGATTAGGAGCTAATAGACAGCAGCTTGTCTTTTGTACAACATGTCTTTTGTTATATTTGATTTTTTGCCCCTTCTGGGTAAATATTGGCTGCAGCCAGTTATTGCTCATAATACTTCCTTGTTTCTGTTTCAATAAATGTACCTACATACAACAGAGTGATAGGCATTCTTTTTGTCAGACGTAAAATCCAGTGTGCTGAAGGGAAACAGAAACAAAACTTTCACCAAACTATGTGAGAAAGATCTAGTTCTTTCTGTCCCATAGAACAATAATCAATAATAATGTTAATAGCAATTCTGCTCTATAGCCTGAGCAGCTATAAGATGAAGAACACCAGTCCCTAATTTTAAAAATTCCCATTTGAGATCAGTACCCTCATTCTTGTCACATACAGGACAGAATGTAAGATCAAGGACCATCATGATGATGGCCAGTGCTTGAGAAACCCCACATATGTGATTCCTTTTTCTATCTCTTTCCTTTGCAAGGAAAAGAAAGCTCTTTTTCAGAAAGAGTTATGCACTGTCATGAATGCATTAACCTGGACCGTTAGAGGGTGCCATCCCTATCATTTGGCAGAGTAAGACATCTACCCGATACAGATTTAATTGCCATGAAGATTGCAAATGGTTATTTATTTATCATTATTCTATTGTTATTCCTAGGGAGAGGAAAGAAGTACTTGTGACATTAGTTGGCTGAGGTGCTGAAATAACCTGGTTTGTGTTGGGGAAACGTGCGCCTTGAATTGATCGTAAGGTGATTCTACTTCAGACAGCAAACTGACTTGGGCTGGACCTGTTCACAGATAATCCTTTAATGGATAGATAGGGTCAGAGCATGGTTACTTTCAGTCCTGCTGCCCCAGGGCAACCAGCATGCTTTC
Source organism: Intellagama lesueurii (assembly GCA_037013535.1). Classification (NCBI taxonomy): domain Eukaryota; kingdom Metazoa; phylum Chordata; class Lepidosauria; order Squamata; family Agamidae; genus Intellagama; species Intellagama lesueurii. The sequence goes on from JBAJHW010000004.1 coordinate 202,917,664, forward strand.
TAGAAGAAGGCACCACATTGACAGGGGGATTTGGAGTTGTAGTCCAAAGAAGTAATTTTCCCAAAGTTTTCTGGAAGTATAAATTTCCAGGAGTCCATAGAACTCTGGTTAATTGAGGGAATTAGAACCAATCCATCAGTCCAATCAAACCTGCTATTTTGGACTCCTGATGTTTTTATCTGTTTCTAGATATATAAAGTTTTATTTGCTTCTAGATATATAAAGATATATAAAGTAATGTGAGCATTCCCCCCCCCCCCCATTGTTGGAAAATAGTCTTCATTACTGTCATATGTTTGTAGATCCTTGTAGAAGGAAGAACCATTTGGAAGCACAAGCTAGTATAAATGTCAAGAACATGGAACAGTTATTCTAGATCAATTGTGCTGACTGTTTGTTTCCTTCAAGTGTAAGTGCTGGCCCTCATCTATAAAGCTGTTTTGTGTCCTAAAATTTTGGGAGGGTGCCTCTCTCCCAGAGCTTGGAAGAGTTATTTGTTGGACTAGAGGTCCCTGAATCCCTCAGCCAGTGTGACCAGTAACATTGCCTTTTCCATGTATTCTCATGTATCTTTTAAATATATTCAGCAAAGGGATCTCTTTAAATTCTGTTACAGTCCTATGTAATATCTCTGAGAGTGAGCAAGAAGGCCTTTTTGGTGATGCTCACAATACTTAGAAGTGCCATATGAAGAGAAGCCACTCTTAGGGGACTACATTGGCTATTTGCCCAGTAATTTACATTGCATTGAGCACAGGTGAATTCAAATTAAAGCCTGGTGACTACATGACACAAAACTCATTGTGGGGAAGCCCACCCTCTCTTTTTTTGGGCAAGGAATCATCTCTTCTTGTTGTTGTTGTTCAACCTGCAGAGGTGGCTTAAATTTGTTCTGATCAGTTTGAGTTAGCTTTTGTCCATTTTCTGCCACTGTGATCTCCTGATCCAGTACAAAAGCACATTCATGGAGGTGTCAGTTCCCCTAATCTGAGTGCCCTTTTTCTCCAAACTATTTATTTTATTTTATTTTTTAAGGTTTCAACTCTGTGCTGGAATATACTATCATGATGGCACTTAGGAGAACAATAAGAGGGGGAGGGAGGAGAGAGAGGGGGAGAGAGAGAAAGAGAGAGAGAGGGGTGGTGGTGGTGGAAATTGCCAATTGTTAGCACCTTAAGGCAGATACTGTTGTTGGAGTGCAGTACCCCTACTATACCAGCTCCTGCAAATTGTCATCTACAGCAATTTCATTCAGGAACATGATTTTCATGGGTGTGAATTGCAGCAAATCAAACCATATTTTTCCCCTGCTGTGTAGCTGTACCTTTAGTCCAAACATTAGCAGCCTTTAGCAAGTATTGCAAATATTCGTTCAGATCTTCAGAGAGACTGTGTAATTTTGGTGCAAAGCATATGTCTTTAATAAATGTATTTTACTATATCTGGCTTTTAAAAATGAAATTAACTTTGAATTTTGCTTTTGTGAAATTGGAGCTTTATTATATAACTGAATAATACATAAATTTAATAAGTGAAATAACATTCTGAGTTTGAGAATTATGTTAGTTCTGAATTACATTTATAGTATCCACTGAAAACAATTCTGCATTAAGATTCACAATATTGGGGAGTAACAGAATGCTGGATATTTGGAAAATCACACAACTTGAAACTTCCAAAAGTCTTCACTAAATCGTATCACAGAATTTTTTCTAGAGGGTGGAGAAAACATCTATTGTGCAACACAGTTGTCTATCTACAGTAAAGTAATATATACATATAGGATTCCAGGGAGGGGAGAAAACACCTCTTTCCCCCCAGATGCATGAGCCTCCACAGAAGATTCCGAGTTCCTTTTTTGGCTTTTAAAAGCCCAAATTAAGGCTCCAGCTATTACATTCTTTTCATATGGGATGAATGCTGAAGGAGCTGCATGAATCCCCACAAATTCTTGGAAAACAAAGCATTCCCATCATTGAGACGGACTAATAGAAGGCTCTCTGTGGTCCCCTTTACCTGGATCCAGGAACAGATATAATTACTTTGCCACCTACAGCCAGTCAGCAGGAACACAATTATCCCAACTCCAGATGCAGAGCAGTTTCAGATGCCCTGCTGAGAAAAGGTAAAGAGCATAGTAATTAAAGTCATCATTAGATAAATTGGAGATTACACAGCAGCCAACAAGAATTCTGGGCTCCCACAGCTATCCCAGACATACTCAGTCTTCACTCTTTGTTGAATTATAAGCAAACAGCACCTAGGTGATGGAGGACTTCATCCCCTTGATGGCTGCTCCCTTCAGCATCCCCTTCCCATTGCCCTATTTCTGGCTTTAGCTTTTAATATATAATGAATAGGAGGTGACAATGGATTGTGTTACTCCTAACCAAGCAGAGACCATACATGCATTCAAACATAATTACAATTTATTAATAGCTTTTCAAACATGGACTAGGCAACAGAGTCTGGGGAGAAGGACCAATGCGAAGAAGAACCACAGAGGCTTGTGGCACCTTAAGGACTAATGCTTCTGGCTAATAGAGCCAAGAGACTGGCCTGGGAAGATTGGATCTTACAGGGCAGCTGAAGCTAAGAAGGTGTGGCCCAAATCTACCATAGCTTTTTCAATGTGCCAGATGTTGTATAATTTTGGAAGCCAAGCAGGGTGGGGGCTGCTTAATAGTGCTTGGATGACAGACTACCATGTCCTATCAGGAATCTTTCAGTAGGGCTAAGAAGGAATCCTGTCAGAAGACTTGGAGAGCTGCTACCTGTCAGAGTGGGCTGTATTGGGCTAGCTGGACTAGTAGACTGATTCAGTAGAAGGCAGCTATTATTGATCAGGAGTCCCATGAAAGGGCATAAATATAATAGGTAGGATCCTTATGCCCAGTAGAAGGGACTAGGAGGACACTCTTTGCCAGTTCTCTCCAGCATCTCTCTCTCCCAGGGGAGACGAATACAAATATCACCACCACAGGTGGCCAGGCTAATTGGACCCTCTCCCCAGAAATGGACTGTCCACTTGTAGTGCGGCGCACATGGCGGTTGTTGTTCATTCTGCACCAATTGCAGAAGAAGCCCGGCTGGGTCTTCCCCGCCTTTCTGTGCTGCTGACCACTCAATAGCTGAGTGGGGAGACTCATCATCCCGCCTCCTCACCAGATTGGTCAGCAGTGCAAGGAGGTGGGGAAGCCCCAGCTGGGCTACTTCCATGATAAGTACAGTGCAAATGACAACTTCTGTTGCTTGTTAATAGAAATGCACATTTCCTGCTTTATGATGTTTTCCCTCTGGGCACACATTTCATTCAGATATTTGTGCCTGAGCAATCAGATTTGCAGATAAATCTTGTCTTTAACTGCCAGCAACGAACCACAAGACAAAAACAATCTAATTTGCAACATGCAGAGCTGAGGGAAACTCATGAAAAAATAAATAGATGTCTTCCATCTCTCAAGGGAACTCTGCTTCTAAGAGTATGCTAATAGTTTTGTGTAGTTTGATCTTTAAGGTGTTCCAGAAGGCTCCCTAGATTTCCAGTACAACTTCTCAAGTAGTACAGGGAGAAACAAGGGGCCTTGCAGGGGGTATTGCAAAGAAGACTACCATCATTATCCCACACTGTGATGAAGCTTACTGGTTTTGAGCAATATCCCTGCAAAGTATGTGCGCATATGAAGTAAAGAAATGATAATTGGAAATCTCCTTGGAAGAGAGGCTGTTATACATGCTGCAGTCTCAGAATAAGAAGAGGATAATCAGTAAGCAGAAAAATGTGGCCTTTCTGGGCAGATTATCAAGTGAGCTTCCTTGATAAGGGGAAATGTCAGGCATATGGCTCCCCGTTGCTTGTACTGTATTAGGTTGCATCTGACTTACAGTTAGAGCTTTAAAGGTATGTGAGATATTTAAGGAATAATTTTACCAGTGAGTTTCTGTAACCAAGCAGGGATTTAAAACCAGGGCCCCTGGTGGCACTCTATCCAATGTACCACACTGGTTCTCAAATTGCTTAGGCCTATTATAATGTATATAGAGATATGAATATCCCACACAGAGTTTCTCAGTTCACAGATGCAAACATGCTGCTGAAAGTCTGGCTGAACCACTGACAGCTGGAATCTTTTCTCTTGAGCTGAATTCACAGCCCCCAGAATCCAGGATTTAGTTGGAGAACTTTCTCCCCTAAACTCTTGGTTCTGGTCTTGGATCTCTGTTAGCTTGTCCTCTCTTAGGATCTCTGCCCTTTTCTATGCACTGCTTTATCTGAAGTTATAGTGCTCAGCAGCATCTCTTCAGAACAGTCTAGGCAGATGAAGACAATAATATCTATCACATCAAACCTACTTTCAAAGAACATAATCCCTTTACAGTGGCTGGTTTCCCATCCATTACCTCCTTTTTCTTTGGTATACATGTGTGTCTCATAGGAATATCATTTTCCTTCCCATGTCTCATCTTGTAAGCAACCTCTGCACCCCTGTTGCTAAGCTCCAAACCCAGAAATGGGTTACTTCTTTTATTGACTTATCGTTCACTATTTATGCAGCTGTACTGTAATCTTTCTTATTCTCTAATACAATACTTGTCCATATTTTGAATCTTCTAAGTCCAATAAACAATCTCTGATGAATAGCTTTGAGGGAGTGAGGTTTAGTGAGCCTAGTCTGTGTTAAAGACACAGCATGGGCATGGTTCAAAGATCCTTTAAAGGTTTATATTCTCATATATGAGTTCATAGCCATTGTCTGACAACATACTCTAATATCACTTGTCTTTCTGGATGAGTAGAATTCAGCTAAGTTCCACTTTGGATTTAATTATATGAAAATATATAATCATATGCTATCAAGTCAATTCTGACTTATAGTGACCCTTTTCAGGGTTTTCCAGTAAAGAATACTCAGAGGTGGTTTACCATTCCCTTCTTCTGGGACTGTGCAGCTTGCCCATGGTCACAAAGGCTGGCTCTACTGACAGGAGGTACAATCGGGAATCGAACTCCCGACCTCTGGCTCTATAGCCAGATATCTAAACCACTGATATCACACACACACACACTTTAAAAAATAATTGTTCATTTTAAAATAATTGTTTGTCTTACAAATGTCTTGAGGTGTCTGGTCCACTTTGCACCATTACATATGAGCTAGTCTTTAAGGTGCAGGGTGAATTTAGTGCCAAAGACTTAGTACAGCTGCTACTCTGGTACAATGCCCATGTGGTGACAGATGGAGACCAGAAAGCTGAAAGTATGTTTTAAACTGACATTTTAAACCCGCCCCTTTTCTTGGTGACTGAAATACTGTGCCATAATAGTATTTATGTCATCTTATTATTGCTTTTCATGTCTGCCATTTCTCTGCTATGCTATTCATGCCCTATTGGGCAGCCAGTGGAGGTCAGAAAGCTCTTCATCATGTTCTCTAGAAACCAGAGGACAGCCTATTATCCAGCCCATGAATTGCTATTAACTGTCTTTCCTCCAGAATTCTGGGCTTGCTTTCTCTCTCTCTCTCTTTTCCCTAAGAGAGCTGAGGTAAATAGCCTGGCACTTGTGGCCTTACTGGGCATTGTCCAATTGGTTGAGCTGGGCTTGTGTTTCCCCCCCCCCCCCCATGTTCCATAATAACATTCAAAAGCTAAAATTATGGGAGCAGTTATGCTGGCCAGGGGATAGATAGGTAGAGAGACCTAGTTAGCCTTTTTCCATATGGCACTGGGCTTCCAATCGTCCTCACAGCAGTGCGTGACGATACCCCAGCGAAACAAAGGTCCCTGGAAACTTGTGCAATGCATTGCCTATTAGTAAATAATCACATAAAAACAAAGTACAGAATGAGTCATTCATGTAGACTAAGATCTAGGGTGCTGATCTTTAAGAAACTTAAAAATGGATGCACTAACTATCTGGTTAACAGAGATCAGTACTAGAATAAATAAATTTAGCATGTTTTTGAAAAAAAAGGCCTTATATCTGCACAGAAAACCAATCATTGATTTAATTAAAAAGAAATGAGTCATTAGTCATTTTCTCTTTCTTCCAATCCCTGATAGCAACAGAATTTATTCTTTGAAGTAGAAAACTGTGCAAAAACTAATGGAAGATTAAGTAAATGTCTTTCATAGTGGTAGTAATTAACAATCTAGAAAGTGTTCACATCTGTGAACTTGATTGCTAATCTAAATTCTCCTCTCTTTCCTTATAGAAATAAGGTGTAGGTATGTGTGGCTAGTAAATGTTTTTTCCTGGGGCAGGGGTGACATGCTCTTCTCTTCAGGACTCAGTTTTCTTTGCCCCTTGGAGTCTAACATTATGAATAGAAAGTTAGATATTATCAACGCCCAGTGTGAGCATTTCTCTCTCCCTCCCCACACAGGTGTTCAAACAAAGCTGTGAGCCTGCGGGTCTTAGACAGCAGTCTTTAGAGACAATTAGACAGCAGGCTACTATACACAAAACAGATTGTCCTGAGAGTAAGACATGCTTGGCCAACTTAGGTCCTGATTATACTAGTAAAAGAACTGGTATTTAAATTGTGTTTAGCTGCAAATGCATCGGTGTTAAAAAAGTTGATCAGACGACACACAGTGGATCTTGGTCCCCTCCCCCCCCCCCCCCCCCGTTTTGTGTTATTCTGTTTGGAAGCACATGATTTAACCTGCTCCTAGCAGGGTCGTTTATTTTAACTCGCGGCTTGAGTCGGGATTTAATGTCTTGAATTGTCGAACTGCTCTCCTGCCATAAATTGCTCTTTGCCCGATTGCTCTGTGCCACCCCAATTGCTTTTCTCCCTGCCCCCTTGCTTGCCCTCCCTGCCCAGCTCTCCCCTGCCAGCGTGCTCACTTGTCTCACAGCCCCTTTCGTCGCCCTCCTTGCCCGTTCCTTCCCCTACCAGCACGCTCACTCATCTCCCAGCCCCCTCGCTTGCCCTCCCTGGTGAATCCTCATATTAAAAGTTTTCCCAAGAACACAGTGTTTCGGGACAGATTCCATGTTAAAATCATGGGCATTCAGGAGGATCCACGCTTGGATCAGTGTTTTTGCAACACTGTAAAGCCAGGCATCCTTCATTTCTGTGATGTATTTTATGAGTACAAATGGGAACAGCTGGAGCATTCTTAAAAGGACAGAAGTAGCCAAACTTTCTAAAGGGATAAGCAGCTTTGCCCTCTCGCCCCCCCCACATCACAGCAACTGGGACAAGTGGCCAACATGAGGGCAGACTGAGCAAGCCTGAAATGAAATGATTTTAAAAGCCAGCGTAGCTCCCTCAACAGAAATATAGCACAGTTTAAAACATATTAAAAGTTTTCCCAAGAGGGCACACACTCAGCAGCGTAAAAATGCAAGGCCTTAACCACAATCTCAAGGAGACTCAGACAGCGATTCATATACCACGTGACTGTCACATGACTTTCAAATCGCAGCCAAAAAAAACACCTCCTATGCATATTGCAGGGTTAATCAGTAATGTAGATAAACCCTGAAAATTGTGATCACACTTGGCTACTAGACCCAAGAACCACATTTTAGCATTATTTGAATCAATTAGAAAGTTCCTGGGCACACAGCACACGTGTGAAATTGATTTGTTTAGCTATGCAAGCAAGTTTTTTTCCACCCAGCTGGCAGGGGCTCTTTAAAATGCCTTGGTTCCTAAACTGATTCATTGCGTCAGATTTGGCTGTTGTGAAAGCTGTTGTTGTTTTAAATTATGTCCAGGAGTGGGGCCATTTACTTGGATGGCTCAAGGATTTTCTTTTCATTGGAAGATCTATGGGTCCTTTGTTGCCTGGAGGACAGAGTGACAGCGATGGATTAACTGAGGATGCAACTGCCCCCTACAAAGGCTGCTGTTCTCCAGAATGTCTCTTTCATCACCACCACTGTCACCACCAGCAGCAGGAGCAGGTAGCACCTACAGGCATGCCCCTTCTCCCCCCACCAGCAGCTCCCAGACATTCACAAGATTTCTTCCTGTAACACCAAAGAAGGGAGGAAGGGAGGGAATGAAAGGAAGAAATCAGAAAGGGGAGAAAGGTGGGCAGCTGTGTTGCCATTGCTGTTCCTCTTCTGCAAAGGGCCAGTCTAACCGGATGAGAATTGTTACAGCCCCTAAAAAACTGCATTGTTGAAAATGGTCACTGCTGCCAAAAAATAAATAAAATAAAATAAAATAAAATGAAGGAAGGAAGGAGAGCATTTTCTTTTCTGCAAGGGAAACAAGCGCTTTGCTCTCAAGACTGGCTGGGCTCCTTGCTAGAACCTAGCACCAAATTGCACCAGAGCAGCTACCAATTTTCAGCAGCAGAATCTTTGCTGGAAGCTGCTGAATTGCTTTAGTGCCAGAAGCCTATATTGACATGGAATAGTAGAAGGCTCTCCCTGGCCCCCTTTACTTGGGTCCAAAACACAGAAACACAGTGATCCCAAGCCCAGATGTTATCAGTGGTGGCACAGCCTGTGTGTTCCAGGGAAGGGTCTAACACAGCCTTCTGAACTTCCTGAATTCCAGTACTAGCTCCCTCTTTCTGTGCTGACCTGACAAGACCATTATGGGCCAATCCCTATGGGAGGTAATCTGTAATGAACAGTGGATCCTGCTGCTGCAATCATGGAGAAAAACAATTGGCTTCAAATCTTTGCTTGTGGGCTTCTCAGAGCCATTTGAAGGCCCCTGTGGGAGACAGTATAATGGAACAGCTGGATCCTTGATCTCAAATGGAAGCATGCCATATCATTAGCCATTGCACAATAACAGGCATTGCTTTTTCTGATTTGAAAGAACACACAGTCTTCACTGATGTAACAAAATCAGCAGACTAAATTACAGTTCCCAATGTCCATGAAAAAATAATGGGTGAAGCAAATGGGAGGAGAGGGCAGCAAGAAAATGGGTAAAGAGCCCTCCCTCCTGATGTTTCCCCACTCTGTATTCTCTCTCTTCCAAAAGTTTATTGCCTTAAAAAACGCTAATGAGACTCTCTTATATCACTTTCTTGAGAGCAGCTGGTTATTTACACAGCTGAAGTGGGAATACAAAGCTGAGGCATCAAAAATGTTCCCGTGGAAATAAATTTGGTTGGGGGCTAGCTGTGCTGGACTGCTGCAGAAAATACAAGAGTCCTCTGAGTTTGATTCTCCATTGTGTATCCTGGAAGAGCCAGTTTGTGCAGCTGTGGGCAAGCTGCACAGTCCCAGGGCACCCCCAGAAGAAGGGAATGGTAAACCACTTCTGAGTATTCTCTACCTAGAAAAGCCTGTAAAGGGTCACCATAAGTCAGAATTGACATGAAGGCACACAATTATTTTTAAGTTTGGACCACTGCATGGGCAAAAGCAGTGCATAGAAAAGTTGCCTTGTTTTTGGAATACAATTCTCAGAATCCCCCACTCGGTACTGGCATATGATCACAAGGGCAGTCATATGGAAGATGGAACACACTTGTCTTCTGTAGCTACAGAGGGTCAGACTAAACCAATGGATTCAAATTCCAAGATTGTGACTAATCCCTAGGAAGAATTTTGTGACTGTGAAAGCTGTTTGACAGTGGAAGGGATGGCCCCAGATGGTGGTGGGTTTTCGTTCATTAGAGGTTTTAAAATGGATGTTGGATGGCCATATGTTAATGATGCATTATCCCATGGATTATTGGCAGGGGGTTGACTAGTCATTGGCAGGGGGTTGTCTAGATAACCCTTAGATTGTTTCCAATTCTATAGTGCTATTATTCTATTATTTCATTTAGTGTAGAGGCAGAGCTTAGAAAATTTACAGTTTGGGCTACTACTCCTAAGATCCAGCAGTCAGAATGACCACTGATCCTGCTGGCTGGGAGATTCTGGGAACTGTATTCAAAAAATAGTGTTCAGGTTCTGTGTGGAGAATGTAACAATCAAATGCCTATATATGTTGCAACAGAGATACTCATGTAGTTTACACAGATGATCATGTATATACACGTTTAGTGGGGTTTTTTTTTTCTTCATTTCTACCCCCATGTTGTGACAGACCTTGTCATATAGGCCTTAACGACCCAGCTGCAGGACTTCATGCCTAGTTTTGCTGTTGCAACCAGGATGCTGGATATCATTTCACCCTCAGGTGCTTATTCTGGTAAATAAGCCTCTTCCTTGTAGCCCCGCTGTGTGTATTTGTTCGGCACGTAACTGAAAGGTCGATGTAGATCTGCCACAGTGGATTTTCCCGCTAAAGAGAAGTGTCCTCTTGGTGACAGATCTCACCCAGTAGAGCCAGAGGGGCACTTTGTTTTGCCTCAGTTATTCACATTTTAAAATAGATTTCTCTGCAAAAGGAGATAGAAGGCGGCATATGAGGACACAGCATTGTTTCCACAGAAGGGGGAAAGATTGCTGTATAAAGCCTATGCCCTGCAGAGTCTTCCAAACAGGACTGAAAGATGCTCCACCTCTCCATATTCTTTGTTGGTACCTAAATTCTATTCAGCCATCTTGTGTCGCAATATGAAATGCTTCTTCTGCTAACCCCCTCCCTCCTTAGAGTCACTTTATATATGTATGTTTTGGAACTAGAAGGGAGAATATGTGGCTCTTTGTTGTTGGCAGAACTTGGAACCATTATCTTTTTTTGGAACATTAACTAGACCTTGGAAAAGTTACCTTTTGGGCAACTTCCAGATTCCCTCAGCCAACATGGTGGTGACTAGTTAGGGGTAACCTTTTCAAATTCTGTATGTTGGCTTCAAGATCCCAGCAGCCCAAGCCAGTATGGCAAAGAAGATAACCCTTCAACTGGAAAGGCTGTAGAGAGCAAATGTAAGATGGTCTCTCAGGCTTACAAATTGCAATTCAAAAGACACAACACAAAAGGAAAAGAAAAGAAAAAGATGAAGAGGCTAAAGGAAAACAAGGACATTCAGGCACCAGTATTTAACACCATATGGTTCTCATAACAACCAGCTGTAATGAATGAATGCCGGAATGAATCCAGAAATAGTTGGTTTCTTATCAAGACCAGTGGGGAAAAAAAGATGTTTCAAGAGATAAGAGGCTAAAAAGTGCTCATTTCTAAGCTGAGCCAGTAAAGTGGCCTGGATTCCTCTTTCTTCCTCAGCTGCAGCCTAATAGAATGGCTGATGAATGTCAGTTGGTGGAAAGGCACAGCCAAAAAAAGGAAAAGGAAAAAGAAAATCTGTCTTCTTAGAGTTAATGGCAAGGGCTGTACACTGGTTCCTTATCTGGCTTACAAGGCAATGAGGTGCATTGAGAGGGGTGGCGATTCAGGCTGAAGGATCTGCCCCCCTTCCAATTCAATTCAATTCAATTCAGGTCTGAATTGGTTTCTAGGTTCAGATTGCTAGACTCCCATTGACTTGTATTGAAAAACCAAAATGGCAGTAACATTTTTGCCTTTGGACTGATGTATATGGAATTTGGAAACAGGATAGACTTTAAAGGGGTGAATAAACCTGTTGAATTTCAGACGGGTAGCTTGATGAGTTTGTGTATGAGGCATTTTTGAAGTTCACTTTTTTCAAATAACAAAATGCAATTCTTAGAAAGCATGTGTATTCAGTTGAGTGCTCCTTGTTGCCCATTCATTCTCTCAGCTGCCGAGGAGCTCCCTGCATAGGAGAAGGAGAAAGAAAATGGCTACATCTTTTCCCCAATCCCCTGCCTGTGCCATCGTGCTGTTTCTCAGTCAAAGCATTCTAGGAGGAAGTGGCCAAAATAAGAAGGCAACTTTTTGGTCACCTCTACCAATAATGCTTTGGCCCCAACAACTCTCAGGGTTGAGGCATTATTCAAATAGGTGGCTGAGGAAAGGCCAGACTATTCAGGCGGGTATGTGGAAAGAGGCAGTGCTGCTAGCATTTCCTCCCTCAGAGGATGCTGCAGGGGCACCGCAACACAGCAGCTGTGCTTCTTTTCCTGCCTCAGATTAAAAGAGAGCTTGCGCTGGAACTGTCTGCAAGCACTGTGTTAAGAATGGCGGTGAAATTCTTGCCCTGATTGAGCTGCCAAGAAACAAAACACAGCTCCTTTCCTTCCCAATCATGTCATCACTTCTTATTCATATAACCTTTCCTCACAGTCTGGCTTTCCTTCATTCCTGTTTGGGCACCTCCACTGCTGAACTAGTCTGATTTCACTGTGAACCAAATATGACCATACAACAATCCTGTTTTATCCGAACCTTATACAAATTGGTCCTTCCTTCCTTCCTTCCTTCCTTCCTTCCTTCCTTCCTTCCTTCCTTCCTTCCTTCCTTCCTTCCTTCCTTCCTTCCTTCCTTCCTTCCTTCCTTCCTTCCTTCCTTCCTATCAGAGCACTGCACAATTTAAAAATTATAGGTAAACATAGGTTAACATAGGTAAAATTAAAATCAAATTAAAATGTTAAGGTAAGGCTGTTTTTGATCAGAAATGGGCTACTTCAATAGCATTATCTCAGCCATTTGCTAGATCCTCTTTTGTACATGTGGTGGGGCATAAATTGCATTGATTGAATTTCTCTACAGTCACAGAAAATTTGTCCTGTATTCAGGTAGCCCCGTTTTACTTGGTTATTCTTTGATCTTCCTACTTTGCTTCAAAGTCTATTAAATGACTTCCAGATGACCCAGTTAGTCTTGTCCTGGTGGGAGACATTCCCACCAGGAGTGGACAATTATGTTACAACATTCAAGGAAGTGTGAAGTTGAATGGGTAGCTAAGGGGGCAAATGCCTTTAACATTTTTCTCTTTGCACACTAGTGTACACTAGATTTTTTTTCAGTCATAATTTTGACTTCTAACAGAATCCCATTCTCAGTAAAAGACATAATCTTTTAAAAGAAAAAGAAAAATCCAATATGTGTGGTTTTGGGTTTTGGTAAGCTGAATATCCTACATAATTGAAAGAAATGAGGAAATCTTGAGGTGGAGAAGGACATGTCTCTTTGTCCTCACGGTTTCTAATGCAGTAGAACTCTCAGGAACTATAGTAATATTAGAGAAAAGTACCCAATAAATATTTGAGAGGGCATAATTCCACAATGAATGTAATATATTTCTGTAAAAAACACCTCTCTGTTAACACCTAGCCTAGTAGGCATCCTTCAGTCTCGAGAGACTATGGTAACATGCTCTGAATAGAGGTCTTGGAACAGCGTCTAGTGTGGCTGAGAAGGCCAATTCGAGAGTGACAAACCCTTCCACACTGAAGACAAATGCAATCTGTCCCCTGTCCAGCTCCCTGATTTTGCTGGTTTCGGGACTGCCTCTTTGCCTCGGCCTGCTGAAAAAGTGTCTCTTCAAATTGGGAGAGGCCATGCTGCACCGCTTGCCTCCAGGCTGAACGCTCAGATGTCAAAGTTTCCCATCCGTTGAGGTCCATTGCTAAGGCCTTCAGATCCCGCTTGCAGATATCCTTGAATCGCAGCTGTGGTCTCCGCCCACGCCCTGGCCCATGACTTGTGTTTTCTTCAGGCTGATTGTTAATCCAAAGTCTTGGCAGGCCTTGCTAAAACGATTCATGAGTTCTTGGAGGTCTTCAGCAGAATGGGCAACAACAGCTGCATCATCAGCGAAGAGGAAGTCCTGCATGCATTTCAGCTGGACTTTGGTCTTTGCTCTCAATCAGGCATGATCATCCAGGACCGAGCACAGCAGATGGAATGCTGGGTGCAGCACTACTCTGAGCTATATTCCAGAAAGAATGTAGTAACCGAAGAGGCATTAAATAACATTGAGTGCCTGCCTGTCTTGGAAGAGTTGGACAGCGAACCAACTTTAGCAGAAATAAAAGCAGCCTTGGATTCCCTCGCCTCCGGCAAGGCACCTAGGAGGGATAACATCCCTGTTGAAGTGCTGTAAAGAGATCATCACCACTGAGCTGTATGAAATCTTTTGTCTTTGCTGGAGGGAAGGTGGAGCACCACAGGACATGAAGGATGCAAACATCGTCACATTGTATAAGAACAAAGGCGACGGGGCAACTGCAATAACTACCGTGGCATCTCTCTTCTCAGCATCGTAGGGAAGCTGTTTCCCCGTGTTGTGCTGAAGAGGCTCCAGGTGCTTGCAGACAGAGTCTATCCAGAATCACAGTGTGGATTTCAAGCTAATAGATCCACAGGCAAAGAAGAATTATTATAGAAGTGAAAGAAATAGAATTCTGGTAGTTCAGATCAGCTGTTCAAGCTGCCTGAAATTTCTTTGATCAGTGATAGAAGTGCATGCATACACACTGCATTCAGATAGGAACCCTATTAGTATAATCAATATGTACAGCAGGGCCTGCATGAACTGATTTGATTGTCAGCATGTTGATTGGATTAACCCATGTGGGTTCAATGATTACACGTCCAAAGAATATATGTGTATCAAATTGAATTTATAGAGCTTACCTATGTTCAACCTGACTATGCAGAAGTGCTTTGTAGTGCACCCAGAGTCTATCAGCAAGCACAGGTCTGCTGGTATGTTCCTGATCTCTCTTTCATATGTTGACTGTGCTAATTAAGAGCTATGCTGATTAAGAGCATACCAATGCTAAAATTTTTGGCATTAATAGATTGAAACAGCTTCTCTCTCTCCATTTAATTTATTCCTTCCACGGATGCTGGCAAGTATTTGGGTCCGAGTCTCAAGTCTGAGTCTGAATCTTTGGTACCAAGTCCCCAGTCTCTATTAAAAACAAGTTTTTTCCCCCAGAAAAAATGGAAGGGGGGTGTTGTGAGGAAGTCTGAAGTTTGTGAACCATACTCAGAGTTGTGGCCAATTAAAAAAACACACACAACCCTCTGAGCCTGTCTTACATTCCCTCACCCCTCCACCCTCCCTCCTTGTTGCTACCTCTTCCTCCCTGTTTGCTACCGTTTGCCTACCTCTCCTGCGTCTTGTGGCAAGCATTGCAAAAATTCTTGTGGTTTACAGTGTCTTTCATTAAAAGAATAGGGAGCTGAAAATGCGACTTGGAAAAAATGAGTCCAAGTCACAAGTCAAATCGAAGTCACTGAAAAAAAATCCCCCAAAGTTGAGTCTGAGTCAAGTCACCAGTGCGACGTAAGTCTGACTCTACAGCGAGTCCCACAACTCGAGTCTCCATCCCTGATTCCTTCTTATGCAGTCTGACCCAGTGATACCTGCAATCCAATTGGCACACTCCATATGCTTGGTATTCCATATAACAACCTCCAATTAAGATGAGGACCTATGTCCTAATGCAGTCCCACCCTGGAAATTGCTGAGACAAATAGCTCTCCTCTTTCCTTCTCCACCTCTTATTTCCCTGGACAACCTCAGAGCCTTTCCTTTTCCCTTGTGTAATAGCATTCAGCCTTGCAACCTCTTCAGGCCTGTGAATTGTTCTATGTGAGTTTACATGATCTGATTCTTACCCCTACTCCCATATTACCTTACACAGAATGGTTTCCCAGTCCATCTTATTAACAGAAAAAGGGCTTGCAGCTCTGACTTTAATAATCACCTTCAGATCCCTAATTAAACTGAGCAGCTCTGGTTATAGCTGACCTTATTGAAATGGAATCAGTTGGGATTTCAACTGCTTTAGCCTAACTGATGCTTAAATATTTGCCTCTTTGATAACAGCAATGCTTCTGGTAACACGAGGTTAGGTTGGCTGAAGAGTCTCAACATGAAATGTCTTCAAAAGGACAGAGCTGAGTGAAGGGCAGAGGGGTTGCCATCTTTTTTTTTCCTAGAGGAGGTTGTGTGTCATGAACAAAATAGAACAAATGCTAGTATTTCTGGGTGATGAGGAAAACATGTGATCCATGCTATGAAAATAAACACAGCAACCCTCGAGTGCAGGGAATTTGTGTGCAAATGATTTGAAACAATAGAAAGACTGCCTTGAGTCTTGCAAGGAAGTAAGTTGAGAAGGCAAGTAAGTAAATAAAAGTTAACAAAGAGACAGACTGTCGCGCACCCCAAATGTCCCTAGTTTTTTTCCCTCAAACCCAGGTCCACCTTTGGACACGACTTGCTTATTTCTCCTTTCACCAACTGCCACCAGTGGATCTTTATCCACACGTTACCAATAATGTTGCATAGACACGTGTTGTCAAATATAACTGATTATTTATTATTTAGTTGTTGAATCACACAAGTAGGTTCATAGATGTTTTATTATGTTGCACTCATTAAACTTGGATATTAAACACGTTTCTTTATTTGTATTACTTCACATCAATCACTGGAATAAGATCTGATGACTGTCTATCTATTTTATTATACTTCTATCCTTCAACTATTCTTTAACACATAAACCAACTACACCAACTTTCCAATCTCTCTCATAAACCTTCAAAACCTCCTCTCTCCTTCTCTCTCTGTCTCCAACTCTCTACTCTGACTCCGCCCTCCTGTCCTCTCATAGGCTCCAGCTCTAGAGCTCCACATGACGGACAGGTGGGACATGGGCATTCCGCCACACAGACAAATAACATTTTTTAAAATCATAGCATCTATCCATATTCCTTTAATTTGTCTGGTCCTTATTCTTGCCACTAGGGAGTGAATTTGATATTTAGATTTTGTTGATACCATATGTAGGAAGAACAGAAAATGTCATTGGCACATATAAATTGTCCTTGCAAAATTAAAAGCTTCTCCAACAGAATTTCTTGCATCTTGGAAAACTGTTTAACCAGAAATCTATTCATATGACAAGTTTTAAGTGATTTCTTTACTTTAAAACCCCCCTGAAATTCTAAAACAAAACATAAATTACAAAACATAACATTACAGATACCATGTCATTAGAAACTGGAGGCTTGAGTACTCTGGGGATGTGATTCCTGCAGACCTTTGTGCAATCATTCTTCCACACGAACCCTGTGCTTATCTCTAAATCACCAATCACAACACAAAGAAACTATCGGATGAGGTAAGTGTGAAAACATCTGCTGTGGTAAAAAGACATTCTCAGGACCTCCACTGTCAGGAGAACATATAGTAGTTTGAAGCTAACACTAAGCTCAAGAGAAATCCTGCTTCTGCATGGGAACAGAAACAGATAAGAACAAGGCAATTGTTTTTTCTCGAGGATGTGAGGGAAGAAAGGGACTGTTTCCCCTTTCTAGCATTTTATTTCTGGCTCCTCTTTTGCAGCAGGAAGGAAGGAAGTGAAGCCCATACACTGGGAATGTAATAATAGGTCACAGCCTAGCCATAACAATTGTTTATATTGGGAGGAAATCGCAAAACCAATGAGCATGGGAAAAATACATAAAATGTGCATTCACTACCTCAAGCACACCATGCCATTAGGAAAAGGGCACCTTTCATGAGCTCTGTTCAGTCTTCCCTGTCAACATGCATAGTCGCGAGTGGCTAGCCACTCTGCTCTCCATTGTTGCTGTCTTCAAGTGGAAAGCTATGTGTCTGAACGGGAGATACTCCTGCTCTGTTCTTGAACAAGAACCCATTCCTTATTTAGATAGGGAGCAACTGAACAGGGTGCATAAATTGAAGCTGAACCAAGTGTTGTGAATGTCCAACTTTATTCATTATTTTGTATGGTTGTGGTTCCACATTTCCTGCTCCTCAATCTCTCTGCTTTTCAGAAAGCAGAAATGAGTGAAGGGTGTGGGGGTACAATTTTGTAGACCTGATGTCTGTGCTCTTTTAACAGAGCACTTTTGCTGCTGGGCTGGGAGTGTGGTTCAAGTCTTGCTTCTCAGGGGTGGGTGGGAAGTCCACCTATTCACACAGAGACCCTCAGTTTTGTGCTATGTTTGTATTACAGTGGGTCCATGTGGTATCATGGTACGAACAGAGGGCCATTCGCTGTGCTATTCCAGCATAAGGCATTTTGATGTTCCTGTCACATTCTGGATGTGAGTACTACCTACTAGTTTAACAGCAAAGCTGCAACTGCTTTGAGCCAGATAAGATTGTCTTCTGACCCGGCTCATGTTTCTGCCTGATTGAAAAGCATCCCTACACAGCAGAGTCCTTGATATGTATGTTGAAAATGGCCCTGTCTGCCCTCCAAACACTGTGCTTGGGCTGCCAAGAGTATAATTCCCAGTCTTTAGCAGAGGCTGCTGCACTTGTCTCAGACAAGCTGTTTCTAGATCCACCCAAAATATATAGATTACTCTCTCTCTCTCTCTCTTTCTCTCTGTGTTTCTGTTTCTTTAAAGCCCTGATGCCCCACTCTTCACCTGGAAAGGCTGTCATAATGGCTTACATATAGATGAAAATAAGACAAAACAGTTTTGCCTTCAGGTTCAAAAAACAAAAAAGCAGAATACTAAACGAAAACAGCAGGGGAGGGAAAAGGAAAAAAGTAGCACAAATTCTCAATATTATTAGTTGTAACTAATGTGCCTTTATTTCTTGAATAGTACCATGTATCCTCAAAGTAATTTCCTCTGAAGAAAACTCATCAAATGGCTACCATGTTAGCTGCAATATAACTTTTGGAGTTTTTAATCTCCACTGTTTCTCATTCTACCCAGGAGTCCTATCTGTCCAACATTTTTGTCAGGCTAGTCGGCTAGGAGAAAAAAAGGCAAGGGAACATTTCTGTTTTTTCCTTCTCTTTTTAAAAATAACCACACACTAGAACTATTTGTTTTAGAGTTACATACATCAAGCTGTAAATGTATATATGTGCACATGGATCATGCTAGTTTCCCAAACACTTTGCTGATGGGACTTCCCTTCCCCACCCCGCCCCAGATTGTTGCAATTTGTGTATAGGAGCCTTCCTCTTTTGCCAGAATACACACATGAAGATGTTCTTTTGACCCCAAAAGCTCATAGCTGCTTGACAGTAATCAGATCCCATCCTATCTATACATTTTTAGCTCATAGGAGTTGTTTTATGTAGAAAAAGCTGTTCACGATTTTGCTACAGTGTTAACATGAAATCCCATAAGAATTCTATTGGCAGCAAGCCCAACAATCTGTTCCTCATGTATTCTGGAATAGCTGGCTGCATAGCTCAGTAGAGTTTGATTCCCTGGATAGCTCAGTAGAGTTCAGTTTGTGTTTCCTGTGAGTAGAACCAGCTTGGGTGGCCTTGGGTAAATTGCACAATCCCAAGGTGCCCTCAGAAGAAAGGAATGGTAAACCATTTCTGAGAACCCTCTACCTGGAAAACCCTGAAAAGGGTCACCATAAATCAGAATTGACTTGACGGCACATGATGATGATGATGATGATGATACATTCTCGAAGCCCTCAGGAATTGCCATACCCCTCCAAAGAGGGAATTACATTGTCCAAGGAAACAAGAAGATCCCCTTATTGAGAGAAAGGTAGCCTATAAATAAAACAAATAATAAGATGTGGAGGTTCTATTTAGGTTCTAGATATCTGGTGCTGTGAGTGCAACAGGTTGCCCAGTCTCAGGGTGCCAGCTGAAGTCCCAGGGAACTAATGTATTTTTCTGGGTCTCCAGAGTGAGTGGTGCTTAAGGAAGAGAAACCTGAAATTGGTGTGTGTGGTGGCAGGGAGAGAGGAATTGTGTACATAGTATTTGTTTAGAAAGGAAATTCACAGGGTCTGTCTCACTCTCTTACATATGTACATATACTCTTTTGCAACTCTTACATAAGGGCCCATCCCCTATATTATCACAAGGCCCTACCCTTAACCTCTAGCTTTTACTCTCAGACCTTGGGGAATGGGAAGCTATTGACCTGGCACATCCCTAACTAGTTTTCAGAGCTAAATAGTACAGACATTTCTTATTTCTACCTTTTCTTACATTTTCTGAGCAAATTATGTCAGCAGAACAATATTTCACCTAACAATACTATACAGAAATGTTTTTATTTTATTTTAATCTGACATAGCAATCAGCTTTAGCTCATCCACACAGATGCTGTTTCTTGGGGCTAGTGCAAAGTTGCAAAGGGAGTCCATCGATAAATCACCTGCCCAGAGACCCCCAAGGAATACATGTTTGATTCGATTAGACACATTTTTCGACAGCAATTTTGGGCCATGATAGCGAAATGGAATGTCCAAACTAGAAGCACCAGACCGTTTGCCTGGGAGAAGTAAACTCTCCTAATCCTGTTGTTTTCAGGCCCGTTGCTTCTAGGTATTCAGAGGTACTGGGTCAGCCATTGTCAGTGCGGGCTGATCCAAGAGGACTCTTTTTCTGTTTTCAATATGCTGCTGGGGGAACATCAGATACAAACTTGAAGTACGTAGTTACTTTTTGCACTACAATTCCTTCATTGTTCATGCTACCTGTGGAACTCTGGGAGTTGTATCTCCCCACCACCATTAAAAAAAAAACGCCACCTCTTTCCAAGTTCTGGCAATACTGGCTGAGGAAGGGAGCAGATTGGGCAATCCCTTTGCTTCCTCTATCATTACTTGGATTCATCAAAGTGTTTGCTGCTGACTTAGTTTTTCTTTACCACCACACTGACAGAGTAAGATCCCCAGGCTACAGTCCTGGAAAGCAGGGGCACTCCTCTGAGAAAATCTGCACAGGATCCTGTTAAGTTCTTTACTATACACTTGTCAGATGTCCAACCGACAGTCTTAAAAGCAAACGCATATCGCAGTTCTTGTTTCTCATGTATGTCTTTTGTTTGTACTTTTAAAAGATAATTGTGTAAGCCTTTATTTCTGACCATGATCCCACTTATTCTGGAGGCTGCTATCTAATCTGTAAGAATTAAAGCTTAGAAATATATGTGAGGCAGCTGGCAGGTCTGAGGATGTCCCTGCTGAGTGCCATCCGTTTCACCTGGAAAAGGGGAGAAACTGGTTGAACCATAGAAGAAGCCAGGTAGGGAGGAAAGTGACAACCTCAGTGGGGGTAAAAACAGAGGAAGAGAGGACAGGAATAGGCGTGGGGGCTGAGGGTGAACTGTTATAGAAGGTGGGTAGAATAGTGGAGGAGGTGTCTGAGCAGTTGGAAAAGAGGGGAATGAAGGAGAGGGAAGGGAGAGAGATAAATAGGTCTGTGCCCTCAAGGAGGGGAATAGTCGAGGTTGGGGAAGTGGAAGCAGAGAAGAAAGAGAAGATCCTTCCACCAGGGTGGGAATGGATCAGGTTGGAGAATCCGTGGATCCACAGGTAGGAGAGACATATGGTGCCTAAAGAAGAAGTGGAAAGACAAAGGTGTGGGATAATTCTCCAAAAAAACTTTTATTGTGCAGAAAAGGAAACCAGGGAGTGGGGACATTGTATCCGAGAGGAAAGAGCTAAGATAGAAAAAGAGAAGAGAGAGAGAGTGCCAGATGACAGGGGCTAGCTGAGGGCGAGAGTGGCGGGAGCCAGAGCTGTGGCAAGAGTGCGAGAGTGGTAGGAGCCAGAGCCTGAGCTTTCTGTCTTAGCGTTCTCCTCTCAGATATGATGTCCCCACTCCCTGGTTTCCTTTTCTGCACAATAAAAGGGCCAGTAGATGGAGCATCTGGGTTAGCGGAAGCCAGTGCAAGAGCAGTGTCCATGCTACTGATACTACTAGATGCAGCATTGATGGAAGTTGACCATGAAATGGGTCCAGGACAATTGAACTCGGTTATGGACACTTTGTTTGAAACACAAGAGTATAACCCCTTCCTCACCCCTTTATGTGAGGAGGAGAAGTTGACAGTTCACATTGATGTTAATAGTTTCTTAGATGTTCCCGAAATAAATGTTGAAAGTTTGGAACACGAGAATATGTCATTGTTTACTGAGATAAAGGGTGAATCTGGAGAAGGTTTGCCAAAGGGAGACACAGAACCCTCACAATATACCAGTGGGGAAAAATTCTGTCCATGTGCAGGATCTTTTTGTAATGATTAATGGGTTGCAGAAGACTGAAGACTCTCAACCCAGCAGGAGAATAATATAAAAAGAAATGTACCAGTCCTACAGCACAAGAGGTCTAGAATTGTTAATGTTTGCAAAACGGGCCCTTTATAACACTGAACATTTTTAAAGGAGAAGTTGTCTCATTTTTAATGCTGTCACATCTCTCCCACTTTGGCATAGTTTTGCACAATAGCAGAGTGGCCTTAAACAAAAGTAACTGGTGACCTGTCTAGTTGTCCGCAAGTAACTGATGTATTATGAGGCACATGCAGCTGTGCAAAGCAGAAAAGAGCCACTTCAGGAGTCCTTTCATTGCTGGATGTTTCAAGCATTAGCGTATTCAACAAGTAATGGAGGTGGGGGACTGGCAGCTATATAGATAAATAGCCCACCAGGTGGAACCAGACATTGTGTCCTCCCTCCTTATCTTTAAGCAACCATTTGTTGAAGTGCAGATGGCTACACTCAGGCATTACTTCCTCCTCCTCGTTGTAGTCAGAGTAGGCTTGGTTGTCAATTGTTAAAGCAAGGTTTTCACATGGGGTCTCCTCCATTATGGTTCTCAACATACCTCCTTCACAGAAGCCAGTATTAGGGGCTGCTGTAGCCAAGTTTAGGGATCTTTTCCCCACACTATTCTTGAATTGAATACTTGAAGTAATAACCACAGGCTTTCTATTTTTACTAAATTCTAAGCTTCAAAGTAGTTACTCCTGTTTAATAATTATAAGCTAGCTTGTTGTTATTTACTAGTATAAATACCAAATAGTTGTACATAAACTAGAAAACTGGAAAATCAGAAGTGCCGATTATATGCAGAGTCTTCATGGATAATGGAACACGTCCTATTCAGAAAGTTGCTTTGCATGTATGGAGGATAACTGGAAATTATCCTGGCTGAGCTGGCTGAGCTGGCTGAGCAGCTCCAGGCTCTCCTGGATGAAACGGATTATCTAGATCCATTTCAATCGGGTTTCAGGCCTGGTTATAGGATGGAGACTGCCTTGGTCGCCCTGTTTGACGACCTTTGCCGAGAAAGAGGCAGGGGGAATGCATCCCTGTTGGTTCTCCTGGACCTCTCAGCGGCTTTCAACACCATCGACCATAGTGTCCTTCTGGACAGATTGGCTGGGATGGGAATGGGAGGCACCGTTTTACAATGGTTCCGCGCCTACCTGGCTGATCGAGTCCAGAAGGTGGTGCTGGGGGACAGTAGCTCTGATCCATGGCGGTTGCATCATGGAGTTCCTCAGGGCTCTATACTGTCCCCCATGCTATTCAATATCTACATGAAACCACTGGGGGAGGTCGTTAGGAGGTTTGGGCTGAGGAGTCAGCAATATGCTGACGACACCCAGCTCTACCTCTCATTCTCTACCAATCCAGGTGTGGCAGTCGTCGTTCTGAACTCGTGCCTGGACTCGATAATGGACTGGATGAGGGTCAATAAACTGAGGCTCAATCCAGACAAGTTGGAAGTGCTGCTGGTAGGTGCTCCGCCAGATAGGTTAAATGGCCATTTCCCTGCCTTAGACGGGGTTACACTCCCCCTAAAGGACAGGGTCCGCAGCTTGGTGGTGCTCCTTGACCTGGGTCTGACCTTGGAAGCCCAGGTGGACTCGGTGTCCAGGGCTGCCTTCTTACAGCTGCAGAGAATATATCAACTTCACCCTTACCTGGATGAGTGGAGCCTGGCAACAGTCACACATGCACTGGTAACAACTGCAATGCGCTATACGTGGGGCAGCCTTTGAAGACGGTCCGGCGACTGCAACTGGCACAGAACTGGGCTGCACGGCTGATAAGTGGTGCCGCCGCATGGACTCATATCACGCCAGTTCTGAAAAATTTACACTGGCTGCCAGTTGCTGCTCGGGCCCAATTCAAAGTGCTTACTTTGACATATAAAGCCCTAAATGGCTTAGGACCTGGTTACCTAAAGGACCGCCTTCTTCCATACGAGCCCGCCTGTCCTCTAAGATCAGGCCAGGAGGCCCTTCTGAAGGTGCCATCCCTGAAAGAGGTGACGGTGATGGCATGCCCCCAAAGTCTTGGCTGTTGCCCCCCAACTTTGGAACGCCCTCCCTATAGAGATCCGCCTGGCTCCAACACTTTTGGCTTTTCGGAGCCAGGCAAAGACCTTTCTGTTTAGCCAGCACTTTAATTAAATAGTATCCTTTAGCTGGCCATATGAGCAGCAGGATTTATTAATATTAATGTTTTAATGACTGTTTTTAATATAGGGTATTATTATAATATTGCCTATTTTTAATGGTTTTAATGTTTTAAAAGTTTTAATATTGTTGTACGCCGCTCAGAGACCATTAGTAATGGTGCAGCTAAAAAATCTTGTAAATAAATAAAATAAAATAAAATATGATGTATGGTTTCGGGACTAGGGTTGTCTCCCCTTTCCTCAGCTAGAGTTGAACACCTGAACAGGAATATAGTCAAACTCTTGGGCTATCTGACCTAGTACTACATGTACCTACTGGCAGTGCATGTCCAGGCTGTCAGAAAGGAATTTTTCTCAGTTTTGCCTGGAGATTCCAAGGAAAAAATCTAAGACTGCATGTATGTATGTATGTATGTATGTATGTATGTATGTATGTATGTATGTATGTATGTATGTATGTATGTATGTATGTATGTACAGTCATGGCCAAAAATATTGGAACCCTTGCAATTCTGTCAGAAAATGCAACCCTTCTCTCAGAAAATTGTTGCAGTTGCAAATGTTTTGGTACTCACATGTTTATTTCTTTGGTTTGCGTTGGAGCAACACAAAAAAACAGAGTGGAAAAGTCAAATCTGATACAATCCCACACAGAAGCCCCAAAATGCACTGGCCAAAATTATTGGCACCCTTAACATAATATTTGGAAGCACCCCCTTTGGAAAAAATAACTGAAATCAATCGCTTCCTGTAACCATGAATGAGTTTCTTACACCTCTATACTGGAATTTTGGACCACTCTTCTTTTGCAAACTGCTCCAGGGCCTTCAGATTTGAAGGATGCCTTCTCCCAACTGCTGTTTTGAGATCTCTCCACAGGTGTTCTATGGGATTCAGATCTGGACTCATTGCTGGCCATTTCAGAACTCTCCAGCGCTTTGTTTGTAACAATTTCTGAGTGCTTTTTGAAGTGTGTTTCGGGTCATGGTCCTGCTGGAAGACCCATGACCTCTGGTGGAGACACAGCCTTCTGACACTGGCCACTATGTTGCGCCCCAAAATTCTTTGGTAATCATCAGATTTCATGATATCGTTCACACAGTCAAGGCATCCAGTGCCAGAAGCAGCAAAGCAACCCCAAAACATCTTTGAACCTCCACCATGTTTGACTGTAGGGACTGTGTTCTTTTCTTTGAATGCCTCATTTCTTTTTCTGTAAACAGTGCCATGATGTCCTTGACCAAAAAGCTCTACTTTTGTTTCATCTGTCCACAGTATGTTCTCCCAGAAGGATTGTGGTTTTGTCACATAAGTTTTGGCACACTCCAGTCTTGCTTTTTTATGCCTTTGTGTCAGCAGTGGTGTCCTCCTGGGTTTCCTACCACAGCGTCCCTTTTCATTCAGATGGCGACGGATAGTGCGAGCTGACACTGTTGTACCCTGTGTCTGCAGATCAGCTTGAATTTGTTTGGAAGTTAATCTGGGTTCTGATTAACCATTCGAACAACCCTTCGTTGTAATTTTTCAGTAATTTTGCTCTTCCGTCCACGTTCAGGGAGGTTAGCTACAGTGCCATGGGCTGTAAACCTCTTGATGATATTGTGCACAGTGGACACAGGAACATTAAGATCTCTGGAGATGGACTTGTAGCCTTGAGATTGTTGATGTTTTTCCACAATTTTTTCTCTCAAATCCACAGACAACTCTTTACACTTCATTCTTTTCTCCATGCTCAGTGTCACACACAACACAAAGCTTGAGTCAACTTTTCTCCATCTTAATTGGTTGCAAGTGTGATTACTATATTGCCCACACCTCTTACTTGTGACAGGTGTGTCTAAATACAAATTAAAGGAGCATCACATGCTTGAAAATCAATTATTTCTAACAATTTAGACAGGGTGCCAGTAATTTTGGCCAGTGCATTTTGGGGCTTCTGTGTGGGATTGTATCAGATTTGACTTTTCCACTCTGTTTTTTTGTGTTGTTCCAACACAAACCAAAGAAATGAACACGTAAGTACCAAAACATTTGCAACTGCAACAATTTTCTGAGAGAAGGGTTGCATTTTCTGACAGAATTGCAAGGGTGCCAATATTTTTGGCCATGACTGTATGTATGTATTTGTGTGCAAAGCATGGTCCCTTTCCCAAATGTAAATCCTAGACGGAGTTGTAGGAGTGGGCCTAGCTTCTAAAACCCCTTCCCTATTCATATAAAACTCAAAGTACAGGAAAATAGTGCATGTCACGTGCTGATATATTTCTAGAGAATGTGATCTGCTTGTCTCCTTCTTTGTGATGTCTGAAAAACACCCTCAACATAATCTTCCCCATTTACATTAATTGGAGTTCTGGTACTAATTTCTTGCCATTGGATGGCACAGTCAGCTCTCTAAATTTGCAAGACTGTGGGCCTATGTACCTGAGAGATCTTCCTTCTAGCAACAGTATTATAGTAAGTCCCATAATGTTTAAATATATAGTGGATTTCTCTTCAAGGCACAATTTCCTGTTGCAAATAAGGAACAGAATGAGCTTGGAAATATTACGTTTTGGAGGATTCTGATAATGGTTACAGATTGGCACGAACCTCGATTTGGAGGTTCATGCTGGTTCATAAGTATGGCACCACAGGGGCCTCATGTTTCCTTCCCCCACCTTCCTGGATTCCCCCAGTCAGCAGCTGGTGCACACTCATCCTCTTTGACTGTTCAGCCAGTCCCCGGCAGGAGCATGGGCTTCCCTGCCCCACCTCCTCAGCTGATCACCCACTCAGACAAGGATGCAGGACAGGCATGTTCCTACTGGGCACTGGCTGAACAGCCAAAGAGGAGAAGGAGAGGAGTGTACTCTGGCTGGTGAGTGGGGCATTGGCTGGAGAGGTGGGGGAAGAGAACGTGTGGCATCTGTGGTGCCATGCTTACAAACCAACACGAACCTACAAACCAAGGTTCATGCCCATCTCTAATAGTGAAAGTACAAAAATATAAGATGTCTAAGCTCTAGAAGTGAGGACTCTTCTATCTTAAAAATTCAAAAATTCCTTTTGGAACCTGTGCCCTAATGTAAGGAAGCCAATGAGTAAACACATTTTCCCCCTATAGGTTCTGCCTCCAACTTTCCTACCTATCTTCTTTCTCTCCTATACTGAATATTAGATTGTACATTTATCAGAGCTGCCTTTTTGGACAACACCATGCTCAGCCGTGGTGCTTTTAAAATAAAAATTAATGTATAATACAGCAATGGTAATTTTTTTAAGGATTCCTGGTTTCATTATGTAGTTCTTCCATAGTTGGTTTCTTTGTCCCATTCATCTGACTTATGCTGCTCCCTTGGTGCAGTTTTTTTAGACGTGTACTTGATGGATTTTCATGATTTCTTTGTTGTTCCCCTCATTGACAGTTTTTTTTAAAAAAAAACAATTTTGTTGTTGCCAGAAGTATTGTGTGACTCAAAAGCCTAACTAGGAATATTTTAATAAATAACCCAATGAACAAACTCTACTTAGTATTAGAGGACAAGGCAGAATTTTTCATCTGGGTTCCATATGAAGCTTCACAAAAGAGATAAAAGGGCTTTGGCACTGACTTTCACAGGGAGATGTTTATATCTGCCTCCAGAGAGGAATTTTATTTCTGTGAAGTAGGAATTAAACATTGAAGCTTCCCACTGAATGCCATGCATGTTTTGACTAAATCCCAGATTACATGAGAAATGGCTAAAAAGAGAGAGAGAGATGTAACAAAGAACAGTTCCAATAACCTCAAGGTATTCAAGAGAAGGGGAAAGACTAGGGTATAAAATTTATCAGTTTAGCTGACAGCATCTAAACATGCTGCTGAGATTAAACTTGAAGCTGCTTCTGTATGCTTTGGAACAGCTTGACTGGCTATTATCACCCGAGCCCTTTGATTCTGCTAAATCACCAGAGACACAAGATCATCTCGTTTAATGCTATCTCTTGTTTCCCTGCGCTGAGGAGCCTCTGAAGAAAGTGACACCACTTTTCAATAAATATTTCACATTTCTCAAGGAACCTGGATATCTGACCCTTCCCCCTTTATCTGTTACTCAGGGCTAAACTAAATGAAATGCTTCCTCAAGGAAGGCTGAAGTTCCTTTTTTCTCCCACACCACACTAGTCAAATCGGGTGTCTTACAGAATTTTCTCCGAATGTTCTACACCATGGGGGGGGGGGGGGTTGACCACCTTTCCCCCTCTCTGTTCTATGCATCTGAAACAGCTCTAGGTTCACTGGGGCTCTCCTGCATAATTTCATCACCACAAGAGAATATTTACGCACGACAGACAGCTGCTAAAGCTACAGGAATCCCATATGCCAGAGAAGGCTGTCACTCCTTCTGTTTATGGTGGTAAAACAAAGGGCATGCACATATATTGGCAGAAATCCAGTAGTAAGTTGCAACTAGAGTAGGCCCATTGAATCAGTGGAGCTGACTCAACAAATCCCCACTGATTCAGTGGGTCTACTCTAGTTGCACTACTAGATTTCAGCCAATGTTTGCCAAAGGGTTTTGGAAATGTTTTTGAGGCACTTACAATGAGCCTTTGTAAAGGTGATGGCACTCTGGTGGTTCCTGTTCCGCACCAATCCCAAAGGAGAACAGCAAGTGATCTCTTGGGTCCCGGGGTGTTTAACACTAATCTACAGGAACTGAGCTTACATTTAAATTGATCTATGTGGACAACTATTGCCTTCACTATTGGGCCTTCTCCTCCTCGCGCACACCTTAAAGTAGTGAGGGGACTGAGTGTGTCAGGAAAGCTGAGAACAATATAGGCAGGAGGTAAGACTCCATTACTAGTGTGGATTCCTAGCAGGATCACTCCCAGAAGGAAATGTGCACAGCAGCAAAAGGAAAGTCCGGTGCTATATAGTGTATATAATTGGACATGGAATGTGAGAAGTATGAATCTAAGTAAACTTTAAATTTTAAAGCAAGAACTGGGAACTTTTAAATATTGCAGTACTTGAGGGTGAGTGAACTAAAGTGGACTGGAATAAGACATTTTATGTTAAGGTCATGGTAAAGTAGTTTACCCTAGAAGTGACAAACTGGGAAGAAATAATATTGCTCTGAAAGTGGGCTGAGACATCGCACAAGCAATTAGGGGCTGTAAGTAATACTGACCAAGTAATATCAACCAAACTTAATGGAAAGGCCAGTAACAGAATCATCATTCAGTTCTATGCTCCGTCTAGAAGAACATTCTGAAGATGTTGAAAAAGATTTTTTAAGTGTTTATGCAAGTGTCCAGAAGGACATTGATCACACACCGAAACAAGATGCACCGATAGTCATGATTGGAAGGCAAAAGATGCAAAGCAGAACCACACATTGTGGGAGAATTTGGAATAGAAGTCAGAAATAAAGCAGGAAACTCGTTCCTAGAATGTTGTGAAGCCAATTTTTTTTTTTTGCAAAGACATGCTTCATTTGTACATGTGCACATCACTGGATGGCTGATGTGAAAATCAAATTGTATAGCAATGAACAGAAGATAGAGAAGCACTATTCTGTCAGCCCAAATAAGACAAGGAACAGACTCTGGTATAGACCATGAACTATCAATACTAACAATTAGAATAAAGCTGAAGAAGAACACTAAAGCAGTCATAGTACCAATATTTAGATTTAAACCAAGGCAAGGAATGCTGAAAGATCTAAATGGGAATGTCTTATCTGATTAGGACAAAATACAGAGAAGATGGAAACAATATACTGAAGAACTATACAGAAGAGAAGCAAGGATGAAAGAGTCCTTCAAAGAAGAATCCTTTGTCAAAGAATAGTTTTACAAGTGAAGTGAAAGCTCTTCTCAGAGTACCTGAACAAAATAAATCACTAGGTATAGACAAGATACCAACAGAGCTATTCAACCTGCAGAAACTGAATCTATCAAAATCCTACCAAGAATATGCCAACAAATATGGAAAACAAAACAGTAACCCACAGTTTGTAAACACCCAAGACTACAGTGTTCATAGGACCATCATATGAGTTCCATGCAAGCAAAGTCGTCCTCAAGATTTTACAACAAAGATTTTTATAATACATGGAGTAAGAAATGGCAGTTTTGAAGCTAGACTCAGAAAAGGAAGAGACATTAAATATCATATTGAAAATGTACATTGGCTACTGAAACATACCATAGGATTCCAGGAAAAAAAATATTTTGTGCTTTATAGATCACAGCAAGTCTCTTGCAGGGATTGAGACTCGAGCCATGGGACTCGTTGTCAAGTCAGACTTAGGTCTCACCAGTAACTCGACTTGGACTCAATTCTGGTGTTGTTATTTTTTCAGTGACTCACTCAACTCGCTACTTTTTTTCTGGGGGGGAAAGCTTGATTTTAATAGGGACTTGGACTTCGGGCTTGGAACTTGGACTTGGCACCAAAGACTCAGACTTGGGATTCAGACCCAAAGGCTTGCCAACCTCCCTGGTCTTTTGTCTGTGTGGATCATGAAAAGTTTACATAGTTGTAAAACAAATTGGTGTGCCGCAACATTTGATTGCCCTGATGTATTATATATACCCTGAATGATAGACTGTAGTCAGAACAGAATATGGTGAGACAGAATGGTTTCCAATTGGCAAAGATGTTAGACAAGGCTATACTTTATCTCTGTATCTTTTCAATCTATATGGGGAAAATATCACACAGAGGCTAGATGAGATTCAGATAAGGGAGGAATGAAAATTGGTGGAAGAAAGATATGCAGATGACACCAGATAACGGGCAGAAAATAAGAATGACTTTAAACAGCTACTGATGAAGGTGAAAAGAAGTTGCAAAAGCAGAATTTTAGCTGAATCTTAAGATGTCAAAAATAACGGCTACATAAAAATTACATAATATTAATGAAAGGATCAACACTATTAAATATTTTCTATATGTTGAGACTTGGAAGGCCAGATATGAAGGAACTACAAATAATTCTGAAGTGTAGAGATGTGTTGCTGAAGACTAAGGCCAAGATCACCCATGCTGTAATATTCCTGATTACTACAGATGACAAGAAAGCTGACAGGAAAAAAATTGATTCGATAGAAATGCCGTGGTGGAAAAGAATTTTATAGGTACTTTGGGTGACCAGAAATACAAATGAATGGGGTTTTAGAGCAAATCAAGCCTGATCTCTGATTAGAAGCTGAAATGACTAAATTGAGACTGTTGTACTTTGCACTTTATCATGAGAACGCTATATTTACTGGAAAAGACAATTCTGAAAAGAAAAGGGGAAGACAGTAGGTAAAAGGGAAAACCTAACATGAAATGAATTGACTTGATAAAGGAAGCCATGGCATTTAGTTAGTAAGATCTCAACAGGGCTGTTAATGATAGGTCATGAATTCAAAGGGTCATCATAAAACACAAGTGACTTGACAGCACATAGTGTCAAACAAAACTGTTGGGCAGTTGCTGTTCAAGGTTTCAAAGTTTGCAACTATACACCTGGTAAAAACTGGGTGGAATGCCAAGACACTTTGCTTCACATGATGTAGGCTCTACTGTGCTTTAAGATGGCACCCAATGGAAGTAAGGCTTACTCTTCCATCAGCCAGGCAAGACAGCCCTTCCTTTTCCATAGGGCTTGCTTTGAGGCACTGGCACTGGCCTGGGCATCTTCAACAGTGAGGGAGACCCTCCACAGTCACTGCTGTCACCAATGTGCTCCTTAGCCACCACTGCTACTATCCAGCTACCCACTGGACAAGCAAGCCCTGCAGAGGAGCAAGGGCAGCAGAGTCCTTGTCCCCTGCTTGGCATGTGGTGAAAACGGAGACTTGGAGGTGCCCTCTTGGGCAAGAACAGTGTCGCTGGTCAGACAATGCTGGGTGGCTTCCTAGCTACACTGGTTGGCTAGTGTTTTTCCTGCCTGGGGGGCAGCCAGCAATTCTGGAACAGTTTTGCTTCTGTTTGCAGATACTGTAACTCACAGTAAAAAGCTTACTGAAGGTTATGTGCAAATGTGTAGGTCCTGCCAAAGAAGGTTCTATTCCACTCTTGCTTGAGATGTTTTGCCCTACAGTTCATGAGCTCTATGTTCTGTTGATAAGTTTAAAGATAAGCCACTCCTTGCTTACAGGTCTCATGGTCTGATAGGCAAAAGGAAAAGGAAATATTGAGAGGGGGAAAGTAAGAGAATGAAGATAGTATTACAGGGATTGCCAAAACTGGCTGGGCTGGGGGTAATTTTCTTCCTATTGGACTGTTTGGGGGATTAACAGATGACCCATGATGCAAATAAATAAATAAATAAATAAATAAATAAATAAATAAATAAATAAATAAATAAAATGGGAAGGGGTTAGAAATTGACTCTTAGTTTTGAAAAATTAATATTTTTGATGTATAAACTGTGCATGGAAGCAGCAATTCACCTCTCTTTTCCCTGGAAAAAAAGGGCACAAGGGATTTCAAAAAGAGCCCTGGGGGGCTGTATGCACCCCCAGGCCAACACGCCAATAAATCCTGTACTACTACTTCAAGTTACAAAAGTGGATGCATTTCTTAACTAACCCCGTGTAATTAGAATTGTTTGAAAGATAGTGGGGACAAGTAAACTAGCTCCAGGCCTGTTGCTAACCTCGTCGTCTTCAGTGAGTTGGAGAATGACTCAAACATTTTGTTGTCTGAGGCAATTTTATGCACAGAAGCCAAGTAACTCTTACTTCAAGATGGTGACAGGATAGTCTCTTCCACCATACATGACGCAGCAGGAGGAGAGTTTGAGGGCATAAGACAGACACAGTGCCATCCAGCAGAAGGGATCAAGGGAGAGGCGGCAGTGGCTGCTACTACCTGATGGTAATAATTAGGCTGAGGTGAGCCTAATGGTGCAGCCAGCCTTGGGATGGAATTGAAGTGGTTTATTCTATTCAGATTTATTTGTATGCAAAAATAAAAGGCTACATTTAGACTCTCAGCAGCAATGTTAGTAGATGTTGCTAATATCCTTTATCACACTGAGACTGCCTTTGCTACATGGATGTTGTGAAGTACAGCTCCCATCATCCCCAGCCATGCAGGTAGGCAGAGACATAACTGACAAACTTGGGTCATGTCAGATTGGCATATGTGGGGAAATGATGGAGAAGTGAAGAAGAATGCCTAGGTCTGATTGTGCAACAACAATAGGAATTCTGTCTTGAGCTTAGCTCCCCCCCCCCCCGGGGAGCTTTGATCAGACAAAGTTACGCCCTTCCAGTATCAAATTTGAATGGGTTGGCTGGCATGCTTCTGGCAGCCAAATGTTTACATCTTCTAAATCTCAATGCCTTGGGTCAAAGGCCCAGTTGCCCTGCTCTAGTTGGCTCTGATGATGAAAGCTGTAATTCGATTAGAAGACACTGTATTAGTGAACTGAGGTGCCCTCAAGATGTTTGAAATTACAGTTCTGACAAGCTGCAGCCAGCATGGCCAATAATCAGGGATGATGGGACCTCTAGAAAGCATCAGATTGAGGGCGACAGCATTGTATAGTCCTAGTTGTAATACTCAGCCTATTCCTTTCCCCTCTCTCTTAAGTTTTACGTGAATCCCCAGTCTTCAAAACCCCTCTACACACACACCTCCTCTCTCTTCTCTCCCCCCCCCATCTCTGTCCAGGCTTGGTGTCTGTTTTCTGTCTCCTGAGGAATTTTTACAACAGAGCCCTAAAACAACATAAGCCAAATTACTGCATGCAAATGTAACATAAATCCAAGAGCCAATTAATGTTTAGTATGAAACTTATATTTCATTCAACATTTCATTCTGTTTCCATATGTCTGGCAAAGTGGACGTGTCCACAAAAGCTCACATCAAAATATTATAGTTAGTCTTTAAGGTGCCGCTTGTTTTTGTCTTTTTTTCTTTTGTCTTGTTTCTTTGGATTCTGCCTATTTTCAATGTGCTATTTTTATAAACTGATATCCTATCACTGACATAAAGAAAAGAGAAATAACACCATTGCACAAGACAAGAGGTTCCAAAATAAGTCATTTTATTGGACTGATGCTTCTTTAGCATGTGGCACATACAGAGAAAATTAAGACACAAGGTGTGGTGAGGAATAGAACAAATTGGTCTCTCACTGAACAAAATTTCCCTGCAAAGTTTTATGAACAAGTCTGGAAAGTTTTTAGATCAGTGTGTGAGAACTCAGAACATTCACACAGAATGTGGTGAAAGACTGAGATTGAATTTGAGGTTATTTTTCTTTTTCAGTTTCATTTTTGGGTTCAAGGTTCAAATAACACAGTTGAACCTAAATATACAGTGGCAGCTTGAGGGTAATTCTGCCATGCCAGGTAATACTGTTTCAAGTCAAAATTTGAATTATTTTTAAATGTTCATTGGAAGCAGCAGCAACATAGATGAGATGAAAAGCATAACAAACCTACTGGCAAAAAGCTTGCCAAAGGCATTGGCTGTAGTTTATCTCATAGTTAAAACCCATGGAACTCAGCATACTCATGGGTATAGTTTGCTTTTCTTGCTCAGAAAATACCTGCTTTGATGGTACCTGGACTTTGGCCACTACCCACTCAAATGTTAATCAGCATTTGCAAGCCTCATAGCATTGACTATTGTGCAAGAACCACTAGGTGCTGCATCAGAGCATGGAGCTTTTCAGGATTCTGGGAGTTGTAGTCCAATAAATTAAATCCTAGTTCTGTGCTGGATATCATCCCCTAAGCAGCATCTTTTTGTCTTTGAAGAATCAGATCTAGCAAGGAAGTCTTTATGTTTTCTAGGCATTTCATCAATGTTTGGAAATTATGAGAAACCTAAGCACGCCTCAGTTCCTACTGAAATCAATAGGATGGAAAAGCTCCTAGTACAATTCAGTTCCATTTACTTCAGTCAAAGCTAGTTTGGTCAGCTTTTCCTGAATAGTGCTCATTGTGTCCAAAATTCAGTATTGACTCCAGGATAAAGAAGATATTTATGTAGTGGGTAGGTGGGGCTCGTTAGCCTTGGAAGGCAGCCCATCTAGGAGAAGGAAAACTCCAGTTTCAAACCTCCACTGCCTTGTGGCTATATCCACTGATGGAAAAGGCTTCAGGAGTAAACCTCGAGGCAAAATCCGGAGCTGGAGTCCCGGAGGCAGTTCGTGTCGCTCTGGAGAGGACACTCATACAGAGCGTGTTACCATGGTCTTTCGAGACTGAAGGATGCCTAAGAAGATGTAGTGCAATGAAGAGCCAATGGCAAAAATCTAATACTTTTATTTGGGATCTGCAGTATTGGTTTATTAGAATTGTTGGAGGAAATCGCTTCATATACAAATAACAAGTTCAGTAGCTCCAGCAGATCCGTACATGCTCATCTAACTCTAGCATTGTCCACATTTAGTTGTTCTAGGTCAATGCTGAGCCATGCTATATTTGTTACCCAGAGGATGATAGTGCTAGCATGAATGGAACTCAGAGATTGGGAAAGTTGTTTTTTTCCCCCAAGAACAGTTGGAATCCCCCAGCCACCATGGGACCTTGTTGACTGTGGAACTGTGGGATTTATAGTCCATAAATATGACTCTTCAAAGCTTTGTATCACATCCACACCCCTGCTCATGTGATTACCATCGTCAAATATTACTAACAATGGACAGAAGCAGTTATGTCACAGATGTTCCCATGTCTTTAAAGGTAAAGTATGTACCAGGCTCAAGGTGAAGTAGATTTAGTATCATGTGACTTTTATTATTCATTCTGAAACAAAGCACTTGCTAAGGTTTTCAGCACGAGCTTATTGCGATCGTGCTATTTGGCTATGGAGCGAATGCACAGTAGTGCATGTCTCCTGAGAGAAACTGAGGATAATTTTTAGAAAGGTAGTCTAAGATTAGGAAATAAAAACAAACCTAATGCACAAATTCCCAGAGATCATCCTGTGACCTTGTATAACTTGAGAGGGTGTTGCAGGGGGACACAGCACTTCATAAAAATGAGCTTTAGATACAAGAGCACAAGAGGAATTAACTGTCAAAAGGCAAACACGTTGTAGGTTATGCAAGCGATGCAAATGGAATCAGCATGGGATTCCCTGTAGTGCTGACATGCCATTATTAGCACCCACCAGATCAAACCAAGATAGATGCTGTGTGACAACCTTGTGATTTGAGTTGGTTGGAAATAATTCGTTTCAGAACATTTTCTGAAAGCATGGAACAGTAATCAATGTTGTTTGTAACATGGCATTTTTTAAAAAATATATGGTTTTAGTTTCTTAAGGGAAAAGTTAATTTCATTTCACCTGACTGAGAATTTTTTTTTAAAGCAAAAGGTAGACTAAATCAAAAAAGTCCTGCTCAAGAAAATAGCTAGGAAATCACAATGTTTCAACAAAGACAGACATTTTCACTACTCTCCAGAAAAAAAGTAACATGGGTAGTAATTTTAAAAAGACTTTTTTTTTTTTCTGAGAGAGGGATTTTTAAATCACAAAGCTGTGGCCAGCTCTTGAACTGCAGCAGGATTGGGCAGGACCTTAAGCAGCTGAGCTCATGCAAAAGGTTCTATAGATAACATAAATACAGAACATGGTTATTTTTTTTCCCTGAGGAATTAGCAACTCTTTAAAACACACCAAAGGGCAGGCTGGGATACACACTTCACAGACTCCATGAACATCACGGTATGGAGAAGAAAATCTGTAATATGTCACTGATCACAATAACAAAGGGTCTTCACATGTCACAAGGAGTCTATCCAAGGCCTTCTCATTTTCTTCTTTCCACCCTCATTCCTCTTTTTAACCCTGAAAAAGTATCGGCAGAATATCAGCATTTCTCTGCTTCTTGTCCTCCATACATGTACACAGAGCTATTTTACATGTTATTTTACAGGCGAGCATGCCAGCCTCTGTCTCATTCTGCCAACATTTTTTTCCAGGCAGCTATGTCCAAAAAGTGAAAACCACACAGAACATCACCTTGAGAGACACAAATAACTATGACAAACATGACCACAAAACAGTTCTGCTGCCTTTGTCATTGTTGAAACAAGTACTCTCAGCGTCTGATGTTCAATTCTTCTGTCATTCAGCAATAAGTTGCTCAAGAATTCAGGACACGTGGCAAAATATTGAACCCAAACAAAAAGAATTTGGTTGTGTTCTATTGGATCCATCAGTTGATCTATCATGGTGTTGGAGGTGGTTTGGGAGAGGGGCATGAACCCTGACTGTCAAAGCTGGCTGCTCGGCCATGCCACTGAGGAAAGAAAACAGAGATAAAGTTATTGAACAGAATCATAAACAGTGCATAAAAATGTGCTAGGAACTCAGTTCAGAGCCCCATATATTCTCATGTACAAGATGGAACTTTTGCGCACATGGACAGTCCCATTCATTTACATGGAAGGAGAATGAACATTATTTGGGCACCCCTTCCCATGCTGAGTGTTGCAGTGTCCACTCATATGCCACCACACCATGTAGGATTGCAAAGGTGCCAAAAACCTCTTGGTTTGGTTTGATTTGGTTTGGTGCTCAGTCAGGCTAACATGGCTGCCTCTCTGAAAACGGATCCTTTAATACTGAGTATCACAACAGTATACCTAAACAATAAATGCAATGCAGTGCAACAAAAGGCTAGTGCTTCTCAAGTGTTTATATACAAAACCCTGGTATGTCTGTAGCATAGCACCTTGAGAATATATCAGTATTATCGTCCGGTTTCTGAAAGTGAAAAACTAAAATGGTGGAGTTAAAATAGGGTGGAAACTGCCTGTGCCAGGGCTAATGATGCCTTTTTTGGTTCAACCTTGGAGTTGTAGATGTGGCTTTTATTGTGTCTGATACATAAAGAGAAAAGATAGCTGTGCATCCAAGTATTTTTCTTCTCCACTTTGGGCAATGTTCCTGTCATCAGATTTATACTCTTTCAATACAATGGGCCAGAGTACAGCAGAGCAGGAGTAAATAATATCAGTAACCCAAGATATGGTCAGTGAGGATGCCACCTAGTTAAAGGGGGCAAGGCATGAGAATATGTCTGAAATACATGGAGATCTGAATTTAGCTATGGGCCACCTGTTCCTCTTCCCTGGCATTCAGAAGGGCAGTATTTAGTTGATAATCAATTCAAACTAAGCAGCAAAAGGAGCAATTTTAGTACAACTATATATAGGGATGCTGACACCATATTTGATGTATCCGCTGTCATCATAATAACCATCACCACTTTCCTCCTTATATTTAATACGTTTATTTAAAAAGATAAAAAGGAAAAATAAAAACTCAAATAAATCCCTGTTTGTGCACTCAGTGAGAAGGAGACAAAAACACCCATGAGAGTTAAGAAGTAAGAACAGAATCCTACTGTATGCAATTACATAAAGGCAACTGTGCAGGTAATTCTCCCTGGTTTGCAGGCCATTTTTTGTGTTTTCCTCCATGCAGCAGATGATCATCACAGAACTAGTCGCACAACAGGCAACAAATAAAACCAATTGACCAATTGCCATTAATGCACACATTTTCCCTCAACCAGCTTTATGCCAAAAAAAGAGAGTCTGGGCCAGTGCAGAGAAGAATAACATAATCGGGGGGGGGGGGGGGGAGATTGTTCCAATGAGAGTGGGAAAGAGATGTTTTAAAAACGTTATTAACAAGAAGTGAGAGAAATAGCCAAGTTAAGTTGGAAAGAATTCTTTGTGCAGCAAGAGAGACAGGACACAACACAAGGGAAGTGGGAGAGCACAAGAAATATGATATATAACAAATTAATAGTAGAAAAACAAAGGGCACAAGGAGGTCAGTACTGAAAAATCAATGCTCAGAGATGAGGCCGCCCAGGTATTGCACTTAGCAAACCAAGTCTGGTTAGTGGAAAAATGTGCAACACAAAAAGATAAAAAAAATGTATAGAGTGAATAAGAATGAAATGTGGGCCAGGGGTCTCTGCTCACTTCTGAGCATTACCATTAAACATAGATGTTGGCATGTTTGGGAGGCTTTGGAAAAAACTGACATGCAATGTCAAGGACAGAGCTGAAAGTAAACTGTAAATATATCAAAATATATCAGAATTCATATTTAGACTCAAAACACTGAAATCAAAAACTGACTGAAAAGGTTAAAGTATAAAAGACAAAACAGTCTTTTGAATGTTGACTTTTTGTCAGATGTTATTTTCCAGTTTTTAAACTGCCCCTTTCAAATATTGCACACATTTCAGCAAATGTTTCTAATTTGTCATATGTGTTTGTTCAAACATTCTGTCAAATATGAAAGTGATTACGTTTTGTTTTTTGAGGTGCCATCAAGTTACTTCAAACTTAGGGTGAGCCTATGAATTAATGTTCTCCAACAGGTCAAATCATTAGCAGCCCTGATTAGTACTTGCAAACTGAAGGCTTGACATTCGTTTACCAGATCAATCTATCTCATATCCAGTCACTGTGGTTATCTATGAAAGATCCCTCACCATTGTCATCTTCCATTTCTGCTGCTGCTCATTAGCTGCCATTCAAGAATTTCTCTGCCCCTATTACCCAATAAATTGTCTTCTGCTGATGTGACTGTTTGTTCCTGAAGAGCAGGAATAGTTAGTCTGGTGTCTCAGCTTTGACCATTTTGCCTTGGGTGACCCTGTTAGGATTTTAGACTCAGAACCATTTCTAGCCTTCTGATGCTGTAGATCACAGCTTTCTCTTCACAATGTTAAGGCATGCGTCCAAGAGAAGAGAAAATTATTACTTTACTTTAAATTATTATACTACTGCATGCTAAATATACAAACATTGCAGTGAAATATCAAATATAATTAGATCAACATTTCAATATTTACAGAGTTGTTCAAGTTCTATTAAAGATTTTTTTAAAAATCATAAGAGAAGATGCAGGGGGGGGGGGGGGAAGAAGACCAGAATCATAAAAGGGAATGATTTTTCTCTATATGTCCATCAAATGGAATATGGTGCAATAAACTGGAACTTCATGCAGAGAGGAGTTAATTTAAATGTTAGAAAGAAAGGGCCAAGCAATGAGAACTGTCCAGGGAGTTATGGATTTTCTCTCTTAGTAGTTTTTGGGAAAACGTTGTAGAGTACATAGTATTCTAGGTGCTAGAATTTTAGAAGATTAAAAGGACTGTCCTTCAAAATTCCAGTTATTATCTAATATTTATATTATTATTATTGCTTAAGGGAAATGTGTTTCATATTATCTGGGGAAAAACTGCCAGTGCAGTTTCTTTGTTCTGCAAATTAGATTCTCTATTGTTGAGTTTGTGATCACCAGCAACATCATGAAAAATAAATAAGTACTATAACCAATCACATCAAGGTTCTTCATCTTAGGACACAACTAGAATTTAGAGTGGTCTGGGTCATGTTTAAATGCTCTTATTTTTGGTGCAATCTATTTTATTGAGCGATCCTTCCATTCATACAGGAGATGTTTCTTATCCTGTGAGAAGGATCCAGACATCACTTCATATTGTTCCAATTTCTTCCCCTTTTGATTACTGATACCCCTCCCCATCCCCTTTCCCTGCCTTTTGTCGTGGCTTTCATTCCATGGCCTTGATAACTTCCCTTTTTTTGTTTAATTTAGTAAGTGGCATAGCACTACAGCAATGCAATCAACCTAGCATAGACACTCACTTATATCTGTAATAGCACTGTTTCATTTTGGAGAATATTTTTAAAAATTGTGAGAAGAGGAAAATAGAGAGGGCTTCTTGGCTCTCCTTTCTACTGTCACAACCCACTGCATACACTGAAAGGTTGTCCGCAGAGAGAATGCTGCCCTGCAAATTTGTCCAGGTCTATATTAGAAAGAATCATAATTGTACCAATGGGAATGAATTAAGCAACCACACAGACTGCAGAATGGAATAATCAGGAGCACTCTCAATCACACCAAATAAACTGAAGTCCTAGCGCTGTGCCAGAAAGGAGCGGAGCAGCTCACAAAAGGGTTGGGATGGGTCACTTTTCCTTAAAACAAATGTGGTTGCTGGAAAACAGGGTGAACCAAACCATACCAGACGCAAAGAAAATAGCAAGCTAGATGCTCATTTGATCACCCCCCTTAATCTAGAAAAAAAATCTACCGTTATTTTGGCATCCGTGCTGCTTGTTATCCATTTTAACACAAGTGTGTGTGTGTTGAACTGAATCCAAGCATTCTGAAAATTTGCTAATGCAGTTCAGTAAGATTCACCACCGAGTGAAGAAGTCATTATTATTCAAAGTGAATATCAGATCAAACTTGAAATGAAAAGCATAGTATAGCTCACAAAATAAATGCAGTTTTGGCACTCAAGATATTACTACTAATATCTCCTGAAGCTAAGCTGTATAATTTCAAACATGTTTTACTTAAGGTTCTGAATACTTGCCGGCTGATCTCTAGTCCTGTGTTATTATGCAAGAAATTGTCAAGCTAGTTATTTTTGCAAATGGCTGTAGATGATAGAAATTGCTCACAGTGGTACAATTGTGGTTCTTTCTAATACAGGGCCAGATACTTCAAAGATGTCTTCATTAACCTTTAGTAAACCAACCTTGCATCTGAATATTGACATTTACCATTTCTCTCGCGTCTCATGCAAATGACAGAAAATGTATAAAAGAAAATACCCTGCCCTAGAGAAAATGAATAAAGCAGCAATAAGAACTATGAATATCTTTTAAGACTACACTTAAAAATGTAAAATCTAAACACAATGGCTTGGATGTGTTGCCACACAGTGGAACCCCCCCCCCCCCCCACACACAGATTTTAAGTCCCAGAAAGACAGGGAACCTCTCACATGTCTATGCAATAATTCAGAGATGTGTGGCCCTCCAAATGCTTCTAGGCAACTGCTCTCTTAATCCTACTCAGCAGAGTCTGGGATGAGGATTATGGGAACTAGACATGGGGATGAATAAAAAACAGATCGCGATATTCGTCTAAAATCGCTGATTCGTTAAATATTCACCCCTTCATATTTGTGGGTTCCAGGGACCTCCACGAATACAAAAGGATGAATATTTCCCCATTTTTATTCATCCCCCATATGAAGGGAAAAAAAGCCATCCTATGGCTTTTCCATTCTGCCTACTGGTCCGCCGATCAGCTGATTGGCAGGCCAATAGGCAGCCATCCACCCCCACAGCCCCCCACTCCCACAGTCTACTCCCACCCCCTTCCTCTCCCTACTTTAGCCCCCCCGCTCCCACTCCCGCCGACACCCCCTTACTGTAATCGTTGCTGCCGCTGCCGAGGTCTCCATCAGGCCTCCGCAGCCACGGCCTGTAGAAAGGGAAACTGGCTGCCCTTGGCAAAGATGGTGGCTGTGGCTTCATTTAGGGTAGGGAAGCTGCAGCTGCCATCTTTGCAAAGGGCAGTCTGGATTCCCTTAAGGAGTGTGTGGGTTTTTTTGTAACCCCTCACGAATCAACAA
The DNA here is from genome assembly GCA_037013535.1 of Intellagama lesueurii. Classification (NCBI taxonomy): domain Eukaryota; kingdom Metazoa; phylum Chordata; class Lepidosauria; order Squamata; family Agamidae; genus Intellagama; species Intellagama lesueurii. Next base: position 202,960,036 of record JBAJHW010000004.1, read on the forward strand.
ATAAATTCGTTATTCGTCGGTTCATGGGGGTAACTTCGTGCTTCGTGAGTCGTCAACTTTTGACGACTCACGAAACAGGATGACTCGTCAAAATGGTGAGTCGTCCCCATCTCTAATGGGAACTGTAATCCCAAACTTTCAAGATAGCTAAACTTGCCTTTACCTGCTACAGTTTGAAAACACATGAAATCTCCTATCCTCGAATGTCTGACAATTCAAAGAATCTCTGAGGTAATGGCCAGGTCTTTTTAAGATGCCTGAAACAGAATGTTCATATGATGTTCCTTTCTGCAGACTCCTTCATGCAGTGGAGGTGATGTGTACATGTACGCCCTACCATCCAGTGAATTTCCCTGGCTAACCACAAAAGTAGAGGCTTTGATTGGTAAATGTATCTAATCAGTCCTCTTCTCTTTTTTTGAAAGTAAAATGGTTTCTTTGGTGAGGGGGAGTTGTTGTTGTTTGCAAAAAACACATACACAGAGAGATGATACGATTGAATGACAGGAATGGTAATTCTCTATGAACTTCAGATGTGAGGTCAGTCATGGGGTGGACATTGTGAAAGCATCGTTCAGACAATTCCTCTGCAACAACTGACTGTTGCCTAGCTAGATATTTCAACAAAACTATTTTCTCTCTATATATATTCATTTTAGTAAACTGCAGAAAATACAAGACACAGGACATTTCAAGAGAGTTACTAAACATTATGCCTTATTTATTTATTTATTTGATTTACTGTATATCCCATCTTTATCCCAATGATGTGTCCCAAGGTGGTTACCTAGTCAAAATATTGTGCAACATAAGAGCAGTAATGTATTTCCACTTTAAATTATGGTAATAATGTGTAACGGGTGTACATTGATTTAAGTTAGCATATGCATATTTAAAGCAAAAATGTTTCCCCTTTTTGTGAAGAATGTAATCCTTCTTGGTGTTCCTTGTCCTCCATGTCATCATCACCATCATTATCTTAGAACCACAGAGCTGGAAAGGGACACTATGGATCATCAAGTCCAGCCCCGGTCAAGGAAGCACAGAGGGTAATCAAACTCCCAACCTCTGACTCCACAGCCAGAGATCTAAACCACTGAGCTATCCCACAGTTCTTGTGATGTCTGTTCTCCTTTTTGGTGACAAAGTGGTGGCCACTGTACACAGTACCTGTCATTTCAAAGCTCAGATTGGGGGGGAAGGCAAAAAGGATTTGTATTATGGCCAGAACATCCACCAATATAACTTCACTGGTGCAACTTTTGTTATGCCTAACACCATCAATAGAAATACATAAAATTAGTAAGAAATATTTTAAATTAAAAATTAGCAAAAACAGTTTTTCTTGCTTACATTTTATAACAGTTCCTGAGGTAGAACTCAGGAAGGCTTTTTTAGACAGAAACAAACTAGCCTATCAAGGCACAGAAATTGTAAGAGACAGTGGGGGTTAGCTTAATGGTTTAGGTATCTGGCTGCAGAGCCAGAGATTGGGAGTTCGATTCCCCTCTGTGCCTCCTTGAAAGGGGCTGGATTTGATGAACCATAGGGTCCCTTCCAGCTCTGCAGTTCTAAGATGATGATGATGATGATTAAATGGGACATTTCATTTAGTGTGTCTGTCTTGAGGTCTGATCTGAACACATAGGTTCCTGGGGTGGCACCAGCAGAGTGTGATTCTTAAAAAGTAGTCAAAGAATGCCACCTGTTTGTTTTTAGGGAATGGAAGGCAGAGCTGGCAAGAATGCAACAATTCCAGTGTTGAGCTGACCCCCTCCATGTGTCAGGCCTCCCTTGCATCTGAAGCCTGGGGCAATTGGCCCTTGTATTCCCCCACCCCACTCCTGAAAGACCCTGGGTAGTGGGAAGGTATAGTGGCACTGGCATCTTTTTTCAGGAAATGAATTTCCTAGCAAAAAGAGCAAATGTGGTAGCTGAGTATGCAATGCCTTGACACCATCAGCTTTTGAAACGATTAAAGTCATTTGAAACACCTAAAAATCAGCCTTAAGCTCTTTTTGTCTAAAAGGAATTTGAGAAAATGACAAAAAAAATATAACGATTTCAATTGTCACGGACTGTCTCCAGAGTCATCTTGTGGAATTGCTTAAGGGGGGGACTCTAAGATATCACCAGCCTTCATAATGTACACCAATATGTTATTCTAAACAAATAACTGTTGTGGCTCCAAATATTGAAATGGCTTCTTAAACGGAAGATCTGTTTTACAGCAATAAGGTGATAATAATAAGATTCTGCGATGCCCGACACAGCCAAGCTCATCCTCCAGCAATCTCTACTAAGTCCATCTGTGTTTGTAGAAAACACACTGTAGGTTTTTGTTTCAAAAATCTTATCTGGTAAAAACGATTCTTGTCTGATATATCTGAAATGAAACATTTGGACTGCAGCTTGCAGAATTAGAAGAGTGAGCTAGCTGTACTAGAGAGGTCACTGCTTGGAAGCACTCCGTCTAGGTCCTGGATTTTGTAGTTGGCAGAAATAGGTAAAGAGTTATTTGCTGATGATTTATAGCAGGACTTCCAGTGATCTTTCACCACTGGCTGTGCTGCCTGGGGCCCCATGCGTTCCCTTCCTGATTTATATATTAATACTTATTAGCACTAAAAAGTTATTTTAAATTGGCCCCTGTAAAGTACACTCAATAGAAAAATCTAGGTTTTTTTTTAGAAAAACATTTTCTAAAGAGTCAGATATGCAGCCCCTGAAGTACACATACCTTCCACGCCATCCAACACTTGGCCCATTATTTTCACCTATTTTCACCTTGCCTAATAAGCAAGGCAACTGTGAACATAGCAGTGCTTGGAAAACTTATCTTTTCAATTGTTGTTGTTGTTTAGTCGTTAAGTCGTGTCTGACTCTTCGTGACCCCATGGACCAGAGCACGCCAGGCCCTCCTGTCTTCCACTGCCTCCTGGAGTTGAGTCAAATTCATGTTGGTAGCTTCAGTGACACTGTCCAACCATCTCGTCCTCTGTCGTCCCCTTCTCCTCTTGCCTTCACACTTTCCCAACATCAGGGTCTTTTCCAGGGAGTCTTCTCTTCTCATGAGATGGCCAAAGTATTGGAGCCTCAGCTTCAGGATCTGTCCTTCCAGTGAGCACTCAGGGTTGATTTCTTTCTTTTCAATTAGGACTCTCAAAATCCCCAACTAATGTGACCAGTGGCCATATCGGTTGGAGGATTCAAGGAGGTGTATCCCAAAATGTAGCTCTTCCAAGCTCTGGAGATCAGTATAGGCCATACTATGAATTTGCTCAGAGAAGTACCTGCTTTGTTGTACTGCTGACATTTAACCATGAACAGAAACACAGCAAATGTAAACCTTGAGCAGCTGCAGCCTGGACATGCCCTGAGCAATTGTGTTTTGCTCTTTCTAGCTGTGCTGAGAGGAACGCCATGCTATATGAGCAAAACAAGAACAGCAAAAGGATTACAGGACAGGTGGAAAAAACAAATGTCTCTTGCTGGAGGCAGGCATTCCACTCTTCTCCTGCCAGTCAGATGCTCTCCTTTTAATCCTAGGTGACTGAAATATTAAATCCTGGCTTGGCTTTAACTAACAAAAGAAACTATGACTTTCAATTCGTGAGCTATTAGTGAAAGCTCTTTTCTCTTACCAGTTATTGAAAAGTGTGACAAGCTTTAATGACAGTTGCCTTGTATAAGCTCATAAAAATGTCCAGATGTTCAGCAGTGCTATGCATGTCAGTTACATATATAGCTTATTTTTGGCAAAACTGGAGCTGTTGTTTGGAGAAAACCTTAATGGTATAGGCAAAACTCAGGAGAATGCTCTGTTGTCCTAGTTCATCTTCTCTGTTTCTTATGGGTTCTTAATTGGCCTTCATCAGAAAGTAATCAGCATCTGTAACATCTGGTTTATATTCTTATTTGTTTCCTCAAAGGCTCTGTATGCTCTGAAGCACTTGGTTTAGCAGTTTGTTTTTTCATATATTTATTTATTCATGAATGCTTCCCTTTCTTGCATGTTGCTAAGAGTTTGCCTTAGCAAATATAGATCAAAGGGGTACATTTTGTACTTGGACCCCAAGGTGAAGGTTTATTATGGTAATTAGCACCTGTGAAAGCATAAATTTAAATGAACTGAATGAGTCTTTAATCTCAACAGTACGTTTTATGATGGTTGTTACTCCTGCCCTCCCTTGGTGCAGCCTGAGCTATTTTGTTGTTGTTGTTTAGTCATTAAGTCGTGTCCGACTCTTCGTGACCCCATGGACCAGAGCACGCCAGGCCCTCCTGTCTTCCACTGCCTCTTGGAGTTTGGTCAAATTCACGTTGTAGCTTCGATGACACTGTCCAACCATCTCGTCCTCTGTCGTCCCCTTCTCCTCTTGCCTTCACACTTTCCCAACATCAGCGTCTTTTCCAGGGAGTCTTCTCTTCTCATGAGATGGCCAAAGTATTGGAGCCTCAGCTTCAGGATCTGTCCTTCCAGTGAGCACTCAGGGTTGATTTCCTTCAGAATGGATAGGTTTGTTCTCCTTGCAGTCCAGGGGACTCTCAAGAGTCTCCTCCAGCACCACAATTCAAAAGCATCAATTCTTCGGCGGTCAGCCTTCTTTATGGTCCAGTTCTCACTTCCACACATCGCTACTGGAAAAACCATAGCTTTGACTATGTGGACCTTTGTCGGCAAGGTGATGTCTCTGCTTTTTAAGATGCTGTCTAGGTTTGTCATCGCTTTCCTCCCAAGAAGCAGGCGTCTTTTAATTTCTTGGCTGCTGTCACCATCTGCAGTGATCATGGAGCCCAAGAAAGTAAAATCTGTCACTGCCGCCATATCTTCCCCTTCTATTTGCCAGGAGGTGATGGGACCAGTGGCCATGATCTTAGTTTTTTTGATGTTGAGCTTCAGACCATTTTTGGCGCTCGCCTCTTTCACCCTCATTAAGAGGTTCTTTAATTCCTCCTCACTTTCTGCCATCAGAGTGGTATCATCTGCATATGTGAGGTTGTTGATATTTCTTCCGGCAATCTTAATTCCGGCTTGGGATTCATCCAGTCCAGCCTTTCGCATGATGTATTCTGCATATAAGTTAAATAAGCAGGGAGACAATATACAGCCTTGTCGTACTCCTTTCCCAATTTTGAACCAATCAGTTGTTCCATATCCAGTTCTAACTGTTGCTTCCTGTCCCACGTATAGATTTCTCAGGAGATAGATAAGGTGGTCAGGCACTCTCAGTTCTTTAAGAACTTGCCATAGTTTGCTGTGGTCCACACAGTCAAAGGCTTTTGCATAGTCAATGAAGCAGAAGTAGATGTTTTTCTGGAACTCTCTGGCTTTCTCCATAATCCAGCGCATGTTAGCAATTTGGTCTCTAGTTCCTCTGCCCCTTCGAAATCCAGCTTGTACTTCTGGGAGTTCTCGGTCAACATACTGCTGAAGCCTACCTTGAAGGATTTTGAGCATAACCTTGGTAGCGTGTGAAATGAGTGCAATTATACGGTAGTTGGAGCATTCTTTGGCGCTGCCCTTCTTTGGGATTGGGATGTAGACTGATCTTTTCCAATTCTCTGGCCACTGCTGAGTTTTCCAAACTTGTTGGCATATTGAGTGTAGCACCTTAACAGCGTCATCTTTTAAGATTTTAAATAGTTCAACTGGAATGCCATCACCTCCACTGGCCTTGTTGTTAGCCATGCTTTCTAAGGCCCACTTGACTTCACTCTCCAGGATGTCTGGCTCAAGGTCAGCAACCACACTATCTGGGTTGTCCGGGACATCCAGATCTTTCTGGTATAATTCCTCTGTGTATTCTTGCCACCTCTTCTTGATGTCTTCTGCTTCTCTTAGGTCCCTACCATTTTTGTCCTTTATCATGTCCATCTTTGCACAAAATGTTCCTTTAATATCTCCAATTTTCTTGAACAGATCTTTGGTATTTCCCTTTCTATTATTTTCCTCTATATCTTTGCACTGTTCATTTAAGAATGCCCTCTTGTCTCTCCTTGCTATTCTTTGGAAGTCAGCAATCAATTTTCTGTAACTTTCCCTATCTCCCTTGCATTTTGTTTCCCTTCTCTTCTCTGCTATTATAAATTTCCTAGTTTTAAAACTGCCACAATACTTCTTGTTGTTGTTATTGTTGTTGTTTTACAGTGAAAGGGTAGCAGTTTTTGCTGCCATGCCTTTGGCACACAGAGAATTCAGCAGTATGGTGCTGGAGCTAGGAGGTTGTATGTGACACCCAATGCATTTAGGGGACTCCTTGGGGCCCACTGCTGGATGTGACCCAGTCCTGAACTAGAAGTAGAGAACAGAGGCTGTGGTTTTGGAAATGCTGCTTATGACCAACTGAGCAAATTTGAGAGATCTGAATTTTAAAACAAAGGTGGGGGGAACCTTCTCATGAAAGTGTGTAACTAATAAAAATAAAAATAAATCTTTCATCTGGAGACAGTCTTTGGTTCCCTGGGGGAACAAGGTAGCTTGGTGTTTGTATATCTCTTTTAATAGGAGCTTTGGCTTTTGCTCAAAATGGAGGTTCTGCTGCAGTGAGGGTTTCCTGTCTCTCTCCTCCTCTCCTCCGCCTCATTCAGATGTTCAGAGGGCTTTCTCTTTATTTTGTTTGCTCTCCTTCTAAAATAAAATAAGAGCAAATCTTCAGGTGCAAATATTGTTGAGATAATAACAATCTTGCAGCATCCCTACAATGGGAGGAAGGTTTTTAGGACTTAAAGAGAGGAGAGTTAAATCTGGAAAAGAGAGCCATTTCTACCTGTGGAGTCTCTCTGTGTGATCAGAAGCCCCAAATAATTAGGGTTCCTGATCATGTGGGGATGCTGCCCATGAAGAGAACACTGTTCTCTTCAGATTAAGCTTTCTACCAACAAAAGGAAGGATGAAGAGGGAGAGAGGACAAGGCTAGTCTGTTCCTTCTGGTCACAGGTTTGAGTTAACCGTTTCATTGAAGACCTAAGTAGGGCTATTCTGACATCATATGTTGTCTGCTGAACATAATGAGAGCTCCATGCTTGAGCTGATAAAACTGAACTGGCCTACTGATAGGTTTCTGTGCTATAGTGCTGGAGAATTGCTGCAGATTGAATGACTGCATGAATACAGTGACTGAATGAAAGATAACGAGAGTTAAATACACTTTCACCATACAATTGCTGTCCTTGTTATGGATTAAGAAGGTCTTTTTACAAACTCCACAGGTGTAAGTGGAAGCTTCTCAGAAAAGCATGCAGGCTATGAGAATGCCATTTACATATTGTAGCGTTCACCCTGCTCATGAATATTTATGTTGGAATTTGCATGCACCAATAGGAGTTGGCAGGGGTGGAGTTAAGTGGGGGGAAAAGAAAAGGAGAGAGAGGGAGAGTAGAGTAGGCGGTTGAGAGTAGAGAAAGAAGGTTGTTTAGTTGAGAGATAATGACATTGACTGGACTTTCATCACTTGTAACAATAAACAATTTCTACTTGGTTCTTAAATGGTACATTGCCTGGACCTCTGTCATTAATAGTGAACAAAGTTGATGTAATCAACTGGTGGCAGCTGAATGACACGTAGCGTGCACCTTTGCTTGGTGAAAGGACCAAGGGCCACGCGGGAATGTGACACATATATTTGAAAAAAGTTCTAAAATAGTTTACATACCTCCTTATAGGATCTCTTCACCTCCACAAGTGGGTGCCAGTGTGCAATTGGTTTGCGTGGGTAAGCCAGCATTTCATTCCAGTGGTCTCGGCCTAGTCCTTCAGCATTGTTCGCAACACGGCAAACCCCAATAATCTCATTATGACCAACTCTGAAAGCAATAACCACATGTTTTAAACACTTTGCTTCCTTTGGACACGACCTCCTTTAAAGCCATTCTGTGTTTTCTAATTTTCCTTCTGTCTCTATGGCTAAAGCTACACCTATTCACTGAGCATACGTCATAATCCTCCTACTTTTCAACAGTGAGGGTCAAACTAGATGATACATTTAGCACATAGTTAAAAATGGTGCTGCCTTGAGTTGTGAAAGAGGCCATTTTATCATAGCACATTGTTTTCTTCACTTCTGCAATTTTGCAGATTTTGTGAGCAAGGTATCTGGCTGAGGAGGCAGAAGGTGAGAGTTTGATTCTCCACTGTGCATCCCATAAGAGCCAGCTTGTGTAGTCTTGGGCAAGATGCACAGCCCCAGGGTGTCCCCAGAAGAAGAGAATGGTATGCCGCTTCTGAGTAGTGTGTGTATGGAAATGCAAGTGGAACAGTCTCATGAATCAACACAAGTGAAATTGACATGGACCACAATTAGAGCAAACCCTTCCATTCCTATTCAGAGTGTTTGTGCATGTGTGTTATTTCTGTGTGCACAGAGTTAAGAATTTTCACCACCAATATCTAATCAGAGATGTACTGTCTAGAGAGCCTGTGGAGGGAATTACACCTTACACAGGATTCTAGCAACTCACATGAAAAGGACTGCTCTCCTCCAGGAAAAAGACAGGAGTCTTGGTCAGGCACTGAGACTGAATAGGTAGCTTGACTGAGCAAGGGGCGAAGAGAGACATGCTTGCTGTATTACAATTAATTCACACCTTGCTGCACTGAATAGCAAGGCTCTGAAAAGATCTGTCTGCATGTCTTTGCATGAGAGTAGCCCTTCCCAATGAATCAAGGACTCTCCATGCTATGAACAGTTGAAGACTAGCAGAGCTCCTTTTCAGAACTTGCCACTCAGCATTGCAAGGTGGAAACTGAAGGGACCAGGAGCATTGCTGTAAGGGGGACAATCCCATGCCTTCTTGACTTGTGCAGCCTACTTTTTTCCAGCTTAAGACCTGAACATGGGTGGGTAGGAACAGTGACTTAATTAGACATTGGAAAAGTTACCTTTTTGGTATTAGAACTCATAGATTCTGGGAGCTGTTCTTTTATTTTTAGAAGAGCAACTTTTCCAAGCTCTGGACTCATCTGGCTGTCCAAGGAAAATAGAAGATATGTGATACACTAGGTGTATGTCATCATCAATGCTTGCCTATATGTAATTATGAAAAGCCTTGTGCACTGCATGAAGTTCAAGCTGCATAGGATTTTTACTCCAGTGCCTTGTGGAGACCCTTTATAACCTCACTTTATGAATTCAGAGGAATCCAGGTTCAGCCATTCTCAACAGGGGCCATGTGATCCCCTGGGAGACCCTGGCACATTTGAAGGGGGGGCACAGACTGGAAACAATTCTCCACACACCACCTGATAAGACGCGTTATGTGACTTATACAATCCTGATTCTCTCTAGATTTGTTTCATATTGTGTTTATGGCCGTGGCCAAAAAATGTTGCAAATGGCTGTAAATGAAGGCTCAAGAGCCTGTCAGATCCACTCACAGGGGAAATAGTTGACAAGGAAGTAATATGACTTGATATTTTTAGTGATACAGTTTGGCTTTCCGATAAGCTACTAATATAATCGAGTAAGTCACACCATGAAACCAATGAGATTTAGCCGTGTGAAGACTCTCGCTTACCGATCATAATCCATAACAGAGATAAGCAGGCTGACTTGGTCCATGTTTTCTGGAGGGATATCAAAGATTATTGCCTCATTATAGGTAGGATTAAGTGTGTTTCTCTTTATGGTGGTTTTCTTCTTTTTCAGCCTTCTCCCATCACAGAGCAAAGATACTTTGACATAAGGATCTGGAGAGGAAAATGGAAAAGAAAATGGCAGAACTGAGAACATACTTTTTCCTCCCAATATTTATGGGTGCTTTGCCATAGAACTTGTTCGGCTGCCCTCTGTACAGCCCATATCTCTGCAAAAAGCAGGATTCCTAGCAGTGTAGAAACAGCTCCAAGGACAGGAGCGGATGAATCCATGAAGGGTTGGGGTATACATTCACAACTGTACTTCCCCATCTACACCTTCAGTATCCCCTGTCTGATCTTGCGGTCAGGACTACAGTTAACAATAACACTCACTTGCAAGAAATAGGAGCATTGATAAACAGATAACATTTCCTCTCTATCCTGTAAGCTAATATTGAGCTCATTCTGTGAATGTGGATCCTCGCATAGCCAAAGCAGCAACACCTCCCAGAAGGGACAGAGATCAGAAACCCAACTCAAGGGAGTGACAAGGCTGGCAGAGATATATCCCACTCCCAAAAGCAGTCTAATGATGAGTATGTAAGTTCAGTTGCAAGTAACTGCTGGTTGATTATTGGATGGGTAAAAAATGGGGATGAGAATACTTAGAAAGGAGAATGTCAAGTGGGCTGAAACCCTGCACAGGAGCATCCAGCACTGCAACATTTGGTACTTGCTATTAATGAAGGTTTTCTGAGATACTGTAGGTTTCCAAATTTATTTTTGGCTGTAGGGTAGTTGTTTTCAGCCAGGAAAGTGTATATGCCAAGTCCTTCTGTTTTCCACAAAATCTAATATCACATGTTCATTACATTGCAAAGGAAAACAGAAAGATTCAGGTTGATATGTTTTTCTGGATGGGTTTGAATCAGCTTTCTGTAAGCCCAGAGACCATGTGTGTATATATGGCCCAGCTCTTATTTCTTATGGGGGAAAGATTTTGTAATTTTACTTTTCTTCTACACTTCACTTCCTTTCCTGCAGAGTCTTCTAGATGGGTTTCCTGTGCTCCTTACCATGTTCATCCTCACAGTTTGTTCCCTTTTTAAAAAATAGAACACAGATGTCTTTCATCCACCAGCTTCCCTCTGCTCTCTGATTATGCATATACCTTGAGCACGAATTTTGTTTTCTATGCTAAATATTTGTGAACTAGTTTCAGGAACTGGAGTCACAAAAGGGGATTTAAAAGCTTTTCCTTTTTAGTCAATGGGAAAAGGTAGAAGGAAAAAAAATAGGGCAGCAATACCTCACTAGCTGCCCCAGAGACTGATTTTGGCAAATTGCCTCTGAGTTTCCAACCTAATACAGATGCTGTATAGGCTGCTGGAGAATATTGCCAAGTATTTAGAAGTTCCAGTAACTATATAGAGCATCACTGCAGAATTACCGAGCTGTACTCCTTCGGAACCATCCACTCTTAGTGATTCAGACTGCATCAAGTACCAGCCAAGCAGACATGCTTGTCTGCCCAAAGAGTTTCACTGCTATTGCTGCTACAGATTAAAATGTTTGTCAGTAAAACACAGACACTAAAAGGTGAAAGTCTAGACCATTAAAAGTAGTTATTATGGCAGAAACCCAAGTATTATTCACATGAGATATTTTTCTTCAGAATAATTAGATATGTATGCCTTTCAGCTGTTGTTTTCCCCAGAATTCATTGGGCAAGAAAAAGGCAGTTTCTTCTCCCCAGAGGAGAAACTGTATTAGTCTCCTATTGGGGGGGGGCGCGCGCGGCGGGGGCGGCGGCGGGGGGGGGGGACACAGCCAAGAGTCATGTAGCACCTTAAAGACTAAGGATGTAGTCCTGTGGACCATAGAGGCCGCAGGATAATGTAAAATACTATCTCTGCTGCAGAAGCAGGAAATCTGCCAGTAGATGCTCCTTTGCTGAGGCAACAGGAAGCTCCATTGCCGACAGGATTCCACAGATGGTGGTGGCTCAAAAAGAATGGCTGGAGTAAGTAGAAAGACACTACCCCTTACATGGGGTGTGTGTGTGTGGGGGGGGGGTGTTGGAACTAAGTCGCCCTTGGTGCTGCTGGTGTGATTAATTCTTCTCTAATTGGAAGGAATGGAAGGATAATTATTTTTGAAAATCCATGATGACCAATAAAATGCTATGTCAACAATTTCTGTCCTCTCCAGTGCAAACCTGGTCGGAATTTGAATGTGTTTATCCTTCCATCACAGATTATTCCCTCAGGCTTGCTCTGAAACAGAATTATCATGGCAGAAGTATATGAACTGCAGAGCAGGAAGGGAACCTATGGATTCCATTCCCTGTCAAGAAGGCACAGTGGGGAATCCAACTCCCAACTCTGGCTCCACAACCAGATGCCTAAACCACCAAGCTAAGTGATGGAGTCTGTCTGTCTGTTTGTCTGTCTGTCTTTCTGTCTATCTATCTGGCACATTTCTTTTTAAATGTGTGTATATGGGAATCCACAAGGTGCAATTCAGTGAAAAAGGGGCACAACCAACTCTTGTGGAAATCAGTGTGACTTGTAATGTTGTTGTTTATTAATTTTTACCATGTTGTCAACATGCAGTAGGCTTTTGGAATGTACAACAAGGCAAGTCTCATCTTTGAGAATAGACACTAAGAAGCAACCAGAGGAAGAGGAGGAAGATGAAGTAATGGGTAAATATGAGAAGAACAGTCATTGATTTCAGGTAGGTGTAGTTAGGCTGGGTTAAAATATGCTCAAGTGAGCATAAATAGTTAAGAGTGTTGAGTTGAAGTTCATCTGTCACCAACTCTTAGCATTGGCCATGCAGCTAGAGAGAGAATAATTATCTCAGCTTAAAGGCTTGCATATTTTCTCCGTTTTTCAAGGAAGGGGTTGGGGAACAAGAAGATTTGGGACCCAAAGCCTCCTCTGATTCATCCTGGGAAGGCTGCTCATTTCCAGTACTACTGTCAGAATAGAAAGGGCAGAGGATATTTCCATGCCCCCAACAGGAAGACCTCAAAAGATACACCTCCTGCTTGGCCATTATTCTGGAACCAGCTCTTTGTTTACAAGTATCTCTGGTGCTTGTTGGCTCTGATGAAGGTCACATAGTTGTAAGAAGGTTGGAAATAGTGTTTACAAATGGCCAAATGTGACATCTAGTTATAGTATGTCCTGCTTAAACATATCAAGACCACTTTAACAATTAATCAGCTTCACAGCAAGTATCACTAGTCACACAGTTTCAGGCCCTCATGCCAACAATGCTCTTGAAAACATCCTCTGACCTTCAACCAAAATGTACTGAATGGCCTGTTAGATTATGCATGGCGCTATATCTGTGTGTGAGAGACAGAGATAAATATTTCATTTGCACAAGACAGCTTTGTGTAAATCAATGACATCCATATAACAAAGAATGTGTAAGCCAACTGGCCAATTATTAAAGCATGAAGCACTGGCACAGAAGCAAGACAGCAGGAGGATCATATCATTACCGTATTCCAAGCAAAGAAACACCCACCTGAGTAGCCGTTTATATCCATCGCTTTGAGATTCCTGCACTTAATGACTGTTAAAGTCAGGCGACCTGCAGTTGGCAGATAACAAAGGGAAAACATGATCTCCCCCAGGTCCACACTTTCCTTTAATAAAAAAGAGAACAAGGCATATTAGAAATGGTGAAGAAGAGAACTTAGCAGATGGTCACTTCCTGCCTTTGTGTTGTCTTTATCTTCCTTAGATATTTCTCTTCCTTTATCTCCCACTTACTCCACAGAAAGCAATGGCAAGAGTGCCAAAATTTGCTTATTACTTAACTACAACTTTGAAAGTGTTTTGCATCCAGAAAAGCTACAAATTTTTCCTCTATGCATCCATACTGACCAGAATATAAAAGAAACTGTTGAATGTCAGCTTGTAGTTGGCGGGCATGTAACATGTAACTCCAAAGAATCACCTTCTGGATTTAAGTTCTGATATCTACGGAGAGATAACCTTCCTCTCAGAAATGGAGAATCCATCAAGACCAAATTGGATCCCCAGATGTTCTTGGATTACAGCTCCCAGAAGCCTTCACCACTAGCTGTGCTGGCCAGGATTTATGGGAGTCATAGTCCAAGAACATCTGGATACCCAATGCTGGGAAGCACTGGTCTAGACAAATCTGTTATTACCCGGTCATACTTCCTCTTTCATAGAATTTTTATGCAGAAGCTGAGACATCACCATCTTTAACCTGTAACTGTCCATGTTTTCTGATCACTTTTTCCTTCTCCCCTTTTCCTCTTACTAGAGAAAAAATATATTGGGTGTGGGGACAAGATTACTCCACCGTGCCTTTTAAATGTTCATTATAAGAGCCCTTTGTCTGGAAATACTCAATAATTCTCTGGGCTTTGATTTATTAAAGATTCTTATGTTTCATAGGCAGCTCATGACAAAACCTCTGTGTGTGCTCCATCCTGAAATTTAGGGATGAGCCCCCCTCCTGCTCAGACCATGATTGTCCCCAGTTGCATCCATAGCCAGACTCAGCCAGGTACTCATAAGTTGGTCCTAGAAAAGTTTCTCCCCACTGGAGAGATATTGTTAATAATGGACTGCCACTCAGTATTGCTACAAGGATGAAAGAAATAAAGATATAAAGTGACTTGCATATCAGGAAGAAGCATTCTCACCATTGGTTGACTGATTTTATGATTTTTACTCACTCAGGTACATATGTACATAATGGGCAGAACTGTGGGTTCTGAAAAGAAGTACATTGACATATGAAGGGAAGAATAATTGCTTGAAAGGGCCAAAGCACATGCTCTGTTGTGTGTCAAGCACACAAGCTACAACTGGCATCATTCCGAAAGAAGCCTTCACTACTTTTCTCTCTCATGTACAAGGAATACGTCTTTTAAGATGCCATCAGGCTCCTGTGGGTTTTTTGAAAAATGTGTACTTTGCATTATAAATGATTTCATACATTGAAACACACATTGCTCATTTAACTGGAGAATCTTGGTATTAATGAATACACCTTAAATTCTACTAAGGCAGCCCTGTAAAGAAGCAGTGTATAAAGTGATCTATGCAGAGGAAAGATAGTTCCCAGGGTTCCATCATATTACACTCAAGAAATGTAACTTAGAGTCTCTTGTGGAGATGGGAGCAGGTCACCAGGTATGTGGGACACTACAAAACATGCCTCTGAATTGTGAGTGGGAACAAACAAATGGAACTATCATACAAAATCCAGACTTGGAGGAAGAAGAAACTCCCTCTTGTCTGCCCATTTGTTCTTCTTGAACAAGAGACACAATGCAGTAGATGATCAGAGGCTGAATCACAGATGTATTTTCCAGCTAGCAGTGGACAATTTCTGCTCCACAATTATCACCCTTGTCCTCTGTAGTCTCACCTATTAATTAACCTGTCAAGCATTAACCAGGGAGGCATCTGCTCTAATAATGACCTTTGCAGGTGTTCTCGCTTCCTCAACCTTATCATTGTCATCCCTGTAGCAATGGAATATTGGGAAACGTCTGGCTTAAAAATAACCCGCATTAATTAAGGCTCTTCAATATATCAGCATGGGCTATTTCTGAAGCATGGTCAATATTTCACCTTTCCATTCCAGGGAAGATTTTGTGGATTGCTGACAAAATTAAACTTGTTCAATACTGTAATGGCCAACTTAACAAAGTGCAGAAAGTGACAAGCAGGGCATTCAAGGTGGGTTTTTCTATGATTTCATGCAACATTCACCTGTGCTACATCTTAACATTGAGGGGGGTTATTTCACATGACTGAGTTTCCACACAGAACATTCGTATTTCAGGAATAAGCAAGATAGTTGTGTGCCTTCCTTTTGAACACTGAGAAAGATACATGTACAAGTTCACTTTGGTCATAGGTTTCCTTTTTCTCAAAAGGCTTTTCTTTGATCACTGGTAAGATGGAATGGCTCGTCAATTGTTCCTATGTATACATTTTAAGCTGACCTGGTACAGATGACAATCAACTTTAGTAATGTTATGAAGACCCATTAAAATAAGGTCTTCTGGGCACCTCTAGGTGGCACCATATAACTTTTCTCAGATATGCTGTATCTATCCCATCGTGAGACTGGAACCAACTTCATTACCACTTGGTGAGCTAATAAATAAATTAACTTATATATTTCTCATAATGATGCTTTCACAAACAGGATTTACCACAAGTCACTGATTCAGAAATTCCAATCACATTCTATTCTTCTTTTCACTGTACCCTGGTAAAGCAAACCTAAAAGACAACCAGCCACAAATATAAAGCAGTGATTGAATATTCTGCTCCTCATTTTGTAGGAAGCACTGGGGTAGCTGACTAGTTAAAGGGCTATTTCAATTTATGCAGCAGTTTTAGTGTTCAAACATTTCATACAGATCTCATTAATTTTATATTTTAAGAGCCTGAAGGTACTTCCCTCTCATGTGCATTAGGACTGAATATCATTGATTGTGACAGAACAGTTTTTATACAACTGATTCCTAAAATAATGCAATAATTGCAGGAACAGATAATACCAATATCCTACCGTCTATCAGCTATGCCCCTTTTTGAGGGTAGCCGTTGCGTTTTTGAAGTTTGTTGTGGCAAAGGGAAGAAAGAATCCCAGGAGAAAAAATCCTGGCTATTAAAAGGATCCTGATGCCCATGCATGGGGCAGACTGGGGCAGAATCAGAAGAGCTGCCTGAGTTCCTGCACTGAACAGCTGGGAAGGGGCATGGAGGCTGTGTAGGGCAGAACAGCGACAATATGTAGTTAACTACCAGGCTACTGGGTAGCTGTGGTGTTTCAAATACTGCTTGTAGTTTTGGACTAGGGTTGTAGGAAAACATTTTTGCTGTCTAAGACAAAAGACAACATGGCACTTCCACTCCATTCTATGTACAAAATGTGACCAATTGAAGCTTATTTTGGCACTGGTGACAGTACAACATTCTCAGCTTTTCCAGAGATAAAAGGTAAGGGACATGACACCCACAGTTCTGTCTGTTATGTGCCTCTAAGGATCTGCCACCTGAGGTGCTCATCCTGCTTTGCCGAATGGTAAACATGAATTTGACCCAACTCCGGGAGGCAGTGGAAGACAGAAGGGCCTGGCGTGCTCTGGTCCATGGGGTCACGAAGAGTAGGACACGACTTAACGACTAAACAACAACAAAAGGCTAGTCCTGTTTTTCACACATGAGGCTGAACTAACTAGTGCTTTGGTTTATTAGTAATATAAATCTAAAGCCTCAAGTTTCTCTTCTGCATTGCTTCTCTTCCACTTTCCTTTCGACATTAACAATAAAATCTTCATAGCTCAAAATTACCACTGAACCTAAGCTTCGTATATATAAATACAGGAACTTCACATGTGTGAAAATACTTTCGGCGTTCTATGTGGAAAAGATGCTGTTGGATGCCGTGTTCTACTTCCATATGTGTTAGGTGAAAAAAAAATACAGTTTGGCATGTTTCTTCTTTCACACTGGGTGGCGCCCTGTTTGTTGCTAGTTCCCAGATACTACCTGTGACTAACTTAAATATAGGAGTTTCCCCTCCATGCCTCAGAGTCCTTGACACTGCCCCTTCCTTCTTCTTGTTCTTTTGTTAGCCACCTTTCCTCTCACCTTTATTTTTTGCTCTCTGATGACAGATGAGTGGAGATGTAGCACCACACCATATGAATGGAAAGAACACAAGTATGTATTGCCAGTAGAGATGGGCATGAACTGAACTAATGACTGAAAAGACCCATGAACCGGGCTGGTTCATGATTTGGTTCGCAGTTCGGTTCGGGGATCGTGTTTTGCCAAACCAAAATGAAGTGCCAAACTTTTTTTCCTCTCTGTGCTTCGTTTTTGGGAAAATGGATGCCACACCCCCTTCCCACTGCCCAGGAGACCTCCCTATCTGGTCCTGCCTCCTCCTCCTCCTCTTCGTCCTCCACTGTTGCCATCTTTAGAGACAGCTAGCTTGGCTCCCAGAAGGGAAGCTGGGCCACTGTCTCTAAAGATGGCAGCGGGGGAGGATGAAGAGGAGGAGGAGGCAGGACCAGATAGGGAGGTCTCCTGGGCAGTGGGAAGGGGGTGGGCAGGCAGCAGAGGGGGTGGAGGTATAAGTTCCCCTACCTCAGGCATGAACCAGAAAAACAACAGACCACAAACCAGTTCATTTTTTTCCAGAGTTCATAGGTGGTTCATTATTCTTCTCGTTCATACCTATCTCTAATTGTCAGTAAAAGTTTTTGTTTCCTTTAACCAAGAAGCATCCACACATCATTTTTTGTTTTCTAAGGGAGGGGATGAGACTGGGCAGATCTCTCCATGCTTTTTGCTGAACCAAAAAAGGGGAATAAATGAATTCCAAATCCCTGAAAATAATTTCCAGTTAGCATATTGCCACACTAGGCTACCTTGCATAGTATATATGCCAATTTATTATACTGATAGCTGAAGTTGGACTGCCCTGGTATGCAAAGCTTCTTGACACAACATTCAGATGACTCTAGTTTAGCTGACTGAAAATCCAGGCTACTCAAAGTGTGCTGCTGGGCAGAGCCACTCCTACACAGGTCTATCAAATCTAGATGAGAAATAGTTGAGCTTAATTGGAACAAGCATGTTAAAGCTTCCACCGAGGGAACATCATTTCCAATACTGCCTCATGACCCAGTGGTGACATATTATTTTTAATCAGTGCTGTAGTCAGGCTGCACTAGTAATATCTAGTCATTTCCAGACAACTTCCAAGAAGCTCTGCCAACATTGCACAATAATAATTTGACCATCATTTGCTCCATCTCCCCTTTCATTTCTTATATGCTTCCATTTCTGCAGAACTAAAGCTGCAAGAAACTGGACTGATGCAACTATAAGTTTAGGGAAACAGATATTGAACAAAGTTGCAGTTATAATTAGTTAAAACTTCTAACCAAAACTTCTGACTCCAGACTATTGTTTGCCCACATTATTTTGCCCCCCACCATATGCTCGGTGATGGAAATTGGCAATTGTTTCTACGACCTGTGTCCAAACACCACCAAGCACTAAACTCAACAGGCTCTCCAGTTCAGAAAAAACTATATTTCCAATCAGCAAAAAAAGAAGGCTAGATTAGGGTAGAGCCAAGAAGCAAGTTACCAGCTTGCCTGTGCAACCGCTGCCCAAGTTGCCTGTCTGTCTATCTGCTTATGTGTCTATCTATCTATGCAAAGTGCTGACTGCTGATTTGCACCCACTGGATATTTCAAATGCAATTAGAAGTTTGGAAGAGATGTTTAGGTGCTTGGAAAGATGTCAAACATAAGGAAGGGAGCTCTAATAGCCCTCTCCCAATTAAGATCTGCTTTTCACCAGCCATTTGGCAAGCAATCCTCTAAACACTTATCACTCCAGTTTGTTGGAGGGGGGAAGAGAAGAAGGAATGTCTCTTGTTTTTCTTCCTTTCACCGTTTGGTGGTGGGGGTTGGGGAATACTTTATGCATGCAAACGATTAAAGGAACCACACATTTCTGATGTTGGCATTAATCACTCTTTGTCCTGTGGCTATGGGAATGGAGGGCTTTTTGATGCATGAAGGGTTTAGCATTTGGCCATGAAGAAAAGTGGTGAGTAAAAAGACATTCAATAGTACAATGGATATTTTATCTCAAAAGCTAGAAAGGGCCATCATGTCCAGTATCACCCCCTGAAATTAAAAATAAACTGTGGTTTCAGGAGAAACAAAAACAAGAGGAATGTCACAGAAAAAAACACTGCATGAAGCAAAAATATGGAGAATGTCATATACAGTGGTGCCTCGCTAGACTATTGCCTCGCAGGATGAGGAAATCGCTAGACGATGGCTTTTTGTGATCGCTAATGCGATCGCAAAACGATGGTCTCCTATGGGGGATTTTCGCTAGACAATGAGGTTTCCCCATTGGAATGCACCGACTAGTGGTCAAAAGCTGTCAATGCATTCCAATGGGGACCCGCGCTCGCTAGACGAGGTTTCCCTATGGAAGATCTTCACAAGACGACGACTTTTCCCTTAGAACGCATTGAAGAGATTTCAGTGCATTCCAATGGGGAAACTCGCTTCGCTAGACGATGTTTTCGCAAGACAGCGATTTCCGCGGAACGGATTAACATTGTCTAGCGAGGCACCACTGTACATGGTGGAAAATATATGTTAGTGTAGAACCCAGAACAAAAAAGGGGAAGAAATGCCCTGTTTGAAAGAGCCCTAAGACTCATGGAAGATTAATTATAGCTGATGGCAATTAATAGTTTTTCTCAACAATTTTGGAAGATGAGTGAGTCTCCATCGACAGTTCGCTCTTAGCTGATGACTCTCAGCATTATTCATTGGTCACTGTGTACACAGTTGGGTTGCTCTGGGGACAAAAAGAGGCTTCTAATATGGATTACAAAATGACTGTGCTGTTATTGCTTGCTTTATCCAGTGACTAATAATTTCTAGATAACCTTTCTGAAACCTTGGCATAGGAATTATTTGAAAAGAGATCACAGAAATTGCTCTAGTCTTGTCACTAAACTGCAGGAGGCAAATCTGACCTCTTTAATCCTGATTCTTTCTTTCTTGGCTGTGGGGATATGACAGACACCAGAAGAAATTTCTGCACACAAGAAAAACACTGCATCTAGAACTGGGAGACCCACACTCAAATCTTTGCTTAACTACACTCCTGAAATGTCACTAGTCTGTATAGATATAACATAACCAATAGTTCAGTATTACATGAATAGATCTCAAGAGTGTCATCTCGCCTTCTCCATGTCATCCTTCAGCATGGCTATGAGGAGGAGACATTGAACCATGTCAAAACAAAAACATGTCTTGAGATTTTGGCTGCCAGTGTTCAATTTTGTAAGAAGAGAGTTACCTTCCAGGGATTAATTCTGCCTGACAGCCTTGGCATCTACCTCTGGAAGACCTTAATCCTGGATTTACATAGACAGGCTGTAGTTATCCTGGGGTGGGGGGGGGGAAATGTTGTGAAGGAGGAGGAGACAACTTCTATTTGTCATTGGCTGAAATCCCTGTGCTTAAGTTAGGGTGCAGTTACATATCAAAATACTTCTGGGTTTGTGTTGCATTTAGCATGTTTGAAATCAATTTTAAAATGTCTGTTTACACAATGTACAGCTGAATGCACATTTTTCTGGCCAGGAAGCATGCTTTATTTTTATTTTTAGAAAGTGCAGTATTTTAAACAGCTTTGAGGCAGTTGTTTATTTTAACTTGATTGTGGAGCGATTTATTTTGAATTGTTTTGGCATGTGTGCTCCCCTGTATCAGAATAAATTGTGTATGTGGGATTTGCCAAGTAATGGATGGCAGGATCATGGGTTTTGGATTGTAGCATAACCTTGAAGTCTGATTGCATCTTTTTTCTATCTGTAATACTGAAATAGCACTATCCTAGTTTGAAAGAAATTTTTAAAACCCAAATATTAAAAATAACATAGGCGATGGTGGCAGTAAGTGGCTGTGAGGGGCAGCCAGTGCAAGGGAATGTGGGCACAGAATAAAGGCTCAAATGCAATGAGTTTGCAGTACCTGCCTACCCTCACACTGGCTTCCTCTCACAGCCACTCACTGTCACCATGATTGGAGGGTGGGTGCAGTACAAAGCCTAGAGTGCAATGATTTTAAAAGCCCACATAGCCCCCTCGACAAATATAGAACACATCTTAAAAACATATTAAAAGTTGTCCCAACATAATGAACGCACCAACCCCAAAACCATGTGACTACCACATGACTTTAAACTGACTTTAAAAATGCCAATCTATCACCCAATTCATTTATTTCAATAGTGTAACTGCACCCTTAATAAGGAGCAACTACAGTAGGCCAGAATTTATGGAATTGAAACTTAATGATACCCTGGATACCTGAAGGACCGCCTCCTTCCATATGAACCTACCCGGCAGTTAAGATCTAGCCAGGGGGCCCTTTTGAAAGAGCCGTCCCTCAAGGAGGTAAGAGGGATGGCTTGTAGACAAAGGGCCTTCTCGGCAGCTGCCCCCAGACTATGGAACGCCATCCCAATTGAGATTCGTCTGACGCTGACGCTGATGACATTTCGGCACCAGGTCAAAACCTTCCTGTTCCAGAAGGCTTTTAATTGAAATAATATCAACTGTGGGTCCTGATGGCAATTTTTAGAGTATATATTTTAATTGTATTTTAATTGTTTTATCTTTTTTATTGTATTTTAATTGTTGTAAGCCACCCAGAGACCTTTGGGTAGAGTGGGCGGCATATAAGTTAAATAAATAAATAAATAAATAAATAATGAAATGTACAGAAGTGCTGATTTATCAAATCACCACTGATTCATGTACTCTAGTTACAACTTACTATGATAAGCAACTACTACGTCCCAACCCCCAATTCTGATAAACCTTGACTGTGGTTTGCGGAAGAGGCAAGTTTCATAAACCGTAATTTGTGTTAGCTTGTTTCTCTAACCCACACTTAAATGTAACCACTGTTGGACTAGATTAGAGCATCATGATAAACTGTGGTTAGTTAAAAATAGAGCAGAAGAAGGAAGATGAAAACCCAAAGGCTCATTTATATGGTTACACTGAAACACAGCTACATTGTGCAGTTGGGCAAGTAACCTTATCTCAAAATTATTGACAAATTTATAATTATTGTGAACTGATTTAGGTTAATGATATACTGTGTCAGCAGTCCTGAAAGGCCACAATATATAGTGAAAAACAAATGTGAAAAAACATCAAATCCACAATGCTGCACATAGTCCAATTTAACTTTTCCTGTCTAGAAGCTACATATAAAAGGATAATAAGTTTGGATATGAGAGTGGAACAAAGAACTATTTATTATTTCAGTAAGAGTGGGGTATAAAGCAAATTCAAAGACTTGAGTACTTATAATTCAGAACTAGAAGCTTTTATTGTGCATTTGCATTATAACTTCCTTCTATTCAGATTCTCTCTCTGTGTGTATCCATGTCCCTGATGTATCCAAAAATAGGGAAATGGAGATTTTGTTCAGAAAAGATGAAACATTGCAGAAATGCAGATATTTTGCAAGCATGCAAGTCATTCCCATTCACCCCAGTGCACTTGGATGCTAGTTTCCTGAAAGCAAATGTCGAAATGATTGCCTGGATTTCCTGATCGGTGTGTGGATTGATGAAACTGTAATATTTAATAATAATTCGTATTTGGTGATACGTCTAGGTGGATTTACCTAAGTTATCTAAGGAAAACCCAAGTTGCAATGAAGAAGACATCATAATTCTCCTTTCCAAGGCTTGAAACATGACATCTATTGCTTCTGTCATCAGGTATTCTGTTGTGTTTGCGCATATGATTCCCTTGGCTGCTTGCTGTTTCTAAAGTTACCCTTTAGATTTTCTTCATCTTACATATCAGTGAGACAGGACCATCTGCTTGGAGTGTTACTGCTGTGAAAGGCAAGACACAACCCATAGCTTTCGTCATGTACGTTTATATGAACTGGGTCCTGTGACACATAGAGAAACCCATATGTTAACAAAGGGGGATGTGCACCACATCAGCAGCTCAGGGTTTCTCTGACTAGACTGGTGAAGAGCTGTGTGTTTGGAGCTGTTGAGAAGGTAATTCCCTTTTAAAAGGCTGTAGCTTCCCACTAATGATGATGAGAGAGAGGAAGCTGGCTTCCGGACAATGTCAGAAAGCAGCTTGCTTATTTGGCAGCCAGTGCTTAATTTCTAAGGAGATGGTTTCCTTCCAGGGATTAATTCTGCCTGGCAGCCTTGGCATCTTCCTGTGGGAGACTTTAATCCTGGCTTTACATGGACGGGCTGTGGTTATCCTGGGGTGAAGGAAAGGCATTGTGAACATGCTCAAGAAGCATTTCTGTTTTGTTGTGGTTTTGTCATATACTATGGGATTCAGCTAAACCACTGAAAAGAGAACTTGGGGCAGAGACCTGGCAGAAGAACTCTTCTTGGCACTTGCCAGCTGAAGTGTTCACTTGGCATTAGAAGCAAAAAGAGTGATACTGCAGTTGCTCTGATGAGCTTCTTTGCACAGGGAGCATCTTTCCACATCTCATACCTCACAACTCTTTTGTGAGTCAACTGCCGGATGAAGGGTACTTAAAAGTGTGCTGCTGTGGTCACTATGGCTCCAGCCGCCTGACGGCCGTTGAAAACGGCCTGGAATGGGCGCGCTGGTTTTTTGCCCGCCAGACCGGATGGCGCGAGGCGGGCGTTCAAAAGTTTTTTATGAAGGAATGGGCGGGAAGCGCGGGTACTTAAGGAAGCGCTTCCCCTCAGTACGCCCGCTTTCTTTTTCGGGCACCGGCTAAGGAAGCTCCGCTGCAGACTCTGCGTTCGGTGTTGAGATCCGCGAGGTTGTTTCGTTTCGGGAAGGTGGCTCTGCCCCTTCCCTGGGTCTGTTTCTTTGATTTTCTTACACGATTCCTTGCTGGTGTAATTTAATTTTATTTAGGGGCAGGGGGACTGCTGGGTTCGGGCGGGCGTTCGCCCGTTCCGCAGGGGCGCGGGGCGCTGGTTGCTGGCTGCAGCGAATTTAAGTTACTTTTATTTTCATTTACATCCCTTCTATTTTTCTTAAATAGATGTAGGTTTGTGATAGCTATTTTAGGTAATTTTAGGAGCCCCGTTTCTGTGGAGAACAATTTACTTGGTTACGTGGGAGGTTGTAATAGCTGGATCGTTCTTTTTTGGGGGTTTTTTGTTTTGCAATTCCTCTATAGTTCCTTAATTTTCCTTGCTACATTGGGCGTTTTTATTTTACAACCGCGCTTTGGTTCCTGTATTTCACTCTCTGCTTTTCTTCCTTCTGCCATTTGTTTATTTAGGTACTGAGTCAGCAATCCGCCTTCCCCTTATTCTTTTCATCTATTCCTGGTTCTTCTCTCCTTGTTTGCAGTTTGGTGTATGGTTATTACTTACAGTTTAATTGATATCTAACATTTAAATTATTGTTACTGGTGGGATTAACCCCCCTCTATATTTGTGGGTTATCTCTTTGGGCTTAGTTTATTAGTTAGCCATTGGTTGTTAAGGGGGTTCGGGGTGTTAGTTGGGAGTTGAACAGTTCATTAAGCGTTTAAAATAATTCATGCTATTTACAGACTTTAGTTCAAATTTAGATTCTAATTGATAAATTAAGTGGGTTATTTCTTATTCTTGGAGGATTGCACAATTCATATTGGGTTATGCATATTGGATTAGTTTATTAGATAACTGTTGGTCTGTAGAAGGTTTCTATATATACATAAATAATTGATAGTGAGACTAATATATACAAAGATTAATAATAGTGCATATAATAAAATTGGTAGTTGGTTTTAGATAGATAGGTTATTTTGTCCTGATAGTTTGTATTTACCTCTACAGTTATCCAGTTCTGTTGCAGGAGGAAAGCATATTGCGAGCCAGTTCAGATTTTCTAGACTCAACTACTTGTCTTGAGCTCCACCTGCTGTTAAATTTTGGGATTGGTTGGCCTTGTTAAGAATAAAATTAAAAAAAAAAAAATTTAATTTAAAAAAAAAAAAAAAAGGAGAGAGAGTGTGTGCTAGGTTTGATAAGCTTTCTGGGTAGTTCCGTGCCACTACAGGTTAAGCATGGCCGCGCGTAAAGGGCGTGGTAAGGACAAAGGCAAGGCACCAGCGAAAAGGCGGCCAGCGCCACAACTTTCTCCTGAAAGTTCTTCTTCTGATGAGGAATCATGGCCAATATGGCAGGTACTGCAAGAAAAAATGTGTGCTTTTGAAGCACAAAGGTCAACATCTCCGGCACCTCAACAAGAGGACGTGTCCGTGCGCCGTTCTGGTAGGGAGACTAAGGGGCGGAAAAAGACGAAATTGAAGGCTTTGGCACATGAATTATTGACCCGATTTAATGCTTTGGAGTCTACCCAGGTTGCGGTTCAAGTGGAACAAACCAATACAGGGGCCTTAGCTGCGCCCAGGACAGTTCCGGTCCAGCTTGAAAGCACTCGTCTGGATACCTCGGAAATAATGGAGGCAGCGGCGGCAGTTCGGGATGAACGTGAAATTTCAGAGGAAGCTGGGCCAAGCTCGGTTGGTGGTAGCAATGTATCTCAGCCTTCTGTTGTGTCTGGCGGTGAGTCTTCTTTGTTTCACACATCACACCCTCCCACTACATCTTGGCCTTGGGCCGGTGGGCCTCCTGTACAATACACAGCCGGTACACCATACCCTGCTGTTCCTGCAGGGGGATTTGGCCTACCTTGGTATCCTACCAATGTCTCGCCATGGGGCTGGGGTGGGCCTTATCCGGCTATGCCTACAACCGGGGCTCCTAGTGCAGGCACTAGCGTAGGATCTTCTCAGCTACCGTCTGTGCCTAATACTGGGTACAACACGGTGCCCTACTCAGCTATGCCGTACGCGGATTATTCTACTCCGCTGGGGGATCACCTGACCCCCGCTACTAAAGAGAAGATCTGGAAAGGAGAATATTTAGATTTTTTCGACCTCTTGAACCGGGACACGGATATCAAGGACATTGACAAGGACGATGAAAAAGAGAAAGAAAAGCATAGACGCAAAAAACCTGATCGGACTTGGGCCAATTGGGTCCCTGGTTTCGTCATTTATGCTGGGGTACTTGCACAGACACAGCCCTGGCGTGTACGTTCACTCTTACAGTACTTTGACATCATATACCGAGCGTATACTGATTTTGCAGGGCAGGCGTGGCTTTTGTATGACCAGGCCTTTAGGATGCGGAGCGCTATTCAGCCCAACCTGCGTTGGGATGAACCTCACCCTGGTTTATGGCTACAACACATGACTCCGGCCAGGCCCAACACAGGGGACAGGTTCGATAGCGGCCATTTGAACAGGAAGCTGGCGGCATCGGCTAACCCCCGCCCTGGCGCGGGGCAGGCGGTTCAACCCCGCCTGCCTTGCTTTGACTTTAATTTCAAGGGTTCCTGTTCAAGGAACCCATGTAAGTTTAGCCACGAATGCCTTAACTGCGGGGGAAAACACCCCAAGGCTACCTGTTTTAAAGGGGGGAACCAACGCCAAAACAAAGGCAATGGACCTGGAAAGAAGCCAGGAGGTGGCAGTAACACAGCTGGTAAGGGGACCCACACCAATTAAAATCGAAGTTTTACAGGCTTGGTTGCAGGATTATCACAGGAAGGATGAGGCACAATATTTACTTCAGGGTTTCCGCGATGGTTTTCGTATCCCTGCGTTAGGTGAACGGACGGCTTTTATCGCGCAGAACCTGAAGTCGGTCAGGAATATGGAAGACATTGTTTTGGATAAGATAAATAAGGAAGTTAAGGCAGGCAGAGTTCTTGGTCCCTTTCCTCGTCCTCCTGTGGAGAACTTGCGAGTTTCACCATTGGGTATAGTGCCCAAAAAGGCCCAGGGTGAGTTTCGACTCATCCATCATTTGTCTTTTCCGGAAGGGGCATCGGTTAACGATGCCATACCTTCTGAATTGTGTACAGTCAGATATACATCCTTTGACCAGGCCGTGAGCATGGTTAGGACCTGCGGAGTGGGGGCAGAACTGGCGAAATGTGATGTGAAATCAGCATTTCGTATTTTGCCTGTGCACCCACTTGACTTCAATCTTTTGGGTTTTCAATTCCAAGGATTGTTTTATATCGATAGGGCCTTGCCCATGGGATGCTCTATTTCCTGCGCGGCATTTGAGAAATTTAGCACATTCATTGAGTGGAAATTCAGACAAAGGGTTCGTTCTAAGGCAACGGCCCATTATTTGGATGATTTTCTGATATGCGGAGCGCATAATTCGGGGAAATGTGCATGGATGTTAGGAGAATTTCAGTCTTTGGCAAGGGAACTTGGTTTGCCACTGGCTGAAGAAAAGACGGAAGGCCCGGCCACGTCTTTAACTTTCCTAGGCATTGAGTTAGATACACTGCAGCAAACGTCTAGGCTACCACAGAGGAAATTGGATGACCTCAAGACTAGAGTTGGGGAATTTTTAGGTAAGAAAAAAGTTACTCTCCATGAACTGCAGGAGCTGGTAGGACATCTGAATTTTGCATGCAGAGTAGTGGCTCCGGGCCGGGCTTTTGTTCGGCGCCTGTGCTCTGCGATGAAGGGACTGAAGTCCCCTAGGCATAGGACCAGGGTAACTAGGGGTATGAGGGAAGACCTGCTCGTGTGGCAGCGATTCCTGGATGACTTTAATGGGGTTTCATTTTGGAGAGCCGAGATATGCTTAAAATCTGAGTTCCAAGTACATACTGACGCAGCTGGGTCACTAGGATTTGGAATCTACTTCAGAGGTAGATGGTGTGCCGACACCTGGCCTGAGGAATGGCATAAGCTAGGGATTACGAGGGACTTAACCTTCCTAGAGTTTTTCCCAATTGTTGGCGCTCTTTGGCTTTGGGCCAAAGAATGGGCCAATTCAGTGGTTCGCTTTTGGTGCGACAACCAGGCTGTGGTTTGCATCATAAACGAGCTATCTTCTCATTCTGATAGGGTTATGAATTTAGTTAGGGCCTTTGTACTCCGGGCATTACGATTTAACGTTTTGGTGCATGCCCGTCACGTCCCGGGAGCTGACAATACGATAGCTGATGCTCTTTCACGCCAACAGATCAAACGGTTCAGGGAGCTAGCTCCAGATGCCAGCGAGCTGCCAGAAGTTCTTCCGCCCGAGGTCTGGCAGATTGGCGTGAGGAAGCATCACGAGCTATAGGTATGGCTTTGGCTCCTCGAACCAGAAAAGGTTACATGACCATAATTAGCGAGTTCCATGAGTTCAGGGCTTCTTCAGCCCTGGAACAATTATGGCCGGCCCCAGTTGAACACTTGCAACAATTCATGGTCTCCTTATACAGAAAGGGGCTGGCACCGGGTACTATTCAGGGAAAATTGTCAGCTTTAGCTTTTTATGCTAGGCTTAATGGCCATAGAAACTTTACGACCGACTATAGGATAAAGAAGATGGTGGAAGGATGGTCTAAGGAACAGGGTAGGGTGTCTGATTCTAGGACACCTATTTCTCCTCGCCTTCTTGAACAGATTTGCGCCCTCTGGGACACGTTGTGCACTGACCGCTATGAGGTGGCCTTATTTAAGGCAGCCGCATTGATAGCATTTTTTGGGGCCCTTCGGGTCAGTGAGCTAGTAGCAAAGGGAAAGGCGGACACTTCGCGATATGCATTACAGATGAGTGATGTTTTCATACAGGATAACGAATTAAAAATTGTAATCAGAAGATCAAAAGCGGATCAGAAAGGCAAGGGGAAGTTACTGGTTTTAAGCCAATGCAGTCTTAAAACAATTTGTCCTGTTGACGCTACACAGGCCTACCTGGCATGTAGAGGCCAAGAACCAGGATATTTTTTACAGCATGCAGGTGGGTTACCATTGACCAGGTTCCAATTTTGGAAACTTACAGACATAGCCTTGCATAGGGTAGGCGTATCTGGCCTTCGATTTGGCACTCATTCTTTCAGAATAGGTGCAGCATCGACTGCAGCTGCTCTTGGATATACGACTGAACAAATTAAGCAATTGGGTCGATGGTCCTCTTCTAGCTACAAGCGTTATATCAGGACGTTACCTAATGTGTAGGTAGTGGTTTTTTGTCATTTCAGGTGCAGCCGGGAACAACGGTCGGAGGCACGTGATGATCGCCGGCCATAGCTTTGTATATTGGGCAGAACGTTGCGCTGCTGAGTCCTACTTGGGGACTAACTTGGGGCTTGGTGCCCATGCTCTTGTTTCTTGGCGCAGTAAGCGCGGCTTGCTTTGGGCCCAGTTGGGACGGCTGATAGCCTTTCATCAGTCCCCGCCGGACATTCTTCTTCTTCATTTGGGCGGCAATGATTTGCCTTTGGTTCCGGGCAAGGCCTTGATCTTGGACATTTTGCGGGATATCGGATGGCTACATGCCAGGTTTCCAGCTATGCGGATCGTGTGGTCCACGATAATTCCACGTTTGGAGTGGCGTGGCGCACGACACGTACGTAATGTTAACATGGCTCAGCGCCGTGTTAATCGCGAAGTGTGTCGATATATCTGCAGTAATGGCTTTGGCTCTGTGGTGAGTCACCACAGAATTCTGCTGAGCAATCCTACTCTTTTTCGCGTCGATGGCGTTCATTTATCCGATGCTGGCTTGGTCATCTTTTTGGATGATATTAGAAGGGGCCTGCTTACCGAGCTTGGTAGGCTCTGTGGCGGGCATGAGACTTAGCTATGCTAGTCCCGATGCAGTGGCGGGTAGTGCGGAAAAACAGGTGTTTCGGTGTGTCCCATGTGTAATTCAGGTAAGCCAACAGCGCATCCGACCTCCCGGCTCTGCGGATCGTGCGATTACAGGGCCGGTTCGGGAAGGATGCTCTGGGCCACTTCCGGACCACCAGTCATCAAATGAAGATGGCTTGGGGTCTGGGGGTGTTTATTAGTGGCAGGCCGGGTTCTTGCTGTCTGTCAGACAGCGGGAATCCGGGGCCAGGGACTCGCCCAATTGACAAGCAAGGGGTATTGGTTATCCCTACCTGTTACCATTTCCGCACTACTGCAGGCCCCTTTCCTTGAGACAATTGATGATTAATTTGAAATCTTGAAAATAAAGTGTGGCCCGTATTTTAATACCAATACTATTGACTCGCGTCTTCATTCCGGGCTTGGGTGGGCAAGGCTCCAGCCGCCTGACGGCCGTTGAAAACGGCCTGGAATGGGCGCGCTGGTTTTTTGCCCGCCAGACCGGATGGCGCGAGGCGGGCGTTCAAAAGTTTTTTATGAAGGAATGGGCGGGAAGCGCGGGTACTTAAGGAAGCGCTTCCCCTCAGTACGCCCGCTTTCTTTTTCGGGCACCCCACCCGCCCGCCCTAATTCTAGTGTGATTCTGTGGTCGCCAATTTGGGGCCGGATAGGAATTTTTGACCTCTATCCTGATTGGCTGTTGGATGAAGGGATTTTTCGCCTATCCCACACTAGAGCGGGGTTGTTGGCAAATTGGGTCTTTCTTGGTCACACTGGCGGGTAGTGCGGAAAAACAGGTGTTTCGGTGTGTCCCATGTGTAATTCAGGTAAGCCAACAGCGCATCCGACCTCCCGGCTCTGCGGATCGTGCGATTACAGGGCCGGTTCGGGAAGGATGCTCTGGGCCACTTCCGGACCACCAGTCATCAAATGAAGATGGCTTGGGGTCTGGGGGTGTTTATTAGTGGCAGGCCGGGTTCTTGCTGTCTGTCAGACAGCGGGAATCCGGGGCCAGGGACTCGCCCAATTGACAAGCAAGGGGTATTGGTTATCCCTACCTGTTACCATTTCCGCACTACTGCAGGCCCCTTTCCTTGAGACAATTGATGATTAATTTGAAATCTTGAAAATAAAGTGTGGCCCGTATTTTAATACCAATACTATTGACTCGCGTCTTCATTCCGGGCTTGGGTGGGCAAATGGTATTCGATTATATTTCCTAACATCCTTGATTATTGACCATGACCATGCTAGCTGAAGCCAATGGGAGTTGAACCCAACATTACTTATAGGACTGCAGGCTTCCTACCCCAGATCTACTTTAGCACTAAGTTTCTGCTTTACTCTGTACAGAATGATACACCTACCTATAGAAGGAAATTATTATTATTTTTCTGCTGCAGATGAAGGGTCTTCTTTCTCTGTGACCCACCTTTTCACTTTTCTAATTATCCACATATTTGATTCTGAATCCATCCCAGATGTTCCCCCATCCATATGGTAAGCAGAAAGATTTCATTCACCAATCCAGCACCCTCCTCTGATACTTAGTTAATTAAGTGTCTATTCAATATTACTGGTGCCCAGCAGTGATATTTACATTGAAAAACAGCTCTGAGAATTGCTTTGTGTTTGGGTGAGAAGTGGTTAAGTTAACCGATGAAAAAGGGAGTCAACTTCTGGGATTTTCCCTTGTGTGGTGTCACTTTGTAAAGGGTAGTGAGCAGAAGAGGGTATCTTGAAGACCATCTTGACTGCTGCCATTGGTGTTGTTAACATTCAGGCCGCCCTTTGCTATGTAAAGCTTGGCATCCTTTTTCCTGCTGGCAATGCGAGCACAATATTTTGCAGCAATATTGGGGCATTTCCTGACTTTTTGAATTGTGGGTACAGAAGCACAATATCCCACATTCATAAACCAGAGTGGTTGTTTTTTTAATTGAATCTTTAAAAACCAAACCAGGGGCAGGTTGTTGGGAAAGCTAATGGTTATTGCCAGTTCAGAATAAAAAATCACCCTGAAATAATTTGCATTACAGGAATAACTCACAAAAATATATTGTTGGTGAGGAAATCTTGCCCACCCATCCCTGGCTGAGGACTACAGTTAAGCTCAGAGGAAGTGGGGTCAGAAAAGGTGTCATTGTCTTTGCTAATTGAAAAGTCCTAGTGTATTAACTCTGTGAACACTAGCATCACTATACTTGGGAAGGACCTTAACTCTCCTAGGTTGGAGCTGGGTTACTATTTGTTGTTCTGTGTGAAACAGCAGAATGTCTTGGAGAGCCCTGCACACAGAGAGGATTGTAGACTCACACGAGGGTTTGCTGCTGAGGATGCAGAGAAGCTGTCCCTACTGCTCAAGTGATGTGTGTTGGAGACCCTGTTCTCAACATACAATGAGGAGGAAGACTGCTTTTAATATAGATGGAGAAACAGAATATGAATTATGGCATGTAAAGGATGATTCAGCAAAAGTTGCTTGCTCCAAAATCACCCTCGCTAAAATGGGGGAAGAGTTACATTCTCCATGAAATGAATGGTGTTTGCAGATGATCGGAAATAGTCGTGACATCTAACTTAATCCATCTAATTTAACTGAAAGATACTTTCCAGTTTAAGACTGCAGCCTCAGAAATGCTTAGTTCTGGTTAGAGTCTATCCTGTATTAGCCTTGCTAAGAGTCAAAACCCAAATTCAATAATGTTCATTTCAGATCAATTCCCAAAGCCACAATGAATGAAAAATATATATTCTAAATATCTTCAATATGGATTTTTCTGTATTTGTACTGTGAACTTTGCCTCCTCCAGTATTTAGACCAATGATTTTCAGTCTTCCACACCTGAAGGAATCATTTCCACATTGTTAATTCTTATCTTATGAGTTGAGAAATACATGAGAGTGGTGCTAATGCAGATACAGTTTTGGAGGCTGAAATTGAATGACAGCAGTTAGTGAATTATATACTTTTTTCAGGCTTCCTCTCTATATCTCCACCCATTTTAATGTTGCTTTTCAATGACTGGGAGTCATCAGGTCAGTTCGGGAGTTTGTACTTTTTAAGAAACATACAACCATAGGTAAGTTACCATGAGGCCTTGAAGAATCTTGTGTGGCAGAAAATTGGGAGTTTATGTTTGTGTTTGCAGGGCACATGATGTCCTTTCACCTGACTTTAAACTTTACAATAGGCACAATGATTTCCGCAGTTACACATGAAAGGGACATCAATGAAGCTTTCATTATTGATCTTGTTCTTGATGCAAGGCCATTAGGCAGGTTGAGATGACCACATCGGGCAACAGAATTTGGGTGCCTTGAAGGTGCAGTGGATTGTTAGTTACTTTGTGGATGAAAACTTGTTGCTTAGTGTTAAGAACATCCATAACTTATACTCTGTACCTGAAGAGTCTCCACCATGATTCCTGGGGACACATGGGCACATACTGGCTTGGAGCATGTGCACTCACATCTCTTGAGAATTGTAGCAGGGTTTTTTTATTTGCTGGTTAGGAACAGACTGAAAGTTTGTTCTTTCAGTCTTAGCTTAGCGAAAGAACATATGTTCTTTCGCTAAGCAACAGGATTTCAGTCAGTTTATTATTTCCAGAGCTTTGAAAATGTACTTTTTCTGGCCATGTTGGGTGAGAGATTTTGGTAGTTGTACTCCAAAACTGTAACTTTGCACAGAAACTTAGCAAATAGGTTCATAGTTGAAGAGAAAGCCCTCAGCATTGTCAGATCCATTCTAAATCTATGTCAAAATTTCATGCTATTTATGTAGTGTTATATGCCATGGCCCATGATGTTTTGCTGCCATCTCAAGGGTGAAAATTACATACTGGTGTGTGTATTGGTGTGTGCGTGGGATACCATAAATCAACTGTGCTTTCTTGCACGTGACCCATTGCAATATTCAGTCTATTGTGTTCCAGAATAGCAGAAAACTGACATGAGATGTTGACGTAAGTCTGAGACTAGAGCTTTGTAAGCAACATACCTCCACTGCTTTCCCCCTTACATAATAATAATCTTAGAACTGTAGAGCTGGAAGGGGCCTTGCAGATCATCAAGTCCAGCCCCTGCCAAGGAGGCACAATGGGGAGCTGAACTCCTAAGCTCTGGCTCTGCAACCAGATACCTAAACCATTGAATGATCCAGCAGTTGTTTAAGGTAGGTGTGCTGGAAGGGAGTGTGTGTTAAGTAATTTTACACATCTCTGGATTCATTTAACAAGCTTTTGCTTTTTTTTTTGCACCTGTCTTTCCTTGCTTAATGGTAGTCACACAGTAACCTTTTCAGCTGCCATTCTTCAATCAATATCAGAATGGTTATATGAATATATACTGTACCTGCAATACTAATTTGAGCAATATTGAACAGAGTATGACAGATTATTTAGGCCATAATCCTGTTGAGGAAAAATGTATACGCAACAGTAATCATGTAAGAAGTTTTCTTCCTGTGCCAGGGTTTTGCATTTTTTTTCAATCAAGATGGTCCCTTATTTATTCAACTTACAAAACAGACAGATTCAACACTATTTTGCAAATAGACAAAATTCATCACCACCTGTCTGCCAGCCTTGAGCCCCCACCACCTTGAAAAATGTTCTGGAGGTCCTCTGTAGTAGACATGCTGACATATCTTTGCTAGTTGAAGCTAATTTTATATCCTCTATGGTGCTGACTGCTGCCCCTTCATACAAATTACCAGTGAAACTCTTATGCAGAAAAGATGAAAACTTCACTGGCATCCAGAATAAATAAGATTCTTTTAAGGATTAGGGCCTATGGAGTACGTTTGTGGGACTTCCTTATGAGTAATTTCAGTGTAAATTTAACCTGTTTTACATTTCTCCAAATAA
The DNA here is from genome assembly GCA_037013535.1 of Intellagama lesueurii. Taxonomy (NCBI): domain Eukaryota; kingdom Metazoa; phylum Chordata; class Lepidosauria; order Squamata; family Agamidae; genus Intellagama; species Intellagama lesueurii. Next base: position 202,994,774 of record JBAJHW010000004.1, read on the forward strand.
TACATGAAGCCCAGTTATTTATTCTTCAATAGCCATGATTCTTTAGTTTGTGGTGCAGCTCATCAATCAGAGGATGCATGCAAAAATGATATATTACAGGTAAATGTTTACCAAATGCAGCTATCACTTAAAATTACACAGATAACACATTATATTGAGGAAAACTGTAAAAATATATGTAATAGGAAAAACTGTACACCAAAATGTGTGTGTTAGAATCAGAACTTTCTGTATAATTCTTTTTTATATTTTTAAATAATTCAAACTGAAACAAGACAAAGCTATTTTGCAGGAAAAAAATGAGAAACCATCAAATCTGTCTATCTCTGGATATGGAAAAGATGCTCCACAACATGAATAAATGGCTGGATCAGCTAAAAGAGAAAAGTATTCCATCTGCTCTGAATGTAGTAAGGGCTGAAGCAGACAGGATGAATACAAGCAGCAGGATCCTTGTTTTGTTTCCAGTAAACCTGCCTGGTATAGTAAAAAGGACACATGGTTCATAAGGCATCTGACTGCAAATAGAGCTGCTGGGATTTGCTGCCAAACCTGTGTTATTTCTAGCTCTAACAAATAAATTTCCTTCCTTTCCCCCTCTAAGAATAAAAAACTGAGCGATAGGGTTAGGCAGATGAGTGCTATGAGCAATGTGCCTTTTCAGTGACCATCAAGCTCCCAGGGACTTTTAAACTGGTATTAAGGCTAAGCAGGTTCTTGGAATTTTTACACACACACCAACACTACAGCAATGTGTTCAATAAATTGAAGTTTTCAGAATCCCTCTTAAAACTACACTCACCCAGACATATCGTCAATTCGCAGGTGGAAGTATCATCCATTTGCAGCAAGGGAGGATGACGGTGATGTCTATTGTTGGTTATAAAGGAACCAATTAAAGGAAACAATTATAAGTCCCATTCCAAAGAAACCACATTTAACAATGGACTGTTTAATAAGTATAGGTCTGTTGCCAACATTCTGTTCTTGGTCTAGTTGATCGAGAGGATGGTGGACAACCAGCTACAGGCATTCTTGGAGGAAACAGATAGCCTAGATCCATTTCAATCAAGGTTTAGGCTGCACCATGGAACTGAAATGGCATTGGTCACCCTGCAAGACGATCTGCCAAGGGAGGCAGGCAGGGGGCGTGTAACCTTGCTGGTCCTCCTGGATCTTTCTGCAGCCTTTCATACCATTAACCATGGTATCCTTCTGAGATGGCTATTGAGTTTAGGACTTGAGGGCTCCGTTCTTCAGTGGATCCAGTCCTTCCTCGAGGGCCTATCCCAGATGGTACAGTTTGGAGAGGTGGTCTCCATCCCTTGGAACCTCTGTTATGGGGTCCCTCAGGGATCATCCATTTCCCCAATGCCTTTTAATATCTATATGAAGCCGCTAGGAGAAATCATACGGAGATTTGGAGTTCATTTTTATCAATATGTGGATGACATACAGCTCTGTCTTTCCTTTTCTTCCATTGGGATGTGATTCTGTACAAGTCTTTGATTGCTGCCTAGCATTGATAATGGATGACAGCTGAATCTCGATAAAACTGAATCTGAATCCTGATAAAACAGAGATCCTACTGTTGGGAGGATTGTTGGACCAGTTAGAGGGAAGGTTTGGGTCCACAGCTTGGAGGTACTATTGGACCCAGCTCTCTCTATTGGATAAGAAATGCCTAACAACAGTATGCATTAGTAACCTCTAAAATAGAGGTTACTGTAACACGTTGTGCATAGGGCTTCTCTTAAAATCAGTACAAACATTTCAGCAGGTCCAAAATGCAGCTGTCAGACTGATTACAAGTACCAGCAGATATGAACACATATTCCCAGTCTTGGCACACCTTCATTGGCTCCCTGTTAGTTTCTGTGCCCAATTCAAGGTGCTGGTCATGACCCTAAATGGTTCAGGACCTTGGTACTTGTCAGAGCCTCTGTCCCACTTGTCCCACCCATGCCTCAGAGTATTTGATGCTAAAAATTGTGATAAACAAGGAGGCCGAAAGAGCTAACTCCAGGAACCATGCTTTCTTGGTTGTGGCCCCTTTCCTCTGGAATAAGCTTCCTGTAGAATTTTATCAGGCGCCATTTCTTTCAGTTTTTAGGAAGTTAGTTAAAACAGAATTTTATAAAGCCTTTTAAAACTATTGACCTGAGATGATAAAATTTGTTTTAAATTTGTTCAATTCTGTTTAAATGCAGGTTTTATTCTTTCAGCAAGTGACAGGATTTTTATTGTATTTATTATATATTGTGGTTTTTGTGATATGATTTATAATTATGCCTTTGATGGGTTGCAAACTGCCTGAGGATGTTCTCACTATTGGGGCAGTATAGAAGTTGAAATAATAAATAAATAAATCGGTTATACAAAACTGACCACAGTCTTATTTCTATGGAGCGAAATATTTCAAATAAAGATAGCCAGGCTTGGGGGGGGGGGGGGGAGGGAATCAAGTCCTGATTCCCATTTTCAACCTTCAACCGAACTGATTGGCTATCAGGCTTAGCTCCAATGAGGTACACTATTCCACTAGTTGTTCCAACTCAATGGCAGCTTCAGTAAGTCAAGACCACCGTGCCGCTTATGATACTAATTTAATTTGTTCCCAGAGTCATCCTCTGGGTCATGTATGCTCAGACCTAAAATAACCCAGGACAAATTGTGCCTCCCGAGATGTCACACATTATCTTAAATCCAGCAGTAAGTGTCACAAGTAGAGTAGGCTCATTGAATCAATGGAACTTATGGAGGAGTTGACTCACCAAATATGACTTAACTACTGGATTTCAGCCACTCTGACATCTCAGCCCTATTCTACAAGTGTCAAGGCTTCACGCCCACAGCCTTGGTGCTGAGTCACTGCTGCTGCTTCCTCCATTGCAATAACCCCCATCGCAGATTAAAACTAGTGGAAAGTTAATGCTCTTTTATTATATGTTTTACTTTACTATCTTCTCTTCAGGCCACTCATATCCCTATTTTAAGAAAGCATATTTTCTACCCAACAGCACTGTTGAGAGACTAATGAGTTATTGTCTGCAAAATGCTTTGAAACTCTAAAAAGCATGTGTAGGAAGCATGTGTGAGGTATCTCTGCCAGAAAGTTATCATCAACAATTTTGTTGCATTGCATTTTTATTCAAGTTACTTGAAATGGGCTTGAAATATTGTTCAAGGAGAGATTCCATTTCTTTTGCAGTCCCTCAAAACAGCAGCCGTCATGCTCAACAACCGGGACCTTTAAACTAACTCAGGGTCAAAGCACCAAGGGATTTCAATTAGCAAGAACAATGAGATCATCTGGCATTTCCCTCAGCATTCTTTGTCTCCTCTGTGTAGCTGGAGTCTTCTCCATAGGCAGAGGAAATGAATATTCTGAGCAATAATAGTGTTGCAAACGTTACCTGTACTAAATGTAGAGTATTTTCAGAACATGGAATGTTACTTTTAAAAAATAATTAGTTGCAGTTAATAGTTCAACCTTCCCCCCAAAAGAAGTTAGTTACCATTACAGCTTATTCTTAAAAATAACTCTTTACTTACTCATGCCTCTGAAGTAATTAAACAGTTGTTTTTATCTACTTTAAAAATGAATGCTACAAGCTGTGGTCCAGTGGTACAAAACACATTTTTCTCCCATCCACCTCATTGCTGACTCAGCGGCTGCAACAGAATACAAGGCAATCACATGAGAGGCAATATTAGACAGCTGTGGTGCTATCAGGTAGGGCTAAGGATGTGATATCCTTCCTCCATCATTTACAGGACCCACACCCCTGTAAAAGGATTTTAAAAGATACCATTAAACCACAAAAGGAGGGAAGGAATCCCTCACTGTGCTACAATTGTAATAAAAAATACAATTAATTATATGCTATCAGTTCAAGTTAATTTCCAGTTCTGAGTATGTTGAATTGTCTTGGTTTTGAATGGGCCCTGAACATCATTAGCCTTCCAAAAGTTAAGGTCTGGGTGGAGACGAGAACTACTTGAATGGGTTTCTTGGATACAGATCAGCCTGCATTTGCAAGAGATACATTGCAAGGATTCTACAAATAGATTTCCTGCAAAGGGTATAGCCTTAGGTGGGAGATTAGGACTGTGCAGATCTTTCTTCTGTAGCTGAATACATATATAGAGGAATCTAGGACGAGGCCTTCCACAAAGTTACCAAGTCAGACCATTGGTCCATTTAATTCTGAATTGTCTGCATTGATATACAGTGGTTTTTCAGTTCTTTCAGATAGGGGACTTTCTCAAGCCTGCCTGGAGATGATGGGAATTGAATTTGGTAATTTCTGTATCCAAAACATATACTCTTCCATTAAAGCTAACTTCTTCCCAGGTCTAATCCTTCCCCTACTGAGGTAAGAGGGACGTGGTGGCGCTGCGGGTTAAAACGCAGAAGCCTCTGTGCTGCAAGGTCAGAAGACCAGCAGTCGTAAGATCGAATCCACGCAATGGAGTGAGCTCCCATCACTTGTCCCAGCTCCTGCCAACCTAGCAGTTCGAAAGCATGTAAAAATGCGAGTAGATAAATAGGTACCACCTCGGTGGGAAGGTAACAGCGTTCTGTGTCTAGTCGCGCTGGCCACGTGACCATGGAAACTGTCTTCGGACAAACGCTAGCTCTATGGCTTGGAAACGGGGATGAGCACCGCCCCCTAGAGTCGGACACGACTGGACTAAATGCCAAGGGGAACCTTTACCTTTACCCAGGTAAGGCTGGGGAAAAACTAACAAATGTATGAAACCCTGAAGAGTGGCTGCCAGGCAGTGTAAACAATAGTGAACTAGCTGGGCCAGTGGTATCAGAGCTCCTAATACCCTTGTTCCCAGCACACTTTTTGTGCAAGCATTTGAAGTAACATTTGGAAAAGTCTATGCCTATGAATGAAGAGTTCTCAGTTGTCCCACCCACTATATACAGAACCTATACACTGGCAAGGGTGAAGTCGATGGTAGTATCTTGCTCTCATTTGTATGCACAGTTTTCCCTGATATAACTTCTGATCAGGACTATTATCATTTAGGTTCAGCTTTCCTCATGAAAATCCAGAGTAAATCCGACCTTCATTGCAAATGTGTGGTGTGATAAAAACGAACTATAGATGACTGATCTGCAATTTAAATAAAAATCAGACGCAAGCGTTGATTTTACCTAGTTCAGCAAGTTATATCAATCATCTGAGATTATTTGGTTTAATAATGTGTTTCTAGATACATATAAAGCTGGGGTTCTTTATCCAGGCTCACCCATTACATTCAACACCCTTAGCTAGAGCTGTCTCAGTGCCAACCTGTGTCGTATTTTTATACAAGCATTTTAATTGCAGTGAAAGATAAGATGCCTCACTCACATGTACAGCAGCAAATTTGTGCAATATCATCTTCCATGATTCACATCTCCCCTGCTTAAAAAGGAGCATGTTTTGTTCTGCTTAGATCTGCTAGCTGTTTGGAAATGCTAAAAACTGACTAAGAAACCAACCAATGAAATTCTTCTTCTTCTTCTGCATGCCATCGATTTTGACTTATGGCAACCTTTTTCTAGGTAGAGAGTATTCAGAAGTGGTTACCATTCCCTTCTTCTGGGGGCACCCTGAAACACAGGCTGGCTCTTTAGAGATGCACAGTGGAGAACTGAACTCCCAATCTCTGGCTATGAACAAAACCCCAGCATAAAGGTGACTTTTTGAGGATTCTGAATGAAGGCAGTTAGTCTCTCAGTGTTCTTTCAGCAGAAAAAGCCACTGCACATTTTAAAAGGGAAAAGTGACTTTTAGCCAGTCCATCTGCAAACTGTTGCAGAGTCTTTGCTGGTTAACAATAATGCAGGTTAATCAGGGAGCATCACAGTCTCAGAAGCAGCTAAAGGGCTGTCTAATCCAATTTCAATCCAAAATAAAAATGAAAACAATCTACTGAAGGATTATATATCCTATATAAGGATTATATATCCTATCCTATACAAGGATTAAAGGATGACAGATTCCTTTGAAGAAGAATCCTATGATGCAGTTCTAGAAAGTGAAATGAAAACTGCTCTGAAAGCATTGGGAAGAAATAAATCACCAGGGATAGATGGGATACCAATAGAACTATTTCAAGCCACAGAGACGGAATCTGTCAAAATCCCAACAAAAATTTACCAACAAATATGGAAAACAAAACAACTGAAAATGTTCAATATACATTCCAATCCTCAAAAAAGAAGATGACAAGAAGTCCAGTAACTATAGAACCATTGCTCCAATTTCCAAGGCAAGCAAAGTGATGCTGAAGATTTTGCAACAAATACTTTTGGCTTATAGGGAGTGAGAAATGCATGATGGTCAAGCTGAATTCAGAAAAGGAAGAAGCACTTGAGAAACTGAAACTGAATTGGAAGGGGAGAGAAATACAAGCTCTGCATATGAATGCCAGGAGTATGAGAAACAAACAAGAACTGGAAATCTTAGTTCAGGAGGGTAAGTGTGACTTGATAGGGATAACTGAAACTTGGTAGGACGACTCCCATGACTGGTTTAAAAAGAACAGAAAGAATAGAAATAGTTCCAAAAGAACAGAAAGAATAGAAACGAAGGTGAGTCACAGTATATGTCAAAATACATATGCCTGCACAGAAATACAAGAAGATGAGTTTGGTCATCCTATTGAAAGCATGTGGATTAATATAAATGCTGGGAGGGAAGGAATGTGGTAGTTGGAGTCTACTACCAACCATCTAATCAAGGAGAAGATGAAGATTAAACCTTTGAAAAACAAATTGCAGGAATTTCAAAGAGACATGATATAGGGATTTCAATTATCCTGATATCTGTTGGGAGGCACATTTGGCCAAATATGGACTTTTCAAGAAATTTCAGGCTGTTGCTGATAATTTTCTTCTACACAAAATGGAGGAAGAAACTAGAGGAATAGCCATCCTTGGCTTGGTTCTAACCAATAGGGATGACTTGGTGAAAGAAGGAGAACTCTGAAGGAAAGTGACCATGTTCTACTTGAGTTCTTGATTTCAAAGGAAACAAAAGCAGAGTGTAGCTGCATGTGTATGCTAGATTTCAGGAAAGCCAATTTGAATAAAATTAGAACCATGATAAGTAAGGTTCCATGGCAGGAGATCCTAACAAAATGGGGAGAAGTTTCATAAAAAGGTAATTCTAATGGCAAAACTACAAACAATTCCCACAAGAAAAAAGGTGGAAGACAGAAAAAAAGACCAATGTGGCTTCACAAAAAGCCCAGAAAGGACCTGAATTTTTTTTTTTAAAGGACACATGTGGAAAGGCCAGAAGGCTTGAACAAAATCCAAGAGTACTGAAGGAACTGGCTGAAGAACTCTCAGAACCATTGTCTATTATTTTCTTGAAATCATGAAGGATGAGTGAAGTGCCAGATAACTGGAGGAAGGCTGATGTCGTCCCTATCTTTAAAAAGGGCAAAAAACCTGGGAATTGCAGACCAGTCAGCCTGACATCAATCCCAGGGGAAATTCTGGAACAAGGGTCACTATGCAAGCACATTGAAAATAATGCAGTAATAATTAGAAGCCAACATGGATATATCAAGAACAAATCCTACCAGACTCATCTCAATTTTTGATCAGCTAATCTCCCTGGTAGATGGTGGGAATGCTATAGATGTAATATATCTTGACTTCAGCAGAGCCTTTGACCAAGTGCCCCATAATATTCTGATGAGCAAGCTAACTAGTTGTGCACTGGATAGAACAACTGTCAGGTGGATACACACTTGGTTACAGAATCATACTCAGAGAGTGCTTATCAATAGCTTCTTTTCAAACTGGGAGGAAGCAACAAATAGAGTACCACAAAGCTCAGTCCTGGGTCTGGTGCTCTTCAACATTTTTATAAATGACTTGGATGAGGAGGCACAGGAAATGCTTATGATTTCCTACAATATTTCTAAACACACCATTCAACCTAATTCCAAATTTACAAGGCATCTTCACCTGTACTTACTTTCATGTAGGTGTTACAGCCTGACTTATGTTATCTAAGAATTCTAGCAACTCCTCTTTTAAAAGACTGTTCAGCCTTATGTTGATTAATATGCTTTTGCCTACAAATCTTCCTTGTTTAAAGTAACTGTCTTTAATTTACTTTAAACTAAATTAAAGTAACCCTTCTTTGAGCACACTCTTTGAAGAGGAAAAGAGGATAATTATCACTTTAAGTCCATTCATCTCACTTGATATATTTTTGTTCCTTCAACATCTTTATTTGTTACTTATGTTTTCTTTAATCTCCCAACTGCTTCTCCCATACTTCTCAGCAGTCGCTCAGTCCTCTTTCTTGCTTATGTTTAGTTCACACAACATTGAGTTTGGTGGCACTGTCAGCCAAGCCACTTTGCTGTCTGAGCCAAAGCCCAACTGGCACCTGTTGATAGAGACAAGTCTTGTTGTTCCATTCAGAAGCCAGTTCCTATATTCACACCTTCTTATGTTTTTCCCTTCCTTGAACTCTGAGATAAACTTCTGGTTAGACCTACATAAAATTAAATACAATGTTGCTGCACTTCTAACAAGCTCATTGACTAATTGACCAACTCCTACTTTGGTGGTAGGGAAGTTCCAAAGGTTGGCGCTTGGAGGGAGTGAGGGAGGGGAGGAAGGAGGAAACTGCAGAAGGAGGAAAGAGAGAGGAGAAGTGAAATGAGAAGTGGGAAACTGGAAAACTAAAGATAAAATGCTCCAAAAGCAGTGGAAAGAGAAAGTCTAGAAAGAGGAAACTTCCTGATGAGACAACAGACTAAAAGATAAGAAGGGAAGGCATGTAAAACCAAAACTGTCTACTGCACTGTGTGCAACTGTTATGACTTGTAGTGTCTTTACTGAAGTTCAAGAGACTGTACTCAAGCTCTCTAGCAGCACATTTCAAGAACCTCACCACACTATTCCATAGAATATAGCTGTGCCAGTTAAAGTGGGATTAAACTGCTATAACTGGCTACTATAGGTAGGAGAGTTGACTGCTGACTGCTGTTTTGGCTGCCTCTTGCTAGCCAGAATGTTTCACACTGTATGCTGAGGGACACAGCAGCAAGCTGAATAATTGATTTGGGAAGTGGGACACACAGGTGTTGTTGGAGAGGGTACCTGAACAAAGCAGACTGAATCACTTTCCTTAGGATTGGGCTATTTTGCATGGGGAGAAAGATTGCCATTGTATGCCCTATCCTGCAGTTCGGATGAGAAATAGAGGTGGGCAGTGACTCTCATTCACTCTTCATTTAAAATGGCAGAATAAAGCATGCATATGGAGCCTGCATTTGTTCCAAATCAGAGCACTTAGAAATCATCTGATTGAAGACTATGTACATAAATAAAGCAAGTATGTGCCTAGCATCATTTTGCTTTCATAAGACAAAATAATCAACTTTTATCCAAAGTTAGAACCATTTGTGTTTCCTTCTGTTTTAAATTTTAAGTTCACTCTTTTTTTGTAAAACAATACACTTATTTCTTAACTAGTGCATTAACAAACCCAAGAATTTGAAATGTCTTTTTCCACATATACGTTCAGTGCAATCCTATAAACTTCTACTAGAATTAAGACTCATTTATTCCAGTATGGCATTCTCTAGGATTAAACAGGAAAACAGCTAAGAACATAGACGCAAGGAATCTCTCATAGAAGATTTGTTCAAATGTCGATCTCTTAAAAAGTCTGGCAAGGTGAGAGAACATGGTCATGACTAATCAAAATGGTTGAAAAATTGGTCACAAACAATGAAATTGGTCACAAACATAAGTGAATATGTTTTTAGGTTGCAGTCTTACGCATCCTTAGCTCGATCACACAGACCACAGGAAATTGGATATGAAATTTGTCAAGATTTCAGGGTCTGAATTCTGGGCTAATTAAAGCCGGGGAGAAGAAAAACCCAGCAGCCCCTTTCTACACCAGCCCCAAAGATCTTTTCTCTTTGGATCTTATCAGTAGAAAGCTGCCACCATCCCTCTGTTGTTCACAGTAACAGAGCAGTCTGCACATACTCTAAGACAAAATGCCTTGGTAGTATGAACCGATAACAGAGAGGCACTTGGCTTTAGATTTGAACCAAATGTAGCTTTGCATCCACACCATAAGTGGACTGTTTAAAAAGAGTTAACTTCATTAAAGACAAAACAGGTAAAACTTTGTCTAAGGAGCTAAGCAGTAAAATTACATGGACTGCTTCCTCATCTCCTAGGCAAGGTACAAGCTTAGTAAAGGTAAATCTACAAATGCATCTATTCTTACCTTGACTAAGTTCCCTAACTGACTTGGCTTGGCTAAGCCAAGCCTCAGTGGCCTACTTACATAGAATATGGATTCCCCGGAGAATCCATATCTGTTGAGGCTACATCTCTGCTCATCTCCTGGAAGATAGGACTAACTCCTTTGTTGTTCTCTGGCTGCAGTACTAAAGTTTTACAGCCCTTTGTAGATTCCTGGGATTTCCTGGCCAAAAGCCATATCTAAAGGGGCTTTTGCTCTAGGCAATTAATTGAGCTGCCTCTAAAGGTAGAGGTAAGTATATCTGCATATCAAGAGATTCAGGTCAGCAGAATGCTGTCCTGACTTCCTTGCACCAAATGTGATTTCACAAGTCCATCTTCAAAGGGCACCTTTAAATGCACATTCACTATCTGTAGGAAAGCTTTTCCGAAAAGTGTGAATTTAATAACATTTTTGTTACTCCATCTTGTGTCTCTGGCATCCTCACCTTGGGGCTTCCCCCATATCTTTACAAGATCTGCCTTCTGCTGGTGGAAGGGGTCTGGCTAAGTCTGGATCCAACTCTGTAGGATTTACTTCTGAGTAAACATGCATAGGCTCGTGCTGCTTGCATTACATTAACCAGAGCAGTTGGCATCCATTCAAGAGAAGCTTCTGCCAGCATAGTAACACAAAGTTGTATTGCTTGTACAGCTTTGTGCAAAATGAGGGTGGTTTCTTCATAGATATCACTATGTGTAACGGAAATGCTTGCATAAATGTCATGATGGCATATTATAAAACCGACTGGACTTCTATAGTGGAAACTTGAGAGGACACTAGCTTTTCTATTTCACTTTGCTGAGGGCTTATCTGGCTTATTTGGAGCAGGCTGGTGTAGGGTTGCTTAAAGTCAGATAGAGGCCTGGTATATGTAATCTGACAGAGGACGAGATGGATGGACAGTGTCATCGAAGCTACCAACATGAATTTGACCAAACTCCGTGAGGCAGTGGAAGACAGGAGGGCTTGGCGTGCTCTGGTCCATGGGGTCACGAAGAGTCAGACACAACTTAACGACTAAACAACAACAATATGTAATTTGGTGCAATCCTTGCCTCGAAATGGCATACACACCTCAAGTGACCCTGGTTTCTTTGAGAAAGCAAGAGAAAAAAAAACTTTGTCCTTGCTACCTCCTGTCTTCTCCCATTTCAGGGAGGAAAATTTCAATTTTGTTTTAAATTTTTTCTAAGTGATACAGTGCATCAGTGCTGCCCTAACTGGTTTAAATATATATACAGTATATATTGCTTCCTCCTTGTGCTCTGATGGATTCACCTGTGGAATGGTTCTTGACCTAACCTTTAAGAAAAATCAAAGAAAAGGGGAAAAAAGTCCCTCTCCTAGAGGGAGGAAGTTTTCAATTAAAAAAAAATCTAACTGAAGCACTACATCAGTACTAAAAACACCTTCCTCTGCCCTTTTATGGAGCAGAGGGAGTGTTTAATTTTCCAATATTGTGAAATGGCTAAGCTGTCTTCTTAAGCTACTGAACAATATGGAATATTGAGAGAGGAAGGCAAATTTAAAGCCACAAATTCCATGAGATCCTACCTGCACCAAAAAAGTAGAAGCCCCTGACAGGGACCCAGAAAGGTGCAGGTAAGAGTGCTCTAGTTATGGGCTGGTTCGCTCCAGCAATTATGTTGTGTGATTGCCAGAAAAAAGAGTGAACAGGCCATCCCTGCACTGAACCGAACAGTGGACAAATGCCCATCTAATTGCACCCTGACTATGGCAAAAGTGGCTTGCAGTTGAGACTGCTTTAATGCCGGAGTGTGTCAGACACTTCAGAATTGGATTTTCACATTGAGGTACTTTGGAGCACTGAAGAACATTTTATTATTGAGGAAATGCTAAATGAGACAAATTGATTGTGCCAGAGAGAATAGATTGTGAAAGTATCACTTTGCCATTTTATTCTAAATTCCAGATATCAGGATGTAGCCTCGAATGAGTTTGCACTTACAGAAAGCATTTGTTTGATCATTGTATCACTTTGTACTGAGTCAATTTCTCATTCAAACTCTTGCATGGTGTTTGGAGAGAAAGGCCAATGATGAAATAAGTATTGTTGTTTCCTTCTCAGTAGTAGGCATCCTTCAGTCTCGAGAGACTATGGTAATGTGCTCTGAATAGAGGTCTTGGAACAGTGTCTACTGTGGATGAGAAGGCCAATTCGAGAGTGACAATCCCTTCCACCCTGAAGACAAATACAATCTGTCCCCTGTCCGGCTCCCTGATTTTGCTGGGTTCGGGACTGCCTCTTTGTTTAGGGCCTCGATACTTGGCGGAACGCCTACTCCCACCAAAATCTACCCGTATCACCCGATCGAGTCAGGAGGTGAGGCTGAGGAGCCTGACGCCGAGGGCGGTCCGGAGGGAAAAAACAAGAAACTGGGCCTTCTCGGCGGTAGTTCCTCGCCTCTGGAATAATCTTCCTCCGGAGATCCGTGCGGCCCCTTCGCTGGGCATCTTTAAAAACCAATTGAAAACTTGGATGTTTAGGCAGGCCTTCCCCTCAGCTATTATTTGATTTTTTCCCCCTATTTCTTTCCATCTTGAATAACTCTATTACTGATGTTTAAATGTTGTTATATTTTTATATTGTTATTATTTGTGTTGGAAGTCGCCCAGAGTAGTCAGTTGACTAGATGGGCGGGGTATAAATGCAATAAATAAATAAATAAAATAAATTTGCCTCGGCCTGCTGAAAAAGTGTCTCTTCAAATGGGGAGAGGCCATGCTGCACCACCTGCCTCCAGGCTGAACACCCAGGTGTCAAGGTTTCCCATCCGTTGAGGTCCATTCCTAAGGCCTTCAGATCCCGCTTGCAGATATTCTTGTATCGCAGCTGTGGTCTCCCTCTGGGGCGCTTTCCCTGCACTAATTCTCCATACAGGAGATCTTTTGGAATCCGACCATCAGCCATTCTCATGACCTGCCCAAGCCAACGTAGACGTTGCTGTTTCAGTAATGTATACATGCTAACAATTCCAGCAATAAATTCCTTCTCAATAAATCAGAAAACACTGAAATTTGTGTAAAATGTCACCTTGGCTGGAGAAAATCTTATCTGTGCCCTTGGCCTCTATAGTAAGAAGCAAACTTCATTTGCAAGAAAGAAAACCATCCTGTAACCATACTGTTGTGCTGCAATTATCCAGTGAGGGGTCTGGAAAGCCAGTTGACTATGTAATTCGTTATAGCATATAGAAGGGGTAGAAAGTCTGTAACTCTCCAGATATTGTTGAATTACAAGTTCTATAATTCCTCACCATTGGTTAAGCTCTCTGTGAATAATGGGAATCAGAGTCCATCAGTCTCCAGAGGCACACCAGTTGTCTTTAGCTTTAAGAGGAATTGGGAAAGCAGAGTCTTAGAACAGGAATCTATCCTCTTACAGCTTGCTAAAAAAAAAAAGAGGCTTTGGGGATGGAAAGAAAGAAATGGAAACAAATATATAAACTAGGAATGTGGACTTGCAAAGTATACCAAGCTTGAAAATTTACCATGTACTAAGATCCAATTTTGGGAGTAAACATTTTGGGAGAACCTAAACATGTTCACATGTACTAATAAAATGTGTAAAATAGACCATTAACTCAGGAACATCCTGTTATCTCAGAATCTGCAATTATTGCTATGATTCATCAGAACTGTCATTCTAAGTGAGGAGTGCATAAGTCATATTGCTGGAAGAGTCGTTTTTACAGTCTCATTAACTCAGGAAGGCTGTGCCAAAGCATTAACAATGAAAAAAGAATACACACTATTTTTTAACACTGTGTTCCTTTTCAGCCCACTCTCTATTAGTCCTCATTTTCCCACTCCCCATATAGCACATGCTTTTTTGTGTGATTGCATGTCTCAGGTATCCAGAAATATCTTTGCATCCCAATCATAATACTCCTCTTTTTCCCCCTTTGCAACTGTAGCACAGCAAAGAGGAAGGTATCAGAGGTTAGGTGTAGATAACACATTTTGCATGCAGAAGACTCCAGTCCAGTCATTGGCATCTCCTACTGAAACAGTGGTTCCCAACCTTGGGTAACCCAGGTGTTCTTGGACTGCAACTCCCAGAAACCCTGGCCAGGACAGCTGGTTGAAAAGGCTTTGGTGAATTGCAGTCCAAAAACACTGTTGGGGACCACTGTACTAAAAGGATCAGCTGGCAGGTGATGGGAGACACCTCTGCCTGCAACCTTAGACAGCCATCACTGATGGTCCTGAACAGGGGAGAGTTACAGTACTTTTAGATATATGCACATTTGTGTTTTTAGACTTCAGCTCACAGAATTCTGTAGTTTCTTTTCCAGGCTAGAACTCTCAAGATCCACAAGCCAACCTGGCTCCCCATTCTGGGAGTTGTGGTCCGAAAGAGTAGCTTCTCTGAGCTCTATGATGGACAGGTAGTCTTGGTCTAAGGCTGATTCTGATAGCATTATCTCACTTCTTCTTCTTACACCACTTTCTGCATGAGAAATTAGTACGAAAAAATAATTTAAATGGGAGGAGTGTGTAAGATTATTGAAACAGAACAGCTTTTTAAATGTTTCTTCAAGAAGCTACCCACTCTAAAAAGCAATGAACAAAGAAATGTCCATCCGATCATATAAATAAGACCTTAGAATAGACTTTATTCCTAACAAAGAAAGAAAGAAAGAGTGATGCAGGCAATTGCTATGAAAGAACTGTTCTTTACACCTCTAACAATGGATACCAAGAGTCTGTGCTGAAAGCTACACATTGTTTTGTTTTCTTCATAAACATGTGAAGGGTTCAGAAGTTACATACAGTGTTCCTGAAGATATCCATGCTAGCTGAGGATGAAGTAAATTACAGTTCCACCTATGAGGTGACTGTGAGGAGGCCAATTTAAATCATTCTAAGATTACAAGATGCAGTTACAAGATAGGGAATACTTGGCTCAGTTATACTACAAGTGAGAAGGATCTTGGAATTGTTGTAGATCAAAAGCAGATTATGAGCCAACAGTTCAATGTGGCTGCAAAAAAGGCAAATGCTATTTTAGGATGCATTAAGAAAAGTATAGTCTCCAAATCCCATGAGGTACTAGTCCCCCTCTGTTCAGCAGTGGTTAGTCCTCCTCTTGAATACTCTGTCCAGTTCTGGACACCATGTATTAAGAGGGATGCCAAAAAATTGGAGCAGGTTCAGAGGAGGGCAACATGGATGATCTGGAAACCGTGCCCTAGGAGAAAAGACTGAAATAACTGAACATGTTTAGCCTTGAGAAAAGAAGACTGAGTGGAGATATGATAGCACTTTTCAAATACTTGAAAGGTAGTCATACAGAGGAGGGGCAGGATCTGTTCTCGATCATCCCAGAGTGCAGGACACATAATAATGGGCTCAAGCTACAGAAAGCCAGATTTAGGCTGAATATCAGGAAAAACCTCTTAACTGTTAGAACAGTACGACAATGGAACCACTGACCTCAGGACCTGGTGAATGCTCCAAAGCTGGAACCATTCAAGAGAAAACTGGACATCCATCTGTCAGATCTGCTTTGATTTGGATTCCTGCATTGAGCAGGGGTTTGGACTTGATGGCCTTATAGGCCACTTCCAACTCAGTTAATCTATGATTCTGTGCAAAGGAAAGGTGATCTCTCTGATGCAGAACATTCATTTCTCATGGTTACCTCCTTTTTGACAAGCACATTTGTTGTTTTCTGCTCTACCGCTCACTCAGAGATGAATAGAAAGAGTGTGAAATGTTAAATGAAAGTCATTAGAAAAATTATATGCTGCCAATCCATGCAGGGACAGTTAGTCCTGTATCTTCCTTTGCTAAACAGCTTTTTAAAATATTTTTCCATTATGCTGGAAGGAAGGCAGAAAGAACAGAAATGTAGCAGGGGAATGTGTGCCTTGCAGATGTTGGTGACTTGCATTCCCATAAGCCCTGGCCAGCATAGCCAATGCTAAGGAGTCCTGGGAGCAACAGTCCAATGATACCATACCTGGAATGCTGCACATTTCCAGTAGCTGAAACACAGCATAAGATGTAAAAAAAATCTCAGTGATTTGCATTAAAAAAGGTTCTTACTGGTTCTTTATGGGGATGGGAATTTTAGGGGACCCCCCCTTCCAAAACTCCTGATGAACAAGCTGCTGTTCCTGGAGGTTCCAGAAAGAGAAACTGACCAATTGTGGCCCATGGGCTGCACTTTGTTCATCTCAGATGTGGAGCAATAAATGACGGTGCCTCTGAACATGTGTAGTGTTCCTTTCTCTCAGCAACGAATGCTACAATCTTGTTATAGATCTTAAATCCTTTTTTTTTTTTTTTTTGGTCCATTGAAAAAAAAAGTAAATGGAAAAAAATGATGAAAACTAAAACTTGTAAGGAGTGTTTAGAGAAACAAAAATAAAAAGATTCCCAATAAAGTATGAAAGTCTTTGAGTTGCTCAGAGCAATTCCTCAGGATGGAATGTACCAAGACAAAAATGAGAGAGGGTCGAGGGGAAAGGAAAGGGTTGTAAGGAATAAAGCACTTGTAGCTGTAATTATTTTAGAGCTGTACTTTATGATTTCACAGAAACTTATCAGAGAAATCAATGGAAGACCTCCCCTGAGCTAAATTTCCCCAATGTGTACCCTTGGTTTCTTATTAGGTGATAAAGATAAAGACTCATCTGTTCATACACTGAAAAACAATGGGCTCAGGGGATATGAGTTATCAGCATTGCATCTGGCACGTTTCCTTAGACCCTTCTGCTCTGACCTCTTAGGCAACTGACACCTGTTCTAAAGAGGAACAAAAGTTCAATCCGATCTGGCCTCCTGTTTATCTGTGTACCTGAATATATCTCACAGCAAAGGTCAGAACTGAGAGAGAAACAGCAGTAAATATTTTAAATGACTGGTCCAGCTAGAAGAGAAAATCAACATGCATAGAGCTTTGTGCTGAAATAGAAATTTAACAAATTCATAGCAATGAATGAGCTGTGAATGAATTAGTCCCAAATTGCCTCTAATATACCAAGGACGGATTTTGAAGCTTGGACCTCACCTCGCCTCAGCTGCTGCTGGTCCCTGCTCTTTATTCATTCTTCAGTCCAGCCAGCACGACAGCTGGCATTAGCCTTTGTAAACAGGCAACAGAAAGTCAATAGATAAAGCTCTTAATAGAAACAAAAGTGCTTGTTTACCTTGGAATATTAAACACCCAGATTTCCCCTCTGGTTACAGTGCTAAATTCAATCAACTTTTTAGGTCTTAATATAGTTCAACAGGGGAAAGAGATGAGAGGGAGGGGATAGAATTACTTGAGGCAATCTGGATAAGGCACATCTCACAATGCAATAAACATGGATTAAAATGAGAGCAAGTGGGTTCTGTCCTATTGAGGGTTTAAGGGCCCAGGGCCTAGCTTCTGTCCAGGCTATAAGAACTGTTTAAAATTTCTTGAATAAAGATTTCTGATTGCATCTTACTGTCTGGAATAAAAGTTTAAGAAAGCTTGCTTCCAAGAAGCAGTTTGACTGAGAAAGTGATATGGAACGCACTGTGTGCATTTGCACATGCGTACAGATACTGTAGCTTCGCCATTGTGATCCATGGTCTAGTAAATTCTACAATGGACCGCTGCAAAGCACTGTTATGTGGGGATGCCCTAGAACAGAATCTAGAACCTGCAAGCAGTGCAGAATGTAGTAGCTATAAGACACTACACACAATGTCATTGTTAGAGTAACAGGCAGAGCCAAGGAAACCTGCATTCAAATTTTCCCTCAGCCACAGAGCTTACTCTTTGGAACAATGACTATTTCTTGGCTTTATCGCTCTCAAACATTGTGGCGAATATCTGTGTGAATGAAGATGGGGAGCAATTGCACTGACTTGAAATCTTTGGAGAAAAGCAGGTTAGAAATGGAACAGGTACAGCAGGGGAGGTAGCTCTGGGGGGGCATGAGAGGAGACTGGACTCACTCCCAGCCCAGGCAAACATGGCAGGTTAAGATGCACGGCCAGAAAAAAACTACAGGGAGATGTGCTTGGCTGAGGAGAAAGTATCCATAGGAGAATGTAGGCTTTCTCAGGCATAAAGGGTCTACTTGAGGAAAAGCTCTTCCTCCTGGGGAGATCCTGCAGCTGAGCTCTCCTACCAGCTGGCCAAATGCCTTCAGCTATGCTCAGACAGGGGCTCAAGCAGTCCAGCTATTTAATGTCTCTTTTGGTTCCTGATTGCCTTGTACCCTGCTCTCTGCTGCTAACTTCTTGCTATATGTGACCTTTTGGACTGCCTGACTACACTTTTGGGCTTCCTCTGTTTGCTTGTATGACTTTTGGATTGGCTAGACAGGACTGTTTTGGATTTTGGTTCTGGATCTCTTGCACCTAGTTTACCTAATACTCTGGCAAGCTACCCTTTGCTGGCTCTGAAACAACAACATCCTGGGAACAGGACACTGCTCTCCTTCCCTGGCCACTGTTACACCCCCAACATACTTCTTTTCACCTCCCTGTGAGATGAGGATTTCAGCATGATAGAGTCATCACTAGTGTCCATGGTGCACAGTCCCAAAGTGTCCCCAGAAGAAAAGGAATGGTAAACCACTTTTGAGGACTCTGTACATATAAAACTCTGGGAAGGCTTACTATAAGTTGGAATCAACCTGATGGCACATCAGTATTATTAATTAGGGTTTAAAAATGGAAATAGATACCCAGTAAAGATCTACTAGAATACTAATCAAAAAGTCAATGAACAATTCAATTCATTGTGCTATGATGGAAGGAAGGAAGAAAAGAACATTTGTGTTAGAAAGGGGATTAGATGTAATATAGTAAACCTTATAGCATCAGATAACTAGCATTATGAACTAAACACACATAATCTATGGTGCATCTACTTGATATGTTTCTCATCGCTGCACAAATCCAGCTATATCTTCTGAACACACCTCTAATGTTACATGTGAATGGCACCATTTGCATTTATTTTTTAAATAAAACGTTCTTCCTTGGAGCTGAGATGAAACCTTCCATTTGTTCTCAGTGCTTTAAAAATAGCTTCGAGTTCTATTTCACTCCTATCATTGTCCTTCATTTTAAAAAAAGGAGGGGATGAAATCAAACAATTATATTTGTTGCAACAAGAAGTCAGAAGTACAGAGGACAAATGCCCAGGTGGTCTCTTCTTTCGTGCCTTCTTTGCAATTCATATAGCTCAGTAACAGCAGCTATCTGTTCCACAAGATACTTGATAACAATGCTGCCTAGATTTTAGCAAAAACACTCCCCAAAAATCCTGAAAAATTCCTGTAGTCATTTCTACTATATCATCACAATGGCAAGAAGAGTTAAGTTGAAAATACACCAACCTTGAAACATTAGGTTTGAAAATGAAAGTTAGAAATTGCTATTCATGTTTAAAACTGAATATGTTTAGATTGTTAAATTAATGTTTTGAGCATGTCAGCTGCGTTGGTTCCTTTCGAGGGCAAAGGCACGGTAAAAAATATTTTAAATAAATTAAATAAGTTAAATACAGTATTGTTCTTAGCTTGCCCAGAGGGCATTCCCTCTCCCCAAAGAAGGAACTTATACCTCTCTTTGAAAACTGGGTTTATTCTCGGTATCCAAACCTTAGTCCTATAAATGAATTTGGACTATATCACTCAGAACTAGAGATGGGGACGAGTCTTGCTTCGTGAACCACGAATTGCCCCCCCAGTGACCCAACAAATAACTAATGAATTCGTCATTCATCGGGTCATTTAAAAACTTTTTTTTTTTTGCTTTCCCTCCTCTTGCTATGCAAGAAGGGGCCCTTCATAGATACATTCATAGATGAATCAGGGATATTTAACAAATATCGTAATTCGCTTTCCCTCCTCTTGCTATGCAAGAAGGGGGAAAGCAGGGATCAAAGCGATCCTGCAGCACTTTGATCCCCTTTCCTCTCCTCTTGCTAAGCCCCGCGGGGCATAGCAAGAGGAGGGAAAGCAGGGATCAAAGCAATCCCACAGCGGTTGCGGGATCCCTTTGATCCCTCTTTGATCCCTTCCCTCCTCTTATGCCGTGCAGGTATAGGAAGAGGAGGAAAGGGGAACCAAGCCATCCCCCAGCCCCGGGGGTGGGATTCCCTTCAGGCAGGCTTTAGCAAGCTGCTGAAAGGGAAAACCCCTCTCGCTTATGCCTCCGAGAAACAGCTGATCTGCGGGGGCATAAGCAGATAGGGAATGAAGGGATGAATATAAAAGGGTTATATTTGTTGCTTCGTATTCATTGGGGTCTCTGGACCCCAAGAATATGAAGCAATGAATATATGATGAATCAGGGATATTTAACAAATATCGTAATTCGTTTTTATATTTGTCCCCATGTCTACTCAGAACCTTAAGTTAAAACAGCCGAAAGTTTATGGTATCATAGATACTCGAGGTTTCTATGAATTACAATTCAACACTGTCATAATGTTATCTGATACAAGACCACAAGCCACAAAGAGAAGCTAGGATGATTTGCATGCTCCCTCTCTCCCATAAGTGTCTCTCTCTAGATAGGTGATCTGCCTGCCTCATAGTCTTGCCTTGGGAAGGAGAAGAGAAAGCTAAAGAGAGGTCAGGGAACCTGGGAGGAAGATTTATTTACCTCAGTTGAGTTTACTTCTCATTAAGCAAAAAAGAAAAAGAAGGTAGGGCAGGGTATAGATTTAGTGAGCTGCATCCTTTCGCACCAAAAATCTGAAGTGGAAGAGGATGGCAACTGAGATTTCCATTGAGTTAAATGAGGCTTAAGGAAATGGGTATAAGATTGCTGCATTCATTTCTGGCAAGCCTGTGTTTTCAAATGACTCAGCAGGGAAATATTGAAGACTCTATCAGGGTCTACCAGAATATTGTAACTACATATTGTGACTACAAGGGCTGGGACCCCATCATTCATCCCTCTTTTGTCACTCATCACTAATTTGAGAAGAGGAGGAGAGAGTTTAATGGGTTCCTTCAAACTGGAATGTTTATCTGAAACAGACACAACTTGTGCATTCCAGAGGATTAGCCATGTTAGTGTGTTGTGTTGTCTATCTCAGTTAAACTGGCAAAGAGTCTTGTGGGACCTTAACAAGATTGATTTGGCATACTTTTTTGGGCTGTAGCTCATTTATATCTCCACCCACCTGAAGTGAAGATTGTTGTTGTAGGAAGTCTGCACTGGTGAAACTGGTATCAGCTAGGAGAGGGGCTGTAACTCGGTGAAATAACATGTAATTTGCATGGAGAAATTTCAAGTTTTAATCCCAGGTATTTCCTGCTTGGAAATCTGGAGACTCAGTGCTAGACAGAATTGACAGTACTAGGCTAGAAGAACCAATGGCCTGACTCCGTATAAAGCACCTTCCCTTCATATGCTATCCAAGTTTCTAACTGAGGTCACATTAAAGATGGGGAAATCAGTCCAGCCTTGCATTCACATGTTTTAAGCCTGAAGTTCCTCCTGCCTCAAATACGTGGTTTGTCCACTCAATACCATTTAGAAAGAAAGAAAGAACCCAAACTGAAATTCTCCCCCATCTACGCTGGCCAAATAATACAGGCACAGCTATTTTTAACATGGGGAAGAATGCATTGTATTTGCTTGCCTTAGAGGTGCTGAACATGAGTAGCCTAGAGAAAAAAAGGGGGCACCCTTATTCAGCTCTTAACATGGTCAAATATACAGTGATTCAAACTCAGACTTTAAAGAATTAAGTACTCAAAACTCTGGACCTGGATGGCTGAATGTGTTGGTTTTGGTACTCTCCATCTTGAATGTGCAGCAATTTTTAAAATTTTGCAAATTCTTAGCAAAAACAAACTGAAATAAAATTATCTCCTATCCCTAGACAGGTTTGCTCAATATTTCGTTTAACTTAGAAAAGGTGAAGATCAGAATAAAAGCTATTCCCAATTCTTTAGTGTGTCCATGTGTGGGATTACTAGTGAACTAGTGCTTTCAGTTGATTTAAGCATGTGTGAAATGTCTTTTCCACACATATACATCAGGAACCAGAGGTTTAAAAACAATTTGATGGTGTGCTATCTTATGTATGAGTAATGAGATCACTGCCAGATAAGTGTGTGCTGAGTTGCAGTCTCAATAGCGCACATCGAATCTCTCCAATGCTCTAACCATATGCCGTCAAGATAATTCTGTCTTATGGCGACCCTTTTCATGGGTTTTCCAGGTAGACAATACTCAGAAGTGGTTTCCCCTTCCCTTCTTCTGGGGATGCCTTGGGACTGTGCAGCTTGCCCAAGGCCACATAGCCTGGCTCTGCTCATAGGAGGTATCGTGGGGAATTGAACTCCCAATCTTTGGCTCTGCAGCTAGATACCTAAACCACTAAACTACGTATCCAGCCAGCTACTCAATGCTATACAAGGGTGATATAAAGCCTGAAGCATACTCTATCAGTTTTATTCTTCAGTACATATTGCTCAGGATGGGTTAGGATCTTGGGTATTATTTTAGATTAAAATAAAAGATCTGCTGCACGTCTTAAGTATGAGACTTTATCTGCCCTGCACTGTGGGATTGTGAAATTGCTCTCAGGCATACTCCTGATCTCATTCTGTGCATTCTTATATCATCAGCACAGACTTCTTGACTTGCATCCTGCAGTGTCCTCAATAATTCTTTTGAATTGGGAGTTCATTGCATTGGAAACTTACTATGTATCATTCTGGTGTATCTGAAAGCCCCAAGCAAAGAAACTTTTCTTCTCACTCCATCTTTCTAGATTTTCATATTGTGAACTACCTATTCCCAGAGCCCCACCTTTGTGCACATCAAAGATCTACTTAAAATTCAAGTCCTCCCTTTTCTTATACCTGATTTTTATTCCATTTGTTGTGGAAGTTTTTAAATACAGAAACTGCCAATTACAGCCATATAATCTCACAGTGGAACAGCTGTAGAAACTGAAGATGTGCGAGTCAGCAGCTGAATGCAAAAACCAGAGCTACTCATTAACCATGCTGTACCTTCATAAGTGGCCTGCATGAGTTTCAGAGCAATCCTAAATGGGTTGGTGGGAGATCAACCTAGCAGATCAGTGATTCCCAACCTTGGGTATGTGTACCCCCAGGTGTACAAACCAGGATGTTTAGGGACACATGAAAAAAAGAAAAGAAAAATGGCAGAAAAAGCACATGCGTTAACAGAGTAAGCCACTTATTTACATCCTGAGCAGTGAGAAACCCCTCAGCTTCTTCCTTCTCTCCCAGCCCATTGCATGAGAGCCCAGCCAATCAGCTTTCACTCCAAGGTGGCATCCATTCTTGTTCCACTACTAACCTGGGGGTTTGTGCTGCCTGCTCCTTTCCTATTTAAGACAGTTTGTGCAGAACATACTGTAGTTCTGTACAAATTTTAACCCTGTCAGTAGTGGCCTGAAGATGAGAGGGCAGAGAGTCCCCCCACAGCCACAGCCCCTAATGTGAAGGGTACAATTTAAGGAAATGGGAGGCCAAGGGGTACACAGGTGAGAACAGGTTGGTAACCCCAGTAGTAGATGATCTGCCACATCCAAAGCCCTGATGACTCACTCGTGCTGGCCAGGGCAGGAGATAGCAGGCAGGACTTCGTTGTTGTTGCTTTTGTTCTTCTTTTTCCTCCTCCTCCTTTTTCTTTCTTTCTTTTTTTTCAAAACCCTCCCCATTAATTTCAAAGGGAAGGAAATTAAGTGGAGATAAGCCACAGGTCCAACATCTGGCCACTGAGGGAAGCAAGGGCGGGTTGGGACTGAGCAGATGAAAAGTAGGCTGTTTCTGTTTCTGAATAATCCATGAAACATCCTGTATCATCATCTACCACCAACAGAAAAACTCTGGTAGGTTCTATTTTACCTGCAGAAATTTCATATTGTCAGAGGCTTCTGAGTAGATGTATCTCCCCCAGTTTCTTTCTATCCCCTTCACACATTGGATAACTGCCTGAGGGGGTTGGCATTGCTGTCCCTCATGGTACGTGATCAGGGTTTTAAATCATGCCAGGAACATAACACATAAAAATATCATGCCCCCTTCTTTGGAGCTTCCTAGCTCCTAATCCTGTGTTGTTTATCTATTTACTCATTTTAAAAACATGCATACCTTCTTTCCAAAGTTTATATCCTACACAGGGAGGTTAACAATTAATAGCAAATATCAAATAAATGAGCAGTTATGAAGAGAAACATGTAATTGTATAGTAAACTACTAATAATAGTTCCTTTTAATTCAGGGGAGAGGGGGAGACTATGATGAATCAAAGAAACCAGAGTTATTCTGCAACTCACTTACAGATATGCAGGCAAATTCAATCATAAGTCCCAATTTATATAAATCCCATTGATTCAGTAGCTTTACTCTCTGCAGGTAATAACTGGATTTAGCCCATGGGACTGAAAATATCCTTCAAATTGAAATTAAGGACTCTTAACAATGAACAGCTAGATTTTAAACCATAAAACCCAGCAGATTTGAATGTCTCGCCAAACTAGAAATAGAAACTTGGATAATATCATGGAGGGAAATAGAAAGCATGGTGGAGAAAGTGTGAAACTCATAACCAAATATCCACTATTATGAGACTGTTTAGCCCAGATCTCAAAAGCAGAAAATGGTGAGCACTCAGCTCCCAAAGGGTCAGCATCTTTGCTTCTAAGGGCCTCATTTCCGCTAGCGTGTGCACAGTAACACAATGTGCTTGATTATGCGATGCTAGGCTCTAAACAGTGTTCCATTCTAGCAGGTTTGGGGGTAATAAAGGGTTAATGGAAGGGCAATATTCATTAGGTTTAATGTCTAAAATATTGTTTGGATGTTTGTCCAGCACAACCCACTGTTTTTGCATCAATTTTTATTAGGAAGTCCCCATTCTGTTCCATTCCGTTCCACCTTTTACCTTGTCCCTGATCAGTTCAAAATAAGATGCTGAGTGTGATGACCATCTAAAATAGAACAGAAATCAATGAATTCTGAAGAAGTTTGCTTAGTTAATGCAGAAGACTCTGATGTCTACAGTTTTATGATCCATCTGTAAAACAGCTCTTTCATTCCTGCATCTGAGGTAAAATACCTCCTTTGTAGCTGTTAGTAATCAAGCCATATAGCTAGCAAGACGTGTTCACCATTAAGGGAATTTAAAGCAGCAACATGCATAGATCTTATTGATGCATGAGACTTTCATCAAATAATCTCCTACTCAACCCTCAGTAAAACAAAGCATTAGACATTTATTCTACATAGTAATCCAGAATACTGATGTACAATGTGTTAAAGGTTTGCTTTCCCATAGAATATTTACATAATAACAAATCAATTCAAGTTCTTTTTCAGAGAGAGAATAAAATAAGCACTACCAGGTGAAGACTTCCTGGGCTGATGCATTGCATGACTACACATGTATGAATTAATGCAAAGTAAAAACTCCATGCATTTCTGGAATGCATTTTTTATGAATCATTACCTTTCATCCATTTTTTTCACCACTTTGCAAATGGGAATTAAAATCTATTTCATCTGTGAATAATTACACTCATATTAAAAACAGCAGCTGATATAATTCTTCAGTCTTTTCAATGCGTATTTGAATGTGCATTTCAATGCAAGTGGTCATCAAACTAGCTGCCTTGGCAGTATTGACACATTACTTCTTCCCATCACCATTCTAATAAAGACAATAAGGATCTCATCACAAGGCTACCTGGTACAAGTGCAACTGTAACTTTTTTGAACAACAACTCCTTGAATCTTACAGGGATTCTGGGACCAGTGGTCCAAAAAAGCAACATTCCTTATCTCTGTGTGGCACTGAGACATCTGTTGACCATGTGATTCTCAATGGCTGGGAGATCATGTAGAGCTGTGGTTCCCAACCTTGAATAACCCAGGTGTTCTTGGACTGCAGCTTCTAGAAGACTTCACCACTAGCTGTACTGGCTGGGGTTTCTGGGAGCTGCAGTCCACACACACCTAGGTGATTCAAAGTTGGGAACCAGTGATGGACAGAACAAGAAAGAAGCTCAAAAAATGATGTCAAAGGAGCATGCAGAGTTGCAAAGAGATGTGGATATGGAAATATATATATATAATTGTGACAATAATACAGAAAACTATTATGATGATGGATTGCACAAACACTCAGACACTAAAATTTAGAGTGGCACTAGCTTGACTCTAAACAAACATCCTCACAGGAATTACATTTGACTGTCAAGGGGCTTACCAAACATCTCTTTCTATAAATTATCCAACCTTACAACTACAAATCATCTGATTCAATTATTCACTCAAGTTATTTTATTTATTTATGACCTACCTTTCTCCCAAAAGTGACACAAAGACTTAAATCTTGCTGTCTTGTTATGCAGGTGAAAGACAAAAAGCAAAAAAATTCTCTTGCTTCTTTCCAGCAATTAACAAGTCCCTATTGGGATTCTTCAGCATGCACAAAGCCAGTACGCACGTGTGCTCCAAAGAATTTCAGCAGCAACTCTTTAATTGATGGCTAGAAATGAATGGATGTTACATCTTTTGCAACAAGATTTCAGCCAAAGTGTCTTACAAAAGTTCTCAAAAGGCATATTTAAAATACACTAAATTACAATATTAAAAAGCAGTTAGTATTAAGGGTTTGCCTAAACAAAAATATATTTGGTTGCTGGCAGAAATACAGCCGGGGGGGGGGGAGGGCAGCCTAGCCTCCCTTAGCGGGTAGTTCCGCAGTCTGGAAGCAACCCCCAGAAGGGTTCCTTTTGTATCTTCATCAAGTATAACTGTGAAGGTTTGACACTGAAAGAAAGGACTCCTCTAAAAATTTTACAACCCAGGAATGCTCACATGGGAAGATAACAGTCTTTCAGATAGCTTAGACCCCAGCCATTTAGGGCTTTTGTAGGACTAACTGAATGTCGAAATGTACCTGGAAACAGGTTGGTTCCCTGGGAAGCCATTAGAGCAGGCAATTTCAGTTCTCACACCAACTCCCTTTCTGCAGATCCAGGACATCACTATCTAACAGTGACAATCTCCCTGCCAATATGCAGTAATGAGATAGGCGGAAACAGCAACCTTACTCAATATCTTTTAGTGCCCCATCCTTAGTACTTTCTGATGAGTCCCTGAGGAGCTGCAATGCCTAGCTTCAATGAATATTAATAAGAGACCACATTAAAGTCTTCAAAAAACTCTGTGCACATCATGCAGAGCCTCTGCAATCTCTGTGTCCTGTGTGAATTCCAGCTAATCCTATTTGGCAAGATGAAGCAGGCAGATAGCTTAGAAGTAATAGTTGCTTTTGAGTCAGGCTGCTGGTCCCTCAGATAGAATACGAATGAACGATATTGCAGTATAAGCACTTTGGAGTGCAAAGACATGTTGATCATTCCAGTTTCAGATACTTTGGTGGCACCATCTGTATTCAAGTCACTGAGCCTGCATTTGGCTTCAGCTTTCCTCTTTTTCCCCCCATTTAATGTTTATATCACTGCACTATAATGGCATTGTGCTGTGTTCAACCTGAGGCGATGATGCACAGTTACACTTCTGCACATTCACATCTGGAAGAATTACTCATTCCCCGGATTTGTGTAGTGATAAAATCTAACGATCTACACATTCAGTTGTTGTTTTCCCCTCTTCATTATTCACAAAATGCAGACAGACGCTTCCGAAGCGAAACGGAACATTAATGCTGTCTCTGGTGTAGACTGTTCACTCTCGGCTACGCTACACAGAACCAACAGGAGAGTAGAGACACTAAATGCAGACATACGAGAAAAGAGTTACTAGGGTGACAGAGTGAATTTAACAGCAACTGCACAGTGATTTAGCAAAACACAATTAGTCAGGAGTAATTGTTCCCTTTTTGCAACCTGAAAAAGTGAGGATCTGTGGGCTTTCTCCCTTTTTGATTCCAACATAGTGAGGCAAAGACTCTTCTCGGCTGATAGTGGTGTACGTTCTCATCCTTGATGCAGATTCTACTTCACTGTAACTTACGTATAGCTAAACACACCACCACAATTGGTGGTTTCTGAACAGTTGGGGGAAGGATGTCCATAGTAGTACATACAGGAAAAGGTACTAGAAACATAACAAAGAAAAACAGGGGGGGAAACTTAGTTCTCAAAGTCTCTGCATTTTTTATTTAAAAAAATGTTCAGCACATTTTGGAAAGTTCCATAATTCCTTTGTCGGGGCAGACCAATTGTGACTCCTTTTTCAGTTATTGGCAGAGAGCACAAACTCTTTACTCAGTTGCCCTGACAAAAGAATTATGGAATTTTTCAAAATGCATTGGCCGTTTTTTAGAAATAAATAAATCCAGATGCTTTGAGTGGCGGTCCATGGGCCGGGCAGTCTTTGTCCCAAGTAAATGTCCATAGAACAGAGTCACAGGAATTACAAAAGGCAGAAGTCAAGATCACAATATTCAGCTATTGAAGTTCTATGCTTCTTTTTCCTGTTTTCCTGATAACATGCAGGCAATACCACCTATGAAGGGCATGGCAGAAAAATGCACAGAACAATAATGTCACAGTTTTAGTACATACTTGTGGGAGGAAGATAAGAAGAACCATAGAGCAGCATTAGTTACTCTTCAGAGAAAGGAAAGTCATGATCCTAAGTTCTCAAATCAATTCCGTGGCAGTTGAGTTTGGAGGAGTGGTCTACAATACCTCTTAAGCAGCAAGGCAATAAACATTCTTGCCCAATCTATTCTATGTTGATGCTTCGGCTATTTGTGGATTACTCCATACATATGTACGGCGACCATCCTATAACTGCCATTCCAAAGGAACTCTTGTTGAATTACAGATTAAAGGTATTTCACTGGGCTTTGAGATGAAGAAATGGGACTTTGCAAAAACAACCAGTGTGACATTTTTCAAGGAGTGTTAGCTATGGGAGGCCTGGATTTAAACCCCAGTTTAACCCTTACCATACTGGGTAGTTTCAGACACTGATTTATCAGGACTAGATAAAAGCCAGAATGGGATGGAATAGGGTGGAATGGTGACTTGGTATCATTGGAAAATGATACCAAAACCAGTGGGATGCCATGGAAAAATATCAGAACAATATTTTAGACCTCAAACCTTAAAAATAGTACTCTTTCATTAACCTTTTATTGCCCCAAACCTTCCAGAACAGAACACAATGGCCAGGAACGGCAACTTCAGAGTGGGATAATCAAAATGTGTGTCTAGATAAGACAGATGCCAGAAGCCATAAACCCTCCTCAGGAACAACGTTACTATACCCATTCTGGGGGGAAAATCAGCATTGCAAAGAACAGCCCAGAGCAGTGACTTCTGAGTAGGGCAGCCCAACCAAATTCACCCTTGCCATACATCTAGAGGGGACCTAGGCAACCAGCCCCAAAATGTTCTCAGGAAACCCTACTGGATTTATCTTATGAGATTAGAATAATATAAAGAGATATGTATGAAGTCTAAAACCCTTTGTAGCTTTACAGCACAATCTTGTGTGTTTCTGAACAAAAGCAAGGTCTGCTGAGTTCAGTGAGACTCCCAGATACGTAGAGATTTGATAGAAGACTTAAGGTAGAACTTTAAAGATACATGTAAAATACACTTCTAAAATTCTGTCTCTTTTTCCTGTTCTCAGTGTCACAACCTGTTGTGACTAAGAAAAGGGACACAAGAAAGAATTTATACAGATGGAAGCATTCCTGGATTTCAATGGTTTCCATTCAGTTCTCTGAGAAGATTTAAAAAGTATACTGTTAGAGACATTGATGACTAGGGGTGAAGTCTGCCAGGAGATGTGGGGGTGGAGGAAAATCACTTGAAGAAATTTATTAACTCTCATCTCTGCAGTGTATTTAGCTTTATACACTATAAATGAATGGTCATTGTCCTCCTTGATATCAGACAAGTATGTGTCCTGTCGTATAAGAGTTTTTTCTTGTTGTTGTTCATGGCATTTATACACTGGCATAACCAAGTTGTCGGGTTCGATTACAAGAAAAACCAGTTACATGAATTTTATCTGTTGTTTAGCTGTGTGTTTGCTGCATTTATCTTGTGTTTTTGTTGAATGCTGTTATGAAATGATTATTTTTATACTTGAAAATCCCTTTGAACCCATTTAAGATCAAAGATAGGATGCAATTCCTGTAGTCAAGATGTGTAACATTTAAGGACAACATTTACACAAGGGCCTAACCTTCCTTTTGACTCCTCTGTTGATGATTTTCTGTAGGAGAATGCAGTGAATGTAGAATATAGAGATTCATATTATGTTCGGGCAGTATGCAGTTCTCCATATTTTGTCATTCATACTGATATTTGCTAGCAATTTTTAAAAAATCATATGAATTCACAGAAAAGCAAAGAGAAAGGCAGGATAAAAATACTTTAAATAAAGAATAAATAAATAAAAGCATGGAAGAAAGTGGCAATGGCAGGCTGTTTTAAGCAAGATGGCTACAAACATCAGTCTGGCTGTGACTCTATGGTCAAATACCACAAGATTTGCTCGACTTCTAAAATAGGTTTTATTCTAAAATAACCCTCTTCCCAGATTGTCCTTTGAATTTTTTTAAAAAACTCTTATATATATGAGATTAGCCCTAGATCATCCCATCACCTTATTATTAGGTCATCATTATTATTATTTCCTGTATCTATGCCCCCATCAGTTCCCTGCCAGATTGGCAAAGGTAGGACCAGAGGAAAGAAGAATCGGCAGAGGCGGAAGGAAAGAAGGAGAGATTGTAGGAAGGAATACAATTGCATTGCATCCAGTGTGAACTATGAACTTCCGAATCAATCCTCAGCCCCTGTGTGAACACTGACTGCAGTTTCAAATGTGATACAGCCTGGAATCAAATTGCAATAAAACTCCAGTGTATTCACACCCTGTGTCTGATTAATTATTTCTGCTATAGCAGGTCAAGACACAGATGTAATAAATGCCCTCTAATTAGAGCTGAAAGTACATTAGAGATGAAGTGAGGTGACTGAGGTAGTTTTTCCTCGTTTGTAAAATTAGACTTCAAAGGAATCCTGTGCTTCTGAAGATCAATCACAAGATAAAGCAAGCTAATCTGCATAATCCTAGTGAGAGAAGTTTAGGGTTTGACATCCAGATGCTCACATAAGTAAAGAATTTCCTCCTTCCAGTCGCAGGCTAACTCTAATGTCTGTTTTTGGCCTATGTCTACCTCACATCTCATACTGCATTACAAAAATCTTATTTTTCATTTGAATGAATGTTTATATAAAAACAGCTGTTTCTTACAAAAGAAGCCAGAATGGCAAGATTGTAATAAGCACACTGTAGAACAGTTAAAAGGAATGCTACTACATCAGGAAGTAGATAATTAACATGCTACAGATAAATTGTAAATCTGCCTAACATATCTGGATATTCATTTATTATTCATAAGATTAACCAAAGCCCAAATTATTTACAAAAGTTAAAATCTGGGCAAGGCCAATATGGTTGGACTAAGAGTTTTCTGAGTGATTCTCTTGATAATAAGTGCATCATTTTCATACCATCATATTCCTTGAGTGTGCAATCCATAAACCACAGTTTATGACTTAATATACTTAGGAATAAGATTTAGGACTAGCAGATTTATAAATTGATACATTATAAATCAACAGGGATTAATACATTATATTAGTACACTATGAGTCCCTCATTGGGACAAAGGTTGCCTGCAAATGACATTAAACAAACAAACAGGGAAATATTACATTAGGTTTAGGCCTTTTTGGGATATATCAGGAAGGGGAATAAGCTTTTGTTATATACAGACAGGTATATTAAGTTAATAAATATAGGAAGGTATATTAAGTTAATAGTTATGTCTCTCTGTGTGCGTGCATGTGTGATTTTCATTGGAGGAGTTTGTGTTCTGCTGTAGCAGAATCAGATACTGTTCTTCTTTGGATAGTGTCTGTAGACAGTATGAAATTTAATTGTTTAAAATTATGATGTTTTAATGATTTTTTTTAATATTTATTGTATAATGATGTTTTTATAATATTTGTAAGCCGCCCCGAGTAGACTTTGTCTAGGGGGGGTGCGGGGTAAAAGTCCAATAAATAAATAAATAAATGAATAAATGAATAAATAAATAAATAAATAAATAAATGTGGGTATGGTAGAAGAAATAGGCACTTCCTAGCCCAGTTCCAGCCGGGTCAACCCCAACTCTGCCCCAACTATAGCACTGGGGAAGAGAGTGCCAGTTCAGAGACTGATGCAGCTTGAAAAAGACCTCAGGGCTAAGGAGGAGAGGGAGAGGGAACAGGGGCACTATAGGATTAGGGGTGAAGAGAACTACCTAGGGGACGTGGACTGAGCAGGAAGGTTGTGAGTCTCAACTGACCTGCCACCTAAGACTTGGACCTCAGGGAGAATGGAGCATTGAAAACAGAAACTCAAGTGAAGTCAATTGGTCTGCCGTACATAGTGTGGGAATAAAGCTCGGTGTTTACTACACCAGCTCCCTTGCTGCATGGTGATGACTGATGCCACAAGCCCCTAAACATGGGGACCCACATAGTGGGGAATAATGGTTATGCTATAGTCACCCTGTGGTTTGCAAATTAGCTTGCTTTGCTTTGTGATGTTTGTTTAATTATCTATGTAGAGGTAAGCATGGGTTTTGCATGATTCCTCACTTATAAAGATCTGTCTGGATTACATCTCTGGAACAGTAATGGATTTCAGCTTCTAATGACAAGCTATCAGGAATAGTCAGGCCCATAAAAGGCAGTTGCTCGTTCTCCAACATGAATTCCAGTATGAAGTGAAAAATGGCTTGGAAATCCAGTCAGCAGAATTAGGTTAGCAACTGATTCAGAATTTAAGCCTCCTCATTTGTGCATGCTGAACAGCATGTTTGGAATATATCCTGCACAGTTTCTCATGCTGATCATAGTAGAGATGCTAAGCTCCTCTGCAGCAATTTACTTTGCTCCTTGCAGTAGTAATACTACTATCAATTAATCCCACGTTATCTGATCTACTCACTTGGGCACAGCCCAGCTGACAATGAAGAAACATGAAACACTATCTGATTAAGCAGACCACCACACTAGGGAGGCTTCACAAAAGGCTCTGCTTGATATACAAGCTGTATGTGCTTGTCATAGTTAATGTAGGTTTGACTGGGAAATGTTCTTTGAAGGAGAAGGCTTGAGCACAGCAGCTGATTGTCCAAGAAATGCAGTGTGAAACTGTAATAGAAAAGTTGGCTTTTAAACACTGTCTATGTTCTCTCTTGCACCTCCCCCTTAAGTTAAAGGGTCAACATTTGTCATCATCATAACACTCATCCATTGATTCACCTCTAAGATTTTTGGTGCCCTTTAAATTTTGATACCATGGGACAAAGCCCCAGTTGCCCTGTCATTATAAATGGCATAGCTACCATGTGTGTTCATGAGAAAGGCTGGACTGGATGAATCCCAAGCCGGAATTAAGATTGCCGGAAGAAATATCAACAACCTCCGATATGCAGATGATACCACTCTGATGGCAGAAAGTGAGGAGGAATTAAAGAACCTCTTAATGAGGGTGAAAGAGGAGAGCGCCAAAAATGGTCTGAAGCTCAACATCAAAAAAACGAAGATCATGGCCACTGGTCCCATCACCTCCTGGCAAATAGAAGGGGAAGATATGGAGGCAGTGGCAGATTTCACTTTCTTGGGCTCCATGATCACTGCAGATGGTGACAGCAGCCACGAAATTAAAAGACGCCTGCTTCTTGGGAGGAAAGCAATACAAACCTAGACGGCATCTTAAAAAGCAGAGACATCACCTTGCCGACAAAGGTCCGCATAGTCAAAGCTATGGTTTTTCCAGTAGCGATGTATGGAAGTGAGAGCTGGAACATAAAGAAAGTTGACTGCCGAAGAACTGATGCTTTTGAATTGTGGTGCTGGAGGAGACTCTTGAGAGTCCCCTGGACTGCAAGGAGATCAAACCTATCCATTCTGAAGGAAATCAACCCTGAGTGCTCACTGGAAGGACAGATCCTGAAGCTGAGGCTCCAATACTTTGGCCATCTCATGAGAAGAGAAGACTCCCTGGAAAAGACCCTGATGTTGGGAAAGAGTGAAGACAAGAGGAGAAGGGGACGACAGAGGACGAGGTGGTTGGACAATGTCATCGATGCTACCAACATGAATTTGACCCAACTCTGGGAGGCAGTGGAAGACAGGAGGGCCTGGCGTGCTCTGGTCCATGGGGTCACGAAGAGTCGGACACAACTTAAAGACTAAACAACAACAACAAACCATGTGTGTGGGCATGCACGCATGTGCACATGCTGTCAAGTCAATTCTGACTTAGGGAGACCCTTTTCAGGGTTTTCTAGGTAGAACGTGCTTACAAGTGGTTTACCATTCCCTTCTTCTGGAGGCATCTCAAGACTGTGCAGCTTGCCTAAGGCCACATAGGCTGGCTCTGTTCACATGAGGTGCAGTGGGAAATTGAATGCCCAACCTCTTGGTCCGCAACAGATCCCTATCCCATTGAGCTATCCAGCCAGCTAGCTATTTTGTAATGAACACTTAAAACAGCAGTTCATTTGGAGTACTCAGAATGGAAACTGGGAAGGAAAGACCTATTAATGTTCTGCATTCCACTAGCAAAAACAAAATCATTTGGAAAACTATGTTATCTGGAAAGGCACAAAAAGCAATTTAATGATAGCATATGCTGGCCAAAAAGCTCAGTTAGATAGGTATCTGGCTGTGGAACCAGAGGTTGTGACTTTGATTCCATCTACTGTGTGTCCAAGGAGAAGAGCCAGCCTGGAAAAGCTGCATAGTCCTAGGATGACCCCAGAAGAAAAGAATGGTCCACTTCTGAATACTCACTACCTAGAAAACTCTGGAACGAGTCACCATGAATCAGAAGTGATGTGGCAGCATTCAATGATTATTATTATGAATTAGAGCAGGAAGGGGGACTTGTGGCCATCCAGACACTGTTGGACTATAATTCCCATCACTTCTGTTCATTAGCTATTCTGGATGGGGCTGAGAGGCATTGCAGAGAAGGGGCATAAGAACACACCTCCTACCCAAAATATACACAAAAACTTTCTATAGTTAGCCTCCATTTTTCAATTTGTCATTTTTATACCTTTTTGCTGGAAGCAACGTCTCGGAAACAGTGTTAGAAAAAATTAGATTTAACTTCCTTGTCCATGGCGTTCTAAGGAGGAGTGATTAAGAACTTCATTAGGAGCAAGCATTAGTATCCTTGGGTGAGGTCTGACTAAGACTTACTGCATATTTATGAGGTCGATTAGGAAGGTGGCTGCTGAAACAAACTGGGTTGGTCAAATTAACAGCATCTGCTTAAATATCCTACTGTTTCCTGGGCTGTTAGCAATCACTACAATATTACAGAAATGTTTGCAAACCATGGGCGACAGTTAAGCCATCAGAATGATAAATGGGGAGCTTTGCATAGGAGTAATGAGTACCTGCTCTCAAAGCATAGCAACGACAGTGTTGCTTGTGGGGGTAAGTACAGCACATAGGTTTCAGGGGGCAGAAAAGTAAGAAAACCCTTCAGATAATGGGCCTTCCAAGACTAATTACATGCTCGGTACCTGCCCTATACCCCCACTGTGCTGTAATAATTTCTCACCAACCAAAGTATTAAAACTTTTCCCCAGACAGCTGGGAAAGTCAAGGCAGTTTGCAGGCTCTGCACCTCTACGAGGAAAATCAATTTCACAAATTCCACAACTCTTCATTTGAGGCAAATCTGTTCAAACTCTTCTAAAGAAGAAAGATGTGATAGGAAAAGCCTTTAAAAATAAATAGATTGAAATTATTCTCCAAGTCACACTACAAAGCAACCTGATCAACTCCCTTCCAGGACTGATTAGGTAAGAAAAATCTAGAGGTG
The DNA here is from genome assembly GCA_037013535.1 of Intellagama lesueurii. Taxonomy (NCBI): domain Eukaryota; kingdom Metazoa; phylum Chordata; class Lepidosauria; order Squamata; family Agamidae; genus Intellagama; species Intellagama lesueurii. The sequence goes on from JBAJHW010000004.1 coordinate 203,030,997, forward strand.
AGGACACAGGGAAATCAGAGGGCCTTATTAAAGTGGGGAAAGCAATCTATTTCACGGTAATGGCTAAAGTGTAACGGTAGCGAAGGGATTCCAGGGCTGCAAATAATTTCTTGGGATATTAGCAAGGTGGGAGACATCAAAGCAACAGGAGAACATTTGAGCATCCAAAGACCACAGTAGAGCTAATGAATAAACAGCACAAACTCTGAGCCAGCCATTTTGCCTTCTTCAGCACCAGCTAGGCAAATAAGCCAATCCACATCTGACTCTAAACCTGCTACTTCCTAGATAAGTTATATTTGTTGTTTTTAATATTTGTATTTATTTATTTATTTATTTATTAGATTTTTATCCCGCCCTTCTAGACAATGTCTACTCAGGGCGGCTTACAATAAAATTATTCATAAAACAGTTAAAACAACAATTGAATCGACAATAATAGTATTAATCAAGATGGGAAAATATAAACAAAAGACTAAGTAAAAAATAAAAGTCAAGTATTGACAGGAGGGAAGGCCTGCCTAAAGAACCAAGTCTTTAATTGGCTCTTAAAAACACCCAACGAGGGTGCCAGGCAGATCTCTGACGGCAGGCTGTTCGAAAGTCGAGGGGCCACTGCCGAGAAGGCCCGGTTTCTAGTTCTTTCTTTCCAGGCCTCTCTTGGCATTAGGCCCCTCAGCCGTCTTTCCTGGCTATAGCGAGTGACTCGAGTAGATCTAGGTGGGAGAAGGCGTTCTGCTAAGTATCGAGGTCCTAAACCGTTTAGGGCTTTATATGTCATCATTAACACTTTGAAATCAATGCGGAAAGAATGGGCAGCCAATGCAAGGCAGCCAGAGTGGGAGAGATATGCTGGTGTTTTCTCGTCCCACTAAGTAGTCTGGCTGCCGCATTCTGCACCATTTGAAGCTTCCGCATCAATCTCAAAGGTAGCCCCACGTAGAGCGCATTACAGAGGTCTAATCTTGAGATTACAAGCGCATGAACCAGAGTGGTGAGGGCCCCGCCATCAAGATAGGGACGCAGCTGGGCAATCCGCCATAGATGGTAATAGGCGGAGCGGACCACTGACGCCACCTGGGTTGCCACGGTAAGCGCCGGATCCAGGTGTACTCCCAAGCTGCGAACCTCACTCTTCGCGGTGAGAGTCACCCCCCCAAAAGAGAGGGAGTTTCCCAAACCACCAATGGAGGGGCCGCCCACCCTCAGGACCTCCGTCTTGTCCGGGTTCAGCCTCAACCCATTCTCCTGCATCCATTGCAGTACAGCCTCCAGACAGCGCTGAAGGGACAGAACGGCATCCACTGAAGTAGGTGAAAAGGAGATGTAGAGCTGTGTGTCATCAGCATACTGATGGCACAAGGCCCCACACCCCCTGATGACCCCACCCAGCGGCCTCATATAGATATTAAACAGCATTGGGGAGATGATCGAACCCTGCGGAACCCCACAATTGAGACTCCACGGGGCCGAAACACTCTCCCCCAGCTGTACTCTCTGAGGAAGGTCCTCCAAGAAGGATCGGAGCCAGGCAAGTGCCAGGCCACCGATTCCCAGCTCGGAGAGCCTCCCCAGGAGGATACCGTGGTCGACGGTATCGAAGGTGGCTGAGATATCGAGGAGGACCAACAAGGACATTTTGCCCCTGTCAGCCTCCCTCAACAGGTCATCCAACAGTGCGACCAGTGCCGTTTCTGTGCCATGGCACTGGTCGCCTGAAGCCCAACTGGAACGGATCCAGGGCATTGGTTTCATCCAAAAGAGCCTGAAGCTGATCAGCCACCACCCTCTCCACCACTTCACTGAGGAAAGAAACATTGGTGACGGGCCTATAATTGCCAATATCGTCCGCCGCCAAATTTGGTTTCTTCCTAATGGGCCTAATGAGTGTCTCCTTGAGGGCAAGAGGGACCTTGCCCTCCTGGAGAGACCCATTAATTATTACTGTGGCCCATTCAGTTGTTATAGGCCTGGCTGCTTTGATTAGCCAGGCCGGACAAGGGTCAAGAGAGGAAGTGGTGGCCTGACAGCGATCAAGCGCTTTGTCCACCATATCTGGCATCACCGGCTGAAAGACTTCAAGCATCACCGGGCAAGGCGGATAGCTGGACATCTCTGCTCGATCCACTGCATTAAAAAAAGGAGAGAGGTCCCGGCGGAGGGCCTCCACTTTAGATTTTAAAAATGCTGCAAATTGGTCAGGTGAGATATTAGTAGGAGGCCCATCACTTAGACCAATTCCGGATAGATCGCGAACTATACGGAAAAGTTCCGCCTGCTGATTTGAAGCTTCGCTTATCCAGTTAGCGAAGTGCGCTCGACTGGCAGCCCTCACCTTGGCAGGTGCTGTAGGGGCCCTCCATATTTGCCAAGAGATGTAAAATTTCTGGAGATTTTGAAGCCATATAAAACAGTTTTTTCCCCTGTTTTTCCCTCCAGGCCTTCCCATCTCTAGCCAAGACTAGGGTGTGAGGGTGTAGGTGTGTATTAGTTAGTCAGTTAGCTAGCAAGTTAATTACATTTATTCCCCCACTTTTGCAATAAAATATACCTCTCAAAGTGCTTACAAACTTTTAAAAGAATAAAAACAGATAAAATCACATTGAGTGGGAAAGCCTTGACACTATGCAAATGAAAACCAGTCCCCCCCCCCCCTCTTCTGAAACTGCTACTGGCCCCAGAAATGAAGCTTCCATTGGTGCCAGTGGACACTTCCCTTTTTCTCTGGACTAACAGTAGCTGACGATGAGGTAGCATTGCTGCTGGGAAGGAAAATCACCCCCAGCTTCTTCTCTCTTTTTAACATCAGAACAAACCCAGCAACAGTGATGTGCAAGTTGTCACCTTGAAGAGGGATGCCTAAAGGTTAGGGCTACTTCTTCCATACTCTCCCCAGGAGAGAGAATGCACCAAATAAAGAAAGCAAAAGAAGATAGCAGTCAGCGTGGAATGTACATATATTGTTTAAATGTGTGAATGGATATAGATATAGATGCATAAATGATGTAATTCCTATAATTTAAAAAAGAAAAGCAATGCATCTCATCACACCATGAAGGACTATGACATGATGACCTGACTGCCTACTCAGTCTGCTGCCCAAGTACTAACTGGATAGGTAACCACAAGATCCCTGCTCTTTTTCCTTCTGGTTCTTATCTTTAAACTGGACTTGGACCTGTCTTTCAAAGAAAGGATGCCTTCAAATTAAGGGCTATCTTCTGGAATCCCTCCAGGCAGCAAGAGTGTCCCCCATAAAATAGGGCACATGGCAGCTCACTCAACAGTTGAAATCAGGGTCAGCTGTTTTGCTGCACCTCCCTTGCCAAATTGGAAATGCTTCTTGACACAACTTCATCACACAGTTTCCACATGTCGGTTGTGCTAAGTGTGCCTTTCCACAGCTTTGGCCACTCAGTTATTTATGCCCATTCCAAGTGACTGGGAAGACAGATGCCCTAACTATCGCATGGTCACAGTGCTTTAAAAGAGTTTGTGTGGAAATACCTCTGGAACATATTTAGAAACACTATGTGGTGCAAAATACTGCAGCAGAGGTTCTGACCAGTGCTTTGTAATGCATGACTTCTCTGTGACTCAACTAGACTAGCTGCTGACCCATTTCTTAGCTAATTATCAGTTTTAAAGTGCTAAAGTTTGAACTTTAAAGCAGTCAAGAGTTTGTGAATCCCCATCACAAGACAGTGTTGGCCAATCAGCTGGTACAATTTCAGAAAGGATTATATAGACTCATGGAAGATAAAACTATCAATGGCTATTACTCATGATTACTAGATTACTTCTCGTAATAGATGCAACTGAAAACCACTTATAGGAGAATATGAGTGGGGACACTTTATTGTCTAAGGTCCTTGGCTTCCCACAGACAACTGGTTGGCCATGGTGCAAGGTGGCCTCTTGTCTGACCATTCCCCTTTTTAGGACTGCAAGTTGCCCGTAACTGTTTCAGGGAGGTGGAACAAGGAGTTTATTTTATTGTCTACAGTACAATTTACTCCTCTCAAAAAAGGGCTGCATGTTCCTGACAACGGAGTTAAACTGTGAATGAGGCAGTGAAGAATCTTCCTGTAGTGTCTGATAATAAATGAAAATAATGTGTTCTGGATGTCTTCTGGTCTTGGTCCAGAAAGCAAGTCCAGTGCAATGCACTAATGTGAAGAACAGAGGGTTGTGTGTTAGCTTTTACTGGATGCTGAATCCTGAACCCAATTTGGGCCAATTTGTATAAGATCTGGAATGGAATAGTCTAAGGTGTCAGCAGAAGCAATCACATTCTATTCTGGGACAAAGCAAAATGCTCTGAGATGATTGTGATTGCTGCAGCAATTCAGAATCTATGAGTGTGACTACTTGGTCAAATACCACAGGATTTGCTCCACTTATAAAAAAGATGAACCTGAAGAATTTTTTTTACTGATGGCACAACTTAAAAGGCTGATTTGAATCGGGCCAGCTCTTTTTGCTCCCATAGCAGCTTTTAAAAATCTCTGCTGCTGGGGTGAGGGGCTTCTACTTTTTCAAGCCATAACAATTCAAGTGGGTATTTCTCCTTAGTTGTGGTTAGTTGTGATACATTCTTGTAAAGACAGGGTCATGTCTGTAGGTGGTGTTTTGGTGAGGTAGGCTTCTAAACCAAATAATGGGACACATTCAAAAAGGATTCTCAGGCACAGAGGATTGCAGCCAAATGTAGTCACACTAGCATAAATATATACGTACATAGCTATAGATTTGATATGTGTTACCCAGATCAGGATGCACAACAAATGTACTATAAACTATATGTGCCTATTGGTCCTACAGCCCAGTTTCTGCAAAACTGGTGCCCAGATCCTGCAAAGTTGCCCAACCCCAATGTAGATCAACATTTAGAACCATTGATTTCAATGAGTCTATTTTACAGACAACTCCATTTGGATCCAAACCAATGTATTTTGAGAGAGAAGCTGGAGTAGCTGAATCAGAAAATGCAACATTAAACCTGAGATGGGAAGAATGTCTTATTTGGATGACAAGCCCCAGAATACCTCAGCTAACATAGCCATTGACCATGTAGACTGGAAATGGGAGCTGCGTTTCCAGGAAAGTGATATTTCCTCTCTCTTCTTCAAACAGATGGAAGAGAAGACCATTCTCTGTTAAGATTGGTTTTCCTCAACTGCAAAGAGGAGGATTTGGGGGTTTCAATAGTAATGAGGAGCTCAAAAATAGCCTGTAATAATACAGATTCTAGTAGCTTCAGCATTTTTAAAAATAAGCACATATATAGGTTTTATGGTTGCAATACTGAATGCGCATTGTAAGTTTTATTTAAAATGCAAGACAGTAGAAGCCTGAATCTAATCCTAGTCTATAAATCTGCCTAGATCTGGGTTGTACTACACCAAAAAAGAAACTTTTCCAGGGCCTGAAAGAGATGCATGAACACTGCAGGTTTTGGTGCTGAATTTGACCAGTACTTGATGCATGCTTAATAATGTGCTGGGTGCTGGTGGAATTCAGTTTTAGGCATGGACATCCCATTAAAACAATGATATGCAATTATGATTACTAGTTTGGGGTTATTATATCCTCATGGCATTTCTTTCTCGAATATGGAATATAATGTGACAAAGTAGAACTGTTTGCTGTCCTAAAAAAAAAAAATGATGAAGAAAGGGAGAGTATAAGGCAGACTTCCAAAAACAAAGTACCTTCTACTCTGCCTGCATTAAAGCTCTTGCTTCAATGTTTACCATGGCCTATGGACAGAGTCATGTCACTGGTGCAGGTCAGACTACAGGTCTGAGCATGTATGCCTTGGGAACTCTGGGAAATGTAGTCCAAAAACACAAACAAACATCTCTACTTCAAACTATTCCCAGCAATGGTCTGTAATTTCCTTTCTGCACAAATGGCTACAGTGGGTACTCACAGTTGTGGCATACTGAATATCCTTCCAGATGGAGGTCTCCCTAGAAAGATCTGAAGCTTCAAAAAGGTTCTCTAAGATCACTTCACCAATCATATCATGCCGGGAAAACCTGTCAAAGTCAAAGACACTAAGGTGGAGTTTCCGGTCAGTCAGCTCTTCATAGGGTACAGGAAACTGAAACGACTCATCAAAGGTGGGGTTAAGAGTTTTTCTATGTACACGTGTTTGGAACTTGCGTTTCCTGTCTGGCAAGAGGTAGATCTTGACATAAGGATCAGAACTGCCACAGAGGTCCTTGGCAGGCAGGTCAAAAGCCTTGAGGATCCGCACAATCAGCGTCTCATTCTCATAATCATATTTCAAAGTAAAATTTATTTTCCCACAGGTCTTTTCTGCCTCTTTCTTGGGATCCTCAGAGTCCACAGATTTCTGTTTGTAGAGCTCGGGTTTGATCCGCCCAATGCAAGTTGGCTGCTCTGCTGCAAGTGGTAGTTCGGAGCCATAGTCCACACTGGAAACATGCATCTGCCTGGGCAGGTGCCTCTTGAAAGAAATATGCCTGCAAAAGAGAAGAGGAAGAGTATGTGTCATATGAACTGAGCTCCATCATGTAAGCTGGGCCTTGTGTGAGGATAGGGTAGAATGTAGGAACATTCTTTTAGAGTCATGTGTGGACCTAAAATGGTTTAATGATCAGGACAGCCCAAAATCTTAAATTAAAGCAGATAAGAAAAATGCTCAGATTCTTAGATATGTGAAAAGACTTGACATTTTTGGTGTGGGATGTCACTACCTTTTTTCTGCTTTACTTGCATGAATCCAGAATATGTTTCACAAGCATATGAAAATAGCTGTCCCTTAAATTATAGCCCAAGAGACAAGCTGTCACTAGGACTTTACCATTTGTCTTCCTTTACCTGATACTAAATAAAAAGCGTTTCACCAAATCAGCAAACAAACCAACCCTATGTTTTTATCTCATTTATTTTCTGAACTGGGCAGGGCAGCATTCCCTATTTCCCCCCTTCATTATGAGAAAAACATAAAATAGAAAGCTGCTGTATCATGGCTTAGGATTTTTTATATCAGGCATGGACAACCTGACCCCCTCCAGGTTTTCGACTATCATTCTCATAATTCCCAGTCACCAGTCAGGAATTATGGTAGTTGTAGTAAAACACTTCTGGAGGCTGTCAGGTTGGCTGACCTTGGTGTATACTGATTAGCTGTGGTTTCAAACAGAAGTATTTCCCAACTCTGTCAGCTATACTGAAAATATCAGACATACCAGAGCCTTATTAGAAATCTCAGTCTTGGAACCTTGGTCTTTCTCCACAGAAAACATGTGTTCTACCGCTCACTCACAAACCTTCATCCCCTACTGAGAATTCAGATGGTTAATGCCTAGAATTAAACAGCTGAACTCCTGCCAGATCTTCCTGAATCCATCTCTCTTAATCAGGCCATGAGTCCGGAGTATTCCTGTAGTTTGAGAAGCTACAACCCTACAAACAGAACAATTGCTTCCAATGAAAGAGCAAATTTGATGATGGTGATGATGTTGAACACAAGGAATTCAGCACTTTTAGATTACTGTTTAGAGCAAACATTTAAAACATTCAGATTATTTTGCTCTTTATGGAGCTTCCATACGCAATGTCTTTTTCTAAGGAACAAGTGTGTCTTTCACCTGAGTCTGATAGAGTGTGTCAGTCTGAAGTTGCTGCAATGGGTCTAGTTATTATACTACCATAAAGAAGTTCTTACAGGGACACATTTTTCTTTGCTCTTTCGATCAATATTTTTGGTATCTTTGAGCTACATTAAAGATGACAATGTATCTTCTAATAAATGTAAAGGACAGCACACATGCTTCCAGTCACATATAGAGGGAAAGAGAGAGAATTAAAAGATGTATCTTCAAATTATGAAAAATCTGAGACAAAAGCAGGTTCTTTAGGCCAGTGGTCCCCAACCTTGGGCCTCCAGATGTTTTTGGACTTCAACTCCCAGAAATCTTGGCCAGCAGAGGTGGTGGTGAAGGCTTCTGGAAGTTGTGGTCCAAGAACATCTGGAGGCCCAAGGTTGGGGACCACTGCTTTAGGCAGTGTTTTTAAAATACTATAAACATTGTTTAGTCAGTAAACACTTAAAGTTTATTTTTTTATAATAAAAATTTGAAAGATGGTGGGACTTTTTTGCACCCTTGATGTCACAGCCAACAAGTATTCAGCCCTTATTGAACACCTAAGTGTAAGCTAAGAAATTCACTTCAGTTTATTTAACCAAAGGGCAAACCTAATAACGACAGAAAGAACTTGAAATTTAAATTCATATGGGCATATTTATCCATCCAAGAATAGTCTTTCCAGTGTCTGACTTGGAAATGTTGGAAGTATTCAGCGATGTTGGTGGTGTTAGATTAGGACTGTCACCATGGGAGGCTGGTCATTTTGGGTGAGTGGTGCACTGCCCCACGACAGGCTACCAGCAGCTGCCATACCTCAAGTTATCCCTAGCCAGCCCATTCCAAGCTCAGGCACAGATCATGTTTTGGAGCCAACTTAAAAAGACACACTAAAGGCAAAATATGATTGCTCTGTGGGTTAAATCTGCCTGTTATTTTGGAAGACAACCAAAATGCTTTTCTATAGAAGTCTTCCATCCCCAGTGTTGCCATGACTCTCCTGCCTCCAGATCAAAAATAATGCAAGACAGTTGGCTTTAAATCATGTCATTTTTTTTCACTGTTTGAGACATGTGCACTGACAAGAATTGGCCATTTTTTGCCTCTTCTGCATTTAGCTTTGAGCCTAGAAAGAATAAATTGGAGGAAGATCTGAAATGAACAAGAGAGGAAATAAACAGAAGGGGCACAGCAAAATAGTCTGTTTATGTTCTGTCACTATACCTTGTTATGTTTGTGTGTGGGAAGAGCTATAGATCTGCTACTGTGGTTTGACTGGAAAATCTCCTCCTCCCTGTATCTGGAGGCTGTTCACTAGGGAAAAGGACAGCAGCTAGCAAGGGAGGAGTGGGTTGCCTTTGTCAGTAGTCTTGAACAGATCTGGACAGGCAGGAGTATTTATTTTATGCCTATCAGAAAAAAGTCCTACTGCTTGGTATTTGTGCTGTGTAAAGTTTGGAAGTCTATAGTGCTTACTTCCCTCCTGTATTTATTTTTTTAAAAAATTGGCTGTTCCTTAGCAGGGGAGAGAATACTTCTCTCAGTGAACCATTGGGGCACATACATTTAAAGAGTATGAGGTGGTGATAGAAATGAGATAATGAAGATCAGTGAATAAGCCAGTTGCCCAGCTTTGAAACCTGGCATAGAGGGAAGCAGCAACTGAGAGGAATACAATTAATATTCTGGCAGAGTTAAGAAAGGGATGAATGTAGTGGGGTGAAAGAGTAGCTAATTGAATGTTTACCTGTGCCAGAGTGAATGTGTGTGTGTGTGTGTCTGTGTAAGTGTGAGAGAGAATGTGTGTGTGTACATCACAGAGAGAGAGAGAGAGAGAGAGAGAGGTATTCTTTATCTATCTATATGAATAGACTCACTTTTGCCATGGCTCTACCTGTTACCCATCTCTCTGCTCTCCATTAGTTGCAGCGCGTTTTGCCCCACCAAACCATGATGGGTACCTATTGCCACTTGTTGCCATCTTTTTTGTCCTAGGTGGTTTTACATTTTTAAAATGCCATCCCTAATATTATTATCAGGACTTCTTTGCATTGGGTGAAAGTTGGTAGCCATTTGTTATTGTGCAGATAACTCAGCTTATTGCTTCAGTGTTTGCTTTTTGGAAGGAAAAAAAAACCTTCAGCTGATTTGATGGGTATTGAAGCTGGGTGCTACAATGCTACACATTCTGAAATGTACAGAAAATGGGAAGCCTAATTAACAAAGGATGTGGGGCACATTCAGAATGAGGAAAAGCTAAATAAAATGTGATTTAGGGGTACAGAGACAATATAGCATTTTAAAAATTATGAATACTCATGAGAGAATAGAGAGATCTTTCTTATTATAACTAAGTGAGAGAGACTATACATTACAGATAGCTTATCTCTAGAAGAACGAATCCCTTAAGTGCAGATTGAGTGTAACTGTGCACTAGGAATTTTTCTCACTCCTGTGCTTCATAAACTAAATTATAACAATGGAATTTGTTAACACAAGATATGCTGATGGCCACTATCTCAGATATTTCTTTAAGGGGCAAGATCAGGCTTCTTCTGGTGCTGCCCCAGAGTCTCCTAGCCACTTGGTACCAGATTGCGGTGGCGGAGCTTTAAAAAATCATAACCACAAAGACACATGGAACCTTCACTATCAGAAGCAATAATTTTCAAGCCCAGGTGCTGGAGGATAAACAATACATGAGGTCTGCTGCCTTTCTGCTTTTACTTGGAAGACTCTTACCAGAGGTAAGCAGGATGTGGAATTAGGTAGACCTTTGGTCTGGACCAGCAAAAAACAGAGCTGGGAAAATATATTTTGGGGGATCGAACTTGCAAGCATTCCCAGCTAGCTCAACCACTGTCCATCCTGCCAAGTGAGTCTGGGAGTAGCAGTCCAAAAAGTAACTTTTCCAAGTTCTGTATGGAAAAGAAAGGAATTAAAACCTGATCACTTCCTGCCCTCTGTGTGGCAGAATACATGCCAGCATCTGGATATATGTTGTTCATCCTTGACCATATCCCCAATTGCAACATGGATAAAGACACCCCCCTCTCAGTTGAAAAGACTGTGTAAGCAAGACATTAGTGTCAGTACCTCCCAGGGAAAAAAGATCCTCACAGTTCCCCAATCTTTCTATAGAGACTGACTTTCTTTGTAATAAATCCTCATGTATCAATCCTCCATCTGAAGCTAGAATGACCTGAGGCAGCGGCTGATCTTGAACACTGAGATGCAGTTTCCTCTAAGCTAGTGCAGTGAGTGATATGTCAATTCCGTTTATCTAATTATTCCTGCTTTGAGCTGCATAAGCAAGAAAGAGAGCAAAAGGCTGTAATTCCATCTGACAGTCTGCCATGTCACTGATATGTCTCCCTGCCTCCCTGAGTCCTAACAAAATTAAAGTGGCCACAAGCATATTGACAGCTTGACACAATGAGGTCAAGTCACAGTAACAGGATTTGAATCTTTTGGTGAAGATCAAGGGCCCAAAGGGACACTGGTGTAACCCATCATCTGGTTCGCCATCTAGTCAACCTCTGGCAGAGACCAGCATATAGTCAGGGGAGTATCCTCCAGTGCCAGAAGGTGTATGTCCACTGAAAGTTCAGCGTAATAGCCTTTTAATGCCAATGGCTCGACGATTTACAAGTGTCAAGAACATATTCAAAAGGAGGAGATTGTTACAACCATCTAGAAGAGAGGTATCCGCTGCCAAAGACAAAAGGGTTGACAGAAATGAACTGGTACTCTCTTCTGCCAGATGTTTCCAGTTTGACCACAGTCAGGTTTTCGATGGCTGATTTCCAGAGCTTGGAAATAACTTGTTAACAAATAATGATTTCCTTGTAATTAGTCCATTTTGTCCAATAATAAAATTAAAAATCAAATATATGATTATTGCAGCTCAGTGGGATGTACCTTCATTTCTTTTGCAGTGTGATGGCATCCTTTCAGTTACTTTTATAATCATGTTGGTGTGGCCTCTGTAAGTGATGAAGGAGAATTAGCACATTGCTCAAGTGCTGACTAGTGCAGGGCATTGTGTTGCTGCATTCAGATTTTTTGCAGTGACTTGAATGTAGCTGTTTTAGGTACTCTTGAGAAATGAGAAAGTTCAGTTTCAGCCTGTAACTATAATGGCAATTAGCTAATTTTTGCAAGGAGAGATCTATAAGTGTAAGTGTAACAAATTACTTTTAAGTGTAAATTACTTTTAAAACTAACTTTCACAGGTCTCTTGATTTTACTGAGAGCTGTTTAGCTATATAATGGGACGTTGTCCCTAATTACACTGTGAGTGAAATGTGTGTTACATTTATTCTTGACAGAGTGTGAATTGTGGCTAGAAGCAGAATTAGCTTCAAGTTTCCCTAGAGTAGACCACCCCGTATTGGTTCTCATCAACTGACACTCACAGCCTCAGTAACTCAATCTGAGACACTGATAAGAATAAAAAGTTCTGTTTACTCTCAGTTCTGAACAGATTAAAAAAATATTGTGGTAAAATGACTCGTTACACAAAGAGAGCTTAATTGACTCATAGTCTGCTTACTGACTATACAGTTGTTGTTGTTGTTTAGTCGTTTAGTCGTGTCCGACTCTTCGTGACCCCATGGACCAGAGCACACCAGGCCCTCCTGTCTTCCACTGCCTCCCGGAGTTTGGTCAAATTCATGTTGGTAGCTTCGACGACACTGTCCAACCATCTCATCCTCTGTCGTCCCCTTCTCCTCTTGCCTTCACACTTTCCTAACATCAGGGTCTTTTCCAGTACTTCAACTCTAACAGACTGACCACTGACTGAAAAGGAGCAGGGAAAAGACTCTTAAGCAGAGAGGCATGTCTCTCTTCAAAATCAGAGGCAGAGAGGGAACAATTGGTTAATGCTGGATTGATTGACAGTCACCAGCTCAGAAAGGTCCCTCCCAGCCAAAACTTCTTAAAGGCAACATACAAAGATTGCTAAAACTCCAGCATTTATCACATTGTGAAGCAGCATTTTGATCATTTGATTGTGCTGCGAGTATTGCTGTTATTTTGTTGCAGCAATAGTACTGTGGTACCATAAATACAAACACATTTGTAGCAAGAGCCTCCTGTTGAGAAGTAGGTCCACTCTGAAATGAACTTTGTGAGTGTCAGAGCAGAGCTGGCAGAATTTTTGTCCTCCAAATATTTTGACCAAAAACATCCGTCAGCATCCGTAAGGCATTGCAAACATTGTAGTGTAAAAATATGGGATTGTAGAAGTTCTTTGCCATGGAATTGCTGCTTTATTGAGACATATGTTTTTTGGGATCAGATCCTACTTCTTCAGATTACTGTAACTATTTAGTATTTATTAACTTGTGAAATCATTCTTCATTAATTCTTATGCAGCATCCTGAAGCACAGTTATCCCTCTGGAAGTAATAATTATGATTTTTAGCTTACCAAACTGTATGGTGGAAACAAATTTGGCCACATTATGGAGCAATTCCAGTGTGTTGTAGTGCAGCCATTCTCAATCTTTATTGGCCACGGCCATAAACACAATATGAAAGAAATATAGGCCAAATCAGGATTGTTAAGTCACATAATAAATGGTTGCTGCAGGTTTTTCGTGCTGTTTGGCCGTGTTCTGAAGGTTGTTCTTCCTAACGTTTCGCCAGTCTCTGTGGCCGGCATCTTCAGAGGACAGGAGTCAGAACTCTGTCTGTGCTCTGGTGCAGTTTTGTGGGATAGTTGAGTATTTATAGCTGTGGGATCAGCTTTTGTCCTTTTCAGGAGATTGGGTGATTATGGTGATCAGCGTGCTTTTTGTTGTGGGTGTATTGTTGTGATAAGGGGGAGAGATGATCTGTCACTGTGATTGATGGGTGTCATTAGCTGGTCTTTTGTGTGCAGTGATCACCGGTCCTTGTGGCTGGGTAGAGTTCGTTGACCTTTTGCAGGCTGTATTTTTCAGTGCTGGGAGCCAGGCTTTGTTGAGTTTTAGAATTTCTTCTTTTTTGTTGTAGCTCTGCTGGTGTTTGTGGATTTCAGTGGCTTTCCTGTGCAGTCTAACATGGACAGGTTGTTCTGACTCCTGTCCTCTGAAGATGCCGGTCACAGAGACTGGCAAAATGTTAGGAAGAACAACCTTCAGAACACAGCCAAACAGCCAGAAAAACCTACAACAACCATCAGATTCTGGCCGTGAAAGCCTTTGAAAATACATTGAACGTCACATAATAAACCTTATAAGATGGTGTGTGATGAATTGTTTCCAGTCTGTGGCCTCCTTCAAATGTGCTATTTAGAATGGCTGGTGTAGTGGATAGAGTGACTGCCTGGGATTCAGGAGGCCTGGGTTCAAAACCCCAGTAGAGAATACAAAGGAATGTTGTTTTAGTTGAGGGTTAACAACACTGACTGAACTTTTATTTCCTGTAACAATAAACAATTTCTATTTGGTTCTTTTTAAAATGACACATTGCCTGGACCTATGTGATTAATAATAAAGAATGTTGATGTAATCAACTGGTGGCAGCGACACAACACGTAGCTTGTGCCCTGGGATTGGGGAAACAACCAAGGGACAGGAGGGAACATGACAGCTACTTTGTCAAATAATGGGAAGAATCAAGAGCAATATGGACTATACCTGAATTTCTCCAGGTTTGTTACGTATTTGCAGATCCTTCCCAGAATCATTCCAGCTGTTTTCTCAATACTACTTTTCATGGAGTTACTGTACCTAAACCTCCAGGAATGGTACAAGTATATTTGGTAAATATCTTTGAAGCTTTAAGTAGGACATTTGGAATAAGAGGAATGTAACCTATCTTACAGCCTGTTCCTGAACAATTACCATCCTTCTAGCTCTTTCTTAGCTTCTGGATTATTCCTTAGTCATAGGTTGAAATTGCTGCAAAGTCTACAAATTAAAGCTAAGAGGCCATGTGAAAGTTATATTTCTAATACTGTCCAGGCATCCCAGATGTAGTGAAGTTATTAATTCCTTTGATAATATATTCCTCTCATTGCCCTTCTTTGTATCTTGTGGAGTAAACAATGCTTTATTAAAAGATTGTAGTAGGAAGTGTTCCATCAAAAGCTACAGTGGAAGCAATAGTAGGCATTTGAAAATTATCACACATCTTAGGGTGCAACTACACTGGAAATCAAATCAGAATGTTGGGCTTTGCTGCCGGTTGATTCGCAGTCCATTTTACAATTGCTGTTGTGTCCTCTAGGTTTTCTATTACTGTTATTAAAACATATATACTTTATCTGCATTCTTGATCAGTACTGTTCTTATTGGAGACTAAGTAGAATGACTGAAAGGATAAAATACGAAGTTTTCAACAATCACTGAACAAAGAAGGTGTTTCTAACTTGGTTGCTAGAAAAATGTCTCTGGTTTAAGCCTGAAGATGATAGCACCATATTGACCAAACCATTAGGCAAGATTTAACACCTGAAGATGAAATGCACAGACTGAGTGCAAGTTTCGTTGAGAAGGACTGCTGGAGGTGACTGGATGCAACTCCATTTAAACTGAAAAAGATGCATGTCTCTGCTCAGGAAAAGTAAAGGGGGAGGACATTCTCAGGTTTCCTAGATGGTCCTTTACCTGCTCTGCCCTGTACTCAACTTCCTTCAACCTTAGATTGCTATTCTTAAGGTTATTGATATCACTTTCTTCCCTCTCACATCCTTCTCTTGTCCTTTCAAAAAGGAGACACCTCTTCTTTGTTCTCTAGAAACGAAATGGGCAACTACAACTCCTGACATCTTCAACTTACTGTGTGATTTCCCCAGGTTACTTTGCTTCAGCTCACCATACGGGTGTCAGCAGAGAGATGGGAGAAAACCAGCTTTGTTCACAACTTGTTAACCATTTGAATTCTCTCATCCCCACACCGGGTGCCTGGGTCTGCTTGTTTTCCTTCCTTCCTTCCTTCCTTCCTTCCTTCCTTCCTTCCTTCCTTCCTTCCTTCCTTCCTTCCTTCCTTCCTTCCTTCCTTCCTTCCTTCCTTCCTTCCTTCCTTCCCTCCCTCCCTCCCTCCCTCCCTCCCTCCCTTCCTTCCTTCCTTCCTTCCTTCCTTCCTTCCTTCCTTTGGCTTGTTGTCCTAGTACCAGGACATCTAGGTGACCAAAGAGGGGAAAAAGCATGAAGAATCAGCAGAAAAACATGAAGTTTTCAGTTCAGCCTTGTTTCCAAGTTGTTAAGGTGGAGGCAGAGCTACCACAACAAGCTGGAAACAAGGCTGATTGAAAACTCCTCCTATCATTCTGCAATTCCATGCTATTTATCTTTCTCTTTTGTCACCTAGTTGTTGTAGCTCTAGATTAGCAAGCCTTTAAAGAAAAATTTAAAAAAAGAATACGAAAAGAAAGAAACATAATGGGATGGGATGGGAAGGGAAGAGGGAAACAGACTCTGGCACCAGGGGCCTGCTTGTTTCCCTTTTCCCTTCCCTTCTCATTCTGTGTGGAAGAGAAGATTCAAATGGCAACCAGATTCCTCATTCCCCTGCCTCTCTCACTGTGGCTCAATCTGGTTGGAATGGCTTCAAAAAGAATGGCTACAAACCCCACCACATTGGCTCAGGTGTTCACACCATCCGAATTGATGTGAATGCATTTGGTTCCA
The DNA here is from genome assembly GCA_037013535.1 of Intellagama lesueurii. Classification (NCBI taxonomy): domain Eukaryota; kingdom Metazoa; phylum Chordata; class Lepidosauria; order Squamata; family Agamidae; genus Intellagama; species Intellagama lesueurii. Next base: position 203,047,242 of record JBAJHW010000004.1, read on the forward strand.
AAAATGTAGAAGCTCCAGCAATAGAGGAAAAAAACTACAGAGGAGTAGGGAGGACTATGATTCACATTGACTTGTATGTTGTGTAGGTAATGGAAAATAATGTGGATCAGACTGTCCCAATTCCAGACATTGTCAATTTAGTCACACCTTTTGTTAGCTAGAACTAGGACTCCTGTCACTTTTCTTGTCACAAGTATAATTGTTTAATAAACACAGGCTTTCTTCTTTTCATAGAAGTGTGAACATGAAAACATTGCAAAGGGGGAAATGTGGTCAGATTATCATTCTGAGCTTCAGAGAATTGAATCCAGAATTGAATGTTGCTGTATGACTACATGCTTACTCACCAATAGTAACAACTCAGGAAAACAGAGCAGGACAAGACTTATCTCTATCATTGCCAACCTCTGTGGTCCTTCTGGAAGACTTCTCTTACCTTTGACACCTGTGTCAAATCACATGAATTGTCTGACCTAGCAGATGGCAACCCCTGGATTGCTCAGCACTCACCTGGTAGAAGATGCAGGCTCTGTTGTTTGCCTTTGTATGCGTGTGCGTCTCATGAGATGGTCTTTCATGGACATCTGGACCTCTGCTGGAATATCTGGTGACGTGTGACTGATTTTCACAGCTGCTTCCAAGAAGCCAAGAGTCCCTGTATCTTTTAGCTTGTCAGCCATGTTTTCTTTGTCCTGTTCTGCTGCCTTCTGGGAGGTGGGGGTGTTAGTTGAAATGGCCTTGTTCCTCCAGGGCACCAAACACAGCTTCCAAAAGAGAAAGAGAAAAACTGCCACCAGGGCCAGTCCACATACAATGACTATCACTGCAAGAAGGCTGATGGAGAGCTCTAGAGGTCAAAATAAGGCAGCAGTGACAAACAGAGGTGTTTGGGACAGAGGGGAGGGAAGTGAGAAAAATAGGAAAGCAGAAAATTGGAGAGAGGGAGAAAAGAAAAAGAAAATAATGTCTGTGAGACACCCAAAAGAACATGGACAGAGATGTTACAAAGTGGTGTCCCTCCCCCCTCCCCCAACATGCCCAATTCATGAAAAGAAAGCTTAACGTGAAAGAACTCTATGGGGAGAATATCTGTTAATCCCCATCAACCAGAGTAATATTTTTCTTCATTCCTAACTACCCTTTCACCAAGAAAACCTTTCCTTCAGAAGCTAGAATATTTTAAAATTTCTCAGGCTGCTTCATGATGGGTTTTTGCTTGCTCAATTTATACATTGTTGTTGTTGCTATGGCTGCTTCTGATGCTGTTTATGGTCAAAATGAAAATAACAAACAAAACAGGTGAACATTCTTTCTTAACCTCTTCTGGGAGGTCATAAAGGTTCAAATGTTTAACTGGGGAGAAACTGAGAAACTAATGACTAGCTTCTCAAAACAAATGTCAAATGCTAGCAGGAAACATTAAGGATGCTTACTCATAACACCACTGGTATAACACCAATGAGTGATGGCATGAGCTGGTGCCACTGCAGTCCATATTGGATGTTGACTGCACTCACATGGGTGGGTGATTTCTGCTAGATACTCAGAAGTTGATTGGCTGGGGTGAGAGCTGGGCAAAAGAATGGAGGGAAGGACAAGGAAGGAGAACACCTGCTAATTACAGCTAAAGAATTCTGGGAGCTGTAGTACAAAACAGTAACTTTCCAAAGTCTGAAAATGAGGACAAGCAAACAGGCACAATCATTTCTGCTAGCACTGCAAGCAAGGAGGATGCAATTATGCAGAGCACTAAAATTTTGCTTTGCAACCACTAATTCTTCCCAGTTTCTGACCAGTGTTGCTCATGAACCATCAATCACAATATCTAGAAACTTGATTTAACAATGAATGTATATATATATATATATATTCATTTATATATATATAAAGAGAGAGAGAGAGAGATGGGATATTCGCATTTGGCTCCCAATCGGACCCTCTCCCCTGAACCAGGGCCATCCATTTACCGCTTGTGGCAGAAGTAGGAAGTAGCCTGACCGGAGCTTCCTCACCTCCTGGCACTGCTGACCAATCCAGCAAGGAGGCGGAATGACAAGTCTCCCCACTCAGCTACTGAGTGGTTCTAGAGGGAGGGTCCAACCAGCCCGGGAGACGAATACGAATATCCCATCTCTAATATATATAGTTGACTTTCAAGAAGAGTCCCTCATTCTGCAGCTTTTATGCTTTTGAGGAATCACAGTACATACCTGGCTGATTACAAATAATACCTGATAATTTCTGATCTTGGAGAATGTGACATTTTACACAGTCAACAAAGAGATCCCTTCATTTTTTTTAGAAGTGGAGCAGCTTTGTAATTTTTCAAAAGGAAATACTAATTCAGCTTTCTACAGCTTTGTCAGCTACAAAGAGTGCAACACTGTTAGGTGATCTTCAGAATGCTCTACCATTGTGCTTTTGCTGATAACAATGAACAGGAGGGAACATGTAGAATTTAGTTGTATATTCCTCAGCTGTCTCTCACAATCAATTGTGAGCCTACAAAAAAAGGGCAGGGCAAAAAATTATCCTATAAAATTCTGAATTGGAAAGTAACAACATCAACATGTCAAATAGGTCCTGAAAACAAGATGCCTCAATATGGAAGTGTCAAAATGAAAATTGCTACAGTGCCTCAAGGAAAAGAAAGGAAGGAAGGATGGAAGGAAGCTTGTCACTGCAAGGTTGGTACTTTGACACCAAACATTGTTTCCTGTTTTCTTAAAAATGCATAAGAATAACAATACTGTGACTTTTGAAGCTTCAATAAAAGGAACACTGCAGTGCTAGAAATGCTGGCATAGTGTAAAAACTCCTAAGTTCTGAAGAGGGAAACAAACTTTTACTTGTAAGTGAATACCTTCCTTAAGATATTGTTTTCTTCCCAGTAAATCACATGCTTTGTATGCAGAACGTTACAGGTTCTGGGAAAGGCTCTGTGCTGTGAGATGTTCTCTGGAGAATGCCTGACACTCAGCGTGGACTGCAGTGAGCAAAATATAGTTTTCCGTACATTGGTAGAGTACAATTCCTGCCAACCTGATCAACGTAGCCAATGGTGAGGAATGCTATAATATTGCATGCCAACAACATCTGGAGGATAACAAGTTGCTCACCCCTAACGAGACAATACTGAATTAGGTGGACTAGTATAGAGTTCTATATGAAGTTCTTACGTTGCTTTGTAATTGAACATTTTCTTAGCACCCAATAACAGCAAGGCCAACGGGTGGTTCAGAAAAACAGTTATATAAGATAATTTTTGGACTTTCCTTTTTTTTTTGTAGGCTCACAATGGAATGCGAGAAACAGCTAAGAAATATATAAGTAAATTCTGCCTTCCTGCTCATTGTAGTAATCTAAATCCTCTAAAGCAGTGGTCCCCAATCTTTTCTAAACCATGGACCACTTGGGGGGGGCGGGGTCCGGGGTGGGGTGGGGGTCTGTGGGTGGGGGCAGGGCACCTCCTGCATGCAGGTGGGTGGGGTGTGCTCGCAGGTGAGAGGGGCATGCACGCATGGGTGGGGCGCGTTTGCAGGTGGGTGGGGTGCGCTCACAGGTGGGCAGGGCGCGCTCGTGTGCATGCGTGCATGGGCGGGGCATGCTCACACACATGCATGCATGGCGGGGCGTGTGCGGGGGTGGGTGGGGCACTCGTGTGTGCATGTGCAGGTGGAAGGGGCACCTGTGTGTGTGTGTGTGGGCATGCGTGCGTGGGGGCAGGAGAGCTGTCTCCGCAGCCTGGTCTTGCCAAGGCCACGGCCTGGTACTGGGCCACGGACCGGGGGTTGGGGACCCCTGCTCTAAAAGAACCCTTAAAAACTACTCCAAAAAAGCAAAGAGGCAAAGCAACAGAGATCTGCTCCAAAGTATATGTCTTTAACAGAATAGATACATAGTACATTAAGCAAATAAAAATTTAAAAAAAACAGACTGGAAAAGTACCTTCAGTCAACATACACACAGGGACAAAAAGAGCAAAATTTAAAAAACCCACAGATCTAACCCTTGCCTGTCCCACCTCCGTGACATCACAATAGCCCAGCCTTGCTCCAAAACCAGGGTCTCCCACCAGCTTCAGTCCTGACACCTCAGGGAAACAAATGCTCCTGACCTGAAAGCCCAGTTGTGTTTGTTAATACAATTCTGTCCATACAGTTTGAAGTTGTATAGTCTTTACATTCATTCTGCAACTTGTACAGTCCAGATGCAGCTTTTTTTTGCAGCACCTCAACCACAATGCTTTCTCATAAAGTTACTTTATCAAGTGTATAGTCGCCATCTATATGGTGCTCAAGTCATATACATGCCTATGTAGATTATCCAATCCTTCTTGCCCCATAGAGTTGGGATGTAATCAGGGTATAGTGTATTTTATTTATTTATTTATTTATTTTTTAAATTTATACCCCGCCCATCTAGACACAAGTCTACTCTGGGCGGCTAACAATAAAAATAGAATAAAAACAGTATAATAAAATAAAGAGCAACAATAGTAATATGGTTCAAGATGGGGAAAAATAAAAATAATCAAGTGATGACAGGAGGGAAAGCCTGCCTAAAGAGCCAGGTCTTAAGTTGGCTCTTAAAAACACCCAGCGAGGGAGCCAGACAGATCTCTGAGGGCAGACTGTTCCAAAGGCGAGGGGCCACTGCCGAGAAGGCCCGGTTTCTTGTTCTTGCTCTCCGGGCCTCCCTCGGCGTTAGGCCCCTCAGCCGCCCTTCCTGGCTAGAACGAGTGATTCGGGTAGATCTAAGTGGTAGGAGGTGTTCCGCTAGATATCGAGGTCCTAAACCGTTTAGGGCTTTATATGTCATCATTAACACTTTGAAATCAATGCGGAAATGAACGGGCAGCCAATGCAAGGCAGCCAGAGTGGGGGAAATATGCTGATATTTTCTCATCCGACTGAGAAGTCTGGCCGCCGCATTCTGCACCATTTGAAGCTTCCGCATCAATCTCAAAGGTAGCCCCATGTAGAGTGCATTGTAGTAGTCTAATCTCGAGATTACAAGCGCATGGACCAAAGTGGTGAGCACCCCAACATCAAGATAGGGACGAAGCTGGGCAATCCGCCACAGATGGAAATAGGCGGAGCGGACCACTGACGCCACCTGGGTTTCCATGGTGAGCGCCGGATCCAGATGGACCCCCAAGCTGCGAACCTCACTCTTCACGGTGAGAGTCACTCCCCCAAAAGAGAGGGAGTTTCCCAAACCACCAATGGAGGGGCCACCCACCCTCAGGACCTCCATCTTGTCCAGGTTCAGCCTCAGTCCATTCTCCTGCATCCATTTCAGTACAGCCTCCAGGCAGCACTGAAGGGACGGAACGGCATCCACTGTGGTTGGAGAAAAGGAGATGTAGAGCTGGGTGTCATCAGCATACTGATGGCACGATGCCCCACACCCCCTGATGACCCCACCCAGTGGCCTCATGTAGATATTAAACAGCATTGGGGAGATAATCGAGCCCTGCGGAACCCCACAATTGAGGCTCCACGGGGCCGAAACACAAGTGTACCTGAGATAGGAGAGGAATTCCAAATAAATAAGAGCAACATTCATAAATGCATTACAGATTCCTTACTCTCTCTGAATCCCACTGTAATTTCCATTTTGCAGCAGGGTAGGATCCCTGCTTGTTTAAAGGAGGCAGTAATAAGACCATGGGGTCATGAAGAGTCAGACACGACTTAACAACTAAACAACAACAACAAAAAAAATAAGACCGCTACTGAAGAAGCCCTTCCTGGATCCCATTGTATTGGATAACTACCGGCCAGTCTCAAACATCCCATTCCTGGGCAAGGTACTGGAGCATGTGGTGGCTTCTCAGCTCCAGGAATTCCTGGAGGAAGCGGATTATCTAGACGCATTTCAATCTGGTTTCAGGCCTGGCTATGGGACAGAGACAGCTTTGGTCGCCTTGGTGGATTACCTATGCCGGGAACTGGACAGGGGGAGTGTGTCCCTGTTGGTTCTGCTGGACTTCTCAGCAGCTTTCAATACCATCAACCATGGTATCCTTCTGGGCCGTCTCTCTGGGATGGGACTCGGAGGCACTGTTTTACAGAGGCTCCAGTCCTTCCTGGAGGGGAGAACTCAGAAGGTGGTGCTGGGTGACTCCTGCTCAATGCTGTGGCCACTGGCCTGTGGCATTCCACAGGGTTCTCCTTTGTCACCCATGCTTTTTAACATCTACATGAAACCGCTGGGAGAGGTTGTCCAGAGTAAAGGGGTTCAGTGTTACCAGTATGCAGATGACACCCAACTCTATCTCTCCTTTCCACCTAATTCCAGGGAAGCTGTCTTGACTCTAAACCAGTGCTTGGCATCAGTAATGGGCTGGATGAGGGCAAACAAACTGAAACTTAATCCAGACAAGACAGAGGTGCTCCTGGTTAGTCGGAAGGTAGATGAGGGAATAGGGATACTACCTGTGCTGGATGGGGTTACACTCCCCCTGAAAACTCAGGTCCGCAGCTTGGGTGTACTCCTGGATTCATCCCTAAGCTTGGATGCCCAGGTTTCGGCGGTGGCCAGGAGTGCATTTGCACAGCTAAAGCTGGTGTGCCAGCTGTGCCCGTTCCTTGAGATGTCGGATCTGGCTACAGTGACACATGGCTTAGTTACATCCTGTTTGGATTACTGTAACGCACTCTCTGCATAGTCAAAGCTATGGTTTTTCCAGTAGTGTTGTATGGAAGTGAGAGCTGGACCATAAAGAAGGCTGACCGCCGAAGAATTGATGCTTTTGAATTGTGGTGCTGGAGGAGACTCTTGAGAGTCCCCTGGACTGCAAAGAGATCAAATGTATCCATTCTGAAGGAAATCAACCCTGAGTGCTCACTGGAAGGACAGATCCTGAAGCTGAGGCTCCAATACTTTAGCCATCTCATGAGAAGAGAAGACTCCCTGGAAAAGACCCTGATGTTGGGAAAGTGTGAAGGCAAGAGGAGAAGGGGATGACAGAGGACGAGATGGTTGGACAGTGTCATCGAAGCTACCAACATGAATTTGACCAAACTCCGGGAGGCAGTGGAAGACAGGAGGGCCTGGCGTGGTCTGGTCCATGGGGTCACGAAGAGTCGGACATGACTTAACGACTAAGCAACAACAACAACACACTCTATGTGGGGCTGCCTTTGAAGATGGTTCAGAAACTTCAGCTGTTGAAACACTCTGCAGCCAGACTACTGACTGGAGCCAGCTACAGGGAGCACATAACGCACCTGTTACAAGAACTGCACTGGCTACCAGTCCGTTTCTGGGCCCAGTTCAAAGTGCTGCTCATTACCTATAAAGCCCTATACAGCTTGGGTCCAGGCTACCTGAAGGACCATATCTCCCTATATGCACCTTCTCGGCGATTAAGATCAGCAGAGGAAACCCCCCTCTCAGTCCCATTGCCAGCACAAGCACAGCTGATGGGGACACGGGAGAGGGCCTTCTCTGTGGCAGCTCTTAGGCTATGGAATGCTCTCCCTCTGGAGATCAGGATAGCCCCTTCCTTTTTATCCTTCCGAAAAAAGCTATAGACCCATCTCTTCAGGCAGGCTTTTAACAATTACAACTGAATCCCTGAACCCCATTTCAGCAAATAATTTTAATCTTTTCCATGTTTTAATGTTTTGATCTTTTAATTTAATTTTTAAATAATATCTTGTTTAATTTATCTTTTAATATTTAACTTATTGTGTTTTTAAATTGTATGAATTTTAATGTTGTGAGCCACTTTGGGTCCCTTGTTGGGAGAAATGTGGCATATAAATAAAACTAACAACAACAACAACAACAACAACAACAACAGTAATATACAAATAGCAAATTCAACTTTCCAAATATGGATTATTATGCAATCAAAACAGTACCTGTCACACACTATAGGAAAGTATGACCAGGTTCAGGAGACCCCCAAGATTTGTGAGTGGAAAGCCCCTTCAGGAAAGGAACTGAGTGGGAAAATAAACCAAGTAACCCCCTGAGGGTTGAGCTTACTCATACATCACATAGCGCAGATAACCTGTTGCTTTGGACACACAAAACCTGGTGGAATGGAGTATCCTGGGTAGAATGAAATATCCTAGGAATGGGTATGACTATCAGGAATTTTGCTATCTCTTTTGCTATCCCCATTTGGGAAAGGCAAGGTAGGAATCAGTCTAGCTGTATATTTAGCTAGTTGTCAGAAGAACCAGTTGAGTCCTGAAATCAGGACTTGGCCTTCTTCAAGAGCTTGCTGAGCTCACTTTGCTTCCTCCTCTGCCTTCCCTGTATAGGGAAGGTGAAGGAACAATGCTGCTCTGAAAGAGGCACTGACTAAAGGGACATATTTTCAACCAGCACCTTGGTTAAGGAGCTGGCTTTGGTCTAGCACAGAGGTCCCCAACCCCCGGTCCACGGCCTAGTGCCAGTCCATGGCCTGAGCCAGACCGGGCCGCCGAGACAGACCTCCTGCCCCCCCCCCGCACGCACTCACCCCTGCACAGCCCCACGCGTGCTCCAGCACGCCTGTGCGAGCGCCGTGCCGCCGTTTGCGCATGCGCACAAGTGCACACGCGCCTGTGCGAGAGAGCGCTTGTGCGAGAGAGAGGGAGAGCTCTTGTTCGCGCATGCGCGTGAGCGCGGTGGGTGCCCTGCCTTCCCCAGCCGGTCCGTGGACCGAAAAAGGTTGGGGATCGCTGCTCTAGCAGGTTTCACCTAAGTAGAGAACAGTTGCACCAAGTGAAGCTGGCTCCCTTGAGGTGTGCAGAAAGCAGGCCACTCCAAACATGTATAGCCTTTGTGTATTCCAACTTAATTTCCAGAGAAAGAGCAGTTTACCCAATCCTTTCAATACATAAAGAATCTTCAGGAAGAAAGAAACCAAATGCTTTGTTATGATCTACACTTAGGACTATTTCATAATAACTTATTTTCCCACAGAGATCAGCACAAGACAGTAACCACAAGATGTCTGACTCTGTCAGCTCCTACCATCTTTATGAAGGTATCCTAAATCCTGATTGTAATGATGGAGCTATTTTTTCTATTAAGGATGATGCCATATCTTAGTTCAGTCTGTGGTGAATGTGGATGCCATAGCTTGGAAATGTTATTTGGAGTACACCTCCCAGAATCTTGCTGGATTGTAGCCATCTTGGCTAAAGGGTTCTGGGAGTTATACTTACCCAAGCTCTGGGAGTTACCAACTTTCCTTAAGCAGAAGCCAGCATGAATCTTCCTTCGTACACACATGTTAAATACATGTTTTGGAACACTGGCAAACTTAACATAATATTGATTATTTTGCCTATTCTGTAGATTGCTGGTCAACTACTAGAGAGAGAGAGAGATCAATTTCAAAAATTGCTTAATTTCATTAAATTTAATTAATTTAATTAAAATATAAGGTATAATGCAACCCTTGCAAATGCTCTACAATCAGATTTGATCACATTTTGAAACCAGGTGGATTCTTACAGAGCAACCTGAGCTGATGATAATAAAGGAGTGCTTTTTAAGAAATGCAATGATCTGCCCTACAAAGTAGATTTTTTTCTTAATTTAACTTGTCTAAAGCTATAAATATGGATGATCTTGCAGCATCTGTTTGTAGTGTGTGTCGATCTTATTCATGCAAACAGCTTTCTTCAACACTGAAAAGTACTCCATCTTTCTCAAAAGAGCAATTTAAAAAGAACCCACTTCAAATCTGTCTTTATTAGGTAGCTGAGCCCGTGTCATACTCTCTAGGCAGCTCACATCTGTTCTTAAACAGGGCTATTATGAAAAGAGTCCTTGAAATGCACCTCCCCTTTAAATGTGAGCCCCCTCTGTGAGTCGTCTATTCCACTTGCTCCTTGATTTCACTTGGCTTCCAGCTGTAATTAAAAAATTAATAGGAAGGGTAGGAGGGGAAAATGATTTATCAGACATTTTATCAACTTAGATTTTCATCTTAATGAACACACAATCCAAGTTGCTCTATTGCAGTGGAGATGTAGCCGAGGATCTAGTTGGATCACCAGGTTTCTGTTTGAAATCTGGTAGGGTCAGATAACACAATCCAGGTACTCATGGAGGTTGACAGCTACCTTGGAGACACTTTGTCTTTCTGAGTGTGGGCTTGGTGTGATGCATTCTTGTGTACAGTTTGTCAAGAGCAGAAAGAGACAGGCTAAGTTGTGTGGGCCATGCTCCTTGTTAAGCCTTCCCTGACCTGGTGCCCTCTAGATGTGTGATTCCCATAATCTCCAGAGAATGAAAATAATGGGGTTTTCTCTAGAGCTTGGAACATTTACTTCTAGGATTAAAATGTCCAGAATACTCCAGCCAGTAGGCCAGTCCACAAAGGTAAAATTTTCATGCTCTGAAGTTGCAATCCAACACAGCTGGAGAGCAGCAGATTGTGGAAGCCTGTTCCAGTTCATCTAGCAGTGATGGCTGAATCTGGATCCCAGCTGTTTAGTTAAAGCATCCAGGATGCCAGCTTTTAGCTGCCTTCGTGTCTACCCAGGAAAACGAATACAGTTGATAAGCCTTTCGGTTCCTGAAAACTTCCAACAGCTGTTCCTCTTTTCTGCTAGTAGTCCCATATAAAAATCACTTCATCTGTACCACAGCCCTGGGGCTTGTATATCGCAGCTCAATGAGAGAGACTGTTTTGTTGTCTTATTTAATAATGAATAAGACTGCACAAGATAAATAGTGGAGGTCCCTGAGAGACGTGGCTAATTGCATTCTCAGCATAGCAGAGACACCACTTTGTAGTACGGAGAGCTGAGCTCTGGAAATGTTCCCAGCATGCTCAGTATCAAACACAGCTTCAGAGGAACTTAGCTGTCTTGAGACAGCTGCTTTACTTTCCCCTCTTGTTCAAAAAGTGCTTTGGAATGGAGAAATGTTGTCTTCTTTCAAGAGTGTACAGTTTTTAAGTTTCAGTACCAGGAGAATAAAAATATAGAACCACAGGAATTAGTATTAGGGTGTGATTACTCAGTGGGGAAGATACACTTTGATCTGCTGCAGTTTGCACCTGTGGAAATTGGGTCTCCATGGTGAAATGGCTGTAGCTGTCCAGATACATCTGAGCTCCAACAACTGTATAGTTGCACCCTCAGAGAAGTAATGCAGAAGGATGCTTCAGTAACACTGCTCTGATTGGATCTTGTCCTGCATATCTCTAAATGTAAAGATTCCAACAAACTCAAGTTCTGCCTCCTGAAGGCATCTGTACGTTTATCTGCCTCCTGAAGGTGTGCTTACCTTTCCATAGCGCTGTCCAAGGATTTCCTTCTTTCCTTTCTAGGCCGGGGGGGGGGGGGAAATGCTCCAAGAGGTGACACCAACCAGTACATTCTTAAATGGCCTTGTGCTGGTGGGTTATTGTGCTTTTGCAAAGTGAGCCTGGATGAGAGTGGGCAGCAGGAGAAGTACAATAATGGAGCTTGGCTCCGACTGTGAGACAAGCCAAGACTACAGCTGCTACTCTGCAGGCTGTTGCCTCCCCTGCTTCCTTTGTTGTTGCTACTGCTGCCCTTCACATGGGTATAAGTGGGGGAGAAAAGAAAGAGCCATGCTGGGCCCCCATGAAGAGTCATCTGAGTCCACTCCCCCACCCCACCCCCATGGTGGTGACAGCAGCGGCAGCAGCAGCAGCAGAACCTGCCTTAAGGTGCCAACAAGTGCTAGTTTTCAGTTTACACCTCTCTTTTAAAAATTGTTCTCCTAAGTCTTAACAACTAAGGGTAAGCAAGGGTCACCCCCAGCAAGGGAGGGAGGGAGCAGGGGAGGGAACGGTGCCCACTTTAGGGGAACCAAACCCCCCGTGAGCAACTTTTTGCTCCGTATCAGGCAGTCACACTGGACTGAAAGTGAGCAAACGCAATGCGAGACTGATTGGTAAAAATTTAAACCACCCTGCCAATTGAAGAAAAAAGACAATTCCTTGCTCATATCTATATATAAAATATACATATAAAACATTAAAATTAATCAGTGCCCAGTGCAATGCAGATTACAGGGTAAGTGATAAATGTATTGGCCCCCTAGTAACATGCAAGGAGTTTCTTCCTGCTGAGTGCCCCTAGAAAGTACATTTATTCTTCATGCAACTGAGTATTAATTACCTTCCCCAAAAATATAGTTGGAAGGGGTAAATAATACTATACATATATTTGCTGTTGATATAGACATTACCAGATGGGACTGAGCCATCTTTTAATACACAAGGGATTATTGACGGTGTCTTCTCAAGATTCATTTCCCCAAGATGGGTTCCTGACAGGAAGTCTCTTTTAATCACATATACAAACCTCAAAAGGCCAGGAGCAGTCCAGTTGGCACGACATTGCTTTGACTAGTTCACTGAGAGTGAAGCAGCTATAACATAGAACATGCGCAAAATAGATTTATGATACACCCCACAAACGTCAATGCTGGCTTAAAGTATGTTTAATGTGCATTCAGCCTCCCTCGTGTACAATCTTATGTGCAACTTATTGTCTGCAATGACAGTCTCTGGGAATCTGTTGTGATACTATGTAAGCAATTAGCACTGAATCAGAAACTTGTAAAAAGCTGATAACCCGTCTTCGGTACTGAAAGCCGTTTCCTTTAGGGATGGATAATTCTGTCAAGTTTTGTTTTGCACAGCTTTTACATTGTCATAAAGGTTGGGAAAGTGTTTGGGTTGCAGTCTACCAGAACCCTCAGACGGCTGGCTGAGGAATTTGGAAGTTGTAGTCCAAAGAAAAGAGCAAGACTTCAGTTCTTACCAGTCAGAATGCTGACATGTGAAGCACTTTTTTTTATGTCTTCCATGTGGAAGCTGTAATGTTTCCAGTCTCAGGTGAGGTAGACCTCCTTGTGGGCAACTGATGGAGAGAATCAGAGGAGTATTTTTAAGTCTCCAGCCCAAGCATGGCTTGGGGGCCCCTCCTCCAAGTGCCACTGGCTGCCTGAGATTTTATGGCTGGCAGCAATTCCACCAGAAAACCATATTTGCACAAGGTGCCCGGGAAGAAGATGCCTGGCATTGGATCAGATGGAAGTATTCCTCCCACCTCAAGATACAAACTGGGCCTCCAGTAAGTGCCCAGGGTAACCCTAGCTTTCCCTTTCGGGTTAAGACTTAACATATTCACTATTGAAGAAATTTTCTTCCACTGCATCGGGGAGATTGAAGTCTCCAGAAGCAGGTTAGCCGGCTTACAAACCCTGAAGCAAGTTGACCTGGCCTTCAGTGGTGCTACTATGCTTTTAATCATAATGGAATTGTAAGAAAAAGGTTCCAAATGCATTTATTACACATTTTATTTAAAATATTTATATCTCACCTTTCTCCTAAAAAGGACCCCAAATGGCTCCAGTATTAAAAAATAAACAGTATTAAAACTAAGAACAAGAAATTATTACAATATTTAAAAAGAATTAAAATATAATATTAAAATATTTCATTTCATTGAAATGAAAGTGGGGGAGGAATCAACTTGTATGTATTTTATATGAATTTTTTATTGGCATCTAATGTAACTTCAAGATAGTCAAAGAACTACTGCCAATTTACCTCACAAGGGAAATAGTCAGGAAGCACACAAGTTCCTTAGCTTAGAATCAGTAGCTCTGAATGCTAGTATTTTGCATCTACAAAGGCATACTGCTAGAAGTTACTTTGTGTTTTTTCTACAGCAGCCTTCCACAACCTAATGCTCTCCAGATGTCTTATACTACAACTTCCATCGTTTCCATATAAAAATACTGCTGACCAATGTGGGACTATGGATTATGGGTGCTGTAGTCAAAACACCTTGAAGATGGCAGGTCAGGGAGACTGTTCAGCAGCATGCAAAATTCCCTATATTTTCCATCGTCTTAATGTACTTTACTGAACACTTCTACAGTTCCATAGGCATGCTGATGTTCATCCACCCTGCTCTCTCTTGGTAGCACACTATAATTCTGAATGACCATACACTGGAAGTTTGCACTTTGCATGTAATTACGCTACCAGTCCTCTTCATTTTATTTGTTTAGTTTTTAGGTTGCCTCATATATTTTTGTCCAGACTGTTGGTTTTTTTAATGCAATTTTGTAAACGATCATGAATACTGATAGTGCTATTTGAATAATTAATAATATTTTGACAGCATTACCTAGACTAGCTCTAATTATTTTTTCTTTGAAGAGCAGTGAAAGCTCCTTTCCAGCTTTCTAAATTCTTGATCTCAGGTGGGTACAATAGCATAAAACTATAAGGTATTCATATCAAACAATTTAATGTGCCTCTTCTCTTTTTGATTAGTTAAACCTGAAACAGCAATCAGAAGGCCTCCTCAAGATAAATGACATGCTAAGTTTCTACAACTGTGAGGATGTGCTACAAAGAGCTACTTGCATATGCTCATATTATTTAGATATTTTTAACAAACATACGTCAGTGCTTACCTGTAAATGTAAGGATGTGGATACACCTCTTGGTTTTTTCACAAGAAGACATATAACGTAAAAGAATCGTGATGTTTAGCTGGGGAAGGCTTATGAACATACACCTTACAGTGCAGCAGACCCTTGGCTCATCTGACCCAGCATTTTTGGCACTGACTGCCAACAGCTCTCCAAGGTTTCAGACATGATTCTTTCTTTGTGCAAATGGAAATGTCAGGGCCTATACTGTACCTCTCAGGGCCTGTCCCCACTGGTATATAGATACAATATATGGATTACTGATGGATCAGAAAAATAAACCTTGTCCGCAAGTGTTTCTACTTAGAACAATCCATCCTTCCCCTTTAAGAGCTGTTGCACACCCTTCTGGCCCAGTGGTAGGGCATGCATTCTTTTTGGCACACTCATTGTTTAGCCTATATAGCTGGGAAATAGCAGCCTCCAGCAGCCAAGGGGGAGTGAAAGTGGGGGGAGAATGGGAAAAGGGAAGCAGGGAGGGTGGGTGGAAGAAAAGAGAATGGCAAGGAGAGCAAAGAGAGGAGCAATATAGAAAAAAAAATGATTTCACTTCCCCTGACCCTTCTCAGAAGGTCAGGGGAAGTGCTTCATTGGCAGCTGATTGGGCTACAAGGGGTTGTTTGCTGTGGTAAAAGCATGCCAAATGGCACATTGCTGCTCCCCCTGACCTCAACAGACCCTTTGTATCCCAATCCACTCCACACCCAAAACAACCAGTCTGGACAGGCCCTCGGGTATGGTATTTAGGCTTCTTCACCCTGTATTGTGGTCCCAGCCCAAATCAGGGGTGCTGCAAGTTGCTATTTTGCAAAATTTAAAGAAAACAAAAAATGGATGATAGATCTCTATAATCTCATTTCGCTCTGTCCATGGATTTCACATGCTTTCAGGGGTTACTCCTTGTTAGTATCATCAGGTCTTTTTACAGAGCATCTGGTGGTACTAACTTTTCACAACACAATCTGGTGAAACTAACCTGGATTTGATCCAGTTACAAAAATGTCATTCAGGCTGTTGGAATGAAAAGGACTTGTTTTCTCTGAGCGCTGGTCTGTGAATGCTTGTGTGTAACTTTCAGACAGGTCCTTACTAATAAAAAACAAAGAAACTATAGGACCTGGGAAGCCAGGTAATTTGCAGTTTCAGAATAAAGTGCTCCAGACTCTTTGTTCTTAATGCTATCTTACATGAAAAAAATGAGAATGGAAATTTGTGTCCCAAACTACACATTTGTTATAATTTGCTGCAGAAGTTTTACTGCAGATTATGAGCGAAGAAGAATAAACCTGCTTAAAACACATGGCAGTTTCCCACATTTAAAAAGAGAATGTGTAAGCATGAAACCCCACCCAATGCCATCCAAAGGTAGAAGGCTGGGGTGAGAAAACCGCAGCCTTCTACTCTTTGGTGGCAACAGTAGGACTTCCTCTGTGGTCAGCTTCCTCCTCCACAGGGCTTGCTTGTTTAGTGGTTGGCTGGATGACAGCAGCAGTAGTGATAGCAGCTGAGAAGTGTGCTCACAGCAGCAATAGCAGCATGAGGGTCTCCGTAGCCACCACAGACACAATGGCACTGCTCCCTGGTTGTCAAATCCAGCCACCTGCCTGACATGCAAGCCCTGCAGAAAAGGAAGCACTCTTATGCCCTGGCGAATCACTGCAATTTAAGGGAGTGCACACTGGGTGCCATTTTAAACTGCAGTAGGACTCACGTCATGTGAAGTTATCAAAGTTGCTTTGAATGCCATGTGGCTTTTACCAGGTATTTAGTTTCAGCCTGCGTAATGGCAGAATCCATCACTCCAACAGAAGTAGCTGTACTGCTTGAAGTGCTTGTTAAGATTTCTCTATTTATGCCATAGAAATACGTAGCATGCTTAAATATGCTAGCTAACACATTATCCCTTTAATGAAAAACCTTCAGAAATGATCAATTGAACCTCAGAAGTGTTCATATAAGATGGATCTCACTCTCAGCTGCCCATTGCTGAACTGGCATTGGCAGCATTCTTGGCAGGATTTAGGGGCACTCTTACGCATGAGTTCCTAATTCCCCATCTGGCAGTCTTCATAAAACATGAGAGAGAGAGAAAGATCAGAAGTTAATAGAAAAAGTGCCTGTCCCGGAAGAACACTCATAACAAGATGGCATTAAATTATTGGGCACTTATCTTGTCTTATCAAACATATGGCTGCTTTCGAAGGTCCTCATAAAAATCAAGGCAACCTGCTTTAGAAAACCCACATAGCTGCCTGATTCTTTGTATAGTGAGGAAAGCTATCAAAAGTATCTGAAAACAAACGTAAAGCACGCTAATAATTTTAGATGTATATCCTGAAACAAAAGGCCATATTCATTATTATTGTTAGCAGTAGTAGCAGCAGCCATAGTAAGCAGCAGCAGCTCCATTGAAGGCGATAAGGACATAAATACAAATTCAAGCAGATTTTAGCATTCACAGTGTAATCCACACTGGGAGAAGTCCCACTGAATACACAGAGACTTGGTTCATCATGAGCATGTGTAGAATAAGAATCAAGCTGTCTGTGGGCATTCTACACAAACAGATCAAGAACTGCATAGATGGTAAAGAAGTGTCATGTTCACCAGTCTCATCACAGCCCGGGTAGCATATAGTATTTTAAAGAATATAATTTTGGAACTACCCACAAGAACTTGGTGCACAGTCTGAAGAAGATGAATTATCATCAAAAGCTAGTTGTTTGTTGTTTGATATTTTTTGTGTGTGATCTAATAAGGTTTCACCTGCTCCTGCATTTGCATTGTTTTGGAAACCACACAAGCCTTTTCTGATGTATTTTAAGAGGGACTACTTAGAGATGCTCATTGGAAGGACAGATCCTGAAGCTGAGGCTCCAATACTTTGGCCATCTCATGAGAAGAGGAAACTCCCTGGAAAAGACCCTGAAGTTGGGAAAGTGTGAAGGCAAGAGGAGAAGGGGACGACAGAGGACGAGATGATTGGACAGTGTCATCGAAGCTACCAACATGAATTTGACCCAACTCCGGGAGGCAGTGGAAGACAGGAGGGCCTGGCGTGCTCTGGTCCATGGGGTCACGAAGAGTCGGACACGACTAAACGACTAAACAACAACAACTTAGAGATGTCCTCTATTGGAGGGGATGTTAAGTTAAAGATAACTAGCATTAAGAAGAGAAGGCAAGGGCTTTGCTGGCACCCATCTGCTGTGAGCATCTACAGAACAGACTCAATTAGCATATAAAGAGAGATATATATATCTATCTATTTGAGATTGATGCGGAAGCTTCAAATGGTGCAGAATGCGGCGGCCAGACTCCTTAGTGGGGTGAGAAAGTACCAGCATATCTCTCCCACTCTGGCTGCCTTGCATTGGCTGCCCATTCGCTTCCGCATTGACTTCAAAGTGTTGATGATGATGTATAAAGCCCTAAACAGTTTAGGAGCTCGATACCTGGCAGATCGCCTTCTCCCACCTAGATCTACCTGAATCACTTGCCATAGCCAGGAGGGACGGTTGAGGGGCCTAATGCTGAGAGAGGCCCGGAAAGAAAGAACAAGAAACCGGGCCTTCTCGGCAGTGGCCCCTCGGCTCTGGAATAACCTCCCATCAGTGATCCGCCTGGCTCCCTCGCTGGGTGTTTTTAAGAGCCAATTAAAAACTTGGCTCTTTAGGCAGGCCTTCCCTCCTGTCAATACTTGACTTTATTTTTATTATAATTTTCTGTTTCCCCATCTTGAGCATTATTAAGCATTACCAATCACTATTGTTTTGAATTGTTTTTAACTGTTTTAGATTACAATGTTTAATGGAACCCGTCCGGAGTAGACTCTGTCTAAAAGGGCGGGATAGAAATCTAATAAATAAATAAATAAATCCCCCCAGCCATTGGGAAGAAAAAGAAGCCAGCACTGGGGTTGGACTCAATGGCCTTATAGGTCCCTTCCAACTTAATTCTTCTATGATTGCAATCAGGAGGTGATAAAATATCAACCCTTCAAACATGCATTTTCCCCAAAGCTTCTGTGTCTGCACAGTCAAGTTATTTCCCAATGATCATTCACCTTAGAAAGCAAAATAATTTGCAGCTGATGGAGCTCCAAAACCTTGTGGCAGTAAAAATAAACATCTTTATTTTTTGAGCTAGCTTTGCAAGGCTGATGCCTCATCTGTTTTTGCCCACAGTCGTTCCCACTATGGGGAGATGAATTGCATTACTCTGTAAATTATAGTTATTACCTCTCTAAATATGCATCTATGCATATAAATTAGTATTAGCATATGCAGTTTTTCACTAAATCACCATACCGTCCTCTCCCCTTTTCTGGGAGTAGCAGTGATGTTGTATATTATCTTCTACTTTTTTCCTGCTGAGGAACAGCCATGCTAGTCATGGCCTTGTCAATTCCACTTTTCTATCCATGCATTTGTGGTCTAGGTATCTAGTCAATGGTCCTGCCCTATTAAGTGGTACACTAATCATAATTCATAATTGTTTGGAGCAGATGGGGGTGAAGGTTACTCTTTAAAAATACCACTGCTGTAATGTATCAGAATAGGCAGACCCATTTGAGAAGAATGGCCTTTTCCATTCATATCTAGGGCAAAGGAAATAATGAATAGCAATAGATAACACATTAACTTTTATAGAGTTTTTCAGTGGTTTCAATAATACATCTTTCTTTTCTTTTAAAAGAACAATTACAAAGGAAGTTTCCACCTTAAGTAAATATAATATACTCCTAGGCTCCTTTAATCACATCCACAAAACCAGAAACTAATAATATCTCTCTATTCTGAAAATAATACCCAGGGTGATGTAATGGATAGAGTGACGGACTAGGACTCAGGAGGCCTGGGTTCAAATCGCTGCTCAGCCATAGAAACTCACTGGGAATGTGGAACTGGTAAAACCGTGCCTTAAATACCTCACTTAATTTGAAAACCCTATTAGGGTCACTATAAGTTGGTTCTGACTTGTTGGCAAATAACACAACATTCTAGCTAGTTCTCAAATTTTGTCTTTGAAAGTATACAGAAAGATGTGCTGCATCACAGCTATTTTTAACTCAGGAAAATCCTGAAAATGCACTGAAGTCAAACTGAGTATATGTTAGTTGTTTCACCATCCACCCAGCAAAACATTCTCAGTTCCTCCATCCACTAAGTCATATTAATAATAATAAATATGTGCCGTAAAATAAATTCTGACTCATGGTGAACCTTTTCAGGTAGAGAATATTCAGAATCTCCCAGGGAGACTGCGAGGAATTGAACTCTGGCTCTGCAGTCAGATACCTAAACCACTGAGCTATCTAGCCAGCTAAGCTATATACAACATTTGGGCATAGAAAAATGTTATCCTCCCTTATGAAATCCAAATGAAAACTAGTGTTTAAGAAATCAGATGTACCTCAAAACGTTGCAGCATATCCTTGTCTCTCTGAACAGAAATACTGCTGATTGCAGTTCCATCCATTGATTTCCTCTAAGCCATTGTTTCCCAAACTTGGGTCCCCAGATGTTCTTGGATGACAACTCCCAGAAATCCTGGCCAGCATATCTAATGGTGAGAGTTTTAGTCCAAGAACATCTGGGGACCCAAAATTGGGAATCACTGCTCTAAGCAAGTCATTGCATACACACATACACATGATTTTCTGGTTTTCTTCTCCAGCTGCTACTCAATAATCTATAACTGCCAATCATGCTCATTACTCATTACTATTTTTTCAGTTTTTGTCCTACTTTTGAGTTTGTGTGGCATGTGTATGGTTCTCTGTGTTTATCGTATTGCTGCAAACCTCAGAGTTGTTCCTTCTTGTTCTTGAGTGGTACTGCTTTGACTCAAATCCCTGTCTATACATACCATCTGAACCCAGTTTAAGAGGCAATGATGCAGTCATATAATTATGTGTTGAAACTCAACTTACATGTTCCCAAGTAGCTTTAATGTCAGGACTGTGTGAATCAGCCAAGGAAGAGGACCTTACTAGGGTCCATAATTAATTAACAATACTGTTGCCACAGAACTGTTGGAGCTTTTACAACCTTGTGTGCTGCCTGTAGTTAGTTTGATTGGGAGGGAATTTTCTGGACTGGAGTGACTGTCAATCTATCCAGCACTAACCCATCATTCCCTCCTACCTCTGAATTCAAAGATATCTCTTTAGTTTGTTGGAAGGCAGTCTGTTTGTTAGTTTACTGTTGATCTGTTCACAACTGTAAGTCATGAAATATGTTTATTCTTTCTCCTACAAATGTCTCAGATTGAGTTATTGAGACTATAAGTGCCAGATAATGAGAAAGGGGTGAACTATTTGGGAAGTTGGAGTATTCTCCTCTGTGAGAGTCTGTACCTGTGCTGTGTAGCAAAAAGGAATTTAACTAGAAATTCAAAACTCTGCAACAAGAACTACCATTAATTTCAGCAGGCTCTGTAGACAGGCAACCTGGTGCTCTCTAACTGATTTGAACAGCAGCTCCTATTAGTTCTGGACACCATGGTTAGTTGTCAAGGCATATGGGAGTTGTTGTCCAAAACATTTGGAGAGCACCAGTTTCCCTGTCTCTGAAAACAACAACAATGGTTAGCAAACTGCTTTGCACTCTGGCAGTTTTCAAATGTCTCTGGCTAGGACAGTTTCAGCATTCACTCTGGGAATATAGCACAGCAGTCTTATGTGACTCATGGAAAACTTTCAGACTCTGAATTGCAAGAGAAGGAAAGAGAAAGTTTCTAATTAGGCAGGACTCCTCCTGGCAGAACATACAGTAATTATAGGGATACAGAAATTGTTCAAGCAATGTGATTTGAACCCACCACTTCCTGATTGACAGTAAGCTTATTTTTGCCTCCAATATGTCATCATATCCTGGGGAGGAGGGGAGATGGAAGTATTCTGCTCTCTAAGGAGATTTCATAGCTTCCTTTCTTTTTGCAGTGGCAGTGAATAATTAATTAAAGGCAAATGTTTTATCTGCCTCATTGGCATTCCATAACCGAGGAAGCAGAAATGTGCAAACTCAAGGACTGCCTCCACAATTTATCATTAGAATCTTATCTCAGTTGTTTAGAGTTATGCCATTTCTCAGGCAGCTAGAAAAATACGAGACACCTATTTTATGAATAAATAAATGTCTTTTGCCAATATCTAATTAAAAGAAAATAAACACTGAAAAGTTAGATGTAGTGTGTGTAAAGTGAAGTGATAGATCCCCATGTGTCTGTGTAGGCAAAACAAAATATGTACTCACAAAAACATTAACTAGGAACAACTGCTGAAGGAAATCTGCTTCAGAGACTTCTGGAAGCTTCTCCAGTCATATCCTAAAAGAGTCAATTCATGTGACCAACTTACATCAGTCATTTTTTGAGTTCTAAAAATCTCATATTCATTTCACATTGATCTCTACATTTCCCCACACATACTCCACCAATGTACGTAGCAACTTCAGAGATTTTCACATAAAGTCTGGACTGCTTTATGACATTGTGAAAGTGGTCAAATCACCATAGAACTCTCCACCTCAAAGGTAAATTGCTGAATTTGCTCACATACTGACTTCCTCCTTGTCTCAAATGTTACAGGAAAACAGACACTGCCATTATCATGCCACTTCCCACTATATGCTAAATTGGTGGTTCCTGCTACAATTTATAAAATGTCCTCTTTACACTGATCTTATTCTTCAGCACATCCCTCCTTCAGTGTGTGTTGTTGCAGAGTCTGCTATTTCCATGAGGGTGTGTAAATGGACTCAGCAGGTGAAGCCACACAGGTGATCATCACAGACTCTCCGCCCTCATGTGTGTCCTGTGCCCTCAGATGTCCTGACTTTATTTATGCTTACATTGCCTGAAGGGGGCTGAACAGGGTTGTGACCATTCACATTATTCCTTTTCACCAAGTTATTTTGTCATCCTAGAGTAATGGAAGCCTTGCAGTGTATCAAGCATATCACTCATATTATAAGGCCAAAACCTAGCTTTGGAGAAAACAGCTGGCTAGACAAGAAGTGCAAACCTGAACATGGTCAGGAAGGTGTCTCCTCACATAGATGGTGACACCTACTTGGCACGTGTATGAAGCATGTCATCACGGTTCAAAACAGAACACACCTATCAGAATACTGAGGCAGAGCATGATAGGAAACCAAATACGCCAAAGTACTTCATCATGATGTTTCTTGCTGGTCAAAAGCCAAAATGGAAAAAAAAACCCTGTAGTTTCTAGTAGCAAAACACAGGTATACATATTGTGTTTTAAAATTTAAAAAACCCCTATGAAATTGTTTACAAGGCTAAAGCATCATCTGCTTTCTCTATATATGATTACATCACTCTTATTTTATCTAGTTTGCTCATATCAAGCAACGAAAGGAAGCCACAGCCTTTAATTTGCAATACCTGAGCAGAGCTGTTAATGGTAGGACCTTGTGGAGGCCATTAATTCAAAGATTGCATAAACTGGGAATAACAAGTTCACATCTGGTTCGATCACTTGTTTCACTGTAACCCAAATGTGTTTTTTTTAACCTGCTATAATAGCGAGCCGTATTTTTGAAAGGGGAGTGGAAATCAGTTGTCAAAATGCTGATATTTGAAGCACACCTTGTTTCTCACCTGATCCCTAGAATCAACTTCTGCATTGCATTGTTTCCTGCAGCACACAAATGATTACTGTATCCACATGGGAAGCACCTTGTAGATTGTTTCTTCTCCAGTTTCATACAATCACCCCTTAAACAGACACAGAATAGATTGGCCTTTATTCTCCTGCCATCTGTACTAGCATATAATAAGTATGGAAGGAAATTGAGGGGAGCTTAATTTAGCATTTTATTTGAATGACCACCAGCCCAGTGCCCTCTTAGCTAGCCTACTTGCCCTCAGTGGAGGTCACTGTCTTCTCATGCTTATTAAAGTGACATCTAACTGTGATACTCATTTTCTGTTGCTGGTATGGAGGGAGCCACCATCTTGTCCCTCATATCAGGCAGAAAAATCTCTTGGGACATCCCTGTCACCTGCCATTACAAGTTTGTACTAGACATGGGCAAACATTAAAAATAATAATCACCAAATTCATTTAAAAATCACGAATTCATCTATTTGTATTCACACGAATCAATGCCTCCAACAAATACGAATCAATGAATTTTTAGTTATTTTTGATTTGTCAATTTGTTTGGCTATAAAATGGCCCCCCAAGCACCTAGAGACAACAAAAGTGCAGGGAAGTTTCCTCTGACTCTCCTCTACAATTCTTCCAAGTTTGGTGAAGATTGGTTTTCCTCAAGCCAGCTACTAAAGGGTACTTTCCTGGAGGGACCCACTTTGTGGGTGTATAACTTGGATTTCTGGAACCCAATCTTCACCAAACTTGGAGGGATTGTAGACAAGAGTCAAGGAAATATTCTCTATGATCTTGGTGTCTCTAGGTGCTTGGGGAAAACTTTCCTTGGGGACTTACTTGTGGTTGTATAACTCAGACATCTAAAACCCAAACCTTACCAAACATGCAGGACCTATAGAAGAGAGTTGGGGGAAGCTTCTCTGTGAATTTGGTGTCTCTAGGTGCTTCAGGGGCCATTTTATACTGTTTTAAAGTAAAAAAATGAATTGACAAATTGATTCATTGATTCGTCAGGGGAAAAAAATCATAAATACATAATTCGTGATTTGTCAACCTTGCCATATCACAAATCAAAATGAATTACCATTTTTTCTGATTTGTGCCCATCTCTAGTTTGTACCTTGGCACAAATCATTACTTCAGTCTGACATACTTTACAGGGTTATGTAGAGATTTTAAAAAAAAATCTCTTGTACACTGCCAAAGTTAGCTCATGGACCAACTGAGGTAAAGCACCTTATCCCCAAAACTCAAGGGAAGATATCAATAATTACTACAGGAGAAGGAGAGGATCTTAGAGCCACCAAAACACTAACAAGAACATACAAAATCAATGAGAGTTAATGGTATTCCCTACACTTCCAGTTTTCATACAAACAGAGAACAACGTGTTTTGCCAAACAGTATTTTGGTATTTTGCCAAATAGATGTTTAGCACTGTTGTACAGCAAAACGTTATAGTTAAATCATCATCACAACAGAAAGTTCATTTTTGCTTCTGACAAAAACAAAATACACCTCACCAGTATGGCCAAGACTGTAATCAGGTATACCTACTCAGTTTGTGGGCTGGGTGTTAATTTGTCAATGGGCAAATTTGAGGCCCTGGCTGTTCTCCTTTATTCATTTATTATTTTATTTTATTTAATATTTTAGACTGCCTTTCTCCTCAGGCAGCCCTGTTACTCAGAGAAAGCTTGCCTGAAAAGAAAGGTCTTTGCCTGCTTCTGGAAGGAGAGTAATGATGGGGCCAGTCTAGCCTCTTGTGGGAGGGAGTTCCAAAGCCTGGGAATAGCAACAGAAAAGGCCCTCTACTGTGTACCCACCAAGCATATTTGTGAAGTGAATGGCTGCCAAGTGGGTTTTTTTAAATGGGTTGTTGTACTTTACTGCATTGAATATGTTTTGGTGTTGCTTATGCTTTTTGGTATTGTATTTATATTCAAGGAGAAAGGCAGGTTAAAATAGTTTAAATAAATAAATATATTATTATTATCAATCACATACTGAGTCGCTTGACTCGGTGTGTGGCAGATAATGCCTACATAAATGTTTTAACATATAGCGATTAGTGTCTAAAAGATGTGCCATTAGTTTAACTGTGCAACAGGATTTCAGCCTATGTCACATGATAAAAACCAAGGAGACTCTGTAGAACTCTGATGTAGGTGTTACATAGTTCATACAAGTTAAAGACTAGATGGTTTAGTATCCTAGTAGCTAATGGTGAGCGATGGTTGGAGTTGCAGTCCAATAGCAACTGGAGGGCCCCTCATTGGCCATCTGTACATTGAGGGAACCTGTTGGCTGGTCTCTCTCCCTCATGTGTTTACATCAACCCCCAGTGTGTTCCATTATTTGAGAATCTGAGATCACAATACTACTAAAAGGCACACTTCAGCATTGAAACTATTGTGTTGCTTTTGTCCGGAAAGACCTTTTGTACAAAACCACACCAGACTATCTTCGAAAGAAGTCCTACTATAAAACAACCTATTCTCATCACATTAAACTGCACAGAGTTTTTCTTTTCAAGCTTTGATATCAAGAACCACTGAGGCAAAAGAAGAAAAGAAAAGGGAGGGGCAATGAACAGTTTGGAGGAATCTTGCTCTAAAACAAGAAGTAATTAGATACTTTGCCCAGGGAAAAGAAAGGCCTTTGTTCGCTCTGTCATGATGTCCTCTCTTATCATTGTGTGCTCCAAAGCTTGTGAGAGCAGCTCATTAATGAACAAGTCCATTTTGTTTCATCTTGGGTCAAAATGCATGAGAAGAATATAGTGTAATTAAAATTCCGTTTTTTCTGTCTCTAGAGATTTGATGCAGCTATCCTGGTTTGTGTTACCAATAGAAATAATTGGCAAAACCCAAACAGAGAATGTATTAATGCCACTAACAAAACAGTATATTTGATAGGCTGCTTGCCACTCGACAATATTGTGCTAATTATGGCAACACTGAGTTTTATTACTCAGCAGCAGTGTTTGCAGCGATTAAGAAGATTCATAGATAAACTGACCCCACTATGGAGAGCTCTTTTCAATACACCAAAAGCTGCTTTTCCTCTAGAGATAAATTTGGAAGCACTCTCAATATTGTAGTATCTCAGGGTCGTATGAGTCACATACTAGATTTAAGACAAGGATGTAGAGAATTCTTCAAAGAGAGCAGGAAACATAAGTTTCAATACTTCTTTCTGATTACGGATGTTAAATTTTCTCTGTTTTGATCTTATGAATCACCTGCAATTTTTCCCGTGCAATGTATGTTATGCTTTCCCTCTAAAGTTTCCATTGATTTATGCATTCATCTAATACATGCATTTCTTTCTAATTAACTGAATAATGTTTGTGCATTTGTTTGTTTGTTTATATACCAGCTTTCTAACAAAAAGGATACTGTACAAGGCAGCTTACAGGATTAAAAGAAACAATATTAAAAGCTAAAACAATAATTACAATACATGTATAGTATTACAATAAATAAAAAGAATGAAAGAAATATAATATTAAAACTGTTAATTAAAACAGTAGTAAAAATACGTTAAAACTAGCAACAATAAAAAACCCTCTTAGACAGTAAGTTCTTTTTTTCTCACTGCACATTTTAGCCATTCACATTTTAAAATGTGCACACTTTTTGTGAATACATTTTTTCTCCTCAATACCCTACTAGTGTCAAAAAATGTGAATTCTCAAGGCAAAGTGTGGATTGTCTCACAACTCATTTCAAGAATTGTGCAATGGCTATTTTTGCCAAGACTGCTGAACCAAGGAAAACTGTCTTCCAACTCTACTTCCATCTTGGCTATGCAGAGACAAGAGTGTGGATGGTATTGTGTTCTACCAACAAAAGACAGTCTGAGGTCCTGATTATACTGTTAATCAGTGGCATTCGAATTACATGTAGCTGCAAATGCATTGATGTTAAAAAAAAGTTGATCACACAATGCACAGTGGATCTCACGTTTCCCCCATCCCCGGGGCTCACATCCTGTTTGGAAGTGCGCCATTTAACCTCCTTCTGGCAGGGTCATTTATTTTAGCTCAGGGCTGGGTCATGGTGTAATGCCTCGAATTGACCAATGTGCCCTCTTCTCCTGTCATAAATTGCTCCCTGTCTGATTGCCCTCTGCCACCCTACTCCTTGCCTCCCTGACCCCTTGCTCGCCCTCCCTGCCCAATCCCCCTGCCAGCATGCCTGCTTGCCTCTCAGCCCCCTCGCTTGCCCTCCCTGGCCGATCCTCCTCCTGCGATCACTCTCGCTCATCTTCCAGTCCCCTTGCGCACCTTCCCTGCTCAATCCTCATATTAAAAGTTTTCTCAAGAGGACAGTGTAGAAATGAAATGCCTTAACCAGTATCTCAAGGAGACGCAGACAGCAATTTATATATCATGTGACTTTAAATTGCAGCAAAAAACCTCCTATGCATATCCTGGGGTTAATCAGTAATGTAGATAAACTCTGAGGTTAGTTTTCTTCCAAATGCAAATTTCTGAGGGTGGATTTAGGAGGTCAAGGGATGAGGAGAGGAGTAGAAAGTCCCATATGAGTGGGTTGCCTCTGCATTGTTGGTTTTTTAACCAGAATATTCTAGGCTTTAGAAAAATCACTACTTTCTTCTTTAACAAGTGGCATAAAGAAGAATGGAAACAAAACAAAACAGATACCACAAGGCAGAAGTTATTGATAGCCTCCCTTAAGATCCAGATTCATAGGGAGAAATAGATCCAAACCACTCCCGGCTAAGGGGAAGACAAATATATTCTTTATTGGGTGTGGGGAGGGAACAGGCAACTGCTGCTTCCATTGACCAATCTGAAACAACTCAATACTGGCAAAGGAATTGTAACACTTAAACAGTTTGTTAAAGCTGAACCCAAAATATTTTGCCCAGTAATGTTCATAAAATTGGGGTAGAGGGGAAAAAACTGCTTTAAAGGTTGGATTAAGTGGCACATGAATTTCATAAATTTCCATCTGACTTTAAAGGCAAGGTGACTGGCATTCCCCCCCCCCCTCTCTCTCTCTCTTTAGTCCTTTCTGCTGTCCCAGCTACGTTTCTAAAACAATGCTCATGAGAACAATGCTGAATAGGCTTTTTTTGTTGTTAAGGGGAAAAAATTCAAGAAATAAAACACTCCAAAGCAAGGTAAAACAAAAGTTCTTGAAATCTTTCCTGAGAGTGATTTAATATCTTCTCCCATCTTTGTGGAGGAATAAAATAATCCCCAAAAAGTGGAAGGGGGATATTCAGACCAACAATATATTACTAGCAATTCTAGTATTTAACGTCCTTTTCTATTTATGATGAAAATTCAAGCACTTTCAAATGCATTTATGCTGCTGCAGCTTCTAAGCAGACCCTGAGGACAGCCCTTAGGGATGATCCTTTTGTTTTTGCACAAAAAACAAAACAACACAGAAGAAACTCTTTTGTGTGTGTGTGCTTCTTCTTTCATTGATTCCCAAAACAGAGCCTCTAACGCACAAAGGATTTGTATTAACAAAAGAGATGTACCTGAAAGTGTAATGTCTCTTTTGTGTTCCCTCTTTCATGTAACCTTTTTTTCACCTTTGTATGTCGAATCTTTTTTTTCACTCATTGTATGTAACCTTTTTTTAACCCTTTATATATCATACTATCTGATAAATTTTCCATCCAATACTATTGCAAGGACTATTGCAAAGACATCGCATGACCAATGGAGGCTGTAAGCAACCAATCAAAAAGTCCAGGGGAGGGGGATGTGGAATCCGATGAGAGTGTCCTTTTTGCTTCTATAGGGGTGTGATTATTGTGTGCTGCTGAGCTCCTAGTACCTCCATCTTGGATTGTCATTGCTGCCTGCCTGAACTTGCATCTTGGATCTTTTCTTTGTTGTGAGTTTTTTCTTGAGTTTTTAGGGGATTCCCTCTCCCCAGTCCTTTGCCAATATGCCTCTTTGGGATTTTTTTTTAATTCACCCTCTCATTTTTGGGGGGATTCCCGCCACTTTGAATTTTGTTTGTTTGTTTGTTTCATTTCTGGGCTCTTCAATTTTTTGGATTATTTTGGCTGCTGATTGGGCATGGCCTGCCTGCTTGATTCAAGGCAGAGAAGATAAGAGAATGTGCCAAGTGGTAGGAGGGAGAGAAATCTCCCCGTATTCTAGTCGTTTTGGTTTCAGGGAGCTCTGTATTTTTTTTGCCTTTATTTGCTTCCTTTGTTTCTTGTGTTTTTTTGTGAAACTTTTTAAACATTTTGCAAATTTCCCCGGGGGGCTGGTTTTCATGTTTGATTTTTAAATTATTTTGTTAATTTATGGTGTAATTATTCTGTTAAAGGTGTGCAAAAGAAAGAAATTTGAAAATTTTCACCATTCACATCCCTACCCCTTATAGAGTACAGTGGAGTAAACCACTGTAATATTTCTCATTCTGATTTGTTTGTTTCCCTTTTTTTTTAAACAGCATGTTTGCATGACCCAAGAAAAGTATAGAGGTTAATTTTTTTTAGGTGGTGGTGGTCTGTAGCTTGCTCTTAGAGTAGACATATTTCATGCAATAGATCCCAAGTTTAGTTTCTGGCTTCCCTCACCATAAAAATAGCCAGGTAGAAATGATGGTGATAGAACTATACCGCAGATCTAGGACAGCTATTGCCAATCTCTGTGGGCAATATTAGGCTTGACAGCACCCAAATCTGAGTTATTAAAAAGCAGCTTTATAAATGCTGTTCTTCCAATGCAACCATTTCCCTAGATGTGTTAAAACTCCAAAGTTACCTGCCTCATTAAGCACAGAGCCTGAACCACTTTAGAAAAATAATCATGTCAGACACAGAGAGAGGTTTTAGACAATGAACAGGAATATATTTCACTCCATTCATGGCAATTAAAAAAAAACAGGTCGGAAAGTAATAATGGAAGGGATGGCGCTTTATCAAAGGGACATTATATTACTGTATGTAGAGTAATTGAGGAGTATGGGATAGTTGGTCCAATTTCTGTAGCTTCTGTAAAGCAGCTCAGCTTCGGAACCAGACCATATTGTTCCTGTTTGCAACTCTGTCCTGCTTTCTCCCCTCCCTCTGTCGCTCAGGATGGGTACCTATTCTGTTTTCTTTGTCATTCTGTGAGTGCGTTAAGAGATAAATATCTGTAATGACAGCAAACTACTAATATTTTGTTGCATGGCTGCTGAAGATACACAGCACGTTAATCAGCTGTCATCAAAATCAGGCAGCAAAATGTCATCTCTAACTGTGACACCTTTTCATTGTGTGAAACTGTGGCATAGATGAAGCAATGGTTTTGTTGTGAAAATCTTTATCCTGTTTCCAGAAGACTGATTACCAACATCATTGTGTTCAACTCTAAGCCCAAAATTGCCAGGCTGGCTAAGGGATTAATTAAAAGGCCAACTTTTTAAAGTTTAATTTGCCACTAAGCAGGGCTTCTTCTACAATGGTCTTTCCTGGAATACAAAGCTTTGACTTCAAAGGCAGGGATGAATCGGAGGGTATTTTGAGAGTAATTATATACGATTATGAAATCTGAAACATCATTACTGCAGAGTGAGTTGGCAAGTCTGCCGGCTCACAACAGAGAACTCCATGGGAGCCAACAGTGTGATCTTCTCAGCCACATGTCCTACTGCTGCCCTGAGGAAACATTACCCATAAATGCAAATTAGCCCCCAACACTGCAGAAAGTTGCAGGTCACTTTCTCATTACCAGCAATGTTTTCACATGCATGATTCATGGAAACCATCTTAAAGGCTTCTGCTTCCCATAATACTAAAAGAGAAGCTGCAAAAAACATCAGGAGAACTTTTTGAAAGTAAGCCCCCCCACACACTTTGGTTTATAAGAGATTATTCATTATTCATTGCTCACAGCTCAGGCTGAATGTTAATTGATTCATTCTACTGGCTATTTGTCCAGCTGCACACATTCTTATTTGCAATTATTCTACTTAATTAAGCCTATTCTTCCAATCGGAGGGCATACATCTTGCTACTCAGTATAACCAGCACACTGCCAAAACTGCTTTACAAAGAAAGCAAACAGCAGAAGTAAATGCTGTTCATTAGAACTATATGAATAAAAAACAAAACCCCCACAGTGGCCAGAAACTCTATTACTACCAGAGCTTATCATCAATGCTACATATACACATTGCCTTCATCTGAATATGAATTTAGATCTTTGGAATATTCATTTACTTATTTAGGGCATTTCTATGATAAAATCACCTTCAGGGTGGTTTGCAAATAAAAAGCACAAGTTGCAATGGCATTTTAAAACACTTAGACTACAAATCAGCTGCCTTAAAACAGCATCACAACAGAAACTAGAGCCAGATCAGCCTACCAACAGCGCAAAGAAGCACAAAGAATGTTTGTTGTTATGGGCCATCTAATTGTTTCCAATTTATGGTAACCCTATGATTTAATGACCTTCAAAAAGTCCTATCATTAACAACCCTTTTCAGGTTTTGTAAACTAAAATCTTTTTCTAAGCAAAAGCATGTCTCTTCAGAAACCATTCCCACTGTGTTCAATGGGGCTACTTCCAGGTAGGTGTAAGAGTGGGCTGCAAGCTAAACAAACCAACCTTATCGAACTGAGTTATCCTGTTTAGCTCACACTCTCAGCATAACACCAGAATTATAACTTACAGCTGCAAGTGCCTCGGCTTAAAAAGTCAACATGGGCATTGCCTATTGCACACTAACTATATTCTTTGATGTGTGATATTATTTGATACCTATTCTGACTTCTTGCAGCAATTTGCTGCTGAACGTTAGGCCGCTAGTGGAAATATGAAGTTCTGACCATTGTACCACAGTAATGCATTGATAAGAGAGTTGCTAAGTCTCAAGGACTGCCGCGTTTCTGAGTTTCCAAGGACGGAGGTGTATCGTAGGACAAATGGCAGTGAAGGAGGAGAATAGCGAGCTACTAAATGGACAGAACCTTTTGGATGTCACTAATACAAAACAGAAATATTTGAGCACCAGGACAAGACATAGTGGCTTCTACTTTCTTCAGTTGCTCTGGATAAAAATGAGCTGTAGCAAAAAACAAACCAAAGAACAGAGAGAATGAAGGATTCCAAAATGGATGGATGATGTCAGGTGTTGTCTTCTCTGCTGAAATTGTTAAGTTTATAAATTCAGATGTTCTCCCCCCACCCTACTGCTGCATACAGTGGTATTTCTATTTCTAGCACTGACAAATTGGAAAGAATACGAGATTCTAAATTGACTTGCCCAGCCACTGCTTGCATTAATAGCCAGGTCAAGATGGGGCTGCCAAAATCCACACAACCCCCTTGCCCTGTAGTCAGAAATACCTTTTCATGTTTAATGGGAAGGCGTGCAAATGAGGGTGCCAACTCATTCAGCAGAAGATGCCTGCAGCACTTATAAGAGTAGTGTTAAGAGCTTTCAGCTGAATGCATACACACTCCTTCGCAGATCTTTGCACTAAACACTCAAGGACCTTGCTGACTTCTGGGTGGGATAGGGGGTTGGGGCCAAGTGCACCACCCATGGTTTCCGATATAGCACTTGAAATTGGCTACTGAGATCAATTAAACTGCACAATCTGCAGGTGATATTCCTTTTGTAGTCAGGCTTGCCTGTCATGGTACTTTGAAAGGTGACTGGTAATGAAGCCCTTGGATTCACAAAGATGGGATCCATAATTGCTGGCTGGTGGCTTAAGGATGACCGTCACAAATACTCTTCCTTAGGCTGGAAGGAAGCTGTCACAGGAGGCTTGCTGGTCACATTTGCAAGAAAATGTTGTTTGATGCTTTAACAACCACAAAAACATGCAGTTTTTATGGAAAGGAAATGCTTCTGCTTCCCAAAGAGCAAAATATCTTGCCATTCTTAACTGCAATCAAATTTTAGAAAACTGTTTGTACAAGGAAGCAATTCTGCAAATGCACAGCACCAGCCAAAGGCATTTTTCCAATGGTGACAAAGAAGACAGTGCATCTTCTTATAAGTAAAATCATTCTTCAACACTGATAATGGGTCTACATTCTCCTGCACACCTGAAAGCACCAGGCTTGCTTAAGCAATGCTGCACTCTTTCCTCCATCACCTCACTGCTACCTCCCAGCATTTGCTGTCCAAGACAACCCTGTCATTTACTCGACCCATTTGGTCTTGCAACTGTGAGGGGATAGAGCACAGAGTGCTGGTGGAAGGGCCTGGCAATGGCAACAAAAGCAGTGGTCGGAGAGAAGCCTAGTGGATTTGTAATGAAGTGATAGCAACTCAATGGATGAGCAGCAAGAAGCAACCAGTCAGACTTCTGGGAGCTGGCAACCTGCGTTGAGAGGTTGGAAGAGGAGAGTGGCCAGCTGATGCAGTCAATTGAGTGGTACCGTGGAAAAGCCATATCAGAACCAAGTAAGCTACAGTGCATTATGATCTGACTGAAACAAGAGGAATATAAATCTTAGTTTGTGTACAAAAATATGTATCTATATCCATCTCTGTCCATGAAGTCTCTTGTTAAGCCTTAGATTTTCCCCCTTTCTGTTGCTCTCACTTTGTCTTGACATATCCTGATGTCATCCATGCAGACAAACAATTAAAGGTACACCTCAATGCAACAAATGAAACAAAAAGGGGAAAGGGGAAAGGTAGATGAAACATTTTTTCTTTCTTGCAGCATCCACAGGGCACAATTTGTACAGTTTAGCACTTCCCCTAATAAAATCCCTTATGACAAGATGTAAAACACATTCATCTTACAGCATGATGTAAAATGGATTTATGAGCCTGTGAGCTTCTGTTTTCCTCTAAATGGTAGCAGCAGAGTATTTGTGTAGATTTGCACGAGAAAAGAAAAAGATTTTAGTCCTAGAATCAGCCTCGTCTGCACCACAAACCTGTGTGACCTGTAAAAAGGCTTCCTTTTTGTTTTGTTTTGTTTTTGTTGAAACATACAAAAAGACAATTATGAGCCCAGTGCTCTCAGTGTTTGGAAACCTGTTACTCAAACTAGAGGCATCAGACAGGGGAACAAGGGTGTTTTAAAGGATGAGATAAAATATGGGTTTGCTTCTTTCATCATCTGCCTTTTGTGTACTGCTTCTGCTTCTTGCTTGTGCAACAGGATGGATGGGTGGGTGGCAGGATGGGCTTGATCATAGCAAAGAGTCAGACAGGACTATGTGATTTTTAGCTGCTTTAAGTAATCACAATTCTATGCCTTCATTCAATAAGCAGATTTATCAGAGGAGAGTTGGACAGACTAGTATTTGGATTTTTGTGGGTCATCCATATGTCCTCTGTCAGCTGACAGCTATGCACCCAGACTATTTTCTGGGAATAAACATGGTCCATAAACTAACAGTTTACTGGTTGATTCCTATGGGTATGTGTGCTATTGTACAGTCCATTTCCATTGTCTTCTTCCTTTTTTTTCCACTTCTAAGTCCAGCCCGTGCTGTTTCCATGCCAATATTCTCTAACAGGAGAAAAAATTCTAACTCTGTTTTCTGTCTCTGTGTGTAGATCAGCATTTCAAGAAAATCTGCATTTTGTGCACATTTTCTAATATTGGGACTTACGCACATATTCCCATGGATTGAAACATTTTTGCATGCGTTTCTGAAATGTGCTTATTTTTCTATGGTCTCTTTTCAAATGTGTGCATCTTATTAGATTTATCTTTTGAAAGTTCTAAAATGTTGTTTTCTGGGCACCTAAGGCATTTGGTCTGTGCCCATTTCCAGATAATTACCTTAACCCCAACAGTTTGGGTTCCTGTCACATCCCTAATTTTATGTCTGTGAAAAAAATTACTCTATTGTCTATCTGTACATGAAGCCACAACTGTAAATTCAAATGGGAGTCAAACGCATTCTGTTATGCAACAAATGTATAAAATTAAAATGGAGGGTAGAAGTACTTAGCAGCTGGAATTAGCTGCATGGAGCATCTGCCTTCTCTCCACTCAAGTAACTTCTGGCAAGAAAGAGATTTTGAGGCACAGATGGAAATTTTGGATCGTTGATGAGCTGATGTGCACTGGGGAAATTAGCAAACAGGTGGCATTTGGATGACACTTCTAGTCCAACATATGGAGACTATCACAGCCTATTAGCATTTCAGCCAGCATCTCCCATATATCCTGCAGAAAGCACCTGGCATAGCCAAGATAGTATTCGTCATGCAAACTGAGTGTCAAAGACTTGAAACACTTGTTTTTTCCTAATGGACTTTTGAAACAGGTAGGGCTATGTCTTTAGACCAGTTTTCTTTCAAAGATAAGGAAATGGATATGGCAATTGGCATTTTTGTAATTATGTGTGGTTGGACAAGAAAAATAACCCAGGTGTTAGTCAATCATGTGTTATTTCATGCAATTCTTTATTTGCAATGGCTGCAACTCATGGAGGGCTCATTTAAAACACATGATCAGTTTTGCTAAGCAGCATTTTGAAGGTTGCACATTTCATTTCTATACTTGCATTCATATGAGCATTTAGAGAGATTCATGCTATCATCTTATTCCTGCTTTCATAACTATGCCACCTTCTTCTGTATACAAAGCATAGTTCTTCTTCTGTTCTTCTGTTCACAACATGATCTTAGTTTTTTGCATCCAATATCCCCTTCAAAGTTAGAGTAACAATGAGTCAATAACTCAATAACCAACATTTTAACATAAAGGTTTAAATATTATTTATATGTCCTGCACAAAACCAATTTGCATGGCAAATCTGACACAGGGATAATTTGATGGAATCAGTGGTGGTGACTTATAGGGTAATGTACAAAGGTGTGTTCAGAGTAGATCTCATTAAACTCTTAATTAGCCTTCGAGCAAAGCCAGAACTACGGTTCTTCCCAAATAGTGTTGGGAGTGCTATAATTTGCTATAATTACCCATCCCTACATACTTCTGGAAAAATAATCTATTATTCCTTTATATTTGGTGCATTCTAGACAGAAGATCCCTAGTGCTGCTAATCAAATGTCACTGTGCAGTTATTCCACCCTTTCTTCCTTCTAAATGGAAGACCACAATGTCTGGATATCCTCCACAATAAAATCCAATGAATACAACAGGTGACTCCACAAAGCTTCATCTGGAAGATCTCGTTGTCATTACTTGGCTTTACACTCAGTTCCTTTAACTTATCACCTATTAATAGCATCATCACAAATTTGATGACCAAATGACCAAATTTGATCTATCATCATGTTAAGAATCATGTTAAAGATATGTTTTCCCTCTAGGCATGCAAATCTTTCTTAAACTAGAGAAGTCAAACAGGCAAACAAGATTGTGCTGATCTTCCAATGGCCCATTGCAAAACAAAAGCAAGCTGATTTGCACATCAAGGCAAGCTCATGTTAGAATGACCAAGACAGCCTTTTACCTGCCACTACTAATGACTTGTTAGTTGTAATATCTAGTCTGACCCTGTAAGGGCATTCTGTGGTTTACTGCAATCACCTATGAGATGAAGTCTGGAAAAATGAAGGCTAGGGAAGTAATGTGGCAAGCAGGATTTTGAAAGCTAAGTATTTGCACAGTGAACAAATAGTTGTACACTGTGCAAATAGGGAGGGGAGTCTAACCATCAAAATGGCTTTACTCCATTATGTTTTAAAAATTATCTGATATCAAGTCATTTCCAACTTATGGTGACCCTTATGGGGGGTCTTCTAGATATAAAGTGCTCAGAAGTAGTTTATCAAAGTCTCCTTCTGGTGGTGTTCTGGGACAGTGCATTTTGCCCAAGGCTGAGTAGTCTGGCTGTTCTGCTAGAATCAATATCCTGATCCCTGGCTTCACAGCCAGGTTCTTCCACCTACTGGACCATCCAGCCCCTTCATGCTCTACACAAATTAAAATAAAAACAAAAAATAGGGGTGGCCTGAGGAATACCTTGGATGTTCTGGATCCCAACCTTGCTTGTTTCCCTGATATGATCCCAGAATAGAAAAGGCCAAAGCATATGCTTGTCCAACAGGAATGTAAATTAAGAGAAGAGAAGATATGAAGGGAGTAGGGAAGAAACAAGCCATCTTTCTGTCCTTATTGGCATGATCCTGGGGCCCAGCAGAGTTTAGGGAGGCCCATTTCCTGGTTATGCACTCTCCTTTTCCACCAGCAGTATTATTAAATACTCTATAAGCACTTTCTGTCAAAATAAGTATTTCTAAATGTATTCTGATTCAAATACAAAATTTAAAAGTGTATTTGTGAAGGAGAGCAGCCTAGTGTGCCGTCCTCCAAGGAGTGCAGACGGGAGATGATGGCCAGATGTGCCGTAGGAGAGCTGATCAAGATAGAAGATGAAGGAACAGGGAAGAATAGGGCCATAGAGATATTCTTAGCGGGAGACAGACAGACTAGAAAGTGGGAGGAGTTGGATTTAATGAGTTGGGAGGATATAAAGGAGGAGAAAACAGCAGAGAGGGGGAGAGAGGAAAATGGAAGGGAAGAGAAAAGTACACAGACGGAGAAAGAAGAACCAGTAAGGTACAAAACGGTGGAACTGGTGAAGGAGTTCCCTAATCTTAGAACTGGGGGAGGATTATTACCTAATCCCCCACGTCTAGTACAGAAGGGAGGGATAGAGGAGAAACCAGGATGGAGAATGGTGGTGGTGCCACGTCCTCAGGATACAGGGAAGAAAATAACGTACATTGGTACTACC
This sequence comes from Intellagama lesueurii, assembly GCA_037013535.1. Lineage (NCBI taxonomy): Eukaryota > Metazoa > Chordata > Lepidosauria > Squamata > Agamidae > Intellagama > Intellagama lesueurii. The sequence continues at coordinate 203,085,023 of JBAJHW010000004.1, forward strand.
AATTACCTGCCTTATCTGGAAGGGAACTATGTGAAGCATCCCTGTTGCGGGACGACCTGTGCAACACTGAGTTTTCCCACATGGAACACAACCGAACAAAATCCATGTGGGGTGAAGAAGGGAGAAAAATGATGAAAGAAAAGGACCCTATGAATGTTAAAAGTTATAAGTTGTTATCTGAATTAAGTGGTTTGGATCCGTTTTATGTTGACGTTCAAGAAAGCAAAAAGAATAAAGAATCGTTGTCTATACCGTTATCTTCGTCTCCGTCTCTATTTCCCGCCGAAAAGAAAGACCCGCCCATAGCAGACAAAGAACCCAATCACAGTATTTTACATCTTTAAACTACCAAGAACTGCATTAAAGCTGTGAGGCGGACTCTTCCCTGACATGTACTGAGGCATCTAGTTGCATATGTCATTTCCCTTAACTGCCCTTATGATCCCATAACACTGGATAACAGCTGGGGAAAAAGTCAAAGGAGCTTTACATAAAATGTCTCCAGGCAACAGGCAGTGATTAGACAGGTGTGAGGGCTGAGTGTATAGTAATGACTCCTTCACTGTGCCCCTAAAATAATGTACAGATTAAAGTTAATCTTCTGTACATTACTGTGTATGAGATGCTTACTTTCCCCCCAGAATACTTCCCTAGCACTTGCGATTGCTATCAGTTAAAATTGATGAATCCTTTTTAAGATTCAGTTCTTTAGCCACTACAGTATAGAAAGATTTGGCCTACTAGAATAAAGAGTGCATTTTTTACACTTTTCTACATTTGTTAAACAGCCCTCAGATCAAGTATCCTAAGCTCATAAAACATGCAAACTGTTGTATATGCTTTCTGTCCAGGATTTAGTCTCACAAGCAACCTGAAAATATTATATGGCATATAATTTATGTAACTGGTAAATACTGTCTGAAAACTGACAAAATGCACACAATCATTCTTGTAAAGGTTGTTGTTTTCTTCTTTGTGTTAGTTACTAGCTGCTCCCTGCTCACAATAATCTGATATTCTGACAAAATAATATCTACAATTGTTGTAAACAATAGGAGCAAGTAATCCATGCAGTCCATGAACCAGAAGCAGAAGTATCTGAAGAATCGCCAACACAAAGAGGACGTTTTGTGAAAACTGTGCTTTGTGTGTATCAACCTAGATTCTCAATAGCTTTCCATTTTAAAAGTGGGTTCTTCAAAACACATCAGTTATTAGAATTTCCAAGTACACTTTCCCCTTTATTTCCTTCCTCACTGAGAAGGCTCTACTGTCTCTCAAGGCACTTTTATCGTTAACTAATGATGGGTGAATCACCCATCTTATGACTCAGAGTCAGGGTCAAGTTTCTAAAATCAGTGGTATAAATTTGGATGAGAGCTTTTCTATGCAAATCACTAATATGCATTTGGGGAATGCCATGCGACACTCTTTTTTCTTTTTTCTTTCTTTTTTTTTGGCCTGGTTTATTGTGACATCATGTGTCATTGATAGGATTGCCAGGTCTCAGGGTGCCAGATGAAAAGTCAGGAAATTGCTATGCTTCTCTGGGTCTCCAGGAAGTGAGACAAATCTCATTGCTGAATGAGGGGGAAAGCCGAATTTTTATATGTGAGGTACAGTATATTGAAAGCCCCATAGGTGGTGTCTTTAAAGAAAGATCACAAACTCTTCTCTGTTCATTCCCAGTTGGTGCCACAGCTCACTAGATCACAACATAAGTTTTTCTTAAGTACACTATGCTTGCTTATTTCCCAAGTGTTGACATCACAAAGACTCTCTCTTGGTTAGTGGCCCTGAACTCTCAGCAAATGGGAAGCTGCTGACCTGCTAACTCTATGGAATCTACACGGTTTCTGAAGATCAACATGGAGTCACAGATAGCAGTGGTAGCTTTAAATGAACAGGTGATGATAGCAGCAGCAGCACCTAGGGTTGCCTCCTATTCTTTAATTTTTATTAGTTGCATTTATATCACCTTTTTCCTCCAATAAGCTCCAGCTCATATAGATGGCACTCCATGTGTTTATCTTCTCAACAGCCCTTTGATTTGGGTTAGGCTGAGAGAGTGGCTGGCTCACAGTCACCCAGTGAGTTTCATGAGTGAATGGTCTCCCAAGTCCCAGCCCAATGCTGTAACTGTTGTACTATACTGCCTCACCTATGAGCTTTTGTTATTCACCAAGTCCACAAGGGTGATATAAAACAGACGTTTTAAACAGAAGTGACTTAGTCATGATAATCATACAGACCCTTCTCCCAGCACAGAAAAGATAAGTGGACTCATATTAAAATTTAATGCTCATCACAGAGTATTACAAGTTCAGAAGCTCAGTGTCAGGGTTCATTACACACATTGAAATTACAGAGAACCTAGTACCAAATAGTTGTGTGTTTTGGTAGCATGCTAAGCCATTGCCTCTGTACTTAAGAAAAGATATTTTGAACTACAAGTTCAAGATTCCTACAAGCCTGAAAATCCATAAATTCTTCTGTGAACAATTGTGCTCATGCTTATTTAGCATTTCTTTGCTGTTTACTACTCAAAACCGCTCTCCTGTTTCCTGAGAAACAGACCATCTGGTCTTGAGCAAAAGTTTTGTGCAAGCCTTTTGAGATCTTGACAGCTCTCTAAACAATTCCCCATTTGGCTTAGGGCACAGCAAGGAATTAAGTTTCCTCTTTTTCTTATTACACAGAGTCTGCACTACCTATGCTACAAGACAAGGCACTTCTTAAAACTGGGGAGGGGATTGAGTACAAGTAAAAAACCCAGGTGGCAACATGCAAGTTTAAAATGAACCCTCCAGACAGTCACAGTACCTTGTTTCTGAAAAGTTTAGATTGTTACCAGTATGTGTCTGCTTCTTTTCTCTTATGTCCACTTCTCATTTAGTACTTCATTTAAGATTAATACATTTTATGAAAAAGTAATGCGTAAAGGATGTACAGAGTAACCCTCTGAAGGATGGACAGGGTAACCAAAGAATACTGCTGAACACAAGCATGCTTTGCAAAGTACTTGTGCCTCTTAATACATTTTTAAAGAGACAGAACACTGCTTTATTTCTCAAAAAGACTGAAGGAGGAGAATCTTGAATTTAGTTTTGAGTCATATGCCTTAAGCTAAAGCATTGAGGAGCAAAGTGCATGAACTAGTGAAGGGAAAAAAACCCATTGTTTCCAAGCCATAGATTAATTATTACACAGGTCACGGCATTTTGAAATTTTCATTAGTCTAGCTTGTTCCTGACAAAGGCCACCAGAATCCTCCCAGAATGCTAGGCCTCAGATTCTAATATATTGCATTGGATTCTAATACATTCTGAAGAAGTCCTGGCCGGTGAGCTCTCCACATGTTTTTAAAATGAAAATTCTATAAATGTTTAATTATTTTTCAGAAGAGGTAGCTGTGTTGGTCTGTGCTGGAATATCAGCAAAGAAAAAGAAAAAGAAAAAATAAAGAAGAGAAAAAAGTTGTGGCACCTTAAAGATTAACTGCTATATTTTAATGTGAGCTTTCATGGACAAGTCCAATTCCTCAGTCAGAATGCAGAATACTGCAGAATATTTTTCAGAATTCAGAATACTGCATACAAAGCTGTTATTATTTTTAAGAATTTTGATGAGTATCTAAAATATTATACAAAATATTATACAAGTATCTAAAGTACTAAAATACTCATATTATACGACTATCTAAAGTACTTAGTATTATACGAAAAGACTAAAAATAACAATTAATATCCATAGATGCTAGAGACAGACAAATCAGACTACATTCAATCTGTGTCAGTTTCACATATAGTCAGTCATTGGTCAAAATCCTATTGCATGGCTATGCCTAAGGAAGGCAAACTGTGTATCTTGCAGCAGATTTCCACTGCAAATTACAGAGTTTCCTCTTGGATTTGCAGATGCACACCAATCTGGTGTGTTGGCTTGGCACACACCCCAAAATCCAAGCAGGGATGTCTCAACTGTCAGTAAGAACTGTGAGTTATGCAACTGGCTTTCTGCAGGCATAACTACACAATTGGATTTTGTCTATTAAGTCTATTCTATCTAATTTGCACATCCAACAGGCATTTCATACTGAAAGTGTTCCCCACAATACCAGCTCATTGCATATTATTAACTAGGGTCACTGGAATGTAATCAAATTGATGGTGACTCCTCACATGATAATGTCCACATATTGAAAGGCCTTCCTACGTGTGTTGTCTATGACATGGTACTTCTGGATTGATGCAAAAACTAAAATTGCTTTTATATGTCAAAAACTATGTTTTTGACATATAGAAGTGGAAATTCCAATAAGTGCAACATTCCCCTAAGTAACAAACTAAATGTGCTGAATATTCTCCTCCTCCACAGCTATGAAAAATTCAGGAATGCTGCCCTCAGTTGCATTTTGTTGACTTTCTAACCAGAAAGTGGGCAAAGGATGTAGATATAGCATCTCAGTAGCAGATGCATTAATAAATAAACTGTTCTTTTTCCAACATATTACAAAGACATTAGAAGGCCACCAGTGAGTTAGCACTCTCTTTGTAACCTTTAGGAAGTTTCTTTGGGAGACTAAAACTTGCACAATGTGTGACCAATTTCTGGGAACTTGGAAGCTGGTTTCTAGTGAGAAATTTGATGACTACATGAAAGAACTTGGTGTGGGCTTTGCCACTAGGAAGATCGCTGGTGTTGCCAAGCCCAATGTAAGCATCAGCTGCAATGGAGGTAATTTCACTGTCAAAACAGAGAGCAGTCTCAAGAACACAGAAATTTCCTTCAGACTGGAGGAAGAGTTTGATGAAACTACAGCCGATGACATAAAAGTAAGGAGTGGTGTGACCCTAGACAATGGCACACTTAATCATGTGCAGAGGTGGGATGGCAAAGAGACCACAATAAAAAGAAAAGTAGAAGATGGAAAGCTGATTGTGGAATGTGTTGTCTCTACTAGAATCTATGAGAAAGCATGAAAACGCCATTCTGTGAAGTGAATTGGACTCTGAAGCAGAGGCTGCAGCTTGCTTCAAGGAGTGAAGTGAAGACGATGGCTTTCTTTAGAGAACTGAATTGTTGAGAAACCAGCTCCACAGCATCCTTATATCTAATCTAAAACATTGTGGTTATTCAATAAAAATCCTTATCTCGAGAGAGAAGTTAAAGTTGTTTGGGTTTTTTTTTTTAAAAAAGAAGGCCACCAGTCATAAGCAATTTGAGAGAAATGTTTCCTTGCAGTACATTTGATTGATCAGGAAACAGGAAAGCTCAATGTCTTCCACTGTAATGACACCTTTGTTGGCATGTGCATAGAAAACTTTGATTTAACCTGGAAACAAATTAGAAGCACACTTCTAAAAATCACTTTAAGCACTTCTTGTAGTGCTTATTTCAGAGAGCATCAGGTTATGAAATTAGGCTACTTAAGTAACATAATACACAAAGGAAGCAAGACAAAGAAAAAAAATTCCACTTGATGCGTCACTGGTCTGTGAAATCCAGTGGAGCAGGATGATGATGGTAGAGACATTCTAGTTCAAAATTCATGAAGAACACCAACTTCAGTGACTTTTGACAAAGCAAGCATGTCAAAGCATTTCATTTTCATGTTCCAAAGACCTCCAGAGGCAGTAAGTCATCAAGAACAGCATAAGCCATTGTTGCTTCATGTTCTTACACATTTCCCTCTGGGTCATCCAGGACTGTGCTTAGTCAGAGACAAGAGTCGCTGTTAATTGCATCTGTATGAGAAGTTTGCTAGATGTGCTATTGATCTAAACCAATAAGTTTCTGCTTATGTATCATATGACCTTAAGCTACTGTTACAAAACAATGAGTAAGCTAGAGACAGTATCTGATATAACACATCTTTATCTTGCTAATCTTTCCCCTGATTTTCTGGGTAAGACAGAAGGGGTACAATTTCCACAGCCAGTCAATGTAAATAGTAGCATATATACTGTAATATTATAGTTATGTAGGTTAGATGGAAACAATTTTTTTGCCCCAGGAAATAAAAATGGGATCATTTCAATGCCAGTCACCGTTAAATATGGAGAGGGGGAAAGGGAATTTAAAAAGGCAACAAAAAATGTGCAAAATAAGCAATCAGATTTGATGTCCAGTCACTAAAGCATTTGCATCTTTTGCACAAACCTTCCTGATCACTATTGTTTCCTCGGTTCTTAGTCTTATTTCATCTAATTACTTGACAACACTCACCAGACCATTGCCTCCCACAGTCTTCTGTCTCATCTTATTCTTGACTGTTTTTGAAACCATGAGTTCAGTAACTCTCACTCCAACCCTGAAGTAAATGGAGTGGGAGGAGAGAGCTTCCCCTTTTTGTTGCATACTCCTGCCTTCTTTTCACTATGACTTTTGTCAGAAATGAATAGAGCAGCAAGCCAACTAAACTATCTGTCTATTCCTATTCAGTCACTGGAAACACACCAGCACCTGAGGGGGCTCCTTGCCAGTAGCCAACCTTTTGTGTGTCTGCTCTTTAGAAAACAAGCAAAAATATCCCCTGTAGCACAATGTAAAAGGAAATATTTCCAAGAGAGCATACAGCTGGTTTAGGGACAGGGGTAGCCTGACCTGTTATAACGGGGGATTAATAATTCATCAAACAAAGCAAGATAAGCTTTGGGTCCTGGTGTGGTCCCAGATTGCTTTGACACCCAGAAATCACAGCTGAAGAGCCCTGTGTGGCTAATGAGGGTCCAAAGAAGCCCTACTAGTGCAGAGTTGCTGCTAAGAATACAGATGACGTGAAGAGTGTCACCTAAAATACTGGTCTATTTTATTTTAGCTTCCTCTTTATTGTTCTTATCTCACACAGAACCTCTAGAGTGGATGTGGCTGACAGCAGAGAAAATCGGCATGAAAAACTTAACCTCTCTCTCCAGCAGAGTTTGTTCTACTTTAGCTTTCTCAAACAAATGCAAGTCCCATTAGCAGTTGGGGGGGGGGGGAGTCTACCTGAACTCTCACCTTTCGAGACAAATGGTCAAGTGTGTTACACATTTCATCTTGGGAATAGAAAGTCAGCCAACCTTTAATAAACACCTTATATTCACCAGTTTTACTTGGGAGTCTCCACAGGTGGAAAGTAACAATGATTATCCTCCTTCTACCTGATAAGTGCAGAATAATTACATGCCTACATGATTCACAAATGGAGACAATTCCAATAGCTATGACTAACTGTATATAATTGGACCCCTGAGTCTGTAAGAAAAACGTTGGGCTTGGGGTTTTATGGCACCTACAGTTTCTAACATCGATCTTCCCATGCTTCTTTGTTTCCTTTAACACAGGGCTTTTGCCTAACATTTGTTACCTTGGTTTGAGGATAAACTTTGCTTCTGACAACTTAAATCTATTTTCACTACCATTGTTGTAACACAACGCCAGGCAAGGAGTCTGTGCTATTTTTAATGAGTTATACTGATGTATATTTTGGGAAATATGTATATTCATTTCTTAATAAAAGAGATGGGAAAATTTGAGGTTCTTTCTTTACAGCTCCCAAAATAGAGCGTAATGTTGTGGGAGCTGGATTTTTTTAAAGTAGCCTTTTCCATCTCTGATACATACACTACGGGTCCCTAAGCAGGGATAGGCAAAATAATTGTGTATTTTTAATGTTTCAGTGAAGCATTTCAACAGGATAGAAATTTCTTTTTTAGAAGAGCGTATATCCACTATTTTTCCTCCTCAGTCTTACTCAGCACCCTTGCTTCACCTGAATACTTCTTCACTTCCCTTAATTTGTCAGCTTTCCTGTGAAGCTTTCCTGGCCCCATCACCTGTCCTCATTCACAGAGGTTTAAGGTGGGATCCAGACAATGATGTCTTTTCACTCTTTCTTCCATATTTTTTCTTAATGCAGAAAAGCTTTTCAGGAAAAAATGATAGAATAGTTGTGCAATGCCTTCTACGTAGCTATCAGCACTTGGAACAATTGTCTGGAAGCATCCTTAGATGGAAGGGTGACCCCTCCAAAACATGAGTTTAAGGAAATGATGTCACCACATTATGCATGATGTGCAAATGGCACTGTGTGTCAGGAAGGGGGCTTCAGGGCACATCCATTATCTTTTTGAATAAGTATGAGGGGGTCCTGAGACTTTGGAGACTAACCATCTTTATGCAGGGGTATGCATGCACACATGTGCACTGTTTAGGGGAAGTAGGAAAGTGTGGGGTTAGCCCATGCATGCATATTCCTCACACATATTGAATGTGCAAGGGGAGTGATCTCTATCTGTGATCACAAGAAATCTGATATCACTATATGCTGAAGTCATGGAAGTCAAAGGGCAATGGAGGGCAAAGAAGAGCAAGAAGAAGTGACAGCTATTTAACCAAAACATCATCTGCATAATCATCTTAGAACTGCAAAGCTGAAAAGGAACCTATGGATCATCGAGTGCAGCCCCTGTCAAGGAAGCACTGCCAGGAACTGAACTCCCAACCTCTGACTCCACAGCCAGATACCTAAACCACTGAGCTATCCGGCAATTTGATATAAGAAAACATTTTCCCAGGCTTAATTGTAACATGCAGTAGACTCTTCTTCCTAATTTTAAAATACACAGCATTGATACAGTAATCCTTTGGGCTTTCTCACAGTTTGAAACTAATGTAATACACACTATGGCTAAAGTTCTGTTCATAGTGTATGCCAAATTGCAACTTTTGGTCCATTCGTCCCTGGTAAACAAAGTGCCTCAGCTGTGATTCTCAGGGATATATGGGCATGCTGGCTTGGTGCATGCATGCGCGCGCGCACACACACACACACACACACACACACACACAGACAGAAAGAGAGAGAGACAGAAAAACAGAGAAAGAGAAAGAGAGAATTGTGGTGGGAACACTTTGTTTACCAGGGAGGAATGGAGTGGAGGTTGTTACTTGGCTTACAATATGAACAGAATTTCAGCCTATATGTATAAGGATAGTGTTTTTTGTAATCTTGCAGTTCATATCTGACGGGTGCTTTTGCCTATACTGATGCAGTTTGTCCTGATGGTGCACCTATTGGATTTCTTTTGTCATACAAAACCTAAAATTTAAAGAAGGGGGGTGGTCAGGAAAAAGTTCAGTTCAAAGCTATTTGGGTTCTGCTGCTTTCCAAGGCGGTGGCGTGGTCCCCCCCAACCTACAGCGTGCCACACTGTGACTAGTCAGTTGCATGTCTTAATGTGTTTATATAAACTCTGTATCAGATCATGACTAAGAAGGAAAGCATAGGATAAGAAAGAAAAAAGCACTCTCAGATTTACTGGAGAAAAATGCTTCAGGCCAAAACCTAGTCAAATAAAAAGACAGCCCATCCAGAAGGATAAAATAAATCATTTATCAACTTGGCTGCAGAAACTAGAAAGGGGAGAGGAGTCACGATTCATGTGTCAGTCATTGGACTTCAAATCCATTTAAATCCCACTGAAATCTAAAGTTGTTCTTAGTGTGGTGAAGGTAATGGTTTTCAACTTATTCCTTGCTTTTCTGGCCATGTTAGGCCCTCCAGCATGCACATAACACACCACTGATTTCACAATGTCTGAAGAACTATTGCCATGCAGAATATGGACCCAGAGCAAAAAATTAAGATTAAACCAAGATATTCCCTATGTTGTTACAACCCAGCGAACTATATCTTGAACACCTAATCTTTGAGCATTGTACAAAGTTCAGAACTTGGAAATATTTCTGTATTGGACCACGACTCTAAAAATGGTGATTGGCTATCCTGGCTGGGGAATTCTGTTCGGAAAAAAAGTAATTTGTCTGAGCTAGAGACCTTCTTGCTAGATGGTGGTCACAGGAAAACCTTTGCAGTCAGCCCTGAACTTGAGCAATGAACTAACCATTATCAGAAAATATGCACAGGCTGAAAAGTTGGTCTCTAAACCAATGGTTCCCAACTTTGGGCCCCCAGATGTTCTTAGACTACAACCCCCAAAAGCCTTCACCACTAGCTGTGCTGGCAAGGATTTCTGGGAGGTGTAGTCCAATAACACATGGGAAACCAAGGTTGGGAAGCACTGCTAAACAGGGCACTAGGTTAACCTCTAAACAGAGCACTCCTAAGGAATAAGATAGAGAGATTAACATACAGGAAAGTCCATCATCACTATGCCGTCCCACTGATCCAAAATTGCATCTGACTTGACTGTAACTAAGAAACAGAAACTATAAAGGGATTGTGCAATTAAGTGTTGAAATCAGCATGGGTTCAGTGAATAGGGTTATTCCAGTTGCCCTCATGTTATCCCAGGTGCACTCCTTGGTTTCTTTCACATGGCTGAAGGCTTGTTTGTACTGCAAGGGAGCACTTCCATTCATGCCTTGCCTCATCATCACTGATAGTAGTCCCAAAACATGCATTATGGGTGCAAAATGTCTTTGCATACAGAACAAAGGTGTGAAAAGGGCTCCGTTTTGGACAATACTCTCCAGAATCCCACAGGGAATACAGACAGGTTGTGGGATCCTGGCAATCCAAAAAAGGTAACTTTTTGACCTTTATGTAATCCAAAATAATAATAATAATAATAATTTTTCCAAACTCTGGTACAAATACACACACACTGCAATCCCCAATAACACCCCTTATTTACTTGTAAGTAAATAAGGGGTGTTATTGGACTACACCCCTTATTTACTTACACACACACCCCACATCATAATAATGAGCATTTTGATAACTGCTAAAGCACAAATGTATCATGATAAGGCTGAAATCAAATTTTTATACTACTTTTATATTAACTAAAGGACTAATTCAGTGCTAGGGATTTAAATCTTTACATATTTCACTCTTGTAATTGCAACTGAAAGTTGCAGCCAATTTTCAAAAGATTACAAGAGCTTTTGTACGTTCTTTGCACCTTGGCACCTTGCAAAAATTAGCTTAAGTTTTCAGATTTTTTGTTTTCTGTGGGTTGTTTTGCAGGGGAAAAGTGTAGTTTATGCAAACAATGTTTATGCAAAATACAAGGGATTTACATTTTTTTAGTGAAAAAACACAGCATTTTTTGTTTTTTTCCAAATGCTGATGACAAAAATTGCAGGAGCAAAGAATCCCTCAGCAGATGCCCCTTTTTTTCAACAGGTTGCCTAGATTTGTTGAGGCACATCTTTTCATCTAGAACAAGAACTATTTGCTATATCCTTATTCAATGCCCTTTGGTATTTCATACCGTGTATGTGCAAGGCTGTTTTGTCTGATGCAGTTAATAGTCTGAATGTTTCTATAAAGGGACTGTCTCTCATCCACAAGTCAAGCAGATGCGTAATGCCCAGCTCCAATGAACTTTGATTATGGAGATTTCCTTGTGGTCCTGGGGCTAGCCCTCAATGGGCTGTCCCTTGCCCATGGAAAGCCAGAAAGGATTCATGCTTGGCAATATGGAAAAGAATCAGTTTACTATAAAAAGCAGAAGAGCAAAGATCAGTTTCCCCATGAGAACACACATTTCTCTCATGATTATCAGAATGCTTTGTGCCTTAATCAGGAGCTCTCATGGGCATTATAAATGGGGTAGTAACAGTTGTCAATGCTTTACGCTTAACAGATGACAATCTAATAGGCTATTATAAGCCATGCTGAGCATAATTAGAGTGTGTGGCTATGTGCTAACCTCCTGACATTTCACTATAATGCATTGTAGCAACATCTGTAAATGACTCAATAATGATTAATACACATTGCTCAGTCTCTAGGCAGGGGTTAGACAGCTGCTTTTGAATCGTCCACAGCTTGCAAGCACCCTGTTTGGCCTGCTCAATCTCTAGCAATCTAGTTAAATTTGAATACAGCTAAAAATGACACTCACTCCCTCCATCTACTGAAAGACAAAGAGACTGAAAGCTGTTTCCCTGTGCCCAGTATCAGATCACCAACAAAGCTGGCCATGCCAATACAGTGGGGCTGCCTGTCATTTCTTGCATTCATTGATCTAAGAGGTGGGGAGCCTCTGGATGCTGTTAGGTCACAAATCCCAGCATTCCTCACTGTTGGGTAAGCTGGCTATGGCTGATGGGAGTTGCAGTTCAACAACCTCTGGTGGGCTATACTTTGGCCTCCCCAATCTAAAGTTTCAAAGCCTGGAAAAGCCTGATAGCCTATTCTATTACTAGCAAACCATTTGCCACTTTGTCCATTATCTGTATCTCCACCTACCTGGTCATGGGACCATGTATAATATGACAGTCATATAGTCTCATTCTTATGTCTGAAGAAGTGGACTTGATCCACGAAAGCTCACATTAAAACACAGTAGTTAATCTTTAAGGTGCCACAAAGTGTTTATCTCTTGTTTTTTGTTTCTTTGTTTTTCAATTTGGGGGGCTTCCCCCACCCCAAAGCCTGGAAAAGTCATGTTTTTTGACACCAACTCTCAGGCTCCTTGGCAAGGGAACTCTGGGAGTTATAGTCCTAAATATTTACTTTTTCAAGATCTGGTTTTGCTACAGGAAATAACTCAAGACTCTTCCCTTCCAAAAAGTCACAAGCATTTCTCTGCCTTGGGATTTCATAAGAACATTAGAGAGATAATGTAATGTACACTGAGGAGGCAGTGGTGGAATGACCCTGTGGGGACTTCTCAACTGAAGTTAGAGACCACAGGTGAGACCTTTAGCTTCTCCCCTACATGCTGTATTGGACAGTTGCAGCATACTGTGATCCTCAGCACTATAGCATTCAGTGGGACATGATGTATACGTTGGAACTGGCAGTGCCCAATCTGATCAGCAGAGGGAAGGAGCAGGGGGATTCCTTCTAGTGCAATCTGGGAGAATCCCTATCCCCTACCCATCCAAAATCCTTTTAGCTTTTATTACTGTTCAATTTTTAACTTTTTGTAAAGTTTTGCTACTATAAAATTGCTTCATCCATGCTAGGAAGATGTCTGTCTGTCCATCTTTCTAGTCATTTTAATAATGTATAAACCACATATTCATTCCAAATGGATTTGGAGATGGTATGCATAAAAAATTGATATAAGTATAATATTATAAACAAATAATACATGAACAACAATTCAGTGATATGGGAAGGAGCTACATAGCCAATAAAAATCAATAATTTTAAATGTCTGGGCAATTAAAAAAAAGACTTCAACCCACTTCCAAAGGAACACAGTGCCAGAGGTAGGCATACCTTCCTTGAAAGGGCTTTTCCAAAGTGGGCTACCAACACACAGAAAGTCCTTTCATGCACAATACACTTTTCTCATACATGGAGCATGGAGAAGGCTTTCCTCTGACAATCTTAAAGTTAAAGCCAGTTGATTGGGGAGGAGGTGTTCTTTCAGTTATTGAACAAAAGACTCAGTATTTTTCTATATACTTGGACAGTCTTCATGTACTCAGAATCCAGCCCAACCAAAATCCTGGCTTGTCTATCTGTAACCCAATTTCACTGCCTTAACTGTTTAGTACAAAGGTGGCAAATGCTTCTGGAGGTGATGGTTGTAGTGTTGGTGGTGGTGATGGATTACATTGGTTAACATGTATTCCTTAGTACAGTATATCAAGTATGCATTGCATATTATTCAATGTCAGTTAAGTTGTTTTCCCCCATTCCCATATCTGAAGACAAGAACTGACAGCAATTAGCAACCATACAAAGCCCTTCCCTCCATCACCCCCTTCTTTCCTTCTTAGCATCAAAAACAGGAACCTACTGTAATTCTGATCTCAGAACCCACAGTTATATGAAACTGGAAAGTACTTCTTTTAGCTTTCCTGACAAGGGGACAGCAGCCACCTGTTATAGCTGTGTAACAGGCAGATTTCCCATGACTAAAGGTTTTCCTGGCATGGGGATGCTTTATTGAGAAAGCTGCCATGCAGCCATGAACTGCACCAAAGCTGGACCTTCTTCCCTCAAAAGATAAGCCTCATATAGGTGCCATTTGGAATGGGCAGGAACAGCCTGTACCCAGGCATTTACACCACATACAATTATTCTTCAGGAACACCTGCTTCTCTGTCTCTCTCGCTCTGGTCCAAAAGACTAGTTAATATGTGTTATATACCTTTGGCAGCTCAAAGACTGGTGGGGAATATCTTACCCAACATGGTGGGAAAAGACAGTCCCTTTCCTTGGTCCATAAGAAGCCCATGCTATAAATACCTTAGATATGCAGGCCTGTTACAAATCTCAATTTGCAAAAAGCCAAGCTGCATGACTGCTGAAGACATTTCCAAGGAGTTTGAGGAAAGCAATCAATGGGTAACTTTTACTATGCAGACCACATGAGGGTTGCCAAGTCAACAGCAGCATCCCATTCCCTGAGATTTCCAACCCAAGACCTGTGGCCATGGTGTGGGCCATTGTAGTAGGTCCTTGAGATGTCATAGCAGCAAAACAGGGGGAGCAGAACTGCTTCTGGAGCATCGGCTTGCAGAAACAGGCACAAGGACAATCTCTGTAAAACCTAGCTTACCAGGTGATACAGCAACCCAGAGCCAGGATGGAAATCTGGGGTGGGGGGTGTTGGTGACCAAAAAGGCAACAAAATATGCACAGCAGTTGCAGTATTAGCTGCCATTCCAGCTGCCATTCCTGCTAGCAGTCATGTTCCCCATGGCCTTAGCATAGAGGACATGCAGGGAGTTTTCCCAAGCCCTCTGCTGCTTAAAGGAGGCTCACTGCTAGCCCACAGAGAGTATTTTCCCCCCTCTCTCCCCAGGCCCTGCACTGCTGCCACTGGGAATTAAACATCATGAGGACTCAGAAGTCACAGTGGTGATGATTTGTGAGTCTTCTTGATGTACAAACATCTTAATGCTGAGCCTGTGAGCACCACACTAGTTGGGAAAGTAGCTTCAAAGCTACCTCTCACACACAAAAATCAAACTTTTCCCCCCTCTTGTGCCTTTCTCTCTGGGATTTGTTGACCTGGCTGAAGATCTGGGGATTCATCCCAGTTCCCCAGATTACTGGTGTCCTGAGACCAAGTAACCTGACTGGAAGCATTAATTAAAAACAGTGTAGAAGAAGACCTGTCAGTAAATACAGCTTTAGATGCTGCTGCCTTTTCAAATCTCACCATCTTTGGAACTATCAGAGCTCTGCCCTGTCCTGCCACTGTTTGCTCCAAGAAAAGGATTTGCATGAAGTGTGTGTGTGAGGCTGAGGAATGCCAGTCTTGTGGGGTTTGCGCACAGAGGGGTGCCTTCTCAAATCCTCTCTTATATATCTCTCAGCTCCTGAAATGAAGAATCAGCAGTGTGTGCCCTGGTGCTCTTTGTCTGAAAAACCGGAGCTGGAGCTCAGCTAGATTAGTGAGGAGTATTTGCTCCTGTGTTGCTTTGCACAGTTATTGTCCCTATTAGCTTACCAAAAAAGAAAGAAGAAGAGTAGGGAAAGGTCTCACTGTTACTATGTAATACACAACAACCATTTTCACGGGCAAGCATTAGTCACACACCCTAGAGATTTTGTAGGCAAACAGCAAGTATCTGCCTGCCGCTACTGCCGCCACCCCCAGCCTCTGATGATCCAAGTCACAGAATGCCACACACTATAAAATCCCATTAAACCAAATAGCGACAGTGATCAGGTTCAATGCTCAGGTCAGGTAATTCTGGGTCATCATGCATTTGACAGAAGAGCGGCACCGCTTGGCAAAAGGGAGTGACAGAGAAGGGAGAGAAGTAATTTTAAGTAAGCTCTTAATGTACTGCAAACAGAAGATCTGCATCCCTTTCTCACAACTTTGAAAAGAACAGCAAGCATGATTTGATATAGGTAAATTCTGTAGCACTCAGAACACACTGGAATGTTTGCACTTTTCCCAGAAGAACAGGCACAGTGGCTTTTGTCCAAAAGCATCCTTCTGAAGGCTGGCTATACTAAGAGCTGGGCTCCTGGCACTCAGCCTGCAGTGCTGGCCGCTCAGCTTTCTGCAATGTTGTCAAACACTAACATGCTGTAGCATAACAAACTGAACTCAGTTTCAAGGTAGCATCAATTAGCATCAGCTGGCTTCCATGCGCTTAGTGCTCCCAAGAGAGTCATCTCGGAGTACGAAACCTTTCCCAGAGTAGTTCCAAATTGCTCCCCTCCACCTCACCGTGTACCTTGCTCAGTCCCAACAGGATAAGGCTTTGCAGTGTTTAAGTATAATTAAGCAGACTGCATGACATAGGCAACAGCCCTTTCTCGTCTCCAGCTTGATTATAATACTTATTGTTAGCACTGATATCTCTGAATTCAACAAAGAAAACTGAGTAGATCTCTTAATGAAGCAAATTGAGGACTTCCGTGGTTCCCTAAAAGAAATTACACTGATCTCTATATCTGATATGGGATTGCAAGGGGGCTGGGGGGGGACCCTCAAGCCAGAGGACCAAAGCTCCCTCCCAGTGCAGGAAAGCACATACAAAACTACAGAATGACATCCAGAAATGCAAACAGTGGAAACATAAGTGTGTGTTTTGGGGTGGAGGTGTTAAAGGGAGCACAAACTCAAACAGAAAGTAAAATAAGGAATAGCATAGCTAAACAAGATTAAGGGTTTTATCTATAAGCATGAAAGCATCTGTGCAAAAAATTACACCCACTCCTCTGTCAGGAGTTTACCAAAGCAAAGGGATGGCAAAAAGCAAACATCTGCAACAAGAGAGAGAGAGAGAATAAAAACAACAGCTTTCCAGTTGCATTTGGTAAAACAATGGAGAAAACCCTCTGGTTAAGAAGTAGCTATAAGCACATGCCGCGTCTTCCAGCATAAAATATCTGAAAGCAACATTCCCTGTTTAGTCCTGAAGCAGCATCAACCTCAGCATCAACAGAGTCAGCAAAAAGAAGGAAAGGATTCTTACCCCCATTACAGGAAAAGAGAAATGAAGAAAGCAACTTTGTGGGTTTTCACTTACCAGGCAAGCTTCTCTTCCCCAAGGATGTCTCCTCAGCACCTTCCTCAGTCCACTTCACACATACAATTAGCAGTAGGGGGGGGGGGGGCTGTGTGTTTCTATGGAGTTTAAGATGCTCTTCCCTGACTATGCATGAGGTGACTGCAGCTATAGTGGAATCAGCTTGGAGGTCCACATGCATATAAAAAGTCTACAATTCTGATCAGCCTCAGTGCACTGCTTTGAGAGTGATGCAGCCAGCCAGCCAGATTTCAGCTCACATCTGGGCATAAAGCATCCATGCGCACACACACGCTCTCTCACACACACACTCATTCCTGCGTGTGTGAATTGTTTGCACAAGCTTACCACCTGTTTTCAGCTAGCCATTTCTGTTTTCTTGAAAGCCTCATAAGTATTCATATAGGTTAGATAATACAACTGCTGCAGCAAGAAAGAGGGTGCCAAGCTGCACAGAACTGTGCTTTCACAATGTTCCTTTGGGAAGAGTTTGGGAGAGAGCTTTTGCACACATACAAGTTCTCTAGACCCCTTCAGACATGTGTTGACCACATCAGAAGCCACATATGTTCTCCCTATTCTTTAATATAACACACAAAACATTGTATGATGTATACTGTGTTGCAAGCAATTAATATACCATTGTTTCATTTATGCATTTGCAAAATATAATCTTCTGAGAACTAATTCTGTGGGTTCTCAGTGTAGCCCCATTCTGCAGTTCCATTTCTCTTAATGCTATTGTTTAATAACATCACTTGCAAGTATTCATTCTCTATTCCAGGCAGCCCAAAAGAACTGCATCCCGAACAGCAAAATGAAAGCAACCAATATTAGCCAGATCATTCATTTCCATTGAACTACAGGAGTCTTGGTTTCAGGAATAGGAGATCAGTTACAATACAGTGCCCAGTATCTTACTGTGTTTGCATAGAACCAACAGTCATGTAGTCAGTGTGCACAATTGTGTAATCTATCTGCCATGTACTTGGAACAGACCCTAGTTGCACATTTGGTTGGCACACTATCACATACGCAGGAAGTTGAAATTTTTAGATAACGCTTGTATAGTATTTTGCAATAGGATTTTTGCCATTGAGCTGCTAATAGGGATCAAGTCTGACCCTTCCTGGCAAACAATGAAGAAGTGCAGGTAGCATCACACTTTTCCAGTTGTTTCAGTGGGAAGCAATGGATTGGGTGAAGAAGAAAGTAAGCAGCAATGAGGAATTGGGAGACAGCTGTATGAACTGGCCTAGAGGGCCTAAGCTAACGAACTACCTTCAAGTACTGTATAGTGAAGAATGCTGTCCATTGGCAGTAATGAGATAACTTTCTTGATGAAGTTAGGTGATATGTTTAGCACATTTATAGTGGAGGTGCTCCCTGAAATGGAGAAAGATGTCTATTTGTCATAGGACATGCTTTCTTCACTTTCACATCTTGCAGATAGCATGTTTTGTTTTGTGAATTATCATCAGAAGAACATTGGAACATGGGCTTAATTTGCTAGCCTGATTGCTGAAGCACTTATTTCTAGGGTAATCCCACTATGGGATGGAAAACAATTTAATGCAGAGAGTACGTATTTCCCTTAACATCTAGTTTGACACTCAAGTTCCAGTTGAATTAGCTTCTATTCTTGCTCCTCTATCTTTTTGACATCCCACTTGGCAATATAAACTTGCCCTGGTGCATAGGCAGCCAAGTGTGATGGAGATATAAGCAGAGCTTAGAAACCTTACTTTTTTCACCAAGCTGGATGTGGGATCCTGGGACCTATGATTCAAAAAGTATGGTGTCCAAACTATAAGTGCCAGTGGAACAGACCAGAGAGCAGAACAAACTACAGTGGCAGTGGTGCAAGATGCCAGCAATGAATGGTGGGAGTGGCAGGAAGATAAGAGATTGGGAGTATGAAGGGTGCTGAACTGCAGTACTGAACTGCAGGTACATCTAGCCATAAGAGGCCAAAATTTGTCTGATGCCCAAAATAAAGCTCAGAAGACCAGTCTAGGGAAAGAAAGGGATTTCTGATTGGTGGGATGATGCTGATATCTGGTATAGGAATCTCCAAGGTGCCTGCCAATAAGGCAGTGAGCCAGGATTGGGATTCTGTTGGTGTAACACCCTACCTTGCTGCCCAAATGTCTCCTTGCCTGGGCTGGGGAGGTGATCTTGGAAATGGTGTTGATTTCCCCAAAACTGATAATGCTGGAAGATTCTGGTATTCATGCCAATATTCTTCCTTATTAGGAAATGCTCAGGATGTCATGGTTTCATGGCAGCTGTGGCTTAGTTCTAGCCCTACATGTGTGCTTGGGCATATTCTGCATCTGGCTTATACTGGTCAGGACAAAGGTGATCTCTGGGTAGAATTATTCAAAAAATTTCCATTGTCATAGACAGTCACTACATGGTTTAGCATCCATAGGGGAAGAGCCTTATTTAAATGGCCTGCCCTCAAGGACTAATAAATTCAGAATTATTGCTCTGGGAAATTTTCTAGCTCCTAGAACTGGTGATCCTCTTGATGTTCTGATTCATCCATGGAATGGGGATATGACCCAGGGGATTCAGAGGATCAGTCCTAAGTACACTCATGGATGTAGCACATGGGCTCCTTGGATTTTTGAGGAGCTCAGAGCAATGAAGTACTTGAATTGATAACTAGCACAGCAGTGGGAAAAAACTGGGGTTGAATACAAACAAATAAGGCTTAGGGCCCCTTATAAGGCCTACTCTGCAACAGTGAAGGAGTTTTTCACAGCTTCCACTGTAACAGCAAAGCCATGTCCAGCAGAATTTTTCTGGATACTTTCTAGACCTCAGAGGATTTTGGAGGAACCCTCAGAATCTGATGTGCTGAATTTCCAAAACACTTTGCAGAGAAAATCACGTGGATCTTGGACTCCACACTGATAGATTTTAAAGAGCAATGAAGGCCAATATTTGTCCAGTTTTGGTGGATGACTTTGTAATTTGTTTATCCTGATGATATAGACAAGTTGCTTTGAGAATAGAAGTGAGCTGCTTATGATAGCTGATAAGAAGTGCCAGAAGAGAGCTGGCCAGTTGGACAGTAAAAACTGTGAATACATTTTTGAAAGAGGTGCATGTCCCACTCCCTCTCTAAAAGGAACAGTTATAAGACAACTGCTGAAGAAATCATCAATAGATCCCACCACTGAATGTAATTATTTATTTATTTATTTATTACATTTATAGCCCGCCCATCTAGTCATATAGACTACTCTGGGCGGGGTAACAACATATGATGAAACAATTTAACAATTTAAAATCATAACAATATATTACTAAATAAACAATGATCCAAGATGGGAGAAAACACAAAATAACAAAAATTCAGACGGTGGGTGGAGGGAAGGCTTGCTTAAACAGCCAGGTTTTCAGTTGGCATTTAAAGATGCCCAGCGACGGGGCCATGCGAATCTCAGGAGGGAGGCTGTTCCAAAGACGAGCCACTGCCGAGAAGGACCGGTTTCTTGTTTTTTCCTTCCGGGCCTCCCTCGGTGTTAGGCTCCTCAGCCTCACCTCCTGGCTAGATCGGGTGATACGGGTAGATCTAGGTGGGAGAAGGCGTTCCGTCAGGTAGTGAGGCCCTAAACCGTTTAGGGCTTTATACGTAAGCATTAAAACTTTGAAATCTACGCGGAACCGAACGGGCAGCCAATGCAAGGCGGCCAGAGTGGGAGTAATATGTTGATGTTTCCTTACCCCACTGAGAAGTCTGGCTGCCGCATTCTGCACCATCTGGAGTTTCCGCATAGATCTCAAAGGCAGCCCCATGTAGAGAGCATTACAGTAGTCTAATCTCGAGATTACAAGCGCATGGACCAAAGTGGTGAGCGACCCAACATCTAGATAGGGACGCAGCTGGGCTATCCGCCAGAGATGGAAATAAGCGGTGCGGACCACTGACGCTACCTGGGATTCCACAGCAAGCGCCTGGTCCAGATAGACCCCCAAGCTGCGCACCTCACTCTTCGCGGTGAGAGTCACCCCCCCCAAAAGAGAGGGAGTTTCCCAAACCGCTGATGGTAGGCCCCCCGACCCTCAGGACCTCCGTCTTGTCCGGGTTCAGCCTCAGCCCATTTTCCTGCATCCATTGCAATACAGACCCCAGGCAGCGCTGCAGGGACAGAACGGCATCCACTGTAGTTGGCAAAAAGGAGATGTAGAGCTGCGTGTCATCGGCATATTGATGGCACGATGCTCCACACCCCCTGATAACCTTGCCCAGCGGCCTCATATAGATGTTAAACAGCATTGGAGAGATGGTCGAACCCTGCGGAACCCCACAACATGGTTTTCTTACATTTAGGAGTGGCTATCCCCATTCAGAGTTAAAACAGAGGCAGGTCATGGACAGAGTGGGAGGAGAATGTACTCATTTTAGACCAAGAAGATAGATGGTTTGAGAGAGGGGTCAGGGAGGCCATACATGTGCATATAGAAAATCCCTCATCCAACAGGGGTGGAGGCCTTAGATACAGTCTGTCCCCTATTTATTATGCTGCCCTTTCATCCATCCCCAGAAAAATTAGGACCACACACACCAGAAAGACCACTGTTAAGGACTGCTAACGACCCATGACAATGGATGGAGAAGGACTGCAGAAGTGGGATTATCCCTCACCCCCAGTCCTTTGTCCTTCTAACAAGCGTATTCAGACCAGGGGGAAGTGAAACCAACATGGAGGATATATCAGGGATCTCCTGCCAACTCTCCTCAGACTGAAGAAGCTACTTGGATGAGTAGCAAACGTTTCAACCTAACAATAAAGAAGTCCAGTTGCCATGACTCAACTTCCAGAAAACCCTAGAACCTTAGGAACCCTGGAAGTACAATTTCACAGGGTGCAAATAATGTCTTTTCAGAGATTATTAGCAATGAGTCATTAAATTGAGATCAATCTACTCAGAAGTGACAGTCAAGTTCTGCAAACAAGCTGATTCACTTTTAATACTGCAAAGTCAATTTCCCGCTGTTCGTCCGAGTAAATCTTTCTTAATATACCACTTGAAGAGAACACATTGTGGACACTTTAGGTTGCTTCCTAAAAGGAAAATCCTCCACTCACTAGAGGAAAGGCGAAATAGGAGCATGACACAATCAGAGCCAATAGTAATGAGGCAATATCACTGGACACTCCTGCAAACGTGATTTCTGTGTCAGTTCACAAGCCCTAACTAATACGTTACATGGCAGGACTATGAATGTCATGTTCAGGGTATGGTGAAGGAACCTATGTGTGTCTAGCTCACAACCCCAGTCCACACTTCATACATTACTCCTTGCTACCTAAATGGCCTCAGCAATACAATTCCTTACATGACTAGTATGTCTCAAGTTCACCCACTCTTTTCGAGGCGTGGGGACTCAAGTAGCAGGACTCCCTGTCAAGTTGTTATTAAGTCACACCAGTGACTCCACTTGGACTCAATTCGGTTGTTGTTGTTGTTGTTTAATGACTCTGACTCTACGCACGACTTGGAACTCACCAACCTCTCCCTTTTTCTGGTGAAAATAGCTTGTTTTTAATAGGGACTCAGACTTGAGGCTTTGGACTTGGGACTCAGACCCAAAGACTTGCCAACATCTCTGCTCTTTTCTGATCTGAAAGTCAGACAGGCATCTCATTGAGTAATTCCATTTGCTATGGTGTTTGCAAGTGCCAACATTGCTGGAAATCTTTAGGAAATGCTTTCTGAAAAATAATTGCTTTTTATACGCAGAAGACCTGGAGGACTTGGCAATTTTTATAACAAACTATTTGTGGTCTTTGTTGATATTCAAAATACGTGTCTTGCAGCATGTGCCTCACCCTACCTAATGAGAGGTCCGGGGCTGATTCTGGGACAGACCTTTCTGTCCATTGAGCACCTTGCATGACCTCACTTGTGGAACACAGCCCTGCCTGCAGTGTGCCTAGCGTTACATGAGGCATCCAAACTGCTAAAGGAGATGCAGCAATAAAATGTGAAATCAATAGACAATTATTGTCAGCACAGAAGCAGCCCATCAATCCAGAGCACCACTTTGGCCACTGAAGAAAACAACAGGGGGTATAAAGAAACCTAAATGACCGCAGAACAATCCAACAGCTCCATTCTGGGTTGTTTTATAGCAGGGCCTTGTCTGCACGTATCAAGCCCTCAAGGGAGTAGTTCATTATCTGGAATGGAAGCAGGTACCTAATCAGAATGTAAAAGATGGTGTTCAGATCAATCAGCACTTCCCACCACAGCTCTTGGCTATGCCCCCAGAAATGGTGCCCCTGCACATCTGCAGCTCCATACCAAATGGTACATGCATGACTGATGACAAGGAAAACAGTCTGACTTTTTGAACTATTCTTGAGGCGGCCCATGGAATTGAGAAAAGGCAAGGAACAAAATTCCCCAAGGCTCCTTTCCAGATCAAATACATTTCTATGCTTGAAATATCAGGATGGATTTCATCTCACATTTATCCGGAGTCTCTGTAATAAATTATGGCAGGATGCAAAACATACTGAAGAATGGAAAGAGTTTAAGGTCAGTAGAATTCCTTGCCTTTTTTAGAACCTTGTCAGTATTTCAGGATTATCTCAGTTTTGGGGTTGAAGCTGTTGATCAGCATTGCATGGCATGTGTCGTTATCTGACTGCCTGTTTTTCTCTGTACTCCTCTATTACAAGAATATCTTACATTCTCATGTTTGTTTATCCTTGTGCAATCTGTGTTACACTACAGACAAGCTGGTTTCTGTCATCCTCCTACATTCTTTTAAAAAGGGCCAAATGCACATCCATCTTTTGCAATGGCATTTTTTAAAAAGCGATCTTTTGTATTTTCTGTATTATGGAAATAATTGAGATGTGCTTTATAATTACTTCTGCCTACAGAAGCTGCCAATATATTACTTCTCAAACATACACAAATTATATCAGAAATGGGAGGCATGCTCTTTCAGATCTTATGGGACTGCAGTTCCCATCATCCTTCACAATTGGTTATGCTGGCTTGAACGGATGTGTACTGCAGCCCAACAATATCTGGAAGGCCCACATGCCTCACCCATACATTACCTCTGTGTCCATTGAGGAGTTTTGTAAAAACGGGCATAGTGTGAGAAAGTAGATAGAGAAAATGTTTCTCGGGATTATCCAAATTTCGGATTATCCAATGAAACTGAAAGGCTGTGAATTCAAGAGAGGCAAAGGAAGCACTTCTTCACTTGATGTGCACTTTATGAATTTCACTACCACAAGGTGTGGCTGCCATTATATAGACACCCGCAAAGGGAGATTAGGCAGATTCATGCACCACAGGTGAATCCATTAGGCAAATAATTAGTACTGTCTCATTGAGCCTCCATGTCCAAAAGTAGCATGCTTACTGGCTGACACCCTGGTGCACCATCAGCTGCTGTGATTGTTTGGAAATTAAACATTTCTGATTTATCTCCCAAAGGTCCTGAGACTCCTATGGAACTGCCTTCACTATCAGAAAGTTGTTGGGGGCTGCAGAATGGAAGGCAGAGGTCTTTAATTACTAAAAATCACTGCTGCCAGTAAATTTATATAAGTAGTGGTGATTTTCAGTAATTAAAGACTTCCCTCTCTCATCCCACAGCCATCATGGCTTCCTGGCAATTAAATGGATTCCAAGGTAGCCTCGAGACTTTAAGGGGAGAAATCAAAAACTTTTTCTTTCAAAAAAAAAATCACAATGACTGATGACATCATCATTTTATAGGGTGCAACTTATGGCAACAGGATTTCAGTCACTGAGCCCTGGTTGCTGAGTGAAAGACAGTGAGGTGGCAGTAGGGATGGAATTTTCAGGATTCAATGACTCCCAGTCCCAAAATTCAGTGGGAACCCAGTCTCATAATTCAGCCCTCAACCTGGCAGAAGACAAAGCAACTTGCATTGCTTCTTGAGCCTTTTAAAAAGTGCCCCACAGGACTGTGGGGAGTCCTGAGGATTCCCTGCAACTCACAAAGGTGGGTACGGGAATGAGTACTGAGAGAGTTGCCTCCATATAAAGTGTACATACAAGCAGAGCCATGCTAATTAAAGCAAGAAAAGAGTTTTTTATTCTCTCTCATTCTTCATGTGATAACACTGGATTTCCACTTTTAAGCATGCTTCTTAACATGTTTCATATAGAGTATATGGAAGCAGCTACCATTGGAACTCGTTCTTTCATGCACCTTTGCAAGCTTCCAGGAACCCTCATGACTCCCATGGAGCTGCAGGCCACTTTTCTAATGGTTTGAAGAAGCAGTTTCAGGTATGATGTGGAGGTGAGGGGGCTACTCTACTTCCTGCCAGTTTGAGAGCTCCCAGTCCCATAATTCAGACGGGATGTGTGTTTCTGGCTGAATTATGGAACTGGGAGTCCTTGAATTCCAAAAATCCCATCCCTAGATGGCACCTTCCTTTCTGCTCTACTTGTGAGTTTCCTGGGGTCATAGAGTGGCCCCTTTGGAGAACAGAATGCTGTTCTCAACAGATCTTTGATTTAATCCTACAGGTTTCTTCCAATATCCTCATGCCTCAATATAACCTCAGTTCATCACAGATTCTTGCCAGAAGAACATAATTTCCTTCCACAGTGTCAAACCCTGGGCTAACTTGAACCAGAATAATTCAGAGCAATCACATCTAATGCCATCATTCACCCTTGTGCATATTATTTCCTGTCATTACTACATCCCCTAGTTTACCATATGTTGTGTGTTAACAGGATGTGGTGGAAACTATGGCTAGACAAAGACTGTAATAGTTCTACGCATGTGATAGTGGGAGGGGTGGGCTTCACCATGGGGCCAGACTGCTGCTGGACACACTGTTTTACAACCTGTTTCTGGAGACTTTGTGAATGCATGCTGATAATGGGAAACAGTTTGCAATCTGGGCTGGGAAAAGGTTGCTCCCTTGGCCTTAATTGATCCTTACGGTGCTCTGCTCTTTAATAGCCATTTACTTTATCAACTGGGCTTTTCAGAAAAGAAATTTAATTTCACCATGTCTTTTAAAACAGCCTCACCCTTTAAAAAGAAAGAAAGAAGAGAGGAAAATAGTAAAGCTACATGTAA
The DNA here is from genome assembly GCA_037013535.1 of Intellagama lesueurii. Classification (NCBI taxonomy): domain Eukaryota; kingdom Metazoa; phylum Chordata; class Lepidosauria; order Squamata; family Agamidae; genus Intellagama; species Intellagama lesueurii. Next base: position 203,111,052 of record JBAJHW010000004.1, read on the forward strand.
GTGAAATTAATTTTGCCTTCTGGCATAAATTGCACTGTCTAGACATTGGGAACAGCCAAACTGAACCAACCTCTGGCATTATCTTTTTAGGTCCCAAAAGCCATGAATCAACACGACAGATCACTAGGTTGCCAGTGCGTCAAGTTAATACAAGTTTAGAAATGAGGTACAGCTTAGAAATGTGTTATCCTTATCAGTGCAAGATGGGAGAGCTACAACAGATTTGGATAGTCAGATAGCTAGGTAGTCTGCAGACCCTGGATGTTGATAAGAGACAACGGTCGTCTCATGGCAGGGCACTGAGGTAGAGATATGGGTCTCTATGGAGTAGAATGACCAAGAATCCTTACCTCTAACATAGCACGGCTATCATGCACTTTGGAAAAGTACAAGAAGTTGTATATTTTATCATCTGATGTGATGGTAAAATCTCTTTAAAGTCATGAAGTCCAGGGTTTAAAATGATTTAAGTGAACCTCTGTTAACAGAATAGAACATGTACTAGGTAGCATGGCAAGCCAATCCTCGTGGCCTAGGTAGAACTACTTGTGATGTGAAAACACTATACTGAGTACTTATTCTTCTCAAAACTGGACACCAGGAGAAACAGAATTGGGGACTCAATACATCTAACTCTCCCGCTGAGACATCACAGAATTTTCCTTCACTCCTTAGCTTTTCTGTTTGGTCAATATAATGCAACTGCCTGCATGAACCAATATGTCTGGTGAAATGATAAGCTGATCCAAGGAGAATGATACTTGTACCACCTGGAATAGTCATAATTTTGTTCCAACACACTTGGAACAAAAGAGATGAATGCTACTACACACAGGAAAGCTATGGAAAATGTGGCAACTAGGGGCATCTTGTGGAGCTCACAAAAAAATTTAAGAGGCAACCCCTCTGCTCTGGTCATGAGCCTCCTATTCTGCCATCTGAATTAGATCAATGCCTTAGTCAGAAGGGCTACAGAACCTCCCCCACAGGCTATTTATCTCTCACCCTTGCTTGTCTCTCTTTGGGGCATGTCTCTCTATGGTGAAGTTCTCTACAGATGTGTCTTGCCCTGCTGTTGATGTCCTTACATGTGAGGTGGGATTGAACACCCTGTCATAAGGTGGGAATGGCCAAAAATATGACTGCTGGCTGCTTTTTCTCACTGATCAACCTACTGCAAGGATGAAGAACAATTTTCAGTCCAGTTGGTTAAATGTCAGTTTGAGAATGACCTCAGAAACAGCATTGATGGCCTACTGCTAAGCTGGCTGGTCCTGAATTAACTGACACACGCAACCATGGCCTTTCGTGGACCTTCATAGGGAATCCGGAATCCCCTAGTGAAACCTTCCCACAAATAAAGGGCAGCCTTGCGGTTTGGGTATGCTAATAGAAAAGTGCTCAAGGCAGGGAGCCTGATGGGGGTTGGGGCTAGGGAAAGGAGATCATTGACAGGGACTGGGGGGTTACTTGAGAGCATTTCCCTGCAGGGATGTCCCTGTTCCTCTGCTTTCCCCGTCCTTCTGGAGGTTGGGCTTGGAGGGGGGCCTTGTGCCTCGAAAGGAGCCCAGAGCACTTTTTGGCCTGCTGCATGCCACCCTTGGATGTGGGCCGAAGCACTGATCGCATTCGTGATTGAATTTACATCAGGCCCGCACGCATTTCCCTGCATTGTATTCCCAGCAGATATGTTTAACTGTGTCCTTACGCCCCCAGCGTGTAAACCTTGGTCCCTCTCCCCTTCCTTTCATATGCGGGCCAATCTCCACCAGCCATAGTGCTTAGTTAATGAGGTCCCATCTTGCAGTAGCATTCTGGGACGCCCTCTTCCTAAAGGCTGTATCGTATGCAATGGCAGTCTCGTCCCCTGCCAGCTTCCTTGCACGCAGGACATTTCTATAATGATTGTTTAGGTGCCACCCTCTCTCTGGGTGTACCATCTGGACCACCCCCACAAACACCGCATATCCTGCTAGCCAGTTGTCGAATGTGCGCTCAACCCCTTGCCACCTCACTCTTTTTTTTGCCTCTTTCCTTGTTCCTTGTGTGGCCCTCCTCCCCTTCCGGTTTGAGAAGAGAAAATATATCCACATAATATCCATCAAGTATATCTCTCCTAACCTTCCTCGGGAGGTGGATCCCTGGAGGGTCCTCATCATCTGTGAAGGATGGGGTGGGAACCCTAGGAGAAGTGCTACCAGTTCCCCAAACCTCTTCCACCCCGTCTCGTGTGGACAGCCGCTTCCGTGCTGCCCACCTTGGGATTCCTGGGACGTGGGCTGCCTCCTTCCAGTACTGGCCTCCCCCATGTATTTCCTCATCTGAGGAGGACTCACCCAACAATGACTCAGATGATTATGAAATAGTTTCTCGAGTGGAGTGCTGTCTATTCTTTTTTGACCCATGCCTCTTCTTCTTCTGTGGCCACCTGTTCCTCCCTTCAGGGCTTAGGCTGTTGGAGCTGCTAGAGGCTCCCCATGGTGCTTGATCCTTGAGACCCTGGCTGGATGGCCCTGGTTCAGTTGTCTCTTCTCCGCTGCCTTGGTCCTCTGCAAGGGTCCCCAGCTTTGTGTTATTTGGGCCATGACCTGTGAAATATTCTTGATAATACCTTGCTTTGCGCGAGGCCATCACTGAGCCTGTGTGTCTGGCGGTGCCCTCTATGGTCCACCTGAGGGTCCATTTTGTTGTGGGCATTGTGGAGCTGTGGCAGCCTCCTTCCGGGTTGGAGCTCATGAGTGCCTCGGGCGGCCTGCCTGAGTGTGCGTGTTATATGGGCCTGAAGGCTGGTTTGGAGCTGCCTGGCCATCCCATGCCCTATACTTGGGGGGGCATGGTATGTACCCGGTACCAGGGCAACTGGCACCCTTGGAAGTTGCCGCCATCTGTGCTGCACTGTCCCTCTGGAGCAGGCGTTCTCCCCCCCCCGCCCCGCTGTTGACCCTTGTGCTGGGCGCTCCCTCTGGAGCAGGCGTCCTTTCTCCACTGCCGCTGATGTCTATGCTTGGTGCTCCCTCCAGTACTGCTGTCCTCTTTCCTTCCGCCGCTGCCTCTTTTGGTGCTGTTTGTCTTCCTGCCCTCTCAGCTGTCTCGTGGCCACGGGACTTACGATCTGGCGAGCCAAGGCTCCAAGCCTTGGCTCGCCTTTGTTTTTAACCATGCCGGTGGACCAGACTGGAAACCCTGTTCCTCAGGTCCGCCAGCAAGCAGCCCCACGTCCTTTGCCCTGCGCCGGTCCAGTCCCCATAGGGGATGGTGTGGTTGGGCCATCACGGGCCATCCCAGGCTCCTTAGCCGCCATCTTTTTTCCGGCAGCCGCCAGCAGGACCCAGCAGTCACTCCGGCCTCAACACGGGACCAGGTAAGTCGGTGTCCCAACCTTCCAACAGTGAATGGGGTTGAGGAAACCAGGCACAGCCAAAGCACCTTCAACAAGGCTAGTTGTAATTCTTACCACATTATAAATTTTCCGATCAGAGATACAAAGCCCAGCTCAATCCTATGAATGTCTATTTAGGAGTAAGCCTAAGTCCGGCAATTTCCTGGGTTGCAAAGCATAGTTTACCAACCTGCAAACCAGAACTCACTTCCCTGCAGCACATTTCCACTGGCAAATAAGTGCTCAGTCTCAGACAACATCTTCCCAGACTGCAAACCTGAGCTCAGTTCCATGCAACATTTGCTAACAAGGGATTATTTCTGTGCAGCAGCATCCTCGGCTGCAAACCAGTCTCCGTTGTATACAACAACTGCCTTGGTTTTAAGCAGATTTTTATTTCTTATCCCTGATCACTTATGGGAGAAAACAGAAGAACTCTGTGAAGCGGTGGGGGAATCTCCATGAAGTGCATCTAGCCTAAGAAGCAGAGATTTGCTATACCTAGTCTAACAGATAGCCCTGCAACTAGAGTCCCTGGTGCTCCTAGTGTGGGTCAGAAACACCTCCATGGGTGCCCATATAGATCATATTTCATCTCCCAGTTGCTTGGCAGATCGAGTAAAATCCCATACATTTCCTACATGAAATGTGTACAAGCTTAACTGGGATGAGGATTACACTTGGAGATGGCAGTAACATTTGTGAAACAAACATGTCTGAGGAGTGAAAAGCACTAATTCCCACACTAGAAATGGGCACGAAGCTAAAAACAAACCAGGATATTTGTCAAAAATCACTAATTTATTTATTTTCATTTATTTATTCAATTTGTATCCCACTCCCATTAGTGTCACAGCACTACTCTAATGCGTTGGTTTGGATCAGTTCAGGTTCATCCACACCAGAGAACCTGAATTTTCCCAAACCAACAAATTTGGTGGTGATTTGCAAACCTCCTAGTTCATTACCCACCCACCCCCAGCCTGCCATCCGGGGCCATTTGCACATGTCCCCGCTTACCATCTGAGAGGTGGGAACATGCGCGGAGACTGGCTGCCATGCCAGAGCAGCAGCCTCTCAATATGGCTGTGGCCACCATGGTGGAGGAGGATGCAGCAGCAGGAAAAGTTAGAGAGGCAATGGGAGCAGTGGGAAGGGGGTGGGAGGCAGGCTGTGGGGATGGGGAGCAAGCCAGGTTGTTTTTCTTTTCTTTTTTTAAAGATAGCCACGGAGAAACTCATTTGGGGAATGTTGTGACTTTGTGGTTTGTGATTCATGGACTTCCACGAACCAATTGCCCATCTCTATCCCACACCTTTAATCCTAGACTGTGAAAAGTAGGTATATAGTGAGAATCAGTAGTGTAGTTTCAAATTAAGAAGTGCAGGGTCTAAGAACACTTACGCCCGCGCACACAGATCTTCCTTTTTGACTATGCATACACACATTCATTTATGACTTAGCTGCAACTATGGGAGGGGGGAGGCAGGAATCCATGGGGAGGGGATGGAGCAGTGGCTATCCAGGCTATCCAGAGACCAGCCTCCTCCCCTCCTTTCTTCTGCAGCAATACAACACTGCATCAGAGAGAGAGAGAGAGAGAGAGAGAGAGAGGAATTAGGTGGGGGAGAAGGAGAGAAACAAAATTTTCCAAGCAGCCTAATGAGTGAGTTGCAGGATGGATCTGTTTCTGGGTTTAGACGAAAACGGTATCACATCGACAAAGACTGGGGTGCAGAAAGTCAAAGAGCACCCAAGCCAATCTTAACTGGCCAAGCAGACAGGCAACTAGGCAAGGAGAAGGTGAGGGGGCTCCCTCTGCTTTGGATGGAGTGCGAGGAGAGACAAAATTCCTACCCCATCAAAAGGGGAAAGCCATCTGAGGTGGGAGGATAAAATATATCGCTATGAAACGCAACAATCGTGTGTGTTTGAAGGAGGGGGTAGTCTGAAGGAACACGGGCCAGCAGCTACCAGAGGAGAGGGGATGGAGGGAGTGATTGGACAGAGCCAAAAAGAAGAGACCCAGGAGAGTACTGGCTACAAAAAAGTGTCAGTGCTTCGATACCCTTCCCCAGGGTGTGGCACAGCTACACTACAGGTGAGAACGGCATTTGGTTGTAAAACAATAGGCATTTTCATGCTCACACACCCATCTGTGGATGAAGCAGATGCCTCTTTAAAACTGCCAAACAATGGTCATACATGTCTTATACTAGAATAGGTTTTCCGTGGCTGATGCCTCAACACAAGTAAGAATGCAAGCCTACACATTAAAGAAAAGAGCAAACATTTCTTTTGACCTAGTAAGTGGGGTCACATTATATTAAGCAGCGTGTGAAATACAGCTTTAGGATTTGTCAAGGAGTTAATCTCCCCTATTATGCACTTGAGGAAATGTTATATCAATAACTTTCTCCAGTTAAGTGCCTTATTTTGCTAATTGACATAATTATCTATTTAGGGTAACAAGCAATAGCTTGGCACATACCTAATCTAAACATTGCTGCTGCAGAATCCACTAGAAAAATACTGCAGCAACTATATGGAACAAAAGGAAAAAAGAAATCAGGCTCGGCAGCAGCTGTTTTCCTATTCTCCTTAATTCTTTTTATTTCTGCAACCTTAGAAAGCTCATGATGGACTCTGGTGGTTAAAAAAACAACACCACAAAGCAATACAAATACTATCAGACTGTATATTTGTCCTGTATTATTTTTACACCCCGAATTCCAATTGTAAACAGAAATAACTTAGCATGACCATAATTACTGGACCACCTCCTGCTTAACTACTGCTTCCTAAACATATTTCACGGAAGAATATTCTATTCCAAAAAAGAGTCGATGGAATTTTTGCCCTAGGAATTCATTTGGAATAAATATACAACCCATACCACTGCCTGGATCTGGTACCTTCTGCACACTTTAATATTTAAACAAGGGTGCCAGTTCAGCATTTAAAATTGTAGTGATGAAGCTGACAAGGCTTGCAAGCTCCTAAAACAGATAGATCAATATGTTCAAAAACTGAGAACAGTTTTTGATTTGTCGCTTAATAGATTTGTCCCCAAATATATCAAACTCCAGGAGGGAAATGGCTCAATACCCATTGTTATTAGAGGCACAGTCAATCTTATCTTCACAACAACAGGTAGCCCTTTAGACATAGAACTGACAGCTGGTGCTGCTCCATTATGGCACAACCCGTTTTTTAATTACAGTCTCGAGTTTATCATCTTTGCTGTGTGTTCTGCAATTTTTCATGCAGAGGTGAAGTCTGATTCAATTTACACACTGAGTTTCCTCTCTCAGTCTCCTGCATCAATAAGTGTCAGTGACAAACTACTATGCATAGATTTGAAAAAATAGAATGGCCACAATTTCCATAGTAAATATAAACATGCATACTCACTCTTGAAAACTGCAATATGTGGCAAGATTCATGCAAAACACTGCAAGCAGGAAAGTTCAAGACTCTTTAACATTTGGTTGAAATTAGAGATGAGCACGAACCAGCAAAATGTCAGTTCATCGTGGTTCATGGTTCATTGAAGTCCATGAACCATGAACTTCCTGAACTTTTGGTTCAGAAGTTCAGGAGCCCTAGAATAGCCCGCCCCCCCCCCCCCGGCAACCCAGAGACACCAAAATCACAGAGACTCTTCCCCTGACTCTCCTCTACACCCCCTCCATATTTTGTGAAGTCTGGATTTTGTACATCCAAGTTATACACCCTCAAATCAGGTCCCCCCCCCCAGGAAAGCGCCATTTAGCAGCTGGCTTGGGGAAAATGCCAGCACTGGTTCATGCCAGGGAACCTGACACACAGTGTCGCTCATCAGAAGTGGACTGAGGAAGGACAACACCCTTTCCCCAAACTCTGTGGACAAGGGAAGAAATGTGCTGCTGATTCCAAAGTAGAAGGGTTCCTATGACTAGCAGAAGTGGGTCAGACGTGAAAATGGTTCTGCCTTATAAATAAGAACAAGCAGCTGCCCCAGAGCCCTTTGAGCCATGTGTTTGGCTGCATGACCTGCCAATCCAGTAGTCTCTAGGTCCCTCCCAGGGTTGCCTAGTGCATCTGATTGACAGAAGCAGGTGGTCGGAGGCAAAGGGGAGAAAATGGGCAAACAAACTAAATGAACCAAAAATTGCTTTAAAAGTTCATTGGTTCCCTTCGTTTTAGTTTGTTGCTTTTGACGAACCCAAACTGAACTGAACCAATGAACCAGTGATTTTTTTATTAACTTCCTGGTTCGTGCCCATCTCTATTTGAAATCTGTTGCAGAGTTTTGAAATTGGAAAATTCCTTGAGCTCAGCAGCTGCAGAGACTCACAGAGCAGAATTAGATTCAGGTTCCTCAGAGAAGACCACCCCTTTTTCCTCATCAACTGGCACTTACAGTCTCAATAACTCTTTATAATTCAATAAATCTTTACTTCTGAGCTTGAGTTTCTCCTCGTCCCTTCCAATTAAGTTTAAAGCCCTCCTGATAAAGTTCTTCATGCTGTGGCCAAACACATTCTTCCCAGGCAAAGTGCATCCCTCCAGATATTGCTGGACTGCAGCTTCTAGCATTTCTCAATAATAATTATGTGGACTAGGGTGGAGAGCAAATGATATCCAAGATCTGGAAAGAGACACTTTTCCAAGCCCTGCAACAGATCCACTTGGGTTTTCCAAGGCCTCTCAAGCCACTCTGTGTAGCCTACTCTGTGTAGCCTTGAACTACCTACAGAGCTCCAGACCATGCCCTGAAAGAGGGAATGGCAAACTGCTTCTGAGTCCAGTACTCTGTACTGAGAAAACCATGGAAAGGGTCACCATACATTGGAATTGACTTGACGGCACATAATTATTAGTTTAACTAATATTGAGCACTCCAACACTGGAGGCATTCAAGAGAAAATTGGACAACCATCTATCAGATCCGCTTTGATTTGGATTCCTGCACTGAGCAGAGGGTTGGACTCAATGGTCTTATAATCTTAGAACTGCAGAGAACTGGAAGGGACCATATGGATCATCGAGTCCAGCCCTTGTCAGAGAGGCCCAGTGGGGAATTGAACTCCCAACCTCTGGCTCCATAGGTAGAGACCTAAACCATGGAGCTAGCTATTCAGCAGTTAAGACCCCTTCTAATTCAATGATACTATGATTCTATGAGTCTAATTATATTATAATGTTTAAGTTTTGCATGTCCACTTTGAGAATTTAAATGGAGATACCCGAGTACCTTTTGGTATACGAATAAATGTCTCCCAAACAGCCAGTGCTCTATATGCCTTCAGAAATAAAGTTTTCATTTTTTTCCAAATCATATTATGTCTGAATAATCTGCTAAGAATACATTGGAACCTGTCATGATTAAGCCATTTCCTTCCCTACAGGCAGGAGAAAGTGCCATCTAGGCCAATCATACACTGATGAGCACATCCAGATGCACAACTGACAGCGCACATTGGATAAGAGACCACTAGAAGTTATCCCTCATTTGTCTTTTTGGCAGCCAGTAGTCAAAGGTGTTGTATTGTTGCTGCAGTGAGCAGCTTGAATGTGGTGAGTTCATGTTAAATCCCATCCTAAATGCTTGTCCTCCCTGATAATCCGTCAAGAAGTAGCATGAGATAACTGTATGCATTTTGCTTAAAACATGTTGCCGTGTCACTTCATAGATGTCATTTGCTTTTATCTTCTGATAAAGAGTCAACTGAGTTACCACTTTGCCTGCATTGCACCAACTGCTGTTTCCACATGCCTCAGTTTTCCTTTTGCTCTGAACTGAGTGGTTGAAGGCAGATGACAAAAACTCCTCCTGTTCTACTCCATCGTCGCCTCGAAGGTAGAAACTTCAATCTGTCCTTTACACTTCCACATTCCCCTTTGCTTCCACCTCCCAGAAGCAACCTGACCCCTAAAAAGAAGCATTCAGGCTGACAGGCTGTTTGCTAGACAATGTTCTGCACTTCTTAGTTATGTCTCTTCCTATTCTTGAATTCTCCTGCTGGATTTTCTTTTTGCCGTAAGCAAAGTCAGACCTTCAGTTAAATCATTTTCCAGGCCTTTTATTTCCCTTGAATACTGTGCAAAGTTTTCTTCCTATGCTCAGTTTGTTATTTGCTCAATCATATTCCTGCCCAGATGTATGTCCTGTCTTCTCACTCACCTAAAACACAGAGTGCTACTTGATTTGAACATTTTCAGCAGGATTCTTTATGCTGCAGCTTAATGGAGTTTTAAGCTACAGAGTTGGCTTGCTTGTCTAGCACTATCTTTGCACTGAAGGATCTCCCTCAGCCTCCCTCAACACCATACGCTCCAGATATGCTTGGACTACAGTTTGCATCATCCACGGCCAATGTGGCCAGGAGTGCTGTTGTTTGAAGATTGTAGTCCTATGCATCTGTAAGGTGCTTCACTGGGAAATGCTGAAACACTATTTCATGTGCATTTTAAAACAAACCCTGTATTGGAAACAATAATGGATCATCTAGTGCCACCAAACAGTCTGTTAAGTATCTAGCATTGCTTGTGGTTGTAAAGCAGCCAAAATTACCAAATACAGAGAGGAATGTTTGAGGAAATTCCTATACAAAATGGCCTGATCTCTGCCTGTCAGTCTAATACGCAGAGTGGAACTAAGCATGTGACCACACAGCAGAGAAAATATATTTGGATCTGCTGTGATTCACTGTTTTTCACATCAGATTTCTGCAGGTGAAATCACTGTAGTCATCTGGCTAGCAAACAATATGCAGGAGCAGAACTTTGCATGGAGCTCCCTAAACTGTTGCCTTTGACAAGGTGCTAATAGGCAATTTCCACCTCTTTTTTAAAATTTAGTTTTCCTCATGTGACATAGCAATACAGTGTTCCAGTGCTGCCTTGAAAGCCATTTTAAAAGCAGAACACTGTTTGCAAACAACAGGGACTCTATTAAGGGGAAATGACATCTCCACATGTGCCCTTTCACTTTCTGATTAGACAATCACACTAGACAGAAAACAGACAAAAGTGACGTCGACCTGATCAGAACATATTTAAACCACCCCTGCCAGCTGAACAAAAAAAGATAGTTCCCCACTAAAAAGACATGAATCCACAACAGGCTTCCACACACTAAGTTTTATGTTGTGTAGTCACTGAATTTTAATTTGAATTCATCTGTGCCTAATTCATTGCAAATTGTGAGGTAAATGGTCAGTGTAGTTGCCCTCTTAGCTACCCATTCACTTTCACATTTCTTTGAATGTTGTAATTGCCCATTCCTGATGGGAATGTCTCCCACCAGAACAAGACTCTAGTTGGACCATCTGGAAGTCACTTAATAGACTTTTACAAAAAAAGTATTAAGTTCAAAGAATAATCAAGTAAAATAGAGCTACTTGGATACAGGACATTTTTTGTGACTATGGAGAGATTCAATCAATGTGGCACTTATGTATGTACATCCAATTTCTGCTGCACCATGTGTACAAAAGCATATCCAGCAAATAACACTATAGAAGTAGCCCACTTCTAGTAAAAAATAATCTAATTATCTTAACATTTTAATTTCTTTTTAATTTTACCTATATCTCATATCTGTCTATAATTTTAAATTTTAACACTTTGATACAAATAAAGAAGAAAGAAAGATTACCCAATTACCCACATTTTAGATGCATCAAAACATGCATTTTGAGAATAAATGTGAATTTAGATGCACACCTTGAGATTTCTTTAAACATCACAGTTTGAGGCAGAAAGGAATTTGAGTTAAGAGTCATAGAAGCTTATGCAGGGACACTCAGACACTCACATTAGTTAAATTTCTCTCTTCCAAACACAAGCTTTCTGTTTTTAGTCTCTGCCACAGATTTCAGTAGTCCCATGCTAACTCTCTGATTGCTACAGACCAGTGAATGGATGACCAGCTTCAGGTTGGCAGTCAACTAAACTGCTAGCACAGGCAAAGCTTTGGTCCTTGTTCATGCAGAACATTTTGGCCATAGCTTTACATATCCACCTTGCTGGGCTCTGATCCGCTTCTCCTTCTGTTCTGTCATACTGGCACAGAATACAAAATTGCACCTGATTGCCTGCAGGTTGTTCTACATGGGAAACTACTGAGGGAAGTGTGCTGAATGCAGGCTCAGATAACATAGGAAAGCATTGGGGCATCAAGCATTGGGGAAGGAAGCTTCTTATCGTCATAGCAAAAGTGCCAGGCAGATTGTGGTTGGTTACATCCAATTTATTATGCAAATACTTTCAATTTGCTGTCCTGATGGCTTGGTTGGGTAGCCAGGGACACTGGTATCATCAATATGAACCTATGAGAATCTTTCCTGTGTGCTTCACCTGAGGCCTGATAAGCTGGAACTGCAGAAAAGAAAGTAAGCTAGCATCTCATCGAACTCTCGGGGTTTTTATGAATTCTACTTTCAATGTATTGCAACTTCTGCTCATAAGGGCGATATGATTTTATAAAGCTATCTGTCGTGCATCAGGACTTTTGATGAGAGTAGAACTGTAAGATACAGATTAAACACTCCTAGACAAAAATCCAGTTTCATTCTCTCACACAACTTAGAAAATCACCCAGCTGCACAATATGTGGATATAACAATTGTGTAACAAGACTACAGACTTCATTTTGCAGGCTATTGCGCACTGCAGTTGTTTGGTGGTATACAAAATCACATTCTGTGCTCACGCAGAGTACCGACAAAACCTACTCTCCTCATGTGCCCTACTGGAGAGTTTTGAGTGACCATGGAAAGAAAGGTTATTTGACTTCATAGGGACATAGAGTTTGAAGAGAACATCTGGCCAGAACACCTGCTGAGGGCCATCTCTCCATGAGTTTTTTGCAGATGCACCACGCCATAATAAAGTATGATCACATAAGCAAAGAATATGTACACAGCAAAAGGCGTTTGCAGTGCAATTTGCCATTCCTCCCACATAAAAATAGACATGTTTTAAGTTTCAGTAGAAAGAATGGGTGATGAGCAAACAGGACATGCTTTTTCTACTTCAAAAGGATAAAAGAGGGCCCTTCTCAGAGCCAAAATACATGTTACATACAAGCATTTGTGACAATGTCATGACTAATTGATCTTTGTTGCTTTAAAAGTTGCTCTGGGAAGAGTGGAAGTGGTAGTAGTAGTGGTAGTAAGGAAGTGGGGAACCCTGAATCAATTATGTCACTCTGATGGCAGAAAGTGAGGAGGAATTAAAGAACCTCTTAATGAGGGTGAAAGAGGAGAGTGCAAAAAACGGTCTGAAGCTCAACATCAAAAAAACTAAGATCATGGCCACTGGTCCCATCACCTCCTGGCAAATAGAAGGGAAAGATATGGAGGCAGTGACAGATTTTACTTTCCTGGGCTCCATGATCACTGCAGATGGTGACAGCAGCCACGAAATTAAAAGACGCCTGCTTCTTGGGAGGAAAGTGATGACAAACCTCAACAGCATCTTAAAAAGCAGAGACATCACCTTGCCGACAAAGGTCCGCATAGTCAAAGCTATGGTTTTTCCTGTCGTGATGTATGGAAGTGAGAGCTGGAACATAAAGAAAGCTGACCGCCGAAGAATTGATGCTTTTGAATTGTGGTGCTGGAGGAGGCTCTTGAGAGTCCCCTGGACTGCAAGGAGAACAAACCTATCCATTCTAAAGGAAATCAACCCTGAGTGCTCACTGGAAGGACAGATCCTGAAGCTGAGGCTCCAATACTTTGGCCATCTCATGAGAAGAGAAGACTCCCTGGAAAAGACCCTGATGTTAGGAAAGTGTGAAGGCAAGAAGAGAAGGGGACGACAGAGGATGAGATGGTTGGACAGTGTCATCGAAGCTACCAACATGAATTTGACCCAACTCCGGGAGGCAGTGGAAGACAGGAGGGCCTGGCATGCTCTGGTCCATGGGGTCACGAAGAGTCGGACACGACTAAATGACTAAACAACAACAACATGTCAATGCACATTGGACACTAGGGAGGGATGCTCAGCATATTCACCCCACCTCTCCACTGTCAATTCTATCCTCCTAAAACAGCATTTGAAAAGAAGCAAGAATGTGCATTGAACTACAATCATAGCTTTCTTCAGTCAGATATCTTTCAGTGTAATTTGCCCCTCAGATTGCCTCTGAACAGCCAGCATGCTTCTGACTTCCCTTACACCCTGGATTACTGTAGACTCAAAGCCTGGCCAACGTTCCCTCTAATTTTCAGTCCCACTAGGGTCTGTGGCAACCAGAACCAAAGGAGCTGAAAACAATCACTGTGGGTGCGTGCAGGAGGAGGAGCCCTGTGTAGAGGGGGCAGAGGTGTACACACATGCTCTGCTGTACACCTTAGAGGGAACCTTGAGCTTGGGGAAGTGTCCTGTATGGATTTTAGCTTCCAGAATCCCACATCAAATATAGCCACTGACCATAATTGGCTGGGAGATTCAGGGAGACACAATCCCTCCAAATAACTTTTGATTTTAGGAAATGAGAAGTTACAATAGACACTTCCATAAACATATAGCTTTTTCTTCTTTTGTGCTTTTTTGGTTAATATCATATGGCCAACAGACTAAATATATGAACAGGTTGATTGGATGTTCCATTCAACCCCCAAATAATGTATTTTGTGATATCTAAATGACAGTGTAGTGTAGAGGATAGAGTGACAGCCTAGGACTCAGGAGTTCAAATCACTACTCAGCTATAAAAAAACTCACCATGGGGGGGCACTCCTCAAATATCTCACATATCATGGAAACTCTACTAAGATCACCATAAGCAGAGCTGTAACTAGCAGGTTTGCCACCTGGGCCATGTGGCATCATCTCCCACCCAGTCAATATGGTAAGAAGCCCCTCACGAAAAAGGAGAAGGAATGTGGCATCCTCCCCCAACCCCAAAAAAGAAAAGTTTGTGTTTTGTTTTTTTTAAAAGGGGGGGCGGAGGAAAATTAATTCACTGGGGACGTGGTGTCATTTATTTTCCTAATGCTCACCAGTATACTCTCCTCTAGATTTCAGTGATCTTGAAATGTTCATGCCCTGAGGGGAGGCCCCCGTTGCTCCACCCTAGCTACAATCCTAGCCATAAGTCGAAATCAGCTTGACAGCATGTGACAGACAAGACAGCTGCTATCATAGAGGAAAGGAAGAGAAAACTGATTTTCTGAGAAAAATAGATTTTATTTGTAGTACCCTCGATGACAGATTTAAAAACAGTATAGAAACTTATACTGTACAGCGTATTTTCTGCCTCTTTGGTAAACAGCTGGTATGGTGACATTATACAGCTCCACATTCTCTTTTATGAATGTTTTACGTTTATTTTTAAAATACAGCAGGCAACTATAGAAGAAAACTGCTGACACCCAGGTAAATCTGATAGCTCCATCTGTATATTAGTTTTGGAGAAAGGGAGTTGAGGAGGTTTTATTTGCTTTCAGTTATCACAGCCGCAAGCCCAAAAAAAATGTATAATACAAATTACTATAGCATCCAAAGTACTGGGCACAGAAGAATACTGGCTAACAGTGAAGAGGACTGTTTCCTGAGTTTAAAATGACTGTGCTTGCTTTTCAGCAATTCGTTGAAACTGAAATGAATGGAGACTGGAACAGTGGAACTAAAATAAAGTATGGCAGCCTTTATATTGTTACATATGAGGGTATATCAAAAGGTATTCTCCCAAAATACTAACAGGGCCCAAAAACCTATTGCAAAGTATTTCATGCATGAAGGCAAAGGTGCAAGCAGTTCCTGCATTTTGCCAGCCATTTGTCACTTGACTGGGCACACAACTGAACATGCAATCAGTTGTGCAAACCTGGTACGGCCAAGAACAATCTGGGCAGCCAACAAAAGCATGCCCACTGTGTACACCATTTCTGGTTTTGTGCTGCATGGTCCCAAAAGGATTCAGGACAACATATCAAAGTAATGATGAATATACCTCCTTGTAGCTGCTTGTAACTTCAATGGATAATTTTAAAAAACAAACAAACAGGTGCAAAAGCTTTTCAATTACATCTTCATATTATCCAACCATGCCAACGCGCTTATATAAAGTTCACTTAGAAGGGAAGCCCTTTCACTAAATATTCTTCACCTTAATTAAAAGCTTCAGGTTTATCATTGAATTGTTTTCCTCTTCGGGGGGGGGGAGTGAGGAACTGCCCCTTAATTGCACCTTTTAGCCATTACTAGATGGGAAGCAATTATTAATTCTTGTCTTTCTTCCATTAAACAAAATTTGATATCATTAAGTTTCTTTCTTTTATAGCAGAAGTGAACAGCTTATAGCCTTCCAGATGTTATTGGAATATAATTCAGATCAGCAGCTGGTTATGCTCTAGCTAGGGAGATAGGAGTTACTATTGATAAAATCCAGAGGGCCACAAGTTGGCCATGTCTATACTATAAATAACAATACTTTGTTGCTATAAAAATGAGGGAGAAATGCAGGGTAAAGAGTCATTAGCATCCTCCTCCCACTCATGGAGAGCAGAAGTTGACTCACATGACAGTAGCCCAATGAAGACATTAAAGGGGGGGTGCTGCCTTGTCATGTCTGTCAGTTTCCTACAGATAGAGTTCAGGCTGTCATGATATTGGGGGGTGGGGTTAGGGTTGAAACACTCTCATTTTTGTGTGGTGATATAGCACACTTTTAAAATGCCTGAATAAGATGAACAGCATCATGTAGATTCACTGCAAAAGCTGAACAGATGATAAGCATTCTCAGAAAATGAGATAAGGATAGTTAAAGAAGCAGCTTGGCTTACTTTCAAGGCAGCTAGTATAAAGCTAACACATTTTGAGGGCTAGCATTCAAAAGAAAAAAGAGAAATTTATGTCTCCCCAAAATATCAGAGAAACAGAGGGAGCATATACATTTTATGAAGAGCTGTTACTTGAGTATATGACAATAGGATGTGTACAGATGACAAACGACTGACAAAAAATGCTCTAAGACACCAGTCCCTTTCTTGAGATGTTTCATCATATTCTGTACTAGCAAAAGCCAATTCAAATTAATTTCTCCCCTCACCCACTCCCACGGGAAAATTCAAAATAACATTGCTGTGTTCTCTAGCAAACTTCCACCTAGGCATTGACTGCACCCAGCCCTCTTTATCTTCCACAGTTATGCTGCCATCGTTCAACCGTCTCTCCTAGAAGCCCACCAACATAATAAGAATTAAGTCTGTGGACATCTCCAATGAAAGGGGATACAAGTGATGCACCTCCATTGTCTCACAAGAGGCGTACAAAATATGCAGTCACCACTGGCTAAATGCAGCCCTTCTAGGATTTGTAGCCTCAAATAAGTTGTTCTTATATCCATGGTATACACTCAGCAGATAAGCAGTGCCTATTCTTAAAACAAATATTTCTGGTATAGGGAAGGAGCTCTCTGGTCCTGGGGCAAAGCACAGGTTGAGCTAAGGCTAGAATCTAGAACAGTAATTTTTGGTGAAACTAAATGGGTGGAGCCTAGTGATTTGGGAGAGCTCACAGGTAGTGCAAGCAGAGATTCTAAGACAGTGGTGGGAAATCACCAGACCACCAAACCTTTCAATGCTCAAGCAAAAAGCAGGGCTGGGCAATTGATCATGTAACAGAGATTACATGACTGATGAACCCATTCTCAATCTCCCCTTTTATGGAACCCCTGAACAGCAATTATCCCGTAACTCATTGCAACTGAAATATTGCTATGGGCTGAGCATACTCAGTAAAATTCCAGTTACAAAGAGCTATCGGATATATAGGTTCTAGGGCATCTGACATTCCTACCAAGTACTCGGGTGTACTGGAAATCTATATATTTGTAGGAGCTCTGGAGTCTAGAATCACACCTTTTCAGCAGCCCAGGCACCAAGGAATAGTTCTTGTAGACAGCTGTTTTTATTAAGAGCCCTTGCAGGTCTTGTAAAGAGGCCACCTGGCCACAGCCACTACCACAGATATCTTCAGGCATATATTAAATGAAGACAGAGCTTTATGAGTAAGGTTTGCAGGCTTAAAGAGTGTGGAAGAAGCATTTGAGCCCCATCAGCAGGTTTTCTAAGCTAGGCTCAGAAAATACAAAGAGCTATGTGTTGAGCCAAATTGCAATCTATACTAAAAGGAGATAATCCATAACTACAAAGACAATAAACTCTGCAAATTCCTATACCTTCTGTCCTTCACAAGTTACGGTTTCCTTCCTTTCTACTCTGCTATGACATCCACAATTCTTTTCATGGCAGACCCAGCATCTCTGTAATACAACCAGACTCTATCTGAGCTCCTGACACCTACTGGGATCTCTATCCATCCAGCTTAATCTGAGGCGCTGCTATGCTCTGGAATCATACAAGATGTGCAATCTTACATTGAGCAAATACTAACTATGCACAAATTCCTCTTGTCTCAAGAGCAGGGCTAGGAAACACATTTTTCTATGGCATATGGCATTTCTAGTACATTCTTGGGAGCTCTGGAAAACTACATTTCCCAAGCTCCCTGCTGTCTAAGACACTGGTGTTATCTGTGTTGAAAGCACCTGTGCGGAAACTGAATTGCATCTGCCTGAGACAAGATTCAGTATTTCAGACTAAAATCCATTGGCTACAGGGCACCTAACAGAGCTTTAAAATAAACAAATAAAAATAAATCTGAATGAGAACAGCATGTAATTCATAATGCCGTTATACTATATCAAGCAGGGCAAACTGACATTCCAGAACAGGGAATTATGATTTAAACTTCAGTACCGTCATTAGCAAATCACACGTGGAGTGTTGGGCAGGTGGGTTATCTAAATCAGGGCATTGGTTGCCCTATGCTGGGAACAGCAGGTCGGTTGGCAGCTCTAAGGCAATAGCGGAGCTTCCTCCAGTGCAAGTCACAGAAATTAGGTTATTCTTGATAAAATCACAGCATTCTTCCTGATAGCCAGCAATTTTGCAGTGGCACAGAGCAATCAGTGAGAAGATGGGCAATTCTGAAATACAAAGTTTTTGTTGTAGAAACTTATTCAGATAATGTTTTCCCATGAGGTAGCTGTTGCAGCATGTATTACAAAAATGAAAACAAATGAGTTTTTAAATGGGTTGGTCTTTCATGTGCCACAACCTTTTGTTTTTATTCCTGCCTAACAAATTTCCCTTGCCATGCACTCAAGGTGCATCATGGTGCTTCATGAGCAAGATTCTGAATATTGGCATTCACTGTTCCATATTGTACCACACATTCCTAAAGAGAACAGAACCAATCCAGTATCAGCAAAATGCAGAGCCTCACCAGTAAAATGCAGCCAGAAGGACCTGAAATGGGTGGGACCAGGGACACAACTTCAGTGCAAGGCAGTCCACCTCTCTCTCTCTTTCTCCTTCTGTGTGTGTGTGTGTGTGTGTGTATTCCAATTCAACTATATTCTTGAAATTAGAGGGACTCAAACTTCTGGTCAAGCATTTGTCAACAGAAAAGGAAAAAAAATACGTAGAACAAAAAGCTGTAAAGTAACAGGAAGATTTCTAGTTGATGAAGATAACTCTTTTTTTGGTCTTGATAAAGATAAGATTTTGTCTTTTAGATGATTTTAAAGCACAGTTTAAAGTTAGTTGAAGTGTCACCTAGGTTACTTGATTTTAAAGCAAACTTTCCCTTTAGGGCACATTGAAGATTATTCAGTGATTCCAACCAAGAAGTTTCAAATGCCATGGTGGCAAATGCTTCAATAGGCATAAACTTCGTAATACTTGCATGTGTGGAGATAGCACAGGTCTGGAAAAGTAAATATGTGTGATTGCTCATCACAATATGAAATTTTCAAGGCAACCAAAAGAACCTTGGACTGAGGATACAAGAACAGTACTGTTGGATTAGACTTTCAGGATGAGACCCTATTCCAGCAGTGAAGGGCCCAATGTCTCTGGGAAACTCATGAACAGGACATGCCATAAAACTGAACGCCTTCCACTGTGTGATTTGCCCCCAGCATCTGTGATGAGAAAAATTGCCTCTTCATTTCACAACAAAGGCAAATAGCCATCAATTGACATACTCTCCTATATCTCCCACAGTAGGGTATAGAGCAATCTGTTAAAAGACTTTCTACACCTTGACAAGAAAATTAATCAGACTAGAAATAACACTACAGTCTGACATATGATAATAAACAGACACCTTGACTGATTTTACAACTACAAGCATTGGAAAGTCAAACTCAGAAAGTAATCTACAAAACTTAGGTGCTAATCTTTGACACAGCAAGGTTCTCCATGGACTCAGGTTTTTGGAAGCTATTCTCAGTGAATGAGTGAAATATATTTTTTTCTCATGTAAACTAACCATACAGTAGGCAACGCGACTCCCACCTGCAGCATCATAACATATTAGTGAAAACCTGAGAATTTATACTTAAGATATGCTGACCAACTCTTGATGTGTTCGTCTTTGAAAACACCAAATAAATACTTTCTCTTCTACATTTTTAAAACTGGGATGACATGTCTTCACAATTATCTCCCTGCTGCCCTTCATTTATTACTAGACAGCAGGCAAATCTTTCGGCTGCAACACAGTGCCCGAAAAAGCATTCATCCCCCACCCCTATCAGCCATGCTGCTCCCTGCCCACATTATACACTCTCACTCCCCATTTCTGTTCTTGCCTTCCATACAGAACTTGCTCTTTTCAACAGGTTTCATGCATCTGAAGAGACAAAATGAGAGAGAGGCAAATGCCCAGCAGTGAGGGGATTTGCACCATCTTCATTTTCTATGTAGGGAAGAAGTTAAAAAAAGTTTTTCCTCTGTTGTCTGATGTGAATATGCATCACATAGTACAAAAGCCTTTCCCCGCAGAACAGGGGCCACTGTACCTGGCTCGGGGCCACTCAGGTCTGGAAAGGAGAGGAACTCCTTGCAGATGTCCAAATCCAGCTTGGGTGGGCTCTTCTCCCGGCAGAGACTGGTGACAATCCGAGTGGCTGCCTGACACTGTCTGTACTTCTTGGTGGTGCTCATTTCCCAAGCTGCATTTCCCTTTGCCTCCTACCTGGCTGACTAGGAGAGATACTAGAGAGGCTAGGCAAACAGTAACAACGTGACATATGCACACACACACACCCCAGACACCACTAATGCATTAGTGTCATCTTGGTGGCTCTCTGCCCCCAGGCACCCCAAGAGAGGAAAGCTGTAGTTAAGGTGCAGGCTTGACCCCCTGGTGGCTACTTTCCAAGAAAGTACTGCTTGCTTCAAGCCAGCGCCTTCGGATTGTCTTGTTGCATCCAGTATCAGAGAGCTGTGTTTACTGCCAAGGCGTGTTCTGCACAAGGATCCTCCTCCCCAATTCAGTTTGATTCTCGCCTTGCATAGTTTTCAAAGCCTCCTTTTAGAAAATCTTTTTAACCCCTTCACTGACATGCCTTTCCTTTCAGGTGGTGGAAGTATTCCTCACAATTCCCTGTACAAAGGAGGTGATGCTCTTTACAGAGCATATGCAAGGGTGGTGGAAAGGAGAGCGTTGAAATCATACAGTGCAGCAGAACAGCTTGTCACAACACGGAGCTGAAGCTGAGCAACACTATTGGTTACCACACATGCTGTTTCCAGCACAAGGGAGGGAACAGGTTTTATTTATTGGCTTATCCCAGTCCTACCACGCTAAACTGCAGATTGCTAATAGGGTGCCTGCCCTTTTTTGTGTTCAGTAATTAGATCATTGTTTTAATTTACAGCGCCACTTCTGGGTTCCCACTGTCAGATCAGGCTGCACAAGCAATTCGCACGTACAGAGAAGTGCCAATTGTCAGGCAGGAACAATGTTCGCATAATAGGCAATTGAAACAATATTCAGTAGAAACAAATTCTGGCTTGGAAGTGGAGGAGGAAGAAGCCAAGCTAACAAGGAACATGAGATATGACAAAGGGGTTGCTGCCCTGTTCTTACGTATCAGAAGATAGTGGGTGTCTGGAACAATGCCACTGTATTTTATAATCACAGATAATTACCTGTTAACATAACTTTATGTCATCATGGAGACTCGGTGTCAAGTAATAACCTGCTTTAATCCCAGGTAGGGGGACTCACATGTTCTTATTGCTTGTAAAGTATCATAAAGAAATGAAGAAAGTTTTGTTATGGGCTCTGCTTAAGGGTGTTATGGGTTCTTTTTTCTATTCCTAATACTAAACTCAGAATCCTGCAGCAGTTACCTGCAACATCCCTGCAAATGTACGTTGCTTCTGTGGAATTCCATTGTGATTAATTTTGTGCCATGTTTCTTTTTCCTATCACAGTTCTGCCTGTGATAAGAATGTGTCAATAGAAGACATGGCATGTAGCTGTACACTGCACAGTTATAGCATTTTGATACCCCTTTAACTGTCTTATATAATCCTGGGATCTCTAGTTTTGTGAAGTAATGGGAATGCTGTGCTAGAAAGCTCTAATGTAACTCTTCTCAACCTTTAATCCTCTAGATATTTGGACTATATCTCCTAGAACCCAGAACACTGACCAGTCAACTGGATCTCTTGAGAGACAATGTCCAAACCAAATGGAGGACCAAAGATCATAAAACAACACAGTTGTACTTCTGTGACTGCATGTTGCAACAAGATACTGGCAATTCCACACCACTGGCTCAGATGGCTCTGAAAAGCATTCAATGGACAACACATCTGGCAATGGCTAGGGCCAACCCAATACATTTTGCTGCTTGAAGTGGAGCAGCCAAATCCCTGGTCATGATATGTAGTACCTGAAGACAGCCAAGATATTTTGGCACCTGAGGCAAAAATCCCACAAGTTAAAAAATTAGCAGTTTCTACCCCTTGTTACCCAGACTGCCTCACTCTGCCTCATAGTAGGTCTGGACATGTCAGTGATTATTAACTGTGATTCTATATGGTTGCTTAGTGCCCAAATATAGCTTTAAAAAACCTAGTAATTAAAATTTGAAGTTAGAAGGTATGGGAATCAAAAAAAAGTCTTCACCCAAGGAGACAAGCCATTTGTCCCCAGTTTCCTTAGCTGCTGAGAGAAAAGAAAACTGGATACTTTACACTTACCTTTTGTTTCCTAATGGTTTGGATAATACATGCCCATGGGTCATGCCTGCACGGAGAAATAACACACATTCACATCTTCAGATGTGCAGAAGGTCAAGAGGTCCAAGTAAGGACTCCTTAAAATCAGCAACAGGGCTCATAAGGAGTAAAGGGTCCATATGCACCAGAAAGCTTCTGTGTTGGTCACCCTGTTTACAAAGATAAATATATCAAGTAGCCTTACAGTACCTTAATGACTAGCAAGTTTTATTTTGCATAGGCTTTTGAGGACAGCTGCCTGATGCATCTGAATCAGTGGGCTACAGTCCACTACCTGGGAACTGGTACCTTGTTAGATTGATGTGGCAGCTTTTGCAACTGGTGCTCCATACATGTAAATATTGAACAAAACAGCAGCCACAGTAATCTCCTATAGGAGAATGCATATAGAACTGCTGGAGAGCACAGTGGTTTAGATATTTGACTGCAGAACCAGAAGTTGGGACTTTAATTTCTGACTGTGCCTCCTTGACAGGGGTGGGACTTGATGATCCATAGGGTCTCTTTTAGCTCTTCGATTATAAAGCTGATGTCAAATAAATCTTGTTAGTCTTTAAGATGTAACAGGACACTTTGTTTCTGCCACAACAGACTAACAAGGCTACTTCCTGGAAACTGCCATATATATATTACTCATCATTTTAATGGGTAGTCCCATATTTCAGACTTTTGGCAGTAAGAAAATAATAACAGATAACAACTCTGTGATCCATAAATCACAGAGATTTGCTCTGAGTATGCAGTGGTAAAATAAAAACAAAGGTTGGCAAGCATGCAGAGCTTTTTTTTTTTCCATTCATGAAGTATGTATTTCAGGACTGAGCCTTTCTGTTCAGAAAGAAAATTTGCAACAGAACCTTCTTCATGTGCTACACCCAAAGTGATTCCTCTGCCTCCAAATGGTCCAGCCATTATCTTTATATATGCTGGCCAAGCATCCAAATATATTTTCTTAGTCTACTCAGCTCAACTATTCTAAAGAATTTAGGGATGTGTTATTTAAGAGATCCGTTTCCGGGCACAATACTGGTTTTAATCTACAAAGCCCTAAATGGCTTGGGTCCAAGCTATCTAAAAAACCACATCTCCCTCTATGAGCCTGCCTGGGCTTTAAGATCATCAGAGGAGGCCTTTCTCTCAGCCCCACAACCCTCACAGGTGCTCTTGGTGGGGACATGCGAGAGGACCTTCTCTGTTACTGCTCCCAGGCTGTGGAACTCCCTCCCACAGGAAGCTAGGCTGGCCCCATAATTGTTTTCCGCAAGCAGGCAAAGACCTTCCTCTTCAGGCAGGCTTTCCCTTAATAACTGGTGGCCTGAGAAAGGCTTTTAAATGGATTGTTGTGCTCTGTTGTTTTAAATGTGTTTTAGTATTGATTTTATTCCTGTTTTTAATGTAATACTTATTTAATTCTTTTTTAATATTTGTGCACCTACTGTTTTTAGTTTTTTAATATTGTGTTTTTAATGATATCAGCCTCCTTGGGTTCTTTTTAAGGAGAAAGTGGGATAAAAATATTTTAAATAAATAAATAACAAATAAATTTAACCCCATTTCTGCTGGCTTTATCACAATATTTTACTCACCTTTCTCCCGGTGCCTCCTGCTCTCCAATCACAGCACTGCTGCTTTGTGACTTACACATGAAATTAATGATGTGTAATACTTCCAATGGGAATATGAGTATTATCAAATGGCCATTTTCCTTTTCTCTCTTTCTTCCCTCCTTTTTCTTTTCTCTCTAGACCTTCTGTCTGATTACATCTGTAGGTGGTCGCAATGGGGCCTTCAGCCCTGCTTCCCCATTAAATGCCAGAACAAGAAGATCAACTGATCATTTCCTTGTGGATGGCCGAATATGAAAGCCTAGAAGTTTCAGTGTGAGTTGCTGTAGGAACATAAGTGGAGAAAGAAGAATTGCTGCCAGAATAACTGGACAGACTTTTAAAGTATTCCCATCATACCGAAAGCAGATCACATACACTCCAAGTTAAAAGACTGGCTCCATACAGGGCATGCCTATCACAAGTGAGTCTATTTTGCAGCAAAATAAAACAAACAAAAACCACTTAGTTGGGATGTGGAAACATTCATTTACTCAACCTTTCCCAAAATGATAGCCTCAATCCATCCCAATAGTCAGACCAGAAGAATATTCCAGGGAGATGAAGGTACGCTGCGCAATGTAGTGTTTTCTATGCACTCTTTTACTGTGGAATAATGGAAGGATGAGGCATAGATGTCAGCATATTCACTTCTTTGATTTTAAAAAAGGCAACGATAAAACTGGTAAAGTAGAATGGGAGTCTTTCAGAGGAAAATCTAATCATTGGATGGTAGCAAAAAGAAGGCACCGTTGTGTCTTCCTTTCTCATTAACAGATTTTACCAGCAAGGAGAAAGATGGGAGAAGCTGTGGAAAAACAAGTGATTATAAGTGTAGAATGACATCCTAAACATCCCATAAAATTCAGTGAATGAGGCAGAGTAATGGTTTGATAAAAGCCTTATCTGAAACCTCTCTAGGATTTAATGGCAAGGTAAAAAAGTTAGCATTTTGATCTCAGTAAAGCAACAACCAGGGTGATATTAACCAAGATAAAAGATGGGGGATAAAGTTGGATACTCTGAGTGGAAGTTATTCTATCCCCTCCCCAGCTAAACAAACCTCAAACAAACCTGGAGTTGGGTTGCTTCTAAATGGACACATTAGTGCTACTAGCAAAAAATGAAACAAAACATTATGCAGCTATTCCATTTTTTTCCTTCCTAAATTGGTATGACAAGCAAAAAGATTGAAAGAGTGGTAGGCAAACAGGGAGGGGTTACCAAAGAAAAATGGTGTAATCTAGACCCTCCCTGTAAAATTTTGTGTATGAGATACCTCAAACTACCCCAGGGGAAAAGGAAATGTGATGGACCTGACTTATATTGCCCAAAATGGTAACAGTTTTGTCATTGTATATATTATAGTTGTCAAGACTGTCCTGGCCATCACTTGAACCAAAGCTTTGATTTTCAGAATGTCTCGCTGCCTCTACAGTGGTTCTGCCTCTCAGATAGCTATTTGAATATTACCTGGCTCAAAGACAATTCTCAGGGTGGAGTATTATGGAGGAGGTGGCCAAATTCATAATCTGTGCCAATTTGGTGAGGTGAACCTCTAGTAGAGAGGCTGCTACCACTTCCTTCCTTCCTTCCTTCCTTCCTTCCTTCCTTCCTTCCTTCCTTCCTTCCTTCCTTCCTTCCTTCCTTCCTTCCTTCCTTCCTTCCTTCCTTCCTTCCTTCCTTCCTTCCTTCCTTCCTTCCTTCCTTCCTTCCTTCCTTTCCATATGAGTGTTGCCATGCAGAAACAGTGGAAGAGCATTGCTCATTGTCTCCATAGTTATTTGAATAACTGAGGGGATCCAAGGGTAGATGATATTTTGTGGGAGGGGTAGCAATAAAAATCACTATGCTAATTTTTAAGTGAGGTTTAGATGTTGGCGAACCACTGGCTGCCTCCTCCTCCCCTTCTCCCTTCCCCTTATGTGAGCTTCGGCATATAAGGGGGCATATGGTAATTGGTGAACTCCAAGAAACTTCCATTCTTTGAGTGCTGATGAAGACCAAAAAAACAAAAAAAGGTGTTGGTTTGAGAGGTTTTGTTGACACTGGTGCAGTCTGACACAATATAGCAAAAGGCAACACAAATATTTTATTGCATCCTGGGAAGCCCCCTCAGTCCATCTTGGCATAGTTCCTCTGGAGGCATGGAGCCATTCTGATGATCATTCTGATGATCCTGGAGATCATTCTGATGATCCTACAGTAGAGGGGATACCATGGTCTGGGTACCATAAAAAGCTTTTATACATTCACCTCTCTGGCAGGGAAGAATGGAAAATACTAGCCACTATGCTCAGGGAAGGAAAACTGTAATGTGCTGAATAGTACAAACTCATTCTGTGATCAGGTCAGTGTATTATCACTATGAGAAGATAAATTATCTACTCTTAGAATGGTAGGTTTGCAAGTGTAGGATGTGATATGCTCATGGTTCCCATGAAGCTGATGACACAACGTTCATAAAGCAATGTGAAAATATATCTTATACAGCCAATTTTAATCCAATAGGGGGTGGCAGAGGGGAAACACCACAAAGATGGAACCAATGGTACCTGGCTTGGCAATGTGAAGTCTAGTTCTCATGGGGTGGGAGAGACTGCACGGGCCTCGGCATTTGTTTTTATGGCTTATTACAGTAACCTTGGGTAACCTAGGTGTTCTTGGACAGCAATTCTCAGAAGCCTTCACTATCAGCTGGGCTGACCAGGGTTTCTGGGAGTTGCAGACTCATGGGTAACCCAGGGGTCCAAGAACTCCTGGGTTACCCAAGATTGAGAACCACTGGTTTACTATTTCAGTAGCAAACTGAACCATTTGTTGGTTGTTGGTCAGCAGATTCCCCATATAGACTTCTGTGATTATCTTGAGTTTCTAAAATGGCAGAAATCTCCCCAAATAGTGCCCTAATTCTGTTTAGCCCGTTGTTCCTGTTACGAATATTGCTGACTTTTTCCTTGACAGCAATACTCAGTAATCCTCCTTTTCCTGTCTTTGGCCTTAACAAAGAGATGAGAGTTGATCATTCACATTTAAGCACCATTAAGGGTTTCAAATGCAGGCATTTGCTTGTTCTTGGCCAGACAAATGCAGGACAGATGAAAATTAGATATCCTTCCTGTCACCATTAATTAAAATTAGCATGGGAGATAGAAACCTTTTGTCAAGTTAGCTTCTCTGACTAGCTTTCTCCAAAGCCTGCCTTTTGCAATCTTTATGACTTGTGAGGCATTGATTGGTGAACATCACAGAGGTGCATGGTTTCCACTTCCCCAGTCCTGCAGCCTCTTCCCAGTTAAAGGAGCTAGGGACTCAAACTATCTGTGCGTACAAATGTTGTATAGACTCTGTTGTCATATGCTACCTGGAGAATGTTGATTTTACTGGGGAGATTGAGGTCTCCAAGTGTCTGAAATCTCCAGCTGCCTAAAAAATCAACTGAGAAATGGTAAGAGTGTAAAGCAATTAATACTGCTCTTTCATGATTTTTAAATTTTATTGGGATACAGTCTGTGCAAGGCTAAGACCTATTATTGAAAAAGAAAACAAACCCTGCTTGGCCTTGGAATGCTGCATAGCACTGGAAAAGTTTATTGACTTCTTTCTGCCATTGTTCCATATAATGGACAAAATTATTTTTAATTAGCAAATAACTATTTAGAGTGGATTCCTGTAAATTACTACATTAAAGCAACAGTTGCCTTCCTTTGTCCATGCCATGGGCCCAATTCCTCGGCTACTATCTATAGTACAAAAAGACAGAAAGATACAGGAGACGGGATAAGAGAACTGTAGTCAGTCACCATCACTAGCCACATGTCCATTCTACAACACAGATGGAGGAGGTAAAAACCATGCATTGTTTCAGTGTGCTGATTACAAAGACCACAAAGTTTAGCACAAAGGAAAACAGGTATATTTTCTTCTTCTTAGTATCATTTTGTTCTTAGTATCAATCAGTGGTTCCCAAACTTGGGTAACCAGATGTTCTTGGACTAAAACTCCCAGAAGCCTTCACTACTAGCTGTGCTGAGTTGTAGTCCAATAATATCTGGGACCCAAGGTTGGGAACCACTTGTCTAGATGGCTAAATATAGTTGTAAACAGTTACCAACTGTGACTAACTTTTTACTCAGCTTCACATAGCTTGGTGAGAGCAGAGGTGGGCAAATTGTGGCTCTGGAGCCTTTTTTGCCCTCAAGGCTAGTTTTGTGGATCTCACTCCACCCAGACTCCTCTGACTGCAATCAGTAAATAATTTTCTTGAACAAAAAAGGCAAACTGCTGCTCCCAGTAGTTTCCAATGGCAGTGATTCGCCTTTTAATAGGTCACAAAGGTCTCCTGCAGCGTTTAATATCCGCAATTACATTTTTTAAAAACCCAGAAGTAGACTTCTGGCCATTTCCAGTTTCATTTCTCTGTACTTTAGAAATAAGAATTTCCCACACTGTAGCATGGATAAACCTTGTTTATCCATCCAGGAACTTCGGGAAGCATCCCAAAGAAATCATGTAAAACACCTAGGTTTGTTGGCGTGTCTTTGAGCTCTCGTTCCATGACTTAGTGTGCACCACTGTCTGGAGGAACAAAAGCCACAACCGCAGCACCTGCAGTGAGGAAGCCTTGGCAAGGACAATGGTGTTAGAGAATCAGCTTTCCGTTCCATTGTCTTCTGCATCCATTAATTAGCAGCACATTTAATACAGGTATTTTATTGATCACAAAAGTGATTTAGATTCTTTTCAAATACTTCCATATCTGGATGGCAGAGACTCTGAAAGAATTAGACATTATATTAAGACACATAGGCTGGAATCCTGTTGCACAGCTATGCTGGCAGAAGGTCAGTGGTGTAACTTGTTATGGCCAATTGCAGCTCATTGGTGAGCCTCCACTTGGATTCCTCATTGCACGCCCATCAGTGGACTTGTTGAATGAGCAAAGAGTCCAAGTAGGGGCTCATTAATTGGTGCCAATGTGCCACTGCGAGTTTTGCTGAAGAGAGTTCTCTCGAGTTCTTTCCATTACAATTATAAAAGAACCTATAAATTAAAAAGTTTAAGTTCCTATCAAATTTTTAAATTCTTCTAAAATTGAACTGCAATGAAATTCCAGTCCATTGCTGATTAACGTCCATGTACAATGTTCTGTGTGCCATCTCATAAAATTATGGAGCAGTGCTGTTTGTTGTTGTTGTTTTTTTAGTGTTGCATATTTATGAGTTTCAGATTTAACCAGGAGAAAAGAAGCAGAAAGTTTTCCCAAATCTGTTTTACACTCATGCTTGCCACCATGACAGGTTACTAAAGCATACCCAGCAAATTTTCAGTGTGGAGGAAATACCTTACTAAGCGTTTTACTTTCCAAAATTGCAGTTGCCATGACAACATGATTGAATCCTTTCATTAAAAAGGCAATGCCCTATGATTAGTTTCCAACAATTCAACTTTTTAATTAGGTTGGGACCCCCCCTCCCCCCCAAGTTATGCAGCATAAGCTGTTATTGCAAATGCTTAAGCTTGAAATCAGTATTGGAATAGTTCACAAGGCACAGAAGTAATATTAACAGCTTTAATGGTCAATATCAGTGTAGGATGCAGCCTAACAGGCCCTAGACTTTAAGCAAGAGAAAAGGTCAAATCTTTGAATGCAATAAACCACAAAATTTTCCTCAATGTACTTGTAATACTCTTGTTACAGATCTCCTAAACTCATGAGTCACCTGTCACGCCATCCCAGAAGCCTACTGGTGCATCCTATGCTTTGTATACTGTTGGAACCCACCTGTGTTCAATGTCCTTATTTTTTTTTAAAAAAAATGCCAATATACAAATATATATCTATAATTTACATTAAAATAAGTATTTTAAATTAGACTGCAGTCTGAGCACCAATTTATCTGGGCTTAAACCCCACTGAATTCAATAGGACTCATTGTTTGAGTAGACATATACGGGGCTGATTTTGACTGATTTTTTAATCTTCATGAATCTGCTCACTACAAAAATGTGTAACAATGCCAAATGTTGTGTTTCTGCATCTGCTATTCCATTCCTCATTAAATGTGCCAACATCAGTGTTTTTGGAATTTTATTACACATTGCATTTCAATCTAATGGGGTTGAACATTGTTTTTGCAGACTATTTGCATATCTAGTCCCGAAGGTTGCAGTAGTTGACAATACCTAATACCAAATTATTCCGAGAAACAGCACAACATGTAAAATGCACTAAGACTTCCTCTAACAATTAAATAAAGAAGAAGCTGAAAGTTGCTCCAATAAAAAAAGCAGGATGTTATTGCAAAAATAAATATTAGACACTTGCACTGATTTCACGTAGAAATACTTTATAAATGCATTTCATTTTCCAAGCAAGTGTTTTAAAAGCTTCTTTGAGATTTTCTCCTTTTTTTCCTTCTCTCTCTAAAGAAGAAATGGACTCGTTTGCTAATTGCTAGTGGAAGGGGATGAAAGAATGAATTGCTGCAATACTGAGATAGGGATAGCCTGTTCTTCCTAGTGGCCAAAATCCTGTTGCTCAGCTTAGTAAATTGCAACAGAAAGTGCCCATTAACCCAATGGGGACTTAGTGAGTCAGCTCCTTGGTAAGTTCCATTGATTCAAATGGGCCTACTCTACCTCTAACTTATTATGTTAAAGTAAGTCACAGATAGCGTAGGCCCATTTGACTCAATGGAATTTATAGAGGAGTTGACTCACCAAATCCTGATTGATTCATTGAACCTATTGTAGTGTGATTTGCCATGACAAGCAACAGGATTTTGGCCACTGTCTTGCAACTCAGGAAAGGCAAAAAGCATTGAGTATACATCAGGAATCAGTAACATGACCTACAGATTCTCAATGTGTTTTAATATTCAAGGACAAAAGAAGGATGATGCTTTCCTATGTACAAATGACACTAATGGTCATTGTTATCAAGCACAATAATTTTCTTCAGTGAATATGGCTTGGGAGCAGAGATGAGAGATTCATTCAGTTTGCATTTTAATGCAGTTTTTCTTAATTTACACTTCCTAAGTCAATAAGTAAACCAAGATGCAATTACAGTTCAATATTTGTACTCCACCCATTTTTATTCCATTTTGTCATTGCTGTTGTTGCCATTTAGCTGTTTTCCCCTGCTTGTTTCTTTTCTTTTAATGGGTGAGGTGCCTACTTAGGATCTTGGATTTTCCAAGTTTTTATTGTATTACTCCTGACAGTGATTTTGTCCAGAGTAGCATGTGAATGAATTATTTGTGGTAAATTAAGTTTGAGATTATGTGTCTGACTGTACAATGTTTGTATAGACAGGGACCAAAGTCAGCATTTATAAAGATTTTCACTAGAAAACAAGTGGCTCAGTGATCACCTTTCCAAAAGGAATAAGCCTCACTGCTAGAAGCATAGCTCTGCTGATTCTGTTGTTTTCATTCATTTATATTGTACTTTTCTGTTAAATGCATCCAACATAACCTATAAGAAAACTAAAACAGTACAATTAAAAATATAAGAAGTAGAAAGAACAAGATACGGTGACGCCCAATATCTTACAAGTGGACTTCTGATCACAGGACTCCTGTAAACCCTTGCACCTTTCTAGAATTTGCTCTGGGAGGTTCCCCAACACATCAGAATAGGTTTCCAGGGCACTTCTGGGACAGCAAGGTAGAGATACCTGCTACCTCACCCTTCTGCTGATGGAAGCTATTCTATCTGAGGGGCAAGTGACTGGATTCAGACTTTTGAAGTGCATCTTAAAGAGCAGGCAGCTTCATACGGAGAAAGTTAATGTTAAGGTAAGTTTGTCATAATATATTAAAGCCACTTAAGAATGTAACATTTGCACTTTAAATAGAGCCAGGAAATAAGTGAATAGCTAGAAGAGGACTTTAAGCCAGTGTGGGGAACTATAAGAGGGGTAGATTCGCTCTACCCATTGCATGCCAGATCATATCATGGTGTGTATACATACCATTTTGTTATGGCTTTCAGGTACTGCTGTTGTCACATGCCATCTAGTTGTTTCATTTCACATGCTAGCAAGGTTATGCTCAAAATCCTACATGGTAGGCTTCGGCAGTATGTGGACCGAGAACTCCCAGAAGTACAAGCTGGATTTCGAAGGGGCAGAGGAACTAGAGACCAAATTGCTAACATGCGCTGGATTATGGAGAAAGCCAGAGAGTTCCAGAAAAACATCTACTTCTGCTTCATTGACTATGCAAAAGACTTTGACTGTGTGGACCACAGCAAACTATGGCAAGTCCTTAAAGAAATGGGAGTGCCTCACCACCTTATCTATCTCCTGAGAAATCTATACGTGGGACAGGAAGCAACAGTTAGAACTGGATATGGAACAACGGATTGGTTCAAAATTTGGAAAGGAGTACGACAAGGCTGTATATTGTCTCCCTGCTTATTTAACTTATATGCAGAATACATCATGCGAAAGGCAGGACTGGAGGAATCCCAAGCCGGAATTAAGATTGCCGGAAGAAATATCAACAACCTCAGATATGCAGATGATACCACTCTGATGGCAGAAAGTGAGGAGGAATTAAAGAACCTCTTAATGAGGGTGAAAGAGGAGAGCGCAAAAAATGGTCTGAAGCTCAACATCAAAAAAACTAAGATCATGGCCACTGGTCCCATCACCTCCTGGCAAATTGAAGGGGAAGATATGGAGGCAGTGACAGATTGTACTTTCTTGGGCTCCATGATCACTGCAGATGGTGACAGCAGCTACGAAATTAAAAGACGCCTGCTTCTTGGGAGGAAAGCGGTGACAAACCTCAACAGCATCTTAAAAAGCAGAGACATCACCTTGCCGACAAAGGTCCGCATAGTCAAAGCTATGGTTTTTCCAGTAGCGATGTATGGAAGTGAGAGCTGGACCATAAAGAAGGCTGACTGCCTAAGAATTGATGCTTTTGAATTGTGGTGCTGGAGGAGGCTCTTGAGAGTCCCCTGGACTGCAAGGAGAACAAACCTATCCATTCTGAAGGAAATCAACCCTGAGTGCTCACTGGAAGGACATACTTTGGCCATCTCATGAGAAGAGGAAACTCCCTGGAAAAGACCCTGATGTTGGGAAAGTGTGAAGGCAAGAGGAGAAGGGGACGACAGAGGACGAGATGGTTGGACAGTATCATCGAAGCTACCAACATGAATTTGACCCAACTCCGGGAGGCAGTGTAAGACAGGAGGGCCTGGCATGCTTTGGTCCATGGGGTCACGAAGAGTTGGACACGACTTAACGACTAAACAACAACAACAACAATCTAGTTGTTTCCAACTTACAGGAGTCAAATGAACTAGTGACCTCCAAAAAATCCTACAAATTAACATTCTGCTCAGGTCTTGCAAACTCAAAGCGACCTCATACCTGGTCTTACTCTTTTCCTGCTTCTTTCCCAACATTAGTCTTTTCAAGTGAGTCTTGTTTTCTCATGATGTGCCTATCTGTCTCAGTTTAACCCTTCATTTTTACATCTAGAGACAGTTCAGATATTACAATAATGGAGGGGGGGATCTGTTTTGGCAAGGTTAGGAAAGGCAGTATAATTGCCAGTTACGATAATGTTCCTTTCATTTGTTTTGGTTAGAAGCTTTCCCTCAGCGACTGGCTGCCTGAGTGAGGTTTTTACATGGATGGTTGTGCCTTACCGCTTTGAATTTGTTTTTGGTGTTGCATTTGTTCACCATTTTTAGTGTGCTATTTGCTTGATCCCTTTTAGTATTTGTATACTTACTGTTTTTAGCTTCCAATGTTGTCTTTTAATTATGTGAACTGCCTTGGATGTTTTTTTTAAGGAGAAAGGCAGGTTAAAAATATTTTAAATAAATAAATAAGTTCAAACAGTGACTCTTGATTTTGAAAAACCCAAACCTTTCACTTTGATATAACTGATTCATGTATGTTGGCCAAAATCCTCTTGAGTAAAGTTACTCCCATGCGAGCTAATGACATCAGCCACACACTTTTATCATCTATTGAGTTTCCTATGACACCACCACCCACAGGTTTTGAGGCTTCCATGGGATCCCTTTTGATCTGGAGAAACTGTTGGAAGGCTTAGGACGGAGTGGAAGACTTTAATGTTCCCAAATAGCCACCAACAATCCCAGTCCCAGCACAAGCACGTGTGGCAGTGATTTTGGAGCACTAAAAGCTCGCTCTCTCAAAGACTTCCCTGGGTCAAGAGGGGTCCTTAGGGATCCTTGAAACCTGGGGGGTGGGGCTGTAATGGAAATTTTTT
This sequence comes from Intellagama lesueurii, assembly GCA_037013535.1. Taxonomy (NCBI): domain Eukaryota; kingdom Metazoa; phylum Chordata; class Lepidosauria; order Squamata; family Agamidae; genus Intellagama; species Intellagama lesueurii. The sequence continues at coordinate 203,145,412 of JBAJHW010000004.1, forward strand.
TAATAAGTGCTAAAAGCCCTTGGCTGATTGCAGGAGTAACTTTATGCAAGAGGTTTTTTGCCATTGTCTGCAGAACAAGTAGTTTTATACCTATAAATTATTGCTATTGTCAGGAATGCCCCTCCTTAAAGGGTGCTATTCCACTAGGGGAAGGTGCCAACTTTAGTTCCCAAATTCTCCTCAAAACTATCAAAGAAATAAAGAATAATAATTAATTAATTAATAATAATAATAATTGTGTGCCACTATTTCAACTTATGGTGACTCATCTCAGTGTCTCCTAGCTTTAATATTCTCAGAAGCAGTCTACCAGTGCCTTCTTCTAGGGGCTCTCTGAGTCTGTTAACTTGCCCAAGGCTACATAGGCTGGTTCTTCTCCTGAGAAACACAGTAGGAATCAAAGCCCGTGTCCTCTGTCTCCACAGTCACATACTCCAACTCACGGAGCTATTCAGCCAGGTCTTCTCCTAAATGCCTCCTATATGCAAAACAACATGAAAAAGTTATCTACCAATTTTCACCCTATGGGTACTGTTTGGCTTTCCAGAGCTGGAGCACCAGTTCTTTCATTGACGAGGCTGCAAGGAAATACAGTAGTGGCCAAAATCCTGTTGCATAATGTAAGAAAATGTGTGCTTTTTGGTCCATTTCTTGCAGGTAAATAAAGAACCCTCAATGGGACTCTTCAAATACATACACTGGCTTTGCCCCTGAGAATTGTTGCAGGAGCTCTTCATTTACCAATGAGAGACAGAGCAAAACATACAAATTTCCCTACATTACATAGAAACCTTTCGGCCAATATATCTTGGCAAAGAGTGGAAATTTATTGTGGCTTTAAAACCTTTACCTACCCAGTGAAGAATAAGCTTCAAGTCTCCCCACAGTAGATCAACCCTTACTATTAGTTCTCCTCTACTGGCACTTACTGTCTCAATAATTCACTCAGAGACACTGGTAAGAGAAAAGAATAAAATGTTCCATTTGCTCACAATTTTTCATAGATCAAAACAAATAGCATTCTGTAGAAAAACAGTGACTAGTCACATGAACAGAGCTTAACTGGTTATCTAGCTTCATGACTGACTAACTGACTTGACTTACTGACTAAATATATTGCTCCTGAGGGAGAAAGGGGACAGTTGGCTGTTACTGGGTCAATTGACAGTCACCCCAGTCCAGAAAGCTCCCTCCGCTTCTTAAAGGCAACATACGAAAGTTCAATAATTCCAACAATATATAATCAAGATATTAAAAATAAACTTCAATTCTGCAGCCAGGCTCAGATGTCTTGGCTGTGGCAGCTTCATCCAGTCATACAAAATCACTGGACAGCTATAAAGGAAAACTGTATAAGAATGCTATTTGACTGTCTCTATGTCTGTTGGTCTCCACTGTCAGATCTGGTTTGTAGAAACACTGGGAGTGACTATCCTCTTGAAGTAGTATGAATCAAGTTTAACTTGAGACCTGACAGAAAAATGTTAGCTGCCTAAAGAACAACATTCTACCCATTTCATAGTATCTCCATCATTCAGCCTCACACTTGACAAACTTAACCTTTACTGAGTTTACAGGCTACTCTCAAGAATTAAGACTATGTCACTGTTTGATAATGGGTTTTATCTACCCAACCAAAGCAGCCTTAGGCAGGAATCCACAGACCAAGAAAAATAAACAAATTAAATTAGCAGCCATGGATACTACTACAGCAAGGGGGGGGGGGGGGTGACAAACATTTTTCTGTTGCATTTCTCTGAGACAATAGATTGGTGTTTGCATTCCTGTGGTATGTGGGACTGGGGCCCATAGTGGGTGAGGCCCAAGCCCAAGGGAAAATTGCATACAAAACCAACATAAAATCTAAGATGTACAGCAAGCATCTACTCCAGTAAGTTACCATCTGTCCATGCCCAGTCTGCTTTCTTGCATCTCCTCATTTCCTCAGAGGAGCACCCAGCTCAACTCTCATACATTTATGGAGGATAAAATGGAACTTGATTTTTTATTTGTTTTGGAAAACCAGTGAAGATATATAATATTGAGGTTGAAACAGCTACATTTTTTGATTATTAAAGAATCTTCAGCACCTTAAAGACAAGTTACATGACACAGACTGTCATGGACTGCAGCCTGCCCCATCAGATGAATCTGTTGGAGGTCACTGGTCATGCTGGGCAGGGAATTTTGGGAACTGTTGAAAGCAACTTTCCTAAGATCTTCAAAATATTGTCCTTGCCAAGTCTCTTGCAGAAGAACATCAGAATCCATGGCACCTTAAGTATTAAGAACTAAATACAGTTGTTCGTCCCAGCTACAGCAGATACACTGATTGAATGGGGCTTAACAAGCCCCATTGATTCAGAAGACCCACTGTACTTCGGACTAACAATTGGATTTAGCCTTACTAGTGTTATTATGCCACTAGCAGCTTTTACTCAGCTGTGAATGAGCATTTTTTTTCTTCAAATCCCACCACCACCACCACCCCACCATCAGCCCATTCATTACTATGACTCCATTGCTTTCAATGCTACTACAGTCTAAGCTTTGTAATAAGATCATAATCAGGGCAGGGCAACTGGGGATAAGCCTCAGGGTGCTATATTTAGAGGGTGTGGCAATTGCCTTGTCCTCTGCTGATTCGTCTCAGAAGCAACAAGCTAAAGGCAAGCTGTTATGCAGCTCAAGCTCACTCATGTGGAGTAAAAGCTACTAGTGCCAAAGCACTGTGGCATCCAGGCAGCTGGACATGGGAATGGGACCCCGTCGCTAAGCCAAGCTCTGCAATCCCTATTTGTAAACCCTGGACACCAGGGAAAAAGAAAGAAAGAAAGAAAAGTAAACTTCCAACAGCTTGTACCACTGGAGGGGAGGCGATGTGATGCGAGGGGAGGGGAGGGGAAGCAAAGCAGACCTGTACTTCAGAAACTACCCTTCCAATCATGCTTTGCTTCTCAGGAACCCAGCAATCAAAAGAGAGTGAGATGCTCCGGAGCAACTGCCTTTCTTTTTCTCTCTCCAGGGGCATGCACTACTGGAGTTTTCTTCATTTCGTTTGTTTTGGCATCCAGGTAGCTAGACACAGACATGGCTTGATAAATGGTTGTTGTGTGGTACTTTACTTCTTGCTGCAGACAGGTGAGCTTGGGCTGCCTGCATTTAGCTCATCACTTCTGAGAAGAGTCAGCAGAGGACAGGGCAATCACCATGGCCTCCAAATTTGGTATGTGCTGGAGACTGGAGGGGCGGATTCTTCCCACATGCCAAAATTACTAGTTATGGCTCTGACTAAGTTTGCAACACGCACACTGGGAATTGGGAGAGGACAGACCACTCTACCATTTTCTCTCTCTAAGGATTTGAAAAATGTCAATAATAGTCTGAGACTTTTGTCATTGCTTAAACATACTGAAAGGTAATAACAGGCTTCTTTCTTGCAAAACAGTAGGACAGAGTAGTGATTTCATGTTGTTGTTTTTTCTGACACTGTGGTTTCTACAATGCCTGAAGACTTACTTTTTTTAAAAAAACATGAAAACAATGAATATGGGCAGCTAAAAGTGCAAATGGACATCAGGTGGCAACCCCCAGCTGAAAAACAATCCTATCAGCTTGCCAGACAGACAAGAAAAAAATGTTCATCTGATGCCTCATAACAATTGCTGAAGGATTTATTGGTACAGCAGCTGTGACTCTACAGATGGACTCAGGTCACACATGATATTTGTCCAAATGCTTAAACATGAACTGAATCAAGCCTATTTTTGCATCTCTGTAGTGACCACAAGGTGTGGGAAAGAGCCCAGAGGCACTCATGGAGTGGATTCACACTCCTCTTACACTAAATCCAGCATTCATAAGGTTAAAAATATTAAAACAAAAGAGGACATAATGTGATTTAAAGCACAGAAAGGGTAATAGGAATTATTATTTGAGTGATCAGATGAGAACTTCACTTTAGGACTTTAGGGTCTGTCTTTCTTTCCCCACACTTTGGTTTCTCATTGGTAGTGCCATTGCCAAAGTTAAGAGCAGTCTCCTGCTTCTGTTCCTTGCACTAATTGTGCCAGAAAAATTTGAGAGCATGATGTAACCCTACCAACCTCAATTATAACTCTTTGCATTTACCCATTTATGGAAAGATTTACCCACCTCCCAGAAATTTAGTAACACATAAATACTGGCATGTACATAGACACACATGAGATAAGAGTATCTTCAAGTGGCTGCAGAATGAATCATATCTCAATCTGTATGCCTTTATTTGGGTACAGACTGAATCAGGGGGCCAGTGCAGAGCCCTAATATGGACTTATAGTATCTATCCATTTCTTGTCACCGAATGGTATAATATTTTTTGTGTGGTCTTTGTCTCACTTATGCTTTTTCTAGAGTCCAAAAAAATCTCTAAGAGTAATTCAACTAATAATGTATGAGAAGGAATATATCAATTAAGCCTTGTTGTTTCAACACCCAATATGATGGGTTTACGCATCAGTCAAAACCAGCCATTTCTGTTCCAAGGAACAAAAGCAATTTGTGGCTTGTGTGTGATGCTACTGGCTCTGTGTACCTTGTAGTAAATTTGTTTGTTTACCCTACAAAGGTGTACTAGAAATGTAAGAAATATGAAATGTATAAAAACAGCTAAATCCCATCACATAGCCATGAGCAGCCACACTTACAGAGCATATCCTTTGCACATGGAAGGTTCCAGATTCATTCTCAAAGATCTCCAGTTAAAAACCATGAATCTCAGACTCTAGAGAGATGCCTTCAGTGTGGTGTTTCCTAAACAGACATCTACTTGTTCTGACCTTCCTTTAAACTAGACTGATATTTGTAGGTTTGCTGATGTCTCTTTCCTCCTTCTCACATTTTTTTCTTGACCCTCTCTAGGAGATGGCAGAGGAGACATCTTGCTTTTATCCTCAAGAAGTGAATGGGCTGCTATGGCTCCCTTCATCTCCAACTTAGCTAGAACTAGAATTCCTATCCATCTTATCTATCTCTCAGTGCATTTCTCCCACTAGCTTTCTTATTTTCTTAAAACAGGAAATGTGTATGTGATTCTAGCAACCCACCCCAAAGGAGGAAGTGTGCTGTGCTAACCATTCTGATTTCCAAGGACTGAATCTACAAGTTAACAGAGAGGCTGATTACATTTAGCCTTCTTTTCGGTCTTCTGCAGGGACGGGCTGGTTCACTCCTAAAGACAGCAATCAGATGACATCTTTGATGGAGTGAACCAGTCCACTCCCAGATCATTCCTACCAATATGTAATACACACACCTAACTCATAATACACTTTTCTAAGGCTGCTTTTAAAGTGATGCAGTGCATATTCATTGCTTTAGTACACACTTTCTTTCTTTTGCTTTAAACTATCTTGGCAAATTATTGGTGTTGAATTTCCTGATTCTGTAGTGGCTCTCTTCTTAAGTCACTTCATGATATTGGCAAATTGAAAGCAGGCCGCTGCAGACCAAATAGGGTTGTTTGAGATCTGTATGCCATTTGGATGCAGGGATCATGCTAAATGGCATACCGAACCTCCTAGCAGCCCTATTCAGCCCACTCCAGTTGCCATGTGTAGACAAGCCGTTAGCTACTGTTTGCCACTGCTTGCGCTCCTAACAAACTCATGTATCCACCAACCAGGCATATGCTTTTTGATCCTGAAATATCTCAGTGGCTTGTCAGAGAGCCCAAAACAATATTTTGATGTTACATCTTATGAAATCCCATGGGATATTGCTGTAATCTGCCACACCAGCAGCAATGGTCCTTTGTCATTCCAGCAAGCGCACAGGAGGTGGGGAGGACAGAAGGAGAATGTCTTGTTTCCTAGCCAGCCACAGCACTGCACTGGTGAACCTACTGTCTACAAGATAACACCACTGCTTTGGAACTGAACAGACAATGCCCTAAATAACAGAAAAAATCCTACGAATGTTCATTCAAAAGTGTTAATTAGTTTAAGGCATGGTTTTATTGCATTTCTAACCAGCAAGGCTCCCAAAGTGATTTAAGTAGATTAAAATTATTTAAAATATTTTTTAAAAAATTAAAAAGAGATTAAAACATTACTTAAAAGCAGATCTAGACACCCCCTAAACAAATGCCATTGTGCTCAAGTCTTTCCTAGCATCTCAGCTCTCTAAGAACCAGGAAGAACCAAATGAAGTGAGTCAAATTGAAAGAATGGCAAACAGCTGGCTGTGAGTTTGTAATAACCAAGAGATGAAGAGCTAGGTTTGCTGTTTCGGAAATTTGAGAAGTTAATTTGATTTCAACAAGGGTGATATCAAGAATTTTATACAGTCACCTTGGGTTAATTAACCCTCTTCATTTCCATATCACAGAAGCTTCAGAGCTCTTCAAGTCACAGAAATAAGGCAATACTGGCAAATTTATTAGGCATCGGAATTTATTTCCTTGGGCTACAGCAGAGAAAGTGAGAGAGTTCTGCTGTTATTCTTGTCTTTATGTTAGTGTTATGAACTGGTATAAAAGGAGCTTATACACAGATCACAACCCATCAAATGAAGCTATACTGTCCACCTTCCTTGTGGCCAAACGAGGTACCTCTTTAATTTTCCCTCTAAAATTAAAACACGGGAAGAGGGACAGCAGATCAGGACAAAGACTGTAAGGTGCATGGAGGAGGTTGAGAATTTCAGCCTGTACTACAATCTAAAATACAAACGTTCTGGCCACCCCCGAAAGTTGTTGTTTCCTCTCCAAAGGCAATTGCCACTGGCAGCAACAGCAACATCACTTCCAGGACAAATATCAGCTGGAGATCAGAATTTTTACCCACCATGCTGGATAAGAGTTTGATAAGGGTGGGTTTAAATCTTCTTCGATACTGTAGTTCCAGACCAGATTCTTTTTAAAGTAAAATACAACAACTTTTCAATAAAGATCTTGTCCCCTATTTGAAAACAGTAGATCGAGTAGAGACGTCCAGCGCTCCGCCTTGCCCGATAAGATGTAATCATTTTCTGCTTGTGACGTGAGATATGGTGGACAAAGTGCTTGATCGCTCTCGTGCCGCCACACCCCCCACCCTTTGACCCTTGCCCGGCCTGGCTAATCAAAGCAGCCAGGCCTGTAACAACTGAATGGGCCACTGCAATAATTAATGGGTCTCTCCAGGAGGGCAAGCTTCCCTTTAATATCTATATGAGGCCGCTGGGTGGGGTCATCAGGGGGTGCGGGGCTTCATGTCATCAGTACACTGATGACACCCAGCTCTACATCTCCTTTTTTCCAACAACAGTGGATGCCGTTCCATCCCTTCAGTGCTGCCTGGAGGTTGTACTGCAATGGATGCAGGAGAATGGACTGAGGCTGAACCTGGACAAGACAGAGGTCCTGAGGGTGGGTGGCCCTGCCATCGGTGGTTTGGGAAACTCCCTCTCTTTTGGGGGAGTGACTCTCACTGCGAAGAGTGAGGTTCGCAGCTTGGGAGTCCATCTGGATCCGGTGCTCACCATGGAAACCCAGGTAGCGTCAGTGGTCCGCTCCGCCTATTTCCATCTCTGGCGGATTGCCCAGCTGCATCCGTATCTTGATGTTGGGGTGCTCACCACTCTGGCCCATGCGCTTGTAATCTCGAGATTAGACTACTGTAATGCGTTCTACGTGGGGCCACTGTTGAGATTGAAGCTTCAAATGGTGCAGAATGCGGTGGCCAGACTTCTCACTGGGGTGAGAAAATATCAGCATATTTCCCCCACTATGGCTGCCTTGCATTGACTGCCCATTCGTTTACACATTGATTTCAAGGTGTTAATGATGACATATAAAGCCCTAAACAGTTTAGGACCTCGATATCTAGCGGAACGCCTCCTCCCACCTAGATCTATCCCAATCACTCATTCTAGCCAAGATGGGCGGCTGAGGGGCCTAACATCAAGGGAGGCCCAGAGAGAAAGAACAAGAAACCAGGCCTTCTCGGCACTGGCCCCTCGCCTCTGGAACAGTCTGCCCGCAGAGATCTGTCTGGCTCCCTCGCTGGGTGTTTTTAAGAGGAAACTTCAGACCTGGCTCTTTAGGCAGGCATTCCCTCCTGTCATCATCTAATTACTTTTGCCATCTTGAATTATATTATTACTGTTGTCTTTATTTTATTATATTGTTTTTACTTTTATGCATTATTGTTAGCTGCCCAGAATAGACTTCGGTCTAGATGGGTGGGGTATAAATTGAATAAATAAATAAATAAATAAATAAATAAATAAATAACATACATACATACATACATACATACATACATACATACATACATACATACATACATACGTCCAAGAAAGTATCAGTGTTAGTCTGAGTAATCTATTCAAGAAAGAATCAGTATTAGCGGCAGAACAGCAAAGATTCCTGTCCCTCCTCAATGACCAGCACATTTTATTTAGTATAAGCATTCATGAGAATATGCCCTCAGTAAAGGTAAAGGTTTCCCTTGACAATTTGTCCAGTCGTGTCCGACTCTAGGGGGTGGTGCTCATCCCCGTTTCCACGCCATGGAGCCAGCGTTTGTCCATAGACAGTTTCCGTGGTCACGTGGCCAGTGCGACTTAGACATGGAACGCTGTTACCTTCCCACCGTGGTGGTACCTATTTATCTACTCGCATTTGCATGCTTTCAAACTGCTAGGTTGGCAGGAGCTGGGACAAGCGACGGGAGCTCACTCTGTCACGTGGATTCGATCTTACGACGGCTGGTCTTCTGACCTTGCAGCACATAGGCTTCATACCCATCTGTATTGAGGCTTTACGCCATGCATCTTAAGGAGGCTACAGTCAAATAAAGCTTGTTGGTCTTTAAAGACCCCACAAGATTCTTTGTTATTGTTGTTGCTGTTGTTGTTGTTTTCAATAATCAACATCTATTCTAGTATATACGTATATAGAGTTGTATAGAAAACATCTACATAGGTGTTGTTGTTAGTTGAGAGCACTGAATGTGCTCAAGGAGCATGAAAAACCAAGGTACAAACACACAGCTTGCATGGAGTCTGTGTTATTTCAAGCAGCAGACAGGAAGAGACTTGTGTTGTCAATTGGTTTACACAGCACATAGATTCTGGTGATGGAATGCTTCTCAAATCTCGATCCCATGGCAATAGTGGGGTTCCCCCCCCCCAGGTACCAATTTTTCCATTTTTCCATTCAAGACTGGTGCCAAATGCTGAATCCAAGCAAAAAATGAAACATTCTCATTCTTCAACCACGACTGCAACATAGACTGATAATGACTGGTCTATGCATTATAGTCTTAATGGATTGAAGACCAGAATCCACTTACATTTCACCCAGCCACAGCTTAACTTTGCTTTTCAATGACAACTACATTCTCATTTAACTGTACATTTTCAACTGATGTACTTTGATAGGTACATCTATTCTAAATTATTTCAGTCCCATGATTAGCAGTATATCTTGTGAATTCTGACTGATGGGGAAATTATTAACTTCCTTTCATGAAATTATTCCTGTGAAAGAGATACATGCAGTTGAAAGGCAGTTGGGCCACACTATTGACTCTACTCCTAACATTGTGTACAACCTTTGTGCATTAAACAAAAGTCTGGCAGAGGAAGAAGCTGTGCTCATGGATGTTCCACCAACTGGTGATGGGACTCCCAGTTTCATTAAGAAGCTTCCATACATTCAGCTACCTCCCTTTTCAGACTTTCACTCTAGTCAGCAATATATGAAGTGGGCTTTGGTCATTGTTATTTCTGAAATACATCGCTCTTGTGTAACCTTTTATTTGCAAATGATGAACAGAGGACATATTTAATTGGCATGCTTTTGGCAGCTGTCACTTTTGCTTGGCAGGTATATATCTGGAGTACATTCAGAACGTTGAATATCACTTCCTAACCCTGAAGGTTTGCGTCCTTGAATTTCCATTGCTCGACAGTATTCCTTCTTCAGTGTTTTGAATAGACATGAGGCACTGGATCTTTAGAGTGCAAGCTGCAGGGTCATTGTTGTTGTTGTTGTTTAGTCATTAAGTTGTATCCGACTCTTCGTGACCCCATGGACCAGAGCACGCCAGGCCCTCCTGTCTTACACTACCTCCCGGAGTTGGGTCCAATTCATGTTGGTAGCTTCAGTGACACTGTCCAACCATCTCATCCTCTGTCGTCCCATTCTCCTCTTGACTTCACTCTTTCCCAACATCAGGGTCTTTTCCAGGGAGATTTCTCTTCTCATGAGATGGCCAAAGTATTGGAGCCTCAGCTTCAGGATCTGTCCTTCCAGTGAACACCAAGGGTTGATTTCCTTCAGAACGGATAGGTTTGATCTCCTTGCAGTCCAGGGGACTCTCAAGAGTCTCCTCCAGCACCACAATTCAAAAGCATCAATTTTTCGGCAGTCAGCCTTCTTTATGGTCCAGCTCTCACTTCCATACATCACGACAGGAAAAACCATAGCTTTGACTATGCGGACCTTTGTCGGCAAGGTGATGTCTCTGCTTTTTAAGATGCTGTTGAGGTTTGTCACTGCTTTCCTCCCAAGAAGCAGGCGTCTTTTAATTTCGTGGCTGCTGTCACCATCTGCAGTGATCATGGAGCCCAAGGAGGTAAAATCTGTCACTGCCTCCATATCTTCCCCTTCTATTTGCCAGGAGGTGATGGGACCAGTGGCCGTGATCTTAGTTTTTTTGATGTTGAGCTTCAAACCACTTTTTGCGCTCTCCTCTTTCACCCTCATTAAGAGGTTCTTTAATTCCTCCTCACTTTCTGCCATCAGAGTGGTATCATCTGCATATCTGAGGTTGTTGATATTTCTTCCGGCAATCTTAATTCCGTCTTGGGATTCCTCCAGTCCTGCCTTTCGCATGATGTATTCTGCATATAAGTTAAATAAGCAGGGAGACAATATACAGCCTTGTCGTACTCCTTTCCTAAATTTGAACCAATCAGTTGTTCCATATCCAGTTCTAACTGTTGCTTCCTGTCCCACATATAGATTTATCAGGAGATAGATAAGGTGGTCATTTCTTTAAGAACTTGCCATAGTTTGCTGTGGTCCACACAGTCAAAGGATTTTGCGTAGTCAATGAAGCAGAAGTAGATGTTTTTCTGGAACTCTCTGGCTTTCTCCATAATCCAGCGCATATTAGCAATTTGGTCTCTAGTTCCTCTGCCCCTTTGAAATCCAGCTTGTACTTCTGGGAGTTCTCGGTCCACATACTGCTGAAGCCTACCTTGAAGGATTTTGAGCATAACCTTGCTAGCGTGTGAAATGAGTGCAATTGTATGGTAGTTGGAGCATTCTTTGGCACTGCCCTTCTTTGGGATTGGGATGTAGACTGATCTTTTCCAATTCTCTGGCCACTGCTAAGTTTTCCATACTTGCTGGCATATTGAGTGTAGCACCTCAACAGCGTCATCTTTTAAGATTTTAAATAGTTCAACTGGAATGCCATTACCTCCACTGGCCTTGTTGTTAGCCATGCTTTCTAAGGCCCACTTGACTTCATTCTCCAGGATGTCTGGCTCAAGGTCAGCAACCACACTATCTGGGTTGTCCGGGACATCCAGATCTTTCTGGTATAATTCCTCTCTGTATTCTTGCCACCTCTTCTTGATGTCTTCTGTTTCTGTGAGGTCCCTACCATTTTTGTCCTTTATCATGTCCATCTTTGCACAAAATGTTCCTTTAATATCTCCAATTTTCTTGAACAGATCTCTGGTTTTTCCCTTTCTATTATTTTCCTCTATATCTTTGCACTGTTCGTTTAAGAAGGCCCTCTTGTCTCTCCTTGCTATTCTTTGGAAGTCTGCATTCAATTTTCTGTAACTTTCCTTATCTCCCTTGCATTTTCTTTCCCTTCTCTTCTCTGCTATTTGTAAGGCCTCGTTGGACAGCCACTTTGCTTTCTTGCATTTCCTTTTCTTTGGGATGGTTTTTGTTGCTGCCTCCTGTACAATGTTACGAGCCTCCATCCATAGTTCTTCAGGCACTCTGTCCACCAAATCTAGTTCCTTAAATCTGTTCTTCACTTCCACTGTGTATTCATAAGGGATTTGGTTGAGATTATACCTGACTAGCCCAGTGGTTTTTCCTACTCTCTTCAGTTTAAGCTTGAATTTTGCTATAAGAAGCTGATGATCAGAGACACAATCAGCTCCAGGTCTTGTTTTTGCTGACTGTATAGAGCTTCTCCATCTTTGGCTGCAGAGAATATAATCTGATTTCGGTATTGCCCATCTGGTGATGTCCATGTATAGAGTCGCCTCTTGTGTTGTTGGAAAAGAGTATTTGTGATGACCAGCTTGTTCTCTTGACAAAACTCTATTAGGCTTTGCCCTGCTTCGTTTTGAACTCCAAGGCCAAACTTACCTGTTGTTCCTTTTATCTCTTGACTCCCTACTTTAGCATTCCAGTCCCCTATAATGAGAAGAACATCTTTCTTTGGTGTTAGTTCTAGAAGGTGTTGTAAGTCTTCATAGAATTTGTCAATTTCAGCCTCTTCAGCATGGGTGGTTGGTGCATACATTTGGATTACTGTGATGTTGAAAGGTCTGCCTTGGATTTGTATTGCAATCATTCTATCATTTTTGAGATTGTATCCCAGTAGAGCTTTCCCCACTCTTTTGTTGACTATGAGGGCTACTCCATTTCTTCTACAGGATTCTTGCCCACAGTAGTAGATATGATAATCGTCTGAATTGAATTCACCCATTACCGTCCATTTTAGTTCACTGACGCCCAGGATGTCAATGTTGATTCTTGCCATCTCCTGTTTGACCACATCCAGCTTACCAAGGTTCATAGATCTTACATTCCAGGTTCTTAGGCAGTATTTTTCTTTGCAGCACCGGAGACTTTCCTTTCACTTCCAGGCATGTCTGCAGCTGAGCATCCTTTCGGCTTTGGCCCAACCACTTCATTAGCTCGGGAGCTACTTGTACTTGTCCTCTGCTCTTCCTCAGTAGCATGTTGGACGCCTTCCAACCTGAGGGGCTCATCTTCCAGCGTCATATCTTTTATGGAGTTTTCTTGGCAAAGATACTGGAGTGGCTTGCCAGTTCCTGCTCCAGGTCGATCACGTTGAGTCAGAACTCTCCACTATGAGAGAGATGCCCATAGCTTCTCTGAATTACTCAAGCCCCTTCGACATGACAAGGCAGCAATTCATGAAGGGGGCAGGGTCATTATATAGCTCTTAATATTATAGAAAGGGTATAAATGGCTATTTACATTGGGCAATAAGTAGACTACTGTGTAAAAACTGGCTCATTGTAATGCTGTCTTTTCTTGGTTCCTCATAGTATTACTATGATTCTCTCTATGAAACACAGGATGGAAGAAAGGGGCACAAGTCAGTCCAACTGAACTGCTAAATTAGGATAGCTACAAAAATGCCCTCCTGATCACTTCACAGCCAGAACGTATTAGTTTGCTTGGAGGATTAGATCCCACTTATGTACCATCAAAATCTCTGTGAGTGATGTCTTGATTACATCACATATGTAATTGCTCTGGCAAAGGACAAGGCACTAAAAATAAATTAAAGTGTACGGTGAGGTGGGCAACTTTGATGGGTCAGGGGCCAGTTTTAGGTCTGCCCATGATCTTGCTGAAAATATATGGCCTGGAATCTGGCTGCAGGTTAACAAGAAGAGAGAGAAAATACCTTGTGATATCTCCTAATTGTAACTCCACACTAAAACAAGTTGGGTGGGGAGTATGCACCTGCTTTTAGCTGAGAAGCATACTTTCTAATGGCTTTTGGGAAGCATACTTCCCCTTCACAATAAAGCATTCACCCACCTGTACCTTGTTTTAGCCCAGAAATGCACAGGGGTTTTGACACATTGCTTAATTCTATAAAATGAGAGGGAGATGAGGGTCACAAAAATGGCTGGAGGAGGTGTTGCCTGTTGCCCACCCCTGCTATGTCAGGGCAGAGAGTTTGACACTTGAACATCTCCCAAAGAGCCCTATAGAACTCTATAGATGTCTAGGAAAAATCAGAGGCCTGTGTTTGTCACAGCTGGCATTTATGTCAGAAAAAGAGTTAATTTCAGAATGAAACCAGATAACAATTTCCAATCATATCAAAATTCTTCTGGGTATCGAGGTATAAATTTTTTCATTGTTGCAATAATTCCAAGCAACATCAGCTTGGCTTTTTATATAAGCTTTATTTATCTACATTATTGCTGCGCAAGAATGCAGCAATGATTTTGTGCTAGCAGAGCAAATCAACATTCAAAAAGGCAATTCTAAAAATGGGGGCAACCCAAACAAAAAATTATAACTTTGGAACTGTACTTCAGATCAGCACCAAATTTGGCACAGCTGAAGCAGACAGTCTTCTCTTGTTCTGTGGTGTTTGGGGTGTTTGGCTAATGGGCTTTCAGGCTATAATTATTTTAAAGTAAACTTGTTTTACTGCCATGCAGAAACAAGTAACCCTAAGAATCTCCAGACTTAAAATCACTTATATAAATTGAAAAGACCAGTCTTTCTTATCTTGAAAGAGAATGGTTGGTTCCACCTGCTTTTTTTTAATTTGGAAAGCATCCAGGCTGCAGGAGCTGAAATATTGATCCTCAAAAAGGGCCTTTCAAAAGAGAAAAACAACCACTTTGTTATAAGACTGAGCGTTCATGGAACAGACTTACCAGCAAGAGCACTGCAAAGTAGACACATTGTTGCAAGTTTGTGGACTGGGAAGGGAGATATTTGGAGGGCAATAAAAGGTCACATAAACAATCAAAAGACTGGTTTTCTTTGAAGAGTTAAAAAAAGTTTGCTTTAAAGAAAGTAATGGAGCAACAGTACTCCAGAAAGGGATATTCTGCCATGTATCTCCAGGAAATTAGCATTTAATTTTGTAAGGCATATTCACAGTATGTCTGCATTACAAAAGCACAGGCCAGTTGTGGTTTTACTGGGTGCTTTCAGTAAATGCTCTCTCATGATTTCTGAGACCACACTTCTGAAATATGTCTTCAAGGGGGAAATCAACTTCAGGTCTGAGGCAATCTGAACATTTGGCCCTGTCAGTCAGGACCCAATTAGTTGACTTTCAGGAGAACTTTTTAACTCCTTCCTGGCCAAATCAACAGTAACAATTAAAATATAAAGAATTGAGAAACAAAATCATTGTAATAATATGCAAAAAAGAAAGAAAATCAACCTAATTCCAAATTATTTGAGAACTAGCACATGTCCAATATGGTGAAACTGGGACTTAGGGAGATTCAGGTTCAAATCCCCACCCAGCCATAAAACTCAGAGGGTAACCTTGAGCCAGGCACGGTCTTTCTCAGCCTGATCTATTACAAGAGAAGAGGAGAGACATGTACACTTCAGCACTGCTGTGAGTTCTCTGCAGGAAAATCAAACTAATAAATAAACTGATAAAGGCCTGAAAAATATCATCAAAGTAGACCCGCAAAAACTTTAATACAGGAATTCCTGTTGAGCTCTAAATTCATTTTATTACACACGGAAGAGAAGCCCAGGATAAATACTACACATATATATGGAATCTGGTGCTGTGTGTAGAGTATTTTTATACTTTAACATTTGCCACTGAGCTACTTATAAATGCACAACTAGATATATTTTATTACATGTGACACATTGGGTCAGGTATAATTGTATTACTCACCACAGAGCTCATGCTTTTAAGTGCTACATTCTATTTTATATAATTCTGAATGGAAGTCCCTTTGATGCTCAGTTTTTAATGTCTGGAGAGGGGCTGGCAGAAATTGCTTATGTCTATTCTAGCAAACCCTATCATATTGTTTGTTATCCTGCCAATTAATATGGTAATTGAAAATTGCTGAAATTATTCATAGCATCTTATGGAGGGGAAAAATCATGACGATCTGGCATTTTTGGCAACATCAACATGGTAGATGTCTTTATCTTTAATAAGAAATGTTCTGAGTCTACAGACACTGCTTTGATGTGCAAATGTCCTTTGATGGACACTGTCCGTGCAGAAAGGGAAGGTTGAACAGCATCTCTGTTGCTAAACTTAGACATTCTATTTGAACATCGAATACAGCACATCAGGTATCCCTAAACATTCATGCTTCATTGTTATATAAACTAGAATTATATTATAAATTTATATTTTGTTCCAGTTGTAACCAATATTCTTCAATTCTGATTTTCAAGCAAGAAACAGTGATAAGGAAACAAATCTTTTCCTCAAAGCCACTCTGTTATGTGGCGCTTTACCTTTTTCCTGTCATCTTTGGTGGCATTTCTTCTCTTACTTCATGTTGCCCCATAAAGGTCCACTCTATGTGTAACTACTTCTTGTTTGGGTTAATAACATGGATAATCCCGTCCAATCAGGGCTCATTTTGAAGACTAGAGGACCTGATGATGCAACATAGACAATCACAGGCACCTATTTGATGGTATCACTGGAGCCAAATCAAATTAACTGAGGGATAGGCGATGATAATGTCTTTTCATAAATTATTCATATAAAACTTCATAGGAGTATATCAGTATCACAGCAATAATAAAACCAGTATGATCAGTAACAGTGAAGCAAGTGTTATTTTAAAGCAGTCATTCTCAACAGGGACCATATGGCCCCCTGGGGCCCCCTGGCACATTTGAAGGGGGCATAGACTGGAAACAATTCTTCACACACCACCTTATGCAGCATATATAATCCTGATTTGGCCTATATTTCTTTCATATTGTGTTTAAGGCCATGGCCAGAAAAAAAAAGGTTGAGAGTGGTGGTTTGAAAGCAATCGAAATTTTTCAAATTTAAAAATTAGCATCCTTTGGTAGGCTATTTCAAAAAGAACAGTCTTTATCTATTTTTATGAGCACAGAGATTAGAAGATGGTTATGTCCATTTAGACTGGATGTTCCTAAACTTGAGATCACCACCAAGAAGATCTTGTGGCTAACTTCTGAACCTCAGAAGGTGAGGCTCTCCTGGACATTACACAAGAACAAGCATTCTTTCAGATAAAGCAGGCAAACATCTTCCCAAGTAGTGCTGAAAGATCATGGGGGGGGGGGGGTTCACAGTAGAGAAATATACATACACTAAAATGATGAGAAGTTTCCACTAAGACCTGTATTTCTTGCAGCTTTTCCTTGTCTAAATAGGAAGAATGTCCCAAGCTCTCCCATCACCAGATGAAGGAAGCAAAGCACTACCTTGCACTTTTGATAGGGGCTGTTGCCTAGCATAGCACCCATCTGTACAAACACTGCTAAAATGCACAACAGTACAGCCAGACCCTCAATCAGTTCACAATGTTAGAGAGTGAGGCACCTGCAACCATTAGAGAAAGTAGTCACAGTGCCTTCACATTTTGCCATGGGAGGGTGAAGGATAGGCAAAGAAGGTGCCAGCTCTGGCCCTCACCCCAACATCCCAGCCTGCTGCCGAAGGAGGAGAACAAAGAGGCAGACCGGTATCAGATCTGTGGTCAAATCAGAGAATACATATGGGAGCTAATAGCAGTTTCACAGAGATTTGTGCCTGAGCAATCAAACTTACAAACCAAGCTCATCTTCACCTTGCAATGGTCAGCCACAGAACAAAGAAGGCTGATTCATAAGATATTTCAGGCATGAAAGGTTCTTTTGTGACAATCAGGTGTCTCTGGGTCTTGAAGAAATTACCATTTCTAATGACACACCACCTACATTATACAGTTTGAGCCAAGATTGCTCTGGAGCCCACAGAAAATTTAAACAGCCTCCTGGTAAATCAGAGGTTCTAGTTCCATCCCCACTGAGAGAGTACTTGAAAATACTGCCATGCCTGGCACTCTTCCTGCTAACATTTAGAAGGCAGCTCAAGACACTGCTTTTGCGAGAGGCCTTCCACAATGACCCTGTTTGATGCTACACCTCTTGCCCTGCTCTCACAGGGATAATGTACTTTTGGCGCCATTGGTTTTTATTTCTTCAACTGGTTTTACACCTTTCAATGTTCATTTATATGTTTAGTGTTATATTTCTGTTTATTTTGTTATGCGGTGAACTGCCCAGAATAGTGCATTGTACTAATGGAGCAGTATATAAATTGGATGGATGGATGGATGGATGGATGGATGGATGGATGGATGGATGGATGGATGGATGGATGGATGGATACTTGTGCTTTCAAAGTACTGGCTTGGGCCGACCCTGGGGCAGGGGAGCCTTTGTTTCTGCTGAGAGTACAAAACCTGAATACAAAGAGAAGAGAGCAAGCAGTTCAGACTGTGGTTGATAGTGGCTGGTTGCAGCCTGGAAATTATTTTCCTAATAGATTTATATTGGCTCAGATGGGCCATATGAGGAAAGACAGATAGTCTCCCATGTGTTACATCAAGGAGGTGACCAGGATGTCCTTAGTATCTGGATTCAGTTACCAAGAGTTGTGTGGTAGTTAGGAGAGACAATCCTTGACATATGGTTCCTTCACTTCATTTTGGTGATAGAATTACACACATTCAGAAGATGCTCATTCTAACTCCTGCTTTGGAAGATCACACACACACCAGGAGCAGGCAGAGAAAGAGGGGCCACATGTGTTACCAATGGAGGATAGTATTTGACTACCGGTTTTCTTTTTGTCCGACCTGCTAGTGGCATCCATTTCTACCTATTTTTCATGCAGGGTGGAACTGTCCCCCTTTTTAAAATTCATCTTTTTAAAAAGGCTTTCTTGAGAGACAGTCTCATTCCATGTACAACTCCTGCTTCAGCACCTTCATTTGTCCTAACATGAAAATCAATACTGTAGGGGGGGGGGGGATATTGTTCTGTTTATTTGTGGCAATTGTAACCCACACTTTCTGCATTTGGAGAATGCTGGAAGCAAACTGCTGGATGTCAAAGTTTGCAGATAAATATCTCATTCATCTCCATGCTCATCACTGGGGAACCCTGCTGCAGTCGTGAAGGCAGGGATTAGAGGAGAGCAACAAGGAGTCCTTACTGAAAGAGTTTACCTCTCAATAAACAGAGGAAAAGAACTCCTGCCACTTTCCTTTTTGAGCAACCATAGGTGATTAAAAAAACAAAACAAAACCCAAGCAGTCATCTATGCTGTGTATCATCTGAATTTAAGCCCATGGCTTTATACTCAATATCAATATTAAAACCAGTTTCTACAGTTTTGGAGGCAGCACTTTAAGATTTTGGTTTTGATTTGTTTTTAATTGAAAATACTGAACACTGGACAATATGCCTGTGAAGTCCACCCGTTCATCAAAAGAGAAAGAAGAAAGGGGTTCCCTTTCCACATATGTTTACAGATGGTTGCCTTTTTTTTGAACACAGAACCAAAAATCTATATATGCGTTCTCTTGCTCTCACTCTCTCTCTCTCACACACACACACACCACCACCCCAATTACTGCAGCACTTGGTGCAGCCAAGTGCCAGAGATTGCAGTTTAAGAACCTATTCCAAATGGCTGAGATCAGGCTTTCATTTATGTTGTGTTTCATCTGAATTTAGCCCCAGTGAGGTCATAAGATGAGAGTGCCTCTGAGTATATGCAGAATGAAATTCCATCAACAGAAATATCCCATTCTATATATCTGTGGTTTAGGGGAGAAGACTTTCAGAGAGCTTTGAGTTCCTGTTCAATTAAAAAGATACTCCCCAATCTACCAAACAAGCCAAGAAAATGCAGGGTTTTCTCCCTTCTCCTAGATTCAATGGTGTAGACTCTGGGATTCTGGCAGGATGTTAGCCAAGATGACTGTTTACAATGCAGAAAGTGTTTCTTTTCCTTTATGTCCCTTCCTCCTTATCAGACTGTTCTATCCAAGTGCAGCATCTCAGAGAGATGATAAGCTTCCTGAGAAGCTGTCTCAGACTCAAGGACTGGTCTTTAGTTATTAGCATATACATCATCCCTCTCTGCAAGAGCAAAGCCAGCAACAACATGAATTCAGAAAGTGTTGGATATTCTAGTTTCGCTGGGGAAAATACAAATTCACACTCATGTAACTGAAGAGGTGAGTAATTTTGTGACCACATCCCGGCACCCATTGGGGGGAAGTGAAAATATATTCACTGAGTCTCATTTGTTGGCCCAGCCCATCATCGTGTTCATCTAGTCCACAACATGCTCAAATGCCAGTTTAGCATTTCTACCACATCATGTGAATTAGAAGAAAAGGATAAAGTGGCACAGTGATGACAACTCACCCCTGATAGTCTGATTCGAATACATGTTTAAAAGCAGAAGAAACAAATTTGAACATGCAAGATCAAGTACTGTAAATGTCACGGGGGCCAAACAGTAGTGCCCCAGCACCATTTTGAAGGATCAACAATACAGACAGAAACAAAACACAGGTAAGACAATGACCATACTTACTTTGAGGTAAGACAATGCTTCAGTTTCCCAGTTTAGACACCTAAGAGATCCAGGAGAAACAACAGAACCAAAACATCAGAAGTGTGAGGGGTTGTACTTCAATTCCCAGAATCCCATGGCAGTGCTGGTGATGGGTTTCTGGAATTTAGTGGTTTTCTTCACATCTAGAAAAGATCAATGGAGTCACACTACAGTTGTCCTACCCCAGCAATGGAGGTTCAATACCAAAAACAGGTCAAAAGCACAACCAAAGTAGATCTAGAATCCATAGTACTCATGTGCCTACATGATACCTAACTCCCAGCAGGGGAAGAATATAATGGAAAGGGAGATGTTGTTGAGAGCTTACTGGCTGTCTGCTTTGAAAATGTTGCCTCAGGTTTCAAGAAATTGCAAAAGTTTTGTTCTCACACACACTTCCACATTTGGTACGTCTTGCAGGAATTGCTAAGTGGCCTGCTGTCACACTCCTTCAGCTGGAGAATAAATTGCATTCTCCAGTATTTAGAATTTTCATGGTATGAGATAGACATCTGTTTCACAGTGCACTCACTTGTTAAGAGTGTTATAACTTTCCTTGCAGGAACATATGCCACGCTATGATAAGCATCCCCCTCTTAAAGACTGCAAATCTTTCCAGATTCTTTTACTCCGATTTACCTGCTTCTGCTGCTGAGATAGAAGAAGGCATCTGGTGCAGCTTGTCACCAAGTAAGCCAAAAACTGACAATCGCCCGTGCATTGTGAAACCACTTTCTTTCTACTATTCAGGACTGTAGAGACAGCAGATCATGTGCTGAACTCAGCTAATGGATGGCATTTAGCCTGCTTCTGAATCACAAGTGCAACCTACCCTTCTAAGCATGTCAGGCAAAACCCAAAGGAAAACAAACAAACAAAACAAAACAAAACAAAAACATGTGGCACCTTAAAGACTAACTATTATATTTTAATGTGAGCTTTCGTGGATCAAGTCCAGTTCGTCAGACTTATGGAATACAGTAAAATACAGAATTCACAAGTAAAACATTCAAAATATTCATTGGCTTTAAGAGCCTGGAGTGTGTGGTAACATCTCAAGTGCAGTAATTTATGACATGTGTTTGGTGTTCAGTTCTATTGTAAGCATTCCCACAGGAGACAGAAAACAGATAGCCAGGCAAGAGCAAAAAGGAGGGGGGAAGAGGGGATATTGTGAAGACCTGTGGGTAGTAAAAGAAGACAGCAGAGGAACCATGTGTATTAGTGTAGGGAGTATTAACAGTTTTTACCTAAGTAGTCTCTGTTTTGGTGCTGACTTAGATGTAGCACTTGTTCCAACAAGCCCACAAAGATAGGAAAAGTCACATAGTGATATCCAAGTTTGTTTCTTTCTTTGAGAGAATCCCGTAAAATTCCAGGTTTCCCTAAGATTTGACAAAGAATGCAGCAGTCAGAATCCTACTGGTTTAGTTACACAGCAAAAATGCAGAAGAAAAAGAAATTGCAGCAGTGATTTGTCACTAGTGAGCCTTGTAGCACAGTGGTTAAACTGCAGTACTGCAGTGAAGACTCTGCTCACAACCTGTGTTTGATCCCAGGCTCAGGTAGCTGGCTCAAAATGGACTCAATCTTCCATCCTTCCAAGCTTGGTAAATTGAATACCTAGCTCTCGGGGGGGGGGGGGGGTCATGTGTAGACTTCATAATTAAATTGTAAACTGCTCAGAGAGAGCTTTAAGCTCTATGGGACAGTATATAAGCAGCACACATTGCTTTGTTTTAGTCAGTCATGTGAATATGGTGTGCAACATGGGATACAACTGGAAACGAATTAAGTAAAACATTTTTTATGCAATTTTAGTCACTGCACTTAAAGTGGCTTTAATAATCCATAGGAGGCTAGCCACAAGATAAGTACTGTAACACTGGCTGAAATTCTGTTGCTTAGTATAGTAAGTCACACTACTGTCAATTCTGTAAGTTCCATTGATTCAAGAGGGCCTACAGTAGTTTAGTGTTGTTGTTGTTTAGTCGTTTAGTCGTGTCCGACTTTTCGTGACCCCATGGACCAGAGCACGCCAGGCCCTCCTGTCTTCCACTGCCTCCCGGAGTTTGGTCAGATTCATGTTGGTAGCTTCGATGACACTGTCCAACTATCTCGTCCTCTGTCGTCCCCTTCTCCTCTTGCCCTCACACTTTCCCAGCATCAGGGTCTTTTCCAGGGAGTCTTCTCTTCTCATGAGATGGCCAAAGTATTGGAGCCTCAGCTTCAGGATCTGTCCTTCAGTAGTTTAGTGTAGCAATTCACAACTAAAGTGGGCCCATTTGAATCAATGGAATTTATGGAAGAGTTGACTCATGAAATCACCATCGATCCATTGGGCCTACTTTAGTGCAACTTACTACACTAAGCAACAGGATTTCAGTCAATAAGTAGAAATTTAAGCTATCTTCCTCTCTTCACTACATGCATTTGGAAATCAAGCTCAAATTATTGCTGTAAGCTATTTAGTCTCCTGGACTGCATTAGTTAAATAAATTGCTGTCATTCCTGCCTTCTCAAGAAAATTTTTTTTTGGTGACAAAGGGAGCTCAAAATTCAGTTTAATGTGTGGCACTTTCTTAGATTGAGCATTGTATATGTTGCATAAATTTTAAAAACACAACATTCCTTCCTCCAGAAATGTAGTATGCCACAGCTTTATGAGGTGATTTCAGTCCTCTGTCTTGCACACATCAGACAATGTTCAGGTATTGTGGCATCATTTGTTTAGAAATGGTAGCATTTTCCATAAAGCTAAAGAATGCTGGTGTCAGACCAAGAAAGATGGACTTTACAGAGCACAAATTTTACAGATTCTCTAGTAAAAGCCTGCCTCACACAGCATTGCATGGCAAGAGGAAAGCACAGTAAGAAAGCACATTAGAAGACAAATGCAGTATTTCTAGACATACAAAAGCTTGTCCCATAAGGTTTACACCAGGGCTTGGGAAGGTCCTTTAAAAAATACTAATTTGTTACAGTTATAGTTCCAATGCTATAAGGGCATGAGTTGATTTTTAAAACTAATAATTTATGTCATTTTTTAGAAGTAACTGAATTGTTATCTTTTAGTTACTTTGGGTGGAGGAGGAATTCTAAATACTACAAGATGTTCATCCATCCATGATACAAAACACATTCTCTTCATGTCTAGCTCTTCATTG
The DNA here is from genome assembly GCA_037013535.1 of Intellagama lesueurii. Classification (NCBI taxonomy): domain Eukaryota; kingdom Metazoa; phylum Chordata; class Lepidosauria; order Squamata; family Agamidae; genus Intellagama; species Intellagama lesueurii. Next base: position 203,168,963 of record JBAJHW010000004.1, read on the forward strand.
CCTCAATATTTACAGCAAAACAAGAAGCACAGCATGAGTCAGCCCTTGAACCATGTGGCATCTGCTGGCCAACATTTACTGAGACCATTCCTCCATTAACAGGAAAATAACTAGAACAATTCAGTTACACAGCAAAAGAAATGAAATTATTCCTTGTTAAATTACAGCCATTATGTAGTTATATCTTTTATTGGCTATTGGGGAAAAATTAAATACAAATAACTAGTTATTCATGCCTGGTAATTTTCAAACTCCAACTTGCCTTCTTTCTTTATGAGATACCCACCAGCACTCATGTTCATGCACGTATTTTCTTGCTTAACATTCATATCCAAATGTTACCTAACCCAAATTAAGGAAAACTAAATTAATATCCTGCAGAAGGTAACTAAGTTGGAGAATCTCCTGTTAAATAAGGATGTCACTGTGCCACATTTCTAAGAACATAAGAAAAGCCATGCTGGATCAACAAAGGTCTGTCTAGAATCCTGTTCCCCATGAGGGCCAACCAGCTGCCTATGAGAAATGCACAAGCAGGACAGAAGGGAAATGGCTCTCTTCCAGCTTTGTTCCTCAGCAGTAGGTATTCAAAATCATGCTGCTTCTGACCTTGACAATAGCATATCACCACAGCAAGTGGAAGATGTTGAAAATAGACATGGGGATGAATAAAAAAAAAACAAATTGCATTATTAATTAAAAATCGCTGATTTGTTAAATATTTGTCCCTTCGTATTTGTGAGTTCCAGACACCCTGACGAATATGAAGGGATGAATATTTCCCCATTTTTATTTGTCCCCATAGGAAGCCTTCCCTCTCTGCCTATGGCTTTCCCACTCTGCCTATGGGCCTGCCGGTCAGCTGATCAGTGGACCCATAGGCAACCAGCCAGTCCCAAGCCACCCACCCACACAGCCTGTCCCCCTCCCCCTTCCACTCCCTCCCTTAGCCGCCTTCCTACCTTAGTCACCGCCATCCATCGCTGCCTGCTGCCACCGCCATTAATTGCTGCCCACTGCAGTGGCCTCCGCAGCCACAGCCTGCCATAAGGGACACTGGCTACCCTTTTCAAAGATGGTGGCTGCGGCTTCTTTTAGGGAAGGGAAGCTGCAGCTGCTGTATTTGCAAAGGGTAGTCTGGATTCCCTTAAGGCAGGCCATAGTGGCGGAGGTAATTACAGCGAGCAGCAGTGGATGGTGGTTGCAGGCTGCCACAGATGGTGGTGGCGGCAGCAACAGCATGGACTGCAGCAGCCAAGGTATGGAGGAGACAGGGGTAGTGGGAAGGGGGCAGGGGGGCAGGGGGGCAGGGGGTGGGGGTGGGAGTGTCAGGCTGGGGGTGGGGGTGTCAGGTGCCTCTGGCTGTCTAAAAAAAATACCCGACAAACCAATTCATCGTTCATCAGTTCATGTGGAGGAGATTTGTGGTTCGTCAACTTTTGGCAGTTCGTCCCCATCTCTAGTTGAAAACATAAGATCGTGATTTTTAAATCTATAGAGCTCAATATTGTTCCCTAGATGAAGAAAGCATAACAAGAATATTGGCATGAATTGTTGACATCCTTTTAAAAAACCAACTTCTGCCTTTCAGGGAAGGCTCACAGAGCATCTACTTTCAGCGATCGAAATACTGAGTCACAAATACTATGGTGATCTCCTTTACCTCACTAAGAGAGGATGAGAAATACTGGCATAGTATCCTTGAAATAGTAGTATCCAGGAAAAGGAAGCTAGCACTATAAAAGACAGAAGAGCCTCAGAATTAATAATGCTGTGTTCTCGTTAATGTGAACAACACAAATTATTCATCACCATCCATCTCCATCATTCTTTGACTTCATTCACCCCATGAACATCAAATTGCTTCAGAATAGCCCACTGACCCCACTCTCTCTCCTCGCTCTTCTCACCTAGCTGTTGCCACTGCTATGGGCCTCACCTCCTCACCCAACAAGCCCCACAATTCTTCTTTCCCTTTTATCTCACCGCCATGCGTGCATGTTCTTGCCCAATCAGTCTCACCAAATGGGGAAGACCAAACTGCAAAGACCTGAAAGGGGCACCCTTTTTTGTGGCAAACAAAAGGAGCAGTGGATGGAAGAACTGACAATTGAAGAGGTGCCCCCAAATAAAATGAACCAAAAATGAAACAAGTGTTTCCACTATGCATATCCCTCAAGAACACAGGACATGGAAGTTTCCTTATTCAAAATAGACTAAAATAATGAAGGGTGCTTATTTCTCGACTACTAGTAGTTTTAGAAGACATAGTCATGTTAGTCTATGCTAGCATATCAAATCAAATCAAAAGAAAAAATAAAGAGGACCAAAACTTTGTGGAGCCTTAAAGACTAACTGATCTATTTTAATGTGAGCTTTTGTGGACAAGTCCACTTCCTCATATGTCTGATGTTCATGTCTTACAACTGAGGAAGTGGACTTGTCCACGAAAGCACACATTAAAATATAGCAGTTAGTCTTTAAGATACCACAACATTTTTGACTTCTTTATTTTTTATTCTTTTGTTTTTGCCTGATATTTCTCAACTGTTTCTTCCGGTTTATGAAATAGTACAATACTATGATGGAAGCTACTTTAGCAAAGAAGCAAGAGGAGAAGGAGATCCTAAATTCTTTAGCTCAAATGCAGAAATCTAAATTCTGTTGACAACCCCATTACACTTGACCTTTTGCATTAGTTGTTCAATAATGAGACAACACTTACATAAACCCCTGATTCTGTGGGTCTATAGTTTTTACTGTTAATTGAATTCAGGCCTAAACATCATGTGCAGTGTTGAAAACTTTTTTACTAAATTCTTTTCCTGCTGTTTTGTGTGAGTGTGTGACTTTACCATATACAACTATATAGAATTCTAAAAAAAATTCCCTGACCAAGGAAGGTAGAGGAAATGAGTGGTTTTAAGCTTGGAAATCTAGCTAACTCTTCTATGTTTTTGCATTAGTATTACACTGTGTGTTGGTGTTAATAAAACACTGAACAGGAGTAGACCTCCTTTCTGCTTTCTATTCTATTTCTCATTCCCTCTCTCATTCTCATCCAAACAATCCTGGCAAAAATAATCTCATTTCATCCTCATTTCATTTTTGAACATCAGCCCTGTTATTTGTTTTACTTATATTTTTTAGTATCACAGAGGATCATGTTCAGGGCTATTTTAATTCCAGTTCTCCTTTAATCATATTTTCTCTGATTAAACTCTAGTGCAATGAGAAGGGAGTGGAGAGAGAATTGATGAGGATGCCTTTGGGTGCATCTTTTCTTGGCCTGAAGTAATATTTGTGACTCTTGGTTTCTAATAAGGAAGCTCAAAGTCCACATTTAAAAGGGAAGAACAAAAATGTTCCAAGGGTTTCTGGTCCAGTAATAAATCAATACAAGAATAATATAAAGCCAATGTAGTCTTTAACTGGAGTGAAGATGTTTCTATTTGAATAGCAACAGATTCAGTGACATCAAAGTTTGGAAGTGCTAACAGAAGCAAAATATTTGACAATAAAGTTATATTGTAGCAGTAGCTCCCAACATTGTGTCCCCAGATGTTCTTGGACTAAAAACCCCCAAAGCCTTCACTATTATCTGTACTGGCCAGGATTTCTGGGAGCTGTAGTCCAAGAACATCTGGGAACCCAAGGCTCAGAATCGCTGTATTATAAGAATGCTTCGAACAAAGGATTGTTCCTTGCTTAATGTTACTTCTCTCTTTCTCTTGTTGCTTCATATTGATGCATTTAGCTCTTTGTTTGCTGTCTTCCCCATAATGGAGAGATAGGCATTATTTCGAGTATTGCTAGTTCAGTCTTCTATCTCTTGATTGCAACTTCATTTTGTGACAGATTACCCTCTCCCAAACTATGCCTAGTCTGTCACCTTTTCTGGGGCAAAGGCTTGAAATGCAGCAGTGAAGTGGCTGATCTCTTCCTCCTCAGCCCCACTTTGGATTGACCCACTTTTTACCAATTTCTTTGGGGATTTAATAACAACATGCTAGTTTAAAAATAGTTAGGGATTTAGAAAGCTCATTTTGGTTGGATGAGATTGGGTGTTAGAATACCAAGTGAATGTTTAATATTTAATATGCCTTATTGATAGTTTTGTTCTCTTTTGTTCCATTTATTACTTTTTACTTCTTGTTACACCTTGATTAGTTGATGTAATTTGTTTTTATATTATATTTATTCTTTTATTATTGTCTTTATGGCAGTCACTTTGTAATTCTGTTATTATAATGGTTTAATCCTTTTTATACAACATATTATTTTACACTACATCTTTACTTCTACTGATTTTATATTGTTTTCTTCTTTTTTATCTTTTATTTTAATGCAATTTAAACTGGAAATGGTAATGATGATGACAATGACCAAATGGCATGGTACTCATTCAATGATCATTCTTCTTACACTAACTGGAGCAAGTTAGTATAAGAGGATTAAAGAAGATGTGTTTCAAAAGCTACTGTTTCCCATTCACCACCACCTTCAGGAAAGAGGTGGGAAGGTTACTAAAGCAAAAGCATATAACTTTTTTCAGTAAAGGATCTCATTGCCAATTTTATATTGAACTGTTGACCACATGCATCCACTTACACAAAATATCTTCACAGGAAAAAAAACAGAGACCTGACAAAATAAAGGCTAGTAAATATACTCTGGCTTAAGCTTGATAGATAGATAGATGATAGATAGATAGATAGATAGATAGATAGATAGATAGATAGATAGATAGATAGATAGATAGATAGATAGATAGATAGATAGATAGATAGATAGATAGATAGATAGATAGATAGATAGATAGATAGATAGATAGATCTTTGTTATGGTCACTGACCAGCAGATATATTCAAATATTATTATTATATATATTAGTATAACACAAAAATACAATTAAAAATATACAGCCTATTACAATATGAATAAATTTTATAGAATCTCCATAGTTTCACAGGACTGAGGAGATCATTAAATCAATTCAGCAAACTTTGTACCACCTCCAATCTCATCATCCAAAGTAGTGTGGCATATAAAGTATATGATGGCCAATACACACCATTACTAAACATCTGGCATTGCTTTAATCGGTGCAAGGAGGGAACAGCAACACTTCATTGCTGCCACACAAAACTTCTCCACTGTTTTAGTTATATCAGATTTCTTGTCTGAGAGTAAGAGCGCAACATAAAATTATCTGGACCTCCCTTGAAATTGTTACAATATGGACTGGAGGAGATGCCTCCAAATATCTCGATAGAAGGAGTACTTTTCATGATCAGCACTTTCAATCTCCTTAAGCTTTCACTTGAATATGCACACTAATTCACACCATATACATATCCTCTTCTCTCTTTGTTTATCTCTCATCCTTTTAGATATAGTAAGAAAGTGATGGGAGTCCCATCTTTCTGAGACCAATGACTCCCTACCAGTTCCTATTCTCCTTGCCATGTGTTCTGTCCATGGTGCTGAATCCGTCTTAGGAACTCTTTGTACAACCTGGGACTTCTCACTCCAGAAACCTGGCCACTTTTAAAGATGCCAGATGTCTTCTTGTACATGGGGCAGCCAGGCAAAGCTTCTCCATCTGTGCATGGCATGTTTTATACATCTTTACAGGAAACAACACCAGACAGTAGAGGTTGGAAGATGAAGATGCTAAATTCTTGTAGCACTAGTTTGGACTTTAAACTATAATATTTCCCAGTCAAGCAGAAGACACAAAGGGAACATATTTAATCAAAGTCCTCAGCACAAGGCAAGTTGATCTTGGCTGCCTATGATTTCTATTAAATTGTATGTCTTTACTGCCTATGATTTTTCTCTCTCTCTTGTTGTCAGTAAACACTGAGTGGATAAAGATAATTCTTATGATTAAAAAGAGAAGAGGAATACTCACAAAGCCTAAAATCCTGGGTCTCTGAGAAGGGCACATCTAATTCCTGTCAAAATGGAGTATGTATTTGTCATTGATCTGGCTATTCAGAGTAATTTTATGCACTGAGACATTTTCCATGAGCTCCAGGTGATATTTATAATAATGTGATTAGTTGTCATCTAATCATGTTCTTATCTCCTTCCTATGGTCATGGCATGCAATAGAGCTAATCCCACATGACAGATCTTCTTGACATTGTCTTGTGTAAATTACTGGCTTCAGTAGGAAGGCTGATCTCCTATGCCAATATATATGTTCTCGTTGTCAATCTTCTAAGGTTCTTGGGCATATATTAGCACTGCAAAACAAATATATACTGTGTTTCCAAATAAGAGGATATCTGTGAGAATGCCTTAGCTGAGGAAAAAATTAAGGTACAACCCTCCCCCTCCCGGGTTGGAAAGCAAAGTTTTCAGTGTAATGTAGTGTAAAGTGCTAGTGTGGTGCAATAGTTAGACTATGGCCAGGCCATTTTGGGCTGTTACCAAAATGGCATGGTGAAAATTTATCAGCTTAAATGAGCTTCTGTGGAGGAAAAAAAGGGATAACTCCATGCGTGTTGCCCTCTGATTTGGGAAGAAGGAAGAATGGGATGAAAATAAAAACACTTTTGCTCTTACAGTGCCTTCCACTGTACTTAATTCTCAGTTGGATACCTACAACAAGTTTGGGAAGTAGACAGAACCATATTCTTGCCCTAAGGATGCCTGAAGGCTACAGGTTATCTACACCAGTGGTCCCCAACCTTGGGCCTCCAGATGTTTTTGGACTACAACTCCCAGAAGCCTTCACCACCACCTCTGCTGACCAGGATTTCTGGGAGTTGAAGTCCAAGAACATCTGGAGGCCCAAGGTTGGGGACCACTGATCTACACCATTACTGAACACTAGAAATATTAAGATACAGTAGCAAAACATCAGGAGAAAAACAATTAATATAGTTGAAAAGAATAACCAGGACTCACTGCTCTATTAGTTGGGGGTAGGAGAATCACAGGTGGAGGTTGTTTAAGCACCAACAAATTTTATTTGGGTTGCTCAAGAATATAAAATACTTCTTGCTATTCAATTTTCAATAAGCTTGTCAAATAGGATATTCCAGTAAAGGGCATCTTAGGAGTTTCAGAAAGCCTTCCATGAAGGTACTCACAAAAGCTCTTAGTAGTCCTTTGGGGCTTCCCTTAGAAAACAACTTGGATGCAGAAGCTGAGTGATGAGCAGTATTGCACTCCCTCTGTTCTGATGTGAGATGCTAGAGGATTTTAACATTGTGATGATGTTAGAAATTATTTCTGACTGAAGGATTTGATGGATCTATTTGGATCCTGTCATGGATCACGAGTGATACAGGAAATTTTGTCCTACACTTCTTTTACACAGATACTAGGGCAATAAATTACTATACACAGCATAGTAATTAGGAAAACTGATTCTCTAGCAATGCGTGGGTTGATGGCTGACCAAACTGAATGCAGAACATAATACTCCTCCATCTTCATATGGAACTAGAGTTGGACAAATATAGATGAGGTTTGGAAACTTATGTGTTCAACTTGAGCCACAGGTGTTAGGCATACAGAGTGAATGGTGTATCTTGACTTGAATTGTCTTAATTGGTTTTGTTGGTAGTTTAATTCTCCTTGAATGCCTGTTTGTTCCAAGTAGTTTTATGTTAATGTACACACACACATATCTGTGTGTCTGTGGTACAATATTAACGCTGAAAGTAAAGAATCTGCTTACTAGAGGAAACAAAGAGATAATGGCAATAATAATAGTTTTAAATTACTAAAGGGTTTATTTTATGTGTTCATGACCTAGACCTTGTGACCTCCCACTTTTTTCACTCACTTCTTAAGAATACCCACTTGATTTATGTTCTCTGTGCTTTCAATGGTTTTAAGAATATGCTTATAAAGGCAGGATCAAGAAGCAGGAATTTACTGTACAGTTTGATTCACCTTGGGTAATCTAGTATTAAACATTCATATTCTTCATTATTTACTACAGTCCACATTGCACAGTCTAAGACTGTATTTCAGAGATATTGTATTTGTTTTTATTAGAGTATTATCATATAAGCTGCTTCGGGAGATCTAGGTTAAAGAGGATTTACAGTGCTAATCTTTGCAGTCAGTCCTGGGCAAGAAATTCACCTCTCTTAAAGATGAACATTTAATTGGTGTGGAGTGAAAATACAATCATTGTACCTTTTCCACCTATTGCACACACAATTTAGTGGAGTGGGAGTGCTACTTTGGTTTTGCCCAGGCTTCTTGTAGAGATTCTTTCTTCCCCATGCTTCTATGAAAAGCCAAGGGGGGAGGTGGAGTTTTGTTTACAACTTATCTGAGTGACTGGAAGGGACTTTTCTGGGCTGGGGTGATTGTCTGACTAACCAGCAATAACCACTTATTTCTTCCAGCTTTTGAAATTCAAAGAGAGCTGTACCTTTCTAATGAGTTTTCTATCCCTTTTTTTCAAAGGTTGGTGGCAGTTGTTTGTTGCTATTGGTTTGGTTGGTTGGTTGCTAGTATGTGTGCAGCACAGAAAGCAGTATAAACAAGTTTGTAATTTCAAGCAACTGTAAGTAAAGAAATGTTTTATTCTTTCTCCTTCAAATGTCTCAGAATGAGTTAATGGGACTTTAAGTACCAGTTAATGGGAAAGGGGTGGACTCTGGGGAACTTGTAGCTATTCTACTCTGTGGATCTCTGTACTTCTACTGTGTAGCAAAATATGAGTTTTACCAGAAATTCAAAACCCTGCAACACGTACTTGATATAAAAAAGAACCTTAAATTGAATATGTACCCTACTCCTTCACTGATTAATGGAGTTCCCAAATTACCAAGAGATGGGAAGGATTCTCTTGTGGGATCTGTTCATTTCCCTGGATCTTGGAAGTCAGATAAATAAAGTGAGGAAAAAACAAAAGTCTCCAAGTCTAGTGGCTGTCTCTCTTTCCTTAGCTAGGAAGTTTGCTGCTACATGAACCAAGCAGCAGGTTTTACAGGCTGGGTTATTTCTGAGAAGGACTAAACCTTATTATGGCTAAAAAGAAAAAGGAGCGCAACACATTCTGTAAGATAATCCAAAATAGAAATAACATAGAGGTAGGTTTCTGGGCACAACTTATAAATTACAAAACAGTATAAGAAAATAGAGAATTAAATGTATGGAAGTTCAGCATGGAAAAACAGAATCTGCAACTACATGGTGAAATATTGTGGGATTTGCTCCACTTATAAAACAGGTGAATTCGAAGTATTTTTTTACTGACCACATGATGCAAAGGCTGATTAAGATTGGTCCAACCCTTTTTTGCTCCCGAAGTGGCTTTTTTTACCTTCTGCTGCTGGAGAGCTTCTACTTTTTCAAGTCAGAACAATTTGATCCCTAGAGAGACTGTGTCTACAAAACAGGACCATGTTTTCTTACTTCAGTGATGTGCTAACTATAGCATCTGATTTGATTCACAGAAAGAATTAAAATGTCATTCACAAAAAACTGTTTTTGACCTATAATGCTTTGAATGCCTTAAGACTAGGACATCTCAAAAACCCATACAGACACACTCATTCTTCTGAAACCTTGGTCAGAATGTCCAAATATTTAGAGGTTAGCCAGGTGGCAAGCTGGAACAGATTTGGCATAGGCCATTTTCATGGTGTCACTCTCCTTGTGGATTGTCTCCCTAGAAAGGTTCATGTAGCATTGACTCTGATATGTTTTTCAGCACTGAGAACAATCTGATTTGTCTTAGCCTGACATGTTTTAATTGCTCCTTAGTTGTCTGTTTTATTGCTCATTTGTTTGTTTTATTGCTTCATGAGCTTTTCAAATTGTATATTTAATTGTTGTTCATCAGGTAAGCGACCTGAAAGGCTTAATGAGAAGGAAGGCAGTAGGCAAATATTTCAAATAAATTAACACAGACAATACAGGTGTTTGATGTGCTTCCCAACCAAAGCTATGTCTAGATAGAGTTTTTGGAACTGCATGTGTCATTTGACTTAGGGAATTTATTTTACAAAAAAAGAAAAAAGCCATATGGTTCTTATGTACGTACAATCCAAAGGCAAGAATGGCTGATACCTTTATGGGAGCACTAAAAGATCACAAAGAGAAGGTGTTTTTTGACTCCCTCAGAAGTCCATTAGGCTGGGGGTGATGCAAAAGAAACATGAAAATTCCAAAAATCGTGGCTATTAGACATGTCAGTTTCCTCTGTTTAAAGCAAGTCACAAAATGTTGTGTGCAGAATCAGAACCAGAGATAATAGGCTTCAGGTTTCACCTCTGAGGATGTAGATTAGAATGTCCCTTCCAAGCTTGTTAGACAAAGAGATGCCAATCACTCAGCACTGAGGTGAGGTAGGTGGGGAGGTCTAGTAAAAGAATTAACCACCTTTGTCTTCAGAATAAATTTGGTATCAGACTACATAACCAGCATTTTAGGTCTGAAGTAAGGGGAAAGAGTTTTCCTTCTAAAAACTCTTCAAATATCCTGTCTGCTTTCTTGTTTCATCCTGGCTTCAGCTCTACATGGGGGATCAATTATTTCTTGCATGGGACAAAAGCAGCTATTTCTGCATTTGATCCAGTTACAGTACAGTAATTTCAAAATGGGGTACCTGATGTGGTGTAGTGGATAGAATAAGGGAATAGATCATGGTTCAATTCTCATGAAAATTCATGGAGTGGTGGTGGAACTGGTAAATAATAATCATATGCCATCAAGTCAAATCTGACTTATGGCCCTTTTCAGATTTTTCCAGGTAGGGAATACTCAGAAGTGGTTTACTATTTCCTTCTTCTGGAGGCACCCTGGGAGCGTGCAGATTGCCCAAGGTCAAAGAGGGATACAGTGGGGAATCTAATACTCAACCTCTGGCTTTGCAGCCAGATAACTAAGCCACTATTCCTAAAATACCTCACTTACTTTGAAAACCCTGTTAGGGTCACTATAAGTCAGTTCAGACATGATGGCACATAACTATTTCAAAATAACAGGAATGACAACTGGGTGCTGACAAATATGGATATCAACTCTACGAGGCCTTGGTACCACTGTAATTCATCAAATCTCCCTGTTTTGAAGAAAATAAAACAGAGTCCTACTGAGTCATCTGGTCTAGCATCCCGTTTTCAACACAGACTGGTCTGATAAATTTGAGTTACCTGGAGGCACAGTTTGAAGGTAACTGCCCTCTCCCATCATTTGTTTGAGATATTTGCCAGCCAGCAACTCCAAGACATACAAGCTGCATTGCTAAGCTCTGTGTGTCTCCCAGTATAAAATGCTGTCAGCTTGCAAGAGAATTATGCTTGCATCTTGGCTCTGTTGGCTCCAATATGAGCAGGCCTCACTTTTGCAGGCTTCCTTTTCTGGTTTCCATAGAAATGGACATAGCATAGGATGGATTACAACTTGAAAAGGTGCTTTGTTTAAAATGTTCTTTCCCCAGTAGACCATTGCTGTTGTGATTGGCAACAGGCCAGTTGAAAAGCTTGCTGCTAAATTTCAACGCTCAGCTGGGCAAGGTCTGATGCCTAGAATGCTGTCTGTAGCATTCAGTGATTCTGTGCAATAATCAGTTAATTTAATCAGACCCAGGGAATTGGCATGTTTGCTTCTTCAGAGCTTTCAGTGACTTGGCTACAGTCCAACAGGATCATGTACAACTAGAAAGCAGAGGGGAAAGACACAGCCCAGCTCAGGAGCTGAACTGATCATCCCATTGTAAATCAGAAACATGGCAACAGCTTTGGAACAGAACTTCTGTATTTTCTGAAGAGCCATGATTTAAAGGTGTTTTTTTTAAAAAAAAAAAAAGTTGGTTGTAAAATGAATTAGACTTAAATGAAATCCTCCATAAATAAGCAAGTAACAGCCACTTGATGAATACAAAGCTATTTATTTTGGAATGTTCATTCTTCTCAGCATTCTGGACCCGAGCTGTCTTCAGTAGACAAAGTAGGCAGCAGCTACTTTTGGGGAGAAGTGGGGAGGGATGAGATTACTCTCAAGGCTGATGTAATAATTCAAAACACAGAGTTACCAGAGCCAACTTTATAGACATTTATTCCATTCAAAGATGCAAATGATGCTTGAATGCTACAAATTATTCTTTGGGCCATATTATGGAATTTTGCCCAAATATTATGACCTTCTGTAGAGGCACTATTTCAAATTCTCACTCAGCTTCTCAGTGGTGGCGTTCCATGGAGCGAGCGACTGATCTATCAACTGATAGATCAATCTGTCAGTCGACCAAAACATTTATCCTGATCTTCACTGACATGCTCTTACAGCAGCCATCAATCAATAAAAACTATTCAAATGATAAAATTCCACATTGCAAAAACAGTAACAGCAGAGAAAAACACTTGGTCATAATGGAAAAGAGATAAAAACTAAATTCAACTCATTCAATGAGGGTGGGTGGAAATTTATAGGGAGGAGGTATCTGCTTGCTTCCTAAAAGACATCAAGGTAGATTCCAAGAGAACATCTTCAGGGACAGCTATGCACGAGAGGGGGTATCACAGCAGACATGATACTCTGTCACAAAGACCATTCAGGAAAGGTCTCTGATTTAAGAGCTTGGGCTTAACATGCACAGTATGTCATCCTTGTGATAGTACTTCTGACATACAGTTTCCCTATGGGACTTCTGAGACCATCATCCATACTTTTGAACTAAGTTCAAAAATGGATCTGCAGTTTTGAAGACTCTTGTGATGTGTTTCTTGTGGCCAGACAGAAGTTTCAAGAAATCTTTAAAGGCAGACCTATTTCTATAACCTACTGGAGTAATCTAATCTGGAGGCTACTCAGTTGTGGTTAACTGTAGCCAGATTGTCAGTGTTCAGAAAGAATAGTAGTTTGAGCACCAGCTTTAGCTAATAAAAAGTGCTGTGTGCTTTGATGGCCACTTGGACTTCCATTGACATAGCTGGATCAATCACATCTCCCAAAATATGAACATGACACTTTAGGGGACTGCAACCCCATCCAGCACAAGTTGAACACAACTTCCCTGGTCTGTTGAACCACTTAGCAACAGCACCTTGCTAAAGCTTTTTAACACAAGCACAACTTTTTATTTTGCCTCCGTTAGCATGGACAGTTGCAGGATCATCCAATGGTCAAAGCTCAGACACCAGACTAAGATGCATCCATCTTCTTCAGGAATGTATGGTCATATCAGCAGAAAGGAATTATGCAAACATGAGAAACATATTTTATTAGTGAAACGTTTGAGTTCCATTCAAGTGTACTGTCTTAGCTGACATCCAAAGAGGATGTGAATTGGATCCACATGTGCAGAAAATGTGTGAAGTTTCTCTCTATTATTTTGCTTGTGCTTTTGCCATAGTTATGTTCATTGTCACCAAACTCCAAAAGAACCCTTGTCAGCCTTGACAAGACACACCTCCAATTTATTAGGATTGAGTCTCAGTTTATCAGCCACCACCCAGCCCATTATTGATTCCAGATATCAATTTCCATAACCTCAAGAACATCAAATGAAAAGGAGAGACAAACCAGGTGTTTTTTGCATTTCATAATTACAGTAATATCTATGTGTGCTTTCCATACTATAGTACTGCTCCAATTATTTGATTAGGGACATAAGCAGACCTAGCCCTCTTTCCTTAGCCACTAGAAAACATTGTGGGGCATGATTTAACTAAAATGGGAGGGGGAATGAAAGGGCTTTCATTAATGTTCATTTCTGTAAGGCCTCCTACCTTTTGCCTCAATAATTTAAGAAATGGTCTGTGGCTCCAGTGAATGGGAAAGGGGGTGATTTACATCAGGAATTTTTCTAAGAACAAAAAATGGCAGGGCATCCAAACAAGGTCATGTTTAATTTGGTCATAAGCTACCATCATACATGAGCCATTCTCTACCAAAGCACTGTCACTAAGGTGCTATTCACACATAGCCACAATCACTTGAAATCTGGTTTTCTGTGATGCAGTCCCTGGAAAACTGAGCCAAGGTCAGCTCATTGTATGGAACCACCCCCTTTTTTTTAACTTGAAAAATCCCATACTATCAGCCATGCTGTCATGGTAGCATCATTCTTTGCATCTTCTCCAGCAGCATAGGATCTTATCTCAGAAGCATTGCTCTCACCTACGTGCTGCACCTGTAGATCTGTGCAAAGGCAGAACATTGTGGGATGAGATAACTCAGAAGCTCTGAAGTATGAGAAGAAGCCCTACTGTGCAGGAAGAGGTTTTGCCTACAGCTGCTCTTCTGGATTCTTCTTTACATTTTTTTAACACAACCACAGGTCCTTTCAGGACATAAAGTATCAATCAGGAACTATTTGCCTTTGGATTAAATCTAAGCAATGGTTTTGTGATAGCCAGATTTAGTGGAACCGAATTGTCATTTGTAGACTTCTCTTTTTCCCTTGCTGGCCATGGAACAGCTGATGCTGAGACACACTCACAGACATTCACAGCATTGGTTTAACCTGAAAGGATGCCAGCTTGATGGGTATCTGAAGGAGAGTTAGATTGATTATAATTGGGCAGGAGATTGAGTTGATTTGACAGGAATATGATCAGGAGGCAGCATGATAGAGATAGCCTGGTATGATGCAGAAAGGGTTTGGCAGTGGGTCATATGGCCCAGCAGGAAAGGTTCTCTGCTACTTAAAGTGCCAACTGGGATAGAAAAATAATTTTCTAAATAAAAGGATTTTATGGCTTGCTCTGGAAAATACTCCAAGATTACACAGACTCACTCTACTTCACAAAAATGTTCCTTTAGCCATTTTTATTATTATTTATCCTATATTCAAACTACTTGACAAACCACATTTCAGCAATACTTACAACAACCTGCCTTATTACCATTACTTCCATTCTGAATATGGCTGAGGAGACAGACAGTAGCTGGTATACGCATACTTTCCAAGATTATGGCTGAGGTAAGATTTGTCCCTGGATCTTTCTGACTCATAAGTCACATTCCTAGCCACTACCCTCAAATTAATGCACACAATTAGTTTGGGATGTATACTATTTATTGATCCAACACAGAACTATTGCTTCAGTCCTGGGTACATCATGATCAAGAAATTATAGAAAATGCAAATAAATAAACACAAAGTATGGTAATAAAGAAAAAGAGAATTATGCTTTCTAAAAGTTATCACTTGTGGAATTTTAAAGTCATATTTTTTTTATAAATAGAAACAAAAAAATAACATACAAATTTAAGTATAGCACTGCAGAAACATCTTATACACTTGTGAGAGTATTCAGTTTGGCTTAGGTTAGAAACCAGTTAGTCTCACCACCACCCAGTCCTCTTTTTTCTTCTGTTGCCACCATTGCAGGTCCTTTTTTTAAAAAAAAAATATCCATACCAGTACTTGTTCACCATATAGCAGTTTCACAGGGGTATATAGAAAATGTACAATTCTTTTTTAGTTGGCTAAATCTCCTGCTGGTAAATCAATGGCCTGGATGCAGAGGACTCAAGGCTAGCTGTGAATGCCCCAGTTAAGTTTAAACTTCTCAAAATTACTGCTGCTTCTTTTGAAACAGAAAAGGATTTCAAAATTCAGTATTGAAATGTAACATAAGAGGGTTGACCTAGGGCCTTTTTTTGGACTACTACTCATTGAATCCTCATCTATATGGGCTTTCCAAGCTCCAGTCAAAAGAGTATTGAAGGCGTTTTCTGTAGGATTACCTGTTTCCACATGAACCTTACTGCTGCTCCCTATCAGAGGCCCTTCTCCTGGTGATTCCCACTAGAAGTTGTTAGGTAAAGGCTACCAAAGAAAAAGGTTCCTCCAGTGGTCCGTAATTCCAGAACATTCTTTTAAGAATGTTCACCTGGTGCTCAGTTGGATTAGCTTTAGGCACCTGGCGAAGGTGCTCTCTCTCTCTCTCTCTCTCTCTCTCTCTCTCTCTCTCTCTCTCTCTCTCTCTCAACAATTAATGGCCAAATCCTATTGGGGATTTATGCTGGTGCAAGTTTAATTGCATAAATTGTGGTGGAGAATTTCTGACAATGAATGAGCTGCCGCTCACATTCCAGGTCGCATGCCAGTTACACAATGAGGAATGCAATTTGTTGACGTACATTATACAATTACACTTAACACAACCATAAATCCCCTTTAGGATTCTGGTCAGTACTAGAGATGGGGACGAATATAAAAATGGATCAGTTTTTCTGACGAATATAGCCGATTCATCATATATTCGTCGATCCGTATTTGTAAAATTTTAAATCAGGACGAATATGGCTTGACGAATATTTCCTTGGTTTTATTTGTCGATCCGTTCATATTCGTCTATATTCGTTACCCCTTTTGGGGGCCTCTCTGAGCTTGCTGCTGCCAATTCGAAGCCCTGTCCTGGATTGGCATGTCGGGCAGCCAATAGCGCTGCTGAAAGGTGTATCTACTTTTACAAACGCTTCATATAAGCTTTTCCCGTCCGGCCGTTGCCCACTTCTGTTCATGCTCTCCGGAGTGAGAACAGTTGCTGCTCGCTGGCTTGCTGGTGCTCTTGCGGGTTTGCTTTTGCGGCAGCAAAGCAAAGACTTATATTTTTCTTTTTCATCATCATTCATCAATCATCATCAACTTTACTGGGAATTTGGGGAGGGATTTCAGGTAGCTTAGGCTACTTCTTTGGAAGGGCTTAATTTTATTTCAAATTCAAATCAATCAAACCTTTTTTTTTCCTGGAGGCTTGTGTGTGTGTGTATCATCCGGGGGGGGGGGGGGGACTGTCGTCGTGTGACTGTGGAATCTCTTTTCCTTTATATTCAGTTTTCAAAAGTTTATTTTAGGAGAATCATTTTTTCCTTTCCCCAAATTGGTTGTGTGTGCGTGTGCGTGTCTAGGTGGGAGGATTATTCAGTTTTCAAAAGTTCATTTTAGAGAGGCTTGTGTCTCTCAGGGAATTTGGTGGGTGGCTGGATCCATCATTCCTTTTTCTTCTAAAACGTATTTGGGTGTGGGTGTGTGGGTGGTGTGTCTAGGTGGGAGGATTATTCAGTTTTCAAAAGTTCATTTTAGGGAGGCTTGTGTCTCTCAGGGAATTTGGTGGGTGGCTGGATCCATCATTCCTTTTTCTTCTAAAACCTATTTGGGGGTGGGGCTAGGGTGTGTGTCTCTGACTGAGACTTAGCTGGCAGGGCTTTTCTTTTTGGACTTTTTTGGCTTCTCTGCCACAGTGGGTCGGGGGGGAAATTTTCCTAATTACATTATACTGAGGGGTGGCTTTGTTTAGGCAGGCAGGTCACATTTTAGTAAAAGAATTACACCACCATCATTCTAAAAATAAAATTTACACACACTCTCTGACCCTCTATTAGTTTCCTTCCTCAATCTCCATTGCTTTATTTCTTTAGTTGGTTTGTTAGGCAGGCAGTAGAAAATGAAGGGATTTCTTCAGGGGCAATCCAAGGGGAAGAAGGCTGTGAAGCTACGCAGGCTAGGTAACAGCACCGTCATCACGACCACCATGTGCACAACCACGTCTATGATAACCAGTGCTGCCATTGTTCCTCCTCCGGTGGCCTTGCAGGCAGGCATGGAACCAAAGCTTCCAGGGGTGCCAAAAGAACTGCTGCTCCTCTTCCTAGAGGAATCTGAGGAGTTACTGGTTTCCGAAGATCCCCAGTCTGATTTGGAACCAGTAACAGCAGGGCAGGCTTCACAGCCCCCCCCCCCACCCCTGTCCCCAGAGTCATCTGTTCCCTCCTCTCAGACCAGCAGCACCCCTGGGACACAGAGTTCTTCCCAGGCTGCAGTCAGGGGCAGGCAGTGGCTCCTCGTTTGGGCAAACGTGGCAGAGGGGCCATGTGGGATCATTTCATGGTGCTCAGCGATGACCCATGGCTGGCACGCTGCAATACCTGCCTTGGGGTGGTCCAGAGGGGGTCAGACCACAGGCATCTGTTCTACACCGCCCTCCACCAACATCTGGAGAGGCACCACCCAAGGCTCCCGTTCAGGGAAGGCACTTCATCCGCGCCATCTGGGAGAGGGAAAAGAGCAGCTCCAGGGGAGGCAGAAGGGAGGCAGGAGGAGGCACCTCCTTTCAAAAGGGCAGCCACAGGGGTTTCTGGGGCTGGGAGCATGAGGCAGGCCACGCTTCACAAAGTGGCACCCGTTGGGTCCACCATGACCCTCAGCCGGCAGTCAAAGGGCAAGGCCCAGCAGGCGGCCACTTGTCTTGTCGCCGAGACGATCGCCCTGCTCAGACTTCCACTGTCCGTCGTGGAATCCCAAGCCTTCCTCCGGTTGCTGCATGTTTTTGCCCCCTGGTACGACCTCCCCTCACAGAGAACTCTCAGTTCTAGAGTGCTGCCCTCGCTCTATGACTCTGTGAGGGAGGTGGTCCATGACCATTTTTCACGGCTACAGGGGTGCAAGGTGCACTTCACAGCGGACCTGTGGAGTGGAGGTCAGCATGGCTACCTCTCGCTCACAGCCCACTGGTGGCAGCCAGAGGACTTGAGTAGTGGCAGGGCATCGGCGACAGAGCCGCAAGGGGAGGCCCTTGCCCTGCCCCCAGGCTACAGGTCCGTTCTGCTGCAGGCGCGGCACATGGAAGCTCAGGCGACGGGGAGGAACATCACCGATGAGTTCCTGTCCACGCTGCAGGAGTGGGCACCAGAGAGGGAGGTGACCCGTGGCCACATGGTCACAGATGCTGGGCGGAACATGTTGGCGGCATTGAACGTGGCGGGCTTTGAGGGCATCGTATGCATGGTGCACAAATTACACCTTGTGGTGCGCGATGCCCTTGGCCTGGGCAGCCACGTCAAGCCCGAGTGGGACGCAGGCACCCGGGAGATGCGGGCACTCCTGGAGCAATGCCGCCAACTGGTGGTCCACTTCTCCCGCAGCCTGAAAGCCACCCACCGGCTGCGTGAGAGGCAGGAGGAGTTGGGTCAGGAGACCCACGCTCTCCTTGTCAGCTACACTGTGGTGTCCCGCCTGGTAGAGCAGAAGGCCGTTTTGGAGGACATCATGTCCTCCATGCCCATTCTGTCCAGGGGGAGAGAGGTGGGCGTCAGTGCCACGGATTGGCTGGCTCTCTCCCAGATGGTGGAGGTGCTCAAGCCCTTCCTGGAAACTACAGACATCTTGTGTGGTTATACAGCAAGCCTGGGGCAGGTCATCCCCCTGATTCATGCCCTCGATCGGTCCCTGGAGACTGCTGTGGCACCAGGATCCTCCCTCCTTCCACGGATCAGGGCTTTGGTGAAGAGGTTGCAGGCAGGCGTGCAGAAGTGACTCCATCCTGTCTACAGCAACAGAGCTTACCGCATGGCCTGCCTGTGTGATCCTCGAATCAAGGAGGGCTTGGCAGCACGCACCTCAGACCTCAAGGAGTGGAGAACGGAGCTCTCCACTGAGGTCCGCAGGGCATTGGGGACACAACGCTTGTGTGGGGCGACGGGAACATCAGGCCACGAGGGGCAGGGTGGTTTGCCCGAACCACAGGGAAGGACTTCACCTGGTGAAGGCTCCATTCACCAACAACATTACTGGAGCTTTGTGGTGACCTTGGCACTTGCCTCAGAGGAAAGACAGCCAGCTGAGGAGGATTCGGCAGAGATAATGGTGCGGGAATATCTGGCTGAACCCCCTCAGCCCCACCAGTCCGATCCCCTCCATTACTGGGCTAGGAAACTAGTCATATGGCTGGAGTTGTCCAATGTGGCCATGGACCTCCTTTCCATCCACCCCACCAGCGTCCAGAATGAGTGCGTGTTTTACCATCTCGGAGATATACTCCGACCACGCCGCTCATGTTTGGATCCCGTTACTGTGGAGAGACTGTTGTTCATCAAGGTGAACCTTCCCTTGTTGGGCTTCCCCTCACTGAACCCAAAGAGGTAGGGTTCCAATGACAGTCTCTCCCTTAACACACTGCCTGCCTGCCTGCCTGCGCCCGCCTCTCTACCCGCCCGCCTGCCCACCTACCCACTCTCCAGTCCTCCTGAAAAAAAAAGACCTGCCTACTTGTCTGCCGGCCTGTAAACCTGCCCCTCAGTCAGAAGTCCAGCTGCCGATTCCAGTCGCCTCCTTGGGCCAGGTTTCAACTAAGTCCTGCCTGCCTGCCTGCCTGCCTGCCTGCCGGGTCACGCCAGCCCAGTGGGCCAATTTTTGTAGAACTTGGATCATTGGTCCATCTTGGATCATTGTTTATTTAGTAATATATTGTTATGATTTTAAATTGTTAAATTGTTACATGATATGTTGTTACCCGCCCAGAGTAGTCTATATGACTAGATGGGCGGGCTATAAATGTAATAAATAAATAAATAAATAAATAAACTCCTGCCTGCTGCTCTTTCCAGGCACTTCACCGGGATAACTGCTGCCTGCTGGGTCACATCGGCCCAGCGGGCCAATTTTTGTAGAACTCCTGCCTGCTGCTGTTTCCAAGTTTGTTCCACCTTCTGCCTCCCTGCCTGCCTGCTGGGTTACGTAGTCCCGGTGGGCTAAGTTTGTTCCACCTTCTGCCTCCCTCCCTGCCTGCTGGGTTACATAGTTCCAACAGGCTAAGTTCGTTCCACCTTCTGCCTCCCTGCCTGCCTGCTGGGTTACGTAGTCCCAGTGGGCTAAGTTCCACCTTCTGCCTCCCTGCCTGCCTGCTGGGTTACATAGTCCCGGCGGGCTAAGTTTTGCAGAACTCCTGCCTGGCATGGGTTAAACCACATCAGCTCTGCAATCTGAAGCCAGGCAATATGGTGATGGGGTGACACGTAGACAGCCTTTGGGTGGGGCAGACCCAGGCTGGCCCTCTTGGCATCCAAGCCTAAACCCTCTCTTGGCACACCCAGAGCCTGTCCCGGCACCCCCGAACGTGACAGGAGGGCCAGACAACCCTCTTGGCACACCCAGAGCCTGTTCCGGCAGCCCTGGACGTGACTAGAGCGCCAGCCAACCCTCTCTTGGTACACGCAAAGCCTGTCCCCATCCCCAAACATGGCAAGAGGGCCAGCCAGGCCTTGCAGTTGGCACACCCAAAGCCGGTCCTGGCATCCTGAACATGCCAAGAGGGCCAGCCTGTCTCAGCCCCCCCCCCCCGCCAAACCTCCGAGGGCTATCTTTATCATATCCGGGCAGTCTCAGCAGCCAAGTTGCAATCCCCAGCTTTCTAGTTCTAAACGAGCATCTTTGTTTCTTTGAAGGTTGTCAGCAAGTCTAGTTAGACGTTGGTGGTGAGTGACAGGTGAGTTTCCTAGGCCTGTTTCAGACCCACCCAAAGCCTGTGCAGGCGTCGCCCCGTCGCCCAGCTTCAGATTGCAGAGCATCTGTTTCCGACAGCCCCGCGGCCCCGCGGATTAACCGCCGTTAGTAGCACCTTGGACCCTTTTCTCCTGTTGGTGCTACTGATTCCCCGAGAGCCGGGCTCTGCCCCCCCCAAGCCTGTCCGGGCTTCCCCCGTACCAAGATGGACAACAACAACCACCACCACCACAACAGCACCTATAACAAGCCCAGTGGCTCAGCAGCACTGCAGTTTAACCCGCAGCACCACTGTCTACCTTGCTGCCAACTTCCTCAGTGCCCAAAGGGTCCAAAAGTCTACGTTGCTGGCTACATGACAACTTTCCAAGTCCTGCAGCTCCTTCCACTTCCAAAAGCCCTGCGTGCTCATTCCAACTTCCTCAGGCTTGATTCTCAAATGCTGCTTGATGACTTCAACGTCCTACCCTCCTCGGGCGTCCTCGTGCCAAGAGGGCCAGGTTCAGCCCCACCCAAACCTGACCAATGTGCTCCCTCCTCCTGAGATGTGCTGTGTGTGACATGTCCCTCCCTATCTCCAGGATCAGTATCTGCTGATTAATTTATTCTGAAAAATCTCAGAAATGCATATTTATACGTATTTCATGATTCCAGCCTCCTTGGGCTTCATTCCAATTATTCATGCCTGTTCATTCCGGCCTCCTAGCCTTCTCTACTGCCCCAGAAGGCTGGCGGAAGCTGGGTGAAAAGCAACGGAACATAGCTCACCCTGTTGCACGGATTCAAACTGCAGTGCTGATCTTCTGATGGACAAGCCCAGTGGCTCAGCGGTTTAACCCACAGTGCCACAGTCTATGTTGCTGCTATGTGCAACCTGTGAGGGCGTCCCCCCCACCTTTCCGGCTGCGAACTTCCTCAGTGCCTGATGGGGCAAAAAGTCAACAACGTTGCTGGTCATTTGAACAATTTCCTAATCCTGCAGTTCCTTCCACTTGGGCTACATTCCAAAAGGTCTGTCTGCTCTGCCCCATCCAAGCCTGTCCAGGCGTCACCCCATCGCCCAGCTTCAGATGGCAGAGCTCGTCTGGTTTTCAACCTGTGCCAAGGGGGCCAGCCCATCGCACGGCTTGAGACTGCAGAGTTTATCTTGTGCCAACAACAACAACCATCCCTTTTCTTCATCAATAACAAAACAAACAACACCATTGCACGGCTTCAGACTGCAGAGCTGATCATCTGGTTTTCCAAAGCTGTCCTCCTCCACGGCTTCCCCGTGCCAAGAGGGCTCGGCCGACCCAAACCCTTCCTGGTAGTCAAAAACAGCATACTTGACTAAATAATTAATTCTTTCTGGAGGCTTGTGTTTCATATGCCACCTTGATGGCAAACGCCACCCTCTTGCTCATCGATGTTGAAGATTTCTGCCACTACACACCCAATGGGCAAAGTCTACTTTGCTGCCAATTGCCTCGGTGCCCAATGCCTATTAAGACATGCTTTCCTGCCTACTTTGGAGCCAACTACCTCAGTGCCTGATGCGGCAACACACTCTACGTTGCTGCTGCCAACATCCTCAGTGCCCAATGGGGCAAGACACAGTACTTTGCTGCTGCCCACTACCGCAGTGCCCGATGGGGCAACACACTCTGCTTTCAGTCCCATGCCAACTCAGTAGGTAGGCAGAAGTTGGAACAAACTACCCAAACGAATTAGCTCAGCTCACCAGCAGCCCCGCGGATTAACCGCTGTAGTAGCAGTGCAGCCAGGCTCTGCCCCACCCAAAGCCTGTCTGCGCGTCACCTGAACGTGCCAAGAGGGCCGTCTAACCCTCTTGGCTGGCACACCCAGAGCCTGTCCCGGCACCCCCGAACAAGCGAAGAGGGCCGTCCAGCTCTCTTGGCAGACCCAGACTGAGCAGTAAGAAAATGAATAAATAGTTGCTCTTGTACAACTAAAGTGTACAAGAGCAAAGTGTTGGGTGACGCCCATAATGTGCCAAGACAGAGGGCTGTCCAGCTATGTTGGCACACACAAAGCCGGGCTCTGCCCCATCCAAGTCTGTCCAGGTGTCACCCCATTGCCCTATTGCACGGCTTCAGATTGCAGACCTGATCTAGTTTTTCAACCCATGCCAAGAGAGCCGGCTGGTCCAAGCCCCCCAAAACCTCTGAGGGCTATCTTTGTTGTCAACACACAGTTGGCAACACTTTGCCAACACTTTGTTGGCAACACAGTCTACGTTGCTGCTGCCAACTTCCTCATGTGGCGAGCATGACTAGACACAGAACGCCGACACCGTTAGTAGTACCTTCCCAATGAGTTGGAGCAATTCATCTGATGGTGTTATTGGTGCTGCTAATAAGTGTTGCTTGCCTCCTTTTGTTTTCAAAAAGAAACAACTCACCTCCACGGCCACCTTTTGCTAATCCCCAACCAGGCCTGTCCCTGCCCCACCCAAAGCCTGTCCAGGCGTCCCCATGCCAAGGGGGCCGGCCTGTCTAAGCCCCCCCCCCAACCTCCGAGGCTATCTTTATCATATCCGGGTGGTCTCAGCAGCCAAGTTGCAATCCCCAGCTTTCAAGTTCTAAATGAGAATCTTTGTTTCTTTGAAGGTTGTCAGCAAGTCTAGTTAGATGTTGGTGGACAGGTGAGTCTCCTAGGTCAGGCTCTGCCCCACCCAAAGCCTGTCCGGGCATCCCCCGTGCCAAAGAGGGCCTGTCTCAGCCCCACCCAAAGCCTGTCCAGGCGTCATCCCATCGCCGCATCGCCTGGCTTCAGACTGCAGAGCTCGTCTGGTTTTCAACCCGTGCCAAGGGGGCCAGCCTGTCTAAGCCCCCCAAACCTCCGAGGGCTATGTTTATCATATCCGGGCAGTTTCAGCAGCCAAGTTGCAAGCAATCCCCAGCTTTCTAGTTCTAAATGAGCATCTTTGTCACCCCATCACCCCATCGCCCAGCTTCAGATTGCAGAGCTGATCCGTTTCCGACAGCCCCGCGGCCCCATGTATTAACCGCTGTTAGTAGCACCAACCCTGTTCATCTGATGGTGCTGCTGGTGCTGTTGGAAGTTGCAAGCAACCTCAGTTACCTCCTGGGGGCAAAAACCTTTCCTTTGCAGGCAAATCTGATGTTACTGAAGAAGACCAGAGTCTGCTCTGCTGCCTTTTGCCTCAGTGCCCCAATGGGGCAAGACTACTGAGGTAGTTGCTACTGCCAACTACCTCAGTGCCCGACGGAGCCAAAAAGCCTGCTGTGCTGCCAAATACCTCCTTGCCTCCAGTCCTCCTGAGGGCAAACTCTACTTCACTGGCAAATGTAATGTTGTGCTGAGCTGAAGACAAACTCAATGCCTCATGCATGCCTCTGCCAAAGTGACTTCTCATTCTGCTGGGGCTAAATATAACTCCCTCAATGCCATGGACTTCTCTGCCGTGTGGTAAACTCTCCTGGGGGGACCCAATTTGTGGGTGAATAACTCAGAGTTCCGATATCCAATCTTCACCAAACTTGGCAGGCATGTTGGGGAAAGACATAGGAAGCTCCATTGTGATTTTGGAGTCTCTAAGTACCTGGGGGGAGCTTTCCTGGGGGGTCCTCTTTGTGACTATATAACTCAGGGATCCATGATTCAATGTTCACCAAACTTTCAGGAGTTGTAGAAAAGCATGTGCGGAAGCTTCCTTGACAATTTGGCGTCTCTAGGTCATCAGGGGCCAGTGTTATAGCCATTTAAAATGCAGATGAATCGACAGATCGATTTGTCAAAGAATATTCATATATTCGTATTCGTTGATCCGTTAACCTTGACGAATAACGGATCAAAACGAATCGCTTTTTTTTTATTTGTCCCCATCTCTAGTCAGTACCTTTTTCTGAATTGCTGCTGCGGTTTCATAAATAGCTTCTACCATTTTATCCCCTTCATTGGCTCTTCTTTTATAGCTATAGTATTTTGGATACGTATAAGTTTCCAACATGGTTGTTACAGTGTTGTTACTTTTATTCTTGCCTATTTATGTAAGCTGCCTTTATTTCATATTATGCTAGTACTGTTTGTTAGGTCAAGTTCCCTTTTCTAAAATTCAAATTATAGACCATCTTTTTAAAGTTTTTAATGCTGGAAAGAAGGGTCTACTTGGTTGTAATTTTCCTTTGGTTATGAACAGAAGTTCTTTGCTCTATCCCATAATCACCCCAAAATTGAAGAAAGACCCTTGATTTACTCATTTTTTGCACTTTTGTCGGAAGATAGAACATGTGCTAATTCATAGCATGTACTTTCCTGGACTTGGATGTACTGTGTAATTAGTTAATTCACCCTCTGTGATTGGCCTTTAATATCCATCACCTTCCATTCTCATTTCAGTAAGGTCCCTAAGAATTATTAATGTCAGAAACACTCTTAGAACCCAAAGGGATGCAGACACCTAGGTTTATCATCATATATTGCCTTATTCCACAAGCCAGACTGTGGCTCTTCTTCCTGTATCAGCTTGGACAGCTTTCAGTGCCTAGCAATTGAGGCATTTTGCTATTTCCCCAATGGAAAGGTAAGTGGCTAAAGTGCCAACATTAATTACAATGGCAAAGCTAGAAAGGCCCCATCTGGGCACTGAGGTCTTAATTGCTGATTTCAATGGAACTGCAAACACTAGAAGGCAACACATCTGCCCAGAGCAGTAGGAAAGATGCCCACTGAACAGAGAAAGCTGCCTCCAGCAGCATGTGTGACAGAGACAGAATGTCGCGTGTTGCAAAATCCCACTAAATGAGATTGTCAGGTACAGCAGTGTCCCAGCACGTATATATTAATATATGAAGGGTTATAATCCAGAAGTGTGGCTCTGTCGCTTGGCATATGCAGCAGCCTCCTGCATATTTTGCAAACAGCACATAGACCTGGTAGAAACAGGCTTATGAGAGAAGCTATGCTGAAATGGTTCAGATGATAAAATGAAATAGACTTTATTCCTCTATTTCGGTATGCTGCTTAGCAGTACTAAAGCTCCTAGAGAATCAAATTTTAGATTTCATGCATTGCAATTGATTTTGATTAGATGGATTGTAGAAAAGTGAAATAAATAATATTAAAAATAGTAAATTTATCCCTCAGGTGATCTGAGTTTATTAGGAGTCACAATTGCTCAACATCTGTATACTCCTGTGCAACTATATACTGGAGGCATTTGTGCTGTTTACAAAATAATCTATTTTTAATAGATTTTTTTTAAAAAATCTATACAAATGTAAGCATGTAAACATTTTTTTTTATTTAAAGAATTTATATAGTACCCTTTGTCATATGAAATTGTATAGATACATATTTTTAAAGCATATTCTGCATATGTGTACAAAGTAAGTGTCTAGATGCATAATTTAATGTATCTCAAACATGTTTATCTCAATGTATTTATCTTTAATGTATTTATCTCAAATTTTGTCTCAAAATATGCATTTCAAAATAACATTTTTGTCAACGTATATACGAAAGGAACTGGACCCAAAATTAGTTTTTGTGTCTGAAGGTGCGAGGATACTAATGGTGGGAATCCAAAATGAGGCTAAAAAGGTGTTGATTGTGAAAATATATGCCCCCAATGAAAACCAAGAACTGTTTCATGATGATCTTCAGAAAGAAATGGCAAGGAGAGAATATGAGGACTATTGTATTCTGGGACACTTTAATGCCATTTCTGATAGACATTTAGATATAAACCTAGGAGAAAGAAAGAAAACAACAACAACAAGAAGAAGAAATATGTTACCAAAACCCTACCTACAGTTAGCAGAAGAGCTTAATATGGTTGACACCTGGAGAACAAGGCACCCAAGTGCAAGGGGCTTTGCATTTCACTCAGATAGACATAAAAGCTGGTCAAGAATTGATGCATGCTGGATATCTCTAGGCTGGATGAAAGAAGTATTGGAAATAGACATTTTGCCTAACACATTTGCAGATCATAGTCCCATCTTAGTACAATTGGAAATGGGACCTAAATTGTCATATTGGAGACTAAATACAACCCTTTTAAAAAAATGATACTTTTACAAAACAAATAAGAGAAGAGATGGATATATTCTTCAAACTTTATATGCTTCCAGAAAAATCTATAGTAACAGTATGGGAAACAAGTAAAGCCTTTTTTTTTTTTTTTTGGAGGCTTAATAATAAGACAAAAAACAGAGAGAGAGAGAGAGAGACAAAAAAGAGAGAGAATAGAAAAATATAAAGAACTGGAAAAGGCTTTGTGTGAAAAACAGTTGAAGCAAAACCCGAATATGACACAATTGAGGATGAAGATAAAATTAATACGACATCAACTGAATGTCTTGATGACAGAAGAAATGGCGAAAAGGATAAAATTTGCAAGACAAATTCTTTTTGAAAATGCAAACAAATCAGGAAGGTAAATCTATTGATGAACTAATGGAAACACTAATAAACTTCGGGGAAATGGCAGGAATGAAAGTGGATCGACAGAAAACAAAAATTTTAGGCAAGAATATCCAAACAGAGGAGTTTCACAAATTGACAAACACTTAGGGCTTCCAAGAGGAAAAAAGAATAAAATATTTGGGAATTCAAATAATGAACAAAACAAGTATATATAACACCCTTTGTCATATAAAATCTCATGGCAAATTGTATAGGTACATATTTTTAAAGCATATTCTGCATATGTGTACAAAGTGTCTAGATGCATAATTTAATTTATTTGTCTCAAACTTATTTATCTCAATGTATTTATCTTTAATGTATTTATCTCAAAATTTATCTCAAAATAGGCATTTAAAAATAACATTTTGGTACATTGCTTTCAACCCATAACTGCACTGGAACATTCATGAAACACAAAAACTTGTCAACAATAAAGTTCAGAACAACTTATTAACTTTGCACATAAGTAGGGAGGTAAAATGGAGTAGGAGGATGGTACCAAGCCTGTGCCCTTGAGTTAAATGGAGCAGCCGTCCCACTCAAGGCCCAGCAGTCTAGTAGTCACAGTGGGAAAATTAGTGTAATTCCCAGAACTCTGTCCCCATTTTTATTTTTATTTTATTGTCGTCCTAATTTGTCATATGACAGACAATGAAATCTCCATTTAAAGAATGACAGCTGAAGTAG
This sequence comes from Intellagama lesueurii, assembly GCA_037013535.1. NCBI lineage: Eukaryota > Metazoa > Chordata > Lepidosauria > Squamata > Agamidae > Intellagama > Intellagama lesueurii. The sequence continues at coordinate 203,197,305 of JBAJHW010000004.1, forward strand.
CTTTCTGCTATGCTTGTCAAAATTTCCAATCAAATATGTCTAAATAACACATATTTACTTTTATGGAGTTCAAACATGTTACTGTTATGGTCCACATTTCAACAACATCTAACTTACAAAATGCTCCTTAATGGCTACTTACCAGGATACCCACATGCACAAAAGCCAGTTTTTATGGTAAATAAGTTTTCTGTTTTCACTTAACTACAGTTTTTCAGAACAGTTACTTCTGTTTAATAGCCATACGCACTAGATGACTGTATAAATGCCAAATATTCTTTCAGAATTTACCATTTTCAGCATACCACAATTTACAGTGTGATAACACCATATTGAACAACACTTTCTTTGGTTCTGATATATTGACAGTAGTGATGAAATATACTGTCCTGTTCAAGCACCTAGACTAGCCAGACATAAATTACAGGTGTTTCCAATCATCAATGAACTGCAGTGAACAACTAAAATAGGTACAGTATGTCCATCTAACCGTCTGCATTAGAGTGAACTCAGAAAGAACAAGTGTTGAGAGTTTTTCTCCAAAGGACCATGGGAAGATTTTTTTTAATAAAAAAAATGGTGAAGAGAGTACAAACAGCATACAGTGGTCAGATATGCTTTGCACAAATGAAGACTTCACTGAAATGCAATAGTATTTCTATAGACTAGCATGTTTCATGTTATATCCTGGTATGTATTTGTATCCTAAAGATCTAATCTTATGAAGCACATGAAGGCTTAATCAGTTCTGTTAGAGGGGATGCATTTATCATGACTTTCTGAAAGTCTGAATGGATTGCCAAAGTGTTACCCAACACAGAGCTTCAACAATTAAATGAGCCACAGCTCCTGCCTGCCAGCCTGTCTGTCTAAAATATTGAAGTATTGCTTTTTTGGCCCTAGAAAGCGCACGCGTGCGCGCGCACACACACGGTTTGCAAAATAAAAGAAAACCAACTGCCCACACCACTGAATAACAAAAACTTACAACTGAGATCTTCAATTCAAAATGAACACAGTTAAATCTAGGGATGTTCATTGTCTTCAGACAAATGTGTGAAAATGAGTAAGGGCAATTTGTGCTTTTCTGAGGAGACCAGAGAGTGAAGCAAAAAGTCCAGAGACATGAATGGTCTCTTACTCACATGTAGTGGGTAGAGTGATGGGCTAGGACTCTGGGGAACATGGTTCAAATCCCCACTCAGCCATGGAAACTGACTGGGGAGTGGAACTGATAAAACCAGTCCTTAAAAATATCTCACTTATCTTGAAAGCCCTGTTAGAGTTGGTATAAGTTGACTCCAACTTGATGGCACAGAACACACACATACACTCACATAGATGTGGTTTCACATAGGAAGAGACACAACAAGACACCACAACAAGGTATTTTGGTTCCTTCCCTGTGTCCACCTTGGGAAGCTAATGGAGGGTTTCTCTTAGTAGCTGCAAAAAGGGTAAAAAAATAAGGGTGAACCAGAGCACCCAGCTCTACCAGTTCTACCTGCACAATTCAATAGATAACCTCGCCTTGCCATTTGTATTTCACCATTCATAGGAATGAGGTCGTCAAGGAGAACCTGAAATGCACAAATGCCATCATGAACCAGGACAAAGATTAGATCAGAGTTTCGTTAGATAAAAAGAACAGAGGGCAGGTCAGCTCTAATCTCTGTTTATTTTTATTTGGGCAAAAACTGGGTCGGGGGCTTCTGCCCATCCCTAGTAAAAAAACTTCAGCAATATATTTAAATTAAAACTATTGAAAGCTGGACATCATATTTTCAATGTCCACCTAAATGCTACGAGCAGTGTCCTCACATCTTTGGGAAGGAATTATTTAATTGGTATGCGACTAGAAAATGGGCTCTGTCTCATGTTCCCATCAAATGAGCCTCTTTGGGCAGTGGGATGCAGACCAAGGTTCTCACAGATTATTGGAACCTATGTGTAGTTTCACGTGGGCGAAATCATAGGGGTGGGTGCATATAGGAGTAGACAAAAGACACCAAAATAAAGTATTTTGAATCCCCCACAAGATTCTTCACCTCCAGAATTAGAGTAAAAGAAGAGGGGATTTTTCTGTAAAGGTCTCTGTAATTTGCACAAAATTTCTGCAAACACAACTAGTGTTCTTTCCCTTTGAGAAGCAAGGTACACACAGCTAGCACAAAGGACCAGGGGAGTGTCCAAAATGACGCAACCAACCATTTCAGCACTTCTGGTTCTTAAAAATCTGTGAAAGAAATCAGTAGCTATTATATTTTTGTGCAATTTGTGTTATTTGTGCAAAAAGCACTCTTTCAATGCAAACAGCCGCATTGAGACTAACAGAAAATATCTCACGGCCAAGGAGAAAAGCATTGCAGTATCTCATTCTTATGCATGAGAACAAGACAAATAAGAATTTGCATCACTAGAGAAGGGTAGATTACATGATATTACAGCCCCTCCTAAACTGCCTAGTTCCTGCTGCCACCATTGCTGTCCCCACTGGACCCAAAGTGCCTTATTAGTAAAATATTGTATGATTTTAAAAAAACCCTCAGCAATAAAGGAGCAAAAGAAAGGAAACAAACATATAAAAATAAAATAGCATGTAGACACATACACCAGCTATATGGAAATTCACAGCTATATGTTTTGTTGCATTTCAAGAGTGGTAGGATGGAATCCAGTAAAATGAGTTCCAACCACTTACAACAAAATGAAAGCCAAAAAAATGATATACCAAGAATCATTGCATCTCATTGCACAAAAACATATTATAACAATATATACTATCAATATAATGAGATCAAGATTATATTCAATTTATTATGTATTGGATATTACTTTTTTTTAAATCAGTAAAAGGATAATCCAGAAGATATTGCCATTTTTAGTTAATTCATAACTTTGCTTCATAATTGTTGGCATGGGGCCAAAACTCCAGAACCTTAATGAGGCAGTGGCCTCAAGAAAATGTCCCTAGAGTCTGGTTGAATCCCACTTTTACGTTAAGCAAAGTAAGAGACGTAGGGATTGAGTGACTTAGAGATTTAGACGTAGGGAGAAAATAACATGAGAGAGTTCTTAGTAATTATAATATAATATATTGATTATGGCAACACACATATATACATATATACAAGGCAAGATCCATTTGCATAGCAACATTCAGAGCATTGGCATAGAAGTAAATGACCACCAGACTTACTGCTGAGTGGTAAGGTCTGTTCTGTCTCAGTTACATTTATACTCAGAACAACCAACCACATTTCCCCATGTACAGCTGGTCATGTTAAACAATTAAGCATTACATCATCTTGCTTCACCTGGATGCTGTAAGTCATTACATTGGCTTTTGCTCTACATTCGTGACTCTGCACTTCATCTACAATATTACAATTTAACTCCCTGTTCACCAAACAGAACAAAATCCTGACACTCCTCCTTAAATTTTATATATTGGAGAAACCCATTTGGTTACATATATACAAATGTTTTTCTAGTGTCAAGGGTTTAGTGAAAATATCTGCTACATTATTTTCACTGGGACAATATTGCAATTCTACCAATTGACTTTCCACAGCATCTTTCACATTAAAGAATCTTATTCCAATGTGCTTACTTCTTCCTTTAATTCTACATTCACCAGCTAATTGAATGCACTTTAATTCCAGACTTTCTCCTACTCTCAACAGTAGCTTCTTATCCTTTGTACCCTTTAGATATCTAAGTATTCTCTTTATCCCATTCCAGTGATGTTTACGAGGCTCTGCAGCAAACTGACTTAAAACATTTACTGACGCTGCAATGTCTGGCCTCGTCCAGGATGCCAAATACAACAATGACCCTATTCTGGATTGATAAAGCTCTACATCATCAAATTTCTCACTTTCAAAGTTTCTCTGAAAACTTGTCTCCATTGGGGTTCGTACTGAGTTACAATTCTCCATGCCACTTTCTATTAATAATTTCTCTATTTTTTTCTCCTGGCATATTTGAAAATTTCCATTTTGGTCTTTACTTATTTCTACTCCTAAGTAGTTACTTATCTGACCTAAATGTTTCAATTTGAAATTTTTACTCAGTTCTCTCACGAACCACTTGACATAAGTATCATTAGGTACTACTAAACATAAGTCATCCACAAAGACTAGTAATATCAATTTTACATCACCCTGATTTTTGATGTATAGGCAAGGGTCGGCCAAACTTCTTCTAAACCCTAGTTGTACTAGCTTTGTATTTTTGGGTATTGTATGGTAATGTTTTTAACTTGTATACCCACTTACAGCCAACTACGTTTTCCCCTTCAGGTAATTTGACAGGTGAAAACACATTATACTCTTTCAATGAATTAAACTCAGCAAGCATAGCTTCCTTCCACTTATGTTGCTGATCAGTTGGCAATCTTAACATTTCCTCATAACTTTCAGGTTCACTAACAATTAAATTTATATTTGTTACTTTGAACCTTTGAGGTGGGACTCCTTTATTTGCTCTCTGAGAACGCCTGGGAATTACTACTTCTTCACTTTGTTCTCCTGACTCACTATATGTCCCATTCTCCTCCTCAGCTTCACTATATGTCCCATTCTCCTCCTCAGCTTCCATTTTACTTAGGTTCTCTTTAACTTGTTTCTTACTACTAAATGATGGCAAAAATACTTCATCATTAGCATGTATACGAGACCAATTCTCGTTCTCACAAAAATTTGCTGACCTACTGATGGTCACATTACCAAACTGGTCACTAAACCTGTAGCTTTTACACCCAGTTTGATACCCTATAAAAATCAGCCTTTTTGCTTTAGGAGAACCCTTCCTACGTGAAGCTTTTGGTATATTTACCCACGCATGGCAACCAAACATCTTGATATGATTTAAAGTTGGTTGTCTGCTGTGCACCAGAAAATACGGGGTGTTTTGAATGACAGAATTCCAAATTCTATTCAAAACATAACATGCACATTTCATTGCTTCTCCCCAAAAAACTTTAGACATATTAGCATCTGTTAACATTGAATCCATAACTGTTTGTAATATGCCACCTTTTCGTTCTGCTACTCCATTCTCTTGAGGGACTTGTACGTTTGCAATTCTATGGCGTATCCCTTTCTTTCTTAACCACGTTCTGAATTGCTTACTCAAACTCTCCCCCTCGGTCCGTCTGAATGCTGGCTACATGTGTTTCAAATCTTCTTTCAATCATAGCCACCCATTCCCTGAATGTTTGGAATGCTTCACTTTTATATTTAAGTATGAAGACATAAGAGTACCTGGAGAAATCGTCTGTTATGGTAAGACAGAACTTATTTCCCCCCAGTGACTCTTGGAACGGACCCATTATATCCATGTGTACAAGCTCAAAACACCTTTTACTTATTCTACAGCTCTTCTTACTCACTGGGTGTCTCTTTGATTTAGAGGCTTTACACACATTGCAATCTAGAAATCTATCACAGTTCTTTAAATTTAGATTGCCTACACATTGCTGAGTTTTCCTTAATACTTCAAAACTCACATGTCCTAAGTCTCTATGCAACTTATGTATGCATTTGTGATGTGGCACATTATCATTTAACACATTTGCAGAACATTTCCTTTCTTCTGTTTTATCCAAAACATAGAGATTTCCCTTTAACTGCCCCGTTGCAACAAGTACGTTTGCTTTCTCTATGTTGCAAACTCCTTTACTGAACTTAATTGAAAAACCAGCTTGGTCTAAACATGACACACTTATTACGTTATGGCTAATTCTAGGTACAAACAAAACATTCTCCAAAGTATCTTTAAGGCTTTTAACATAAACTTTGCCTGTTCCACATACTTCAATGTTTTTCCCGTCTGCTAAACTTACTTGTCTTTTAGCAGAGTTTGTTAACTCTTTAAACCACATTCTCTGTCTACAAACATGTTGTGTAGCGCCTGAATCAATCAGCCATTTATCATTGTCACAATCAGTAATTACTGACACAGAGTTCATTTTACGCTCTGAAGTTCTGTTTTCTTTCTCAGTGTCCTTGGGCTTATCTCTTCTTCTTCGACAAACACAGTCTCTAGCCAAATGTCTTTCGCTGCCGCAAATAAAACATTTCTTCTTCTTTTTTACAGCTAGGATTCTTTCAGTAGGGAAATCAGCAGACATCCTTCTGTTGCTATCATCCTTGGAATTCCCTCGTCTGTGTAGACTTGGCACAGATAAATCCTCGGCTTTCTCCTTTCTCCTTTGTTCCTCCTCCATTAATCGCCCCGCCAGATATTCCACCGTTAGACTTTGTTCTGGCAAACTTTCCATACTTATTACAAGCGTTTCCCAGCTTTCATCCAAACCACTTAGGATAACGTAGCACTTATGGGCCTCTGGGAAATCCATCCCACGCTCCTGTAACTGGAAAAATAACTCAGAACACTCCTGGATATAGTTAGATATGCTTTGATTAGGGAGCAACCTCTTCTTATACAGCTTACGTGTTATTAACATCTTGGAACCAGCTGTTTGTCTCACATAGACGGCTCTCAACGCCTCCCAGACCTCGTTACTTGAAGTTTTTCCTCTCACATAATTTAATTGGGAGTCATCCAAGCATAATATTATTGTAGATAACGCTCTTTCATCTTTAGCCGTATCTTCTTCGTCGAGTTGAGCTGGAGGATGAGATACAATCTGCCATACACTCTCTCTTCTTAAATACATTTCCATCTTATAGGCCCAAGACATATAATTATGACCATTTAAACGTAATAATGGAAGGTTACTGGCCTGCATCATGGTGAAGCCTCCTCCTTGGATCTGCTGTCCATCACTTTCAGAATCTGACTCAGCTTCTCCAATTGTTGGCTTTTCCTCCATACACTTGCAGCCTTAAAATGCCTTCTCCTTGGGCCAACAAACATCTCAGCTTCTCCCTGGAACACCACGTCTCCTAGGCACCACATTTCCCTAGGCTTACCACGTCTCTCTGAGTCACTCTGGGCGTCTCCCTGGGCCCATAACCCTGTTGGCGTGGGGCCAAAACTCCAGAACCTTAATGAGGCAGTGGCCTCAAGAAAATGTCCCTAGAGTCTGGTTGAATCCCACTTTTACGTTAAGCAAAGTAAGAGACGTAGGGATTGAGTGACTTAGAGATTTAGACGTAGGGAGAAAATAACATGAGAGAGTTCTTAGTAATTATAATATAATATATTGATTATGGCAACACACATATATACATATATACAAGGCAAGATCCATTTGCATAGCAACATTCAGAGCATTGGCATAGAAGTAAATGACCACCAGACTTACTGCTGAGTGGTAAGGTCTGTTCTGTCTCAGTTACATTTATACTCAGAACAACCAACCACATTTCCCCATGTACAGCTGGTCATGTTAAACAATTAAGCATTACATCATCTTGCTTCACCTGGATGCTGTAAGTCATTACATTGGCTTTTGCTCTACATTCGTGACTCTGCACTTCATCTACAATATTACAATTTAACTCCCTGTTCACCAAACAGAACAAAATCCTGACAATAATGTCACCATCCAAGACAAGTATACTATAGGCATGGTCCTTAGAAGAGGAACTTTTCCCTTAAGCTAGATACCCAGACATGAAAAAAGTTGCACTTTTGACTACAAATCTGGATTACAAGACAGTAGCCATGCTAGTTGGGGCATTTGGGGAGCTGCAGGCCACAGTGTTACAATCTTCCTGACTGAATCCTCTTCAGTAGATATATCTGAGGATGCTCTGCCTCAGCAAGGGGAGACCAGAGGCAAGGAAGATCTTGATGCCCCAGATGGCACCCCTCTCCCATAAGTACAGGAGATTGAGAAGGTGCCAGACCTTGAAGAGGAATCCTACAATGAAGAACCAGCAGTTCTAGAAAGTGAAGTGAAAAACTGCTCCAAAAGCACTGGGAAGAAATAAATCATTAGGATATGATGGGATGCCTATTTCAAGCCACAGAGACTGAATCTGTCAAAATCCTAACAAGAATATGCCAACAAATATAGAAAACGAAACAATGGCCCGCAGACTGAAAATGTTCAATATACATTCCAATCCCAAAGAAAGGAGATGCCAAGGAGTGCAGGAACTACATGACCAATGCTCTAATTACCCATGCAAGCAAAGTGATGCTCAAGGAATTGCAACAAAGACCTTATATGAAGCAAGAAATGCCTGATGTTCAAGCTGGATTCTGAAAAGATCATGTTGCAAATATCCACTGCCTACTGAAGCACATCAAAGAATTTCAGAAGATCAGCTACACTTTGTAGACTACGGCAAAAACTTTGTGTGGATCATGAGAAGCTATGGATTGTTCTGAAAGAAACAGGTGTGCCTCAGCACTTGATTGTCCTGATGTGTAACCTGTAATGTGAACAAGAAGCTAGAGTTAGGACAAAATATGGAGAGAATGTTTCCCTATAGGCAAAGAAATCAAACAAGGATGTAGTTTATCTCCCTATCTGTTCAGTCTCTACGCAGAACATATATAGAAGGACTAGATTCCAGTGAAGAAGGAGTGAAAACTGGTGGAAAAAACATCCATAATTTAAGATATGCATATGACATCGTCTTAGTGAAAGAAATCAGCAATGACTTGAAATGACTGTTAGGGAAAGTGAAAGAAGAAAGTGCCAAAGCAGGACTGCAGCTGAATGTTAAGAAGACAAAAATCATGACTACAAAAGAACTAAAACATTTTTTAAAAAAGCAAAGTATGCTGCTTATATACTGTTCCATAGTGCTTAAAGCACTCTCTGGGCGGTTTACAATTTTTTAAATTATACAGGCTACACATTGCCGCCCCCCCCCCCCCCCCGTGAGCTGGGTACTCATTTTACTGACCTCAGAAGTATGGAAGGCTGAGTCAACTTTTGGCAGGCTGTCAGATCCATTGGTATTGAATGCGTGAGCAGAGTTTTGGCTGCAATACTACAGATTACTAGACTACTTTAATGTTGACACTGAAGAAACTGAAACTGTTAAAAAAATGTGTATCTTGATTTAATGATCAATCTAAATGGAGATTGTAGCCAAGAAACCTGAAGAAGACAGTGGAGAGAACTGATAGGAAGAAAACTGATTCATTTGAAATATGGTGCTGGATGAGAGCTTTGCAGATACCCTGGACTGCCAGAGAGATGAAGAAGTGAATCCTAGAACAAATCAAGCTCAAACTATCTCTGGAGACAAAAATGATGAAACTGAGGATGTCCAACTTTGGGACATCATGTGAAGGCAAGATTCTTTGGAAAAGAGAACAATGCTGGGAAAGCTGAAGGCAGCAGAAAAAGAGGCAGACAAAATATGAGATGGATTGATCCCCTAAAGGAAGCCATAACCTTGTGTTTGCAAGAACTGAGCAGGACTTTTGTGGGTAGGATATTCATAGAGTTTCCATTAGTCTGAGGTGACTTGACAGCACATAAAAACTGCCCCTCCAGGAGATGATGGCCACATCATGAATGAGAGTATCATCCTTCCAAGTGTTAGGGAAACAAGGAAGGCAGTATGGGTGTTCTCGAGGTCACATACATAAAGTATATAACTGTTTAGAGACAGCTGAAGATGGTGAGGAGGTGCTCTCAGGCCAAACCCAGATTTCAGGAAGCAGCATTTATAATCACATTTGGCTATACAGTGGTGCCTCGACTTACGAACTTAATTGGTTCCGGAACTCCGGTCGTAACTCGAAATGGTCGTAAGCCGAAGCACCATTTCCCATAGGAATGCATTGAAATGCAATTAATCTGTTCCGGCCGAAGAAAAAAATCACCAAAAAATAAAATAAAAACACTGCAAGACCCATCGGAAACACGATTAATCCGTTCCGGCCAAAGGGGGGGGGAAGCAAATAAACCATGCAAGACCCTTCGGAAATGCAAAAAAAGCAAAGCAAAAAGCAAACAAACCGTGCAAGACCCATCGGAAACGTGATTAATCCGTTCCAGCCGAAGGAAAAAAGAAAAGAGCAAACAAACCGTGCAAGACCTTTCAGAAATGCGAAAAAAAGCAAAGCAAAAAGCAAACAAACCCTGCAAGACCCATCGGAAATGGGGGAAACCCCCCCCCAAAAAAACCCTGAAAGGCCCATTGGAAATGGGGGGGGGACCCAAAAAGCAAACAAACTCTGCAAGTCCCATCGGAAATGGGGGAAAAACAAAAACCAAAAAACAAACAAACCCTGCAAGACCCATCGGAAATGGGGGGGAAAAAAACCAAAAAACAAACAAACCCTGCAAGACCCATCACAGCATAGAAACATAATCCCACCACCCAGCCCAAAACCACGCTGCAAAACCCACCCAGAACAGTTCTTAAAAAGTAGAAAGCAGCACCTTACCAGGCAGTCCGAAGCCTCTTCCGATTGCACACTCTCTAACTGCTGGGGCGAAAGAGCTACAAAGAAGCAGCCTCTTCGCTACCAACGGTTAGCAATTTGAATTCCCCACCTTTTCCCCCTGCCTTTTTCTGGTTGTAACTTGAAGTTCCGGTCGCAAGTAGAAGCAAAATTTTGCGGCCAGAGCTGGTCATAACTCGAAATGGTCGTAAGTAGGGACGTTCGTAAGTCGAGGCACCACTGTAGTGTGTCTTAGGCTGACACAATGCAAGATCATGTTAACTAAACTCATTTCAGTGCATTTGGACTGTTCTAGACCTGGTCCTATTTGTTTCTTCTTGACCCTGACAGATTGGTATGTACATGATGTGCAGGTCTCATCTATGAGTCCACTCCTGCACATTCCTTTAATCTCAGTTTTGACTATTCAGATGTTTGATGTAAACTGGCTGTTGATTCCCTCTTGCTCTTGTATATGGACAATTGCTGTTCTAGAATATAACTGAGGCAAAGATTGGGAGTTCAGTTCTTTACTGTGCATCCCAGAAGAGCCATCCTGTGTGGCCTTGGGCAAGCTGCACAATCCCAGGATGCCCCCAGAAGAAGGGAATGGTAAACCATTTCTGAGTGTTCTCTACCTAGAATACTCTGGAAAGGGTTGTAGTAAGTCAAAATTGACTTCCCATGACACAATGATGATGATGATGATCATTTATGAATAGATGAACTGTCCCAAGATATGTTGTTGGCTCATGCATTCTTTCTAGGGCATTAAATAGTGGCAAGGTTGTAAAATTAATAGACCTCAAGTGGTGAGCACTTAGACTCTTACAGTGGATTATGATGGGAAAATATGGTGCCAGGAGATGATTTCATAAGAACCAGGTGACAGATGCTTCCACTTACAAAATAATAGGCTGCCCTCCTGTTCCAGTGAGCTAATTAGGCCTTAAATTGTGAGGCAGTTTGTCTTCATTTAGAAGCTCTTATTCCATCATCCAAAGACAGATGTTAAAGACATCCCGAGGATTGTTCAGAGTTTGCAGATCTGTAAGTTGCCAGGTATTATTTGCTTTCCACTGAGATGGGTTTTCAGGGCCACCATCTTCTCATGTTATCACTTGTGGTCCATGTGGAAGTCAACAAGGTGACTCTTAGAAACATAACTCTAGATTATGACTCAAAGACACCTTAGAAAGGAATGATTAAGAGTCAGAACAGTCAAAGAGGAATTGTTTGGGGTTGTCCATGTACTCAAAATACATACTTTGGAGATTTCCTTCATATTGTGTTTATGGCCGTGGCTAAAAAAAGGTTGAGACTGGCTACTTTAGACCGAAATATACATTACTTCATTGGGTAGCACACAACATTTTTCTCTTTCCCCAACCATGAACCTTCCATGTTTTTCAATGGCTTCTACATACCTGATATTGCACAATACAGCACCACAGCGCACAACAAAAAGCAAACAAAGTTGGAGGATATGGCATTACTGCAACATTAATCTGGAGAAGCTCTGAGCATAGTTTGGTAAGATGAATTTGAGAAAGTTTTTGTGACATATTGAAGTAGCATTACGGTAGATCATATAATTTACAATACCCAACTGGGTCACTTTAGATTAATTTCTTACTTACATAGTTCCCATAAGGGATCCTAGCCAAACAGTTTGATTTAAGAGACTAGGCAATAAAACTGTCCAGAGAAGCTTATACATTTTAAACTGCTACATAAAAATGATGCACAATTATGCCAAAGCATAAGAGGAAAAAAGCAAATGGAAATTAAAGCCAACCTTAAATAATAAAAGGTGTTGCTGCAGCTTAATATATATCACATTTCAACATGCTAGAGTAGCACAAGTGAAGAGCAAATATTGGCATGTAGAAAATATCTCCCGGAGTAAAAGCTACAACTTTTAATGGGCATTGGGGAATCCAAAGGAATCTAACAGGGAGGAAAGAAGACATGGCTAAACAGGACAAAGCTGGTAATGTCTTTCCAAATGTGTACTATACAAACATAATTTAGGTCACTAAATGTCCATCTTCTCCAAGGTATGTACAACTTCTCTTGAAGCAAGAGGTTCTTTTGGAGAGCTAGGAGAGGAAGAACAGCTGTGGGACAAAGTGGAGCAGATTTTTCAATTGCAGAAATATCCAATTACATTATGGCCTCCCTCCTTCCAACAAAACACAAATCAGATTACCAACTTGTTTCTATGTATAGCCTACCAAATTACACAGAGTTTCAGCCTCCCCATCCAATTGAAAATATAAATACATCTCAATGCCACGGTTCAAACACAATGCTAAACTGTGGTTTAGAATTGCAGGGAATATGTCTGACTAGCTCTTGGGCTCAGGCACTATCCAACCCACTCCACACCCTCACCTCAGAGCAGCCGCAAATAAGAGATTATAAGTGTTCATTCCCTTAAAATTTTCAGGGAAGGGGAAGTGGTACTGCTCAGTCTTAGTCATTACAGGTATAATGTGTTAGCTTACAAGGCTATATTTACGATGCATTGACCCACAAGGCTACAATCTAATATAATTCAGGGTGAGATCAGATGGCAATTTAGCTAACATTGTTTATCTCTTTTGGCACAGCCAGGTTCGATCTAATTTTTGGCAACCACCCACCAATGTATCAATCAATCAAGCATTAACCTGGCCCTCTTCTGTGCCCACCCGGACCTTTTCAGCAGCAGGTCTACCATTTGTTGTTGATGTTGTTGTTTAGAGCTGGAGTGATGAGGGCTGGACCATGTGTGTATGGCAGGGTTGCTTTAAATAAGAGCATACCCAGCAAAGCAGCCCTTTTGATTGCACCCTACATTCCCTACAATTGATTCACAGCAGGAGATACAGTGGACAAACAGTTATTGCTCACTACAACACTAACGTAGCATTATTGATCTTTGGACAGAAACAAATTGTAAATTAAAAAGTGTTGCCTGTTTCCGTGAATGATTTGCTTGAGCTGTGTCATGCAAATCAGGCAATAAGAGCTCCTGTCCTCCCAAATTCAAGCTGTCCAGTTGCCTTTCTATATGACCATCCCACCTCTGCTGCTATGCCCAGGATATATGTTGCCCCCTTTTAATACATGCTTTCCTGCCTGTCTTCCTTCTAGTGGTTATTACACATACTTGTTCAGCCCTCCTTTCTCATGAGAAGCACTTGAACCCAAGACTCAGGAAGGCTCATTCCCATAACACCAAAGCATATATTTATTTCTGTAATGTATATTTTGATATTCTCATCAGACTGGACATCAAAGTAGCTCTCAACAGGATTTAAAAAATGATACAGATAAAAAGACAAAAGTCACAGGCCAGCATCCTGTTGGGAAAAACCATTCATACATCGGTAATCAGACTAGAGGTTTCCCACCCTTCGATGATGTGTCTGTCATGCAATTAATTGCACAACCCATCATGCAACCAGTTATACAACCATGATGGTCATCTCACCAAAGGAGGGAACTGCCTCCATGATTACCTTTCTGTGCTTGGTTCCTTGCAACAGGATTTGGCCATAATATTAAAATAGGTTTTGAAACATAATCAGTGCTGTGCAGAAAACCTCTTGTATGATAAATTTTGACCATTCTCAATCTAACAGTGGAAAAATCTCCTGAAAAAGTTTCAAAGGAGGGGCAGGGGGATCAGAAAAATATTCATGCATGTAGGACTCTTCCGAATTTGCTTTTGAAGTGTCTGAGGAGTGTACCTGTGTACTAAGGCAGGAAAGAGAAAGTCTCTTTCTTGGGGAAATGAAACTGTTGGGAAATTGAATGAGAGCTTGTGACACAAAACCAGCTCCTGGCACTGGACATAATACTACCCGCTCTCATAAATGCTACAGGGCTTAAATGGAAAGTGATTTATTACAGACAAATTGCCTCAGTAGTAACTGCTCTATAATGTAACCTTTGGACTGTCTACGGAAAGTGCTAAACCTTGAAGAACTACAAGTATTTCAAAACCATCTTTTGAATGCTTTCTCCAGAGTATCACAGAACCTTTGAAGCCAGGAAGATTTATGTTTTCTGAAGATGTGTATCCTTCACCCTATTTCTTAACCAAGGCCTTTTCTCTTAAGCATCTGTCTTTGATAGTTTAAATTTTTTTCATTCAATTTTTCTTTTTTCAACATTCTCATTATCATTCAATGTTCTTAGAAAATTGTCTTCTTGGGAATACATAGTTATAAAATGTTCTTTGATGGCTATAGAATTCTCTGTGTGCCTACACCTTTAGATTTAATTCATCTCTCATACATTTAATTTTGCCATCTCCACTTTTACCAAAAAACTAGACAAAATAATACTCAAGTGCAGACTGGAGAGTAGATTATGTATCTGAAAGGAAGGGTATTTATAAAAACATAGTTATGACTAGGATTGTTTACAAGTGGTTAGCCACAAGGAAAAATTTGATACCTAATAAATTGCAGTATTTGTTAGTTGAGAAGCAGTTTTGTTTAGTATTCAGAAGTAATGTATTGCTTATAGGCAGTAGTATATCACCCTGTTCAGGTGTCCAATTAAATGGTTAATTTCAAAACATCAATAGGGAGAGAGAGTTCTAGTCCCACCCCCTGCCCACTATCTCCTTATGAGAGATAGTCTGAAGAGGAGGCCACCTACTACACATGAAGCATCTCCAAGCGATTGGAAACATTGATTTTTCAAGGTCCTCAATTACATAAAGAGACCCCACATATAGCAGAAGCTTTCCTTTACAAACACTTCATTTCCCAATGGAGAAAGCAACATGTAGTTCGCGGGGTTACTCATGCTCTCAAAATGAACACCTGAATAGAGCTAGTGGCTTTCAGGGAACACTTCGCAAGTTCCACAGTCATGGAACTTCCTGTGTATCTGTCACACTAACCCTCTGAACATTGTAGAGGATTCTAATTCTGGGGTGTGTTCCAGGAAGTGCTATAGCCTGAGAATGAATTGCAAAGTATTTTTAATGTTTTGGGTGCTCTAAAGAGAGAAATCATTAGTTCACTAATGACATTTTTTTCTGTTTAATGAGGAAAGATAAATTCAAAAAAACCCAAGGCTACCAGGAAAACAGTGTAGGTATTCATGTTTAAATATGATGGTTGATATGCATTGTATTTTAACATGTGATATTATCCAACATTTTGCATGCAGCAGCAAGGCTACGTTAAAAAACATGAGGCAACTGTTTCAGGAAGCAAATATTAGGGTGCAAAAATGGAAGCCCCCTCCCAATCTTCTGACAAGATGGAAAAATTAAAGATGGGGGAAACTATAGTAGTGCCATCTCTTGATATAGTGGGGAGTTTAAAAAAAAATATTGTAGATCTCTGGGTTTCAATCTGGCAACCATGATCCCATAGCAACAGCAGAGCAGCCCCTTTCCTAAATTCTGTCAGTGATTTTTAATAACTGCTTTAAAAATAATGTCTATAGTTATTGTTGTTTCCACTCACACGATATGACTGAGACTTTAGATGACATTTAAATCAAAAGCAGCCCTTAAGCAAAGATGCTTGAGCCATGTCCTGTATACTGCTTTTTTTGTGAGTAAATAACTCTTTAACATACACTTGAGCGCTATTTCATCAGTGTGACTGTCAGAGTTCTGTTGCAGCAGAATTTTATTCCATTATTTTCTGAAACAAGAGAATGTCAGCTAATCAAGAGGAAAAAAAGAGACCCATTCACAGTTGCTGGCTTTCAAGAAAAAATGCTAAACTTGACATTAGCTGCATAATAAGAATAGCCTAGTTATTAGTTGATATGAGGGGGAAATAATATAAAACACCATTGCAAGTATTTTATACTGGAAGTACACCCCATCTGTTAGCCATAACTCCTCTCAGTCTACAGCAGACTCATTTGACTGTCAAGAACACAAGAGCTTTATGCAATCTGATACTGAATCCTTAGAGTACTCAAGAGAAATAAGAGAAATAAAAATAATAAATAGAAATATATATTTTTAAATATCCCCACTTAGAATAAGTCCTAACTGACATATGTCATTTCTCTTAGCTGCCTAAATAGCCTACATTCACCTGTTCTTTCCACTTCCTCTAGAATCTTAGGCAAAAAAAGAGAAGACATCAAATTCCATCTTATGTGGTTATAAAAAATATAATATGAAATGAAATGATTTGAATTTAGAGGTGTCTCAGAATATGCTGCCTAAGGTGAGTTGCCTCAATCTACAGAAAAATAGAGCTGGTATTGAGCAGCACCTTGCTTTCTTTCTTTGGGACACAAAAAGCTACATTAGAATGAAATCGCACCATTGGCCCAGCTAGGTCAGTATGTTCAACGCTGATTAGTCGTCTCTGCACTGGATTTCAGGCGAGAACTTTTTGTTGTTGTTGTTGTACCTGGAGATGCCAAAACTGAACCTGGGTCCTTCCACATACAAAACATGAGCTCTGCAAGATTGGCTCCTCAGACACCAGACAGTGCTGTTTAAAATCTCCAGAACATCTCCGGAATAGACAATATCTCCATCTGTGCTCTGTTCCTATCCAAGAGAGCGGCTCTGAAAGATCTTTCTTTCCAGGCAGCACACTGCCTTTCCAAGCTACACACTGAGAAACATAAGCCCTTTCCACAATGCATAATATAGAAGAAAAATAAGTTACCTGTGGAGAAACAGTGCTGCATTTGCCTTTTCTCTTCCTTCAGCTGGGGATTTAAAGGCCAATATCTAGTGTCTGGAATATAAACCCTACTGGGAAGTGCATTTCAATTGCTGTGTCTTCACTTTATTCTATGTATTCTCATTTCCTTCTTAGATGCAGTCATTAAAAATTATAGCTAGAAAATTATAGATAGTTATCTTATTCCATGACTTGAGTCTTTTTATCAATTTAGATTTTAATCCAGTTTTATTATTAGGGTTTATATGGGATAACCATTTCTTTGCCTTTAAAAAAATGTCATCTAAATTATGTAAGTATGAGGCCTTGAGTGACATTTAGTGTTAGCCTTAATAAACGCAGATGTTATTAAGAAGAAATCATCAGAGTATCACCATAGTTACATGAAGATGACTTCCACTAAGCATCAAGGCCTCAGCCATTCAGTATATAGGATTAACTGGGTGGGCGCCATGAATTATAAATACCAGACCTTTCTGAGTTCAGTCAGTGTTCCATTACTCCCCAGATCATCAGGAGAAGGAATAGTCTGGAACTTGGGAGGAAGCTAAAGAGAAAGAAATAGCGTTTGATTAGGTAAGCTTACCTGGCAGCCTACTCAGATCCACTTGCCTTGAACACTGCCCTAAAATTCAGGATCTAAAAGTGAATGGAGGTACATTTATTTGCATGATATTATTTTCAACAGCCTCTCTATTCTAATGCTCATCTCCATTCACATTCTGGCACAATTATTTACACTTAAATACAGTGTTTCATATATGAGGATGTGAGACTAGGATTGTATGAGTTACATTGTCTGAAAATTAATTAGTCATGTCTAAATGTCACCTAAATGCACCTAGATGTGAAAATGAAACATTTTCACAGCTTCTTTCCTCTCAAGTCCATAACATCGTTCAAAGAACATTATTACAGGTTTGGGTTTGTTCTAAATGACCTTTCAGAGATTGTTTGTAGCCCAGTCTCTCTGACTGCAGAGGGATTCAGGACTTATCTGAATTCTGCAACTTTTGCTTCTTAAATTTCAGCAAGTCCAAGGGCATTTTTGGGGTCTCTGGCACCCCTTTCCTGGAAATTAAAATGGGGTTGGGAGGAGAACAGAAATTCCCTATAAACCCCTTAGAGGGCATTGGGCAATGTTGTAAAAAAAAAAACACCCGGCACTCTGACCCCCATATCCCCTGTTTCAATTTTTTTCATTGGCCACAAGAGAGTGCAAGGGGTCTTTTTCAGTTTTTTTAAAAAATACTTTTAAAAACACTTTTAAAAAACTTTTTTTTAAAATGTTTTTTTAAAAAGTTACAACCAGTAACTTTTTAAACAAAATTAACAAAACTAAATTTCACCTGTTGTGGCAATTTCACACACCTCCTTTTTTAGCCCCTCCCTCTTGGAAGAACAGCCCTTGGACCGCTGGAAAAAATGTTCCTCAGTCCTGCTGAGATCACCCACTCCGGTCTATAAACTTGGAGACAGCAAGTCTCGAAAATCTGACAAAAGACAGCTAATGGAAAAGAATGTTCTGATTATGTGTTTAAATGAAAATTAGGATAGCTCAAGAAGGTACAGATAATAGACCAAGATGCTCACATTTCTCTCTTCTCCCCTGCCCAAGGAATGGACTAACTGAGTCTACAATAAGAGAAATAGATGCAAACAAGTCTTTTGCCCCTTATGTTACAGATCCCCAGCACTTGCAACTGGCTGTATCTTCCTTCAGTTTTTTTCTGCTGCTATTATTCTCCTCCATACTCAAGTCCTGCCAGATTGATGTGTCTTAAGCTAGTAATCATTCATTTATTGTTTTGCTACAAATATCTATTTGCTTGCTATGTTACTAATGTTTGTTATATTATAATTACACTGTTGTTTCATATTTTATTTATTTGTTATGAAACTGTTTAGATTTCTCTGTTATTATTGCTATTTTTCTACCTTGTTCTGAACTGCCTTGAATGTTTATGGAAAGGCTGCATGCAGTATAAAGGACTGACTGCATGGATGGGTAATAGACTGATTTACCAGATTCCCTGGCAAAGTCCATTGCTCAGTGTTAGAGAACATGTTTTGAAGAACAAGGAAAACACTGGTGTGGTCCCGAAGATTACACAAATGGAAGAGTTGTTGTTTAGTTGTTAAGTCGTGTCCGACTCTTCGTGACCCCATGGACCAGACCACGCCAGGCCCTCCTGTCTTCCACTGCCTCCCGGAGTTGGGTCAAATTCATGTTGATCGCTTCGATGACACTGTCCAACCATCTCGTCCTCTGTCGTCCCCTTGTCTTCTTGCCTTCACATTTTCCCAACATCAGGGTCTTTTCCAGGGAGTCTTCTCTTCTCATGAGATGGCCAAAGTATTGGAGCCTCAGCTTCAGGATCTGTCCTTCCAGTGAGCACTCAGGGTTGATTTCCTTCAGAACGGATAGGTTTGTTCTCCTTGCAGTCCAGGGGACTCTCAAGAGTCTCCTTCAGCACCACAATTCAATAGCATCAATTCCTCGGCGGTCAGCCTTCTTTATGGTCCAGCTCTCACTTCCATACATCACTACTGGAAAAAACATAGCTTTGACTATGCGGACCTTTGTCGGCAAGGTGATGTCTCTGCTTTTTAAGATGCTGTCTAGGTTTGTCGTCGCTTGCCTCCCAAGAAGCAAGCGTCTTTTAATTTCGTGGCTGCTGTCACCATCTGCAGTGATCATGGAGCCCAGGAAAGTACAATCTGTCACTGCCTCCATATCTTCCCCTTCTATTTGCCAGGAGGTGATGGGGCCAGTGGCCATGATCTTAGTTTTTTTGATGTTGAGCTTCAGACCATTTTTGCACTCTCCTCTTTCACCCTCATTAAGAGGTTCTTTAATTCCTCCTCACATTCTGCCATCAGAGTGGTATCATCTGCGCATCTGAAGTTATTGATATTTCTTCCGGCAATCTTAATTCTGACTTGGGATTCCTCCAGTCCTGCCTTTCGCATGATGTATTCTGCATATAAGTTAAATAAGCAGGGAGACAATATACAGCCTTGTCATACTCCTTTCCCAATTTTGAACCAATCAGTTGTTCCATATCCAGTTCTAACTGTTGCTTCCTGTCCCACATATAGATTTTTCAGGAGATAGATAAGGTGGTCAGGCACTCCCATTTCTATAAGAACTTGCCATAGTTTGTTGTGGTCGACACAGTCAAAGGCTTTTGCATAGTCAATGAAGCAGAAGTAGATGTTTTTCTGGAACTATCTGGCTTTCTCCATAATCCAGCGCATGTTAGCAATTTGGTCTCTAGTTCCTCTGCACCTTCAAAATCCATCTTGTACTTCTGGGAGTTCTTGGTCTACATACTGCTGAAGCCTGCCTTGGAGGATTTTGAGCATAACCTTGCTAGCGTGTGAAATGAGTGCAATTGTACGGGAGTTGGAGCATTTTTTGGCACTGCCCTTCTTTGGGATTGGGATGTAGACTGATCTTTTCCAATCCTCTGGCCACTGCTGAGTTTTCCAAACTTGCTGGCATATTGAGTGTAGCACCTTAACAGCGTCATCTTTTAAGATTTTAAATAGTTCCACTGGAATGCCATCACCTCCACTGGCCTTGTTGTTAGCCATGCTTTCTAAGGCCCACTTGACTTCACTCTCCAGGATGTCTGGCTCAAGGTCAGCAACCACACTCTCTGGGTTGTCCGGGACATCCAGATCTTTCTGGTATAATTCCTCTGTGTATTCTTGCCACCTCCTCTTGATGTCTTCTGCTTCTGTGAGGTCCCTACCATTTTTGTCCTTTATCATGTCCATCTTTGCACAAAATGTTCCTTTAATATCTCCAATTTTCTTGAACAGATCTCTGGTTTTTCCCTTTATATTATTTTCCTCTATATCTTTGCACTGTTCATTTAAGAAGGCCCTTTTGTCTCTCCTTGCTATTCTTTGGAAGTCTGCATTCCATTTTCTGTAACTTTCCCTATCTCCCTTGCATTTGGTTTCCCTTCTCTTCTCTGCTATTTGTAAGGCCTCGTTGGACAGCCACTTTGCTTTCTTGCATTTCCTTTTCTTTGGGATGGTTTTTGTTGCTGCCTCCTATACAATGTTACGAGCCTCCATCCATAGTTCTTCAGGCACTCTGTCCACCAAATCGAGTTCCTTAAATCTGTTCTTCACTTCCACTGTGTATTCAAAAGGGATTTGGTTTAGATTATACCTGACTAGCCCAGTGGTTTTTCCTACTTTCTTCAGTTTAAGCTTGAGTTTTGCTATAAGAAGCTGATGATCAGAGCCACAATCAGCTCCAGCTCTTGTTTTTGCTGACTGTATAGAGCTTCTCCATCTTTGGCTGCAGAGAACATAATCAATCTGATTTCGGTATTGCCCATCTGGTGATGTCCATGTGTAGAGTCGCCTCTTGTGTTGTTGGAAAAGAGTATTTGTGATGACCAGCTTGTTCTCTTGACAAAACTCTATTAGCCTTTGCCCTGCTTCATTTTGAACTCCAAGGCCAAACTTACCTGTTGTTCCTTTTATCTCTTGACTCCCTACTTCAGCATTCCAATCCCCTATAATGAGAAGAACATCTTTCTTTGGTGTCAGTTCTAGAAGGTGTTGTAAGTCTTCATAGAACTGGTCAATTTCAGCCTCTTAAGCATCGGCGGTGGGTGCATAAACTTGGATTACTGTGATGTTGAAAGGTCTGCCTTGGATTCATATTGAAATCAGTCTATCATTTTTGAGATTGCATCCCAGTACAGCTTTTCCCACTCTTTTGTTGACTATGAGGGCTACTCCATTTCTTCTACGGGATTCTTGCCCACAATAGTAGATATGGTAATCGTCTGAATTGAAATCGCCCATTCCCGTCCATTTTAGTTCACTGACGCCCAGGATGTCAATGTTTATTCTTGCCATCTCCTGTTTGACCACATCCAGCTTATCAAGGTTCATAGATCTTACATTCCAGGTTCCTATGCAGTATTTTTCTTTGCAGCATCGGACTTTCCTTTCACTTCCAGGCATGTCCGCAGCTGAGCGTCCTTTCAGCTTTGGCCCAACCACTTCATTAGCTCTGGAGCTACTTGTCCTTGTCCTCCGCTCTTCCTCAGTAGCATGTTGGATGCCTTCCAATCTGAGGAGCTCATCTTCCAGCGTCATATCTTTTAGCCTTTTGTTTCTGTCCATGGAGTTTTCTTGGCAAAGATACTGGAGTGGCTTGCCAGTTCCTGCTCCAGGTGGATCACGTTTAGTCAGAACTCTCCACTATGACCTGTCCGGCTTGGGTGTCCCTGCAGGGCATAGCCCATAGCTTCTCTGAATTACTCAAGCCCCTTCGCCACGACAAGGCAGCAATCCGTGAAGGGGAATGGAAGAGTAGGGGAAACCTTTTATTGAACCACTAAAAAAATTAAACAAATAGCAAGCTTTTGTGGATGAAATCCACCTCTTGAGGCTCTAAGCACACTCCTTTCATGGATATTCCAGAAAAATTGTCCAGAAATTGATGTTTTGAAGAAGTTATCAGGTTTATCCTGGTGTTTTTCATTACAGCTGGCAGAAGGTGCTCCTTCTTAAATGCACACCTTGACATGGTGAGGGGGTTTGAGTGTATCATTGAATCAGAGACCATCAGGAAGCTAGACTCCATCACAAGCCTGGAAACCTAGCAGGATCACACAAGGTGGAATATTCACAGCTGAGGCATCAGTCTAAGAGGCATCCACCATCTTCAAGAGCAATGGCCGCATCAGCAAAAGAGTATGGATCGTTCCAGTGTTCATGGGATGGCAGCTTCTGAATAGCAGTAGTAGCTGAAGGTGACACTGGTGAAGGAGGCAATGGTGGTGACACCCAAGCTTACTTTTGTTAGTACTCCACAGAAAGTGGGAATGGTAAACCTATCAGTGTTGATTTCTTCCAGATTTTCATTTTCCTGTCCTCAGTTTGGTCTGTCTCATTCCTACATCACTTTTTAAACATCTACACCAAAAAAGGTTATGCCTTATTTTGGTGCACTCTCCTAGTATACCCATTGTTGGACGTTTCTTGTTTTAGTTTTTTGTTTTGCCTGGTGCAACTTTCCTAGTATATCCATTGTTGGATTTATTTGTTTATTTATTTTGTTTGTAACCAGCATGCCTTTAAATATGGCTGTGTGTATATTTTTCACCAATAGATTCATAACTCTGTGCACTTTACATACAGTTGTACATTTCCACACCCAAGAAGTGCATCACACCATTCTCAGAAGTACTAATACTGAAGAAAAATTGCATCCCATTCATATACTGATTTAAGAAATGTGCTTTGTATGTTTTTGTATGTTTTGTATGGTTTTATTAAAATGCTGATGGAACAAAATTCTCCCCATTTTTCCCTAGTAGTTCAGTATGAGTCCCACTCTTCCTCAAAGATATCTGTCTGGCACTTCTTTCCACTATTATGTTGCTGCTATATTTTAAGTGATTATTTTTGTGATGATTGTAGACCTTGTGGTACCATTCGTTGCGTTCAATTGACTGTTTTATTATGCTGCTTTTGTTTTGATTAAGATAGACTGGGATTTTATTCCTCTAGTTATTTAAGTTGTCCTGGGAGCCGTCAGCTACAGGGCAACTAATAAATCCTAGAAGCAAACAAACAAACAAATAAATAACGGCAGAGGGGAGCACAAAGTACATTCTAAATCCAGCAGGCAGATCTCA
Organism: Intellagama lesueurii; assembly: GCA_037013535.1. Taxonomy (NCBI): domain Eukaryota; kingdom Metazoa; phylum Chordata; class Lepidosauria; order Squamata; family Agamidae; genus Intellagama; species Intellagama lesueurii. The sequence continues at coordinate 203,220,988 of JBAJHW010000004.1, forward strand.
TCATTGTGAGAAACCTTCTCTACCCCCACCTGCATAATCAAAAGTCTTAGATGATAGAAAGCGGAGTCCTGGAGTCCTGAATACCTGGAGGGCACCAGGGTGCATATCCCAAGCTATCTGGCAAAATGAAACTGCTCTCAAAACAACTGGCATAATGCTAAATGTAGTGTTCTGTCCCAGCCTCTTCCTCTAGCTGCTTGCAAAGGACACAGGTCAACAAAGACCTGAGATATTCCTCCTCTCATCTGAAAACCTTTGAGTCACACTTTCAACTTAGCTTGCCTGAGCGACTGTAGTAGGTCACAAAATAGACCCTTTGGAGGCCAGAAGTGAACACTAATCACAATAAAGGAGGGGTCACTGGTATGCAGCCAAGTATTGCTGATTCTTATTTTATTTTATTTGCATTTAGGAACTCCACGGCTACCTTATATATGGCCAGAGTTTTGCCTGTTCAGCAAAGATATCAACAATTGTGTTTTGTTAATCAAATTTCCAGCTACTCAAAAAGCTTGGTTTTCAGGAGTTGCTGCCTTGGCTCTTCAAACAAAACAAAAGAGATTAAAAGGAAAAGAGGAAGAAAGATTATTTTCACTCACGGTCACTGTTTCATATTTTAGCAACATGTATTTCACCACATTAGCAAGTCATCCTTCAAATAGTGTATACATCTCAAAGGCTAATGGATATAGGGTGCTTGCATAACTCAGATTATTCAAGTGTTTTATATGAACCAAGCAATAAAATGAAGGAAAGACAATAACTACATACTTTTTTGAGCCTATAGTTTACCACCCCTAAGAGGATGAGGGAAGGCACTGAATGCATCCTGAAGTAAAGGGGATTAATGAGTAAGAGAGGAGATTTGGAAGTACAGTTTATTCTTTCCATTCTTGGAAAAGGCGGGATGGCTTGATAATTTGCATTAGGAACCCCTGGACAGCCTCCCTGTGTACCCTGGAGAGTAGCTATCTATACCAGCTTCCATATTGAAGAACACCTAAACGGTTCATCAGTGAAGACCCTTGTTCAAAGCAAGGAGTGCCTTTGAGTGACCCCTTCCATTTTTCCAACAGGTACGTACTGTTGTTCACCTGTAGTTGCTGTTGTTGTTATTGTACTTGTTGCCTTCTTCATATCTGTGATACACAATTGGTATCATAGCTTATTAATGTCACATTAAAATTTAAATTTGTGGTTCTGATCACTACAGTCATTCCTATGCATGTCATCTGAGTGAGCAGCTGTGTTGCAAATTTCCATCCAAAGAAAAAGAACACCATCCAGACCATGGCTATACAGTTCAATGCAGCCATGCTGACAGATGAAGACAAACTGTTTGCTTTATTTCTTCCTGCTGTTGAGTGGACAGCTGAGTAACAGACAGAACCATGCCATGCATCTTCCTAATTTTGATGCCCCAAATTATTGCCTGGATGGCCTGCCTCTAAAATCCAACCCTGCCATTTAACCACTGCAGGTTGTAGGTGCAGAAGAAAACTAGCTGTGCTGCAGGACCTGCTCCATCCTCATGTGGAGCAACAGTAACATCCAAGAGACTGGATCAGCATGGCTGCAGGATAAGAGATTCTGGGAGATGTAATCCAAAAAGTATCTTAGAAGCTCTGATACTTCAGGGGATTATGGAACATGTTCTAGGGCAAGTTTAGGCAAGTGTATCAGACATCGTTGTTACCTCATGTGAGGAGAGAGCTGTGCCTGCAACACAGCTAGTTTTTCTTACTCATTGCAGATAGAAATCACCAATGGTAGTCACACTGTCTTTTTGGGAGTTTATTAAGATAGCTCAGTGGTTTAGGTATCTGGCTGTGGAGCCAGAGACTGGGAGTTTGATCCCACTATGCCTTCTGCAAATACAGCCAGCTTGTGTGGCCATGGGCAAGCTGCACAGTCCCAAGGCACTCCCCACCACCAGAGGAAGGGAATGGTAAACCACTTATTTGTACTGTCTATCTAGAAAACTCTAAAAAGGGTCACTATACATCATAATTGACTTGATGGCACATTATTATCATTATTATTTTTACTAATTACAAATGAGCTTCTCAATAAAAGTCAAAGAGTGTGCTTTCCCTAGAACACAGTTTCCTGTATGGCTTTTTGTACTGTAAAGCTAGAGCTGTGTTACTAAATGTATTCTTGACATGCTCAAAGACACACACTTGTTTTCTCTGATATTGTGCTTTTCTATCTTCAGACCCAATATTCTGGGGCAAAAAAAATGCAATAGTTCTCCCATCTAATGTGCCCTTTACTGTTGCAAATGGTCAGTGGAAGATAGCCACAGAAGTATTATTGGATGACTATAGCTAGCCTATGACATTTTGTTCCCTGGTACAGAACAGTAAATGGTAATATCCATGTGCACAAGTCAAGATGTGTAGTGTTCAAAGCCAGCCAAGCTCTTCTGGCAGCTCAGGCAAAAACTTGACAACCAACTTTCCCTGTCCCCAACAGTGAAAATACAGTAAAATAGATTAAATAACATTTTAAAAATAACTTGCTGTTCTTTCATGGCACTTCAGATTGGTTCCTGTCTCAATCTGTCTAATGGCAGAGCTGGTCCTGCCTGTAGTATCGCTAGAATACTTCTGTCTCCTTCTCCCGCCCCCAAAGATTGTGACAGATTGCTTTTATTCATTTAAATCATGGTTCTCCTAGTTTATACCATTCTCATGCAAGATTATTCATCTAGGCTGCAATTCTGTACTCACTTTGGGATTAAGTCCCACTGAACACAATGGTGTTTACTTTTGAGTACCTATGTGCAAAACTGAGCTTTTCAACTGTCTACTAAAGTGAACAGAATACCAGTAAATGTCACACACCCCTGTAGCTAAGCTCCACCATTAATTCAATGTAGTAAAAGAAAACATTTTTTTAAAACCATAACATGTTCTGCAATAAGGTGATGATGATCCCCACACTTCATGTGGGAGCAATACTGGACTGAGGAAACGTAGAATGTGGCACAAGTAATCAACTTTTATATTTCATATACTGTATGTTGAAAAGGCCCTGCAATTTTGAGCTACAGTGAAGCCTCTGCAATTTTATGTGAGGATAAGAGGCTGGAAGAAGATTTGGGTGGGTAAGCAAGTGTCAGTGGACTCCTGCAGGCTGCGTGGAGGCCAGGCTTCTCCCCCACCCGAACTTACGATGCCCCTATGAAAGAGCTATCTCCAAAATATCCTGTCCTCAGCTGTCCTGCTCAAACTCTTGCAAACACAATCCTATATTTTATCTCATATTTTAGAGAGACCCTGAAATAATGATCCATAATATTGGGTAGGGGAAGGGAAGAACCACAGAGTCTCAAAATGAAGCCAGAGTGGATACCTTACATCTTGCACTTCACAGCGCTATCCATCACTGCCTTTTCCAACCCAACAGAAGACACAGTAATTCTGCTGTTGCTGTTGTCTTGGATGGAGTCTAAGCCCATGCCTTTCCTACTGATAATTCATAAGAAGAACATATCTTGTTTTGCATGACAAGTGCAGCCCATTTCTACTAGAGCACTGCTTCCTCTGTCTTACTGCAGGAACCTACTTCATATTAGCTAGAATATGTCAATATGATTCTTAAGAAAGTCAACTCCCATCAAAAGCTATTTTATTAAACTCATAACTAAACAAAATCTGCAATAAAATGTTGAATAGAGATGATTTGACTATTTCTATCGTGCTTAATCATGAAAATAGCCATTGTATGTGTCATTTTAAAAAGAACAATGACTATAAAAAGTAAATTAATGTTAGCATTAGCTAACTCTCCATGTAGCAGATTCAGATAACTCAGAATAATTTTCATAACTAAAAAGAAATATTTTCAAATTGTCACTTTTTTATGCTGGTTTACTTCTGGAAAATAGGAGGTGGAAAATATCATTTGACCTTAATTTTTTATTTCAAAACCCACCAAATATCCAAACTTCCTCCACCAGCTGTGAAGTAAGATGTCCTGGTTCCCTCAATGATGTTACTGAATTCATACAGGTTCTTGTGTTATCAGGAGGTCTAAAGACTTCACCAAGCTTCTGGTTGCAATTTAATGCCATGATAACATAAAAAAAAACCAAGCACAAGAGGCTCTGCTCATGTGTATTATATTCTATGCATGCTGGTGATAATTTCTGGACCTGACTCTGATTTTCCCCTTCTACAGTTTCTAACCAAGTTTTGTATTAATTGCAAGAAGAACTGGGTATAGACCACCACATTCCCAGTAAGTTGACCTCTGTAGCTTCCCTACTATGTGTCTTTAATTTAAATGAAGGTTTATGGTCCCACAGTGCAGGGTATGGATGGGTGACATGGAACTTAAATAAGTTTTCCAGTTTGACATGACATTAGTGATACATTGGTTTGTCAACCAACAGAACAAAGCAGCCTTGCTTTTTTGCCTTTGTCCTTCCCTCTTTCTTTTCTTTTTAACTAATTGTCAGGCAGATAAAGGGCAAAGTATTTTTCCCCATGCTAGCCATCTTATAAATAAAACTGAATGTTTGTTATTCCCCAAAAATCTCTGAAATGGTAAGGGCTTGAAATATGAAATTTTGTATGGATACTACAGAGGTCCTAGGGGTGGGCTTTCTCTAAACCAGTTGTGCTGATTAGGAGATTCTGGGCGTTGTAATCCTGCAACTGAAACCGTCAGATCTAGAAACACAAAATGTTGCATGGCTACTACTGATTTTCCAATGTCAAAAACTAGCTATGCTGGCTAAGGGATTCTGGGAGTTGTAGTCCAAAGAACTACATTTGCATCTCATGCTGTATTTGAAGGATAACAGATTAAATAAGACAGTCCTAGATCCTCTATAGGCTCTTTCTCTCTCCCAGAAAGCTCCAGCCTCATGACCTGCCCAATTTCCGAGAACATTTTATTTCTCTGATATGGTGAAGCTTACTATTCCATTGCCAGAGTAGAAGCAATATTCCACTGCCACCCAGTTGGCTTCTGTAGATGGAATGGAAGGGGTACAACCATGTCCCTGTCTTCAGGCAGCAAAATGTCTTGAGCCATCCCTGAGGTGATATCAACTTTTAACCATGTATCAGTCTCTGCTAGATTCTGTGCATCCACCTAAATCAAAGTGTTCGATAACTCTTTGCTTTGAACTTAGGATGGTTTCAGGAGGGTTTAGAGCAGATAACTGCCACATATTTGTTGTTCAGAAGAAGCAGAAGAACAAACTGCCCAATGAGGCAGTGCCCTAACACTACAGTGTCTACAGGTAGCAACAATTGCTCAAAGAGCTTGAAAACCTGCCTTCCTGCTAGTAAAGATTTCATATTGCCCTAATGAGGACATGGCTCTTCAAAGCAGCTATGCATGAACAATCACGTTCCAATTAAATGCTTCCTTTGTAGTTATGGCCATTTGCTTAGAATTCAGTATAAATGAGGTTCTTGGGCAAGAATGGTGTTTTGTTTTGTTTTTTGAAGCAATCATGAAGATGTTCTTCTTGAAGGTTCTAGGGGATGGGGAAGTTCCACAAGCTTCCTAGGCCAAGAGGCCCTGATAGGATTAAAGGGATGTTGCCAAGCCATAAACTAGAAGAGGTTCCTGTCTTACGTGCTTCCATTATTATGCAAAAGCAAAGGATGGGCTTAGTTTAACATAATTTATCTTGTGCATAACATAGTTCTCAGATTCAGTTCTTCTTATCACCAGTCAAAATGATGTGGGAACAAGTGATGATCTCTTTCTACCTGGGACCCTGAATAGCAGCTGCCAGTAAAAGTGGACAATACTGGCTTAGATGAACCAATAGTCTAACCCAGCGATGGTGAACCTATGGCACGTGTGCCACAGCTGGCACGCAGAGCCCTTTCTGCCGGCACGCAAGCCATAAGTCGCCGGATCGCTACTCCCCCCGCACAGCCAAACCTGAGAAGGCAGCTGCAGCCGCAGTGCTGGCGCTTCAGCAGGCGAATCTGGAGCAGCTGGCGCTGGCAGCGGATCTGGAGTGGGGTCTCGAGGCACCTCCGTGCCAGGATTCCCCCTTCCGCTGCCACTTCCGGTTCCGCAGCCGCCACTTCCGGTGCCGCCGCTGCGGCACGCCGCCCGCTGGTTGCTGTTTTTTCCCCCAGTTTGGGCACATGAGCCCAAAAAGGTTCGCCACCACTGGTCTAACCTAACCTAAACTAGCTTCCTGGATTCTGAAGTTTTCTGCTTTGGTTTGCATGACATTTTGTTTTGAAATGAAGGTTTCTTTTCTTTTTTTTTCCCATTTGGAGGAATTAACATATTTTGGTATGGGAGATGACTGAGCAAAGCAGGTTGCAAAATTTCCTGGCCTGGCGTCTGTCTGTCATGATCACTGCCTAATACTGATCTGGCCCACATGGAGTCTGTTTCTTAATTTTACAAATCCCCTCTTCTGGGTCACCACCTGGCAGGCTCTTAATAATAATAGGTCTGTCTCTTTCTTGGAATTACAGGCATGAGGTATAATTATTTTATGCATGATTGTATTTTTATGCAATTATATTTGTCATATTACATGTAGATTCACCAATTATGCACTAATTGCCCTTGAGGTGAAAACTAACAGAAGATGCAGCAGAAACCAGGCATCACCACAACCAGTGGAATGAGCAAATATTCCTTCACTAGGATTGATATCAAATCTCTGTGTTTTAGGAAAATAAAAGAGTTAAAACTGACACGGATTCTCTATTTCATCACCACTTGTACAGTAGACAGAAAATCAATCTCCTAAGCAGAGGGGGGAAAACGTTGCACCTATTGAATCTTGCCTTCTGGTACCTGGTACGTGTAAAATGTATCTTTCAGGGAAAATTCAACATACGAAACCCCAATGTGGATATGTCCAGCATCAGTCCTAGAACAAGGAACAAATCATGCTATGGATACAAGGTCAGTTTCTTTACTGAAAAGGTAGTCTAGTACAGACAAAAGAGGTGTTGACCTCTGGCTAGTTATTATGTGAGAATACAGGATCCAGCTGATGAGGGCTGCAGCTGAAATAACCTCTCCTGCCACAACCTAGCTAGAATTTTTGATGAGGAAAGCTGCAACCAGCACATTTAACAAACTATCAAAAAAAATTTTTATTAATTTCTAAAGGGGTGGGAAAGCAATACTGAAGTAAAAGCCAAACATCTGCTAATGTGTTAGCAATGAGCAGGCACACAAATCACCCCAATCCATTATTCATACACAATTCTTAATCCTGGATTTCAACAACATGAAATCTTTCTACCCCAAGAAACCCTTTGCAAGAGCTCTTTCCTATTACAGATTGCCTGGTAAGACTGACAGGAGCAAATGTGAAAGGCAATTTCACACCTAGGCATATGTCCTCAATCACAGCACCTGGCACCAGCTTCCTGATGATGTAAGGGCTGGATAGTGAAAAGCCAACAATGAGATAGATAGGATAGAGTGGACTGGAATGAAGGTGTGAATGCAAAGTTATCTCTGGATATTTTGGTTCACATTCAGACGGACAGTTTTGCTTCACAATGAAGCACAGTCTTAATTCAAAAGAACTAATGGTTATCCATCAGAATCATCTATATATTAGGCAACATGCCTCTACATATCAATTGTGGGGAAATGCAGGACAGGGTACACAGTTGTACTAATCTCTTACATGAAGGCTACCAGTAGGGAACTGGTTGACCGCCAGATGAACTTAGGATCGAGATAGGAAAACGTTGGCCCTCCAAATATTTTGGAGCCCCAATCAACATGGGAGTTATAGGAGTTGTAGTCCAAAGCAGGAAGGACAAAGTTTCCCCATCTCCGGCTGGAAATTTACTTCCATTTCTTCTAACTGAGCACAGAACCTAGACAACTTTATTCAAAGCAAATGGTTTTGGCCAATTGTTATGTATGTTTCAATTTTTTCATAGTTATGCTTTTAAAAAAGAAATTTCAGCCCCCAAAGGGAAGCTAGTGCAGGGAATATGGCCCTACCTCTTTTCTTTTTGCTACAAATTTTCTCTTTGATACAAATTTTCTCTTTGCTACAAATTACTCTCATCCTGCTTTTAGGCTTCCTAAGTAGTGTGGCCCTTCAGGCTTGACATGGTATTTGTCCTTTAAAAAATCCCTGGAACTATATTCAAAACCAAGGCAATTTTCTGTAGTCATGGAAAATACATGGAAGTAATAAACAGTGATAGAAGAACAGGGCTAATTCTACTAGGGTTGCAAACCAATTGTATGCTGCCTTTAAGATGTTTTGGCTATAAGGGACTGCAATGACTGTCAAACAATCCAGCAATAACCAATTGTTCCCTCTCTGGCTCAGATTTTGAACACAGCCATGCCTCTATACCCAAGACTCCTTCTCCCCCCCCCCCCCGCGCTCTTTTTCAGTCAGGGGTCAATTAGCATTAAGTAGTTAGTCAATAAGCAGACTATGAGTCTGTTTAAGCACTGTTCATGTAATCAGTCATTGTTTTCTACAGAATGCTATTCGTTTTGAACTATTCAGAACAGTGAATAAATGGGATTTTTTATTCTTTCTCTTACCAAATGTCTTAGAGTGAATTATTGAGACTGTAAGTGCCACTTGAAAAGAACAAGGGAAAAAAAGGTGGTCTACTGTAGGGAGACTTGAAGCTAATTCTGCTCTGTAGGTCCCTGCACTATCTGCTGCATAGCTAGAAGTTTTTTTGCCAAAAATTTCATACTCTGCCAAGAGGAAGTTCTTCATCCGCCTGTTCCCATTTCTTATGTTTTTGAAATAACTACCGGTTTTGAATGTGTGCTGGTTATGAATACGTACAAAATAGGTACTGTGGGCATGCCAGAGCATCAAACTTCATGTGCAGAAATTTCCATTAGTATTTCCATGGGCATGTGGCCTACCCCCTCCTTTGAGTTCTGGACAAAACTATGGCAATAGGCAATGCCCTGTTCAACCCAGCTGTAGATACCTGGCTCATTTGATCTAAAGGTGCAACCATTGATCAAGGCTGAAACCAAGAAAAGTACAGGAAGCACAGGTATATGCCTGCAGGCCACACTTCATCCAGGTGACTGATGCAACTGTGCAGAATAGCAACAGCCCTTTGTAGCTCAAAGCAACCTGTAGCCAACAACCCCCTTGGGCAATTGGTTAACTGATGGGCAACAGTGGAAAGATGATCATATAAAGCATAATTTATCTTGACGTATCAGGCAAAAAAACCAAAGCAAAAAAGAAAACAAGAGACAAAATTGTTGTGGCACATTAAAGACAAACTACTATATTTTAATAATGAGCTTTTGTGGATCAAGTCCACTTCCTCGTTCAGACTGTCTCGACAGTCTGTGACACAGCTTAGTTTTCTAGGGGGAAAACTGATCTGCATAATATTTCAAATCCTTTGCCATGGCTTCTGCATTAGTTTCTAGGCTATCAGCAGTATTGCATCTCTTCCCTGTAAAACAGGCAACTGACATTTCTAGAATGCCTTCTAAGTGCTCAGTTCCTTTATATATACTGCATATATATATTGTGCATGTGGCTTGATGGGTAGTAGGCAGCTGGGCTACAATTAAATGCAAACATTTCAGGGCTTGGAAAAATATAGTCCTTGGACTGCAACTCCCAGAATCCCCCAGGCTGCATAACAGGCCAGAGATTCTGGGAGCTATAATCAAACCACAATTCAAAGAGCTGGAGTCCTGCCTTAGACCATGTTCATTGGCCCTCATCACTTTCAAAGTATTTTGTAAATTGAAGCTACAACTGCAGATTTCACAGGGCTCACAATGTTACCAGGAAATAATCTTTTGCACAATGCATTTTGAAAATGTCCATAATTGTCTTGTATTAAACACACACAAACATACACACTCCAAACTGAAGTAAATAGCACCATCTGGTGTGTGCTGTCACCAGTACAATCTGTATTCTGCTCACTAGGGCAGAGAATTTGACTCCAATAAGCTCTCAAATTGCAAACAAATACAGCATTAAAAAGCCAGTTTAAAATGCTAGAATTGTTTTCCACAAGCAAGCATAGCAGCACTTTCATTTTCTCAACCTAGCAGCTGTGTAGGATATATCAATACTACAAACCTTAATGAGTAATCTTTAAGTTTTTGATTTTGCACAGGAATCACGATGCCATAGAGTCAAAGAGTCATAGAATTATGAAGTTGGAAAGAACCTATAAGGCCATTGAGTTCAACCCCTTGCTCAATGCAGGGATCCAAATCAAAGGATATCTGCCAGGTGGTTGTCTAAATTTCTTTTGAATGCCTCCTGTGTTGGAGCACTCACCATTTCCCATTGGTTCCACTGTCATACCATTCTAACAATTAGAAAGTTTTTCAAGATATTCAACTGAAATCTGGCTCCCTATAACTTGAGCCCATTATTATATGTCCTGCACTCTGGGATGATTGAGAACAAATCCTGTACCTCCTCTGTTTGACAATCTTACAAGTATTTGAAAAGTGCTATCGTATCTCCCCATTGTCTTTTCTTCTCAAGGCTAAACATGCCCATTTCTTTCGTCTTTCTTCCTAGTCTTGGTTTCCAGTCCCCTGATAATCCCTGTTGCCTTTCTCTAAACTTGTTCCAGTTTGTCAATATCCTTCTTAAGGTGCAGTGCCCAAAACTGGACACAGTACACAAGATGAGACCTAACCAGTGCCAAATAGAGGGAAACCAGTACTTCATAGAATCTGGAGACTATAATTTTGTTAATGCAGCCTAAAATAACATTGGGCTTTTTTGCAGCTACTGTACATTGCACTGTTGGCTCATAATCAGCTTGATGTCAGGCTGACTGGTCTATAGTTCCCAGGTTCCTCCTTTTTGAAGATAGGGACAACATTAGCCCTCTTCCAATCATCTGGCACCTCACCCATTTCCCATGATTTCAAGAAAATAATGGACAGTGGTTGTGAGAGTTCTTCAGCCAGTTCCTTCAATACTCTTGGATGCAGTTCATCTTGTCCTGGAGACCTGAACTCGTGTAAGGTAATAAGGTATTATTTGACTATTCGTTAATCAATTTTCAGCTGTAATCCTGTCCTTTGCACTTGCAGTTCACATTTGTCTGGACAGTCATAGACTGTCCTTTGAGAAAAGACTGAGCTAAAATAGGAATTGAGCACTTTTGCCTTTTCTTTGTCATCTGTCATTTTTCCATCTCCATTGAGTAGCTAAGCCACTGTTTCTTTGTCTTTTGCTACGCACATACCTGAAAAATGGTTTTTTGTTGCTTTTTGTGTCTTTGGCTAACCTCAGCTCATTCTCAGCTTTTGCTCTCCTAATGTCATCCCTGCAATTCCTTGCTACTTGTCTGTACTCTTCCTTGGTGACCTGGCCTTCTTTCCACTTCCTATATGTGTCCTTTTTTGTTTTCAGGTCATCTCTGAGTGTTTTGTGATGTCATATTGCACTTTCTTGTTGTCTTCCACCTTTTTTTCTTGTTGGAATTGTTTCTAGTTTTGCCTTTAAGAAATTTTTTAAAGAAACTTCCACCCATTTTGGACTCCTTTTCCTGTTAGGGTCTCCTGCCATGGGACCTTATTAATCATCATTGTTCTAAGTTTATTAAAATTGGCTTTCCTAAAATCCAGCATACCTGTGTGGCTACACTATGCTTTTGTTTCCTTTGAAATCAAGAACCACTTTCGTCCCCAGTTCCCCTTACTGCCACTTCTTCTACCAAGTTATCTCTATTGGTTAGAATCAAGTCAAGGATAGCTACTTCTCTAGTTCCTCACTTTTTGTAGGAAAAAATTATCAGCTAACAAGCCAGAAATTTCTTGGAATGGCTATATTTGGCAGAATTTGCCTCTCAATAGATATTATGTTAATTGAAATCTCTCGTTACTACTATATCGTGTTTCTTTCAAATTCTTGCAATTTGTTTTTCAAAGGTTTCATCTGCATCTTGTATATGATCGGGCACTCAGTAATAGACTCCAACTACCATGTTCTTTTTGTTTTTCACTCCAGCTACATTGATCCAGATGCTCTCAATGGAACAACTACAGTATGTTCATCCTCCTGTTTTTCTATGCAGGCATATGTATTTCAGACATATACTGTGACTCCACCTCCCTTTCTATTTTGTCTGTCCTTATGAACAATTTATATCCTTTAGTTGCTGTATTCCAGTCATGGAAGTCACCCAACAAGTTTCAGTTATCCCTATCAAGTCATATTTACCCTCCTGAACTAAGATTTCCAGTTCTTCTTGTTTGTTTCCCATGCTCCTAATTTGTATATTTGTATATAGGCACCAAAGATTGTATGATTTGTGGCCTACTTTCCTTCATACATTTTTATGAAAATTATTATTGGACCCTATCAGAGCTGTTTGGTCTGTTCCTCCTTCATCTAGCCTTCATCTACCCCAGCCTTTATCTATTTTTACCTCCGAGCTTCTATCCCTTTCCACCTTCCAATTTTATGAGCGATGGCAGTCCTTTCATCATTAACAAAGAGAAATGACATTACCATTAAACTACTTCATAACATGGAATATCCTATGCTCCAGATGGAAAGAAACTAGTCAGCGGAACAAAGGGAGATCCAGCACCCAAAAGTTGTCATCCAAATTCTTGGGTTCAAACTTGACTACCCAGTTAATACATCATTAGCAGCAGAATTCACTTAAGAAGAAATTGTCTGTTTATTCTTATATAATTTTGCCTCATTGTGCATTTGGCAAATTAGTCTCATTTTGTTTAATAATCGGTCAATTGAAAGAAAGTATGGCTTTCTTAGCATATGTGACATCTCAGGCATGTCACACTGAAAGGTTTGCCTGCCTAGAGGGATACTGTAGTAAGAGGAAGGAACACACTCTTGCCTTCCCATGTGATGCGATCCTATGTCTTTGTTATGGTGACTTCCTGAACTGCTGTACTGTTTGAAATGTGGGTCTTGTACCTTGACACAGCATCACTTTCCATAACTAAGTACACTTCAGCTGCAGTTGTATATTAAGCACACTTATTGGAACTAGGACACAATTCATATTCAGTTGGGATAGAAGCAAGGTCTATTGAATCCCATTCAACTTACTACTGTACTATATATACACAAAGATCTCACTGTAAATTGTGCTGAAATAGAATGAGACTTTCTTCCACATACATGTCTTTGGATCATGGACATCTTAGAAATGGGCTTTACTTTCTGCCTTTTGGCAATAAAATATGTATATCTTAGGACATAGGCTTATAGGACTAAATGAAGAAGTATATTAAAGTAGTAAATAGAACCTATTGTTTGCTAACATACTTCTTTTTTTTAAATAAAGTCAGTAGAAAGTCCCTTAATCAGTTCATTTGTCAGGCATGAGGGAAATACTATGCAGCTAAAATTACCTGAATGGTTGTTCTGACTGGAGGAGAAGCCAGCAAGACTCACATTAATATCTGTGATCCCCATATGACATCTCCAAGGCACCAACTCTCCTACAGTCAATTGCTTTCAGACATAGATACTGTTAAGGAAAAGAGAGTTGCAACATCATCCATCAAGCAGTGCCGGCTGGAGAGGAAATAATATCCGATCAAGACGATCCTGTCTCATCCATCACTAAGCTATCTCAGCAGCAGAAATTTATCCAGGGATGTCATTCATCCTACAGCAGCATCCATTTGCTGCATGATGTACTTGCTTTCTGAACAAGGCGGAAGGAACACTCAACCTTCCTACCACTAGAATGGCAGATGTGAACAACAAAGCTGAGGTCAGCTCTTGAAGCTTGTTTACCCTGTCTTGTGTTCATCTCCCAAGTTTTTTCAGTTTTTTCAGGATTCCTACCAGACACAGGAAGACAAGCTAAATATATTACAAGATTCCTGAGATAATAAATCTTTATATATTATTTAAAGGTATTGTGTTTGTTTTCTTTTGTGCTGTCAAGTTGCAGTGGACTTGAAAAAATAGTTTTTTCAAATGGGGATCTGAACCCAGGTCTCTTGAGTCCCAGTCTGTCATTCTAACCACTGCACCACACTGGCTCTCTAATATGTTATATTACTTGGTAATCTTTGTTTTCCATTTTGCTCCATCATGGTGCTCATTATAGTGCATACAGGTTTCATGCTTAAATGCAGTTTCCAATCCGGGCACTGGCCAGAGCCAAAGATGTTTAGCATTGGCAAAATGGCCGCATCATGTGCTTGGCTCCACCTTTCATATCTTGCTCATTCATAGATTATTTTAATTCTCTATGGAGCTGTGAACATAACCCTTCTCATATGGTTACCGATGAACTCCAGATGAAAGACAAGTCAAAAGCCCCTAAACAAACTCAGCACTACAAACCTCATTTACTTTAACCTCTGATTCATCCTATGTATAATAGTCCCAGAAGTTAAAATGAGTTCAAGCACTGTTATTCCATGTTAATTGTATCAACAGACCTTTTGTTGTTAACTAACCATCATTTGGTGGCCTGCAGCAGGAGAGAATATTTATCAAACATTACCAGTTTGTCATGTAATTTCATGATCAGTTGCTGGTATATGGAAGACTATTCCAAAACACACACATGCACGCACGCACGCATGCACACACACATACACGTTCGGTTTAGGGCAGGAAAAATTGCACCACTCACTCATAGAGTTCCACAGATTTCTGGTCGGGTATAAAAGCATGGAGACAATGCAACTGACTGGCACACCACACAATTCCATGTGTATCATACCAAGAAATACCATTTAGTAAGTAAATAGTCATCTGTGTTTGCCGTCTGTCCATAAAAAACGAAAACCACTGGACAGCCTTTTAAAAATGTATTCAGGAATGTTCAGCATAATTCATCAGCCTAGTCAAATTGAAATCCCTCCGCAGCCTGCTGCTAAGAGGCCTCTGGGTGTCAAACTTTCTCTAGAAACTGCTGAGACCTGGAAATAATAGCTTACAATTAATATTTGCAACAAGTAAATGTGATCAGCAAAAAATGAACCCCTAGCTATTACTTCCAACACTAATCAATTGCTTGGCTCACTGGGGCACAAAGGAATTGCAGGCAAGCATCCAGCCTTTTGCAACCTGGTAAGATGCAAATTACAGTCAAAGGTAGAAGGGATGAACAGTGTATGTTTGTCTGTACTCTCCCACCAGTTCCGGGAGAAATCAATGTTTGTTCCCTGTTCCCAGAAGCCCAAGATGTTTTTTTCTAATTCTAACAACTTGATCATAAACATCATTCTCAAGTTCAGCCCCATCAGATTAGCAGTTCATTGACTTGTGTGATGATGACTTTTTTACCATGCAGCTTCAGCACATGGGAATATAGTTGGTTGCTAAAAAAAAGTTTCATCCAAAGCCCTAGAAGAGAGATCACACAAGTCAACTGTTTGAGCATCTAAAAATGTATCCAATTGCAGAGAACTTTTCAGCTTGATGACGGAGGAAAGTTATTCACAATGTCCATCATAGACTCAAATCAGGCATTAAAGGGAATGAGTATCCTCTATGATCAAACCACCCATAAGATTTTTACCTAATCAGAGTTGCAAATTAAACTCATATTTACCTTTCAATGACCAATCACAAAACAAAACATATTAAACAGAGCTGAGGAAAATCTATGGAGGCAAGAAAAACAGGGTAACAAGTAGGCCTCTTTTACCACTTGGGAGATGCAGACTCTACTAGGAAAAAGGGAGAGGTTGTAGGGCTATTTGGCTTGGGTCTTACCTCAGCCAAGTGTATGTTCCTCCACTTTAACCCTTTAGCTGTGTTTTTAGACTTGAGTCAATTATGGAGATTCTCCCATATACTCTGATTCTCAACTAAAGTCCAAGTAATGAGGTGTCCTCACAGTATGAAATGTCTAGGGCCTTGTCTGAGCTAATGGAGGGTCTGTGGGAGAGCACATCTGCACAAATGCTAATAAACACATCACCAAGTCTGATCTGTAATTGTTAGTTCAGCTTCAGCAGTTTTACCACACTGAATTTCTCAACTGATAAGCAAATACAGGCAACACCACAGAAACATGACTAGGTGACGTTGCTCCAAATGAGCTCAGCAATCTTAAGTTTTTAGATTTCTTGAATTACATGAGAGATTCACAAAGTTTTCAACTGTGTGGCTAAAATTAGGGAGGATAGTCTAGGAAGCAGTTAAAGGAAGGAGGCAAAAATCAGAATGAAGCATAGATTCAATTGTGGTACAAACAAAAGAGAAGACTTGATGTTAGGGTTTAATATTAAGGGCTAGTTACCAACCCACCTGTGAGAAGTTAATGTAGGGGGATGAAGAAAGGGGGAGAATAAGGGCAGCTGGGGTTTGGGCATGCCACGAGATGTATAGTGAAGGGTGCTGTCATCAGAGCAGGTCGGGACTAATACTAGTCTGGTAAGACCCCCAGTCAGTGGGGGTAGGGGTATCATTTAGTTGATTATGGATAATAAACCCCTTGAACTGGATGGGAGAGGAGCACATGCCACTTGCTATTTCAGACCAAGCAGCAAAATGCCTTGAACTGATCATGGATAAAAGTGTACAAAATGATGCATGGTGCAGAGAAAGGGGATAAGATGGTTGATAGCACCAGATACTGCTAGAACCAAGAGCTGATGAAGAAAATGGAGTAATGGAAGATTCAGGACAGATACAAAGAAGTACTTCTTCATACAGTGATACTCTCTGTTATCCTGTACCCATTCTACCAAGATGTAAAAGAGGAGGACAAGGGAAGCTATCATAAGCCCTCCTAAGAAGCCAGCTCCGTTGAGTTTTGCCTTTCCCTGAATGACATCAAGCAACCATCCTACCAGGCCGAGAAACTTCAGAAAATTAAGATCTGAGCCTGAATGTTCTAGTTTCGTGTATCCCCTCCCCTCCCATCTTTCTTTTTGTGCTATGTTTTTTAAGACAATAAGCCTGAGGACTTGGAGCTGTTGTATCTTTTTCATTTGACATTTAAGCTGTTCAGAGAGCATTTCTGGCTACAAAGCAGCAAAGTATAAATGCTATAAAAATAAATCATAAATATTCAAAATGGTGTGGAATTTCCTGCCACAATGTGTAGCAATAACCAGCAACTTTTAAAAAACCAGTAGATACATTTATGGATCCGAGGTTACTATTGCCATTATTAGAGGCCATCTCTCTCTAATTGCAAGAGACAGAAAAACTATTTTTTAAAAGTAATTAATTAACCATGGTTCCAAGGCCCCAAATAGTAGGTGATTATTATCATTACAGTTCCAGTTTTTAAAATGTAGCTCTTGTTAAAGGAAGTTGCTTCATAGCATTTCTCGATAGAGGACTCCTCAGTAAGGAAGCTCTTGACTTGGTACAGCCCAGTGGGTAACAATGCCTGGCTGTGGAGCCAAGGTCTGGAAGTTCAAACCTGATGTGTGTGTGGCTGGTGGTAAAACAATCTGTGCCACCTGAGGGGGCTTGAGCAAGCTGCACGGCCTCAGAGCGCTACCAGAAGGAGGAACTGGTTAAAAAATTTTCTGCCAGATCACAGCCAGTGGTCCTGATCTCAGCACCAGTATTCTGGTGGTGATTTTTTTTTTACTAATAATGGCTTCCTCCCCCACAGCCTGAGGCCCCCAAAGTCTCCCCCAGGGCAAAAGGGAGCCCTAGGATGTCTTGGAACCTAAGAGGAGAAGGACAGGAAGCTTTTTATTATTTTATAATAAATGCCACTAATACCAGGTCCAGGTTATGTCATGCAAAGTGACACGAACAAGGTTTTGATCAATGACTAAATAGATAATTTTCATTCTGCTGTATATTAATTGGTGGGGAACATGGGTGGGAGAGTACAGTTACACTCATGTGCAATTTGCAGGCTTCCCAGGACACATGATTTTCCACTTTAGGAATGGAATACTGGACCAGATAGACCTTTGGTTTGACTGGTTTAACCTCAAGCCATGGCTTTTCACATTATTTTTGCCAGGGTAAAGAAAAGAATGTTTTCTTCTGTGTTCACATAGTTATCAGGAGAACATCCCCAGTGATCAAAATACATCACTGCACCATGTTTGGGCTTCGCATTCCATAACTTTCATTATAGTCAAAAATATTCTTTATTGCTTTTCTGAATCCCAGTGGCTTCCTATACTATTGCTGAGCTAATTTCTTCAGATGTGGAGAGTGAAGTTTCTAGTATTGTCATGATTTGGTAAGAAGCAAAAGCATGCTTGTTCCACCATCTTTACAGAAAATCAGGTGTACAAAAGAGGGTTCATTAGGCCAAAGAAACCAAGGGGAAAGCAACAAAAGATCAGTTTGTTTATACCAATACAAAAAAAAAAAATCAAAACAATGGGATATAGGGAATGGGAGAAAACCAAAGGATTCACTGCACACCAACCCCCCATAAACTCTTCTTTATAAAGACAGGAAGGAAAACAGTGTTTCTGGAGCAGTATGAATGAGTCCAAATTTTATTTCAATGTAGTTTTCCAGCATGTGCACATACACTCACAAAGACACACGCACAATCTCAGCGGGCTTAGAATTCTTTTCAAGCAGAGAGATCTGGAGAAGTTTCAAATGAATGGAAAAGATGATTGATCTCACTCATAAAAGAAAATAGAGGACAGGGGTTTATTGATGCCTGGATTTCTCTAGCATGTCAATACACACCAAGGTTGCCAGAGACTGAAGGCATGTAGGACACTCTTCTCCTTTCTGACGGCTCTCTCACTGCTGTGAAGACTATCACCAATTCATTTCCATTTCCATAATTACTGTTACTGTTACTATTACCACAACTTGTGATCTTTTTATTGCAGTCCAACTGGGAAAAGTTTTAACACTATAAATCTAGCATTCATTATTGTGAATTCCTTGCATTCTATTAAATACCATACAGCCCTGAAATTGTTTATTCAGATTCATAGCCTCCTTTGCTTCCCAAATGATAATTCTTTTCCTTTGCATTATAACAGGCCCATTATTTTGCTAGTATACTAGATTTGCATTCTGCTCTGTCTCATAGCCTCAGTGCACGTAATAATTTTCCAAGTAAAAGCAGTTGTGCTCCCAAGGGACTTGCAAACTGCAACCCTATACATATTTAACTTGAAGCAGGGGTGGAATTCCGAGCTACCCAGTTATTTTAAAATCTAGGCCTATATTATGTAGTTATTATCTTAGCGACTCCAAAATAAAAGGTTGGGAGGAGGCAACTCCTTAGATATACAACAGTAGATCGAACATTGATCAAGATCCTATTCCATGTTCATGTAGTGTCCATCTTCACTGGTGGAATTGCATTGCACTGCACTGTTGTTCCAGCAATTGCACAATGGGCATTGCAAGACTGCCACCAGTTCTGCAGACCTTCTGGGGGACATTAGAAATTGCAGATGCATGTGCTCAGGATAAGTACAGCAGAGAAGCTTGGGCTGAAGGACAGCTTGCATTCATGACACCATCTTTCCACAGGGGCTGAGAAAAGACAACCAGTTGAACAAATGTAATGACAGAGTATGATCACTGCTTTTCAATAAGCAGGGCTGTAGCAAATGCATTCTCATAAGAGGCAGGAGGGGAGAAATTGCCTTTTGCACCTGGTTTTCATATTCTTATTACCACACCCTTGAACTGCTGACTTAAGACACAGCTGGGTAACCTGTTCTACCAGTTGCCCTAATCTTGACAATGGTTTCTATATGTTGAGTCCAAACTGCTTTACCAATGCAAATTTTATTGTTAATTTGTGTCCTCTTCTTCCTCCGTTACAATATATTTCCACATGGGAAGGAAATATCTACAGGTTGGCAGATAAGATGACCTGTAGCAGCTTATCTGCCTCATCCATCTACACAACACACTCCTTATCCTGAAGCACATATTGGTCCGGAATATATGATAAGGACTTGCTTTATCACTCCCTTCTCGTGTCACATGCCAGATTATGTCCCTGTCGGCATGCCCACAAGCAGCATTCACCACAGCTGAGTGGCAGGCTCTATGCCATACTCTCCAAGGTGTCATAAGAACACACACTTGCAGGAACAAGTATTATTCTGCTATGAATGTCTTTGGCTGATAAGGTTAGGGTTTAAACAATGTGTTGGCATTTTTGCAAACTCGCATGCTGTCTCTAGTAGGTGTAGCTGGGAGTTGTCTGGGATAGACTGTCAATCTATCCAGCATTAAAGAAAATTTCCTTCCCTGCCTCTGAATTAAAAGAAAGCCCCATCGCTCTGCTCAGTACTTTCCCCCACTCTATAGTCTGTTGAAAGCAGTCGTGTTTGCCAATTTGCTGTTTTATCTGTTCAACTGTAAATAATGAAACCTTTTATTTATTTTTCTACTACTAATGTCTCAGAGTGAGTTATTGAGACTGTGAATGCCAGTTAATGAGGAAAGGGATGGATTAATCTAAGGAATTTGAAGCTATTCTACTCTGTGAATCCCTACACTTCTGCTGCACAGCTAGAAGAATTTAACCAGAAATTCAAACTCTGCAACAAATTTGTGAGACACCAACATGATGTCTCGCAAGATTTCTGCCCCCTCCTGAGGTTTTGCAATGCTGAGCATTGTTGATCTCATTTGTTTTGCCATTAGCCACAACTGTAGACAGATGATCTTGGTGATGGCTGGATCATGCACCACTCCGTCACGCAAGAGAGAGAGGATAGCATGGTCTGTAATGTTGTGATGTGAGTAGGGGCAAAATTGGCAGAAAGGGGCTGGCAGCTAGAGAGAAAAGGAGAGAGCTTACAGAGTTTGTGTTATGAGTTGGGGGAACACATGTCTAAAAGTTATAAAACTACTACCCTCTGCAGGGGTGGGGGATCAATTAAAATGATCCACCCCCGGAGACTTATGGATCCTGAAGGATTCCTGAATGCTCTAGGGGAGTTTCCAGCTGATATGGTTGGCGCTCCTGTCGAAGCCCAGGTCGCTTTTGTGGTACAAAGAGATGGCCCGGGTGGTTGACACGATCGCGCCTAGGCACCCTCTCCCTGCCCACAGAGCCTATATAGCTCCATGGTACACAGAGGAGCTTCTGGCTATGAAGTGGTTGGGGAGATGGCTTGAGCGCATATGGAGGAAATATCACTGCGACTATGACCAAACACAGCTTAGAGCCCATTATCGGGCCTACTCTGTGGCGATACGGCTGGCGAAACACCAGCATTTCTCCAGTCATATTGCTTCCTCGGCGTGTCGTCCAGCAGAGCTATTTCGAGTGGTCCGGGACCTTCTTCAGCCTAATGGTTTGGTGGAGGTCCCGGACTGCTCAGTGGCTCGCTGTAAGGAATTTGTTACACATTTTGAGGGGGAAATTGCTCAGATTCGCAAAGAATTGGACTCCACTGTTGATGCAGAGCCTATGGTTGTGTCCAGTGCTCCGGACTTATGTCATAATTTATTGGATGAGTTTCAGTTGTTACGACCCGAGGATGTGGACAGGGTGCTTGGATCGGTTCGTGCCACCACTACGCAACTCGACCCCTGCCCAGGTGTTGGAACGTGTGGTGGCTGAGCAGCTCCAGGCTCTCCTGGATGAAACGGATTATCTAGATCCATTTCAATCAGGTTTCAGGCTGGGTTATGGGATGGAGACTGTCTTGGTCGCCCTGTTTGATGACCTCTGCTGGTAGAAAGACAGGGGGAATGCATCCCTGTTGATTCTCCTGGACCTCTCAGCGGCTTTCAACACCATCGACCATAGTGTCCTTCTGGACAGATTGGCTGGGATGGGAATGGGAGGCACCGTTTTACAATGGTTCCGCTCCTACCTGGCTGATCGAGTCCAGAAGGTGGTGCTGGGGGACAGTAGCTCTGATCCATGGCGGTTGCGTCATGGGGTTCCTCAGGACTCTATACTGTCCCCCATGCTATTCAATATCTACATGAAACCGCTGGGGGAGGTCGTTAGGAGGTTTGGGCTGAGGAGTCAGCAATGTGCTGACGACACCCAGCTCTACCTCTCATTCTCTACCAATCCAGGTGTGACAGTCGCCGTTCTGAACTCGTGCCTGGACTCGATAATGGACTGGATGAGGGTCAATAAACTGAGGCTCAATCCAGACTTTGGAAGTGCTGCTGGTAGGTGCTCCACCAGATAGGTTAAATTGCCATTTCCCTGCCTTAGACGGGGTTACACTCCCCCTAAAGGACAGGGTCCGCAGCTTGGGGGTGCTCCTTGACCCGGGTCTGACCTTGGAAGCCCAGGTGGACTCGGTGTCCAGGGGTGCCTTCTTACAGCTGCAGAGAATATATCAACTTCGCCCTTACCTAGATGAGCGGAGCCTGGCAACAGTCACACATGCACTGGTAACAACCAGACTGGACTACTGCAATGCACTATACGTGGGGCAGCTTTTGAAGATGGTCCGGCGACTGCAACTGGCACAGAACCGGGCTGTGCGGCTGTTAAGTGGTGCCACCGCACGGACTCATATCACGCTGGTTCTGAAAAATTTACACTGGCTGCTGGTTGCTGCTCGGACCCAATTCAAAGTGCTTACTATGACATATAAAGCCCTAAACGGCTTAGGACCTGGTTACCTAAAGGACCGCCTTCTTCCATACGAGCCTGCCCATCCTCTAAGATCAGGCCAGGAGGCCCTTCTGAAGGTGCCATCCCTGAAAGAGGTGAGGGAGATGGCATGTCGAAATAGGGCCTTCTCGGCTGTTGCCCCCCAACTTTGGAACGCCCTCCCTATAGAGATCCGCCTGGCACCAACACTTTTGGCTTTTTGGCACCAGGCAAAGACCTTTCTGTTTAGCCAGCATTTTAATTAAATAGTATCCTTTAGCTGGCCATATGAGCAGCAGGATTTATTAATATTAATCTTTTAATGACTGTTTTTAATATAGGGTATTATTATAATATTGCCTATTTTTAATGGTTTTAATGTTTTTAAAGTTTTAATATTGTTGTATGCCGCTCAGAGACCACTGGTAATGGCGCGGCTAAAAAATCTTGTAAATAAATAAATAAAATTAAGGCAGAATAAGAATGATATATGATAAAATGTAATAGTTTGTGGTATAGATACATGCTATAAAACTGTTTACCTAGTATAAACTGTAGTCAAGAATTTGTGAGATAAGAATTCAGATATAATAAGATAACATCCCAAGATTGTAAAAAATTAAGTATTATTTGTTTTATTTGATGAACCATGGCCACTCTTCAGTAATGTTATGAGTTAGCACAGTACTACCCTGTTTTCCCGAAAATAAGACTTAACCTGAAAATAAGACCTACAGTAGTATGATTTTTCAGGATGCTCGCTATATAAGCCATACCCCAAAAATAAGCCCCAGTTAAGTGAAACCACGCCCTCCACCGTTATGCTGCAACCAGAAGAAGATGACATGACTGTATTTGAATAAATGTAGATTGTTGTACATGAAAAAAATAAAACATCCCCTGAAAATAAGCCCTAATGCGTTTTTGGGAGCAAAAATTAATATAAGACCCTGTCTTATTTTCGGGGAAACACGGTATGAGTACTATGCGAGAGCACTCAGTGGCAGCCCATCATACCTTACACATTTTGAATATTGAGAATTGAGTTTGTATAAAGATCCTATGGCAGTGCAAACTCAAGCAGAAGAAGGAATTTGCTTCAGGTGTTGAAAGGAAACCCTTTCAACACCTGACAGTCCTGAAAGAAAGAGAAATAAGTGAAAGCCAGTAGCCCCAGAAGAATGAGGCAGAAAGAAAAAGCCACCACCTTAAAACTGCAAACCTCAACTCAAAGACTGATCCCATTAGTAAAACAAAACAAAAAACAAACAAAAAACCCTATGTAAATCAGGTTTAGCATGTTTTAACTCGATTTAAATTTGGGTGTTTACTCAGCACAAAAAGTTGACACGGAATCGGGTTTTTCTGTGCAGCAGTGAGGTTTTTAGCCCTCCACCAGAAGTCCATTTATTTTAAGGCGAATGTAGAATCGATTCACTGTGTGAAAGACTCTGTCCATGGAGCCCTCCCACTGGCTAGCTTTCACGGCCATTTGTTCCCTATTGTTGTTGTGTTATTTTTATTTTACTCTTGCTACCTGATACAGCACTATACCTGACAGCAACAATTAAATATATATATATAAACAGAGCTTTGCTCCAGTCAGCTGATGGGTGGCCCATCTGCTGTTTTGCCTGACATTGAGAAGCCATGAGAAGCGGCAGTGCTGACTTCTCCAGCTAGGAGGCAGCCTCCTCCACAATCCCTCCAACAACAGGCTAGCCACTGGGAAAAAGCCCAGCGCTGGGAAGAGGATGAGGAGAGGAGAGAAGGCAGCTGGGGGTCCCTGGGGAGAGGACATACCTGCCCTCGATGCCCTCACGTGGCTGCTTCTTCTGCCATGGCATCCAGGTGCATGGCTTCTGGGTGCCACACTAAACAGCTGACTGGCAGCCCAGCCACTGCTTGAAGACAGGTTCTTCCCGGGCCTAGCCAGTTGTTGCAGTGATCAGAGGGGGCCACCTCCACAGCTGGGAGATTCAGCACCACAGCTTCTCATTTACATCACAAGATGCTGCGTCCGAAAGGAAATGCAGGGAGCGATTCAAATATCACTTGACCATCACGTGATTATAACTCATTTGTTTTAGAACACAGTTTATTGTGGGGTTATTAGCGAAGTGTAACCAGGCTTTTCAATTATACAATTAAATGGATCACTGTAACTGGTTAAGAAAGATATTCTTTAATGTGACGTAATGTTAGCCCACCTGCTCCATTCTTCTGTGAAGAAGCTTACTTTATTCCAATTCAATTGAGAAATGTTATGGCCAAATGAAATTCCTGAAACAGATCCATCTAGCTTTTGACACTGTCTCTGGTGCAAGATGATTAACATTCTAATCACTCGAGAAAGTCTAACTAGTCACCTTCCAAGCCTTATGAGAGAGAGAGAGTGGTGATCATTTTGAAGCAATGTCTTCATTCCTGCCAACCCCTAAACACTTTAGTGGGTTTTCTGGTACATAAAATACCGCTGCAGGGAAAGAAATCTTTGAAGAAGAAACACAACTCTGGAGCTGTCATCAATGTGCCATAGACCAAATAATCAAAGGGCAAGCCATCTGTTTTACTACATAACAAAAAAACAGTAAAACTCAAAAAGATCACAAGAAGAAAACTGTCTCTTTTGGAACAGTTCAAGATTTCCTTGTTTGTCCCTTGATGTCAGTAGAAAAGTCTTCATTCTGCTCCAGGCCTCATCGCTTACAAAAACAAGTTAACAAAAAGGAAAAAGAGCCACCTGGTCTTTGTGCAAAATCCAAAAAAACAAAGGTGAGTGATACCTTTATTAGACCATTAAACTCTCACAAAGAGGTTAGCTTTCAAGTCCTGAGATCTAATAACGGTATCACTCACTCTTGGGGTGTGTGTGTTTATTTTATGTTTGTTTTTTAATACAGTTTAAGACACACATCAAGACATGCAGCTTCAATGTACTGAGACAATTATATGTATCAAAAAGGCGAGTGCTAACAATCTTCCCACCAAGTACACATCCAAGCAACCTGCACTTGCAAAGATTGGGCAATTTAAAAGGGCACCCGAACTTCTCCTGCTTTATACAATTGGTAACAAGGGGATGGGGGAGAGTTTTGAGGTAATTGAGAAAATAAACATGGCTGGATCTGGATGGTGAGGTTCTTTTCCCTTCAAAATATGTTTCCTGGGAGAAAATTCAAGTTTCATAATAGTAGCACTAGCAACGTGGCATTATTCTGTCTGAGGTGAAGCAGCAAATGGAACTCCAAAGTCCATATTGCCCAGAGCCTGTCAAGCCACAAAAATCACACAACCATCTCTTCCATTCCCCAGAAATAAACAAGAATAAAATGAAATAACTGATCATTTGTTGCTTTCTCATGAAACATAACATTTGTACCTTGCATGTCTCTCCCTACTCTGCCTAACAGCAGGACCTGTCTAGAAATAAGACAATTAGGAATGTAGCATTGCATGTAATGAAACAAGCAATGTGTTATCTTGCACTTGGAAGTAACAAAAAATTACATATGTATCTTTACACTTCATTTACCTTTGCAGAGCATCCAAACTATTGACGAAGTCACCTCCAGAACTGCAAACAATTCATTTCTTTCAGGGGAAAATGGAACATTTTATATCCCTGATATTCAGACTAATTTTTTTTTCGTGAGTTTCATAAATCCAGCTTTTACTGTAGCTACGGTACCATCAAACATGCTCCAGGTGCTGGAAACTCTCACATATTAACACTTCCCAGCTATTCATTCCTGTAGTGTTATCAGTCTGGCTATAACTCAGAGCAAAAAACTGTATCAAATAGACTGTGGCGGACAAGAGAGAGAAGTCTTGACAATTACTGTAAAGGTACATGATGAAGCTGGAACCTTTATTTCACCTGAGGTTCATTCTCCGGTGAAGGTAGAGGCACAATAAAAAAAAATGAGTGAGGTAAAAACAGACTGCAAGAGTTTACTTTTAACGGTAAAAATGGTACCTAAGTCAAAGTCAAGGGAGTACAATTGTATGATACATTGGCAACCCTTTTATACTGTTTTTGAGGAACTAGACAAACATTACCCAAGTCTACCAATCAAGAAGCAGGATTAAACAGCAACCTAATAAGGTCAAAAGAAAGTGGGAAATGCTTAACTATACATGTCATCTTTAATGCTAAATAATTAGAGATGGGGGTATTCGTATTCGTAAATGAATACGAATATCCCCGCACAGGTGGCGTTAACAAGGGTCCAGCCCCATGGGGCCGGACAGTCCACTCACCGATCCGCCACAGACATGGACAGCGTGATTCTACGAATGGCTGTGTAGTGCACGATTCCGCTCGCCACTCTTTGAGGCTTGTCCTCCTGTTCCTGCCAGGAGTGGCAAGCAGATCACGCGCTGCAGAGCCATTCGTAGAATCGCGCCATCTGCATACAAATACAAATACCCCCATCTCTATAAATAATCATAATTTCTTGTTGCTGAATAGTCAAGACCCATTGTTACATAGGCATGAACTACTGACTTACTTCTGGAACAGGCATGAGTCAATCAACTACAAAACATATTCAAGTGAAGAAGCTTAAGCAAGCTAGCAATGTCTGTTCCTTAAAACAAATATAGCAGATTTGAAACATTGAGAAAGAGCCTTTTAGATAGCATATTAAAAATCATTATTTAAAACATTATATTGATTTCCAACAGGACATGTGAAAGCTAATTCCATATTTTGCACTTTGAACAGAGAAAGGTTATTATCTACAAAGATATATTTCCATAACCTTCTGGTTTGAGAGTTTGGCCTAAACTTCTGACAGGTGCAGATTCCCTCTGACTTTGAGTTATACACAGTCACCACCAAAATGTAAGATTTCACCTTTAGAACTTGAGAAGATGCATTTGGGGCCTTGTTCCTAGAAGATGCTCCCTATGCTCTGTGTCCCCTCCTTTCCTTAGGAGGAGAGGGAAGCACAGCTGCAGAGCTGAGCTGTAATAATGGAACTGGCTTTCTCTCATTAGCTGACTTGGCATCAAACTATACGTTACCGAAAGTGTATCATTAGAAGAAGAAATACCTTAAGTGCTAGAAACATCTAATTCTCACAGCAGGAACAGACCTCGTATAGTATTTCGTTTTGTGATTGGTCACTGGGAGATAAACAGAATCTTTATCTGCAGCTAGTCAAATCACAAATGTATTCTTAAACTATGCATGAATCTTGAACACTAATTGATTTCAGCTTCTAATTACAGAATATCTATAATGTGTAGTTTGGCCCTTTAAGCACAAGTTGTAGAATGTGGATGACTGTTTATTATTTATTTAAAATATTTTTATCACACCTTTCTCCTTAAAAAGAACCGAAGGTGGCTTACATCATTAAAGGACAATATTTAAAGCAGTAAGTATAAAAATACTAGAAAAGATCAAATATTACACTACAACATAATAAACAAAAACAACCCTAAAAACACATTCAAAGCAGTAAGGCATAACAGTCTATTTAACAACCCCATTCAGGCAGCCAGTCACTCAGGGAAAGCTTGCCTAAAGAGAAAGGTCTTTGCCTGCTTGCAGAAGGACAGCAAAGAAAGGACCAGTCTGGCCTCTTGTAGAAGGGAGTTCCAACGTCTGGGAGCAGCAGCAGAGAAACCCACCCACCCTGTATCTGCTACAAATACACCTGTGACAGTGATGGGACTGCGAGAAAAGCCTCTCTTGATGATCTTAACACCCAAGTAGGCTCATAACCAGAGAGATAGCTTGACCCAAGTTGTTTAAAGCTTTATAGGTTGGAACCAGCATTTTGAATTGTTCCCGCAACGGATTGGCAGCCAGTGGAGAGTTATGTGATCCCTGAGAAAATGAACCTTCATTGATCTTACATTTCCAACACCCATTTGATAGATTTTGGTTCATTTTTGCTAATTTAGTTGAGGTTACATACCATCTATAGAACATTTTCTAAACATTTTCTTAAAAGTTTGTTGATCTAGTAAGTTTTATATTACATTTCCATATTAATTCCCATTGTTCCATAGTGATATTATGCCCTATATTTTGAGCCCACTTTGTCATACAATCTTTTACCACCGCCTCTTGTGTTTCATACTCTAGTAAAAAATTGTATATTGTTTTAATGTGTTTTTCTTTAGTTTCTAAAAGTATTCTATCAAAAGGTGTTGAATCAGGTGTTGTCTTTTGCAAATCTTGAGTCAAGTTGAGAACGTGTCCACCAGTCCATCTCTATGCCTTGTGTTGTGAGTTCTTCTTTTGTCTTTAAAGTCCCATCTTTCTCTATTAAGCTTTTACATCTTAGTAGTTTTAAGTCTACCAATCTTGGTGGGGTAAAGGCTTCTAATGGTGCTACCCATTGTGGGAATTTGGTGTACATCTGTTTTTATGTTGCTCTCCATATCCACAGTAACTATTTCCTGATCAAATGATTATTAAATTGTTTATAATCATTTACTTTTTTATATCCAGTCCATTACTGATACCAGACACTGATCTAGAGCCGAAACAGCTTCCTCAGATTTTAGGTGCCAAGCAGAGATAGAGTTCAGTGTCATCTGCATACTGGTGACACCAAACCCTAACATTCTGGACAACCTCTCCCAGCAGTTTCATGTAGATGTTAAATAACATAGGAGACAAAACAGAATCCTGAGGGACCCTGCACCACCTTCTGAGTTCTCTCTTCCAGGAAGGATTGGAGCCACTGTAAAACAGTACCTCCAAGTCCCATCCCAGAGAGACGGGCCAGAAGGAAAGCCTCTGAGAGGTCCGACAGAACTAACAAGGACACACTCTCCCTATCCAGTTCCCAGCGTAAGTCATCCACCAAGGTGACCAAAGCAGTCTCTGTTCCATAACTAGACCTGAAGCTAGGTTGGAATGGATCTAGATAATCTATCTCATACAGGAAACCCTAAAGATGATAATGTTCTGAGGTGAGAGGGGGTTGTACCACTAAACTCCATATCGTTGATAGTTGTATCTTCATAGAAGTATGCAGTGATATCTGCTGTGGAGGCAGTCTCTCTCTTTCCACATCCCTCAGCACCTCCCCATTTTTATTCTGGTTCGCCTAACCCCTTTTTTGTCTTCATCCTGCCATAATACAGATCTATGCAATAGCTCTGTGCAACAGTGAGTTTCATTTCTCTGTGGGAGGAGAATTAACAATTCCTACTCTGAGAACCAGTGTGAAGAAATGGATAAAGTGACAGTGTCCCTGACAACAGGGCAGCTGGGTCCCTCTCATCCGTCACTTGAAGTAGCTGGGAGACTATGTGACTATGTGCTTATCCCTGGACTGAATGAATCATCTCCATATTTTCCATGCTTTTGTTACAGCCAAAAAGTCCATTTGTTTTTGTTCTTCGTTCTTTTTTTTTCCATCAATGAGATTGTGAATTACATTTTCATATGTTTTGATTTTTAGACCAAAACATGGATTGTTTGATAAGAAAGAATGTTTCCATGAACAAATAAACAAACCAACATAAAAGGCTGTTTTTAGTTCAAATCTGTGTGGTCTCTAATAAAAATTACATGCCGTCATGTTGATTCTGACTTTTGGTGTCTCTTTCCAGGGTTTACTAGGTATAGAATACTCAGATGTGATTTCCCATTCCCTTCTTCTGGAGCCACTCTAGGAATCTGCAGCTTGCCCAAGACTACACAGGCTGGTTCTTCTCTTGGGAAGCACAGAAACTCCTAAACATTGGCTCTGCAACCAGGTACCCAGCTTACTGAGCTGTTCAGCCAGTGTCCAGTCTCTGGAGACTTAAAAATTGACAGGGATAGATGCTCTGTACAGATTCAACAAGCATTTTGATCAAAATGTAAAATAAAAATTGACATGTTATAGAATTTAATTGAAAGCTCACTGGAAAATAGAGGAGCGATGTAGTAAAAGAATAATAAAATGGCAGCGACACTCCCCCTCCCAAATGTTTTGTTTCTGTCCTCTAGATTTATCTTGGTCTCTCCTTTCTCTCTGTCAACCACCTGCTTCTTGACCAACTCTTACTCCCCTCTCCTTGAGGAGTCGATAATCAAACTCAAGATACTGGGACAATGGATACTTCAGGGAACTCAGAAAGGATGGAATAAAATCTCAGAGCTGCTAACTGTATCAGTGCCAGAAAAGCTCCAGAATGATTTGTTTAATTACTGTGTGTTTGGAAACAATGCAAACGATGACAGAAGGCATGCACCTGCCAAACTGATCTCTCACATTGCATTTAATGTGAGTAGAATAATCAAAGCCAACCTGAGGCATGTTAGTAGCAAGGAATGAGCAAGCATGTTGTATAGTAATTTCCAGATTCTGGTACCAGAAAGCAATTCACTCGCAATCTGCAGGAGACTATAACAAAAACAAGACTGGAAGCATGTGGGATGGCATAAATCACATTTTTCCGACCCAATCCCTCCAGTGTGTAGTACCCTGTTTCCCCAAAAATAAGACCTAACCTGAAAATAAGCCCTAGTATGATTTTTCAGGATGCTCGTAATATAAGTGAGTGCTCACTTGGAAGGACAGATAATGAAGCTGAGGCTCCAATACTTTGGCCATCTCATGAGAAGAGAAGACTCCCTGGAAAAGACCCTGATGTTGGGAAAGTGTGAAGGCAAGAGGAGAAGGGGACGGCAGAGGACAAGATGGTTGGAGAGTGTCGTTGAAGCTACCAAGATGAATTTGACTAAACTCCGGGAGGCAGTGGAAGACAGGAGGGCCTGGCGTGCTCTGGTCCATGGGGTCATGAAGAGTCGGACACAACTTAACGACTAAACAACAACAACAACCCCAAAAATAAGCCCCAGTTAAGTGAAACCCTGTCCTCCACCATTGTGCAGCTACCAGAAGAAGATGACATGACTGTATTTGAATAAATGTAGATTGTTGTCATGAAAAAAATAAAACATCCCCTGAAAATAAGCCCTAATGCGTTTTTTGGAGCAAAAATTAATATAAGACTCTGTCTTGTTTTCAGGGAAACACGGTATTACCACTCCCATCATGCACAACCAATGCAGCCAATGGTGGTTCTGACTGAGGATGATGGAAGCTACAGTACAGTACACCTTTTGGGCCTAGAGTTGGGGAAGGCTGACATGAAGAAATAACACAGATAAATCAATGGTCATAGAAGTCACTCAGTTTTGCTATATCTCTACTGTTGTAAATGCCAAAAGATTTATCCCACTTGGCAGTAGCATTTGATTGGAATAACAACAGGTGTAACACTTGCAGGATAATCAAAAATATATGGCACCTATACTGTATTTATTTTGTATCAATTGTCTCATAACAATTTTTTCAAACAATGTATAATTTATTAAATACATATAAAACAAGGGAATAAAAACATAGCCATGAAAGAGAGTGATGTTGCTGTCCAGTCAGCCATCACCACCATTCACTATTCCAGGAGGCTACAGTGAAGGAAGATGATATGGGAAATAGGGCCATTCTACCTGTCCTGATGAAATATTACTTGTTTTTACTCTTTCCTCCTTTTCCTTTGTATTCTTGCTTTTGAGATTGTAAGACTGTAGGTTTTGTTTTGTTTTTTGTAATTGACTGTATGGAAACTGCTCCCAGAATCTTTTCTGATGAGGAGCAGGAAAACAATGCATTAAGTTTAAATAATCAAATGACACAGTAAAAGCAAGCCCTGGCACACCAGAATGGAACAACTGCCACCACAGATATCATGTAACACAATTTCAGAGAAGCTTCTGGGGCCACATTTTAATGGAAGAAGGCAAATGCAAAAGATGGGACCAAAAATGACGTCAAGAACTATCCACTGTCCCAGTATCAGAGCTCTTCTTACAAAGCCTGGGAAGAGGCAAGTCAGTATTTAAGAAGGGGGGAACGGACCTGTACGAAAGCTGGGAAGGCGTGATACAGATGTGTCACAGAGAAATGGATGTGGCCATCCCAAGTAGGACACATTGGGATTCTAGTGCATCAGGTTCCCCATAGACAATTGGTATATAGGACAGAAGATAAAGAAATGATGGACATTAAAGGAGAAACCAGTATTGTGGCTAAGGACAGCATGGATAACTTCAGAAAAAAAGCAAAAAGGTGCTGAAGACTATTGTTGGAGAGGTAAAGATTTACTTAGAGCAGTCAGAAAACAAATAGGCTAGTGGAGGGGGAATTAAGAGTTCATCTCTGTGGTCAGTGTTTCTTAATCTGCTGGTTTTATGCTGATCATATGACAAGACTATGGAGGACTTATATCATGTCAAGACAGAACTATGCTCCCATCAGAAGCAAGGCTGGGTTTTGAGATGGTTAGAAAGAGTATTCAAGTGTTGGATTACAAACAGCCTGAAGCCTTCAGTTTTGTTTTCACCTATTTGTATTTTAACAACCTTGCAAAATAGATTTAGAAATCATATTTGCCCAAGGACAGGTATTTAATGAGAGAGAGATGCTTTGAGATTTGAGCTGCTTTGGGATGGTCCCTAGGGTCAAACCAGATGTTCAGATCATATTTAGTACCAGTGCTTTCTCAAGTGGTGAAAGACATCTGTTTTTTTAGCATGTACTTTCCTTCACAACTATGTTTTGCATTTCAGCCTATTTTATTTTGTGATTAGTCACTGGAAGACAAACATTAGTTTAATTTGCAAGTCAGATTAGCCAAACTTGCATCTATGAGGAAAATGCATGGTGGGAGGAAAAGTGGGCTAATTGCTCGAAATACACATTTCCATTAATGCTTAACATGACTATAAGATTTAAAGTTATCTGCTGTTTTTCTATGGATTAAGCAATAAGCTACTGAGAAACAATGATCCAGTTTGCCTCTTTAACATTAATTGTGACCGTTCCTAAACCCATGGAATAAGGAAGAATCAATATAAAGCACATTAAAGGGAGTACAGAACTATTTTTCTTGGTATATATGTACACTCTTTTTTAAAAAAGCAGCACTCCACACATGCTTGTGTGGCCATTTCTGCATTACAACACACAGTTGATCTGAGCCTGTGGGGGAGGTTCATGTCTGGAAGCAGATGTACACATGCCTATTGAAAATTATGAGCATAAGCATCTGGAAGTTGAGTCTTGGCAACTGGACTTCTTTCTTGATAGGTTGAAACATTTCACTACTCATCCAAGTAGCTTCTTCAGCCTGAGGAGAGTTGGTAGGAGATCCCTGATGTATCCTCCACGTTGTTTTCACTTCCCCCTGGTCTGAATAGGCTCCTTAGAAGGACAAAGGACTGGGAGTGAGGGATAATCCCACTTCTGCAGTCCTTCTCCACCCATTGTCATTGGTTATTAACAGTTGTTAACAGTGGTCTTTCTGGTGTATGTGGTCCTAATTTTTCTGGGGACGGATGAAAGGGCAGCATAATAAATAGGAGACAGACTGTATCTCAGGCCTCCACCCCTGTTGAGAGAGGGATTTTCTATATGTATGGTCTCCCTGACCCCTCTCTCAAACCACCTATCTAAGGTGGAGGCCTTGAAGGGACCATGGCACTACATGAAACACGCAAGAAGAACACACCTCTAATCAGATCACACAGAATACAGTTTGGAAAGATAAAACACAGCCAGATTTATACATATATGTACATGTTTCTTGTTCCCTCAAAGAGTTTCTGTAAAGGAATAAGGCTGGCCAGGTTTTCCTTTACCAGGGCAGGATATCTCGCCTTCCAATCTAGATTGGAGGAGCAAAACAGACACAGCAGGGGTCATTCCTTCCACCAACAGACACAGCTGGGCTTTTGTCTCTCTTCCCCTAGGCAAACACGACCAATCCTATGCAAATTGAACTCCGGCACCTGGACAGCACTTACTACACAATACCTTTTGCTATACAAACATTATTTCCTATCACCTTAGAAGTCTCCTTTTTCCCCCAACCTTGTAACCTCTTTGCAAGATAATGAAGTGTTTTCCTGTCAATAGAATGCAATAATGTAACCATGTATTTCCATAATGGCTGTCTGTTGACCCACCCTGTTGACCAACCCTGTTGTAAAATTCCATCCTTCC
Organism: Intellagama lesueurii; assembly: GCA_037013535.1. NCBI lineage: Eukaryota > Metazoa > Chordata > Lepidosauria > Squamata > Agamidae > Intellagama > Intellagama lesueurii. The sequence continues at coordinate 203,255,471 of JBAJHW010000004.1, forward strand.
TGTGATTCCCACTCAGATAAAGTTTTTGATTCCTTTGTAACCTCTTACCTTCTGCCAATAGGTCATGAACCACCCATTCCTCCTCCCCTTCCCTTGTGGAACCGATGTTATAAAAGTCCTAGTCTTCCTGTGCATAGCACGGTTGTTCCTGCCTACACTTGGAGGCATGACTTCCGTCACGCTTTTTATCTAACTAAATAAAACAGCAACCATTTGAACTCTCTCTCGAGTCAAGATTTATTGGCAATTAATTTTGACTTGGAAAGTTTAGGGGCTAGCCTGGACTCAACAGCCTTAGATACAATCTGTCTCTTATTTATTTTTTACAATCTGTCTTCAATCTAGCAAGAAAGAAGTCCAGTTGCCATGACTCAACTTCCAGATAACCTCACCTGGATGACTGATAATCTTCACAGATATGAGCATAAGCATCCGCATTTATTAATTTGTTATATTATTTATGGCATTTGTATGCCACAAATTAAATCAAGTCCTTTAACCAGTCCACAGAGCTTTAAAATCAACAATCAAACAAAAACGAATCCATATAGAGTATAAGACGGACACAGAAATCGTAAAACAAACACAGAGCAGCATAACATCAATATAAAAACAGCACTGAAATCAAGAGGGAGAAGAAACAATTACTTCCAAGTTCTCAACTACTGCACACTCTTTTTATAGCAGAAAGTCACAAGAGAGATAGCTTTTAAAGACTTATCTTGCGTTATGTACAGCCAAGTGGAAACCAACTTGTAGAGACTCTGATAGGGTTTTCAAGGTAAGAAATTTAAGAATAGTTTAACCAGTTCCACCCCCTCCTGTGAGTTTCTATGGCTGAGCAGAGCTTCGAACCCAGGTCTCCTGTGTCCTAGTCATCATTCTATCCTCTAAACAAGACTGGTCATCTTAAAGTCTATGTTACTTTTAAAAGATGTCTGTTCACATTTCTTCATAAAACATAGTTTGAAATGTTAAATTAAACTGAATTAGCACAATTTATTAGTCGAATAATTTGAATTTTTATTTGAATAATTGAACTAGTCCAGATTAATCTCAAGGTAAAGCCAATCAAAACTTTATTAGTGCAAAACTGAATGTGGGGAGAAGCAAGATGAATACATTCATCCATCCTTATCTCTTATCTTGTCCTTAACATTTGACAAGGAGAGAACATGCCTGTATTTAGTCCCTTCCTTGTATCAGATTTAAATCTTGTAACCTTTAAAAGGCACATCAATGTGCCAGCTAATTTGCAGTTCATTTCAGCATTCCAAAGGAATTGATTATTGTGCTGTTGCTGCTCTGAATTTTGGACAGTTGGATGAATGTGGGTGTGCTTGTGTTGAATTCAAACAAACTTAATTTTTTTTAGAACACTCATTTTGCTGATACGAATTCTGTCCAATAAGCCATATTTTAAAGGCACCCAGAGCAGACTTGGGACAGTACATGATAGCTAAAGAGAGCGTTTTGAAATGGATCACAGCTCAGTAAGGCACCAAATTAATATGGCTCTTGGTGGTCTGTGAGTTTAAATCTGACACAAAACAAGCAGTAAAACACAAAGGATACCAAATTTTGAGTGCTGTGTTAGGAAAAACCACCAGTTGCATGCCTTTGTGTTTGCTGCTGTGGGATTACTGTTTGTTTTGCTTTTGACTAAAGCAATAAATCATACTCTTACAGTATGTGTGAAGTAGAAGCAAGCACTTGTTTTAAATAATATTAGCACTCTGCATATCTCAAACTGCTAATTACTGGCATAGCCCCAAGAAAAAGGCTTACGTTTATGGACGCACTGTCTTCAGCAGTTTATTTTAGCAAGAAACACCTTTAATTGGTCTGAGAACTACTTGATTCATTTTATTTGTCTAACATGCTGAAGCAAAAAGGTTTCCTCAGGCCAAAAGAGCTTGGGTGCTCCAGCACAATAAAACATAGAGAAAACGATGTTAACAGAGCTAGGTCCTACATACACTTTCAGGTTTCCACTTCTGTGATTGCTAATGCCTCCTGGTGTCTGTGGATGTATGGAATTGTCCAACTCACAGACAGAGGAGCCCTCCAGCTACACTCAGAGGATTCTGGATATGCAAAATACATAATTATATGTTTATTGAATATCAAGCGCCAGGAGCCAAAGAGGCAAAGATCCCAAAGGCCAGTCTTCAAAGACAGAGAGTTCTGAAATGATTTTTTTTCATGCTTTCCAACTCTCAGTCAAAAACTGTAAGTGCAGCATCTTAAAGATCAATCCTTGCCTCTTAAACAAAGCAAAGCCTGTCATGATTTCTCAGTTCCAATCTTAATATGTCCAGCTTCCTCATTTATTCTGCAATGTTCCCAATAACCCACACTCTTTGTGGAAGGCCCTCGTTTCTGGAAGGCAAACACATGGTTCATTTTTAGCAAATAACCAAGAAAACCTTGCTTAACTTCATTGGCAAGAAGGTTCCTGAGAACCAAACCTGTAGAAACGGCTGTTCTGTTCTGTTCTGGCACATTGTTCAGACTTCTGTCCTCATTTCTTCCTTAAGACAGGCTTTTCTGCACAATAGCTGAAAACAAACTACAAGTGCATTTCAACCATTTTTTATCCTTCCAAGTGGCCTTTAATGACGATGTTTTAACTTTTACTAAGGATGTAGTCCTATATAAACTGAGGAGGAAAAAAAGGACACAGCAATACAAAAACAATTCTTTGCAGGGCATGCTCCTGTTCTACTCCACATTCCCCAGAGAAAGATGAATCCGATGGCTACAACCATGATAACAAAAGTGACATTGTGGGGGAATCAACAGCCATCCTCTTGTTCCAACAGCAACTCACAGTGCATACAAAGGAAAAGTAAATCACATGGCTACAAACATGAGTGCATAACTCAAAAGGTATATTTAGACTGCACTGGGAGAGATCATAGTCCTTACACATTTCCAGTCATTCTCTAACTTAGGCCATTATTGCATGAAAGGGAATTAAATACAAGCCACTGATTACTTGTATTTATACCCAAACTCTGGGCCTAACTAAGAGCTTGTCTACCTGGGCTCTTGGAGCGAACTGGATAAAGCTAAATAAGGTTACGACAGGTTGCAGAGAGGTCCAGTATGCCATTCAGTGTGATCCTCAAATCCAAATGGCATAAGCATCACAAGCAACCCTATTTGGTCTAGCTGCTCCCTCTTTGAAATTTCCCATATTGTCAGTGCCAGCCAGCTATAGATTCAGCTGTGGGCAAGTTCTTGACCCGATCTTTAAGAAAAGGAAAAAAGAAATTCCCCTCCTGTCTCCTCCCACTTCTGGGAGGAAATTTTCTTTTTTAAAACATGAATTTTTCTTTTCTTTTTTTAAAATGCAGTGTATCAGCGCTGCCCTAATACAGTCTAATTTTTTTTCATTTCATTTGCCCTTCTGTGGCAGATAACAGGGACCCAGAAGGGGGCAGCTAGGAATGGGTGGGTTGCTCCAACAATTACATTGTATGATCGCAGTGGACCAAACAATAGACTAAATGCCTGTGTGAGCCCACCTTAAGATTGGCTGATTTATGTAAAACACTGGGTAGTAAAGTACTCTTAAATCCAGGGCTATTAGATTGGATAGCTTTTCAGTTCACTTTACGCTGTGGAAACACTTTCTATTGCCTTTGCCCCCAGCAAGCAGTCCCTCCAGTATTGGTAATACGACTTCCTGACTGCTTTGTTTGCACTTAAAATTCTTCAACTGCTGATTGACATTATATATTAGTAATTCAATTGCTTTCTTGTTGCTGTAATTATCTCACAGATTGCTACAAGTTACTTATTTGCATTCTGCTGTGTAATTACCTAAGATGATGGAGTTATTACTGATGAGGAGAACTGCAGCTGTTGACCCCACAGAAATAGCTGTTTAACAGTTCAGGGCTGATACTGTGTGCAAGAACAGCTCTTATGTTGGTACTAAATTCTTCAGTTCACCTGTTCTCTTGGCCTACTTGATGTGCTAAACAGCAAAGCTCAGAAGTAACATTTACAAGTAACACTGTTACATATAACACTTTGTCTCTTGTTTGTAAGGTCTCGTTATCCAATCAGGCAAAGTGTTATATAAAACAAAACAAAAGGAACTGGTACATCCACGGAAGTCCAGATTATAAATGAAGTCCAGATTATAAACGAAGTCTCAGGATGTAGAAAGTAGAAACAAGTTCCTGGGAACTGTGAAAGGTCTTTACTAAAAACGGAAATTGACTGGCTCCTGAAATTGAACACCCTAGTACCTCATGGGTTAAATGAAGAAATAGACTTTCTCCCTTTATTATGATAGCACTGCTGGGCTGGTTATCTCGTCACCCTGCACAGCTGTGTACAAATGCCTCCTCTCCTAGTGCCTGCACTTTCGAACACTTTCAATTAGTTTTAGAGCTGATATAGACCAAAGAAAGGTGCAGAGAGTATAAAGAAGCTCGGTAAGTGTTTGATATTCTGTCTAATATATTTTAGCATGTCTAATGTGCTTAGTAGAAATGCATGTATTTATATAAAGTTGAGAGTCCCAAGCCAGGTGTATAGATACAATTTTTTAAAAAATAAAATGTGAATGATTCAATATCTAATGTGTGGCTTTGCATTATGCTCAGCTCCTGAAGAAGGCTTCACCGAAACGCGTTGAGCCAGAGCTTTTTAACGACTCATTTAAAGAAATACAGAATAAAGAGCTTGTTTCTACTTTCTACATCCTGAAAGTGTTATATAACACTTAATTTGTGTTAATTTTAACATGCTACTTTTTTAGTATAATGAGTAAATGTATATGTTTTTTTCCTAACATATATTGCACTGGTCAGGGGAACTGAGGAGTGTTTAGGTCATTTTTCTCAGATTTTCTTTTTAAAAACCTAAACATTAGAAATAAGGTTTTTGCACTGTGTTACTAATGCATTTATCCATGAAACACTGACTAATGTGAATGTGCTATAAATGTTTAAAATAATGACTAATGTAAATGTATTAACCCTTTTTCCTTAATGCTTCCATTGCTTCATAGTGGGCTACAAGGGAATTTGGTTGTAACATGGGATGCATTGAAAGACACCAGGAGGCACTAAGTCCTACTTGGATAAAAAAACAGGTAATGGAAAAGATTATATCCTCTCATAAAGATCATTATTTTGAGGTCCTGCCCTGGATGCTCTTGCTTGTGGGAGATTAGACAAATGGTGACTGGAAAGGGACCCATTTCCTTGACTGTGACTATAGAATCCCTTCATGAACAACCTATACAGCTGGTCGCACCACTAGGCAGAGTGAGGCAGTCACCCCAAGTAGCAGATAGTGGAGGGTGGGGGCAAAGAGACACAGTGAGTTGTTGGAGGCAGAGTTGTGTGTGCTATACAGCCTACCCTGCACCTGTTAAGCTTGCTTGCTGCCCACAAGTCCACTGGAGAATGTTGCCCTTTTACCAGTGCTGAATTAGGTCCAACTGGCTTCTGTGCATAGAACTGGGGGTGTGGGGAGGGAACCAGCTTACCATTCACCTCAGGCAATAAAATGGCTTGGTTCACCTTTGTCAAAGGTGATCCTCATTGGGTTTTGTTGTGTTTTTTGTTGTTGTTGTTTTGGGTGCCAGGGAAATGCTCACACGTTTACTTGAGGTGGTGGCTTAATTTAAGGGCCAATATCCTTTTGGCTACAAGCAGTATGTGGACCGAGAACTCCCAGAAGTACAAGCTGGATTTCCAAGGGGCAGAGGAACTAGAGACCAAATTGCTAACATGCGCTGGATTATGGAGAAAGCCAGAGAGTTCCAGAAAAACATCTACTTCTGCTTCATTGACTACGCAAAAGCCTTTGACTGTGTTGACCACAGCAAACTATGGCAAGTTCTTAAAGAAATGGGAGTGCCTGACCACCTTTTCCATCTCCTGAGAAATCTATATGTGGGACAGGAAGCAACAGTTAGAACTGGATATGGAACAACTGATTGGTTCAAAATTGGGAAAGGAGTACGACAAGGCTATATATTGACCACCTGCTTATTTAACTTATATGCAGAATACATCATGCGGAAGGCAGGACTGGAGGAATCCCAAGCCAGAATTAAGATTGCCGGAAGAAATATCAACAACCTCAGATATGCAGATGATACCACTCTGATGGTAGAAAGTGAGGAGGAATTAAAGAACCTCGTAATGAGGGTGAAAGAGGAGAGTGCAAAAAATGGCCTGAAGCTCAACATCAAAAAAACTAAGATCATGGCCACTGGTCCCATCACCTCCTGGCAAATAGAAGGGGAAGATATGGAGGCAGTGACAGATTTTACCTCCTTAGGCTCCATGATCACTGCAGATGGTGACAGCAGCCACAAAATTAAAAGACACCTGCTTCTTGGGAGGAAAGCGATGACAAACCGAGACGGCATCTTAAAAAGCAGAGACATCACCTTGCCGACAAAGGTCCACATAGTCAAAGCTATGGTTTTTCCAGTAGCGATGTATGGAAGTGAGAGCTGGACCATAAAGAAGGCTGACCGCCGAAGAATTGATGCTTTTGAATTGTGGTGCTGAAGGAGACTCTTGAGAGTCCCCTGGACTGCAAGGAGAACAAACCTATCCATTCTAAAGGAAATCAACCCTGAGTGCTCACTGGAAGGACAGATCCTGAAACTGAGGCTCCAATACTTTGGCCATCTCATGAGAAGAGAAGACTCCCTGGAAAAGTCCCTGATGTTGGGAAAGTGTGAAGGCAAGAGGAGAAGGGGACGACAGAGGACAAGATGGTTGGACAGTATCATCGAAGCTACCAAGATGAATTTGACCCAACTCCAGGAGGCAGTGGAAGACGGCGTGTTCTGGTCCATGGGGTCACGAAGAATCGGACACGACTTAACGACTAAACAACAACAATCCTTTTGGCTAAACCTGCTAGTATCACACACTTGATACTTTGTTGGTGAGCTAACATGTTAAGGAGCTAGCATAGGCATTTGCCGTTGCACACTGAGTCATACAACTTGGTGAGCAACTGCAAATGCCTATGCTAACTTCTTAACATGAGGTAATCTGCCAACAAATCTTATGCCAAGTACTTTACATTGGCATAAAAACTCAATAGGGTTTGGCCGCTGTTTAGATTATTCTTTCCCTTTTTTTCATTTCTATGTGTTATATACGGTACCCAACAGCAGAATTCAGAGTAAGGGGGAGGTCTCTCCATTTTATTACAGTCCCCCAATATACTCAAACCTGGGAAATACTTTGGAACCAGATTTGTTTTTCTTTTGTGATTTCAGGAAAGAAAAAACCAAGACACGTTTTGACCAATCAGAGGGAAGTCACTTTAATTCAGAACAACATGGCCTCTCTGGTCAGTGATTGGGAAATACATACCGTCAGATCCAGGAATGCTAGGGGAATAAAAGAGAGAAGTCCTGGATTTGTAGATTTGGCACTGAAAACTGAACCTGCAGTGCAACACCTGATAGCATCCTTCCACTTTGGAATGTTCTATCATCTGCATTTTAAAACTACCAATTTAAATATAATTAATTAAGTGCTATCAAGTTGATTCTGAATTATGGAAAACTTTTCCAGGGTCTTCCAGGTACCTAATATTCGAAATGGTCTACCATTACTTTCTCTGGAGGCACTCTGGGACTGTGCAGGTTGCCCACAGCTATACAGGGTGGCTCTTCTCCCAGGAAGCATGCTGGGGAATCAGATTCCTAGCCTCTGGCTCCACAGCAGGGTATCTGACTCACTAAAGCTAACCTGTCAGCCTGGATATAGTAACTTTTATTCAGTGCAACTGAAGAAGGCAGAACATCTCACTGCAATATTTACAAGTTTCTGTTTTCTTAGTCATACTATTTAAGAGCATATATGCATATTTACAAACATGCAGGTGACAGGTGGCAAAGTAAAGAGGGCAGGTTGAATGGGAAGGCTAGGGAACTTGGAATCCAACAAAAAACATAAGCCCAAACAAACATTAGGGCTGGAACTGCACCTCCTAAACACGATGGGAATGAAGAATGCAACTCTGCCCCGTTTCCTCATTTTAGCCACAGCAAATTGTGACCTAACGACTTTTATCTGTAAGTGATCCTGATAATTATATATTCAAGGGCAGCATAAATTCTATTTTAAAACATGAAGGGTATCTCAGTTCACAGAGAATGTGCATTACTCCTCCAGTATTTTATTAGACTTTATTGTTAAATACACTGAACACCTGTATTGTTAACCGTATCCCAACTTTGAGTCCTGCAGGCATCTCCCAAGACCAGAACTCCATTCCGTGTCCAGTAAAAGGAGGCATTCTTTTGACTGTATCAAAAAGAAAAAAGTGTAGCTTTCTGATCCTTTAAAACCCAATGCTTTATTAAACAGGGACCTCTTAATAATGGATAAAATCATTCTACGGATAATAAAGCAAGACTTAAAAGGAACACAAAAACACCTGCTCCTGAGCTGAGCAACTCAGTGTGAAAGAGAATCAATGTAGTGTTATTAAACCTCTCAGGCCTGCATTGATCCAAGCCCAAATCTCTTGCCAACACTCAGAAGAAAACATGCTACAGATTAAGAAAGGTGGGTTTTCCTCTTTCTTTCTGCTGTCGAGTTTAGATGTATGCCTCACCTGTTGGGAAGCTCTAGGGAGATCTTGGACTGTGCAGCAGGAGATAAATTGGGTTTCTAAACTATCTGATTTAGAAACATATACACACTGGGTTATGGGTGATATGACTGGATAATTCACAGAAGACCGTTGCTGTGTGGTTTAGAGGCTTAGAATAGCATGCCATATCCCTAGGGACTAAATAATTCCATTTGTTAAGGGTGTGGTTTTTAACAGCTGCAACTTCCTGGCATTTCAGAACTGGGGTAAATATGAAACCCTTTGACATAGGATGTGTTGGGAGATGTGCAGGAGGCTGAATCCCTGAATTTTGTGTCCTACTTTATCTGAAGGGTTACCTGAGGACAGTCCTGAGTTTCAAAGCATCTTTTCTCTGAAAGACTGTACACCCCATGTCTGGTTCAAAGATACAAACCAGAATCCAGTTAGCAGGCTCAACTAGAGTAGATCCATTGAATCAAATGCAAAGTGTGTATGAACAATTCAGCCATTGAATTCAGCCATAGGCTTTACTCTAGTCAGAACTATTTTGTTGGAAGCAGAATAGAGAGAAGATAGTACAGGGACCTGAGAGTGACTAGTTGGTGTTTTCATTCTGCTGTTTTTATGATTGTACTGTTGAGCATTAATATGTTGTTGGGAAATTAAAAGCCTTGAGAAAGGCTTTTATTGTCAGCAGTTCCAGTGCTATAGCTGTGTTAATCTGTCATGATAAAAACAACAGAGTCTAGCTGCACCTTCCAGATCAAGCTACGGGGGGAGGGGGGGAGCTGAACATCATGATGAATAACTTCTGATGGACTGTCTCTTGGAAATTCATTTGTTCAAGTTTGGTTACCCTGAGATTTAAGGTTAGTCTTTGTTGTTTTACTTGTTATATTATGGTCTCTTTATCAGCAACAAGAGGCTGGAAATATCCTTGGAGATTTTTGTTGTTTAGTCGTTTAGTCGTGTCCGACTCTTCGTGACCCCATGGACCAGAGCACGCCAGGCCCTCCTGTCTTCCACTGCCTCCCGGAGTTGGGTCAAATTCATCTTGGTAGCTTCGATGACACTGTCCAACCATCTCATCCTCTGTCGTCCCCTTCTTCTCTTGCCTTCACACTTTCCTAACATCAGGGTCTTTTCCAGGGAGTCTTCTCTTCTCATGAGATGGCCAAAGTATTGGAGCCTCAGCTTCAGGATCTGTCTTTCCAGTGAGCACTCAGGGTTGATTTCCTTTAGAATGGATAGGTTTGTTCTCCTTGCAGTCCAGGGGACTCTCAAGAGTCTCCTCCAGCACCACAATTCAAAAGCATCAATTCTTCGGCGGTCAGCTTTCTTTATGGTCCAGCTCTCACTTCCATACATCACTGTATGTATACATACACTGTATGTAGTCAGCTGTAAATATTTTAATATGTAGTGTATGAATAGCCTTCCTTCTCTCACACACCCTTTTGAATTTCATTCCCTTGAGTAAAAACTGTCAAGGGCCACATGTCAGAATGATTGGGAGCAGAACCACCACATACTCACTGTTCTTCTCTTCTTATAAAGAATGGAGTCCATGTATACAGCTAGTGCCTGAAACTATGTAACATCCATGGATGCCTAGTTTCTGTATTTGGTGTAATAAATGATGACGAGACTGGTGGGAGTTCCAGGGAGATCTGTGGACCTATTCACCTATTTAGTCTGACCTATTCACTTAAAACTTTGGTCATAAGGTCATGTAATTCCTTTGAAAAGTTCTTAGTGGTGCCTGAGAATGGGTGTGTGTAAAATATAGTGCTGCAGGTTTGTAGAACTGGTACATATAGACCAGCATTTATGGTAACAGGTCCTCCTGTGTAGCTGCTTTTCTTATGTTGGTATAATCTCTGGAGCTGCAAGTCCCTCCATGATGGTCATTACTAAGCCTAAAATTATGTGATAAACAATGATATCTGCTGATTATCTCACTGCAAAACCTAATTGTGTGAAACAGACCATGATGAAGAACTTCTGGAGTTCTAAAGGCTTCATAGCTTGCTTCAAATGTGACCCAAGACTGATTTTTCTTATGTATTTTCTTGACATTTAGTCCAGTCGTGTCCAACTCTAGGGCGCGGTGCTCATCCCCGTTTCCAAGCCATAGAGCCAGCGTTTGTCCGAAGAGAGTTTCCGTGGTCATGTGGCCAGCGCGACTAGACACGGAACACCGTTACCTTCCCACCGAGGTGGTACCTATTTATCTACTTGCATTTTTACATGCTTTCGAACTGCTAGGTTGGCAGTAGTATTTTCACTTTCTAACTAAAATGCAGTCTTATTCAAACAGATGCTACAGCAATACCAGAGGCTGGGCAAGTTACTTTTAAGAAGCAACCAGTTACAGTTATAGCTCCAAGGTACCCAAAGAAATAGTTGACAATAATTGTTTACTTTCCATTTCTGAAAAGTGACAACAGTTACCTTTTTAGATATTCAAAATAACCAAAAATATATAGGCAATGCTGGTGTCCAATACAAAACACACTCTTGCCCCATCCACCTTGTTATCACTTCAGCACCCATAACAGAGGCCAAAGCAGCATTCCTCACTATTTAGAAAAGCCACACCCTACAAGTTGCAGAAGGAATTAACTTATCCCTTCTTAAATTATAGACATAATGCAATGAAGTAATACCTTCAGTATTGAACAAAAATAAGTACATTATAAGTAACTAGTTAGTTATAACTAGTTGCTTCTATGTTGTAGGTTGACTGTGGAGATCCTATACATAGGGCTGAACAGAAACCTTCTGATAATTGTTAAGTGTACAACCTCTTTTATGCATGGGCTTGTACCCCGTGTAGCCTTGTTTGTAACACAGATGACACATGGAGAGTTTTCCCAAAATCTGCACTGCTGCTGATTCTTGTGGAACACTTACTAGGAGCCCATGGTTTTTTTCTACTTCTTCCAGGCCCTGTGTTACTAATGTCAGGGTTTGTGCAACAAGAAGGCTCACAAGTCAGGGTGCTGGTGCTCCAGACCTTGCTTTACTCCATATGCCACTATAGCCCCAAATGTATTCGCCCATCAACTATAAAGTATAAACAGATTTGCTCTGAGCTAGTGAGCCCTGCTGGGGTAGAGATAGGCATCCAGGTTTTAAGCTACTTCATACATAACAAATGCTTACCTTGACCTGCATTGCTCACCCTGAGATTTGTCTGCCCAGCTGCAGACCTGGAGAAGCACAGTAGTTCTCTGAAATTTCAGCCAGTGCCACAAGACCCAGCAACACGAGACAGGAGACCTGAAGGCATCCATATCATGACTGACCAAACCTTTCTGACCCACACCGCCACACACACCAAAACCCATATTGCCTAGAACTAAACAATGCCTTCTCTCTCTCTCTCTCTCTGGTCTCCTGTTTGGTGTCAGTTTTCTTGTATAAGCCACATATACATACCTCACAAATATTTATAACATATACTTGAATCACTATTTCCATCTGTTTGGTACATATTTAAACTTCTTAATACATAATTTGCCCTCTAACAAATAGCTTATAAATTAAAAGGCAGAGAACTACTGAACAGTTTTGTAAATTAATGCAGATAACTGAATGAAGATATTGGTATGAAGTGTGTCCTCACTGTATTACAAACTCTCATACTGGAAAGCATGCAATTTTAACAGTTAAGAATTAATTATACATTACATCTCTCCTAAAATGTGAAATAAAACCCAAAACTTTACTGCAAATCAATTAGGGAAGGCAGTCTCTGAAGTAGAGGAAGAGCTGCTTAACCCTTTTCATTCCCGTTCCTTTTTAAACAATTTCCCCAGCAATTTTCTCAATATGTATATATGTATGTATTATTTTATTGATTTATTTAGTATGTGTTTGGAAGGTAGCAACCCAAAGGATAGGAATAGCAGCCTAGGAAAATTGTAAGGAAAGCAGAAAGTGTCAGATTTAAGAATTCATTCCATTCATACCGCTGTGTTCTAAATTGCCCATTGCCGCTGCTACTTTGCATCAAGGAAGCAGGTCATCAAAGTTTTATTGCACATGTTTATATGCAACGTGTGGATAGACCCTTTCTCTGCTATTGATATCTGTACAAAAGAATCCTGCGAACAGCCAGAAAGTTGTCTCTGTGGTCAAAAAGGCACACTGCTGTCCAACTTTAGGATTATTCTCCCTTTTGAACTGTGGTGCCTGCAGCAATGCAAATGCAGGTGACTATAGAGCGTCCTTACATGTATCTGAAATTCAAGATTAACATATCTTTATTAAGTCAAGTACAATCCTCAGAGACATGCAAATGTTTGAGATCTCCAGATCTCTTATATCTAAAAAATGTCCCTTTTGCACGATCTTTGATCTGAAATTTGAAAACATGCCTGTTTTGCGAAATGAGCACTATGCTCTGTTAGTCATTTGCTCGGTTGGACCCAGCCACCATCAACTCAAAGTAAGATTTGCATATACCTAGTGTTCAAACTTTGTATTGGGTTGGAAAGGAAGACAAACTTCAGCTGTCTTGAAATAGCATGCAAGCCGTAGGTGCAAAAGCTCCCTGTTGTCCTTCCACAAAAGCTTGTCTCCTTGAAGGGTTGATTTTAAAAAGATAGCCACTGCTGCAACACAGAACCACTCAAATGTAGGGACAATACGTGGAAAGAGGAAGCTTCAGACACAAAGCTATCATTGCTGACTTCCATACACCCAGAACATGTTACTGTTTTATGACCATGGCTTATTATTTTAAATTCAGATCTTTGCAAGTCTTTCCAGTTAATGTAATATACGCTCACACTGTTATTGTTAATGACAGAGTCACCACACACAGCAAGGCTATTCTTTTGTTCATTCCCATCCAATCCTCAGGGATAAGATGCAGCATTCTTGTCTCTTTAAAGAGACTTGACAGAGTATTTTATGAAGGTTACAATGAGAGTAACGCTCTATTTCCTTCATGATGCACAAAAGCCCCAAAGAGAAGCCAGAACTCACAGCTTGGTGCATTAAACTATCAAGGATCTGGTTTTTACTTTTCTCAAAGGTTTTGGGGCTTGTGGACATGGCAGGGATGCACATTTTCCCCATTTGCAATGTCAGATTCATCAACACACTTTTTAAAATATAAATTTGCAAGTGAGCAAACAGATATTTGATTCCCGATGGTTCCTCCTCTCGTATTTTTTTCTGAAAATTCCACTTGGAAGTCCTGTTTGATGTTTCACAGTGTATACTCAACAGCAATGATTCCTTTATGGACACTTTTTAAATCAGGTTCTTAGGAAGCAAATAAATCCATTATTATTATTTCTTTTTTTAAATAAAGCATACTGTAAGGTAAAGGTAAAGGTTCCCCTTGACAATTTGTCCAGTTGTGTCCGACTCTAGGGGGCTCATCTCCGTTTCCAACCCATAGAGCTAGCGTTTGTCCGAAGACAATCCGTGGTCACGTGGCCAGCGCGACTAGACACGGAACGCCGTTACCTTCCCACTGTGGTGGTACCTATTTATCTACTCGCATTTTGCATGCTTTCGAACCGCTAGGTTGGCGGGAGCTGGGACAAGCGACGGGAGCTCACTCCGTTGCGTGGATTCGATCTTATGACTGCAGGTCTTTTGACCTTGCAGCACAGAGGCTTCTGCGGTTGAACCCGCAGCGCCACCACGTCCCTTATAGCATACTGTAATTTTTTGCTATTTCAGTTTCCTAACATTGGTGAGAATCCTGTCACTCTTTTCCATATCCACAATGAGTTCATTTTGCACCTGGTTGCCTAAATACACCAATTGTGTAATGAGTTGTTCACTATCCCCTTAGACACAAATAAGCCCTGTTGTTTTGAACCAGGCACTCTCTGGCTTGGATGACTGAAAACTGGAGATTGCTGGAGAATAGCAAAATGCTCCTACAGAGCAGTGATACTCTATCGTTATGAACAGAATTCTGGCTGTTGTAATTAAGTTTTGGCTTATCTTATTAGGCAGTCTGAGGAGAAAAGATTAGTCATTTGGATGGGTAATACAAATCCATCCATTATGTATCATCCTTCCATTCCTTCCACCATCCAAATACAGTTACTATCTTGTATTGACAGTAGGTTGCAGGCATACTGCTTCCTACTGAAAGAAAGAAAGAACCAGTCTCTTGAAAGTTATTTCAACACATTGAAATAGTTTTTCGACACATTGCCTGCAATTTACTCAGCAGATTATCTGAGATTATCAACATGATGGCTTTTGTCTGATCTATAAACCCATTTAGGCAATGCTACAACTTCCCATGAGGAAGAGATTTAGCATTTTGCCCTTTTATAGGGCTGAAGAAAGATGGGAGGTAAAAGCAGAAGATTATCTGTGAGGCATAACACACCAATATTGGAAAGAAGTGAAATATCAATGTTGTGCTTAAACTAGTGGTTTTCAAACAAGAGCCACTGCTGCCAACTCCTCCAAATCATGCAACAAGCATGCAATTTTCTCCTAGCACAGAAGTTTTATTAGTGTTGGTGTAACCCAAAGTGCTATTTGTGATCAGCTAAAGTAGTACTTGGATGCATAACATTTGCAAAAGTAACATACAGGTCTTTTTAGCCATCTAAATGGCTAACCATCTACAGTATGTGCACCCATTTCCTTGGCTGCTTGGTTTTAGAAGGCCCAGATTAGATGCAGTATTAATCATATGACTAATGTAGGGACGTGGTGGCGCTGTGGGTTAAACCGCAGAAGCCTCTGTGCTGCAAGGTCGGAAGACCAGCAGTCGTAAGATCGAATCCACATGATGGAGTGAGCTCCCGTTGCTTGTCCCAGCTCCTGCCAACCTAGCAGTTTGAAAGCATGTAAAAATGCAAGTAGATAAATAGGTACCACCACGGTGGGAAGGTAACGGTGTTCCGTGTCTAGTTGCGCTGGCCACGTGACCACGGAAACTGTCTATGGACAAACGCTGGCTCTATGGCTTGGAAACGGGGATGAGCACCACCCCCTAGAGCCGGACACGACTGGACTAAATGTTAAGGGGAACCTTTACCTTTACCTTAATGTATCCTTTATCCCATATACACAGCAATTCCACATGGCTCGATTCTGATTCTCTTTCAACATGTACGGTTGAGATTTTGGTGATCAATGTTGAGGCCACTCAACTCTATTTTTCTTTCTGATCTTCTTTCTTTCAGATTAGGCTATACATTTGCTAAATTGGTTTCCTGAACCAATGTCTGACTTGATGAGGTTCAATAGACTGAAACCGAGTCAACACAAAAAAGAGGCCCTGCAGATGGATGGCTCAGCTCTTTTGAAGATAGCTTTCAGCCTGCTCTGGATGAGTTGTACTGCCTCCAAAATGGAAAGTCTAGAAGCAATTTTAGAACTACCCTGGTGGTATCTACAGCACAAAGACTGGTCTACAATAACTAATAACCATTGTTAGGGTGCAAAGTTCCTTTCACCAGCTGCAACCTTTGCTGGGTGCACGTAGCACACATGCATACGTGACCACTGGAAATCAATGTATATGCCACTGCTTCAAAAACTGTTTGGAAATGTTGATTGGTGTAAAACACAGCTGCTAGATAAAGGGACCAGCTATATAGCATACCTGTGTGTGTGTGCTCGCGCGCACGTGGGTGGATGGATGGGTCTTAAAGAGCTTCATTGGCTATGAGTCCACTCTTAGACAGAATTCAATAGGCTAGTTTTGATCTCTTAAGGTCTATACAGCTTGGGAACCTAGGCATCTAAAGCACTTCACTTCCAACATAAATCTGCTGGAACCTTAAGATCACCTCTAAGGCTCATCGTAGGTGTCTTCTCTGAGGTTAGCCAGAGGACTGGGGAAAGGGTCTTCTGTATTGTGGACACTCTAGCAAGAGAGGCTTACCTGGCATCAAGCCATTTCTGGCACCAGATGAATACTGTGTTTCTTTCCTTCCCACATCATCTCACACTGGCCCTTTTAGTTTCACAGCTCTTTCTATCTTCCATTGTTGCACTTCTTCAGTAAGGTTTCAATTGCTTTATTATGCTGGTTAGGTTGGGGGGTGATATTTTGAAACCTGGGAGTTAGAAAACTGACACTGGGTAATAAAGATGTTCTCTCAATCAGGTCACTCATGTTACACTTACATTCCAGTAAACACAAGTGATCCAGAAAGAATTATCCAATGCTGGCAAACAGTTTTTTCTTCTCCTAAGCAGCTTTAGATTTCACAAAGGCAAGTACAGTATATCAGGAGTGCACTCTGCTGGCGCCCTGAAGTAAATACATCTTTTAAATATTTTCCTTTGACTAGAAACTTGTAAAGCACAGGGGACTAACTTAAAGGGTGCCCTCAACATATTATTTTATCTTTCAGCATATTGCTGTACCCCAAAACAAGCAGTCCAAGCTGGTGCATCTCAGACTCACATTCTCCTTCCAAAGCTGCAAAACTATTTCCAATAAGTGCAGGCTGAATTAAGGGACTAGAATGGGGGGGAATCATACATAATTCTCTAGGACTAACCTTTTCCACCCCAGTACTTCCATGTCTGTATAAAAATGAAATATATTTTTTCAGTTGGTACTTTCCTTTTCAAACATGCCAGGTTATATAACAGATGCTACCACACTGGATAACACCAATAAAATGTTTCTGTTTCAGTCCAAGAGAGCTTCTGCCATAATGGCCCACAAGGCGTCAAAACACTGCTTTCATAAAAAAAGAAGGGCAAAATCAACTTTCTCCTCTCTGTCAGTGGTTGTTTGTTCAAAAA
Source organism: Intellagama lesueurii (assembly GCA_037013535.1). Lineage (NCBI taxonomy): Eukaryota > Metazoa > Chordata > Lepidosauria > Squamata > Agamidae > Intellagama > Intellagama lesueurii. The sequence goes on from JBAJHW010000004.1 coordinate 203,272,838, forward strand.
AAGCTTATTATAATTGCTAGGCTGTTATTTCCCAAACTTGCATCTGACTGTTCTATCATCACAATAATCACAAGCCATTCATATTTCCACTTCTATATGTGCAGTTCAGGATAATGCTGAAAGAAGCCCTCTACATCTTTTTTTTTTTGGGGGGGGGGGATATTTTTGGGACTAGATCCCAATATCTGTGCAAGTCTTGCAATGCAACAGGGTGAAGAAATCTGCTAAAAGTGTCACCATAGGGGTGGGAAGGTGAAGAACAGAATTAGTGTCTGAAAGGTGCAGCAAGAATTTGTAGTTTTTGGAGTTGTAGCTGTGTTAAGTCTGTACAAAAAAAAAAGATATTGTGGCACTTTAAAGACTAACTGCTACATTTTAATGTAAACTTTTATAGATCATTGTCCACTTCTTCAGACATTTGTAAAGTGTTGCTCCTGAGAAAGGGAAACATTTAGACTCCACTTTGAAAGACAAAATGTCTGAAATCAGCGCTGCCTGTGGACTGGAGCAGAATGTCCTTCCAAGTAGGTACACAAAAAATCAAGCTGCAGATCACTGAAATGCAGAAACTTTAAAAGGCACATCTGCCTAAATTAGCTGAAAAAGGAAGAAAGTTCTTCGGTGTGCTGAATGCTGGTTGATGAGTTGGGGAGATTACAACATGGCTACTTCAATTTAGACTACATAACTATCAGGTTAATTAACTGTCAGGTGAGCATAAGTAAATAACTTATGCTGACACATGACAGCTAAGAATGTAAGAGCAGGCATGTTGAGTAAATCTAGGTTCCACTGAGTGCCTACTTTCTGTTTCCCAAAATGGCAAAACAGAAGCAGGGCATGATGAAGACAGATGCTGCCTGGCCCTAAGCAATTGATATTTGGCAGTACGTCACCTCTGCACACAGAGATTCCATATACCAGAATGGAAATGGGTGAGAATGGAAGTAGGATGCAGCACACCATGGCAAAGTTCATCTAGGTATTTCTCCTGCTAGAGAGGAAGTAACCAGTCCAATGTAATCAGCACCTCCTGAAAGACGCCTCGTGTGTTTTGGTGTGCAATGTGCAAAGCACAAATGCTCAAATTATACTAGCAGTCAAAGGAAGAGTCTATGGGGGAGCAGCAATTGAGACAATACAACAGGAAAATGGAAACTCAGAACCCTAATACAGAAGCAGCCAGTCTGAACACCACAGCAGGGAAGGGAGCAGATGGGTTGGCAAGACTAAGCCTCATCTTGTTTGCATTGTGCTTGCTGCTTGAGTGACCCACAGCACTACCCACCCACTTACCCAGAGCTTTCAGTGATAAGCAGTTCCACATGATTGTCAGTTGTGAGAGCAGAGTTTAAATAACCTTCTATGGATACTGGGCAGTACTAAATTGTATCCAAAAGCCAATGTTGTGGTCCTTTCACAGTTGATAATAATCAATAGCATCCATTTATGGAAATATAAAAAACTGATAATCAACATACACATAAAAGAGAGATTTATGCCATGACCCATTATGGGATGTAACAAAGCTACCTTGTACATAAAACTCATTACATTTCATTGTTAGAAAATATTATGACATTGCTTAGTTTCTCTAGCTGGTTTCCATGCAAATAATCTTCTGAGGAATGCTTGGAGAATATGTTACCTTCCAGAGGCTGCTGAACCTGAAACTCCAGTCATTCCTAGCCAGCATAAATCAATGGCAAGGGACAATATGATTTGCAGTACCAGGAGGTCATACCTCCCTCCAAGGCTTCCTTGGCATTTACAAGTAACCCAAAACTTACACATTTTCATTCTTTGTTGTCACATAGAGTCTTCCACAACAGGCTACCTATCTACCCTCAGCTGAAAATCAGTGAGTGACATATGGGTGGAGGGCAGTTATGATGCTGTGCTCATTCTGATTAGAAAGGTGGAAAATAAGGGAAATTTTCAGTTGGCTGTGGTGTTCTCTCTTTGGTCTCATTCTACTTGCCAACATGTAAAGATCTGAATGTTTTTCCTCTTGTGTGCCACTTCCACTATACTTCAATTTACAAATTACATTCAGGTATATCAAAGTCTTGAAAAGGGTCAGACATGTACTGCATGTGGTTGAATTAGAAACTTCATTATTAAGACTTTTTTAGAGTTACTCTTTCAGTTTTTTAAAAATCCATACCATTAATAACATGCAAAAGTGTATCCCATATTTTCAAAAGGACTTTGAGATTATTAAAAAAAAATACTCCATTTGAAAGATTCTTCCTTTTCTAATTTAATAGAAATAACCAAAACAAAGTGGTTTCCAAAACAATGCTTTTTAAAACTGTTCTAGTACAACTGCTACACCACATTCCAGAGCATTTAACAAGAAATATTTACAGGCTGCTAAATGTATTAAATAAACATGTAAAGGAAAAAAATGCCTTTATTACACACCAGCCAAACACACAAGAACTGAACAATTAGAAACGTTAACTTGTTAAAAAAATTAAATATTAATCAGAGAATACAATACCACAGAAACAGCACTTTTTTGAAGAATCAGTAAAGTTAACTATGTGCAAAAAGTACCAGTTTTAGTTACCAGAAAGAAAGACGGTTCGGGAATTGAACCTTTTGATTTGTATGTCTACATATAAAATTAAAACAGGCTTTAAATTGCACAAATCTTTATAGACCTGTTATATACATGTTTAATGGCATTTTGAATCAAATAAATGCCTACATCTGCAGGCCTTTAACATGCATCACCTTTTATTTTGAAGCTTAAGTTCACACTAAAGGGAATGCTGAAATAATGTATTCTATAAAATTCTTTGCATTTCCTTGTACAAAGTCACAAATCATTTTAAAAGAAAGCAGCTGCTCCTCAGCTTTAAAAAGCACTCAAGAGGCAGACTGCATTTTGTTATTGTAAATCAGCTACTTAATTAACAACCGAAATTCCATTTTTTCCAAACTATTTTGACTGAAATATTTTAAAAGAAGTAGAAGTAGGCATAACTGACAGAAAAGCTACAATGGATGGAGTTACTGCATATGCAACTTTGAAAAGGAAAAGTGGTGACCACATCTGACATCTTAAGTCTTATGCATTAGCCTGAAATATGTCTATGTAAATTGTGGCATATAAAGTTTTTAAAAAAGTACCTTCATTATTTACTCAAACACCTACTTTTTAAAAAAATATGTTAACTTTCCCCAATTTTTAAAATAAAATGCCACACTATAACTGCACACTTTATTTTTTTAAAAGCTAAACTTGGTGATACACACACAAAAACAATCCTATAAAATCACTATCTAAAGAAAAAGGATTCCTGCCATGCTAAACAGGCAACAGATAAAGCAGTTTTATTGCTTTTTCCTAGAGGGAGGAAGAAAAAGGGGAAAAATTTCAGCCTACATCCAGAACACTACATACTCAATTTCAACATATTGTTGCCATTGCCTATACTTAAATAGGACAGGCTAAAAAAATTAAATGCAACAGAATGGCAAATTGGGGTGATTTCTTCAAAAATATATGTTGGTTGCAGTGGCTTGCTGAAATGTTTATAAAACATTCCACTCATCTAGTGCTGATTATACTGACAATCAATGCCACATCAAATAGTATTAATGGGAATCTTTTCACATGAAAAAGGCTATCTACATTTCTACTTTTAAAAGCTAGGGGAAAACACCCTTTTTTGGGATAGTAATTCAGCCTTAATAGTATATGATAGGACACTTAATTCCAGGGCACAGTTAAGTAAGACCTGAACATACTTAGCTGGTTAAACTAACACTAATCACTAGTAATTACATGGCAGGGTACCTGCTGAGGTAATTGAGAAGTCCACAGTCAGCACGCTGTACACTTGTCGTCCTTCCTGTTTCAAAGCAAAACTGCCTTTTATCTTTGGATTAACTTAAACTTTCAGAACGTACATAACCAAGAAGAGAACTGAAGTTTTTTTTTTCTTTTGATTTTACAAGAACACTTAGAATCAGAGCTTAAAATTCAAATCAAGTGACAGAGTATGTTGGGATCACTTTAAACACAAGTTACATTGTAATTTATGCAGCACAGGTAAATCAATGTCACATGCAAAGAAAGCTCCACTGTCCACTACAAACCTGGTATCTAATTTAAAGTATGTTCTCTATCCCAGTATAGCTCAGTTATTGCACAAGATAGCAAAATAGTGGCTGCTTCTAAAACGTACAGGTGGCAGAGAAGTTGTTCTGCCTGAATACAATTTGTTAACATTGTGAGAATGTATGTAACCTGAAAAGGTCCCACAAAGTATATACGTGTAGCTCCTGTATCGTTTAGAAACAGAACCCCTTGCAATTTGTACAATTGGCCTAGAATTTCTGAATATTTACTACATTTCAGGTGAAGACAATCACATGGGAAAAGCAACCAAAAATCAACTTATTAGAAGGATATTTATTTATTTATTTTGTTGTTGCTGTTGTTTTCAAAAAGCATCCTTATGATATGAGAACATGACAATTTTCTCTCCTTTTACAATGACGTCTGCAAAGTTGCAATGCTGTAAAAATAAAAACCAAAGTCCAGATGTTAATTGTCACAGAGGGAGATCCTGCATGTAATTTGGTTAAATGGCTCAGAAGAATAGATACCTTTATAGGTAGCATGGAAACGAGGAATTAGCCTGACAAGATAATATAAAATTAAGTTGACAAGAATGCAGCTTTCAGGTTATATGGAAAACTAGGTTATAAAATGTTCTTCAAAGTACAGAAAACAGAAAGTCGGAATACTAAGGAAACTATACTATTTCAAAACTCATGGAACATATTCTCCCACTGAGACTAAAAAATATGATGCACAATCACGTTAAAATCCCACCCAATATTTAATTAAGGATTTTGTCCTGCACTTTTCTACTGACATTCAGTAATTTACCCAAAATGTCAGCTATATGTTCATATACAAGAAAGCCAACAGATTAAAGCAGGAAGAAATTCTTAGTTCATAATGCCATTCCCTCAAACTGGGCTGCACTGAAGATCTATATACAAGACCTTTCTAGCTTCACAATCCCATCTCTTCATACTGTGGTTGTGCAGATGTGCAATAATCCCCTATATTTCAAAACGGCATAGCCCACGTTCAGTGTTGTCTTCTCTTAGGAAGGAAAACGTGTCCCCAAAACTTTCTTCTACTGTTACTATGTTGACTTTTTATTTGAAAAAGTAATAACTGACCATTATGGCAACTATCCACTATATTCAAATATAAACAATTTAGAATTACTTCATCTGCTAGATAAAAACTTATTGAGAACATTTTATAAATCCTCAAATACTCTAAGTGCCATGCTAAAGATGGATGTAAGAAAGTGAATCCGAGCCATAAATATCTTTACCCACTTTTCACACCACAGGACTAGCTATTTTCTATCTGCACCTTCCGTCTGTATGCATAGAGAAAATGAGAACAGGCATTTGTATGAGAACTTTGTAGAGCATCATTGGGACAATACATTGTGCAACAGAAACTATTCATTTCTACAGTAGAGACCAATTACATTTCTCTGTACACTGTGAACTATTGGCCATGATGAATTATATTCATGCCACAGCAAAATTCACGGTTTGGTCACTTTAGTGTGGGTTGCATTTTTTTTTTAAACTGGTGTAACAATAAAAATTTTCTGTACAAGGGCCCAAAAACTGCATCATCAGGTGCTAGTCAATATAGACTAGCACCTGATAGCAAGCAAATATAGCTTTATAGCTATATTTATCTTTATAGCAAGCAAATAAAGAACACCTGTTTAACACTGAATTACAGTAATGCAGAGCTATTTCTCCTCTCAATGTTGCCATCAAAACAGAGTTAAAGAGCTTGCTTACATGCAGATTATCACAATGAGACTAGCCTGTTTTCATTATCTACCCTGAAATCACTTGTCCGATAAACTGCTCCATGCACTTTTTCTATTTTAAGGATGGACAAGTAACTCAGTCTCTGGGGCTCATTTTTCCTCTCTTAGGCATTTCATTTAAGCTGCTTCTGAAGAAAACTGAGTAGTTCTAACAAAATAATACAGAACCTCAAACTAGGAACAGTTTTTAGAAACAGAGCATATTACAAATCTGTCCTTGATTAGGGACATTAGTAAGAATACATATTAGCTTAAAAACAGCCCAGCAAATGTTGCTGTCTCAAAGGATTTACAGTACCATTATTTACAAATAAGACAGAGTGAATACAGGAAATTTTACACATTTGGTAGTTGACAAAACTACAGTTTGCTGATAGTGCTCTATCAGAAACATTACTAGGGAAGACTGGACAGTCACCAGTTCTCAATATCATAGTCTAATTCTGAAAGTTCTAAAATCTATATAACTTGTTTTGCAGCCATCATCCTGCCTTTTAAAGGGAGAAGAACAGGATTAATAAATTCCAAGATGATACTCATTTAAGTGTTCTGTGCATAGGACTTCCACGCAATGCCATGAATCCTACTGAAAAGCATTAATTGCAACCAGACTTAATGAGAAACATATGAAGAAATCTCACTTCTGCATTCTCCAATTCAAAATGATTTAATGATCAAGTTACAGTATTTCTACACAAGGTCAGCAAAAGAAAGCAGAACCTAGCTATTTGACCCAACACAGAATATGATATTTGCAATATCACTTAGATGAAACAATGAATAAAACAATCCAATTCACACTTAGGGGTGCATGAAGAGGATCTTGAGGAAGGTTTCTTGCAGTGTAAACTGCAGCCCAGTACGAAAGCAAAATATGACGGCCTTGGTCCACTCTTGCAAAAACAATTACTATGTAGTGATGAGAGTTCACTGTTTGTACAAATGTCATCTTATAAAAACTTGCTTCTTTATCAGTATTCACCCCCACACCTCTGCACATGAGAAATGAGGGAATGACAAATGAAAAGCAAAACACTAAAAAACCAAAACACAAAATCAAGAACAGAAGTTGAAAGCTTTTTCCCCTTTTGACAAGAATGTTTCTGTACAAATGCTTTTTGCAATCTAATACTGTCTGAACACTATCAGCTTCAATAAGATGGCCACTGAAGGCATGATAATATTCCAGGAACACTTAAATATGTTTCTTTTTACAATAGTTTAGGTCCATTTTAATCAGATTATTTTATATGCACTGGTCTCTCATCTGATTTTAGACGTTTTCTACGTGGCTGTATAAAATCTTCATCGGAGTCATCTGTCATTTCAGCATCATCCTCTTCCTGTTCAAATTCAGGTAAAGGTTGGAAGGTCCTGTCTGGGTAGATCTCTGTAAGTTTATCTTCAAAGTATAAGGCAACTGCCTTCCCTGCCTGTGCTACTTCAGAATCAGCCTGCAAAGTAAAAAGATAGCAACATTCACCCATTGGCAATGCACATCCTTTCAGCAAGTGTGCATGGTCTGAAACGCTTACCTTCAAATTAATCTCTTGTGTTTCTGCATAAACTTGAACAACTTTCATCATCTAAAAAGGATACCAGAGTCAAAAAAAAGGAAATTATAATCCCTTCTAAAGTCATGAGACCGCACAGGATTGGATGACTTACAGTCAGCCATACCAATTTATTTTTTAAAAAATTCACTGATGTATTATTGTAGTGACTCTTCATAAGGCCTTGTTATTGAATTTGCAGTATATGAATCTCAAGTTATGATATTGTTGCAGAAACTAATACCATGTAGAATAGGCTACTATACTTAGACATGTAGCAAACCTAACTACAAGTTGTGTCATAAATGCTGGGCAGCCATTTCCTCCAACAGGGCTCCAGTATTATTTACAATAAAGAACTCACTGTTTTCCTGTTGAGTCTTTTCTCACTTTGGTGGCCTCAACAGAACATCTTGAATATAGAACATAGGCCTGATTGTGTTGTAAATGTATCTACTGTTACAAGAAAAGAGGGAAGTATCCATCATTGATTTTGCTTCCTAGCCTAATAATAGCTGCATCTATCCCTCCTTAAGATCAACAGAAGTGTTGTTAGTTCACAGTGAATGGATTATCTATTACTTCAAACCAGCATGCTTTGAGAAACATAACTCTTCCACCTCACCTGTTAAAACTTAATTTAAAATGTTGAGCCTGAACTGTTTTCAAACAGTTTATCATGTGTACAGTGACTTATTCCTTTTTGGTATTAAAATATTTTACCCTTCTTATATCTTAAAATAAAAAGAGAACATATAATATGTAATTGTTCCAAAAAAAACCTCTGGTGAGGAAATAAATACTATTTAATATACCTTAAAACAAGTGAAACTATGAAGTGAAGAGCACCATGAAGATCTGTCCCATTCCCTTCACGCCACAAACATCCATGAAAAAGGAATTCAATGCTATACACTACTATCCCTGAAATCACCAGGATTTGCTTCTCGTTAAGCACACATGTGACTCTGCTATAAATCTGGTTTTGGAACAAACTGTTTTAAACTTGAAGATGATAGAACAGGGGTCTAGACAGTCATACAGACATAATGAAATCAATGGGATTTGTGAACCACGATGAACAAGCTGCATTTCTCCAACTGGTCTACTTAAAGTATAAAGGCCACGTTATTTGTGTTTTTAAAAAACCTCTGTATATAAAAGGCCCAGAAGCAGGAAACCTCCCACGTTCATTTTAAGTTTCTGATTAAATTAAGCTATAGGCCCTATTTGGGGTTTACATCAATACTGATCTACAGAGTTTATATTCATATTGATGATCTATGTAATGTCTCTTTTCTACATGCCTAAATGCTTAGTTTTAGCAGGAGAGAACGTTCTTATTTGGATTGACCTGAAGCAGTTAAGATGGGCTTTCTTTTTTTCTTCAATTTATATATCATCTCATTAGTGTAAGCTTTGCAATTAGGAATATGAGCAAAGCTTTCAATTATAAACAAAATCCATCAGACTACTTTTTTAAATGAAGGGCTTTCAAGCTATTTAGTTTTTTAGTTATTTTGGGGACCCGAGAGCAAGTGAGAGCAGCCTTGTCAGATTAGACAGAAGGTCCATCTATGGCCTGTATCATGATTTAAACAGTGGTTGGTCCAACACTAGCAAGATTCTCCAAAGAAGGGAAGAGGGCAATAGTTCACTTCAGTTGTATATTCTTCTAATCTGAATTCAGAAGTATACTGCCTTAGTGGAGGCTCCATGTAAGATGCCACTGATAGCTTTAACCTCTTTAAATTTGTCTAGACATTCTTAAGAAAGGATTTATTCTGTATTACTACTTTTCACAATTCGTGATTTAAAGAAATATAGAAAATTTTTAGTTTAATTCAAATATATCTGCACTATGTGGATGGATCATGTATTTAATTCATTAGTTGTTTCTGATTTTATTAATGATGTTGTATGTTTTATCTTGCTTTTAATGTTTTCCACTTGTCACATAAATCACTCTCACAGGAACTAGAGTCAACAAGTTTTATCATTTCTGGTAACTCAGACTAGGTACAATGTGATAGTACGGGGCAGCTTACTCCACTGAACAACCCAAGTGAGTTTAAATCATAGCTTGCTATACAGTTATACAAGAAATACCACTGTTTTCCCCAGGCAGCCATTCCAAATTCAGTGACATTAGATTTAAAAATAGAATGCTGAAGAAAAAGAATTGTCATAATCAGATTTATAAATCTCAACTGTCCACAGGGCGGCATACAAATGTATATTGATGGGGCATGAAAACAAATTAGGAGTCTGAATATGAATGGGCTCCTGCATCTACAATTTAATGCAAGTAAGCACCGCTCGTGTGTGATACACTTTAAAAGAGAGTAGCAGTATATATATTTTGTCCCCATGTTGTTAAGATAGCTGTGTATATAAAAAGGGTCATTTATATTAATAGTATTGCACAAAACAGGGAAGTATGTGCTGCAAAACTAAGCTTTGTGTCCCAGTGCAAATGGTAATAATTTATAGTTTTGTGCCTCTGAACACAGGAATATACTCTACACTTATCATACACATAAAGCAACTGTGACTCAGATCTGTGTGAAGTTGCAGAATAAGACTGTTGCATTAACAAAAGAAATTCTGCAGCCTGGAAGATTACATACTTCATTAAACCTTTCACAGTTCTTGAAGATCAGCCGTACATCTGCCACAAAATCTTCAGGTGTCTGGTAGTGCTGGGAATGCTTCTTTTGTAGTTTCTTTTTTACTGTAGATAAATCCATTGGTTTCTTTATTATTTTATAATAGTTTGGTATCTGTTGAGGGAAAATGCAGTTGCGTTATAAGACAGTAAAATTAAAGCATATCTGAAGTAGTTAAATATTCTCTTCTTGGGACTAGCTTTATTTTTATTTTTCCTCTGAAATCTCAGAGAACAGAAGTGCTGATTTGGGGTGTGTGTGTGAAATCTATAGATATGATAAGCTCTTCATTCAATCAATTAGTCAAAGGAGTTTATGAACAGATGAACTACTCAGAACTGTGGACTGCAAAATAATATGCATATTGGCTTTCGTCCATGTGTCACAACAGTATGCTTGTTATTCCTAATTTAGGCCCATTGTAAGTAAAAAAAAAGTTATTATTTCTAAGGTAATATGAATAAAATGACTCACCGAAGCTGGGACTGGCTCTTGGAATTCAATGCTCAGCTCATGACAATATAGATAAAGCAGGAGGCGCTCACATTTCTTGCAGAGGAAAAATAAATCCAATGAATTTTGTTTCATTCAAAGAGAATGCATTTTACTTAACTAATTTCATATTTACACTGTAATTCTAATGAAAATGAAAAAATATGCTGTAATGTCCATGAATATAAGAATAAGATATAAGAATAAGATATAAGACAGCCAGAGGGGGGCTGGGTGAGTGGATAAGGTATGGTGAAAAGTCTCCTTGCAGCAAAATAGGATTCTAGCATCTCTAAAGTAGGCAACAGTGAGCCCACTGAATCTCTTGAATCCCATAGTCAAAGAGACTATGGTATGTTTCTGGGTTAAAACTTAAGAGGCCTTTCCTGGAGGGGCAATCTCAGAATGTGGTAGGGTTTAATATCTTGGCCATTAGCCTGTGATGTCCCCTTGCGATTTTTGGCCCCCATGCTATTAAACATATACATGAAACTGCAGCCAGAGGTTGCCTGGAGTTTTGGAGTTCAGTGCCACCAGTAAATAGATGACACACAACTGTACCTCTCCTTTCCACCCACCTTTTAAAGAACTTGTTCCAATTCTAAAACAGTGTGTGCCATCAGTAATGGATTGGATGAGGGCAAACATACTGAAACTTAATCTAGACCAGTCAGAGGTGCTCCTGGTCAACCAAAAGGCAGATCAGAGAATAAGTATTCAACTTGTGCTGGATGTGGTTACACTCCCCCTTGAAAACCCAGGCTTATAAAGACAGCCAGCTTGGACATACTCCTGGACTCATGGCTGACTCATCTCTAAGCTTCAATGCTCAGATCTCAGCGATGGACAGGAGTGTATCTGCATAATTAAAACTGGTGAGCCTGTTGCATCCATTTTTCTAGATTTCTGATTTGACTGTGGTGACATTTGCCTTAGTTACATCCCTTCTGGATTATTATAACACACTACAAGAGGCCGCCTTTGAAGATGGTTCTGAACCTACAACTGGTCCAAAATGCTGCAGCCTGGCTGCTGATCAGGGTTGTTTATAAGGAGCATGTAATAGCTTCACTGGCTGCTGCTCTGTTTCCAGGCTCAATTCAAAATGCTGGTCATGACTTACAAAGCCCTATATGGCTTGAGTCCATATAAAGAGCCGTATCTCTCCATACAAGACTTCTCAGCCTTCTTTTTGGGAGTCAATCCATCTCACACTTGATCTTCCTCTTTTCCTGCTGCCTTCAACCTTTCCCAGCATTATTGCCATTTCCAGAGAATCTGCCTTCTCATGATATGCTCAAAACAGCACAGCCTCATTTTCAACATTTTTGCCTCCAGAGATACTTCAGGCTTGATTTGATCTAGGACCCACTTGTTTGTCTTTCTGGCAGTCCAGGGTATCAGCAAAGCTCTCCTCCAGCCCCACATTTCAAATGAATTAATTTTTTTCCTGTCAGCTTTCTTAACTGTCCAGCTTTCACACTCATACATAGTGATTGGAAATATGATAGTATGGATAATCTTGTCCTTCATCTGCAGTGATGCACCCTTACACTTGAGGATCTTTTCTAGTTCCTTCATTGCTGCCCTTCTAAATCTCAGTATTCTTCTGATTTCTCGGCTGCTGTCTCCATTTCGATTGATGATTGACCCAAGTTATACAAAATCTCTAAACATTTCAATTTCTTCATTGTCAACATCAAAGTTGTGTATTTCCTCTGTAGTTATGATTTTAGTCTTCTTGATGTTCAATTGCAGTTCTGCTTTGGCACTCCCTTCTTTCACTTTCACTAAAAGTCACTTCAAGTCATTGTTGCTTTCTACCAATCAGATTGTGTCATTCGCGTATCTTCAATTATTGATGTTTCTTGCACCAATTTTCATTCCTCATTCATCTGAATCTCGTCTGGCTTTCTGTATGATATGCTCTGCATACAAATACCTCATTTTTATTTTTCATAAGAATTTGCGTGTCCAAGCACACTGCTTCAGATGAGTCATGTTCTTGGACACATGAAAGCTTATGAAAAATAAAAACAGTCTTAAAGGTTTCTATGAGACCTCTGGTTTCTCTTTTGCTACAATTGACTAACAGAGCTACTGTCAGGATTATTTCATATTCAAGTCCTGAGTGCTTAATTTGTCCTGTTTATTCTTGTCCAAATAATCTTGATTTTAGAAACCTTCATTGTACTCCAAGTCAGCTCTTCAAGTTTAAAACATTTCAACTTCTTAAGGTATGGGTTGGGGAGAAAAAGGTTTTACACGCACAGACACAAACCAGATACTTTCCGCTGTTCTTTACAAATGAAATTGACACAGACTCTACCTTTTTTATTCTGAAAAGTCAAGACAGCAGCAAACATGTCTCCCTTTCCACAAAGTATACTCTTCAGATAATTCCATGCAACAAACCAAAGCAGTCAAGAACATGGATGTTATGGGGCAGGGTGGGGGTGGGGACACTGTCCCAAGTTAGCAAAATTTTTTACTCAAGGTCACATAGTATCCAGGATCCAAAAGGACATTTGTGCTCATGAACTGCTTCTATGAGCAGAACCAAACTATTCCTGCCTTGTCTCTGCAAATCACTATGCACTTCAAAACCCATTCTGCAGGGTTGGAAAGCTCTCTACACCTGGTTTTCAGGAAATACAAATGGATGCAGAGGGTGCGTGGGGAAGAACATCTTGTTATGATAATGGCCAAGCACTACTGTGATACAGGATTTAGGCCAGTGCTTGTATATTTTACCAGTTTTCTTTCAAAAAATTAAGTTCAAGGCAACTATTAATAATCATTAAAATAAATACTACTCATCAATGAAAGCCAAACCATAAACATTCTAGCTGTTATGGAGAATTCTCTTTTCAGGAAAATCCATATTCTTCAAATGAACATGTGATATATTCAGTATAATCCAGTAATTCAAATGATTTCGCCAACAGTTTCAACATGCAGTTTTCTGTGGTGAGAATACACTAGTTTCAACAAGCATATTTGTAACTCAAAGAAGTGCAAAACAACATGAATATATGAACATGTTAGATTACAATTGTAATCCTGTGGTTCCTGAGAGGAAGTCCAAGAGGCCCTATGATTTTGAATTATTTTCTCTTACACCTGCAAAGACATAAGTCTACAGACAGATACAGTCTGCCCCAGGAAGCCTCCTCTGTGGGAGTGGTGCTTCTCCAACCACATAGAGGGCATAAAGGAGACGTTTTGAAACAAGTTAAGGGGGAGGGGAGGTCCTGAATCCATAGGATCCAGAGTTCTCCCATTCCCCTCCTCTGGATAAGAGGAAAACTGCATTGGAGTTTCCATAGTTCATTTTCTGTCTCATAGAGAACAGGGAGAAGGAATATTCCCTCCTTCCCCATGGCTATCCTCCACATCTTTTACCCTACTAGCCAAAATGTGATAGGGCACACGAAGTGAGAGTTTAGCCAGATCCTCTTTCTCCTGTTTGACTGGTCTTCTACCAGAAATTAAAGAGCTTTCCAGAAGTCTCATGTACCACAGCTTACAGAGGATTGCAGTGGAGCCATAAAGGTGAAAATGACCTGCCACTCAGGCCAGTCTCAAATAGTAATGGTGTTTTCTGTCGTGCCACTGGAACATATATATACAGACCATTCTAGGGAGAACTACCTGCCGATATAGAGAAGGAAGAAGGGAATATACCTGAGAAAATGGAACAAAAGCGGACGTAATAGAAAATTTAGAGGGTGAAGGGTAAGAAACACAGGAGGGAAAACAGCTCCTCTTGACTTCTTAAAGTCATATTCTGAGGTGGCACAAAGCACAGCTGATCTAAGCATGGTACCAGAAATAAACCTATACAGAATTTAAAATAAACTGCAGATAAGACTTACCTAGGATTAATTAAAATCTTTAGCACTGATTAAAACTGTCCATGTAAAGCAAATAGTAGAGCAAAAAGAAAGACACAAGCATTTTGGCAATCTGGATTTCAGAGAAAGATAAGAACAACTCCAGACACCTACCCTTTGATCGACAGGACTCAAACCTTGGGCAGTTTTCCCCTTCTTACTATGCTGCATGTTGTCACAATCATATTCTACTTCAGGTTTACTAAGATCTCGGCAAAATGTACATATCCATTCTCCACTAGAACAGGAAAAAAATAACGAATGCATACATTCAGGCCAAAAAGTATACCTTGGCTTGTAAAAATCTCCAAGCAGAACACTGGTATTTTTAACTGATATTAATCCAATTATGAAAATTATCAACATTTCTCTGTGAATGTTTCTCAGCACTGATACTATTTTACAATATGCATAACATTCTGCACTTGCAGTCTTACTCCATGGTCTACAGCATGATCGCCATCAACACTAGTATCTCAATCACTGTAGATTTTTCCTCCTAGAAACTAGGAATACTGGAGGTCTAGTAATGGAAATTTATACCCAATGTCAGAAATCTTATAAATTCTGGCGTAACTTAAAGTTCTGCCATCAAAAGTGCACCTGACATGACATCCAAGCAACCAGCATTGCCTAATTAAATTGCATAATCAATCCTGCAGCTCCCATTTTGCCTATTGTGTGGAACACATGTAGAAATGCTTCATGAATAGCACTAGTTTTAGAATAGGTAGCCATGTTAGTCTGTATTAGCATATCAGACAAAAAGAAAAGAAAAAAAGAAAAGAAGATGAAAATATTGTGTCACCTTAAAAACTTCCTCAGGTCTGAGGGAAGTGGATTGACCATGAAAGCTCACATTAAAATATAGCAGTTAGTCTTTAAAGTGCGACAATCTTTTTGTCTTCTTTATTTTATTTTTCACTTTTCTTTCGTTTTTCCTAATATGAATAGCACTGCCACCATACTGTACTTTTCCTTAATGCTGCACTTTTGCTTTGTGCACATGGAGCTACACAACAGGATTTCAGCCAATTAATAAAAATGAAACAGAAACAATTATTGGGTTGTGAACCTGGTCATTAAAGTCTTGAGTTCCTCTAATGCCCCAGTTTACCGATTATTTCACCTCACCCAAGAGTCCTTCTGATATACTTTGCTGTGTGCAATTTAACGCAACAGCAGGGTCTGCTAGTTTTCCCACAGGACTGCAAGGTATATGTTTGGTGAGGCTGCCTGTCAATGGATGCCACTGATGGATACCTATGTTTGTAAATAACCATATTAAATAACCTTACCAAACTCATGTTGTGTAGAACACTGATACGTTTTCATACCTTGGAAAACTGAGGAGGGTGGGTACATGACATGTGAGGTGGAAAACCTTTGGGCACTTTTCACAACATAATAGATCTCCTCCATTTTGGCACACAGCACACCAGTCTTCATTAGGGTCATCATCTTTGTTGTTCCCTTCTCCTCCAGTCCTAGCAGATCGATGCATAAGGCTACGCACTGGAGATTTGCCATTTACAAGACCATGTCCAGACTGTTTGCAGCTTTCATTCAAGTCCGCTGGTTCAGTTTTTACATGGTTTTCTATACTTCCCAGTGTTTCTAATTCACTTTCCAGATGCAAGTTTGTAGAAAGTGGTGGTGTCAAGCTGCTCTCAGGACTGCTAAGCTAAAATAAAAGGATAAAAAGAAAAGCTAACTGAATTTCCCTGGATGGGGATCTCTCCTTCCATCTTTCCATCCCTCAGGTCCTTGCTTCTCAGCCACTGCCTACTTTTTTGACTACAATATATCTAGACTCTCCATCATTTAGCCCCTGGCTCTTTTCACACACACCTCAGTTCTTTCAAAAGTTCATACTGACCTTTCCTCCATATCTGATTACTACAGACTGTAAACATTTGATGAGAATACATTTAGAAAAACCTGAAGTGAGGAGACGACTGTCAATCTTCAATATACTATGTACATATGAATGTACATGGGGGGGCTCATTCCCCATTGGCTCGTAAAGGCTGAAGCATTTTGTAATAAGGGACTTATCCTAAACTGAGCAACGTGCTAGGGAACAAGTACCAATGACTCTGTTTAGCTCCTATGCAGATAGTACAGTAGAACCACAGGATCTGCACCCACTTTCACTTATCCACTGCCTGAAAACATTACCGTGTTTTCCCGAAAATAAGACAGGGTCTTATGTTAATTTTTGCTCCAAAAAACGCATTAGGGCTTCTTTTCAGGGGATGTTTTATTTTTTCATGTACAACAATCTACATTTATTCAAATACAGTCATGTCATCTTCTTCTGGTTGCTGCACAATGCTGCACAATGGTGGAGGGCGGGGTTTCACTTGTTGTTTAGTCGTTAAGTCGTGTGTGACTCTTCGTGACCCCATGGACCAAAGCACGCCAGGCCCTCAGTCTTCCACTGCCTCCCGGAGTTGGTAGCTTCAATGACACTGTCCAACCATCTCGTCCTCTGTCGTCCCCTTCTCCTCTTGCCCTCACACTTTCCCAACATCAGGGTCTTTTCCAGGTCTTTTCTCTTCTCATGAGATGGCCAAAGTATTGGAGCCTCAGCTTCAGGATCTGTCCTTCCAGTGAGCACTCAGGGTTGATTTCCTTCAAAATGGATAGGTTTGTTCTCCTTGCAGTCCAGGGGACTCTCAAGAGTCTCCTCCAGCACCACAATTCAAAAGCATCAATTCCTCGGCGGTCAGCCTTCTTTATGGTCCAGCTCTCACTTCCATACATCGCTACTGGAAAAACCATAGCTTTGACTATGCGGACCTTTGTCGGCAAGGTGATGTCTCTGCTTTTTAGGATGCTGTCTAGGTTTGTCATCGCTTTCCTCCCAATTAATTTCTCAGGAGATAGATAAGGTGGTCAGGCACTCCCATTTCTTTAAGGACTTGCCATAGTTTGCTGTGGTCCACACAGTCAAAGGCTTTTGCGTAGTCAATGAAGCAGAAGTAGATGTTTTTCTGGAACTCTCTGGCTTTTTCCATAATCCAGCGCATGTTAGCAATTTGGTCTCCAGTTCCTCTGCCCCTTCGAAATCCAGCTTGTACTTCTGGGAGTTCTCGGTCCACATACTGCTGAAGCCTTCCTTGTAGGATTTTGAGCATAACCTTGCTAGCGTGTGAAATGAGTGCAATTGTACGGTAGTTGGAGCATTCTTTGACACTGCCCTTCTTTGGGATTGGGATGTAGACTGATCTTTTCCAATCCTCTGGCCACTGCTGAGTTTTCCAAACTTGCTGGCATATTGAGTGTAGCACCTTAACAGCGTCATCTTTTAAGATTGTAAATAGTTCAACTGGAATGCCATCACCTCCACTGGCCTTGTTGTTAGCCATGCTTTCTAAGGCCCACTTGACTTCACTCTCCAGGATGTCTGGCTCAAGGTCAGCAACCACACTATCTGGGTTGTCTGGGACATCCCGATCTTTCTGGTATAATTCCTCTGTGTATTCTTGCCACCTCTTCTTGATGTCTTCTGCTTCTGTGAGCTCCCTACCATTTTTGTCCTTTATCATGTCCATCTTTGCACAAAAGGTTCCCTTAATATCTCCAATTTTCTTGAACAGATCTCTGGTTTTTCCATTTCTATTCTTTTCCTCTATTTCTTTGCACTGTTCATTTAAGACGTCCCTCTTGTCTCTCCTTGCTATTCTTTGGAAGTCTGCATTCCATTTTCTGTAACTTTCCCTATCTCCCTTGCATTTGGTTTCCCTTCTCTTCTCTGCTATTTGTAAGGCCTCGTTGGACAGCCACTTTGCTTTCTTGCATTTCCTTTTCTTTGGGATGGTTTTTGTTGCTGCCTCCTGTACAATGTTACAAGCCTCCATCCATAGTTCTTCAGGCACTCTGTCCACCAAATCTAGTTCCTTAAATCTGTTCTTCACTTCCACTGTGTATTCAAAAGGGATTTGGTTTAGATTATACCTGACTAGCCCAGTGGTTTTTCCTACTTTCTTCAGTTTAAGCTTGAGTTTTGCTATAAGAAGCTGATGATCAGAGCCACAATCAGCTTCAGGTCTTGTTTTTGCTGGCTGTATAGAGCTTCTCCATCTTTGGTTGCACAGAACATCATCAATCTCATTTCGGTACTGCCCATCTGGTGATGTCCATGTGTAGAGTCGCCTCTTGTGTTGTTGGAAAAGAGTGTTTGTGATGACCAGCTTGTTCTCTTGACAAAACTCTATTAGCCTTTGCCCTGCTTCGTTTTGAACTCCAAGGCCAAACTTACCTGTTGTTCCTTTTATCTCTTGACTCCTGACTTTAGCATTCCAATCCCCTATAACGAGAAGAACATCTTTCTTTGGTGTCAGTTCTAGAAGGTGTTGTAAGTCTTCATAGAATTGGTCAATTTCAGCCTCTTCAGCATTGGTGGTTGGTGCATAAACTTGGATTACTGTGATGTTGAAAGGTCTGCCTTGGATTCATATTGAAATCATTCTATCATTTTTTAGATTATATCCCAGTACAGCTTTTCCCACTCTTTTGTTGACTATGAGGGCTACTCCATTTCTTCTACGGGATTCTTGCCCACAATAGTAGATATGATAGTCGTCTGAATTGAATTCACCCATTCCCGTCCATTTTAGTTCACTGACGCCCAGGATGTCAATGTTTATTCTTGCCATCTCCTGTTTGACCACATCCAGCTTACCAAGGTTCATAGATCTTACATTCCAGGTTCCTAGGCAGTATTTTTCTTTGCAGCATCGGACTTTCCTTTCACTTCCAGGCACGTCCACAGCTGAGCGTCCTTTCGGCTTTGGCCCAACCACTTCATTAGCTCTGGAGCTACTTGTACTTGTCCTCCGCTCTTCCTCAGTAGCATGTTGGACGCCTTCCGACCTGAGGGGCTCATCTTCCTGCGTCATACCTTTTAGCCTTTTGTTTCTGTTCATGGAGTTTTCTTGGCAAAGATACTGGAGTGGCTTGCCAGTTCCTGCTCCAGGTGGGTTGCATTTAGTCAGAACTCTCCACTATGACCTGTCCGTCTTGCGTGTCCCTGCACAGCATAGCCCATAGCTTCTCTGAATTACTCAAGCCCCTTCGCCACGACAAGGCAGCAATTCGTGAAGGGGGGGGGTTTCACTTACCTGGGGATTATTTTTGGGGTAGGGCTTATATTACGATCATCCTGAAAAATCACACTAGGGCTTATTTTCAGGTTAGGTCTTATTTTCGGGGAAACAGTAAATAAAATCCCCCAGAAATATGTGCTTACAAGGTGTATTACCAGAAAGGGCCACTAGAGGGAATCAGAAACTGCTATATATAGTGTTTCTATACCCGCACTTTTGGGCATCTGAGGGGGGGAGGCTTGGAACTGATCCCCTGTAGATACCATGGTCCTACTGTACTGCTTCCACTGTATTTTCTCCTTTGAGTCCCAGTGTGACTCCCCACACCCCTGAAAAAATTCATTAAAAAGAAAATTGCACCCTCAGAAGTTTCGAGGCATACATTTTGCCATTTAAGCAACTTCCTCTATTTTATTCCAGTTTTTAAAAGGCCCTTTTTTGAAAACTAGAGGTGATAGGCCATCACTTGCCATTTCTACAAAAGGCATTTTAAGGTCTAAAACAAGCCAAGAAAGGCAACGTTTTGTTCATATGTCCACCTGTGTCCCCCAAGAGCCTTCACAATGGGTCTACAATTTGCCATTGTAGAGGACAAATTTTAAGGAGTGTTAGAAACAGCTGTCTCAAACGGGTCAGACTCTCTAAGGTCCAAAGAGGGGAAAGAGAACATCTTTCTAGCATACCTTAAAAATTCTTATCCTTAGATATAAGGAATCATGGTACAATATACAGTAAGAGTCTTACCATGCAGGCACTCCGTCTACCATCCTCTGTTTTTTCTTGTTTTACCGGCCCTGAAAAACTGCATACCTCTTCTTCAGTGCCAGGCTCTTGCTTAACTTTCACATGGTCAGGCTTGAAACTAATATTGTTCTTCTCAACAGTTCTGCCAGAGGAACCACAGCTGTAAAAAAGGCAAATCTGAATCGCACCTCAAAATAACCTTCCATTATATTTCTGAGAATCACACATTCCTCATAACACAGTGAAAGCTAACTGCAAAAGCACTTCATTGTAAAGTACTGTAACTCAAATTTGTCATTATAGCTACAAAAATCACTCTATACTTAACGTGAAATAATTGTCATAGTATTCTACCACATACAAACTGAAGTCAGGTATGAAGAATCTTGGAGATATACAAGCTGTTCAAATGTCAGAAAAAATGGTTAAATTGTTGCAATTTACACAATCTGTTCAGAGGAATAATGGCTTACAATTATTTTTGTAATCATTTTTGCTGACAACAAACGCCTTCAAGATTTTTATTTCAAGGTTGAATTTATTTGAAATATTCAAGTACATACATTCCTACAGAGAGCTGAAGGCAACTCCATTTGCCTCAATTTATCCTCAAAACAATCTTGTGAGATTCATCAAGCTGAGAGGTCATGAAGTAGTTGAAGTAGTTAAACCCAGGTCCATTCTAACCATTACACTATACTGTAGAAAGCTGGGGACTGAGTCCATTGTCTCATTATCAGAAAGTGAAAAAGAAAGCATAAGAGTTTTTTCAAGTTGTTCATGAGGCATAAGGCTAAACAGTTCAACATCATGACTACAAACAGGTATCTGCATCAGCCTCCTCCCTCCCTCCTTTATCCTCCACATGTCCACAAGGAGAAGATTAAAAGCTTTTCCTTCCTCTTTTAACCCAGAATTCCTCATTACATCTAAACTCAGAAATGACAAACGACGTAAACTAACTAGGTTCTCCAAATCTTGAGAAGGGACGGGGAAACAGAAGTTCCGGTACTGGACTGCCCCTTACTTTGAGAAAGACTTTGGAAATTATATAATATTCAGTGATATCAGAGTCAGAAGCAGTTACATGTTTTCTGACATTCAGATCTAGTTACGACTAAAGAATTATTTTTAAACATCAGTAAGCTGATCCTCTTGTATAGTTTCTGCATACTTATAAGCCATGAATCCTTATCACATCACATTCCTTTTTATGTGATTTTCCAATTAATGACATTATTGGTGCTTTAGGTATCCTGGTTTATAATCTCCAACTGCAGTATTTCCTTATCAGATCAAAATAGCTACTGCATCTATTTTTGCTCCTCTGGCCTTCTTTTTGCTGCAATTCCCAGGTTAGACAGTTAAAGAAAGTATTTATTCTCTATTAGGTAACACACTCTGAGTGGAGTTCTCTTTTGGAAGAAAATGTGAATTAGTTGATACAAAATTTTCTTGTACACATCTTATTAGATTTGCTAACTGCGCAGCTATTCAATATAAGCAGAATCTGTGTCATTGTAAAAACACTGACAAAAATGGGCTCTGCAGCAGTACACATGCCTGGCACAAGACTGACACCATAGAACATTGGAACCCTCCATCTTATGAAACATTGACCTAGTACAGAATGCAACTTCAGCACTGTCCCAACTAGAGATGGGCATGAACCATGCTTCGGTGGTTCAGTGCAGTGCCCGCACAGGTGTTCTGCAGGACAGGCGCACTTCCCTCCCCGCCTCCTCCAGGTGATCACACACTCACTGACAGCAGCGTGCTTCGCTCCCCCACTCCTCTGAGCAATTGCCCACTCAGCAGCAACAGTGTGCTTCCCTCCTCTGCCTCCTACGGCAGATATCCACTCAGAGGCAATGCTGCAGGCTGCCCTGCCCCACCACATCGTCTGAGTGCAACTGCCAGAGGAAGTGGAAGAGGGAAGCACGCTGCTACCGTTGAGTAGGCAATCGCCTTGAGGAGGCAGGGGAGGGAAGTATGCAGCACCCACAGAACACCTGTGCGGGTGCCACACCAAAACGCAATTTGTGCTCATCTCTACTCCCAATCTTAAATGGCAAAAGATTTTGTCTAAAAGATTAAGCGAAACTTTACATGCACAATGTGTAAACTGCTAAATGAGCACAAAGGGGCGGTATCAAGCTTTCCTCCTTTTACAGTGCAGAAGTTAGAATGATAGCCTTAACTTTTTATTTCATTGTTTTCTGGTACATGAGCGCATTTGTAAAGTTTATTTCTCTCTTAAACTGGGACTTTCTGTACCTAAGCAATACATTCAAAGGTTCTGTAAATATCCACAAGACTTTGGCAGCTGTTTTAGAAATTATTTAACTTACCTGCCTCTACTCCCTGTGCTGGAGGTACTAGGTGGCCTCACAGGGGTATGTGAATTGGATAAACCTAAAGCAAGACAAATCAGTGTTTAATACTAACAGCATAAACTATATAACTACTTATCAACATCATTATAAATCACATTATATACATGAATGCAGTAGTGCACTCCTAATTATATAGTGGAGATACAAACTTCCTTTACCTAACAACACTTCACTTTGATAAATACTTCAATATTAGTCTCACAACATTTCCTCTAATCTCAGAAATTATTTCATTTAATATAAATCTTTCAGGTTCCAATGACCCTCTAACTGCAAGCTTTTTCTAACAACCACTCCAATGAAAACCATACTAAATATTCTGGGAAGCAAAACATATACCTTTTACATTTTAAAATATGCTACATAACTAAAGACAAGGACCACTGATGGCAAAGTATTAATTGCACATATATATGATGCTTTCAACCCCTTGACGGATTGCTGCCTTGTCGTGGCGAAGGGGCTTGAGTAATTCAGAGAAGCTATGGGCTATGCTGTGCAGGGACACCCAAAACGGACAAGTCATAGTGGAGAGTTCTGACTAAACGCGATCCACCTGGAGCAGGAACTGGCAAGCCACTCCAGTATCTTTGCCAAGAAAACTCCATGGACAGAAACAAAAGGCTAAAAGATATGACACTCAGTAGCATGTTGGACGCCTTCCGACCTGAGGGGCTAAGAAGATGAGCCCCTCAGGTCGGAAGGCGTCCAACATGCTACTGAGGAAGAGCAGAGGACAAGGACAAGTAGCTCCAGAGCTAATGAAGTGGTTGGGCCAAAGCCGAAAGGACGCTCAGCTGCGGACGTGCCTGGAAGTGAAAGGAAAGTCCGATGCTGCAAAGAAAAATACTACATAGGAACCTGGAATGTAAGATCTATGAACCTTGGTAAGCTGGATGTGGTCAAACAGGAGATGACAAGAATAAATATTGACATCCTGGGCGTCAGTGAACTAAAATGGACGGGAACGGGCGAATTCAATTCAGACGATTATCGTATCTACTACTGTGGGCAAGAATCCCGTAGAAGAAATGGAGTAGCCCTCATAGTCAACAAAAGAGTGGGAAAAGCTCACTGGAAGGACAGATCCTGAAGCTGAGGCTCCAATACTTTGGCCATCTCATGAGAAGAGAAGACTCCCTGGAAAAGACCCTGATGTTGGGAAAGTGTGAGGGCAAGAGGAGAAGGGGACGACAGAGGACGAGATGGTTGGACAGTGTCATCGAAGCTACCAACATGAATTTGACCCAACTCTGGGAGGCAGTGGAAGACAGGAGGGCCTGGCATGCTCTGGTCCATGGGGTCACAAAAAGTCGGACACGACTTAATGACTAAATGACAACAACAATGATGCTTTCAAAGAGAACATAAATCAATATATGCTGGCACAAGAATTAGTGCCAGACAAAAGGTTCAAGGAGTACAAGGAACACTGGTCTGAAATATGTTTTATAATAGCAATAGTTTTTGAAGGAGATACCATAAACTGACAAGTGTACAGTATGATCCAATGCAATTTTAGCATTCATTGGTGAAGGTACATAGAGAAAGGTCAAAGTTCCTGTCTCAATCCCCCTCCCCTGGATTCTTGCACTTCCTTTCAACATTCCACAGCAGAAGCAGAAATAAGCTATGCCACAGTGAATTTTTAGAGTACACGGTGAGTGTTGAATTTGGAGAGGGGCTTCAAGTCCACATTGGCACAAAATACCAAGAATTAGTAATTTTACCAAAGCACTAATGGGAAGTAGATATGAAGAAACTTTTGTTGAGCTTCATATTTTCAGAGCCACTGTACTAATTTTATTGATGATGCATCGTATGATAAAGATTTTATTGATCTCATGATGGGAAAACAATATCAAAGGATGGTACAGACATTTTATTTCAAATTAAACAGCCTTTTCTAAATGAACTGAAGGCAATAATATGGAGACAACCATTGTGGATATGTACCTTGAAACTGAATCCTGTTGGGCTGATGAAGCCACAAATATGTTTTCCTCCATTTATTTCCAGGTTCCACTGGCAATGTTTTCTAAATTCTTGTTACTACACTGACTGTGCCCCTCTTCTCACTAAATTCTGAGCTACAATGACTTTTTAACAGATTATTACATGAGGAATATATTTGCCTATCTCTATAGAACAATTACCTTCACATTAGACTAAACTGTGACCATGTGAAGTGGCCTTCCACAATCAGGCACTTTTCAGATGTTTGGATCTCAACTCTTAGAATGTCTCATTATTCACCATATTAGTTGCAGCTCATGGTAGGTCAAGTCAAAAACATCTAGAGGGCATTAGGTTGGGTGTTTGATGTAAAGGATACATACACTGAGGAAAGAAGTATTCACCAACTTTGTAAAAGCTGCTAGAAGTAACTGGTTAAATTTTTAAAGAGTGGGGATGTGATTTTAAAGAACAGGGAAACTTTCTGGAAACATCCAGTTCTTTAAAAGTCTTGAGATATGTAAAGCATTCATTGGTTGTTTTAAACAGAATAGTTAAGATCCCACTGTTTCTTCCCAGCTTACCTGATGAGCCTGGAGACAGGGCTGAGGGTCCAGGGGAAGGATTCATACTGCTTATAGGCTGAGGGGGTAGATGGCTGCCTGCGATATATCTACTTAGTAAATTATCTAAGTTACTAGAACCAGCATCTTCCAGCTGAAATAAAGGAGGACAGCCACATGGTGATTCTGCCAAATCTCAGTATGCTAGAAATGACAGCATGAGAATCATCTGTATTTTCACTAAGGATATTTTAAAACTAGCATTAAGTTATATACTATGGGGAACAGACAGCTAAATCTTTAGTTACCCCATATTTCCATTTGATACTAAGGGATCCTAGAGAATAGCATGTCCATGAAATGAACAGTAGCCTTAATAAAGAATATTGTAACTCTTGCAAAAAACAAAGATTTAGTGAGTTTTAGGAAACAAGCTTCAAGCTTTCTCTCAGTCATAAATACAGAAGTGAACATACATATTGAACAAATCTTCCCTTTCCGGTTTACAGTTCTCATTCTAGTCTTTACCCACTTAAATTCCCTGACCCACATTCCATGAGTTTTAACTACATTTATCAAGTGCAGGAATATAGAAAGAGAGCCATATATTCCCTACTATTTCTAAAAGGGCCCAAAGGTTTATTGCCAGATGAAAAACATGCCAACTTAATGTCTTTAATACCTGACTAGATAGGTATACAGAAATGGGCTAACTAATCTGACTTTAATTAAGGATTACATTCTGTGAACATGTAATATTAAACAAAGATACCCAACTGAACTGAAACATTTTCTCAGATTTATGTATAAATACAGCAGAAATTCACGTGTAGGACTTTTGCTGGCAGTTTCAGGGTGCACATGGCTTTGCTGCATTGTGAACAAATCACATGCATCCTGAAATTGCATGTAAGCAGTGGTGATGTGCCTTTAATGAGTGTCAAAATGATTTGACACTGCTGATGACATCATGACTGTTTCACATCTGGAGCTGTACAACAAGTTTTCAAGTCAGAGTTTATATCTGTTCTCAGAATATGTTTATTCACCTTCTATTTAAATGGGTCTCATGAAGTGGGCTGCATTCCCCAAAGCTTATGCCAAACAGCATTTATTAGTCTTTAAGGTGCCATAAGATTCTTTTTTTCCCCTGTAACACACTATTCTGCTCCTTTTTTTTTTAGAGTTAAGCAGGCAAGATCTATCTTCTTGATATAGTTTTGAATGTGTTATTGGCATCAAGAACACAACTAACACGATGCTGCAAATTCTGAACTTTTGATCAACAGAATTAACTTTTACATCATTTGTTCTACTTCACTAACCTGTATGGGAGGAATATCTGGCAATGAAGGTAGATTCTCTGGGTTGGTTACTGAAGGAATAAGCTCTATTGCTGCTACAGATGGGCTTGTTGGACCACGGTTAGCATTGGCCATGGTAGCTGTTGTTGGGCTTGTTGGATTGATAGTATTATTATGCACTGAAACAACTGGGAAAGGACCCGCATGTCCTGGGTTTGAATGCTGATAAGGGGAGAAAAAGAAAGACAGAAATTATCATTATGGTAGTGAAAAAAAAGAAGAAAACTATCTCTTTTACATGCAAAATTAAACTTTATAATACTGTTCCTTCTGTGCAGCACTCTCTTTAGAAAGTTTTCCAATGCGTCAGTAATTTTTAACATTCTACTGCATTTTGCATTTCACTATTTTCTTTTAAAAAAATCAAAAGATCCACAGTAATTTCAATATCCATTTTTCTTGTTCATAAATATGTTCTGATTTTTTAAAAATGCAAACTTCCTACATTTCCTTATTCAGAGCATAAAATTGTCACAATAATATGTCTGTTGGACAGCAGACAGGCAACAGTTATTACTTTAGATGCAAATATATTTTACTGGAAGCTGCATGAATCTGAAAAATTTGCATAGTGCTAGCCATTAGAGGATTCAAAATATTTTTCTTTCTCTAGCAACACAGAAATAAACAGCAAGTTGTCCATTTTAATTCTTGTTTTCACACTTTTTTGAAATTAACTTTTATATTTTACAAGCTAAAATAACTTTTATATTTTACAAGCTAAAATAAAAGGTGGGAAACAAAATGTGCACACAGCATATACTTGTCTCTGTAAGTGTGGTTGCATCATGGAGTACTGAGGCCCATTGTGGCGAGGTATCCCTGGGAGACGAGCAGCATTCTGAGCCATTCTCATCTGTTGGGCTTGGAAAGCACCGCAATTCATACCTCTCTGCATAGTCTGCATGCTTATCAACCTTGGAGGCTACAAAACATTATGTATTTAAAAACTCTCATTGCTAAGATGATAAAATAGTCCCCTTTCCCCAAAAACAATTCATTTTTGTGCTTTACAAAATAACTAGACAAGCTAACTTGAATTCCTTAAAATAAGACAGATTTTTTACAAATATATTCCATTTCAGTGTCAGAGATCTATCTTAAGGAGTGTCTTAATTTAGACAGACTGATAACTTGCCTGTTGCTGCAGCATCTGTGGGCCTGCCTGGCGAGCAATCTGCCCTGCAGGCTGCCCCATCCTCATCTGTTGTAACTGCTGGTGTTTTTGTTGTTGTGCGAACACCTGCTGTTGCATATGCTGGAGACGGAGCTGTGCAAGATTAATTTGCCCTGGAGGTTTGCTGATGTGGTTTGTTCCCGGAGGAACTTGTCCCACTACTACATTAGGTGTATAACCTTGAGTTGGCTTATTTTCAATAACAAGACTACCTAAACAACAGGAGAGAGAGTTGGTTAACTGCAAAGCCTACTAAATGTTAACAATCTAAAATATACATGCTATGTATTCTCTGTATTCACAGAAATCTGGCAAATTTCTCATTGGCTTTACATAAAATATTCTGATTAATAACACTTCCTACTTTGCTTCTGATTTTTATGACTCCAAATTAAGGTCACTTTACACTTTTTCTACAAAAAAGTATGTAGCAGCTATCAATGCATATACGATCTCTTTATAATTTTAATGTGCAAATTAATTACATACTGTCACTTTTATCCTTCAGCAAGGAAATCCATCATGATGAATTTGATTTTATTCTTTCTTATTACTTAAATCACTACTCAGAAAGACTTGATTTGATCATGATTCCCCCTCCCCACGGTGCACTCTTGTTTGCTATAACTTAATATGTATTTTTCACAATCTTCTTGCTCACAGTGACTCTAGTTCCAATAACACTCTATGCACTACTGCTTCCAATGTCTGAAAGCGTGCATTTTTAAAGAGATAAGGCCTTGACTTTGTCTACACAAAGTTGTAGAGTTGCCACTCTAAAGGAAAAAGCATCACTCAAAGAAACTACAGAAAGCAATCATGGAGATTTTAATAGTTTCCAATAATGTTGAACATTTTATCATGACAGAATTTTTAAAAAATTGTCCATAGTTATGTCAGTCACCATAGGAAAATAGGGCTGAATAGATTTCATCTCTCTAACACTGTTGTTGCCTAGTACATATATCTGAAGACATAACCCCATTTTGAGTACCATCCTCAATCCTATTAATTGTGCTTGCTGGCATAATACCAATGACATAACTCTCAGCAGTGAATAGCTGCAGTGATTTAATGTATGACAGGAAATACCAACTCTGACTTCTTAACTGTGGCAGTTTGCCATTGAAAGTTACACTGTGAGTTAAAAATGCAACAGGATTATAGCTATTTTTCTGATGGTATCTATTAAACTGAGTACTAGGAAGACAAAAAGATAAAACTAAATTCTATCAGGCAGCCCAGTAAATGGGACAAGATCCCATATGATAATCCTTCAGCTATCTAGATGGTACCCAGCTTAACACTAAAGATGGGTTCAAGTCAAAACATTGTTTGGAATGAATTCAAAGAGTTGGAGTTGTGGGAGGTAGATGAAGATTCCTTGGTTGAAGAAGGCTGAATGTGGATCTGTCTGACTTTGATAGCTGATAGTGACAATAGTTTTGGATCACTGCCACTTAGGTTGAAGACACTGGGAGCAGGAGGATTATACTCTGATGTGATGAGCCACATTTGATAATTTATGATCTGCATCTAATTTTTCAGTCTAAATTTTCATCTGTCTTTCCAGGTAAAGGTAAAGGTTCCCCTTGACAAATTGTCCAGTCGTGTCTGACTCTAGGGGGCGGTGCTCATCCCCGTTTCCAAGCCATAGAGCCAGCATTTTGTCAGTAGACAGTTTCCGTGGTCAGGTGGCCAACGCAACTAGACATGGAACACCGTTACCTTCCCACTGTGGTGGTACCTATTTATCTACTCGCAATTTTTACCAAAACCATCAAAAGATATCTCCTCACTCTTCATGAGATTATCCTGCCACAGTACCATGGAACAAAACCAAGACTGTTGCTTCAAGGTAATGGCACCCATTAATGCCTTAAACAAGTATTTATCAGCATATCATGGGGAGCTGATCTGCTGATGGATGACATTCCCAAGCTTCTTTGAAAAAGAACCCTATTATCACCCTTTCCTTGTCAGCTAGGTAATCCATTGCGCTAGCTATCCTGCAGAAAGAGCTAAGAGAAGCTGAGGCAGACCCATTCATTTGCAATTTTAAGTCCCAATGCATCTCTTCAGTTGGCTTTGTAGGCTAGTGATCCCAATATATTGGCAGGCAGAGTGAAGAGGAAATGATGATAATGGAGTTAAGTGTGGAATGTGTTGATAGTCACAAGCCTCCACCCTGTAAAAGGTTTTTTGGTGATAGGTGGTGACAGAAGTTGGGAAGAAATTGTACTTTGTTGTTTTTATTGTTTTTCATAAGGAAAGGAGCACTGGGAGAGCTACCAAGGTGTTGCCTTGAATATGAAGCACCAAGAAGATGGGGTCCTTGTCAGCATATCAATATGGTATTTGAAGGCACTTTGCCATTACCAACCAGGAGATAAGAATGGTAGGTGTAATTTTCTGATGATTTTAAGCTACCAATGAACTGGTCTGGGGAGGAAGACTTGATGTGGCTGACAAATCAGCAGATCTAACCAAGCCTTCATCAGGCTCACAATCTAAAATTGAAAGACAGAACATGGCTGATTCATTATGGCTTTCTTTCGTGTGGTGTGAGGCATTCTACTGGAAGATGGAAGAGGTATAATTGCAACCAGAGCAGACAGTGCTACTGCCATGATGAAGGATTGCACTGATGGTTGAAGGATAAAGCAAACCAAAATATATATTAGTACTGTGGTCAATACTGCAGCAATTGTAAGAGCTGGTGCTCGGGAGGCAGGAGTAATAGATGGTACTGTACTTGACAGTTTCATACCAATGTTGACTTGGTGGTAGTGATTGAGGTTCAGAGTAGTAGCACTGGGTGGAGTAGAAACAGTAGATGTGGTATGCAGTGGGCTGATGCACCAGGTAGAACAAAGATGAACAGCAGGCATAGAGTATACAGATAAATACTGACACCAGCACCATGGAAAACATTGTACTGATCACACTATGGAGATGGATGGTAATATAAGTGAGACGACAATGAATATTTTCAATGGTGATGATATGGATAATCACTGTACTGAAGCATATTATAATAATCAGGCTCTTAAGAGGTTCTAATGATATTAAGGACCATTGTGTTTATATTTGGAGTAGGCTTTGTAACCAGTGTGCCTGACATAGACAGGCCTAATTGAGCTCACACGTTAGACTTGCTGAGTCAGTTCAACTGCGGTGGCCTCTCTGCAAATTACACCCTCTGATACAGACCTGAGTAGCTGACTACTATCATGAGAAGGGAGCAGTGCAGCTGGCAGAAGCAGAGAAGGCTTAGCCTGCAAGACATTTGATGGTCAGACAATATTTGTACCTCTTGGATGTCAGCAGCAATTTGTATGGCACATTTCACCTTCTTTTTATTTAGGTGAACTTGAGGAATGCCCCTTCATGGATTGCTGCCTTGTCGTGGCAAAGGGGCTTGAGTAATTCAGAGAAGCTATGGGCTATGTCGTGCAGGGACACCCAAGACGGACAGGTCATAGTGGAGAGTTCTGACTAAACATGATCCACCTGGAGCAGGAACTGGCAAGCCACTCCAGTATCTTTGCCAAGAAAACCCCATGAACAAAAACAAAAGGCTAAAAGATATGACGCTGGAAGATGAGCCCCTCAGGTCGGAAAGCGTCCAACATGCTACTGAGGAAGAGCGGAGGACAAGTACAAGTAGCTTCAGAGCTAATGAAGTGGTTGGGCCAAAGCCGAAAGGACGCTCAGCTGTGGACGTGCCTGGAAGTGAAAGGAAAGTCCGATGCTGCAAAGAAAAATACTGCATAGG
This sequence comes from Intellagama lesueurii, assembly GCA_037013535.1. Taxonomy (NCBI): domain Eukaryota; kingdom Metazoa; phylum Chordata; class Lepidosauria; order Squamata; family Agamidae; genus Intellagama; species Intellagama lesueurii. The sequence continues at coordinate 203,304,437 of JBAJHW010000004.1, forward strand.
AACCTGGAATGTAAGATCTATGAACCTTGGTAAGCTGAAATCAGATTGATGATGTTCTGTGCAGCCAAAGATGGAGAAGCTCTATACAGTCAGCAAAAACAAGGCCTGGAGCTGATAGTGGCTCTGATCATCAGCTTCTTATAGCAAAACTCAAGCTTAAACTGAAGAAAGTAGGAAAAACCACTGGACTAGTAAAGGTATAATCTAAACCAAATCCCTTATGAATACACAGTGGAACTGAAGAACAGATTTAAGGATCTATATGTGGGACAGGAAGCAACAGTTAGAACTGGATATGGAACAACTGATTGGTTCAAAATTGGGAAAGGAGTACGACAAGGCTGTATATTGTCTCCCTGCTTATTTAACTTATATGCAGAATACATCATGCAAAAGGCTGGACTGGAGGAATCCCAAACCGGAATTAAGGTTGCCGGAAGAAATATCAACAACCTCAGATATGCAGATGATACCACTCTGATGGCAGAAAGTGAGGAGGAATTAAAGAACCTCTTAATGAGGGTGAAAGAGGAGAGCGCAAAAAATGGTTTGAAGCTCAACATCAAAAAAACTAAGATCACGGCCACTGGTCCCATCACCTCCTGGCAAATAGAAGGGGAAGATATGGAGGCAGTGACAGATTTTACTTTCTTGGGCTCCATGATCACTGCAGATGGTGACAGCAGCCACGAAATTAAAAGACACCTGCTTCTTGGGAGGAAAGCGATGACAAACCTAGACAGCATCTTAAAAAGCAGAGACATCACCTTGCCGACAAAGGTCCACATAGTCAAAGCTATGGTTTTTCCAGTAGCGATGTATGGAAGTGAGAGCTGGACCATAAAGAAGGCTGACCGCCGAAGAATTGATGCTTTTGAATTGTGGTGCTGGAGGAGACTCTTGAGAGTCCCCTGGACTGCAAGGAGAACAAACCTATCCATTTTGAAGGAAATCAACCCTGAGTGCTCACTGGAAGGACAGATCCTGAAGCTGAGGCTCCAATACTTTGGCCATCTCATGAGAAGAGAAAAGACCTGGAAAAGACCCTGATTTTGGGAAAGTGTGAAGGCAAGAGGAGAAGGGGACGACAGAGGACGAGATGGTTGGACAGTGTCATAGAAGCTACCAAGATGAATTTGACCCAACTCCGGGAGGCAGTGGAAGACAGGAGGGCCTGGCGTGCTTTGGTCTATGGGGTTACGAAGAGTCGGACACAACTTAACAACTAAACAACAACAACTTGAGGAATGCAACCTCCTTTCATATTTTCTGAGTTGATACCAATCACACAGGCAACAATGAACCAGTTGTATGCTGAATTGTAATCAAGGTGTTCATGATCAACAGTGCTGAAGAACATACTGGTTGCTGAGTCAATACTGAGGCTGTTGGCATCTATAATGATGCTGAAATGAAAGCATGCTAATGCTGAGTCAGTTGGGTGTTTGGTATCATGAGCATTCTGAGGACTCCTGGCAATTTACAGATGGAGGGCAGTTTAGCAGGGGGGTCTTGGACACACAGCTTTCTCCAGGAGAAAGGATGAAAGCCAAATTCTATAGCTGCAGTGAATTTGACTTGAGAAGGACTGACAGATTTTATACGTTAAGGTGTTATGTCTTCTCTGCTAAACAAAAAAGAGACTTGTTTCACCCACTGAAGAAGGAAATTTTTCCCTTATAGATGCAGCAAATCTTGCAAAAAAAACCCTAGAACCACAGGCTTGAAGGGAAAGCAATTACAAGTACATGGAAAAAGAAATTAAAGTTGTGACTACAAAAGGATAAATCAAGGTAAATACAAAAAATAAATAATTTAAAGGGGTGGGGGGAGGTACCTCCAAACATGAACATTTGGACCTCTCTCTCTCTCTGGTGTGCTCCCTGCTGCGGCCACTATGGTAGATGAAGCAGAACTGAGGAGCAACACACCAGTGCAGATTTTATAGACAGAAGGGAAGGGGTCACTGACAACACTGTATCTAGGAGTGGCTCTGCATTCAAAACCTTTCAGATATTGTTTTGGCACTGATGCCATATATGTGAAAGCAAAGAGACTACAATGAATCACCACATTTTTCTAGCGTCCTAGAATTCCTAATTGGATAACACCTGGCTCTTTCTTGCAAGCTGTTTGTAAATAAAACCCTTCTATACAATATATATAACCCTTCTGTTTCTAGAACTACAATTTGTGGGGACAAGAAATATGTACAATAAATATTTAATATTTGAAGTGTTTTCAAATTACTATTAAGTTTCTGAAGAAAAAGAGAGTATCATCATGATCTACAGACTCCTCCACTTTAGGACAAGTGTAAAGTGACCTCTGACACTGCTCAAGCAGCTGAAGTTAGAGGGGACGCCGAATGTGCATATGAAGTACTCAGACATAACTAACAGGGAATCCCTACACCATTTCAAAGCTTGTTCTGCATAAATGCATGTGATGTATATTAACATAATTCTAAGGCAGCTTTCCCTAACTTTCCCAACTGCAGTGTATTTGTTTATTTGCTTTGCACCACTATTTGCACCAGAACACTGTAAAACTATAACTTTTCAAGAACTGTAGAAAACTTATTTCCAAGAGCCCACCTTTGTAAAATGCAATGTGCTTAAAGTTTATTATAACTTTGAAATCTTTTTTTCTAATTTCACTGGAACCATGTACAGTGGTGCCTCGACTTACGACCATAATCCGTTCCAGAAGATGGACATAACTCGAAATGGTCGTAAGTTGAAGCACCATTTCCCATAGGAATGCATTGAAATGCAATTAATCCGTTCCGGCCAAAGAAAAAACCACCAAAAAAAAAATCACTGCAAGACTCATTGGAAACACGATTAATCCCTTCCGGCCGAAGAGGAAAAAAAGAAAGAAAAGCAATCAAGCGTGCAAGACCCATCGGAAATGCACAGAAAACAAACGGAGCAGATCGGAAATGCACAGAGAACAAAGGGACCAGGTCGGAAATGCAAAGAGAACAAAGGAAAAAGCAAGGGAAGCATGCAAGACCATCGAAAATGGGGAAAACACCCCCCAAAAGCAACCAAACCCCCCAAGACCCATCGGAAATGGGGGGGAAGCCAAAAAACAAACAAACCCCCCAAGACCCATAGGAAATGGGGGAAAAACCCCCCCAAAAGTAACCAAACCCCCCAAGACCCATCGGAAATGGGGGGGAACCAAAAAGCAACCAAACCCCCCAAGACCCATCAGAAATGGGGGGGGGGAAACAAAAAACAAACAAACCCCCCAAGACCCATCACAGCACAGAAACATAACCCCCCCAGCCCAAAACCATGCTGCAAAAACACCCAGAACAATTTTTAAAAAGCAGAAAACAGCACTTTACCTTACCAGGCAGCCTTCTCGATCGCACACTCTCTAACTGCTGGGGCGAAAGAGCTACAAAGAAGCAGCCTTGTCGCCACCTACAGTTAGAAATTTGAATTTCCCACCTTTTTTCCCTGCCTTTTTCTGTTCGTAAGTGGAAGCTCCGGTCGCAAGTAGAAGCAAAATTTTGCGGCCAGTGCTGGTCGTAACTCGAAATGGTCGTAAGTAGGGGACATTCGTAAGTCGAGGCACCACTGTAAATATCTGCACTGTAGTTCAAAATACTCCTGACATTGATTCTAGCAATGTGCAAATGTGCACTAGTTGTCTGCAGTTTCAAGGTTCAAAAATCAATGTTCAGTTAACTACAGTATAAGATTTTCATTTTCTGCTCCTTCTAATTTTCCTCTGAAAGCCTTTTTCCCCCTTCTGTAGTTTTCTAATCCTTCATTTCTAGTGATTTTTTTAGCTCCCAATGTATAGCCCAGTCCAAAGGCAGCATGTAAACTCTGAACACACGTGGGAGGAGTTTGGATACCTCCTTTGTTCTTTCAGACTGCCCAACAAGCTGCCCCGGCATTTAAGGAATCTCAGAAATATCCATTCACAAAATAAGAGCTGTTGCTGAAGAAGACCATGAGGAAAACCTGGTCACACACATGTAAGCCACTGTATGCAACAAAAAGTCCATTTAAGCTGCCTTGATAGGTGCCATTTACTTATTTTAATAGAGGGGTTTTAATTTTTTAAAAAAATGAATAAAAAGCATAAGGATCAGCCTTTTATTTCTATGTGTTCAAAGAAAGTGGGGACCAAGTGAGAAGACAACTTTTTGAACTTTCCTGCATTTTTCTGTCTCACATGTGGTATAGAGCTTTCCTTGCTAATGAGTTTACACAGATCGTTCAGGCATTATTTCACTGAAAGATTCTCTTGTTTGTTTGTCTGGCCAAAATCCTACCCAACACCTGTGGAATCAGACTACTCACTGGTTTAGCAACGTGGGATTGTTCATTGCACCAGTCACACAAGCTGTGACTAATACCTCAAAAAATAAAAAGTAAATTCTGCTTGCTCACAGATATCTCAATGTGCAAATACCAAGAAGGTCAACCCCTTTGTGCTACAGTCTGTTTCACAAATAGTTTTACATCATAGGATCCTGATCTTTTTCCCCCCCGCAAATTCTAATTTTTCTGTGGTAAGAAAGGACAACAAGTGTTTAGAAGGAGTTATGAATTTGAGTGCCATCTGTATTCTGATGGCACCCAGCTGTATATCTCCCAGCTGTATATTTCCTTGTAATCTGAGTCAGGTACAGTTGTGCAGCTGCTAAACCAGTGTCTTGACACTGTAATCACTGTATCTCTGGAGGCTCAAGTGGACTCAGAGTTTCTTCGGCCAACTTTGGTTGGATAATCTGGCAACAGTGACTCATGCACTGGCAACTTCCCATCTAAACTACTGTGATGCACTGTACATGGAACTGCCTTTGAACATAACACAAAGGTTACATTACAGAAATCTGTCCAATCCCCTTTTAAAAGCATCTAGTTCAGATGCCATCACCACATCCTGTCGCAAGGAGTTCCAGAGGCTAACAACATGCTGGGTAAAGAAATATTTTCTTTTGTCTGTTCTCACTCTCCCAACACTCAATTTGAGTGGATGTCCCCTGGTTCTAGTATTGTGTGAGAGGGAAAAGAGTTTCCCTCTGTCTACCTAAATGACTTGGAACTTAGATATCTGAGGGAATGCCTCTCACTTTATACACCTAATAATTCAAGATCTGCAAGCAAGTCATCACTTTTATCCCATCATTGAAAGTGGTATAATGTGTGAAAACATGGAAAAGGGCTTTCTCAGGTGTAGCACCCAAGCTACAGAATGTACTCCCCTTGGGAGCCCAATTGGCACCTTTATTTCAGCAGTGAGCTAAAACTGGGCTGTTTACCTGAGCACTTGGCAACCAGAGAGATTACTGGTTTTAGTCTGTTTTAAATCTTGCCTAACTGTTTAAAAGTTTAAAACTGTTTAAAAGTGTTTTAATGTTTACTGGTTCTACCATGCCTTGAGAACTGTTGATACATGGCTTGTTAGAAAGAGTTAAATACTATAAACAAGCAAGCTAAACGTTCCCGCCCATACAAGCAGCAATACTTTGAAACAATTTTGAATCTGCTGCCCAGGTATTACTTAGAAGCCACAAACCTGCTTGTCCTCCATACATGCTTAAGTTAAACTGTGTAATTCATTATGGCAAATTGCCACTGACTGAAAAGTTGAATTATGAGGCACCCACCCAACTGTGCAACAGCTGTGTCCCTAGAGATATGACTGGAGCTTTATTATTTGGCAGCAGTTTATGGCAGCAAGTTATGAAATTTAACTCTCACACATAAATCAACAACAGGATTCTGGCCAGAATATCCAGCACTTAATTGCTAAAAGATTTGCAGGTTCACAAAACCTGAATATTATGCAGTATATATTAGAAATCCACAGAGCCTGAATATTATGTTTATAAACAAACACGGGGATTCTGAATTTGGCTCCACGTCCCCATGGATGGGGAAAACCCATGGATAATAGTGAACTCTCTACATAGCATGGTCTCTGGCTCCCTCCAGTGGCCAGTTCTGGTAACTATATTGTGGAAATATGGTATTTCTGGGTTTTTTCTTTTAATATTTTAAATATTTTTCAGATGAATATTTTCAGACAAGATGGTCAAGGGAGTGGCCACAGATATCAATCTCGTGGATAAGGGGATCCTACTGCATTATGTGTTTTAACACTGTGAGCTGCCTTGGGTCACCTCACTAGGAGAAAGACAGCCTACAAATGATACAAAATAAAAAATAAATAAACAAAATGTCACATATGGTACACCTGACAATGAACCCAACCTTCTCTGGATACCTGAACATACAGTTACTGAGCTGACTCCAGATTTGTTCTCTATCCAAGTATACACTGTGATGAGTACTATCTCTTTCTGATTTTCATACTATCAAAGATACAAGTCAAGGGAGTAACCGCTAGAACACATGGATACAGCACAGATATATGAAGTAACCTTGCAAATAATTTACTATGTAGTCTTCTCTTCTTCTGCACCACTGACATGACCCATCCCTCTTTCACACTGCAAGTCATTCCATTGTACTTGCCATTGTTACAAAGAACTCTATTCCAGAAATTTAAAGCCAGGAAAAGTAGCCCAAGCCTTAGCACTTTTTTGTTCAGTCAGGAAACACCAGCACTTCATATATTACGGAGGATCAATTCTCATATGCATTGGATTATCTGGATGACATTTCATGTACATGAGGATTGCCAGTGCTACACCTCTCTGAAAAACTATTTTGGTGGTTACCTAGTCTTCTAGTAGGCCTTTCTGGAGAGTGGGGAAAGCTGCTACTCAAAGTGGGGTAGAAAAGCCCTCATTGCGTACGATTCCAAACCACTGCCATCCATTTTAATCACAGCCTACAGACAATACCATTTATTTTATTCTACATGTCATAATAAGAACTGTTGCACAGTGAATTCACCTTTCAGAGAAACAGAATACCCTCTCACCTAAGGTGGCTACATTCTTTGCCCAGAATGTGGGATCACAATGGAAGCGTATTGCTCCATTAGCAGCTGGGACGGGATCACATCGGGCTTTTAATATATGTCGCAGCTGGAATGTGATCTGTGAGAAGACAAACACTCTTCAGTTAGGGATGACGTTGTGTGGAAAAAAGTCAACAAGAAGCCAATATAATAAAGTGGAAAATATCAGTTATTAAGTGACTTTGGGCAAGTTATTCTGTCAGTTATTCTAATCTACCTCAAAATATTGTTATAGATCTAAAAGTGTACTGAATTATTTGGAAAATTTGTACAGTACAACCTATGACAAAAATCATTATGAATATTAATGAACAAACTGCAAGGAATTCAAATAAAAGATGGCAATTCTGAGCCACAAATAGCACTGACCAGCTTATTTCTGCACAGTGTTAACAATGAACTTGAAATCTTATATAGTCATTTCAGCTCATCCACATTCAAATATTTATACACAGGACATACAGAAAGATAGTTATATATTCCTCATCCACAGAAATCAAAATAAACAATCTGAGTAAAGGTTTATCCTAAAATTAATCCCAGAATCATTCTGCACTTTGAATCTGTTTAAATGATCGAGGAATTATCCAAGATTAAAGTTAGAAAGAGGCATTCCGAATAAGGTGCTATATTTTCCCCTTACTTTGAATTACTGCTTGTGAGAACCATATCAATGTTCAAAACTCCAAGCAAGGGAACATTTTTCAAGGTTGTCTTTTCATGCATAAAAAATAAGTATTTCTCTTGCTTACCGAACAGACATTTCATATGAAATCCTTCAATCAGTACTTAGTCTGAGAATATCTAAGCAAAATCTCTATAAAGCTAATAAAAATGTAGTGCTTTCCTGTTTTATCAGTTCCCTTTATCTTTCATAGAACTGCTGCCAGAACATAAATTCCAAACTCTCATACCAACAGTTTCAGAAAACAATGTTCTCCCTGCTATGTATGGAAATCAAGGCACAAGATCTTCTGAGAGTCAAGCAGAAGCAGTTCACTACTGATAGTGACACAAGATTAACAAGCAGTGAAGCAGGTAAAATTCTGACACTTTCCCATCAACAAATTTTTGATTTCGCATGATTATTCAACTTCTATCTTCTAAAAGTATATTACACAATTTTACATGTTGCATAAATATCTTATATCTATCAAATAAGCACAGTTATTTGAACAGAAATATTGGAACTCTTTTTCTTAATCCTGTAAAGTAGTTATAGTTTCTTGCAATCATACATTTAATTATGCTTTTTCCTACAATGTATCAGATGGTATGATAATTCTTGTTCTGACCTACGGATGTGACAACCTCACAATTTTGAGTTGGATTTTGTGTACTTTTTAATTTTAATCCTCACCCACTCCCTTCTGATCAATAATTATATCGAGCAAAATATGAATGCAAAATACATCTATGCTTTGTAGACAGAGTACCCTGAAAAACCTATTTCCAACTTTCCTGTTTAACTGGCATTGGATCCATTCATGGCTCAACAATTTTACAAAATGTATGGCATCTAATCCATTTATTCTGCAAATGACTACATAACAGGATGCATAACCCACTGTGAGACTAGTTGCACAACCAAATGTACAACTGCTTGCATAGCCATATAATCCAGCACAATGTTGCTAACCGAGATATTTTTTTTTGGTCCCCTATGCTGGCTTTAGGCCAATAGATTTTTAGACACAGAGCTGCTTCTATGGACAAAAAGAGGAGAAAATTATCTGGCTCATGTCACTATTAGCATAGAATTAATTATCTCAAAATATACAAAATATTCAAAAAATAAATTTTGTAAAGAAGTCAACAACCAGTAACATAGCTGCTCAGCCTGAAAGCCCGGGCAGCCTAAAGTTGACTGAAAACAGATAAAAAAAGCAACCATGCAGCCACTGCTGAAAGGACCTATCTATACTTTAGCATTGGGTATTCAAAAAATACGAACACCACTCTTTGTGATGTTACACCCTGTTTTGGAGGAAGCAAATGTATCAAGGCTAGTAAAAGCAACATCTGAATGTGTATAGTAACTCTAACACAACATATAAAACATATTAAGTTGAATTAGCTGTCCTTCTCTGCAAAATTAGAAAAGAGAAAGAAAAATGTGGAAACATGATGCACAGTTTCCTCTACTTCAATACGAAAGAAGATCTAAAGCAGAACTGCAACTAATGAAATCTATGCATTAGAATTAAATCTTACCAGTCGTTTGCTATAGAGCAACGCAGTGCTGCTGCCACTTGCAATGGCCCAATTAGTAAAGTTCATCACATGTTTCACCTGCCTTGACAGACCACTGATATCATTCTGCTGTTGTATTAGCTTCATCTGTCTTTCCTTCGTCACTGTCTGTACAGAAAGGGTGTATGTGTAAAAAACAGGTTTTTTTGAGAAAGTATTAAAACATCTAGTTGCATAGTGCTTTATATTCAGTAGAGATAGAGAAAAATTATCATAATAATACACAGCAATTTTGCAAAGTCAAAAGATATTTTGCAGCACTATATATGAAAGAAAGGCATCTTAAGAAGTTGTATGCAGATTAACACTAATGATTCCAGTGACAGTAGCAATTTCTAAATCAGACTCATCCATAACTGAATGAAAAGTGATAGCATTTGTCAACGACTAAAGCATTACTTCTTAAGATACATATCCATTTTTAATGGTAAAAATAAAGTTCAATAACAGCCTCCCATTCGGGCACTGATCAGCTCTAGATCTGATTAAACTTCAGTAAAGATGCTGCATCACAATGCTCTTCTGTATGTTCTATTCAAATGTTCTGTTTCAAAAAGATTTTTTAAAATCAGTAATACAAAAGGAAGCTGCTGCAGTACTTTCAGGGAGTTGCAGTTCTTTGGGAAATGGTTTTTCCCAAATAATGACTACTCTCAGAAAGCACTGCAGCGGCTTCCTGTTTTCATACATTAATAGTAAGTACAGGTGCAAGAGAGCCAGGCAGCCTCAGAGGCAGGCTCTGGTCCAAGTGAGCAAAATGTAGGTGTCTTCGGATGTGGGTCTGTGGACTGGAGCTCCCAAAATCCTGCCTGGGCAATTCTTGAAGAATTCTTGGAGTTGAAGCAAAATAAAATAAAATAAATCAAATGGCACATTCCTAGTAACTTCTCCAAGCTCTTCTTTACCAACCTAAAATATATTCAAACCAGTTCAAACCAAAATCAAAATAAAATACATTACAACATAGTAAATGCTCAGTAAAATTTCACAGAGCTGCTTAGCTGAGGCTATTTATTCATTTATTTCTTACTTTGAAATACTTGTAACACTTTTAAAACAAATCCCCCCCAAGACACCTTCCAAAGCAGAATTTATTAACAACCCAAACTCAATAAATACTAACAATAAAAACAAAAGCAAGACAGTGGTAGCATTTTGCTTCCATGTTTACAGAGTCTAGAACAAATGTAAGTGCTCATTATGTGGCAACAAACAGAATGACAATCCTTAACAATTTATTATATATTTAACCTATCAAAATAATTGGGAAAAACCTACCCCATTTCACTAGCTACTTCTTAACACAGAGCAAAGGGATTTAACAGACTCAGTTGCAACTATTTCAGTAACCTATATCTAAATTAAAGGCAGGAGTGGGGCAACCCATCACTCTGGAAAGTCAGAGGAAGACAGTATCGAATATAAACATGATTTCCCAATGACTCTTAGAATAATTTTGCACTGTAAAGGTACTTTACAATGTTTCCACTCATTTTGCAGAAAACCATTCTTATATAGGGTGTTTTTTAAAAAAACTTTTACAACTATTTTTAAAATATCTAAACACACACTATTTCACAAAAAATAATAACCCTAGTTGTAGAAGGGGTAGCCGGGTTAGTCTGTGCAAGCATTTTAGATGAAAACAAAATAAAAATAAAGAGTAAAAAAAGACAAAAATGTGGTGGCACTTTAAAGAGACATTATGTCTGCTGAAGTGGAAGTGGACTTGTCCCTGAAAGCTTACATTAAAAAGTATAAGTTAGTCTTTAAAGTGCCACCATGTTTTTGTCTTTTTTTTGGTCTTCATTAATAACCCTAGTAGCCAAAATCCTGTTGCAGCGTTATGCAAAAGGTGAAGCTTTCAGTGGCAAACTCACATAAATTAAGAAGTCCCCATAAGCATTATCTGTTGCAAGCCGAGTCTCACAACTCACTATGAAGCAGATAATGCCTATGGAGATTTCCTAACTTACAGCTATTCACTGCTAAAGGTTACATCTTTTGCCTAAGGGCACAACAGGATTTTGGCCAATTAATGGATAAGTAACATTCAAATCAGATGGTTTCAAAATGTATTATTAACTTTTTCCATAGAAGTTTATCTATACTTAGACCAATGACTTAATTTTTTTTAATCAACAAGAAGAAAGATATTTTATAAAGGTATTATGCTTTACAATATTTCAAAATATATCAAACTTCCTAATCAGGTGGCTCAAGTGAACTTCTTTGGGCTACTGGAAATACTTCCGAGATGTTTATAGCATGTATAAACCTAAAAGTTAAATGTGCTAAACATAATCCTAAAGACATCCAAAAGGGGGAGGGGGATATTCAAATCTTCCAAAAGATATTACTCACTTGATAGGGGGCTCAGCAATGAATACCACATGCTGTTATGAGATAACTGAAACATGCAGTGTATACTAATTTTAAAACTGCACTATTTAAAACTGCAGAAATGAATGCTCAGTGTAATTTTAGTTTTTCACTATAGATTTAATCCTGGTTTATTTTTTCTTACTTAAATGCTTTTTAAACTGTGTTTTATATAACTATATTTATGTTTAAAGATTTTCAAGGGAGCTCAAAAAGTGATCTAGTCCTACTCCTATTGTTACAGTATCCATAATCCAGCAACTGTTTAGAAATTTGGTTGCACAATAAACTATGTTACTACTCAGCTGTAGATATACCATAATAAATTGTGTTACTACTCACAAAAACTGTTTCTAACTATGCTGTAATCCAGGTATTCAGCATATCAGTATACAGTACATTCAAGAAAGTGCAACTAGGGAAAATAACATGATTTTTCTTGCCTAAGGTGAACTTTTTCAATAGTATTCTGAACATGCATCTGAACTAGCCCTACATAAAAAAAAGAGAAATGGATAATCTAGTTTTAATAGCATGAGAAGTTTTAGTGACTAAAGAGCAGAAAACAACCAATAAGAGATTTTAAGTACAACTTGTTGCACCCATTGTAACTTAGTGTTTTCTTTCATTCTGGCATGCACTTTTATAAGCAACATTTACATGTAGTGAGGAGCTCCATATTGGGAAAGAGGCACTTTTTGCATAGTACTTTTTTTTGCATTGTTTAATCACTGTCCGTGTAAATAGTAGCAGACATTGAGCTCAGTGCTGCATGTGCAGGTAGTGTTAGATTAGTTTAGAATTATAGGTGAAACAGGCCAATACTGCCATGATAGCAACACCAAGAATAGGATTACTATCAGTATCCAAAATTTAAGTAACACACACATGCAAAGATGACACAAGAGGTGTGCAAACTGTTTTCTGTCTTTTTTAAAAAATGTACCTCAAGTTGCTGTAAGAGAAACTTTCCCTTTTTATTGATTTCATTAATGAGGGTAAAAATTGCCACTTTGATTTCCTGTTCTACTCGTTTGTTTGTTTCTTCTACTTCTTTTATCCTGAAATAGAAAAATGAATTGTCAAGCAATAACATTTCAAACCTCTCCAGAATGATGTTTTTCACTCAAATGAAAATTTAACATTACAAAGACAGAGGCTGTCACATAATGATATATGTATTAAAACACCACATCCATTCATTCTTGCAAAAGAAACTTAAAATGTCATTTCCTTTTGCAATATATAATAACTATATGCATGTAAATTTTCTTCCACGTGTTAGATACTTGTGTTTCATTTTTGCTACATATCTGTCCTATTGCTTTCACTGCTTTTTAGGAATAATTTAGAAGGAAGTATAAATTAGTTAAAAGAATTATTTATTAGAAATGACAACCAGATATTCCAGATATTCAATATACTGCTTTGCCTATCACCGAGGCAGGAATTTCCTATAAACCTCCCTATCTTGCCAGGGGTATTGCTGCCACTGCAATGTGCTTTACTGCAACATACAAACTGTGCATGTATACAGTTATGGATGAAAATCTTTTTTCCATAATTCATGCATTGCTAAACTGCTAGATGCATGCTACTGTCCCTCACAGAACTGGTTTTTGTGTGTTTGGTATAGCATGTACAGTTGCAGAAACCTGTTTCCACATGTGGGTTTTGTTTGATAGATCAGAGCATAAGGCTATCATTGTTAACAGAGGATGGGATTTTAGAAGTTCTGCAATCCCACTACTTCTTATCAAACAAGGTGTCGCTACAGAAAAACTGAGCATCACTTACCTATTTTGCACTTGAGTAGCAGCAAAATTGACATAATTCTTCTTTTCAAGGAGTTTGGCTAATAGGTTCTCAATAGCACCCTTTTGATTCTGAAATGCTTCTTCCAAAAACTGGTATCTTTCCAAATCAGAAAACAACACACAATTAATAGTGAAGAAGCTAAAACACAGTAAGAGAATGCACTAGATTAAACTTGTGATTGCCAATGGGGAAATAGTAACTGTACAAATACCAGTGCAGGCATGTTTGAAAGACATTTGCTATAACTAATTCTTGATGTTATCATATTTCCGGAGTCAGAACATTACCAACCTAATTTACTTGTAAAGTGCTTGGCTAGAAGGGACTGAAAAATAAAACTGATGTAGGAAATTCTTAACAATGGTTTGGTAATTTATATGAAAGGTAAAATCTTTAGATCTCAAAATGCTGTGTCTCTTGATGTTTCATAATTTACACAACACGAGAAATGTGTAAAGAACTGATGTTTTCTCTATACACGTACAAAAAAGGAAAAATCCCAAAATGGTTCATATATGGAATTTTAAAATAACAATGGGCAAACATTTGTAGAAACAAGCTTGCCACTGCTAAAGATGTTAGCAAATACAGATATGAGACAGAACGCAAGCATGACCTGCAAAGATATGCTACTTCTGTTGCAACGTTCCCTCTAATTTTTACCCCTGCTGTGCAGGATCCTCACCTGTCTGCACACAGGGGTAGGGTTTCATCCAAAACCCGGAACGTAAACAGGCGTCAACACTGGCTGCCACTGCGCAGCACCGATGGAGCTGGAGGGAGCATTGTTTCAGATCTCAGAAGTTTCTATTATAGTCTAACATGCATTAGATATGCATCTAAACTACAGAAGTGGCCAACCAGGAAGGAAAAGTGTGAGTCTGCTGTCTCTGTTTTCAGTAAACCAAACCCAATCAACATGCACAAAAGGCAAGTACTTAATTCTCAATTCAGCTACATCACTTAGTTTAACACAACCAAGTATTAAGCAGACAGCCAATGTTCCTGAAACGGCAACATTATTTCTAGCATAAATAACAGACAGGCATGAACCAGAGAGTTTCATGCTCTATATACAAAATAACAATCAAAGTATGCCAAAAGACCTAAAATACTTTTTTTTAAAAAAAGGAGTTGCCTTAAAAGAATGCCCAAAATGATAAAAAGAATGCAAAGATTTTAGAATGCGATGGAAAGCACTTCAGTCATTGATTTATCCTCCTCATTATTAACCGCTGACACAGCTGACAGTTTTAAATTCATCTCAGAAGAGGGATCCAGGTGAACGCATTCTACTGGAAGACGATAAACTAAAAATTCATAAAGTAGCATTACTGTTAAGAAGCAATAGCTTCTTAAAAGTTTAGGTCAAAGCTAAACAAGCATTTGCTAAATGAAGCCCAGAGACAGGCAATATAAACTAATGTATAATTGATAAAACTTATAATATAGTTAATGATAGAAGAGAAGCAAAAGTAAAAGGTGACAACAGACAATCACAGTCCTAAATGCAATTTCCCAGTGACCTGTACAGAGGGACAAAGAAAACTGTTACAGCCCTCACCGCAAAGGAATTGAAAAGAGCAACAGAAAGAAAAACAAGAGATCTCCTCCATAAGATCCAAGAAATTAAAGGAAAAATTTGAACCTAGATTAGGGATGCTGAAAGATCAACAGGCAAATATATTACCTGATCAGAATAAAAGAGAAGATGGAAACAATGTAACAAAGAACTCTACAGAAGACATAAAAGGATGACATATTCCTTCAAAGTATATTCTTTTAATGAAGATGCTGCAATTTTAGAAAATTAAATGAAAGCTGCTCACAAAGCAATCTGAAAAAATAAATTATCAAGATTAGATGCGATAATAACAGAGCCATTTGAAGCTACAAAGACAGAATCTATCAGAATCCTAACATGAATAGGCCAACAAATAGGGAAAGCAAACCAACGAACCACACACTATATTAGATATGCATTCTAATCCCAAAGAAAGGAGAGGCCAATGACTGAACTAACTATTGGATCATTATGACACATAAGTTGTAAGCCGCCCAGAGACCTTTGGGTAGTGTGGGCGGCATATAAGTTAAATAAAATAAATAAATAAATAAGAAATGTGATGGTCAAGTTTTTGCAATAAAGGCTTCTACCATATCTGGAGTGAGAAATGCCAGATATTCAAACTGGATTCAGAGAAGGAAGAGACATTAAATACCATCTTGCTAATATATGTTGGTCACTGAAGCATACCAAAGTATTTCAAAAGAAAGTATGTTTGTACTTTACAGATTACAGTAAAGCTTTTGTATGGATGATAAAAAGATAAAAGCCAAAATCCTCTTGTAAAACTTTACACCATGCAAGTAGGATTATGTCATCACTGTGTGATGGGAATATTTAATTTAAATTTATTGGATGTTTCCTATCCCTCCCTTCAGGATTGAAAGCTTCCTAGGGCTCCCTTTTGCTTGAGGAAGCCTCTAGGAGCCTTGAGAGGACAGGGGGAAGCCTTTAATAGCCAAAATCACTACTGGATTTGGGATACAAAATGGAAAAACCAAATGGTTTCCAACAGGCAAAAGTGTCAGACAAGGAAGTATTTTGCAGAACATATCGTTTGGAAAGCTGGAATAGATTCAGATGAAGGAGAAATGAAAAATGATGGGGGGGACTGATAATGTAAAATTTGCAGATGTCAACATATTACTGGCAGAAAATAGCAATGATTTCAAACAAATAATGATAAAGTGAAAGTAAGTGCAGAAGCAGGACTACAGCTGAATTTAAGGGGACAAAAATAATGATTTCAGAAGAACTTGAACACCGAAAATAAAGAAAACCAAATTGTTGAAGATTTTCTGTTCTTTGTATCAATCATCAATCTAAATGAAGACTAGCTTGAAAAGTTCCCAATATGTTGCCTCAGCAGTGGTTGAAAAGGAACTGAGGTGTGACATGTATGCTAGAGAGAAGAAGCAAAGTCTCAAAGCTCTGGAATATGTTCTATACTTTGTTATTTTTAGTTATATATACAGATGTGAAAGCCAAGCAGTCAAGAGATAGGGAGAAAACTCAATTTATTCATAATGTGATGTTGGAAGACAGCTTTATAAACACCACAAACTGCCAGAAAGAGAAATAAACTGATGTCAGATGAAATTCTCACTAGAAGTTACAATGACTAAACTGTACTTTGGACACATCATGAAAACCCAAACTTCACTGGAGAAGACGATAATGCTAGAAAAAGATGAGGCAACAGGAAAAGAGAAGACCCAAAATGAGATGAACTGATTCAGCAAAGTAAGCCACAGTCCTTGATTTGCAAGATTAGCACAGTCTATTAACTACAGGACATTTTGGAAATCATTAACTCATATGGTGGGCATAAATTGGAAGTGACTTGACAGCACATGACAACAGCCCCCCATCACACATCTTAAGAATGATCTCCCAAGAAACATTACAGTAGGACCACCCTCTAGTGGCCAGCTCTGATAATGACATTGTAGAAATATACCGTATTTTTCCGTTTATAAGACGACCCAAAGTATAAGACGACCCCCCCCTTTTCTAACCCCAAATTAGAAAAAGCAGGGATCAAAGGGCTCCCTTTTTGCTAAGCCCCGTGCCTTGGCAAAAGGCAAGGAAAGTGGCTGTCAAAGTGACTGCCGCTTTTCCTTGCCTTTTGAGAAGGCACGGAGCTTAGCAAAAAGGAAGGGAGCAACGCCTCCCCATCCTTTTTGCTAAAGCCCCGCACCCCTCGCCTTTTGAGAAGGCACAGAGCTTAGGAAAAAGGAAGAGAGCAACGCCTCCCCTTCCTTTTTGCTAAAGCCCCGTGCCCCTTGCCTTTTGAGAAGGCACGGAGCTTAGCAAAAAGGAAGGGAGCAACGCCTCCCCTTCCTTTTTGCTAAGCCCAGTGTGCCCTTGCCTTTTGAGAAGGCAAGGAGCTTAGGAAAAAGGAAGAGAGCAACGCCTCCCCTTCCTTTTTGCTAAGCCCAGCGTGCCCTTGCCTTTTGAGAAGGCACGGAGCTTAGGAAAAAGGAAGAGAGCCACACCTCCCCTTCCTTTTTGCTAAGCCCAGCGTGCCCTTGCCTTTTGAGAAGGCACGGAGCTTAGGAAAAAGGAAGAGAGCAATGCCTCCCCTTCCTTTTTGCTAAGCCCTGTGCCTTCGCAAAAGGCAGTGGTAAAGAGCTGCCTTCCGTGTATAAAACGACCCTCAATTTTTTCTCAAATTATTTAAGGAAAAGGTGTCATTTTATACACGGAAAAATACGGTATTTCTCTATCCAGCACTAAAGATAACTTGGTCTCTAGCTCCCCTTAGTGGCCACTTCTGGTAGCTTCATCATTAGAAATATATTTTGGGGGGATTTTTTAAAAATATTTTTAATATTTTCAGACTATGAATGAGTGAATCAGCAGATACTGTTCAGTGTATAAGGGTGTCCTTCTACAATTACAACTTTGAAACTGCCAAACATGACTACTTCGTATTGGCATCCATACATTTTTACTCAATAATAAACTTTTTTTTTAATGGCAACATCACCATTCCATATCATTAACTGCACTATGTCTTCAACAAATTCTCTGCTGCAGGGTAAGGCTTCATTTAAAAAATGGCCATTGTAAAATAAAGCAAAGAACTCTCAGGTATTCTTTAAGACAGTGGTCCCCAACCTTTTCTGAACCGCGGACCAGTTGGGGTCTGTGAGTGGGGGGGGCACCCATGTGTGCATGTGCGGGGCACCAGTGCACGGGTGGGCGGGGCACCCGTGCATGCATGTGGGGGGCCATGCGTGTGTGTGTGCATGCGTGGAGGGGTGTGTGAAGGGGGGGCAGAGATCTGTCTCCACTGCCCGGTCCTGCCAAGGCCACGGCCTGGTACCGGGCCGCGGACCGGGCGTTGGGGACCCCAGCTTTAACATATTCCTTCTGGTTATTCTACACATTATAGCTTCAAAAAATCAAGGCATAAAAAAGCCTCCAAATTTAAACTACTATACGAATCCAGCTTCTTTTGGTTGTGAGACATCACTATCAAAAGTGATACAGATTTAGGAACACTATCACATACACTCCAACCCTTAAAGCTAAAATCTTATTAATGTTCCAAGGACATGGTTACGGCACACCTCAACAATTGTACTGAACCCTTTTTTGACTTTCCCATGAGCAATCAGAAAGCAAAGCAACACAACTGGTAAGTGGTGAGAAGTCTGAAAAGTTCTTGTGACAATCTGATGTCTTGCAGCACTTAAGGAACTTTATCCAGCTTCTTTAGGGTGAGACATTACAACCAGTAGTGAAATAGATTTAGGAACACTATCACATGACAGACATTTGCATGATGGCTGCACAAAAGTTAGATTCCATCTAGGGTTGCCAGGTCAGCTGATTTCCACTCCCAGAATTTGAGGGGGGAAATCTTAGAAACAGAGAAGGACCAATGTAATGTCACAAGGGCAGGTCCTTGCAGTGCTAAATGGTGCTGCCTTCAGTAAAATGCTCTCATTTATTTCTGCTCCTAGTGGGCCCCAAGCTCTGATGTCTTCAAAACAAAGCAAATCTTGCATCTTTGAGCCAGTCTCTACCAGCCTCTCAAGGTTACTCTCTGGGTAACTTTAGTGGAGGAGCCACATATACCATGTTCACTGCCAGAATTATGAGGTACAAATGTAAACAGCAGTAATAAATTATTCCTATCAGTTATGGAGTCCATAGGCAGAATTTTCTTACTACCATCTATTGCAAAATGTCACACATAAAATTGAAATAAATGTCAGTCCAACTTCTCTAATCTTGCCAGGAATCCAGCACATCAAGATACCAGTTGCCAAAATATAAATCCCAGACCCGCTTTATCTAAAACATTGACGTCTTGGGAGAAGATGCTTCCCTGCAAGGCAAATCCAGAAGAAGCCATTTTATCCCCATTGTGAAATATGGCATTCGCAGACCAACCTCACTGACTTCAGGGTTTAAAATATAAATCAAGAATAAAGATTCACATTAATACTTTGAGTAACCTTTGTACACTGAAGTTTAAAATAAAACCAATCCACTCAAAACATGTTCTACCACAAAGCACTTCCTCCTGCAGTCTAGAGGGAAGGAGAAAATGGAGAAGTTTTGCTTTGCCCTAGATATATTTGGCAGCTTGGCATTTAGACTTACACAAAAAGATTACTTTTCCAAAGCAAATCTAAATGAGAGGCATATGTGAGCAGCGTCCTAAATGGATAAGGGAACCACAAGAAAACTGCTGTCTATAGCTGCCGGGCAGGGGAAGCAGAGCTTTAGCATAACTAGGGTCAGCAATTCCTTGAGTAAAAAAAACATGCTGCCTCCCCCATCAAATTCACTGTCCAACTCAATCTCTGTTTAACTCTGGCAGTAGATGCTCCTTTGTAATTTTGGATGGAGGCTACAAAAGAGATGCCAGCAACAATGACAAAGCCGAGGAAAGCAAGAGTTGTTACCAGTCTCACAGATGCAATTCTTCTCTTTTTTGCTTTTCGAACTTCCTTTCATTTCCCCTCATATATAAGTTCTAGCTTCTCCCCACTCCAAATCCTCTTCTCTTTCTTTCAGCATTTTTCCCTCCCCCCTCCCCCCTTATGCTTCCTTTCCTTTATCTTCTACTTTTTTTCTAGACCCTCTTCCCTCTCCTGCCAAACACACAGTGCTCTGCTTCTTGGGACTCCATGTTTAGTGATTTTTCTTCTTCTCAACTCTCACACACACTCACACACCTGAGTAGCTCTGATTCCAGAGGCAGCAGTCTCAGCTCTGGTCTTACTATTCACTGAAGGAAAAAAAGATTATGCAAGGGGGAACAAGGGTAAGGCAGGAGGAGCAGATAGTGCATCATGCACATAACATAGCTTGCTCTTCCTGGAGAAACCTTTCTCTGCCTATTTTGCTTCATAAAATGGAGTAACCCATGAACCCCGGTTCCCTCCTCTTAGCGAACCTGTATGAGCCGCAAGCAACAGTTTTTCACATATTTCTCTTAAAATCAATCAAAATTCAATTAAACCCAGTTAAAACTCAACACTCAAATAACAGAAAAATCCTGGTTAAAGTGCCAACACCACTAGTGCTAACACCAATACCTGTATAATTCTAGTTCATGAACTAGAATTATACCTTCTTCCAGCAATCTCCTTAAGCCATTCAAAGACTAAACCCTGAAAGCTTTCATGATAAACCACCTTTCCAACTTGTTGTTACCCGTATTTCATTCCATTTATCAGAGTGGATCAACAAAACACCCCTGAAGACAAAACTACTGTAGGCATTTCTCAATTCCAATGATGCAATATTTAACTTCTCTATTAACTTTTGATTAAATTTAAAAGTTTAATTGGATGATACATTTTAAAAGGTTTTTTTTTAAATGAATGACCACTCCCCTCATGCTGGTGTCATCTTAGAACACACATTTACCTCTGCATTGGACAAAAATGCCATTCCTCAAGTTGGTATCTACTTCGTGAATCACCTAAAATTAAACATTTCCCTACCTCATCTGGAAACGCTGCTTTATAAATATGGAAATATGCATAGATGTAATTAATCAATTAAAACTCACATGATTAATCAACTAGCATGTGTTTTATTAGAGAACTACTCTGTTCATTTTACTTGTCAATTAATCTTCACTGGAATACAAATTGAAACCCTGAAGTATCATCACTTCAATATTATTTGTCAAAAAGAAAAACATTTCATAATAAAAGTTGCTGTGCCATAAAAATTTTAAAAATTAATCTACTGAGAGAAGAAGCAGTGTAGGAAGTGACTGGTATGGAAGTGACTGGTATCTATACCTATGTTCTTTGTGTTCCAGTAACTGACAGTCTCTGCACGTCAGTCTGTCGCAGGTTTCACAGAAAAGTTTTAATTGCTCCTGTTTGTGCACAGGACAAAATACAGGACGTTGACCAGATGCTCCAACAGCTTCTGTGTTAAAAAGAGACAGACAGATTTTGTATTACAAAATGCATGAAACTTTGAGTCAGTCTGAAGACCAAAATGCAGCTCTGTGGATAGCTCAGGGAGATGGAGCACAGTGCTGCAGAGCCAGGGTTGGGAATTTGATTCCCTAATGTGCCTTATAGAGCAACCTTCACAGTCTCAGAGTGGCCCCTGAAGAAGGGAACAGTAAACCTACAGTATACCTACCATTATACACTTCTGAGTACAGTATAACCTACCTGGAAATAGCTTGTCATAAGTTGGAATCCACCGGATGACATGCAATTATTATAATTACAGACCGAAATTACTAGACAAGAGACCAGAACTGACAGTGGGCCAATTCTGATACAGAGGCACAGATCCCTGGCTTGGAACAGCACAAAGCTCCACCCCACCCCCTTTTTTGGCTTCTTTCGGCTAGAACTACATTCTGTCTCCCAGTGAGCGTAATATGGATAAAATCTCCAATTCTGAGTGTAAGCAGATCTTTGGCTGAAGTTTATACACTCCCTCCTCCAAAAAATGATGTACTCTGAAAATGATAATTCAAAAGAAACCTGTTACTTTTGGTACTCTCATCTCAAAAATATTGTTGTATGTATCTACATGTCATTACCAAGATATATGGTGTCTTAGCATAACAACTGAAAGATCAATTTTTGTTCTGTGGGCCACTATATCTAAATGTTCACACTAAAGAGGCATTAGAAGGAAGCAGAGGCAAATAAATACTGGGAAAAAATTGTCCAGTTACATAACACACACTTAGGCTGAATTTTAGTACTGGGAAAAGGTCAGATGCAAAAAGTAAAAAAACAAAACAAAAACCTTCACAACATATGAATGGTTAAGCCTCATGGTGTAGAGGTTAAACTGCAGTACTGCAGTCAGGATTCTGCTCATGGCCTGAGTTAAATCCCAACAGGCTCAGGTAGCTGGCTCAAGGTTGACTCAGCGTTTCATCCTTCCATTGAGCAGTCTGTTAATATGAAGATTCATCCATAAAATTAAACATTTATTTTCCAGTGAAGTAAAAAAAGATAGTGCATGTAGTTCATCAGCTTTTCTTTAGGAAAACAAAAGAAAAACTTAATGGCACAGATTTTCAGCCTACTGCAATGTTTAGCTGTAACTATATTTGATAATCAGGGCTTGAAAATTTTTAGAATGTCTCACCAGTTAGTCAAAAATTTCACCAGTCAGCATGACCGGACTATAGCCTTGCAATTTATTGGGATTGGGAATCACTGATTTATACCCTCAGACTTGGGTTGCTTTATTACCTGCGGGGTCATGAAGCTTGTATTTTGAATGCCCTTTCTTTTGAATGTCTCCAAAAATAAAACTGAAAGCAAAAGCGCCCGGCCTCTTAAGGAGCCACGGTTCCCTCCCACCCCAGGATGTGTTCTTGTTCGGTTGAAATTGGGAGCAGGGAATGTCCATATTCTCCAGCATGGGACCACTCTACATTCTCCTGCAGAGCTATATCTCTATGTACCGCTCAAACTCTCTTCTCGTGAGAATAGGGCAGTTTTCCTTTTGCAATGGGAGGGGGAGGGGAGGACTGCTCATCGAGCAGCATTTTTCACTCGTCACAGATGAGTGGATGAGTGCATTTTCAAGCCCTGTTGATAATAATGTATTAAATGCAATGTTAGAAACAGAGATTCACCTGAAGAGACATCTTCTTTCTTTCTGATCATATGATCCTTAGTAAATTTTACTCTTTGATGGGCTTCTATGCATGTTTTGCACAGCCATTCTCCACATTCCACGCAGAAACCAACTGCACTAGAATTATCTTCACAGCTGGTACACACCTAAAAGCAGGGGAGAAATTCAAATGCTGAAGCTTTGACATCAGAATTGGGAAATTACCAAAACCTATATCCCCCATAAGGTGAAAAACAAATCACACTGCAAGGAGAAAATAATGTGTCATACCTGTTCAGATTTTTCATCAGAACTGCTGGGTGCTTCAGATGTGTCTTTGACAAAGTAGTTATCTACCAAGTCTATTTGCCTGCATTCCTGGCGACAGATTGGACACCTGATGACACCAACTGCAACCAAAAGAGGACACTTCTTACAGTTCTCTGGATTGCCAAAACTTCATATGCTTGAAAAAACTTCATAATAGGAATTACTAATGAAATCATAAACTAAATCCATCAACATAATGTATCCAGGGATAACAACATAAGATTACTTTCTTCTCCAGTGACACAGACAATAATACATTTTATCTTGAGAATAACATAGGGAAGTAACCAGGGTTGGACCTCTGGGATGGTAAAATCTAATTGAATCAGAAGTAATCCCTTGTCTTCACAACAAGCCCTTCCCCCATATACAGTAGAACCACAGTATCCATGGAGTTCAGTCCCAAGCCCCACCCCTGTGGAAGTTGAAAAAAATGAAAGTATCTAATACTATACATTGCATGGTCTCTGGCTCCCTCCAGTGAACAGTTCTGGTAAATACACTCTAGAAATATATATAAATACGTATTTCTTGCGGGAAGTATTTAGTATTTTCAGGAAGCAGGTAAGTGAATCAGCGGATACTATTCCCATAAATAGGGGAGTCCTACTGTACTTCTGAAAGGAGCTCTGAAGAGCTGGGAAATTCTTCAGATGTGTTTTTCAAATGGTGTATAGGAGCGTGTTGGGAAAGAAAAATAAATTTCTTTTGAAATCACTAGCATAGCACCAAATTTAGTCTAGAGACCAAACAAATTCCTTTGAGTCATGTTGAGTTTTCCAAGTGCTTCAACAACCAAGCAATTAAGCTTTTTCCCAGAACCACTAAGTATTCCATAAGCACTCATAAGTGTTAACTTTGCAACTGTAAGGGATCCTATTTTGCTTCATAAAATGGAGTAACACAAGAACTAAAGATGGGAGGGGGCACATATTATATTATTTACATAGAACTCTCTTGTGTTTTTTTCAGGAAAGTCCCTTGCACTTAACAGGTTAAATTAATCTGACCTAAGTCCCATTGAAAGCAGTTAACGCCTAGCTACAAACTAGTATCACTGTGTTACATTACTAAAAAACTGCAGGCACATCATCATATGGTGATATGCTCCTGAGGAACACTGATAGTAAGTCAGAACTTCCTTTATTATAATTTATCTAGGCAAGATTTGGCATTGAATGTACATGTCATCTCTCAATGTCATCCTAGGCAACTATTTGTATAAACACTTTTTTAAAAATGAGAACACTGATAATCTTTTCCCTGGACACTGTCTTTTTATTTCATTATATATATTAATAAGTTCACCCATGTAGTTCTGCGCATATTACTACTTCAATTTATATAGCACAAATGATTTTTCAAAAGGACTTGTACAAAAAAGTTATATCTGCTTTCATCTAAAGGAAACCATAGCTTTAAATAGATTGGAGGCTATCTGAGCTTACTAATGTCAGAATGTTTATAAAAAGTAGTCCTTTGGAAGTTTATGACAAATGTTAATCATAAACTGTCATCTTCTATCCCACCCCCATAATCATCTTCCATTCCACCACCCCCCCCCCAACCATAATCCATACACATATAAGCCTGTGGCTTACACTCCGTGTATCTGAAGAAATAGACTTTGTTGATGAAAGCTGATACCAAAAACAAAACCTATTAGTTCTGAAGGCACACAAAGGAACTTTGCTGAAGTTTCTTTAAAGTTTTCATAAACAAGGCAATACTTTCTGTTAAAAGCTGCATAAAACTTATTTCATTTTTTTAAATGCACAAGCTTTCATCTGAGGAGTTTCCCACATACACCAATGTAGCTTGTATCTGAAGCAATCAATAACTGCATTTCACTCTATGTAATAAGAGAAAAAATATTATAAAGTAAGGGGATGGCAACCAGTAGTTCAATGTTGCTGAACTCCAGCTTCTTTCATCTTGGGCCACTGGCCATGCCGGATATAGCACTGATAGAAACTGCAGTCCAACAACATCTGGTGGGGCTGTCAGGGGGGATAAAAATCAATGATTTTTTAAAAATCAATTTAAATCACAATTTAAATTTTAAAAATCAATTTTTAATCATAAAAAAAATCCATTTTTTATTTAAATTGATTTGATTTAAACCAAATTCACCCTGGGGGCTGTCCTTGTTTATTAAAGAATAAATCATTTTATTCTTCTAATCTTAGTAAGCTCTCAATAGGGCATTGCTTGGGTCACCTGCAGACTGTAGTTAAGAAAGCATTTCACATAGGGATGCACAGGGCTGTACTGCACAGTTGGGGAAGATCATATGTGCATATGTCATTACCTAAATTGAGGGCTATGTATTATTTCTGCCATTCTTTGCATGTGGAGAAAACAAAGAACACCTAATTGGGAACATAATTGAACCTTTCTTATAAAGCCAGCTCCAGGTTTAAGTGCCCTCTAGTAGATCCACTCCTGCATAAATAACACTTCTAACTGGCCTCAATCCAATCTTAAATGGCAACTCACAGACCCAGCCACACAGTACTGATCAAATATGACATCTGCAAGACACCTTCCCACCAATTCTGGATGCTCATATGGAGCTGAGGAGAGATAACACACAATTATATCAAAAACATACTGTAAAAAATCCCCTACCTATCAATTTAAGTGCTACAATGAAAACAGACATTTAAGGAATATTAAACATGCTGTTTCAATAAGACTAAACTATGAACTAAGTAATTAATGATACAGGTAGCTACAGTGATGCCATCAAATACTAAGAAACAGGTAAAGTGTTGTTGTTTTTAAATTAAACCAGCTTTTCTTGGAGCAGGAATGTGAGCTTTGAAGTTACATAACAATAGCACCAGGCCAAAATATACAGAAAAAAATCAGTACACATGTATGATTGAAATCGTGAAGGCAAGAATATTTTCTTATACTAAAGGAAATTTAATGGAAGAAGAACACCAGAGGGGTAGAGGTGAGGAAAGGAAGCAACAGTTATAGGACACAAGTGGTATTTCCTAGCTGAGGAATGTAAGAAGGACACACTCCTGGATCAGCATTCTGGTTCTCATAGGCGCCAACAATATGGCTTCACAAAGTTCAGAAACAAAACACAAACGAACAAAAAAAAATACTTCCCAGTTTTGCTCCCCAACACCTGTTGCTCAGTGGCATTCTCCATCTGAACAAGGAGATACCTTTTTGCCACAAATAGGCCTACTCTCTGTGAATTAGTCTTAAATCCCTATTAATGCCATTTAAGCTAGTGGCCATCACCGCATCTTGCAACACTGAATTCATAGCCATTACCATATCTTCTGACAATGAATTAAGTCAGTCATGTGCTGTACACAGATATCCTCTTTATTCATACCTATTAGGAATATAGTATTTTGCCTAGATATGCTCTTCACATCATGTGTAAATATGTAAGCTTCTATATACAACAACCATCCCTCAGCTACCACAAGCTTCCTTCCCATCACATTCCAGTTGTCCATCACAGTTGTCCATCACATTCAAATCAATGTCAAGAGGGATCTCTCACTTCACAGATTGCTACAGAAACAGTGACTGACACTGCACCTACCTTGTTCAAGTTGTACAGTTCTGTAAAAAGTGAGATGAAAGCCATCCCCAAATCATACAGCAAGGGCAGAAGGCTCATGGAGAGAGAGCTCTTCTATCAATTTGCACCATACTGTAGAAAACGAAAGAAATGACATTTGTTTTTCTTCCTATTTCCTCAGAACAGTTTGAAGAGAAAGATTAGTCTCTTCACATAAGACAGATGGGGGGAAAGAAATAAGACATCTGCAAGACACCTTCCCACCAATTCTGTAGAGACAGGGAACCTCTTCTCATTATACATTATACTCTTCTCATTACATTTTCTGCAAAAATCCACTGTAATGTAAGGTTCCCATCTCTCTGAAGACTAGAAGAAAGTGAGAAACTGTCTCTTCTAACATTTTCTACATCAAACACACAAACTCAGGGAAAAGAGAGTAGTTGGTGGTGGCAAAAGTAGTAACTGGTCACTAAGACTAGCTAAAATACATGAACAACATTCAAAAATTATTATTTCAATAACCATATAGGTTTTATATTTGGTTAATGTCACATCACTCATAGTACCAGGATGTTGTCAGAAGCATCCCTTGTAGGAAAAAAATAACTATAAATTCAACTGTAGTGAGCCATCTGTTCACATGTATCAGTTCAGTCCAAACCATTAGGTAATGTCACCCTAGTATGTATTACACCAGGGGTACCCAACCCCCGGTATGCGGCCCAGTACCGGGCCGCGGCCTTGGCAGGACCAGGCCGCGGAGACAGATCTTCCACCCCCCCCGCATGCACGCCCCCCACGCGCACCGACCCACATGCACGGGTGCCCCACCCATCCTCCGTGCGCCCTGCCCATCTGTGCATGCGTGTGAGCGTGCCCCGCCCATGCGCACCCACTCACGCATGCACGTTAGTGTGCCCCGCCACTCCTGCATGTGCCCCACCCACCTGCGCATGAGCGCGCCCCGCCCATCCATGAGTACGCCCCACCCATCCACTCATGCGCACGAGTGCACCCCACCCATCCATGCATGCGCACGAGCGCACCCCTACCCACCCATGCGTGTGCACACCCCGCACACCCCCCGAGCGGGGGGTGCCCCCCCGCACACTGACCCCGCCCCCCCAGTCCGTGGTTTAGAAAAGGTTGGGGACCACTGTATTACAGCATCTATTTAGTCTCACTTCTGCTCCCCCTTTTAACTTTGGGCTCTCATCTATAAAACTGGAGAGAAAGCAGTAGAATGACATAAAACAGTGCAGGCCTGAATCTGCCACAGCCAGTCCCATTGACACTACTGGTCCCATCTTGGAATGGGACAAACCACCACTGCTAATACCACTTACAGCACCTGTACCACAGGCTGGCAATCATATTCTGACATATCCTGTAGTCACAACATTGCCAACTCTGAAGATCACTTCCAGACGATGCAGAAAAACAGGATCAAATGTTTTCCCTATCTTAAAATGATTACACATCACTCATATACATTGACAAAAGTGTAACATATAAGGGATTAGCATACATCTGAGGGATATGATTCTTCATGTGCTTAAGTAAATTCTAATTACCGTATTTTTCGCTCTATAAGACGCACTTTTTCCTCCAAAAAAAGGGGGGGGAAGTGTGTGCGTCTTATGGAGCGAATACTGTAAAAAAAAGGTGCAATTTAAATTCTAACTGTAGGTGGTGAAAGAGGCTGCTTCTTGGTAGCTTTTTCGCCCCAACAGTTAGGAAAAAGCTGCGGAGGAAGGCCAGGTAAGCTCCCGGAGGTCTGGGGGGGGGTGTGGCGATTTCGGCCTGCTAGGCCCTCGGGGGGTGGTGGAAGACGGCTGGGAAGGGTCTGGGAAGGGAAGGGAAGGTGGCGGTTTCGGCCTGCTAGGCCCGTGGGGGGGGGAGTGGAAGACGGCTGGGAAGGGAAGGGAAGGTGGCGATTTCGGCCTGCTAGGCCCGTGGGGGGAGGGTGGAAGATGGCTGGGAAGGGTCTGGGAAGGGAAGGGAAGGTGGCGGTTTTGACCCTTCCCAGCCGTCTTCCACCACCCCCCCGGGGCCTAGCAGGCCGAAACCGCCACCTTCCCTTCCCTTCCCAGACCCTTCCCAGCCATCTTCCACCACCCCCCGCGGGCCTAGCAGGCCGAAATCGCCACCTTCCCTTCCCAGACCCTTCCCAGCCATCTTCCACCACCCCCCGCGGGCCCAGCGGGCCGAAATCGCCAGAATATTTTTTTTCCTGTTTTGCTCCCCTAAAAATTAGGTGCGTCTTATGGAGAGGTGCGTCTTATGGAGCGAAAAATACGGTCACTCACCATAAGGAGCAATTTTTCCACACTCTGTGCTCACAGGTTACAATGAGGTTACGGGGTTATAAAAAAAAAGACAAGACAAGAAATCCACTGTACACTGATAAAATGAAGAACACAAACAGAAAACTATGTTAGCTGGTCTGACAAACAGAAGACTTTGTTACTTGGTCTTGAGAATTGTCAGTCCCTACAGCATAATCCTTTCCCCTTCTCATTATACCACTCTGATGTTACTTGTTCTTCTCACTATATAATTTAAACTGTTACCATGATTCTGCCGTGCTGCTTCAGAGCTCTTCTAACTTTAAAGTACACATGAGGAACTTGGGCAGGGCGGAAGGACATTTTTTAGATTCTGGCCAGCAGCCAGAAGCCACATCTCCAAGGGCAGATCTAGAGGTGAGGGGTTTGGTCAGAGGCTAGTTTGCATATTTATATTTTTAAAATATAAGACAGATAGAATTACCAATGTACTACCGCTTTCAAAATATTGAAATATATCAATAAAATCAGAATAACCCAAAAATCATATTCATAATTAAACCCCACACCCTAGTTAAGTATAAATAATAAACACTAAGGTCTTTTTCTTCAGGCAAGCTTTTCCCTGAGTGAATGACTGTCAAGTGCAGTTTTTAAATGGACTACTGCACCTTACTGCATAGACTGTTTTTTGGTGTTGCTTATGTTTTTTGGTATTGTATTTATTGATCCTTTTAGTATTCCATACTCACTGTTGTTAGCTTAAACACTGTATTTTAATTGTTGCAAGCTGCCTTGAGTCCTTTTTAAGAAGAAAGGTGAGTTAAAAATATTTGAAATAAAAAAGAAACATGGGATGAAACTTTTGAAAATTAATTTATATTTCATTTTATTAAATTTCATAAAATATTCTTCATTCCCTGACAACCAAAATCATGTATCAACTTACAACTCTCCAAGGTTATTTCTAATTATATTTTTTTAAAATTCTAATGCCTGCACTTACAGTATATCACAGAAGTGAGTACACCCCCCCACATTTCATAAATATTTTAGTATATCTTTTCATGTGACAACACTGAAGAAATGACACTTGGCTACAATGTAAAGCAGTGAGTATACAGCTTGTATAACAGTGTAAATGTGCTGTCCCCTCAAAATAACGCAACACACAGCCATTAATGTCTAAACTGCTGGCAACAAAAGTGAGTACACAAAAGTGAGTACACTAAATGACATTGTCCAAATTCAGCACAAAGTGTCAATATTTTGTGTGGCCACCCTTATTTTCCAGCACTGCCTTAACCCTCTTGGGCATAGAGTTCACCAGAGCTTCGTATGTTGCCACTGGAGTCCTCTTCCACTCCTCCATGACGACATCACAGAGCTGGCGGATGTTAGAGACCTTGCGCACCTCCACCTTTCGTTTCAGGATGCCCCACAGATGCTCAATAGGGTTTAGGTCTGGAGACATGCTTGGCCAGTCCATCACCTTTACCCTCAGCTTCTTTAGCAAGGCAGTGGTCGTTTTGGAGGTGTGTTTGGGGTCATTATCATGTTGGAATACTGCCCGGCGGCCCAATGTCCAAAGGGAGGGGATCATGCTCTGCTTCAGTATGTCACAGTACATGTTGGCATTCATGGTTCCCTCAATGAACTGTAGCTCCCCAGTGCCGGCGGCACTCATGCAGCCCCAGACCATGACACTCCCACCACCATGCTTGACTGTAGGCACGACACACTTGTCTTTGTACTCCTCACCTGGTTGCCGCCACACACACTTGACACCATCTGAACCAAATAAGTTTATCTTGGTCTCATCGGACCACAGGACATTGAAATTAGTTAATTGTATCCAATTAAGGAGGAAGGAATTCTCAATCAAGGAAATGCAGTGGGTGAGACAGAGGACTTCCTTGGTCAGTCTAGGTGATTTAGGATGTTTGAGCAGGAAAAAACCTAATATTAACTTTTGAAGTTTTAAACTATTAAATCGTTCTTTTAATAAATTGTGAAAAGCCACAGTAGTCATGGGAAACCTATTTTACATCAGGAAGAGGAAATCTTTGGCTCTACAGATGTTTGCCCTACAATTCCTTTACTACTTGACTGGCATTTGGAAGTGGGATTAATGAGAACTGACTGCCAATCTACCTTGCCCTATTGTAAGAGAAAAGTTTACACAGCTACAGAATAGCTAGCTAGAAATTGTTGGAATGGTGGCAGAGTTGGTGTGAGGAAATTGTTGAGTATGGCTTTTAATAATAATAAACTTTCCTTCTGATTATGTAGTGGATAAAGTGGTTCTGGCAGGAACCTACAGAGCAGACTGAACTACAGTCTCCCTTAGTAGACCATCCCTTATTTGTTAGTTTATCTCAACTGGCATTTATTTGTTTCAATACATTCACACTCAGACTCTGGTAAACTGGAAAAAATAAAATGTTTCCATTTACTTAGTTCTTCTTTTATAAAAACAAACATCATATTTTGTGGAAAAGTTAAATTGTTACATTACTGATCTTAACTGCTTAATTTACTTCATTCTTAACTGACTGACTGGTTACACTACATACAAAACACTTAAATCTGACTCCATAATAAACACTCTGAGAGAACAGTAACTGAACCCTGATTGGAAAAAAGCTGGAAAAATAACTCTGAGGTACAGAGGGAAATAATTGGCTGCTACTGAATTGACTGACTTTCATTGCAGCTACTCCCAGCCAAAACCTCTCAATGGTATGAGGATGCAATATATCCAACAGAAATAACACATTATTACTCCAGAGTTGGAGGTGGAAAACAGATGGCTTCTATAGCAGGATAAGCTACAAAAGGAAGAAGGAGTACACTGCTTTAAATACAACAGTTTGTTTAGCAACAACTATTAATCACCAGTAAACAAGGAAACAGTCACATTATATCCCTTAAATAAATGCTTTTAAATACAAACATTTTTGGAGTCTTCACCTTTTGGAAACAAATAGTACATTCATCTATTTTCAGCTATATTAAAAATACTTCTATCTTGTCTCTTCACTGCTAGGTGCTTCACAACAAAAATAAAACATACTATCACCATCTAATGAGAGAGAAAATAAATCTAATAAAAACAATTAATCATGCAACAAACATGAAAATCATCTAGAGTTCTGCTCCCAAATGTCCACCTAATGATACATAAGACTCCTTCTGAAAACCAGAAATAAGCTTAGGTAGATTTCTTCTAAAAGGTCATTTCACAGCCACTGGGCAACTGCTCCTTGCTGAAACCATTTGATAGCTCATGATGATGGATCATGGAGCAAGGCAACCAATACATCTGTTAATGAACATCGAAGAAATTATTTAGATCAGTCTTCCCTAATCTGGTGCCCTCCAGATGTACAGTACTATACATCCTGAGCACTGGTTGATGGATGCTATAATATAAAGCACCTAGATAGCATGCGGCTAGTCAAGGTTGCTTTAATAAATAATAACTGTGTCATCAAGTCGATTCCGAGTTACGGTTACACTTTTCAGAGTTTTCTAGGTAGAGAGTACTTACAAATGGTTTGTCATTCCATTCTTCTGGGGGCATCCTGGAACTATGCAATTTGCTAAACCCTGAGAAAGTTACCACCAACACATTCTAATTGTGCTCACAAAGAAATGATCACAGAATTGGTTTTATGCACTTCTGTTTTCTCAAGAGACTATTATGTCTCCATAAGTTTTACATATTAAATGTGCTCCATTATGAAAGATTATATTTTCACCACCTTGCTGAATTAGAGAACTGGGTACAGGTAAATTAAGATACAAGACGCAGAATAGTTTACTGTTACCAGTACAAGACATGTTGTACTGATGTTATTAAAGTGTCTTAAAAATTTCTACAAGAAAATTGAGATGTGTCAGCCTAAATACAATATTTTTAATAGTATGATTTTAAAGAACAAAAGTACTGGTTTGAAATGTATTTGCAAAGAGTGACAGTATGGGAGTAATGCCTAACTTGTTAACAGAGGTTTATGGATGGGGGGTGCTGTCTGGGTAAAAAGAGTTTTGTCTCAAACCTAATTATCTACAATACTTTAAATTATTTCTGAAAACATTGGACCCTTTTAGGTCTAAGTGAAATAAAGTCACATTTCTGCAATAGCCTTTGAAACTTATGCACACTAATAAAGTACAGTATAACCTGGCTGAAATCCTGTTCTGTAATTTGCACCATGTAAGGATGATGATGTCACCAGCTGCAGGCATTTTTCCAAGGATAGTTTCAGATTCCCGGGACACCTTCAGAGTCCCTTTCATAGCTGGGACATGGGGGAGGGTATCTTTAACTATTTAAGTACACAGTGGTAGTAAGACATAGTAATTAAAGACATGCTGTCATGCTGTCAGCCCCACAGCCCCCAACAACAAAGGGGATTCCATTGGAGCCCTGGGACGTTCAGCAGGGAATTCAGAAGTGTTTTATCCCTGAAAAATGGTCAAGGCTGATGAGGTCATCAGCATTACATGGCACAACTGACAGAACAGGATTTTCACAATTACTTTTAAAGCACAATATGCCAAGGATATAATTGGAGATACTGTACACTGCACAGGACATTACACTAAATGCTGATTTAAAAAATAATTTAATATTTTCAGATTCATAGTTTCCTAAGAGAAAAGTGTTATATGTTTCTCATTAGCATACATGTCTTTGGACAGAAATCCTCTCTATTCATACGTTAAATGACGTAATGTTCAAATAAAACTTTACATCATATCCAAAGCCAAAAGAAAGAAGCTAATAGAACATTCTAAATCGCTTCAACATCAATGTTAATCCACATATTCATCTTACATACACATTTTACAAAGTTAGAAGTTGGGTGTTAGGAAGCACATTTAATTTTACTAAAATGTGGAGAAAGAATACCAAGCACACACTAGAAACAGCAAATTTGTCACCAAAAAGCCTTAGTTTGCAATCAAGGACCTATTTATCTAACTGTAGACACCAAGCCCTTTCTCTTTTTCCCTACAAGGAAAGAGATAGTGTGTATGTCTGGAGGTTTGGGGCTAGGCCCAGACAGCGAGCCCATGATCTGGTACTAGTCAATTTGTTTACACAGTTTTAAAATTTCTCAGTGAGTTCTCCTTCACAGTAACATGAGTTGTCTGCATCATTCTTGCAAGCTATTTATATGATTCTACTCATTCTGGAAGTAGAAACAGTATCCCTATTCTGGGTTTTGCCCAAAATTTCTGATTTTTCTGTTTCGAGCCTTGAGATGTTTTCTCCTCAATCTTATAAAACTCTAGTAAATACAGTTAGAGAACAGTTTGAGAATTGTCCAGCATTTCAATCATCTTAACATCTGCCACTATCAGCAACTGTATATGTTTTCTGCTGTTTGGTACTTAATTCACTATCTAGCTGTTTAATAATAGTAATTGTGTGCTATCAAATCAATTCTGACTTATGGCAGCCCTTTTCAGGGTTTTCTTGAAAGAGAGTACATAGAAATGGTTTACCATTCCCTTTTCTGGGGGCATCCTGGGACTTTGCAGCTTGCTCAAGCTGACAAAGGCTTATTTTGGGATGCACAGTGGGGAATTAAACTCCCAATCTCTGGCTCTGAAGCCAGAAACCTAATTTACTGAGTTATGTAGCCAGTTCTTACAAAATCCACTTGTCCACTAAGATAAATATACAACTGGTCTGACATAACATTAAAAAAGGTTCTAAACATATGAATCTCCAATAGTTATTTATGTTCAAAATGTGCAGTTTGAACTACACCTCACCTCTACTACTCACGGTCTTATTTTTAAGATCTAAGGTACCTGGGGATAAGGCCTACATACTGGACCAGTCTATAAATATATGGACCTAGGGAATGGATTAAAAATCTCTGGAATAGAATGGACATCAAATCTCATGAATTAAAAAAAAAAGAGGAAAGCTGTAAAAACGGGAGAGTACTTTTCACAGGCTGAATTTTTTGAATAAGAATCAACAAAAAGACAAAAGATATGTCTGCTGTGGTGACAAGGCATTAGAACAGTATGCTCAAACTACATACATGGATGCTTTCAATGGCTCTGTGGCCACAGTGTACCTTGATAATCATGTTATTTACTTCAGAACAAAGGGATACTGCTTCTTGGCAATGAAGAAAAGTGATACATTGAACTTTTCCCCCCTACCATCTACTCATACAGAATCTACTCATACAGAACTGAATTTTAGCAATGGCGGGAAAGTAGCCAATGCAGGAAAATTAGGGGTCTCAATGGAACAAAACAATGGCAATTCTTTTTTCTCTCCTCTTTTTTATATTAATCAGAGTGAATAAAAATCAATGACGTTTTAAAAATCAAATTAATTTAAATCACAATTTAAGTTTAAAAATATTTAAATCGTAAAAAATCCAATTTTAAAAATTTAAACCCACCCTGATGTTAATTTTACTTTTTAAATTTTTTATCTGCTCTTAGGCCTTAAGTCTACCTTTCTCCCTTAACTCTGAACGAAAGTTCAGTTTTTACAATGGATCAGGTTATTATTTTTGGAGAATCTACAACAGAGAGAGAGTGCGAGAGCAATGAGGGTCAACTTTCTCCATTTTACTTCTCCCCACCCCAATTCTTCCATCTGAATTTTCCTAGAACAATTTTTCTCCATGTTCCCTTCAATCTTCAGGAGGATGTTCCCTGAAATAGGTAGCTATCATTCTTTCTTTCTCCATATTTAAGAGAAAGACTGCTAAATGTTTAGAAGTAAGCAAGCTTTAAACAGATGGCAGATTAGGAGCAAATGTAGCATTTTGTAAAAAGTACACATAGTTGATTTTGCATTTTACAACTTCACGGGATTCCTTAATCCAAATTGTGCTATATTTCATTTCCCTTTAATCACTGTATTGTATTTTGCCTGAAAGTTTTTCCTTTGTCTTTTTTTGCATTGTACCTTCAGACCATATTCATTGTTTCTCTGCTGCCAATTTGAATAAATCTTCAAATTAAATGCACTCATGAATAGCTTAGCTTCAGGTCATTTCTGGCTACACTTCCATTTCAACTTCTTCATTTCCCAACACATTTTCTCTTTTAAAAGTAACTACTAAGAATACTAATATTTATCAGGATGAGCAGATGACAGGAGTGAACAACTTAGGAGCAATGTTCCCTCTGATTTTCTGGAGTGCTGTGCGGGGGCTCCGCCCTTTGTGCACTGAGTTCTGGCTGCAACCAGAAGCAAATAGGTAGAAACACTGGGTCGGCTGTGTGTGGCCAATGCAGCGCTGCGCACCTGTGTGGCTTAGAGGGAATGTTGCTTATGAGCTATGGTGTTATTCCATTTCTTAAATGCACACCTTCTTACAATGCTCCGTTCCTTCTGTGCAGTCTATTGTGGAGTTTAACATAAAAGCCATACATATTTGTAAAACAAAACTCACATTCTCTCTCAATCAACTTTAACATATAATATTGCATTTTACTTAACAAATACTTATTGATTAAGGATTTCAGTTTTTTCAACTGTCAAATATTTTAAATAAAAAAAGCTGATCTCTCTCTCAACACTTCCTCAAATGTTGTAATGTCACTACTGAGACTGTGTCAACTCACAACAGAAAATAAGGAACATTCCTCAGGCAAAAACAAAGGATCTTATACCATCTTTGACATAAGATTTGGGGGCTTGTGTCCATTTTGCAAGACTACAGATCATCCATCCACTAGTTTAGTGGTGCTACTGGATTGAAAATGAGCAAGCTTCAGGCTTATGCTTCCTCCAACCCATCTTTGAAGCAAATGTGAAAAGATCAGAAGCTTTGTTCAGCCACTATTAAAAACAGTAGTTAATATTAACAAGAAATGTGTACGGAATTTCTGAAAATGTTGAACCCATGAAATTTCCTCAATTTTTCTAGGTTTTTTTGGGTGGGAGGAATTTTAGGGAAATTTATATAAAGTAAAAGCTGTAATTTTATATAAGCAAAATAGGAATTATATACTAAATAGAAAGCTGCAACTGTCATGTAGATTACAGCTATAAATAATGTAGCGCTGGCCAAGGTAACTAAAATGAACTGTATTTGCCCAATGCAACACTTAAATATGATGGTGTAACTGTAAAACATATATATATATATATATCAATATGTTGGCAAGGTTTCTCTGAAGTTTTAAGCTAAAAACTTTTTTGCCAGACTTGGCACACAGCCGGAATTTAACTCAGTGATCCTACTCCCTGAAGATTTTACTGATAATCCTAATCACTGCAAATCAGGAGACTCTGGAGGCTGTTGCAGTGCATACCTGACAATCCATCTCCAAGAGTCAGGCCACCGGTCACGCACACACCAAAAGAGAAAACCTAAAATAGCATCAGATGAAGAGCAAATTAAAATCCAGGATTAAAATTACTGCCCATTTGTTAGCAGCACTGCATTTGTGCAAGTGTCAATGGTCCTAGAATCACCTGGGATTCTGTAGAGTGAAGGGCAAACAAGAATAATAGAAGAATCTTTCAAAGCTGGCTCACATGCCACAAGAATTACACAACTGCATTTTAAGCAGTAACATTTCCCAGATATCACATCTTCCATTCTTCCCTCTATACTTTTAGAAACGTACGATTACACATTATAAATGCTTACATCCATTCAAAGCTTCCCAGTTCTCTTCAGATCACCACTTCTGTAAGTCTTTCAATGAGATAAAAGCTGAAACAAAATATCTGTTCAGACATTACAGGTAAAGTTACACACAAATGTAATTCAGTGTAATTCAGAACACAAAGGACTAAAAACCAGCAAACATATTTTAAAGAAAATATCTGCAAATTTAGAAGCCACTGAAGAAAAACTAACCTTACATCTGTTTTCTCTTTCAAGGGAGAAAACATAAATCTTTAGGGAATATATTAATATATACAACACTTATTTTCACAGAAAACTTAAATTTATTTTACTGATTTATCAATATAAAATGTTTATCTGGATAAGAACAGGCTTGCTTCCACTCTGTCTCCACCACACTAGAAGAAAAGGCAGCCAGAAATGCACAAGCAACAAAAGCCGCCCCAGATGCTCCTCATAAAGATAGCAGTGCCTACTTGAGACAGAAATGCATTTTGGATGTCAGTGTTGCCTACATCTACAGCATACAAAGAAATATTTCTTCCAATTCTGAAGATTTCACATGACAGACATTATTTCATAATTTTATCCTTGTAACATCAAATTAACTGCCACAGAATGTGGGATGGGATTTCTTCTTAAAAATGAAAGAAAAAAACAAGGAAAGGTGTTCTTACTTTAATTATCAGGTTCTACACTTGACTCCTAAAACAGAACTTCTTAAAAATGAAGGATTCACTTGAAAAAATGGGAACATGAAAATTTTATGGGTTTTTTGTGTGTTTCTCTTTTGTTAATCTTTCCTTTCCCCCTTCACTCAAATTGCCCAGGAATTTTTCCTTTTTTGCCTTTGCTGCCACTGTATGCCTCCTGGTCACACTTGCCTTGCTCTTTCCCCTCCCGCTCCTTGCGTCGCTGCTGTGTGCCTGCCCCACTCTTTTCCTTCCCTCAGCCCCCACTGGTTTCCTTAGGGTTTTTTCTTGGACTCATGCCAGAAAAACTAATGTGAAGGCGGGAATAAACAACATGACTCAAAAGAAGCATTCCCTTTCATGGTCAATCAAAGGAGTAAAGCACAAAACAAAACAAAATTAAAGAAGCATTCTTGAAAGAAACCAAAGCAAAACAGAAACAAACATTTCTGCCATGCACATCCCTAGTTGTAGCAGATAAGAGTACTGGATTAGGATTCAGGAAATCTGGGTCCAAATCCCATGGGGGGCCTCTGTGTGACTTCACACTTTTCACTCAGAGCTCTTCCAAAATGTCCCTTGGGAATCCAGGCAAACTCCACTACATCCCAGAAGCTTAAGTTAACTAGAAGTTGCATTGCCTCCATCAGGGAATTACAAATCCAGTAACTCTCTTACTGCTTGACTAACACCAATCCTGCAAGAGAAGCCGAAACCAAGTTTTTAAAAAATGAAATAACTCCAGGGAAATGTTACCAGAGTGGACTTGATTTAAATCAAATTCATATAAATTATGGTTTAAATAATGATTTAAATTTTAAAAAATCAGACTTTTGATGATTTAAATAAAAAAATCAATTTTATTTAAATTGTGATTTAAATCAATTTGATTTTTTTAAAAGAATTGATTTTTATCCATCCTGATTTTAGCACAGCCTATTTGAGCCATAGTTAGCACAGCTATATTTGATTTTGAACCAAGCTTTTCCCCATCCACTTGCCAGCAAACACATAAAGTGGAAGAATTTAACTTCATCCATCCATCCATCCATCCATCCATCCATCCATCCATCCATCCATCCATCCATCCATCCATCCATCCATCCATCCATCCATCCATCGCCTTTCTCCTCAAAAGGAACCAAGGCAGCTTACAGTGTTAAAAACAAATAATGTAAAAACTGAAAGGGAAGTGGGGGGAAACAATAATAAAAAAAAAAACAGCAGCCCTACTCTTAGGACCCCAGTCACTGAGAAAAAGCATGCCTAAAGAGAGTCTTTGCTTGTCTGCTGAAGGAGAGCAAAGAGGGGCCCGGCCTAACCTCACATGGGAGGGAGTTCCATAGCTTGGGAGCAGCAAGAGAAAGCCCTCTCCCATGTCTTCACCAAATGCGCCTGTAAGGGTGGTGGGACAGACAGAAGGGCTGCTCCTTGTGATTTAAAAGTCTGGCCAAGTTCATGAACGTGGACCCAAGTTATTAGGGCTTTATAAGTCAAAATCAGCACTCTGAATTGTGCCTGGAAACAGACTGGCAGCCACTGGAGCTGTTGTAATAAAGGAATTGTGTTATATGCTCCATGTAACAAACACCAGTGAGCAGCCTGGCTATAGCACTTTGGACAAACTGAAGTTTCCAAACACTCTGCAAAGGCAGTCCCCCATACAGCACACTGCAAAAATCTGGATGAGATGTAACTACATGTCACCATGCTCAGATGAGACATCTCAAGAAACGTGCAGTTGAAACAAAGTCTTAATTGTGCAAATGTGCTCCTGGCCACCACTGAGACCTAAGCATCCAGGCTCAGGAACAAACCCGGGAACATATCCAAACTTCACACCAGTGCTTTCAGTGAGAGTTTAATGCCATCCAACACAGGCTAAAAAACCCTATTCCCTGATCTCTCTTTCAACTGACCAAGAGCACCTCTGTCTTGTCTGGATTATGCTTCAGTTTATTCACTTTCATCAACTCCGTTTTTAACACCAGATACTAATGTAAAACCAAGACATGTCCTTGAAATTAGATGGAAAGGAGAGATAAGAGTTGAACATCATCTGCATATTGATGACTCCCAAACTCCAGAAAACTATGTTAAATAGCATGGGAGACAAAATGGAACCCTGAAGGACAGCACAGGCCAACAGTCAAGGAATCAAACACGAGTCCTCCATCACCATCTTTTGAGTTCTCCCCTCCAGAAAGAACCAGAGCTACTGCAGAACAATGCCTCCAAGTTCTATCCTAGAGAGATGGCCCAGAAGAACATCACAACCAATGAAAGGTCAAGCAAAACCAACACAGACATATTCCCCTTGTCCACTTCCCGGTGTATACATTAAGTGACTAAACCAGTCTCTGTCCCATAGTCAGACCTAAAAGCAAAGTTAAATGAACATAGATACTGTAACTCATCAGGAATTCTTAAAGCTGAGAAGCCACAACATACTCTAATACCGTGCCCAAACATAGATGCAACAGTCCAAATATAGAATAATGCAGTTTGGCTGGTAATTATCCAATACATTGGGATTCAAGGAGGGCTTTTTCTTACTATACCTTCTTTTAAGCATGATGAGATCCTGCCCCATTGCAGAGAGACATTCATCACTCTTCCTACCCACTTGGCCAGTCCCCTCCCCCACATATTTTAAAAGTCAAGTAAGACAAGGTCTAACATCTCTAATCTCTCCAAGGGTCCTGTCTACATCTTCGGGGTGCAATTACTGAAACTTATCCATTAACATGGGAGAAGCAGGGGTCAAAGTTACATTCGCAGGATCTGATTCAACTACAGCATCCAAGTCAGAGTGGATCAAAGCAATTTTGCCTTCAAAATGTAATGCAAATTCTTCACAGCACTCTGTTGTCTGTGTTCTCTTCCTGTGGGCCACCATATAATAGGCCCTTGACCGCTCAAAAGATTTTGTCAAACAACTCTGTGTAGATGGAATGGTTGCTGAAAAGAATGACTTCTTCACCAACAACATTGCCATGCAGTAGGCTTTCCAATGGGCCCTAGCCCATGATCAGTTGGATGAACTCCAAGTTTTTCACCACTGTCCCTCCATCTCCATCCCACATGCTTCATCACCACCATCTCCCTGAAAAAAAAACAAAAAACAGGGGACTTATCCAGCTCTACTCCATGATTAGGGGATGCTTAGGAGCAGGGTGTATAAAAATGAATGATTTTTAAAAAAAATGATTTTCTTGATTTAGATTCTCAAAAAAAATATCTGATTTTCTGGATTTAAATAATTATTTAAATCAATCTGAATAAAATCCACCCTGCTTGCCCTGGCCACGTCCCCATTCCAGATGTCAACTAAGGCAGTGGTCCCCAACCTTTTAACACCGTGGACTGGTTGGGGAAGGCGGGGCACCGCTCACGTGCATGTGCGAAAGGGCGGGCGTGTGCTCGCACACACAAAGGAGCAGGGGTGCTCACGCGGGTGCATGCACACTTGTGCGCATGCACGAAGGGCGGGGGCACTCGCACGCATGCACGAAGGGGTGGGGGCACGCACACTCGCACGCATGCGCAAAGGGGCTGTGCAGGGGGGAGTGCGTGCGGGGTGGGTGGGAGATCTGTCTCCGCAGCCCAGTCCAGGCCACGGACCGGCACTGGGCCGCGGACCGGGGGTTGGGGACCCCTGAACTAAGGCTTTGACAGTATCACCAGCCGAGGTAACATAAAACTCCCAAGAGCCATCAGGAAACCATTGGATCCATCAGCCAGCCTCCTTGGGTGGACTGTCTTAGTCAGTTCCCCATCTCTGCAGAGGCTCCAATTTCCAAAGAACCTAACCCTATCAGATACTGATCTGTCCATGACAACCAAACCACAAAAAGTTTCCCTACACCTAGATCACTAACACCTCCTCCAGCACAGACAACCATGACTAAAATCCTGTGGTATGGGTGTGGCTACATACCATTTGGGACAGACCATGGTCATTATGAAGGACACGAAATCCTGAGCCACTCCTGACAAAGCTATCTCAGCATAGAAATTCTGAAGGGGACTCCAGTGTCACTCTGGCTAGCTCAAAAAAGGAGACTGTTGAAGAGCAAGGTGGATGGTACATCAGTTTCCCAACAACCACTTCAAAAATAAACACAAACTTGGGAAATAGGGAAATATGGCCCCTGCTGAAGGGAACAAAATCTCAATAGACCCCTGCAATTCTGCCTCCCTGGCCTCTAATTGTGCCTACTGCAACACAGAGAATACTGGTGAACAAAGTTGAATGAGATTCACATCTTTAACTTCATCCAACCAGATCTTGGTAATACAAGTGAGATTGGCATGCTCATCCAGGATGAAATCTTGTATAAAATCTATTTATTGACCTAGCGTTTAGCAGCAGTATTTTATAGCCCAGGAGGCCTGATGCCAAGGCTATCCAAATTATATGAATTTGGGGTTTGGTTGGGACAAACAATTTTTTTATTATTATTTTTAATAATAAACAATAATCTAACAAATAAAAAGACAGAAAAGAAAAATAGTAACAAAAACTCAAATTCGAATCAAAACTCATAATACATCCAGTATTCCCCATCAATCTCAGGATTTTTTTCCCTTTTAATTTGCATTACATAGGTAATGATGTCTCATCGTAATACAGGTGTGGTCCAATTTATAAATTAGCTTTGAAACTGAATATGTTGACAATCGGCACCTTCTCATTTCTCCCCAAATCCAGATGGCTGGCAACATATCAAATTTCCCAGGATTTCAAACTCTTCTCCTACCAGCCTACTGGTGCTTCAAAAGAGACTCACCCTGGTTATCTAGCTAAGGTGCTTTAACTTACACTTTGGTATTATATCTATGAAGATTCTCAGTCATACTTTGGTATGACTGAGAATAATACTTTGGTATTACTAAAGCCTTTTCAGATATTCGTCACCTGTTGTGCTGCCCATTACAGGTTCAGGTTCATAATCCTGGAGTTCTCCTTCACTGTGTATTGTCCCTGGACTCCCAGGTGCAACAGCAGAGAGGAATGCTTGTGTACAACTCCACTTTGGTCCATCAACTACAACCTATTCTGAGCTGACCTGGCTTGGTAACAGTAGTTCCATACAATATGTAGCAGCTAAGCTGCTAACTGCTGCATGGCACTGAGACAATGTCAACCCAATATTGAAAGATTTGTGATTGTTGCCAATTGATTTTTAGGCTCAATTCAACGTACTGGTTTTAGGTTTTAATGTCCTAAACAGGAAGGGGCTGGCTATCTTAAGAACTTCCTGTCTCATTATGAATCTGATTATGTTGTGAGCTTTAATAGAAGTTCTCTTGAGAATACCAAAACCTGTAGAGGCCCACTGGACAGGCACATGGAAAAACGTTTTTTGTGCTGCTCCCAGACCAT
This sequence comes from Intellagama lesueurii, assembly GCA_037013535.1. Classification (NCBI taxonomy): domain Eukaryota; kingdom Metazoa; phylum Chordata; class Lepidosauria; order Squamata; family Agamidae; genus Intellagama; species Intellagama lesueurii. The sequence goes on from JBAJHW010000004.1 coordinate 203,348,396, forward strand.
GGAACACATGTCTGAGTTGCAACAGAAAGGTGTGAAGGCATCTCTCTCCACACTTTTACACTGTTTTGTTGTTTTTGTAATTATTATGATGATTTTGATGGGTGTAATTACTCTGAGAATGTTAATAGTTTTTATTATCTAATTTGTTTTTAATTAGTTTTAATAAAATACTTAGCACCCTGGTGCACTGCATTTACTGAAAAGTCAGATAAAGTATAGTAAATAAGCATCAGAGATTCTACAAACCTTTCTACTTGCAAGCTCATTTTAAGCAGCTGGAACACCTTTTGAAGTTACCTAACCTTACGGTTTTTTGAGATAGTTATTTTGCTGCACACATTTGTGTTTTTGAAAGAAAACCTGAAAAAACATCAAAGAGGGAACACTAATGCTAATGGGCGAATATAGTGATCCTACACACCAAGAATATAAAAGGCTCAACTTGTTGGCAATACAAACTGCAAAATAGTGTAATTTATCATTGTTTACATTCAGAAACAGTGCAAAGGATTTTATGTATTGGCATGGAAGATCAAATTTGTGAGAGTACAAAGAACAGCAACAATGGATGAGTAATAAATCTGTATTCTCCGTTTTCAAAAACAAGGAAGCTTTTGCGATGCTACCTGAGAATCACAGTTTGTTTGTTTGAAATATTTTTATTCCGTCTTTTTCCTTAAAAAGAATATATTTGGGGAAAATTCTCTATAGAGAATATCAGCTATCCTGCCATCATGTGATTGACCAGCCGGGACAGCCCCACCTGAGTTTGTCTGTTTGTATGTTTGTTTGACTTTGTACCGCCCATGTGGCTACCAAGACCACTCTGGATGGTTTACACTTTAAACAAATATATCATCGGACAACAATTTAAAACGATGCACATAACAGTTATAAAATCAAAATTAAACACAAACACACCAACAAAATTTAACTGAAAATAATTAAAATGATATGGAAGCAAGGTGGCAGGATTGATAATATAAATGTTAAGACAACCACTATATTAGGATGTTCTAAGGTCCAGAAAGGCCTGCCTAAAAAAACATGTTTTAAGTGATAGTTTAAAAGTTCCCAGTGAAGGGGCCAGGTGCATTTCAGGCAGGAAGCTGTTCCAGAGTTGGAGAGCGACTGCCGAGAAGGCCCGGTTTCTAGTTCTCTCTTTCTGGGCCTCTCTCAGCGTCAACACTCTCAACCGCCTAGCCTGGGAAGATCATGTAGGGCAGGCAGATCTCGTTGGGAGGAGGCATTCTGCTAGACATCCAGTTCGGAAAACACTGAGACTTATAGTTTCATTACCCACTATAGAGGGCACATCCCAAAGAACAATAACCCACAGGAAGACCTATTACTCCCAGTTAGCACCAGAACTTCACTGTTTTTGAAAGTAGGAAAAGGCCAGAGAAGACAGTGACAGAGGTAAGTAAAACTTGTGTTTTTAGACTGCTAGTGTGTTAACTACTTGTGTTTTTAGACCCTCCTAGAATTTTGTCTGGGCAATTTCTGGAGAATTCTGGGGGTAACAGTCCAAAAATACCCTGTTTCTCTGAAAATAAGCCCTAACCTGAAAATAAGCCCTAATATGTTTTTTCAGGATGCTCGTAATATAAGCCCTACCCCAAAAATAAGCCCTAGTTAAGTGAAAGCCCGCCCTCCACCACTGTACAGCAACCAGAAGATGACATGTATTTGAATAAACGTAGATTGTTGTACATGAAAAAAATAAAACATCCTCTGAAAATAAGCCCAACTGCTTTTTTTGGAGCAAAAATTAATATAAGACCCTGTCTTATTTTCGGGGAAACACGGTATAAAGGAGCACATTCCAACTATAAGCTATTTAACAAGTGAAAAGTGGTGTCAATATTTGAAATTCTGTATGTATACGGTGCTAAAATACAGCTAAGAGGGGGTATAGAAAAAGTTGCCCTGAAAATGAAAGTACATCAAAAAGTATGGCTTTCGAAACTGTTTACTATAGTGTATTCTCGAAGGCTTTCACAGCCTGGATCCGATGGTTGTTGTAGGTTTTTCGGGCCCGAAAAACCTACAACAACCATGTTTACTATAGTATAGTTTACTATAGTATTGCAAAAACATTCTTTAAGTGTACCAAAACGATTAGCCAGCTATGGCTGAACAAGGTCAATGACTCATAAACATCCTGGCAGCTGAATGATGTTTTGGTTAAGATTTGTACATATAGAAGTGATGTGTGTATGTGTAAGTTTGCACTCTTTGTAGTTACAATGTCTTTGTATTACAATAGTTGGGCCTTCTAAGAATTTAGGGTTTGAAATATTTGATGCTACAGGTCCATGATCATACAAGCTCTGCAAAAAATGTATCAATATAATGACAACTTGCTGGATTGTAGATTACAAGCAATTAGAATTATAATATATGCAACAACAATACAATTTCCCACTGAAAAAAAAAATATTCTTGGATTTTTAAGTATTTGTGATTCCAAGACCTGCAGATAAGGTTTGTTTATAGTTAGGAGGAAAGGAAAAAACTTGGTTAAGAATTATAAATATAGGGAGATAAGACACACACAGAGAAGAACTCATAACATCATCACAAATCCACAGCCACTTTGGGCAGCAGACGTCATAGAACAACAATCATATAGCAGCACAGCAGCAGGCTTCGCTTCCAGGTGCTGGCAATAATAATCAGCATGATTTTCCTCCAGACTTTAGCTGATTTGGCTGGGTGAGTGTTTAGAATTATTCTCAAGGAGTTCGTAATATGCTTATAGGCCAAGAACATTGTTCTCTTTTAAATATTCTTACTTTTAAGAACTTTAATATTTTAAGAAACGTATTCTCTGTCTTTTGTTTTCAATGTGCTTCAAGCAGAGCACTAAATTTAGGCCAGTTCTTCCTAAATTTCTTAACCTTTTAACTACTGAATTAAACCATAATTTCTAAGGATATGAGATTAAAGAAATTGTATTTTTTATCGTAAACATACAGGTGGCCATGCAAGCTAGTAAAAAACATCTTCTTTGTAAGCTAGATAATGTACCACATCTTTTCACAATTCCTCTCCCCCATCAGGTGTGAAAGTACAGATAATAATACATAATAAATATAGCAAGGATTATGACATATGCTTAAAAAAAAGACCAACATTAGCATGCAAAGTTAATCAGGTACAACAGAGGGAACTCTGATGTTCAATGGAGCATTTCAAAAACATTTAATAAAACAACCTCAACTTCCATCCCCATCAACAAATTACCAAGTGGCAAATGTTATCTCTGGAAACTAATGTGGGCTCTATCAGCCTGAGAAGGGGCTATGCTATGATTATCTAACTAGTTCACTGCCCACAGTAGAGCTTGTTGCTCCTTCAAATGAGCATGATCACATTTACTACACAGCTGAGCCCTCTGGGAACAAGCAAGCCATATCGCCATTGGTTAACACAACAGCCTGAAATAAGTTTTTCTGTCTTACTTCATACAAGCACTGTGCTATATGCATCAAAACACACAATATTCTTCCTGTTCACTATTTCCAACACTATCTTAAGCTTTTATTCGAACCTCAGAACTCCTACAAATTGCTATTAAATGCTGGCAAATCAGACTCAAAGTTCCCTACTGAGAACACAGAAACAGTCTCTTAAGAACTAGATAAGCTAATTTATTTGTAAGATTTCTAAAATTTCTGCTCATGACTCCACAAAGTGAATGCTCTTATGAACCAGAGCTACCACACACAAGCCATGCTACTTATTCATAAGGTTTATACAAAAATTTATGTATTTGGTACAAACACAAGACAAGCATTCTATTTGTAAAATATACCTTAGACGAAGTCTCCTGCTGCATTAAATCCCTTACTCAGTCTAAAATGAGGCTCTAATTATATATCCAATAATTTTGGTCACAGCAAATCCTGAGTTACATTAAGACTCATTTATTCCTTAATAAGAAACATCTAGGTGCATAGCAAAAATAGTGTTACTCACTGTTCTAAGTTTTTGTTATTTGAAATCTACACAGAATACAAAGGGGGAGGAACCATCCTGCACAATGAAAGACAAAATAACATGTCTTTACTCAAGAGCAAAATATCAGGATAACCAAAATACTGGCTGAAATCCTGTTGCTCAGCATAGTAAGTCACATTAGAGTAGACCCACTGAATCATTAGGGATTTGGTGAGTCAACTCCTCCATACGTTCCACTGATACAACTGGTATGATCTAGTTGGAAGATCGTACGCTATAGTAAGTTACAATTAGAGTTGTCCCATTTGAATCAATGGAACTTACAAAGAAATTGACTCACCAAATCACCATTGATTCAATAGGCCCACTCTTGTGTGACTGACCATGCTAAGCAATAGGATTTCAGCCTCTGTATGTTTCAAGCCTCAAAATTACAGGTAGTTTCTGCCTTGAAATCTTGAGCTGAAGAATGAAGTTGAAAAACCTAAGTAATTACTGAATAGACATTATCTACTCTGTGCTCTGCATGCTGTAAATCTCAAATTTACTCTGTGTCATAACCAGGTACAACTGGAAAATACTCCTATCTGAAACCAGAGCTGCTGTCAGTACAGGTGACAATGAACTAGATGGACCAACATTCCAACTAAGGATAAGGTAGGCCCCCATGTTCCCAGGAAAGGCCCAACAAAACAACCCAATTCATGAGAGCCCTTCTTTCTTCTCTTACGTTATCCATTGAATAGAGTATGCCCAGAGTTCCACATAGCTTGCACTTCATGGCATGACACCACCAGAATTAATATCAAGTAAGACAGCTGTACTTCCAATACTGCATTACTGCTGTCCACCTTTTCCTAACAGAGGCTTTGCCCTGTTATTAGAGTAGAAATTCAACAGATTTAACTTTCCCTATCTCCATGAGAAAACAAATGACAACTTCAACTTGTGCCTTTTACACCATCTGCCGAAGATGCAAATACTCTACCAGAAGAGGAAGAAAGGACAACCATACACCTCTATATAAATTGTACATTTTGGAAGAGATACACCATTTCTTTCATTGTTGTGATTTATGAAAGAAGCATACTTCCATATTCATCTACCCATGAACCCACTTGCAGTGCCATGTGCTCCCTCACACAAATACAACGAAGCTACAATTAGAAAACTTAATGACTGCATCTAAATATAACATTAAATCAGTCTTCTCCAATCTAAATGCATTAGGCAACAATCCCACCATATGCAGACAACATACTATGCTACCTCAGAATGACAGTTGTAATACAATATATATTTAATGTGCAGAAACCTACATTAAATATTTTCTACTATATGAAAAAGTCTACCACAGCTTAGTGATGCATAAATGATTCTGCTCTCTACTTCTTAAAGAGGTGATCTGAAGCATTTATTTTTGTTTTAATGTAACACTTCAGCATTCTATCTGAAATGGGAAAAGTTAAAATAAAATCTATCTACAAGTTGGCTAAAATAAGCCAACTTCAAACTGTTGTTTACTCTAGCTTTCCTGGACAAAGAAGAAATTAAACTAAACACTGCTTCTCTCAATTTAAACACAATGAATTACAGCTAGCTGAAAATGAAATGGGTGTTTCCAAGGTCCTTCTCACAGCCACACTATAGGGAAAAGAAGACAAGGATGAAGAAGTCTTTCACATAATGCTGAACAACAATTCAGGAGTGGCTAAAATCCTGTTGTGCAGTTATGCAAAAGATGTAACTTTAGGAAGCAAACTGGAGAAAGTGAAGTCTCCACAGGCATTTTCTGTTACACACTATGTCACATGACTCGGCATGCGACTGGTATTGCCTATGTAGATTTGTTAACTTTCCCCAATTCGCTTTCCAAAAGTTACAAGTATTTTGCATAACTGCGTATTAGGATTGCAGTCACTGTTTCTGAACTAGGTCTTTGAATTTCAATACTTTCAGGCTCCAAGCCTAGCAAATCATGTCAGCTCGAGCCTCAAGTACACAATTTAGAGTATTTGTATGTTTCATTCATAACACTTATCAAAGAGCACTGCTCTAGTTAACATGCATTCCATTTTTCAAAGTCTGAAACCTATCTAGTTATTCAAAATGCATGTATTAGAACATTTGTATGTATTAGAACATTTTCTGAAATTAAAAATTAATGTAAATGCATTTATTAGGTGGTATAGCACAGTGGCTGAGAGATTGCAGTATAACAGAGAAAATCTCCAATGTGACAATCACTTCAGCCATTACTAGACAATTTCAAGCAGCAATTTTCTTTACTTCTTGCCTTACCTACAGCATGAAGATAATACTGATCTCCCTTAGATGGCTGGTATAAGATTATACATAAGAGTATTTAAGTTACTTCAAAGACACTACTGACATTACCGCTTTTGTGTATTGTAATTGTTTCTATATAATATATAACCGGCTAAATATTATACCCATGTCGTACCAGGATTTAGAAAACCCAAGTTCAAGTCCTCAGTCAGCCAAGGTCATTGGGTGACCTTGGGCCAATAACTCTCTCTTAATCTGATGTACCTCACAAAGCTGTTGTGAAGATAAAGTGGGGAACAGAACAACCAACTACACCATTTTGAGCTCACTGGAGGCAGAGTGAAAGATAAATATAATAATCAAACTTCAAAAATACTAGATATGATGATACTTCGTACAAATCACTTTTAGTAAAATAGCACTGCTTTCAGAAGTGCAACAAAGATGGTTAGAAAAGCCACAGCAATTGTAGAAATTGTACCTGCTAAAGGGCAATATATGACTTACCCAAAAAAAGGACATATCTTCACTGTCTTTCATCAACAAGTTATATTAGAAATATTTTCCCAAATGAAAGTGTTTTCATAGAAGAAAATAATTCATATTTGAAGAGGCACCTATCCACTTTATGAAAGAAAATGCAAGACAAATGACCTTCAATATCCACTCAATATCTGCTTCAAAAAAATGTAAAAGAAAACGTTAATTCTGCACTGTACTCATATATTATGTACTTCAGAGCCTCTGACCCTAGAAAAACACACAAACAAAAAAAACCACAGTTCAGCCCACTCAACTGCATTTCAATTTCCCCCATATTTTCCATCTTGAAGTACTTATAATCTGTCCATTTTCATTCCAAAACTTCAGTGTATTTGGTTGCCCTACCATATATGTGATTCCAAGTATGGTGTAATGGATAGAGTGATGGACTAGGACTCTAGAGAAGAGGGTTTGAATCCCCACTTGGCCATGGAAATTCAGTGGGGGAGTGGAACTGGCAAAAACCACTCCTTAAATATCTAACTTGAATTGAAAGCCCTATTACGGTTGCTATAAGTTGACTTTGACTTAATGGCACAGAACATAGAAACCATATATGTACTGAAAATAACAGAGTTAGGCGCAGTGAGGACAAAAGTGAGGAGTACTACCGAGAGCAACAGAACTACTGCTAGCATTATCAAAAAAAAAACCCTGCATAAAGTAAAAGTGAACTGTCTCACTATGAACTCATTAAAAATAGTAAAGAAATTTAGCAGTTTGCCAAATATCATCACATTTCATGAGCTGCACTATACAGGAAAAAAATACCATCCAATACTACTCTCTCTGATTAGTATTCTTACTTCTAACAACTTTTTAAAAGACTAGACTGACCATCAGTCTTGATTTCTCATTGGTCCCTTAAACTCCTAAAAAGGATGAGTCTAGTACTGGCAAGTCCCCCAGCAGCACACTTTTTTCCTGAAAAACATCAAGCCACTGAAGTGAATAATGTATTGAAGCATGACAGGAGGGGTTCAGGGGAGAGACTGATTGAAGAACAAAGTTATAATGTAAGAAGGCAAGGGATTCTACTGGAAACTGCAAAGTAGAGGGAAACCAGTTCCAACCTGTCAATTAACACCAGTAAGGGGGACTAGGGCTAGTGTGGACAGAACTCTTGGTTTAGAAATAGATTTAAGATAGGATAGGTGAAAGACAGACTGAGATCCATTGCTAGATTTCTGGATGTCATGCAACATACCAGAAATAAAGCTAAACTAGAAAAGAAGAGTTATGCACTTCCTTGAGCTCATGGGTGAAAAAATGGCATACAAATATATAAATAAATAAAGCAAAACTGATTCCTAACTGTTCAACAAGATGACTCTCCCCTTAAACTATACTGTTGAACTAAAGAACACTGAGCATGGGGAGGTAATAATTCAGAGTTATATGTTGCAATTAATGACTAGTGGTTATGTAGAACTCTGGTACCCCAACCAAATTCCCATTGTCAGAATTATTTCAGTTTAGGTGCACCATGCTGCAAATGTTGGACTTCAAAGTTCCATAAGGTGGGAAAAAGGAACAGAAATAAAAGTAAGCCTGACAGGAAAGCACTCTGGCTAGAAGATTAAATCTTCTATTCTGAAGGAGACTTTACACTAAAAAATGTTATCTTTGAAATTCCTTGTCCATTCTCTGATGAGTAAAACTGTCCAAATTTGGACTGCTAATCAGCCTTCCATTGAAACCACAACTCAGAGGTCTGAACACCCATACTAAAACAAAACATTCATGGCGGATATGCATACACTTTCTCCACAACTAACCACCCAGATACATTTACCATTCTCTGATTGATGCTCCAAGGGCAGATTTTACAAAAGACCAGGTAAGGCAAGATGCAACACCTCAATCACACACAACACCCCTAAGGCACCACACCTGCATTTCCTCTTCCCTCGAGAGCAGCCATCAACAGAGCCATCCACCCACTGCAACACTCTCAAACTGAGCTAGTGATCTCCACTGCCCTACTCCAGATCCGTTCCAGAATCGGGTACAGGAGTATCCTAACAGCCCGCGTGCATCTCCACTTCTTCACCTTGCTCAGCAGCACCCTTTCGGCCACATTCACCCCGACCACAGGCAGCGTCCCCCAGCCAGACCCCCTGCCCACTGCCCGCTGCCTTTCCACTCACCCTGCTGAATGTCCCCGTTGGCGCCGCCAGCCACGGGCACGTTGAGCTGGCGCTCGGGTTCCGGCAAGCAGCGGCGGCAAAAAGAGTGAAGGCAGGGCAGCAGCTTCGGCTCGGCCTCCCGGCTCTGCAGGCTCTGCGCGCACACTGCGCAGGTGTCCAGGAGCGACAGCGGGCCCGGCGCGGCGCTAGAGAGGGCGGGGGGCGCGGGACTGGGGCCCAGTGGCGCCGGTATGGAAGTGGCGGCTGGGCCTACGCTCACCGCCACCGGCGCCGCGGCCTCGGCCTCCCCGGGGCCCTTGTCCGGCGCCGCAGCCAGGACCACCGCGGCGGGGCTCTCCCTCTCCTCGGGCGGGGCGGGGACCGGAGGGGACGAGGATGCTAGGGTCGCCGCGGAGGTGACAACGACAGCAGACGCGGCGGTGGCAAGCTCGGAACCACCCCCCGCCGGCCCGACTTCCCCGGCCCCCTCCCCGCCACCGCTGCCGCCGCCTCCTCCTCCTTTGTTTTCCGCCATATTTCCTCCTTTGAACCCGACTCCCCGCTTTGCTCACACACCAGACCGCGCATGCGTCCGCACGTACGCCATCAGCTTGCGCGCGCGCCGCCGAAGCACATCTGGCGCTGAGACGACAGGGAGAGAGCGCGGGGCCGAGAGGGCGGGGCCGGATGGGCGCGCGCTTAGGGGCGGGAAGGAGGGACGAAGGCCGAAAGGAGGCTGTCTACTCTCGCCGTGGCGTGTAAATAGGATGGCGTGGATATTGAAGGAGCGCGCACGTACGTACGCGCGCACCGTGGTCTCGGGACCAAATATGAAAACGGCGCAGTCGCAGAAGCGTTTCAGTCTTACGGAGAGGATCTTGGAGTTTTTGGCGGTTTCTGTGTGGAGGGAAACATGAGTCGTGCGGACACAACCTCGAAGCATCCGCAGTGCAATGAGAAAGGGGTAAACAGACTGACGGCTCCTAGGCGGTGCGCTGTCCCTCTGGGGTGTCCATATGTGAAAGAGGACTGGGCTGAACGCATGAGAGTTGCGTCGGAGAGGGAACGCCAAGAAGTACCGCTTGCATGATTATAGGACGACTCCTGGAATCTGCGTCTGGGAAAGACAGAGGCTACTTTGGGTCTGCCTCCTTTTGGGGGCAAGCAGCTGAGGCCCTTGCACAGGAGGGTGGCTCAGAAAGAGAGAGAAGGGCAGGACGACAGTGGTCAGGATGTGTAGCGATAACCATAACGTCTGCTGCTTCAGTTGGGTTTTCCAAGGGTTACAGTTCATTTGTTTTAGGCTGATTCTGTACATGCCTCGTTTTATTTTGAAGCATTTAATAGACTGTGTTTGTGTGTGTCACCAAGGAAAACAAAACAAAAGCAAAAAAGAAAACAAAGTTGTTGTGGCACCTTGAAGACTTATATTTTAATGTGAGCTTTCATGAAACACGTCCACTTCATTAGAGGTAAAAGAATACAGACTACTTTGCTAAACAGTCATACATTTTGCCATATAATCTCTGTATTCTCACTCTTATGTCTGAACATGAGGGCATGTTTCACAAAAGCTCACATTAAAATATAACAGTTTTTAAGGTGCCACAACATGTTTGCTGTTTATTTTTTTTGCTTTTTCATTTCATGTTCCTTTTTGATGCACTAGCACAAACTAAAATGGCTAGGATTTTAAAAACTACAGCTATGGAAGTTTTGTGTGTGTGTTTTATGGAAGTATACGTACATTGACTATTGTGAATAGTAACCTAAGCATGTTTTAATGAAGTTAATAAATTACAGGTGTTATGAGACCACACTGTTTCTCTTTTGATGGATATTGAGACGATCACATCATCATTATTTGGATCACACAGCAAAACATTCTTTGACAGTGTACCAAGACAATTTATTTCTGGGAACTAAGAATGTGGCAGAGTAAGCTTGCTAATAGAGTTCCCTGTTAGGACGTGAACCCTCCTATAAATAGGCTTTGTTTACACAAGGAGGAAAACCTCAGAGTGAATCCTGTCCATAATTCTTCTTCATGGATTGTTTGGTAGCTTCCCAGCTTTTTTATGAGGGCTCTCTGTCCTTTAAAAGGCTCAGTTATAGGCAATAAGAGCTTTATGCTAAAATATGCAGTATTTTTGCCACTGTCCCTTTGCTACTATCACTTTGGCCCTGCTGATACTTGATGTGGCCCCCGAGAACTTCTCTGAAACAGAATCTCTCACTTGGACTGACAGCTTCTTCACCCATGCTCTTTGTAGTAATTGCAAAGGAATCCCCCAGCAATAGGGTGCTGTTATGTTCACAGCCTGCTTGTGGGCTTCCCTTATCTTCCGATTAGACCCTGTATGGTGGTTATTGTGTACATTGTACCTATATCTCAGTACATATGATGTTTCAGCAGTCATTACACTTTTAGCCATTTGGAAGACTTTTTTTGTCTGAAATCAATACAAAATAAACTGCAAATAACATGCACAAGAGTCTAAACACTAGTCCAGGTGCAAACTATTATGCTAAGGATTTCAATTAATTAAATATTTATTTTGACCAAAATGAAGTATAAAAAAATAGATGAATATAGAGTCAGTAATATCTTTTTGTAGCAGACACTTGAGAATATAAGAACCTTGCGATCAGACCAAGAGCTTGACTATCTCCAGGAGCCCACAAATAGGATATGAGTACTGTAACACTCTTTTATGTATGTTCCACAGTAGCTGCAAACAGTTACTAGAGATGATATATACTCAAAATTATTTTGAAGCCATTGAAAAAGCCCTGAATATTGGAGGCACAAATAATTTGTTGTTTTTTATATGGTAATAACTGGAGGAAGATCTTAAGTATATACAGTAGTTATTTGTAGAAATATCACCGTATAAATGTAAGCTGATTTCAATCACATGGCTTATTTGGCAGAAATTTCAGCTGTTCCATTAAAATATTAGGATTTGGGCTTGTATTTAGCTGCGTAATGCCCCACATTTTAGCATATTGGGAACAGGAAAAGCACAGTATACCTAGCTATGATCTATGCCATCCTTTCCCAGCAATGCCCCTCTATATTGTTCACTTTGCCCCTTTTCACTGGCAGTGCCATTATGGGCCCAACAGTGTTACCCACAACATCAGAGGACTCATTGACTTGAATGTTTAAAATACTTTTTGAGTTATTAATTTTTTAATATTTGTGCATAGAAGTAATGAAGGTGAATAAGGCTTGTAGAAATAGGCAAGCTGATGTTACCCTGAATCATTCCAACACTGAAGTAACATTTACCTTGATATACAGATGGACTTTGATATTATTGGCAAAGGTTACCTGGTTTCATACTGGGATTAACCTTTTCAGGGATGTCAGCTGTGGCGGACCACCACAGACTGAAACTACCAAGGAATGTTATAAAGTTTTAGAGTGCTCTAAGGTTAATGTTCAAATATACTTTCGACCTTGACACAGTAAGCTCACCAACATTTGTAGTAATTTAGATGTTATCTCTAATTAACAGCCCTCCCATATTATCTATTCATTTCCCTCCTCTTTTTTCCTCACTACAGAAAATCTGTTAAAAAGAGATGGAACAGATGGAATCCTTTTTAATTGTGAGCAGTCCAAATCTCTCAGTCTCAGGCATCTATAAAAGGATACTGACTCCATCAAAATTTTCCTTTCCCTCAAGCCACAACAATAGCCATTCCATCAGGCTGCAGTAGGGCTGAAATGGGAAGTAGGGCAAGTCTTGGTTTTGTGGAGACCCTGGCTCCTTTTAGCATTCCTTTGACTGAATTGTTTCCAGTTCCATTATAAGGGAATGTTCTATCATCAAGATCAAGGTTCCCACTAAGCTGGGCACGTGTGCACATGCTCACAACTCCACTTCCCTCTGCACAGCTGTCTTCGTTCTCTGCGCAATTATCACATTAGGTTCCGGTTGTGACGGAACCCAGCGTGCGGAGGGCAGAGTCGTGCACGCACGCAGGGGTGAAGCCACGCGAGATAGAGGCGGAGCCCTGCCCAGTGGGGCTGAAGATTAAGAGGGTACGTTGGTCAAGATGTAGAGTCTCCACGAGTTTGATTTTTTTTCTCTTCAATCCTATTCCCTTTTCTTTTTGTGTCTTTTTAAAATGAGTGGTTCTCAATTTAATTTACTAAGAAACCACTTTAAAGGTAGCCTTTCAATTTAAGTTCACGTTGCTAACTGCTAGGATAAAGGTGATAGAGATTTAAATGCAATTAATCTAGGTTTGGGCCATTACATCACTACTTTTCTCATAGTTTCTGTTCTTTCTCTTTGTATAGGCCCAACATAGGTCAGGCATCCTTGTCTCTTAGCAGAACCACAGGCTGTCAGACAGACCAGAAGCAAATATTGCAGTTCATTACAGAGCTTCAAATGTTACTATTTTTTTTAAAAAGGTGCTAGTTTTTTTTCCCAACAATTCATTAACATTACTCAATGCTTTGAGGACATTAGGAGAGCGCATTCCTAATGCATTCCTTTTTCTCACTTAAAATTTGCACTTAAAATAGAACAAACTCCCTGAAAATGATTCACAAAAAGCAATTGTTGTACCAGTCATATGTAGGTGTTACACTTTATCCTAAAAACATTAACATTACCAATTATACATTGAGGTTTTTTAACATAATCTTATGTCCTCATTACCCCCTGAAAGTAATATGTAACTGACAACATCATAACATGTTACTTCCAAGTGCTCAGTAGAGGTTGGTCAAGTTAAGACTCTAGAAAGTATCAGGTGAAGATTGAAGGATATATAACACAGTCCAAGATAGGAAAGCTATAAAGTTCCAGAGCCAAAAATGAAAGGTCCAAGGAAGAGACAGGGGCAAGTAACAAAATGGAAGACAAGTAAGCAAGGCAGTGGATTTTAAATGGCAGAAATACAGGAGGAAAGAATAATTTTACAAGGAAAGGCCTTTCTCATGAGATATATTTGTTAGACTTGTGAGACTTGATTTCCTTTTCTTTTCATTTCTCTTTTCCTTTTCCCTTCTCCATCTTGAATTATTTGTCTATTGATGTTATATTTTATATATTTTTTATACTTTGTTATGTATGTTATGCGTGTTGGAAGCCGCCTAGAGTGGTCGTCTGATCAGATAGGCGGGGTAAAAATACAATAAATAAATAAATAAAATAGACTGAGGAGCCAAATCTGAAGCTAAGTTTCATTGCATTAAATGGTTAAATCAAACTTGTACGGATGTCTGAAATATGAGCATACTCAAACTGAAGGAAAGAGTGGAATTTCAACCACTAGTCCCCCTCTTGAAACAAATTAACATGTGAAGCTCTGCCCAGAAGATCTAATCTGGTTCAGCACATGGAAATCAGGAGCAGAGCTAATGGGTATGATCCCATCCCACTCTTCTACTTCATGGCATGATTATCCTTAACTGGTTGCTTGCACTTGTTATTATCAGAGTAGAGTATGGTGATTTAGATCATGTTGGATGAGGACTTCAGAGATGCGGGTTCAGAAGATATAGTGAAGGGCTGAAGAACAAGACTGGAAAAAGAGCGAAGATTACATTGATAATAGGCTTTTAGAACGACAATGGCCCAATTAATTATCTGTGAACTATCAAAGGTTTGGACTGAGGTGGTATCATGTCAAGGTGGATACTGTTTTAGTTACAGCTATGCCAGACTAGAAAAATCTGGAGTATTAAAATATACATCGTGTGCTAAGAATCCTTGGTCCTTATTTAATTCCTTCAGTGTACAGTGGAATCTGTATAATTCATTTTGAGGTCTGCTTTTAATTTTCCTCTGTAATTCCTGTTCTCCACAATTGTTACTCTGAGATCTGTAAGTGTCCCTAGGAAGTTCAAGTGTTCTGAAACTGATTTTTGTCTCTTGCAATTTCTGATGTCAGACTTGTATCCATTCATTTTCCTTTTCTGTATATAGAATGCAGAGGTGCACTGCTGAAGGATGATGCAGATGATGGGAATTGGAAGTGCAGTGCTCATGTTTTCTGTCTTTGTTTCATTTTTACTTATTTTGTATTATTTGGTGGTTTGGAACTTCTGGGGGAAGTTTTATATTATAATGCCTTTTTGTGTGCACCACTATAGTCTAGAAAATGGCATATCTGCATCAGTAGTTGTTCTTTTAAATCACAGGCAGTTGCAATCTGAATTGGGAACCATGCTGCCTTTTTAAAAAAATAATGCATACATGGTTTTACTTCAAAGAAAAGTATGAATCACAATGGAAAGTAGCATTATTTAGCTCTAACCATTATTTTTAGGGCATAATACGTTATTTTAAACACCATGTGCATAGAGAAGCAACAAGAATTATAAATTGCCAATAGTTGTAGGACTGTGTCTCTTTACAAGTATTAGCAGAATTAAGGACAAGGTGTTTCTCCACTGGTTCTGTTAAAATCCATGCCACAGTGTACTGGCAAAGCTAAAACGTTATTCATGAGGGGCTGAATTTAATCACACAAATACAAAAAAATTCTATGTTGCACACCCATTTCTCATGCATTCCCCTCTCAGCTGAGACAAATTTGTTTGCCATTTATATTTTGCTCTGATTTTTGCTGGAATGTCAGTAAAGCAAAAATCATGAGTAAGAGTAGTACATATTAGGGGCAAAACAGCAGGGCTTAGAGGTAATGGAAATAGAGGTAATAAAAATTGGTTCCCAGTTATTACAAGACTCACCCAACTCTCAGATGTTACCAGCAAGCTTTTGGCAACTTCCATTATTAACAGTTCTCAGATTTTTATAAGATTTATTTGTTTTTTGCAGAGTTTCATGTGCACAGACACCTGCAGCATGACTCTCCTGCTTTATAGAAGTGTGGTTGGAGGCTTGGACAGCGGAAGCATTAGCCTTAAGAGGGCTAAATCCAGATCTCCTGTTGACGCAGGCAGTGCAGATGGAGAATTAAAATTCCTCAAGCCCTTAAGCAAGCTCTGGAAAAGGAACTGTGAAAAGATGGCTTGTCACTGATTAGGTGATAAGCTGCTAATAGAGCTAAGTGGATTTTAATGGATGAAATAGATAGGTCACTACCTTTTAGGTGTAACATCAACAAGGATCCTAAGAGCAAGGACAAACAAGCTAACTAGAGTGAATATTTCAACTCATCTTTTTATTCACTACTTATTTGCTCTTTACCTTCTGTCCACTCCCAAGTTGTTTCTTCCACTGAGTAGTCTCCTACCATTGGCAGTACTGACCAGGGCTTAAGAGTATTTTCCACTATTCGGCATTCTCTTCCTTCTTGACCAGTTAATCTGTTCTCGTGGCCTTGTTCATTAGCCAACCCTTTCCCAAACCTCACAAATTAAACCTCAACTGTATTTAAACCAATTTGACACACCAAACTATGTCTCTACCTCTTTTGTGTACCTACCACACAAGTGATTCATAGCATGTGAACATCAGGATGTTGGAAAACCTGCCTCAAAACAAGACTGAATCTTGTAGCTCCCTCAATTCCTTTCTCACCTTTTATCTGGTGATGATAAAAATGAGATTTAAAAAAAATTAAATGGGATTTTTATTTATATTTGTCAAGTTTTTGTTTACAATCCCAGGTGACGATAGCTTTAATTTAAAATGTGTTATAGTTCAAATATATCA
This sequence comes from Intellagama lesueurii, assembly GCA_037013535.1. Classification (NCBI taxonomy): domain Eukaryota; kingdom Metazoa; phylum Chordata; class Lepidosauria; order Squamata; family Agamidae; genus Intellagama; species Intellagama lesueurii. The sequence continues at coordinate 203,364,972 of JBAJHW010000004.1, forward strand.
TTATGGAATAAGGAATATAAATTCCAATTCTACATTATAAGATAAAATTCCATGGGTTTTTGTACAGATTATTGAGGTTAATCTTTCCATTTCCCCATCTACTCAGACTGGTATATACGATCAAAAGTTTCATACCTCTCAAACTGGGTTTGTCTGCAGAGATACAGCTTGGCTAATTGCAATGTATAGAAATTAAAAGAAACTGACTTGATCACCTGTATTTTCCAATTTGACTAAGTAATACCTGGACTTTTCTTTTTCCCTTAACATGACACAATACTGAAGAGACATGGAGAAGCCCTCCACCGTATCACTCCATTTTAGTTAACTGCTCTACAGTACTGTTATCTAGGCACCTGGAACAAATGCCTTTGCTCTCTCCATGCATATTTCTATAGAATATAAAGACAAACACAAGGTTCACTTTTTTGCCCAAGAACCAATATAATATACATATATATGAGTGTATCTTTTAAACCCCACTTGACAAGGTCATTGCAGCACTTCAAATATAGTACTCTCTATAGTTGAAAAACGTTTATTTTCAGTTATATTAAAAAACACAAACATAGAACTCTTCATAGGAACCAACCAAAAAAATTTCAAACATTCATACTCAAAATTTGGGACTTTGGTAAATTCATTGATAAATCAGTTCTGCACCTTGTGAGCAGGTTGTTCTACAGTGGAGGCAACACAGGTGTTCTGTACCACTATATGCATATACAAAAAAATTAAGAATCTACAGCCATGCATAGGCTCTAAGCAGTTCCCTACATTTGGCAGCAAAAGTCCAAGGCAAGTCTCAGAAGTCCTGCTGGATGTTTTCTTTGTTTGCCTCCCCATGTTGCTGCTTAATTTGAGAAATTTCATTTTCGAGTTGCACAATTGTTCGTTCAATCTCATAATTTTTACTGACGAGGGATACCCATCTGGAAAAAAGATAAAACAAAGGAAAAGCACATCTTAAACTACTGTTTAGTTCCCTTAGAACTATACTATTCATAAAAGAACTTCCAGAAAGGAATTCTTTTATACAACTTGGCTGCATGAAAGGACAAGGATCCATTAGATGCTATGCAATGTCAGTAACGTGGCACAGCAAAGGAGTAAAAGAACAGAATGCACAGAAGGGCTGGGGAGGCAGCAACTCATAGAAGGTGGCCAAGGCAGATGGTTCACTGGAATAACTTGACTATACACACTAAACGCTGTTCCAAGACCTCTATTCAGAGCAAGTTACCATAGTCTCTCAACACTGAAGGCTGCCTACACACACATAAAGGAATGAAGGAGGAAGCTAGAGGGATGGGAGAAGATGATGGTTTCAACACTATGATGAACTGAGGTAGAAAACCATGCAGAAACCATTGCTTATGTCTGTGCAAAAAGTGGTATCCCATTTTTCATTCTCATGCTAAATTTATGCTTGTATGGGTCCTTTCTGCACACATGTCTATCTGCATGTTTCTCACTAAGTTGCAAAAACTACTATGTTCTTGTTTTTAAAGTACATGGACATTCAAACATGGAAAGACAGTAATTATCATAATGAAAATGACAACAGAGATTAATACCGTACATAGCCCAGTTCTTCTCATTAGGACATATGGACATATTTTAAAAATAGCCTGATGCCTTCTAATTATAACTGTTCTAACCTAGCAGAAAATTTTTCCACCTATTTATATACCCTTAAGTACAATATTACAATACTATATAGTAATATCATACAGTAATATACACCAGAGGTTTTTTTTAAAAAGTCCAAACTGTTAAGAATTATTCAGCCACACTGACAGTGTTTCAAAAATTATGTCTTGAACTGTTTTTCCAGTCTGCAGAAATGACAACTGCATTAAGCTGCTATATAAATCTTGATCATACTAAGACCCAAGAATTCTGTAGTCATCCTGTTTACCTTCTACTTCCACATATGTAAGTAACTCACTTGTACAGTGGTGCCTCTATTTACGAAATTAATCCGTATTGGAACGGTGGCCGCATCTAGAAACTTTCATAAGTCGAATCACCATTTCCCATAGGAATGCATTGAAAACCATTTAATCCGTTCCGGCTGTTTTTCGTTCTTATGTAGAGGCGCCGTTCTTAAATCGAAGCATTAGTTCCCATAGGAACTAATGCAAAGCCGGTTAATCCGTACTCTACCACTAGGGGGAGAATTTTTTTTTTTTTAACCTAAGATGACCTAAGGTTAAAAAAAGGGCAGGAAAGGAGGGAGGGAGGGAACACCTTTTAAACAGAACCAAGCAGCTTTAAACCAAACCAAGCACCTTTTAAACCAATTTTTGCATTTTAAAATTACAGTACCAGGCAGTACTGGGCAGTCCAAAGTGCATTTCCCGCTTTTTCCACATTTTTTTTAGTCTGTAAGTCGAAGCTCCGGCTGCAAGTCGAAGCAAAATTTTGCAGCCGGAGCTTTTCTTAAGTCGAAATGTTCGTAAGTAGGGACGTCTGTAAGTCGAGGCACCACTGTAGTATTTCAGCTGAGTAATAACTATTGTTATGAAAGCTGTTTAACAGACAGAATACATTTATGTAATGGAGTTTTTAGACACTCACGTGGATTCCATTTCCCGAAGTTTAGCACCAGCTGTGAGCTGCATGTTCTTCCGCTGCCAGTTAAGGTCCTGAATGTGTTTTCTGAAAGAAGAATGCAATGTAACAGAATAGAGAACCTTATGCCTTCTATGTTGGTTCCTTTCTACTCAAATTTGACTTGCCCAACCCTCACCATCCCAAAGAATTAGAAAAAGATATCTGGTAGTTACTGGATAAACTAGAGCTCTCTTATTTTACCATGATGAAAACAAAATGCCTGTGTATGCTAGGTAGAGTGTCAATCAAGATGCACAGCATCTGGCCCATGGAGAGACATAACTGATCCTATTGGAGGCTCCTGCTGACTCCCAATTCCTCCACAAAACTTCTTCTCATTCCCAGACAGAGAGCCCCCTACTACTGCCAATCAGAGAATACAAGCAAAATGGATAAAAATAAATGAAGTTAAAAATATATATGAAAACATCAATTTATCTCCTTCAGAGTTTTAAATTCAAATCAAATTTTTATTTTTCATAGCTATAATGCTTTTTCTTCATTAAAAAAGTCCTAATTTAAAATAAATTATAGCTCAAATAAATCACCATGGAATAAGGATTATACATTCTAATTTTACATTATGAGACACTGGCCAGAACACTATTGCTTAAATACACTGCCATAACGCCATCAATTTAAGTGGTAAATTGTTACCAGTTGAAGAAGTCAATGCTGTTTTTTCTGGTCATGCAACCAAGTCGCACAACTCTTGTGTGTGATTAAAAAAAACTACCCCCACCTTTTAACTCCTGGCAATTTGTTTTTGAAAGTTACACTGGTGGAGTTATTCCAATGGGTGTAACTAAGCGGATTCTGATCAATATAATTTTTCAGAAAAGAGATTTGTAAACAGGACCTAACGGCTCTTTGATTTGGAACTCAATGCCATGGGATTCCAGAGACTTCTGTATAGATTGTTTAGGATAACCTTTATATCCCCCAGGACTCTGAAACATTTGCAGTTTTCAAACTGGGTTAGTGTCTTAAAAATACACACTTTTTAACAGCAATGTAAGGAAATAAGAAATAATGGTCCGCATCAGCCTTATTTTCCAGGTGTGACGGAACTTATTCCTGGAGCTTCACCTGCAATTTTTATTGGTTGCAAATTTTTAGAAGCCATATTAAAATATCCAGAATTGTTCTCAACAGTTTCTTGGAGTGATGCTGGTTGCTTAATAATCACAACCACTGTTCCTCTGCAACTTTGTGCAAATAACATTAAGTGTTTACCCTATCTCTCTCAAAAGTGCACATTTAATCAGCAAAGTGGATGGATTTGGACTTAATCACGTGATTCCCCCACCACCAAAGTGAATCCGTACTTTCTGTACACTTAATACTTTTCACAATCTCTTGGCTCAGTGCACACTTCTGGACAATGGAAACATCAACGGGTAGAGGACAATTGGAAGTTGAGTCAATGTGCATAAGGAGATTTTGTGTGTGTGCGTAAGCAAGCAGAAGTGCACTTGAGGGTGAATCGCATGATTAAACTGAGACTTTCGGAATAGTAACTGAAATTGTGTTTTATGTTATTTAAATCAATTTGATTAAATCCTCCCTGACTGCAAATTCTGACCACTGTGATTACAAACAGTGGTTGCTGCTCAGGTGCTATTCTGGATTTCCACCCACCTCCCAGAACATAAGAACTATGCTGGATCTACAGAATTATGAAGAACTATAGAATTATACAGAGATAACCTTAGTCTGGAACTAATGAAGAGCTAGGTAGGATTACAGCCATGGCCTACTGAATTCAATATTTTGTTCACATAGTGGTAAGTCAGATAAACCTTTTATGTGGAAGTCCACATGAGAGCAAGGACACTGTCCATTTGATATTCAGAGTACTGTGAACAAGGAAAAGGCCTGGCCAACATGCAGATTTCTCACTAACTAAAATTATATCATAAATGACATGATATATTTTTGAAGCTATAAAAATGTAATGAGAGGCTAGATATGCTCAGGAATGGCATAACATAGCTAGATGTAAGGAAAGTAATGAGGACTATTTAGAGATAAGCCTGTACCTGCAGTATCACAGCACCTGAAAAGCCATCCCAAGTAAAAACACTGAAATGAGAGCTTATCTCTGAATTGCCAGATTACAAAAAAAAAAAGATAAAATACTTTTGTTAAATTACATACAAGTATACTGTTGCTTCCTTTACTGTTTTAAGATTTTTCTCACACAAGAAAATTATGCACTTACAGTGTACTACACAGGATCTCTGGACACTCTTTGCAAACTACTAGGCCCCATGTCTCAAGGCCCGCGGGCCAAATTCAGCCTGCTGGGCTGTTTCATGTGGCCCTCGCACTGTGTAGTATATAATACGCAGGCACTAACTCAGTCACCCATAATGCTCCACAAGGATGCTGGGAATCCGCCCAGCAGGACTTCTAATCCCAGCATTCCAAGCAGCGAAGAGTCAGAAAGTGCACCTAATAAATGTAAAGAACCATCGCAGGTTCTGGGGTCATTGCAGAGATGCTATTTGCCACCATGAATATGGCCCTTGTCCAAAGGTGGAGGGGTCAGGGTTAGGATTAAGGCTAAATTTTAATAAATTATACAATAGTTGTACACTTGAATATCTGCTTGCCATTATTTCTGGACTTTGATCATAGACTTTTACTTTCAGAGCTAGTTATTACTAAAATCAGTAATAATCAAATGAGGAGAATTATATTTAATATGATAAACAGTAGATACATTTAGTCTTACAGATACAACTGGCCCTTTGAGGGCTGCCATAATGCCAATGCGGCCCAAGATGAAATTAAGTTTGACACTTCTGTACTAGGCATTTAAGGTTCTGACAGATTTTTTAAAAATATATTTTTTAGTTTATCCTATTTTTGAATATTTACAAAGTTGCATTGTCCTACCGTTTATATTTCTGATAAGGTGTTCTACTTTGCTTTTAAAGCTCAAGTGTTTCATGATCTCTGTTCCAATAAACATTAGATGGCAAGTTTGTAACTGCCTTGTTACCAGACCCAGGGGAGATATTGATGTTGCTAATTCAAGAAACCCATTTTCTATCTATTCTATGTTTATCCTCTATCTGCCCTTCAATGATGTATTGCACTAATTATTTTATAACAATCACACAATAATTGCTTCAGCTATCATGCTCTAATAATTAAGATCATTATTATTTTTAATGCAATATATTCAGGACAATGGATACATCAATGGGTAGAGAGGATAACTGGAAGTTGAGTCAATGCAGACAAGGTCATTATTTTATATACGTGTGTGTGTGTGTGTGTGTGTGTGTGTGTGTGTGTGTAAGACAGAGAGAGAGAGAGAGAGAGAGAATAAGCAGGAGCACACCTGAGCGTGGTTTTCACTGATTTTATGAACATCTATGATTTTTCAACATTTTGTCCGTCACTTCAATAAGTTTTAAGTTGGTTTTATTTTTAGTGTTGTTCTGCCTTAATGGTCACTTTCTGTAAACTCACTGCATCAAAATAAAAGGGGATTAAAGAATTCCTTGTTTAGCCAGTAACAATGACTGAAATCCTGTTACTTAGCATAGTAAATCATACTAAGTTAGGCCCATTAAATCGGGGGGGGGGGGGGATTTGGTGAGTCAACTCTTCTCCAATTTCCATTGATTCAAATGGGTCTATTTTAGCTTCAATTTACTATGCCAGATTAAGTTGCAACTAGAGTAGGCTCATTTAAATCAATGGAAGTTGCAAAAGAATTGGCTCACCAAATCTCCACTGATTCAGTGGGCCTACTCTAGTGTGATTTATTATGCTAAGCAACAGGACTTCAGCTTATACATCCAGCATTTTAAGGACCTGGCTTGAGTCCTGTTTGTTGCGGTTATAGAACAGGTTGATTCTAAGTATTTTTTTGCAGATCATACAACACAAAGGCTGGTTTCAAAGCAACTTTTTTTCCTCTGTTGCTGGGGTCTTTTACTTTTTACAAGCCAGAATGATTCAAACAGACTTTTCCCCATGTAATCAGTTGATTAGTTCTTGTAAAAATGGGGGGGGGGGGGGGCCACTGTGGATGGTGTTTCAGTGACCTAGGCATTTGGGGCATGATGTTCACCACTGCAGAAACACCTGCCCTCATCTTCTTCTCTGATCGTCCTCCACATTTTTTTACACATGAGATTAGCACTAGATCACCTTATCACTAATACTGGTATATTAATTTAGTGCCAGATCACCTCCAGACCGGGGGGGGGGGGGTAAAATTATGAACAAAACAGAAACAATTCAGATGAAATAAGACATTGCTATGGTGTGTGGTATTTTTGTACATATTAGGAAGTTTAGAATGCTGCCACCTTTTCCTGAACACTGTACAAAACCAAGTGAATTGACAGTGAACCATAAAAGGATCAGCATAAGTGAGAACAGAGGAAGGAAGAAGTGGGGGCAGTGGATAGAAATGTGAATCGCATCACATCAAGTGTGAACAATGAGCTCCTGAATGAATCTGCAGCCCCAGTGTGAGCACTAACTGATTTCAAACATAATACAGGGTACAAATCAAGTCACAGCAAAGCCAAATCACTTCAGATTGCCAGTGTAGTTGCAGCCTTGGTCTGGGCTACTGTTCTGAAGGGGACCAAACGCAACAAATCTCTCCACCTTCTCCTTCCTCCAGCAAGGTAACACAAAGGAATAGGGGGGTCCTCACAACTCTGCGTCAAGTCTCAGAAGCACTGGCAAAGCATGGATCATCACCTCTTTCTTATGGCACAGGGAAGTTCACTGAGAACCAATATGATGCACTCTCAGCTAGTATCTCCAGATCTCCTGAAAGCACCAGGTAACAGTCACTTCCCTGGCCATGCAGGAGGACAACAGAGTAAAGCCTTGTTTCTGGCCAGAGTGCCCCAATCTCACCTGGTGTATAGAAGGCTGTGGGAGAAGGAATGTGCCTCCAATCCCAGTACATTTCCCCACTCAAGCAAACAATCATACTTAAGCAATGATTGATCTTATTCTCCATTTAGCAAGAAAAGCCTACTTTAACTCACTGCATTTGGTAAAAGCACTGATTCCCTTTAGAGATTAACTATAGAACATGTTTATAATTATTAACATTGGATCAGTTATTCTTTGAGAAACTTAGCATTTCTAATTGTCTAAAACCTAAGTAGTCCGCATGTGGCCAGCATGATACATGAAGGTCCTCCATCTACTTTCCAGCTTTGAGAATTAATTCTGCAATGCAGCAGTAGCAAACCCTGCTGCATGCTCACCCTGAAAACAAGGCATGCAGGAAGCACACACTTTCTTTTCCTTTAAAGTACAGCAAAAGTGGGCTTCCGGAAGTGATATTTTCTTTTAAAACAAAGCATTTACTCCCTCCATAGCTTGTTTTAAAAGTAGGTTGTAACTTCCACTGTTGCTGTACTGGTTAATGGTGTGACTAGAGGGAAGGAGGGAGGTGAAGCTGATGACCCCTAGTTTTTAAAAATCTGGTTTTCTTTTTTAAAAAACACACCCATTTTTATCCATCTTAAGTATAGTATAACAGGAACTAACAAGAGCCTCAAAACAACTACAAACATTTACAAAAACATTAAGCACATGTTGCATAAACTCAAAACTGCCACCATCAGAAGACAAAGCTCCCAAGTAAATAGTTCACGATGAAACACTAACTTTTTGCACAATTCCACACACACAAATGAAGTATTTTAAGATGCATATGCTATACAAGAACACAAGTTCTGCATTCTGTAAAGGTTGAAAATTCCCATATATTAGAAATCCTTTCAATTCAAAGAGTAAAGGCTGACTTACCTCAAACTCTGCAGCTCTTTTTGTGCCTGTTCAATCATATGAACTAAATGCCTACAAAGGAAAAGAAATGGTAGTTGAAAAATGTTTTTCAGATGTAGTGAAGAAAAAAGGAAGGAACTGAACAACATTTTCTCTCAAATATGACTTTGCTACCCAAGTTAGGTTGGGCTTTCAGTTTAACTCTGTTTGCCTTCCACTGGATCAGAAGTCTCTGCGTGACACAATGCATCGTTGAATTGTGAGATATATGAACAGAATGAAAATCTATTCATAGGGTCCGGAAATCACACCCTACAAAGGTGAGTCAAGGAAGTTTAAACTGGAGAAGACTGAAAGGCAGTATGATAGCCCTGTTCACATAGCTGAAGAACTGTCATGTGGAACATGAAGCAAGCTTATGTTTGGCTGCTCCACAAGACTGGACTCAAACTAATGGATTCCAATTTAAACTAAACATGAAGAGCTTTTCCTGGAAGTAAGAGCTGCCCAACAATCGAAAAAACTATCTCAGAAGGTGCTAGACTCTACTTCATTGGATTTTTTAAAACAGGGATTGGACAGTCATCTTTCAGGGATGCTTTAGCTGTAGATTTCATGCATTGGCAGGGGATTATAGATCATTTTTAGAGAGTGCAATTTTTTAATTCTAACATTAGGACTGTATTTTTCAAGTTAATTCAGATATTAACCCAGGTAGACAGAGACATACTGTACCAGAAGCAGATCAGTGCTGTTAAAATCATCTTGCAGCTTTGAACAGAATACATTTCTTTTTAATAAAACACATTACAAGGACCCTAGAGAGTATAAATGATAGTAGAATTCATAGCTGACTTTAAAATGAACAACATTTATAGAACTAAGTGCCACGTAAGTAGTTATCTAGTCATGGCAACTGGGTTTCAATTTCTAATTGATGTTTCTCCTGCATTAACTATGTTCATGTAACAGAAAGTCAAAGTAAAATAAAATATGTTATACATCTGGAAAATATTAATCATAAAATTCAGAAACAGAACTTGCAAATATTCCTAGTTCCAACAGTTTCTTTTCTAAATTCTCAATCTGCTGTACCTTTTCAATTTAAGTTTATAAATTAAGTTTATAGTTAGTGTATGTATACGTGTGTGTGTGAAAAATTAACAAGGACAATATTAATAAATAAATTCATATATTTCTATACATTTCTATACCTTTCTTCCCTTCCACCCTCCCTTTCCCATCCACATCAGCAAAGTCATTTCCAAATCATACCATGAGGCTTTCCTGAGGAAATTATGTTGATATTCCAAGTATGATACAAAGACCAATAAATCATGTATGCTTCAGGGAGTCCCTTATTATCCATTCCATTCATATAAATAATAAAAGGATACCAGTCTGTTGCAAAGGAATCCCTTTAGCTGTATATAGTTTGGTGGTTAATTTATCCTGCAGTGCTATCTGCAGGAAAAATTACTATGGAATACCATGTTGTGATTGATACCTCCTGCATATTCTTCCACCCTTTAGCTATAGTCTGTCTTGCAGCTACTAGAAGATTGCCTATTAGGATTTTATGTGAAATTAACTCATTCTCCTCTAAGAAAAGGGTATGAAGTTCTAGTTCCAGGGTTTCAGTAATTAATGAAATAAATAAAATTACAAATTAATCAAACACTTCTTCCCAACATTTGTCTATTTTTTTTGTAAAACCAACAAAGGTGTTGAAATGATCCCTTATAATTACAACCTCTCCAACACATAGGTGACATTGCAGGACTGATACATAAGAGCCAACATTGGATCAAATACCATTTTTGGAGTACTTTCAAAGCAATCTCTGTAGCACTAACGGAAATCCCTTTATATGGAAATTATGAACATCTCCAACCACTCCTCTTCATAATATTCCAATCATGTTCCCATATCTCATGCAGCCCTGGTTAAAGCCCAGATCTGCCTCAGATTTATTTATATCTTTTCTGTTTAAACCCATTGAAATGGTGAATAAAACAGATTTTTAACTTTTAAAATAAAACTGTCACTGTGATAGCTTGACTTTCCTTCCTTCTCTCTTATATGCAGATACACAGTCTCACAAAGTAGTATTATGTTCATATCTTAAAAGCAAAAAAAAAACACTTTTTCTCATGCCACTGTAGAAAATACTCCCTCTGCAAGGGTTTGAACATTTATTTTAATTTCATTCAGCAGTCTGAGTAGCATTTTTCTACCGCTAAGGATATGCATTTTTTTTTTAAAAACCAAAATATCAGAACTGGAAATGAACTATAAAACTTTACAACAAACCCTTTTAAAGAAAGGGTAAGAGACAATAAAAACATACTCATTATATACTTTCCAGGCATTGCAGCCATACTGAGACATCAATTCCAAATTCTCAATTCGAACTGCCTGGTGCTCCAGTTGAGCCATTGAGTTATTAACACATTCTTGCCATGCTGTGATATCATTCTTCTGCCCAGAGGAAGGGGCAGGCAGCTCATACCTGTAACAGAACAAAAATAAAAAATAATTCCCCCAATGATAGGCACTTACAATCTTGACAAGTCTGCTACATATATCATATCCCTGAATAATAATTTGTGAAATACGTGGATGTCAAATCATTTTAAAGTGCTAAATATAAGCTCAAATCCTGTTGCTTAGCTTAATAAATAGCACTACAATAGGCCCACTGAATCAATGGGGAATTGGTGAGTCAGCTCCTCCATAGGTTCCACTGATTCCAATGGCCCTACCCTAACTGCAACGTACTATGCTAAAGTAGGGTAGGCCCATTTAAATCAATGGAACCTATGGAAGAGTGGACTCACCAATTCCCCACTGATTCAGTGGCCCTACTCCAGTGTGATTTACTATGCCAAGCAACAGGATTTTGGCCACAGTTTAAAACACTGGTTCTCTATGATGGTTGAAATTCTGTTGCTTAGGTTACTAAATTGCACTAAAATAGGCTGTGATTGGGTTCATTAGAAGGTGGAGGCAGCTCTTTCCTTTGGGCGGGAAATAACCATGAAGACTCATTTTGAACATTAACAGATTTATTAGACTTAACTTCTGGAGAATCAACAACGACTTCTATAGGTTCAAAACAGCTTAGTTCCGGTAAATGTCCATAAGAATCAGGCAACGTTTGTAAGATAGAATTGTCCAATTTTACTGCGGAGCTGGACCAAACCACTCTCTGTCCGTCGGTTTCCGCAACGGCGCACTCCTCACGGCACAGATTGTGCCACAACACGGGTGGCATGCTTAATCTCCCTTGAGTGGTGGTTGATTGAAGGAGGCGTCCAGCTCGATCACCCTCCTCCAGTGACCCTGTCCCCTTGGGAAGACCACCACAGTCCATTCTGAAGTCTCTGTAACAGTCACTCCTTCCTTCTTTTGAGTTGGGCAGTAATCCTCCAGCCTTCAGGTTGGGGAAATCTTGCAACAGTTCGCGCGCTTTTCTATATTCCGTTTCTCCTCCTCCTTTCATCTCCTCTCCCAGTACTCTGAATACTCTCACCCCTTCCTCCTCCTTTTTATCTTCCTCCCACACGGACAAAGTTAGCTCCTCCCCTTCTTTGCCTTTTCCCTCTTCCACTAAACAAACTTCTATCTTCCCCCCTTTCTCCTCATTTCCTTTAGCCATCATCCCTTCTGTCTCTTCTTTCACTGATTCCTGTATTTGAGGAGACGGCGCACTCTCAACACCTTCCTCAAGACCTACTCCTCCTTCACATAGGCCCATTAAATCAGTGTGGATTTGGTGAGTCAGCTCCTTCATATATTCCCAGTGGGCCTACTCTAGTAAAATTCTTCAATATATTCCATTGATTCAGATGGGCCTACTTTAGTGCAACTTAATACAATAAGTATCAGGATTTCAAACAGCAATATACAACCTGGACTTGAGATGGCACACAGAAGTAATCTAAACAGGGTGCAGAGTTTTAATAATACATAATGATTATTCTCTGTTTCTGTCACAGCAATAAAATGTATTTCAAATAATATTACTGCAATTTTGTACTTATCATCATTGTGTTTTACAGTTCATACAATAGTAAAATTTTATACTCAGCAGCATAAATGTTAAATTATTAATAGAATTACAGAAAGATAGGAACATCCTTATTGCTTAAAGTTATGGGCCATTACAATATACGTTGATCAACAATAAATATTGAATTCTACAAGCCTGCAACCCACACTATCCCCTGATGCTTCATATGTGTTTTCTTTGCTCCGAAGGCTAGCTTTGCCACTTTATTAGCAATTAATACACCATTACACACCGGCACCCTGCAAATCTAAGCCATGGAAGTCTGCTTCACAGAGTTCAACAAATCCTAGCCAAAAAACTCTGTAATATATTTATATAAAGGATAGCTTAATAGATAATGGCTGAAATCCATTTCCTACAACTAGAGGAGGCACATTTAATCAATGGCAATGGGGGTGAGTCAACTCCTCTATAAGTTCCATCAATGCAACAAGTCTATTCTAGTTGTGACTTTACTACTGGATTTCAGTCATTGAGAAACATCCTCAATCCCTCCATACTTCGTTGTACTGTGTACACCCTTAAAGCTTATCATAAATAAGTATAAGAAAAGATTCCCAGAATGAACATATAAAAGTCTCTATTGTGAAAAATGAAGCCTCTATTATGGTTGGACCCAGAATCTTTCAGAGTGATATGATACAGAAGACTGAGAAATACTGGTTTAAATTACCACATGTAACACCAACTGTATCATCCACTGTGTCCAGAATTATTAGCATGAAGTATATTGATCTGTTTTGCAAAAATTCCAAGTTACCCACCTGAAACAGAGCTGCAAGTATCTTTGAGAAACAAAGAGCCACAACCTATTATTGTTTCAGTAGAGTATACTGCCATCGTGAGGCAAGAACTGGAATGCCACATTTTAGGCTACCGAAACCTGAAATTTGAACTACATATTGGGGTAATACCTTTATCATGCCATAAGTGGGATCATGCAGGAGATAGGCTTAAATTTGTACTGGACCTTACAGGTATATTTTATAGCAACAAAGATCAAACCATTCTTCACCTTTTTGTTCTCAGCCAACGTAGTGGTTACTTCATCATCTGAGACAACCATATTTGAATAACTATTATTCCTTCCCTCCTCCACTTCTTAGTATCAGGAAATAAGAATTTTAAGATCTAGATATTTATTGCTTTCAGTTATTCATTTTTTACCATTGGTTTCCCCACTCCACATTGCCTTTTGCAACATTTTGGCCCAATGAAAGGGTCTTGTGACCCTGAAATCTTGCTCACAATGTTGTGCCTTTTTCCCTCTCTCTATTGTCTTAATGAATGCATTAACATAATACAAGTTTAGATTTTTGATTTCTTTTTAATGGTCAAGGCAGCTTGTCCTGTGCTCTTTACAACCAAGCCTTGGATCTTTCTGGATTTTGCTTTAACAGCAGTGGCACACTCTTTACCTAGAAAGGCTCCCAGGCTTACCTTTTCATGCTCAGCAGTTCTATGGGCTGTCGTGCTGCTAGGCGTTCAAACTCATTTCGCATTATTTCAGTCTATGGATCAAATTCACAATGAATTAAATGTAGCTAGGAAGACAGAAAATGGAAGATTCCAATGACCATTGCTAACAAAAACCTAGAATAACATTTCCCCAAACATCTGGCAGCACAGACAGAATTTCCTGAATAAAGATATCTTTTCTCTATATCCAAACAGGTTTGGTTTAGAATGGTTTTTCCTCAGACTAGTCCACACCTTTTTTTCTGCTTGAGTTATCACTTGTTCTGGCATGCTTCCTACCTGGAACGAAAATCAAATTTTTGTGACTTTCTTTTCTCCAGCATTTTTAAGTTACTACAGGTTGAACCTGAAGCTACTACAGCCAACTGCTACAAACTCATTTGAACGTCTGCTGACCTCTCCTCCTCCTTCCAAAGACAACTATTAGACTACACAGGCACCATGACTGCAACACTATGTCAGTATTTCCTTCTGTCAACCCTACATTCCTGTGAATCTTTTGCAATATTTTTGCCTGATTAAAAGACATGGAGATCTTTTTAAAAACCCACACATTTTTGTATCATACTAATACAGATATTAGAATCTTCTTTGCAACCAATGCAGCTACCTGGGATTTTTCTTTTTCGCAGACATAACTATGACTCATGTTAACACGTAAAGTGGGCTTTGCTGAAGGTGAGAAATTTTGCTGCATCTGTGGATTATAGGTCATCCAAGTCCTGATGCTGAAACTGAATATTCCTGGCACAGACTTGCTGGAAAGAGGCAAAACAGAAAAACAGTAGGCGACAACATCTAAGGACAAAGATTTGAGCCTGGGAGTAACTTGCAATTATTATTTTTCTTGTGGCACATTGCTCTGACAAGAAATCATACCAGGGGTCTCCTACAAACTCTCCTCAGACTGAAGAAGCTACTTGGATGAGCAGCAAAACATTTCAACCTAGTAAGAAAGAAGTCCAGTTGCCATGATTCAACTTCCAGATAACCTCACCTGGATGACTGAGAATCTTCACAGATACTCTGACAAGGCACAGTCTGAGAAATACTGGCATAAAGTTCACAACTTGAAACAGATAATTGTGTCTTATCTGCAAGTTCTCCATTTACTTGCTTGTATTACATTAGTCCATTAAATACTTTAATGGACTAATGTTTTATACCACTAGCATTCTAGCATCCTAGGCACTTTCCTGAAAGACAGTCATTCTGAGCACAGTCAGACTTTTGTGTGAGTAACATAAGCTTTGCGGACTGAAAACCTAGCTCATCAGATGCACAAACAGCATCTCCTTTATCCTAGTCCACAATGAATCTATCTCTCTTTAAGGTGTCACAACATTCTTTTTGGTGAGACATCCTTCTGCATGTACGCAGAAGCATTTCATGCATTTTAGGGCTCAGTTCAGACACTGAAAATGGATCTATATTATGGGGCATTCCTGAAGACAAGCAGGGTCTTTTTTTCCCTTTACTGCTCCACAACTGAGTTCTATCCTACCCAAAGTCTTGATAGCAGCCAGCTTATTTTGAAAAAAGCAGAGGCCACTCAAATCCTTGCTAAAGAAGTCCAACACGGGTGTTAGCTATTATTGAGCTCTTTGCAAAAACATCTTCTCACATCCCAAGTATTTATGCCTCTTATTTCAATGTCTGTTACTTCACAGATGCCTTTATTTGGTCATAAAAATCCTGGGAAGCCCTTCAAGGCACATATCTGGCAAGCACAAGTACTCAGATATAAACAACCTAAAGAAACAGCCAAGAAGCCTATAACAAGTAGAATTATTGGCATTTGATATAGATAAACAAGATGGTTTTTTTAAAATAAACTGAATTAAGATCCATCATCACTACCTTAATATATACATCTGGAATCCTTTTAGTTAAAGAACATGAATCGTTTCTCTAAAATGTAAGAGGAAGTTTCTGCTCCAATAACTTTCTAAGTAGCATAGGCTCTTGTCAGTGATGAGCATCAACAAGCAAAGCATGGAATGATTAAAAGGTACCAAGTTGATTATTAAAGTACAAGGGCCAAAATTGTCTTCCATATCTAAACAAATGGCATAACCTTTGGAGGCAAACTGCCCCAAATTAAGAAATTATCACAGATATTATCAGTTGTGCACCGAGTCACACAACTTAGTATGCAACAGATAATGTCTATGGTAATTTCTTAAGTCAATTTGCCTCCAAAAGTTACCTTTGTGTTATGCCAGCATAACAAAGCAAAAGGAAAGGTGCCTGTCTGAATAGCTGATAAAATCTGAAGTGTGTACAAATGGCCAGATTCATAACGCCATAAAATAGCCATGGCAAAACTTCCAGCATGAAGTAGCCACACATTTAAATTCTATGAATCTGGCCACATAACCAACATATATTAATCTATCTTGAAACAAAAAGTCTTGTGGCACTTTAAAGATAAAGAATTTTATTTGACATGTGTTTCCATGGACTCTGCCCAAATTCACTCATGCTTCTTTGGTCATTTATGAGCATTCCTCTTTTTCAAACAACAGATTTCAACAACATTTTATAGCATGTAATATGATTTTACAATGTAGTGACTAAAAAAGTGCTCCAAGACATTCCCAAATCTAATCATGATTACTATTATCTCAACCTAAGTCCTCACCATTTGGTATAAAAAGATAAACTCCTGTCCTACTGCACAATATAGTTCAAGTAATTTATTTCCTCTCTATACATATACAATGTAAAGCAGAGCTATGAATTTTCCAGAATATTTTGAATTGGAAATAAAAATACTGCACTCCTGATATAGTGTGTGTGATTTAACATGCTTGTCTTAGTCATAAAAATTAAACAAAGCTTTTAATATCCTAACAGTCAAGAAGTAGCTGAACTAAAATAGCTGAATTAGCCGTTAGAATGTCAGACCAGAATCAAAACTGAAGAGATTTGAGTTCTAACTCAGACGTCATGACACTCACTCACTCTTACTCTTATCTCCACAAGGAACCTTTGCATGTCTGCATACTTCTTGCCTTACAATTCAAACACTTTTGTGGACCATACATAACCTAACCAGAGAGCCAATGTAGTTACACACTCATAATTATTACTGTTGAGATATAAGCATTCCAAGCTCAATGAAAAAAAATAGATGCTGCTCTCTATGTTTACTGAAAGGAAAACAAACATTCATCACAGTTGTAGTTTAGGGTTGGATTTGACTTGTACAGCCCAAAAGGTGAATTCTTAGTTGCACAATGGCTTGGATTATCTGGCTTGGTTTTAACACCCAGTGCTGCCAGGTTTCCAAATCAACAACACAGGTATATACTGTTACATATACTTTCTGGAAATAACTGCTTGAAAAACATTAACTGGAACTGGCGGTCCTATAGAGGCTGTTGGGAGTGTAAGTCTCAACCCCGGACTACTGGCCATGGTGGCTGGGGCCAATGGGAATTGCAGTCCACAACGTCTGAAGACCACAGGCTCCCTAATAAATTCCAAACAGGTAGTCATTTCAGTATGTTAGCAAAGTTAAAGGGGGGGGGGGGGGGAAGAGACGAGACATTGTGGCATCTTAAAAACCCACAGACTTGAGTCAATGAGAGCTTTCGTGGATGAAATGCTTCTTCCTCAGCCATTGTTCCCTACCGCCAGTCAGAATCAAACCCTGGGAAACCATCGGACAAAGGACCGAGATATCTGATCGCCCTCCCTCACCTCGAAAGCGCTGTAGTCCGGCGCAGTCAGGTAGCTCAGGTAGTTCTTCGTGGGTCGGTAACGCCGCGTCTCTTCCTCCACCAGCGCCGCGGCCTGGACGGACAGACGCGGAGGCAGAAAGAGATACAAGGTCAGCCCCCCCGAGACCGACTCCGCGTCGCCCCAACACCCCTCTCTTCCCCCCCCCCCGCCCGGCCGCGCCACACTCACCGCCTCCCGTACGCCCGGCGCCTCATAGCCTTGGTCAAAATACGGCAACGCGTCTACCGCGACTTCGCCAGCCACCAAACCTGGGCCGGCCATGTCGCGCGCTTCCCCGACGCGCCGGCTTCTCAAAAGAAAATTACACTGCGCCTGCGCTCTCCCCGTCTCCGCCCCCCCTCAGTGGCTTTCTTTGCGCCTGCGCAAAAACGCAGCTTTTTCTTCCTAGCCTGCGCCTGCGCAAACTGTACGGGCGACGTATCTTCATCGTTTTAGGTTTTCTAGTCTCCCACGATCAAGAAATATAGCGTTCCCTACAATAAAACGAACAACAAAAATAGTTTCTCAAACTGAGCTTCTTGGACTGTAGACAGTCTGTAAATCAAGTCCACCTTGATTTTAACGAGATCCCTAACGCTCTGCGAAAGCAGGTGGCCACGGAATGGAGGTTTTAATGCTTGTCGGAAGAAGTAATACTGAGAATTAAAGAACATTAAAAACAAAAACATTGTGACACCTGCAAGGCCAACATATTTTATTTCGGTGTGAAGCTTATTTTAACAAAATAAAAAATAATATTTTCTTTTGTTTATCTGAAGGGCTGGTCGAGAAAGTGACCGAAAGGATTCACAGCATGGATTCGGTTGCAGCAGGTGATTTCTTGACTGGTCCTTGAAGAGAAACCAAAGAAAATACCGTCTCTCTCTCTCTCTTTTTTTTTTTTTTACAGTGATGCAGCACCTCAGTTGCTTCTACCTGTCAAAAGAAAATTCACTTCTCCTGCCTCTCCAACTAGGAGCAGTGGAAGTTTTAATTTGCCAATATCCTGCTTACTAAGCCACTTAATTATATAAAAAATTCCAGTTAGAAGGCACCTTGACAGTTGGGAACGATTGTTTTTGGTTCACTCCTAGAGATCACACATACTGGAAACTGACCAAAACAGCAATCCTACCTGTGTCCAAAAAAAAAAAGTAGAAGCCCCTGACAGGAGCTCAGAAAGGTGCATCCCCACTCTGAGGATGGTTTATCCAACCATTATGTCAATCCACCAGAAGAAAAGAGTAAACAAACCCATCCTCACAGGGAACCAAACAGCAGATAAATGCCTGCCTGATTGAGCCATTTGTTAAGGAAGAAGGGGCCAGGGAAGCAACGGCTGTAAAGATCCATTTCTTCACTTTGAGAAAGGCACATAAGGGCAGCTCCCACTTTCTTCCCTCCAAGTCCTCAAGGATGATACCTCACACACACTCATGTTAGCGGATAAAGTATGCTCCCCACAGTGTTAGAGAAGTATTCAAGGATTTAATCCCTACTAATCACTTAAAAATTGTTTAGAATCTCAGAATGCCTCAATTTTGTCTATTGTACAGCTAAAGGCCGCACTGTAAATACAGCACTGTATTTTGAAAAAGATCTTGGGCTAGGCCAGTGAGGAAGTCTCCTTTAGTTGGTAAATGTTTGGAGAAATAGTGATAGACTGTAGCAGGGCCATATGAAAATTACAGGTCCTTGGCCTGGGTTTTGCTGGCATGTTCAATTACCTTGGCCTGGTCTCTATTGTGTGAGATCTGGATTCCCCAGATAGCCCTCTTAATTTTTATTTTTAAATTTACATATATGCGATTAGTGCTAGATCAGCCTATCACCTTATCACTGAGTCCTTGTTATTATTATTTCCCACATTTACACATCCCATAAAGGGATCAGCAGAAGCAGGACCAGAGAAGGAAGGAAGGATCCACAGAGATGGAACCAGAGGAAGGAAGGAAAGAAGGGGAGACTCAGCACATCCAGTATGAATGGTGAACTCTGTGAGGGTTCGGAGCGTGTGGGGATCAACTCCGGCTCGTTCAAAAGGAATGTTTCAGACGCAGATTGCTTTTCTAACAAAGGAACGTTTATTGTGCTCTTAACAAATAAACCAGTGTCTTTAACTGAATCTGAGTTCTTATCTCCTTCAGCCAACGTGGCCATCAGGGGGTTCCAATAGTCCATAACAAATGGGTTATTATAACTGGTGTTCCAGGGTCCTGGTGGATCAGTAGACGTCCAATGCTTCAAAGTGGAGGTTGGCGAACCCGGCAACAGGGACACAGTGTCATCTCTGGGAATCTCGTCCCACTGGGTATCCCCCGGCCTATCCAGTATTTGCCATCCTGTTTCCTCTCCTCCATTCTCATCTCCAGAATCCTCCATCCTGTCCTCGCCTGTCTTTCTGCCTCTACCTTCTCTCTCTCTTCTCTCAACTTTCTGCACCACTCCTTAGCCTCTCTCCCCCCCAATAAGAAGGACGAACTGGAATGGAGGTTCTTCTCCTATAATCTGCTTCTTCGTGGGGAACTCCGATCCTCTCCCATCTATCTGTCCAGGGTTCTTTCGTCCATATATATTCCCACCCTGGCGGCAAAGGCTCATGTAGGAGTGATCACAAAACGAAAAGGCTAATGATGAAGGTGATCACAGAACAAAGAAGGCAATTAGCTTTAGAGAGAGAGAATTAAGAAGTCAGTCGACACACAGATGTCCGCCAGCAGAGCCTCAAGGTGACGCCCCGAGAACTCTTTTATTAACCTTAGCAAGCTTACACAGATTGTTGAAAGGATTCAGATAGGACACTAGTTACCTAATCACTACTAGGACTGGCCGGAGAGAGTTATGCTCTAACTCTAAGGGGAAAGGCAGAATGAGGGAGTCGCCCTGCCCGTCAGGAGCCGCCGCTCCCTGCCAGGAGAGTTTGCTCTCACACTGAAACAGGAATGCAGCTGGCGACCTTGAGCAGGGTGTTCCTACAGGCTCATCCCTCTTTATAGCTTCCCCTTGCCCCACCTCTCGGGTCTCTATCTCCTTCTTCTGGTTTCCTGCTCTTTTCTCCCCTCCTTCTCCAATACCCATCCCCCTCAAGCCTGACACCAGGGTATCAGATTCTCTTTCCTCAGCGTGTCTATCCTGCGTCCCCCTTTGGGATGTTCTAGACACGCTTTCTTCTTTCACTCTACTTCCTGGGTCTATGACAGACAGCGCTCCAGCAAGGGAAGCCTCATCCTCGCTGCCCTTCTCACAAACTCTCAAACCAATCTGCAACCCCCATGGGGGCACTGACTTTGATTTCAAGCATAATATAGGCTCCTAATCAAATCGCAGCAAAGCAATGTAGTTGTACCCAGACGTCTATAATTATCAGCTCTCAATAAGAATGGCCCTCTGTGTTCTTGCCCTTTGTATGTTCGGATATTTAAACAGTTAATCTGCCAGCACATTGACAGAGTTCACATTGCATCAGGAAATTTGCTGTATAAAACACATTTACATGGTATTTTACGAAGAGAACTTAGTGGGAGCCATGAGCAGAGAAAGAAACATTCTGAACCCACAAAGCTATTGTTCTAAGAGCAGTTATCATATCAAGGAAGTAACATGATTAGCTGGTTGGAAGAGTTTGTGCTGCTTAGCACCTAACTCTACACACACACCCTGGAAACAGTGGTAGTTGGCTATTGTCTCATTCCTCTTTGCCAGTTTCAACATAGGGAAGATGGGCTATAAAGACTTGGGAATGCCTTGGTCATGGTACACCCACCCCCGTTGTGAGAAGGTGGGCTGCCCACCCTTGCAGCATCTGGGTTCAAGGACTATGCCCAGCTGGCCTCAGAGGGGCTACTCAGCATGTGAGGGCACTTGAGTGCTTCCTCTCACTATAGCGCATACTGCAATCTAGCAAAAGGAATGCTGCATCTCTGTCAAAGACTCCAATGGCTTTCTATATTTATTGGGGCTCAATGGATGTAAGCATTTCTGGCTGATCTAAAACCTTCAGTTAGTACAAAGGAAGAGGCAGCAAAGTCAGATGGTATGATGCACTTCTGTCAAGACTACTCACAAGGCAGGTTACAATATTCTTCATAAACTGCAGCTCCCAGGCAGAAATTGAAGATTTCTCCTTTAAAATGTAAAAGTTACACTACTGGTGAGGTAATCACAGAGCCCCTCCTTCCCACCCCTTATAATTTCAAGATAGGGGATTTTCAGTGAAACCTCAATGTGCACAGCATTGAGAGACAGGATTTCAGCCTAGACTAGGAAGTACCAAAGAAATGATACAATATACAAACCCAACACATTTTATTTGAAACTGTTTCTGAAGGAGCCTAGTTTATTACAGTTACTGTACATAAACTTTTGGTTTCATTAGTTTCTTCTGTACACCTCAAAATATAGCTTTTATTAAAAAAAACGGCCAAAACATAAAATACAAAAGCAGCACACAAGATAAAGACTAGCATTGAGTGATACAAACAGTCTGAAGGAACATGTTTTAATGGAGATGAAGGAGAGGCATGTATTTCTGATCCAGGAGTGTGCAGCGGTTGACAGGCATTATAAACATTGGAACTGGGACTAAGTTAACAATCATTTCCCAAAGGTGGCTATGATGAACAACAGAATCCAATTTCTTCCTGCTTTTCTCCTCTCAGGTGCAATTCTTTTTAAGTGCTGAAACATACTATAAAATCACTGGCCAGAATCCTACTGGTGTTCATGTAAAAATTTCCAAAACTTGCCAAGCATTAACTGACAATTTGCCAGGTATGTGTTGGTCATATGCTCAACTGAACAACCAGAATGTGCTCCTTGACCTTATCAATTAGCAACAGCAAGTTACACAAACCTGGCATGAATATTGATAGGTTTCCAGCCACTGCTTCGTCGCATCAAGAATCTTAGGCCCAAATCCTGTTTGTTTTTACCAGGCACACAACATCCATTGTGCATTGTTTTTTGTTTGTTTTTGGGTGTGCGTTATTCACAAGGAAGTCCTGTTGTTTTTAATGCAGAAGTCCCCAGTTTGTATAACTGCAAGCTGGGGATCACACAGAACCATTAAATTCTCTTTTACTAACAGGATTCTGTCCTAATTCTGTGACAGATGCAATGTGAGACATTCAAACCAAAACTTTAGCAGCAAGCTAGGTCAGTCAGTGGTTCTAAAACATGTGGCCAAAGAAACTAGACAAATGGACACAACAAAATCCTATGCATGCTTACTCAGAAGTATGTATCATTAACTTCATGGCACCTATTCACTAGCCTAGGCTAAAATCCCATCAGGACACACTTGGAAATAAATCCCACTGGATTCAGAGGGATTTGCTTCTGAGTTAAAATGCACAAGAATTGTTTGTTGGTCTTACACAAATGCACCTCAAAAGCATTTTTCCAGGACTCCTAATATAGGTCCCAAGGTTTTTCTAGTTCTTTCTGCTGCAAACAATGTAGGCAGGACTGGCACTTCAGACACTCGTGATAAAATATCATATGTTCTCTGATGTAATCACTGTATCATTTATTGACATTTTCTCCTCTCTGTATGGTCCCCGATGTGTGCTGCGAGAAGACAAATACTCAAAGCCTCTCATCAGCACAAGGAGCACCTTTCAGAAAAAGGAAAATGTCTTGGAACCACAGGAAGCATTTTGAATCAAAACTGAGAGTTCTGCTTGGCTGTACTCTAGAGGAAATAAGTCTAGTACAGCAGCATTCTTCACTTAAAAGTGTCAAGGGAATTCCTCTTACATTTGCAATCTTTCACTCAGTCCAAGACTGCAGAGCAGTACTACACATTAATCCTGAGGCAATTTCTTACATGTAAACATATGGCAAAACTCCAGTGAATAGTAGCCTGTGGTTTTATGCAACAGATCCACAGAGGCAAGAATACCTGGAGTAGTCTAGTAAGAAAACAATATTGTATTTCACATGTCATATTTAATTATGGCACGGGCTTAATTAGTCATATAAATAGTGTGGCAACAATTCCTGTCATGGTTGACAAAAGAAATCAATTATTTCTTCAAAGTGGGTAACATCAGAGATAGATTTAGATGAGAAAGGAATGCTCTGAGCATACGGTTACCTGTGGCAGATGAGCAGAAGTATATTTCTGGAAAAAACCCCACTTCTATCCCATTGAGGTTTTGCAGCAACACACAATTGGAAGAAATTGTTTGTCTTCAACTCTGTTTTTGTATTGGACCAAACCAGCTCATTTTAATTCTACCATTTATATTCTTTTAAAGTTTTCATGCTCCCACATGGGATCAAATGGTGTTTTCCTTGCAAAGTAAACACTACTCTTTTGTGAGGTATATACTCTGATATAATGGAGATGAGTTTTATAGAAACATCAGAGAATATGTACATTCGAAATGGCTAGTACAGGCCAAATCTTGCATGTAAAACCAAAAGAGTGACCAATTCAATATTCAACTTTGCTTTCAACATCTACAAAATACACAGCTTTCCAATATATAAGGTAAAATCAACAGTTAAAGAGACAACATGGCTGAATCCAGGTCATTAGTAGAGAATATGAGAAGAAGATTGTGCAGAAGAGGACTGATGAACAGTTCCTAGAGGTTTGCCTCTCCAGTTGAAGGGAAGTTTCCTTGTGTAGGAAATCTCTGCTGTGCAGTACTGTAGTTAGTGGATTCATTTTCCCCCCAGGCCTATTTCTCTTTTTAAAAGGCATCAACATAGCTCTTCAATTGCTTTGAGCAGAACTCCTTTTATAAAAGAGTGGTTGAAGGTAGAGGCCAAGCAGCATTAAACAGAAATATAATTCACAAAGTCAGCTAAGTTTCCTTTTATACACCAGTTCTACAAACAGACAAAAGCCCAGTTTCTTGCAGCAATTCTCCAGCAGTAACAGGCAGAGCCAAAATACCATTCAGATTTGAGGCACTTTTTTCTGAGCTGCTTGAAGATCAACTGAGCTGAATTGCAGAAATCCCATATGGATGCCAGCAACAGGCAAGACAATGCCACCTTGTTATGGCTGGTCTGGAACTTAAACCTTGCTAAGTAGCAATTCTGCATCTGACTTCTCACTTCTTTTGTAGAAACTTCATTTTATTACCTAGAAGAATATAAGAACACAACTTAAACATTTGACAGTTTATTTGTTCAGACATTCCCTTATCACTGAGTGAGAGGTTGTTTAAAAATACTGTAGATGATGAAACAGATCTAGTGCAACATTTTAAGGCAAGAACCAAGGAATTGCTCAGTTGTTCTGCATGCCCAAGGGAGGGTCAAGCTTGCGTTTTTCAAAATACAAAACAGATTTTGAAACCAAGAAGGCTTTTGAAGCAATTTGTGATAGAGCATGGGATCTGATATTTAAAAAGGGAAAAACTAAAATCTGAGGTTCTTGGATATACATTAAGTAGCTCTTTGGATCATAGCCTTAAAGTTCTACATCCAAGGACATTCATTTATTATTTCAGCATGAGTGAGGTATGAGCATGCTTACTGTAACTCCTAAATTTGCAGAAGAACAGACATAGTATATCTTGACTTCAGCAAATCTTTTGACAAAGTGCCCCATGATATTCTGATTAACAAGCTAACTAGGTGTGGGCTGGATAGAACAGCTGTCAGGTGGATACACAGGTGACTACAGAATCATACTCAGAGGGTGATGATTAATGGCTCCTTCTCAAACTGAGAGGAGGTAACAAGTCGGGTCCCCCATGGCTCAATCCTGGACCCTGTGCTCTTCAACATTTTTACTAATGACCTGGATCAGGGAGGTGCAGGGAATGCTAATCAAATTTGAGGATGACACAAAATTGGGTGGACTAGCTAATACCCTAAAAGACAGAAACAAAATTCAAAATGATCTAGATAGGCTGGAGCACTGGGTTGAAAACAACAAAATGAAATTCAACAGGGATAAGTGCGAAGTACTGCATCTAGGAAAAAGAAACCAAACACACAGTTACAAGATGGAGGATACATGGCTCAGCAATATTACAAGTGAGAAGGATCTTGGAATTGTCAAAGATATCAAATTGAATATGAGCCAACATTGTGATGTGGCCACAAAAAAGGCAAATGCTATTTTAGGATGCAGAAGTGTAGTCTCCAAATCCCGCAAGGTACTCGTTCCCCTATATTTGACACTGGTTAGGACAGAAAGATGCTGACAAATTGGAACAAGTTCAGAGGAGGGCAACAAGGATGATCAGGGGGTTGGAAACCAAGCCCTGTAAGGAAAGACTGAAAGAAGTGGGCATGTTAACCTTGAGAAAAGAAGACTGAGGGGAGATATGACAGCACTTTTTCAAATACTTGAAAGGCTGTCACACAGAGGAGGAGCAGGATCTTCCCAGAGTGCAGGACACACAACAATGAGCTCAAGTTACAGGAAGCCAGATTTCAGTTGAATATCAGAAAAAATTCCTAACTGTTAGATCAGTATGGCAATGGGATCAATTACCTCAAGAGGTGGTGAGGGCTCCAACACTGGAGGCATTCAAGAGAAATATAGACAACCACCTGGCAGATATCCTTTGATTTGTACTCCTGCATTGAGCAGGGGGTTGGACTCAATGACCTTATAGGCTCCTTCCAACGTCATGATTCTATGAAAACAACAAATCCCCCTAAAACATTCTGTTGAAGACTGAACATGCTCAGTGGGTACAGAATGCTGAATTTTTTGAGAGGGGCTGACAAAAAGGGATAATTCAATATACTATCCTCAAAGGTGGCTTGAGCATCTGGAACACTGAATTGGCTGGAAGCGTCAACACTGCAGTGTTTTGTTATGGATCACCTTAACAGGAAATTTAAGTAGTTGTGTTAGGTAAAGGTAAAGGTTCCCCTTGACATTTAGTCCAGTCGTGTCCGACTCTAGGGCACGGTGCTCATCACCGTTTCCAAGCCATAGAGCCAGCGTTTGTCCGAAGACAGTTTCCGTGGTCACGTGGCCAGCGCGACTAGACACAGAACGCCGTTACCTTCCCACCGAGGTGGTACCTATTTATCTACTCGCATTTACATGCTTTCGAACTGCTAGGTTGGCAGGAGCTGGGACAAGCGACGGGAGCTCACTCCGTCGCGTGGATTCGATCTTACGACTGCTGGTCTTCTGACCTTGCAGCACAGAGGCTTCTGCAATTTAACCCGCAGCGCCACCACGTCCCTTGTGTTAAATGGCATTAAAGCCAAAACAGGGCAACACAGAAGCAAAAGGTGGGTATCAAGACAGCCAGCTGAAACCTGAGGTGTGCAGAAGTGGAAAACAACCCCCAAAGAGCCCAGCGAAAATAAAACATTTTCAGTAATACCAAGGGGCCAGAGAAGGAGTATCAACTAGGGAGGAATGAGGGCAAAATAAGAGTAAGGCTGTACTGCAAACATTCTGTTTGGCCCTAAGCATTTCCTGCTGCCCAAACCCTATGCACACCAACTAGGAGGAAAGTCTCTCAATGTTTAGTGCAATTTACTTCTGTTTAGGTGTTTCAGACTGCAACCTTATATGCTTGGTAAACAAGTGAAATCTCAAACTACACTAAAAGTTTAGTTTAAGAAACTTTCAGAATCAGGGAATGAGACAAAAGGGCATCTCATCCTGAAGAAACACATACTATTTTGGTGATATTTCTTTCTAAAGCTACTGCAGGAACGCATGTACAGTATTAAACATTTCCAGTACTAAAGCAGCTCATCCTAACCAAAATGAAGTACTAGAACTTAGAAAGCTGCATGAAGGAGGCAGATTTTGCAAAGGAAGCCCATTGAAACAGGTAGTTCAATTCCTTGTTGAATCCTAGCCAAAAAAGACCATTATCAAGGCTTGAGGTTTTTTTGAGTCAACAGCTGTACAAATTACAACCAACCAAGGAAGCCAAGAACAAAGCTTAGCATTATTTACCCAGACTGCGAAGGATTTTGTTCATCCCACTTGGCTCAGACTCTGGAATGGTTTCCAAATATTCCAAGGCACGGACTTCAAACAAGCCTAGCGAAGAAAAGTATCACTTAGACACACAATTCTTTGTAGAATGCAGCTTTTCTTTTTAAATGTAAAGTGTATCATTTTAAATAAGCAAGGACACATACAAGAAATTCAGAATTCTGTTCACATACACATACAGTGTTCCATACTTCTGAAAATCCATGCTAGCAGTCTTTAAATTCTGCAATATGTATCTGTCAGTTCTTTCATATGCAAATGTCCATTTCCTAGCCTTAATACATTCTTTCTTTCTTGAAAGAAGGGAAGAACCTAAGGATGCTGCCAGCCATTTGTGCTAAGACGTGGGAAGAACAGAAGTCCTAATACTGAGAACCATGCAAAGCTCTCAGTAGCAAACTGAAAAATGCATTTCTCAACTCTTTTCCTTTGTCGTTCCCAAGTATTGTACAAATATTGGGTGTAACATCACTGGTAAGCACCTCAATTCTACGTGCATTTACTGAGGTAATGTATTTTCACCAGTGGTCAAACCCTACTAGTAGAACTAATTTTCCCTTGCCCTACAACTCCACCCATGTACCCTGCAAAGCAGATTTTGGGGAATAAATCAGTGAGGAGGAGGCAAACAGAAATTCCAATTGTGTGAGTGGAAGTTCTTCTGCATAACACTGGATTTAGGGGGTGACTACTTTGGCCATTATCCTGCAATTTGTTTAGGATTAGGCACACATAAATTCAAATCAAAACCCTGAGAGTACACAACAGAAAGCTCAATGCAGGGAAGCCCACTGTGGAATTGTCTCTTTGGCATGAGGAACCATCTTTTTTTTTGTTCATCCAGCAGAGGAAGTTTAAATTTGCTCTGACAGGCTGGCATCACTTTTCTCCACTTTCTGCTCTATGTGATCACCTGATCCAAAGGCAAAGGTGTGCCAATTTCTCCAAAGTGAGCACTCCTTGTCTTCAAATAGTGTTTGCTGCACTTTTTAAAAGGCTTTCAAGGCCCCACTGGAAGAGGGTATCACTAGGTCACTTAGGAAAAATAAAAGTTAAGAACAAGGGGTAGAAATTGCCAATTAGCATCTTGTCAAAGGCAATTTCTCCTGTTGGAGCTGCATGCAGATACAGCTCTGCTTCTGTGAGCTTTTGAAATTTTGTTTATCATCTGGACAGCTACAATGGAAACCAAATTTGAAAAACTGTGGATCCAATCACATTTTCCATGCTGTTTAGTCACACCTTTAGTCTCTGTCATCTCCAGTTGTGATATTGCCATAAATGAAGAGGGAAATAGCTCCTCTTCTATTCATCATGCTGAAAGGTGCTGTCCAGTGCTTGGGAAAGTTGATTTTTAAAAAACCAAAACTCCAGACTCTTATAGTTATCATGACTAACAGGGAGGTTTTGGGAGTTATAGTTGAAAAAATAACTTTTCCAACTCCTCATACCTATGTGTAGGTTTTTTTGTCTGTTTTAATAAGGTCTTATTGCTTGAAGCATCTGACATACTGGTTTTAAATTCATAAACAATCTTGGGCAATCTTACAACCAGCAAGGCTAGCATCTTTGAACAGCTAGTTTCTAGAAGACACTTTTAACAGGGAAAGGTAGCCAAGGCAGCAAAAAAAAGAAAAAAAGAAAAGCCCTTAAACCACTTGAATTCACTCTATTTTTCCAAGCCTCATCAATCAAAAGTGCTTTTGGATGTGGTGGCAATGTACTAGCAAGATTTCTAGGCTCAGGCAACACTATCTTCCAGATCTCCTCAAGAGAACAAAGCACAGTCTACAGACATAAAAAAATTCTAGATCTGTAACATTTTTGTTATACACAAAGCAGAATATACAGCAGGATTTGTTGGTCCCACCTTTAACCCCACTCTTCCGGAGCTCTCGATCCTGTATGAAACCAGCAAACATTTGTGTCTCCATGAAGATTTCAAGGAAATGGCGCACACTGCGGGAGGTGTGGGACTTCCGGAAGGGCTCCCGTTGGAACACTCGCTCTCCTTTCTCAGTAACAAGCATGTGTAACGAGTAGTGCCCCACAATCTCCACAAAGAAACGCACAAAAGCTTCTGATACTAGGGAGTCCAGAGTTACTTCACCTACCAGAAGACACAAAGAAATCATATTTCCCTTCCAAAAAGCACTAACCTCTCATTCTAAAAGCCATGCAAAGCTCACCCATCCCATTTAGTCTATGTGAGGGACACGAAATGAACTTAGGTTGGGGGGAGCATATGAGCCACCCAAATAGAGTGGTACACGAAGGAATTCTGCTGTCCCGATTAGGTTGGTGGGTTAATGAGTCCCCTCCCCTAGTCTGCATAACTAATTACTGAAACAAACTCAATTGAAACTGACATACAGGATGGGATGTCAGGAGTTGGCTTCATAAAACTCTAGGAATCTGAACTCATCCTCAAGTGTGATGAGGACTGATATAAGTATAAATGTGTGAATTTCCATTTTTCATAGAGGGAAAGAGGTATTTTCCACAGGTGTTTCTTTTATTCTCTGTGCACAATGCACTAGGAATTCAGACCTATGAAGGGGGCTTGTCAAGTCAAAAGTTAACACAGAATTGCCATTGACTGAACAGGTCAACTATAGCTGGGACTAATGATGAGATTTAGCTCCATGTGTCATTATAGCAACTAGAGCTTTTCCGTTTCAACCTATCTGAGACCCACTGAGCTCAGTTCCTAATTCTCAGTTTAAGAATTCAACAGCAAGCACTGGAGCCTTCAGGTCAAAAAGTTAACACAGAAATACTAAATCATGATACTTTGGTTTTCTAATTCAATTACCTTGTGTATAACTTCGCTCCTGAGACAAGATTTCATTCCTTTCCTCCAAGATCTGTATGAGTGCAGCTTGGAGCTTGTGAGGTAGAATTTCATCTTCATCTGAAACCTTTAAAATAAAGAGCAGCAGGGATGAGGCAGGTGAATAACTTACTGCATTCAGAAATGGGACACAAAACTAACTGGTGAATGGTGTGGATTGCAATATGAAATAATACCAGTGTTCTTATGACTATACAGGATGAAAGAGTGAAACAAAATAAAACTGGGGTTAAAAACAGATTCTACATACAGATTGTCAGTATAAAAACAAAACATGGCAAAAGTTGACACAACTGTTGCAGATACCTGGTGCTGAGAAATGAAGTAGAATGTCTAAATTAAAGAGAGAGAAAAATCTACAAGCCAGGGAAACTCATAAGGCCATATCTCTTTAATGTGCATATGTTATGTGCTGTCAGGTCAGATTCGACTTATAGAGATCTTAATAGGGCTTTCACGGTAAGTGAGATTTTTAAGGAGTGGTTTTATCAGTGTGCCACACACACACACTAGTATCTTTCCATGGCCAAGTGGGAATTTGAACCGAGGTCTTCAGACCATCATTCTGTCCACTACATCACACAGGGTATCAACCCACTAATCATCCCAAGTTAATATACTGAATAGAAAAGAGGAATAGTACTTGAAAGGGCAGACAGATTACAGCATCACATAGGACACACTTACAGAACTAATTTCCTTCTCAGGACATTTATAACTTTCCAGAAATTGCTTAAAATTGAAGACAACTTTATGTACTGAAGCAAACAGTTCTCAGTCCAGTTTCAAGTGACAAGCACTTAACTTTCTCCCTCCAAGCTCTGCTTTCTGCCCCAACCTTAAAAGATTGCTCATTCCTCTGTGCTTCCCTGGAATTCACATATTCATGTATCTACCACTTCTTGGTGCCAACTTTTTATTCCTTCAAACTGCAGCTCAAAAATCATTTCTTCTAAACAGCCTTTGGTCTAATCCTTTAAATTTCCATTCTGAACTGAAATAAACTCTAAGTCAAAGTACCAACTTTTGCACTTGGACAATACTTCTGTCTTTGCCTCTGTCTTGCTCCCTACTGCTCACATTTCAGCCACTGCCTAACCTAAACAGAGATTCTTGGTGGCAGAATCCTGTCTTTTGCTTATATTACTGTGTGAAAACACCATGCACACTGACAGCAGCATAGAAACAACATCAACCTGAGGTTAGTAATCAGCTGCAAATGTTAATGGACATGGTGAAGCTCAGTGTTAGACATGCAAAGGGTCCTAGAACTGGCCAAGTTTGCAGGTGTATTCTGGGAATTGCAATCCAAAAAAACAAGTGTTAATTCTGAGGCACTGAAATACTAGATCCTGCAAATAAAAGCAATCTTCCAAACATCCTGAAGGCCAAAGTTAACTCTGAGCTCAGAGTGCGTGCTTGAACCATATAGGCCAAAACCATTTACTTCTCCTTTGTGGAATGTTACCCTGAACATTTTTTTCAATCTTTGCATGTTTTGCCTATGAGAGCAACTCCTTCGGTCAACAGGAGGAAAATGGAGATCAGCAGAGATTGACATTGTGAATGATTATTTTAAGAACAGTTATCCACAGGAAGCTCTGACTGTCTAGACAATGAAGAAAAGAAGTCTCATGGAGAGGAAATGCAGAAAATAGAGAGGGAGAGACAAGATTTCTAAGTGCCAAGATATGGCTGCAATTCTACTACTTAGCACAGTAAATCACAAATAAAGCAGGCCCATTGACTAGAGATAGGGGATTTGTCTTCGAAGACAAATCCCACCAGCACAGGTGGCCAGACTGATTACCTCCTGCCCCCAGAACCTGCCAGCCAACTTACTGCATGGTGCACATGGCTGGTGTCATCGTCAGCGCACCAATCACAGCAGTAGCCCAGCTGCCGCAGCGCCACCTCTCTGCTCGCCCAGTGACTCCACAGCTGAACAAGGAGACTTGTCATCCCACCACCTTGCTGGAGTCACCGGGCAAGCATGGAGGCAGGGCTGTGGCAGCCAGGCTACTGCCAGGCTTGGCTCACTAATGATGATGCCAGCGCTGCACACTGTGCGGTTAGTGGACCAGCAGGTTCGTAGACTAAGACAAATCCCCCAATATCTAGAGCTGACTCACCAAATCCCCACTGATTCAAAGGGCCTCTTCTAGTTGTGACTTAATACACGAAGCAACAGGACTGTAACCAATATTTTATGTTACAGATGCCTTGTGTATGTTTATATCTGTATTTGTAAATAGTAGCCACAGAGTATGTATCAGGATTGGGACCAATGAAAGAAGGAATTAAATGCTCTAGCTTCGCAAGCTATAGTACCAATTGTAGCTTCTCTCCATTTGCAAACAGCAGTTTCAAAGCAGTGAATTGTCAGTGGGATTGTGTATAAAACCTACACTCATGCCAGTCATAAAGCCAGGCTTGCACACTTCTGTGCTCTGTCCATGAAGTCTTATTGAGGAGTTTGGAAGGTTTCATTTCTATTTAAAATTAAGCCTAGTCTAGTGTGCAAATCTGGATTAAATGTATAGTTAATAATGGTTTAAATTCCCCAAACACCAGGATTCACAATTCTTTCAACATGGAAGCAAACCTCTTTCCAGACCATAAATAGCAAGACTAACAATTCTTAAAATTTTTCAGAGAAGCAGCTATGTTAGCCTGTCTCAGCATGTTGTCAAAATTAAATGAGAAAAAAGGAGAGGGAAGGGGGGGGGGGGGAGAGCAGGAGATGGGAGGGGGGGAGGGGGGGAGGGAGAAGAAAAATATTGTGGCATTTTAAAGACTAACAGCTTTATTTCAGTGTGAGCTTTTGTGAATCAAAATCCACTTCTTCAGACAAGTCCACCATATTTATATATTGTTCAGTGTGTTGCATACATGATTGCAGAGCCAGAGGTTTGGTGTTCAATTTCCCACTGTGCTGCCTGAGAGAAGAGCCAGCCTGTGTAGTCTTGGACAAGTTGCACAGTTCCAGAATGCACCTAGAAATCAATTCTGAGTACTCTATACCTAGAAAACCCTGTAAAGGGTTATCATAAGTCAGACTTGTCTTGACACCACATAATTAATTGTTACATTTACAAGCACACTCCATGGTGGTGACAGTTATGACCAGGGAGGGATACAGATAACAGACAAAGCAACCATGATTTGTTAACAAGCATGGGACTATCAACCACCCTAGCCAGGTGCCAAAATCCTGGACAGTTAGTGTAGGACCAAGCTATATTTAACAGGAGCACCCATAATCAGACTGCTTGCCATTTTCACAAAGCAGATGGAAATGGGGATTGGATGAAGGATGTGGTACTGTGGGGAGAGACATTTAATTTAAGAAATGTTGTAGTAGGAATATCATCTTCCTCCAAACTGTTATTAGGTATGAAGGGAGAGGAACAGCACAATACCTCTCTTTTCCCCTACTGTAGGCAATAGCAGTTTGGGAGGGGTGTTAATCAGAGAAATGGCACAGGTGAAAGGATTAATGCTGCTCAGCCTCTCGCAGGGGAAGATTGAGAAGATGATGAATGTATTAAATCCTTCCTCTGCCCCACCACTGCAGCCAGTGCTATTTGCAGCTCCCCTCATGTTTCATTCTAAGAAAGTGTCAGAAGATTGGTTGAATATCAGGAAAAACTTCCTAACTGTAAGAGCAGTACAGCAATGGAATCAATTACCTCGAGAGGTGGTGCTCTAACACTGGAGGCATTCAAGAGAAATTTAGACAACCCCCTGGCAAATATCCTTTGACTTGTATTCCTGCTTTGAGCAGGGGGTTGGCCTTGATGGTCTTATAGGGCCCTTCCAGCTTCACGGTTCTATGATTCTGGTCTTTCCATGTCACACACATTCATATTTTTGTATTTCATATGTTTGTTCCCATAAGCATACCCCCTGAGCAGCACCATAATGGAAAAAAAATTGTTCTGCTTGCTTGAAGAGCAACCTGTAAAACAAGCCAAATTACTCACCTGCTGCAAAAATTTATCAGCACAGAGATCAACGATCAGTACCTGGAGAAGATGAAGAGGCACACAGTTATTATGTGAGGGCAGAAGAGTGTAGAATCCCCAAGTCTTTCAGGAAGGGAGTAGGGTAACTTCTAGGCCCCATGCACTGTGCTGATCATACTGATATTGATAAATGTATTCAGTCATTATCAAGACATTTAATGCCCCTACAGATGGGGGGGGGGGGAAAGCCCTACGAGAGTAGAGGACAGCATTCCCCCCCCCTCCCGTTTCCAGATTCATTACTGTACTACAAACAGGGAACAATAAGTCTAAATAGTCCCCGATATCCGTGGATGTTCTCCACATAAATTGGGATACGGATTTTCCAGGGTTCCAGTTCATATGGATAGTCCCTACAGATAGTGGGGGCTTTCGTCTTTAGATTAATCACCACATACAGGAGAGCAATTAAATAAGAAACAGAGGTATGTGGGACTAATGCACTGTCCTTTATCCATGGTAAATATGCCTGCTCTAATAACAGCTGAGCAGGGCTAAAAAATAAACTGAAGAACAAGGAGCGAGAGCTACTAATGAGCACTGAGATCTTCCAGTATCTTGGTACTGATTGAATTGGTTTTAAGAATAGGAACTGGGACAAGACATTGTGTCACACAAAGCCATACACCAGCAGATGAGACCAATGTGTGATTGACCATTCACCAATGGACTAGTAATATCAATGTGTGACTCACAATTCACAGATGGACTGAAAGTACATGCATGTGTGGGTCATGACAAAGAACTCAGCATGTTATTGAAAATGAACTGGTCACAGAATCATGCCCACAAACCTTACCTACACCTCTTCTAAAATGTTGTTGGGACATTGCCACCCTTTGGGCATTCCTTCCCAAGGCATTCCAAGAACTCACCTCTTCTATAGGCAGGTCCTGGAGGTGGGTTAAGGAGCAGGAGAGAATGCCAATAAGGAATGGGGTAGGTGAGCAGACAATGTCTATCATGGAAGCTGGCAGGACAGGGATATAGGTGTGTTGCCAGGTGAACGGGTAAAGTGTTGCAACCACAGCATGACCACATTTGGACAAGGTGCTAGATGGAGAAAACATGACATGAAACATTTGTCAGCTTATGAAATTTCCAAAAATTGAAAAGCATCCAAAGCCTAGAGGAAGTAATTCAGCACAGACACAAGCTAAAATATGATGCACTGAGTGGCTCTTCACAAAAAATAAAAAGTAGTGAACTTCAGGACTGAATTGGATGTACATGGACACACAGAGACAGCTTTCAGACAGGAAAGGAGAATGATTCAGTTTGGAGGAAATAAAGCTGACCTAGATGGCTTAACCAAAAGAAAAGGAAACACTACAGGAGTTTTCAAGTGTAAATAGCACAAAACTATGGAGTGGAACCATCATTTATGCCTTACCTTAGATTGTCAGCAACAAAAATCACTCTCCTTTCCAGCAGGAGAGAAGCACAGACTTGGATTAAGTGAGAGACACTGAGGCACTTAAACAGACATTCAAAGTCAACATGCTCCAACCGGGAATCTAGTGGACGGCAAAGCTCAATCACCTAAAAAAGGAGAAAAGGAGTCATGGTAAGAACCATGTTTTGGATGCTGTTTTCTCCAGATCCAAAACATTAATAGGAATGCAAATGAGAGAGTAAAACACAGTCCAAAGCTTATCACAAGGGCAAATAAAGTAGTAAATCCACTCTGTGTAAACTGATTTCCTTGTTGCCTGAGGTGGAGCAATAAATGGCTCTCCTTTGCTGAAAGGAAAATGCACAGTACTTTTAGTCTCTCAAGTTATTTCAGCACCTCAGGTGAAAAATTTCATATGCCTTTTCCTTCCTCCTGACAATAACTGACATAACTAAGAATTTCCCGCCATTTCAAGAAGCAAAACCTAGCACTGTGCAACTGAATCAGTTGAATTCTGAGCTGGACTGGGCTGATTTAAAGCAATTTGAATTGAGTCCAAAGTAGATTGGTCCAAAACATATCCAGAGCAATCCAAACTGTTTCAGATTGATTCAGTGATTCCAATATTATAAGAAAGCCAGTGACTGCAGCTCCAAAATATTTCTAAGTAACTCCACACAAGGAAAACGCCAAGGTCATAAGATGGGAAAGAGGGAGTTCAGCCAGACTTTGCTCATTGACTGTAGCTTGCAATTTCAGACAAGAATTTCACCAGAAAAGTTGGCAGAAAAGCAACACACATGCTAAGAATCATTAAGTAAAACAATTTTTAAAAACTTCTGGATCTATCTGTATGAATCTTGTTAGGAATCATTAGTTCAGAAGAGCCTACAGTATGCCCAAATTTCACATACTTATGTGAGAAAATAACAAAAGTGTGTTTTCAATGAAAATATAAAAAATATCTATTATAACCACCACCACTACCACCCCTAGATCAATTTGTCTACAATTTGAAAGGAATAATCCTCTCTCAGAGGGCTACCAATTTCCAAAATTCCATGGATATCTGGGAGGGAAAAAAGGTTATAGCTATATTTATTTTCTCATGCAAATCAATGGGACATGTGAAGATTCAGATTTCCCAATCGTGATTCGGATCCCAAATCAAATCATGTCAGGCCTGAATCCAAACTTCCAGGTCATAAACCATAACAGAGGACTCATCTGCAGTGATAGCCAAAGCTCTGCTGCCTGAGGCAGTCACTTAACTCTGACTAATGACAGGACCAACTCTACTTCAGTCAGTGAAATAATCCTGGCATCTCTAGTGGAATTGCTCCTTTCACACATATGCAAGCAGAACACTCTTCCAGAAGAAGGGCTCCTAGTGCTGCTAACAGAAAGGTGCTGTGCCTTTTTCACCTGAAGTAATTAGGAAAAGAAAGCAAAGCAGGAAAGAGATGTGAGGGGAAAAAATCCAGGGAGAATCACAAGTGGAATAGGGTCATCATCTGGACCCCCATAATACTCCATAAATGATGGAGGGAGTTTGCACAGTAAGACTCATAAGGAAACACAGGGTGTCTTTGCTCTTACCTCATTTCCAGCTCCTGGTAGGAAGCTCTTCACAGTTATGGTGCGCCCAGGAGCAGGGAATGGAGCTTCCATGACGCTGCGCATGAAGGGATGCACAAGGGCTGGGGACATTTCACGCCTTTTCTCCACTTCATCTAAGATCTGCAAAAGCAGAATTTTCTGTTACAGGACTGGTTCATCTTGGCTACAGCACAAATGAGAAGCAGCAAAGAGGACTGAAATGTCACTTTCACAAGCTTTCATCGGCAGCATAGATTTTCTGTGTTATCTGCAGCGGTCACAAAATAAAAGTCTCTCTACCTTTTCCTCCTCTGTGTTTCACTCCCATTCTTTCACCTCTCTAGTTTATGTGTATCATTTTCAAAGTTTGTTCTCAGCATTTTGGCCAGAATTTGGCAGTCTGCACTGCCCTGCCACTGAACGTGTTTCTTAAGTGTTAAAGCCACACATATTCCATCTCTTTTTTGCAGCACACAAAGCCCATTTGCTTTGTAGTTTGGAAAAGGTACTCTTTTCGATGGCAAATCCCACAATGCCCCAAGCAGCATGTTTCTGCTGTCTCGCAGATTCTGAGGACTGTAGACCAAAAAAGTAGAATTTTCAAACTCTTGGTTTTTTCTGCTGATGTTCTTTTTTTTTAGTTCTAAATGAAAAATAGTGTGCTTGGAGTAATGTGGAAGCACAGTGCGATCCTGAAGTTCCCCTTAAAGAAGTGGTCCTTAACTCTTGCTTCTCTGCAGGTTTAGATTTCATCTCGCAGAGGTTCAGCCAGCATGGCCAGTGGTCATGGATTTTGGGAGCTGAAGTCCAAAATATCTGGAAGACCAAAGGTGGAGAACGACTGCCCTAGGTCAGAACAGGGACATTCTGACCCCCAAATCCTATGAAAAATACCTGAATGCCCATGACACTCCACTTGGCATCCAGTCCTATGCCTAAAGCCCATCCACAGGCACAAGGCCTTCAGCTTTCAACGTCTGATATGAATGATCATAATACAGAAATTAAACTGGGTAAAAGGGGAACATTTTTCAGATATGAAGTACTGTCTGTTTAAATCATTGTCCATAATTTACCATCTGCCTATGATCTCTGAGGAGGAAAACAGCAGTTTTAGAGTTCCAGAGGGCAACTGAGGAAAAGAAAACATTGACTTCTGACCACACTCTGGCTAATTTAAAGAGCTATGTTTGCTATGACTGATAGTTTACTCACCTTAGAGAAAAGGTTGAAGCAGCCTAAGCGGCTTACCATACAGTACACCTCAGGGAGCCGCTTTCCTTTTCCTTCTTGCTAAAAGACAACAAAAGCAGAC
This sequence comes from Intellagama lesueurii, assembly GCA_037013535.1. Classification (NCBI taxonomy): domain Eukaryota; kingdom Metazoa; phylum Chordata; class Lepidosauria; order Squamata; family Agamidae; genus Intellagama; species Intellagama lesueurii. The sequence continues at coordinate 203,403,796 of JBAJHW010000004.1, forward strand.
TGTTAGGCACAAGTGGCAGGATATGCCAGATGACCAGATTGCTAAGGAACATTCACCGCTATTGCTTCGGCCTCCATTAGTGGATCTGTCTCTTCTTTTGTCTGTGATATGCCAGGCTGAAGATCTGTTTCCACCTTCATTTGTCTTATATACTGAGGCTGCTAACTGTTGTTTGCAGCACCCAAAGCCACCTAAGCCCTCAGGACTGTTAATAAGCAAGCAACCCTTCATCCACCAGGGTACCATTTCCACACTGGCCTCAAAGAGTGCCAAACACTTACCAAGAGCTTCTTGCAGTATCCGAACCAGCGGCTGCCATCCTCACCAGTCAACACAAAGGAAAAGGTTTCACTGGACGAAGGAAAACAACAATTACGAGACTGAGGAAGCACAGAAAAGTTAGGTTACCTACCTGTAACCATGGTTCTTGTAGTGGTTCTCTGTGAATTCACACAAATGGGTTTATCCTGCGCCTGCGCAGGACGTTCGGAACCTTCTAGAGCTTAGAAAAAAGCCAGACAGTTAGTCTCCCCCCCCCGAGGGTATATATGCTCCGCCTCCTCCACCTTCCTTAGTTCCCCTATGTCCGCCGTTACTAGAGAGTAGGTATGATGACCTGTTATCGTGACGGACAGCGGGGAGGAAGGGAGGGATGTGTGAATTCACAGAGAACCACTACAAGAACCATGGTTACAGGTAGGTAACCTAACTTTCTTTGTAGTGGACTCTGTGAATGCACACAAATGGGTGATTAGCAAGCTGACTCACCGGATGGAGGGCCGTCACGGTATCAGGGATGACAGTATCGCCCTTCCAAAGGCAGCATCATTTTTAGCTCTGACGTCGAGGCGGTAGTGCTTCGCGAACGTCAGAGGATTGGACCAAGTAGCCGCTTTACAGATGTTCTGAATATGAATACCGCGATGAAGAGCGGTGGACGTAGATATAGCTCTGGTGGAGTGAGCTTTAAGTTGGTCCGGTACCGGTTTATTTGCAAGCTGGTAAGCCATTTGTATGGATTGCACGATCCATCTCGATATTGTCTGAGAGGATGCGGGAGCACCCTTGTTATGTCCATGGTAGCACACAAAGAGACGGGAAGAGCGTCTAAGGTGCTTGGTTCTGTCCAAGTAGAAGGCAATAGCCCGTCTGACGTCGAGAGTATGGAGCTTGCGCTCGACTGGAGTGGACGGCGATGGAAAGAATGTAGGAAGTATCAGCGGTTGATTCAGATGGAAGTCTGATACAACCTTGGGAAGAAATGAGACATCCAAATACAGAGTAACTTTATCGGGATGCATTTGAAGGTATGGAGGGTCAGACCTAAGAGCTGACAGTTCACTAGCCCTTTTGGCAGAGGTTATGGCCACTAAAAAGGAAGTCTTGAGAGAAAGCAATTTCTTGTTACAGGTTGCCATGGGTTCAAATGGAGGCTTGGTAAGCGCATCCAGGACCAGTGGAAGCGACCATTGAGGTACAATGGGTGAAGAGGGCGGCCTGATGTTCTGCAGGCCCTTAAGAAATCTCTTAACCGTGAGGTGGGAGAACAGTCTGGCGGAGCTAGAATGAGATGGCTGGTGAGCAACGATCGCGGAAATATATACTTTAATGGTGGAGTGTGCGAGTCCGAGATTGAACAGATGCAGTATAAAGGTAAGTAAGGTTGAGAGTGTAACTGGGACTGATTGGAGTCCTTTGGACTGAACGAATTTCGTAAAAGATTTCCATTTGTTACGGTATAGGCGAGAAGTCGACGGCTTTCGAGAGCGGTCTAGAATCGCACGGAATTCGGGGTTATCCTCCACGCCGTCAGGTGAAGAGACCGGACATCTGGATGGAGAAGGGCCCCGTCGTTCTGGGATAGCAAGGACGGTATTAGAGGTAAGTGGAATATTTCCTCCGTTATTCCTTGGAGGTGAGCAAACCAGGGTTGTCGTGGCCACCACGGAGCGATGAGAATTGCGTTTGCCTGGTATTGAATGATCCGGACTATTGTCCTGAGAAGCATTGGTATGGGAGGAAACAGGTAAGTGAGTTCTCCGGACCACGGAATGAGGAAAGCGTCTCCGAGAGACGCGGTATCCCTGCCCGCTCGTGAGCAGAACTTGCGGCATTTGGCGTTGCGGTGAGATGCAAAGAGGTCTATGGTGGGTTGACCCCATCGACGGCATAGGTCTTGAAAAATCGTCTCGTCGAGGGACCATTCGTGCGTCCTGGTACGGAGCCGGCTGAGGTGGCCCGCTAGATAGTTGTCCTCTGAAGCGATATGAATCGCTTGTGGAAAAATATGATGGGTACGGCACCAGTCCCAAAATCGCATGGTGAGATGGAGAAGCGGTAGGGATCGAGTCCCACCTTGTCGGTTGATATAGTGCATAGCTGTGGTATTGTCCGTGACAAGCTGCACAGATTGTCCCTTTATACGCGGAAGAAAGGCTCGAAAAGCCTTCATGATGGCGAGCAATTCGAGCTGGTTTATATGGAGAGACCTTTCTCTCGGTGTCCATAACCCGTGAATCCTGAGCTCTTGGCAGTGAGCGCCCCAGCCAGAAGGGCTGGCGTCGGTCGTGACCTGTATGGACAGGAAAGGAGGTTGGAAGGGTTTTCCCTCGGACAGATTGCGCGGAATCGTCCACCAGATGAGATGCTTCGCTACATGTGGCGGAACCCGCAACTTTTTCCGTGGGGAGTCCGTTAAAGGATCGAACTCGCCCAGGAACCAGGACTGGAGCGGACGCATTTCGAGCTTGGCATGAAGGACGACTGCCGTCGTGGATGACATGAGGCCCAGTAGATGCTGAGCGTCGAATGCGGGTGACAGTAGCCAGGGGTGGAAACCGTTGTATTGCGTCTCGAATCTTTTGGATTCTTTGATAGGGCAGGAATGCCCGTGCCCGGGTTGCATCTAGCGTTGCTCCTATGTAATTGACCAGCTGGGATGGTACCAAAAGGGATTTTTCCTGATTGATCACTAGACCTAGCTTGTTTAAGGTCGCGAGAGTGGTAGTTGTAGCAGCGACGGCTTCGTGGTAGGATGAGGCTACCAGGAGCCAATCGTCGATATAAGGGAAGAGTTTTATTCCCTTGGTGCGAAGGTGAGCCACTACAGGGGCCATGCACTTGGTAAATGTCCGAGGGGCCGTGGAGAGCCCAAATGGAAGGGCAGCAAACTGGTAGGTTGTGCGGTGGAACCGGAACCGAAGATACTGTTGATGAGAAGGGTGAATGGAGACGTGAAAATAAGCGTCTTTGAGGTCGATGGTGACGAACCAACTTCCCTGTGAGAGAAGAGGAAGAATGGAGTCGAGTGTTAGCATTCGAAACTTCCTGTAAATGATAAACTGATTGAGTTCTCTGAGGTCCATGATGGGCCTGATACCTCCATCCTTTTTAGGGACGGCGAAGTACCGAGAGAAGAAACCCCCATGTAGTTCAGCATGTGGGGTCTTGACGATCGCCCCCTTGCTTAGGAGGGATGAAATTTCCTCCTGTAGAGCTACCGAAAAGGGGGTGGTCTTAGGGAGATTCGATGGAGGAAGCTGGAAGAATTCTATCGAATAACCCTTCTCAATAATAGTTAGGACCCATTTGTCAGTCGTAATACGTTTCCATTCGGAGAGAAATGGAAAGAGTCTAGTCCGGTAAGAGGGGTAGTTAGTTGTATTGCTTACCCCGGCGCTGAGGTTTACGAAAGGACTGCTTGTGTCCTTGGTATTGTTGCTGCTTGAAAGTCGAAGGGTTGGACTGAGATGACTGGAAGGTCCTGTCGTGTTGCTGCTGTCTACCATACCGAAATGGTTGGTACTGAGAAGACGCTTGGTAAGCAGGCTTTTTGTAAGTAGATCTCTGATACCGATACGGTTGGTATGGTATGTAGGATTTTGCGGTCTTCCGCATTTTATGGATATTTTCCATAATATCATCAGTCTTGGAATTAAAGAGGCCATCCGCATCAAAGGGAAGATCCTCGATTTTGGTCTTTGTATCGTCCAGTATGTTCGCCGCTCCAAGCCAGGCATGGCGACGGACTGCTACTGCTGTAAGCATGGATTTGGACGCAATTTCAGCTGTATGCTTTGCTGCTACTCGTTGCTGTCTTGTAAGGGTATTAGCCTCCTCATAGACGTTAAGTAGTTCGGTCTTGGATGGCTCAGGAAGGCTTTGTAAGACGGGAACAGTTTTATCCCATAGGTGCTTTTGATAAGCACCCATCGCGGCTTGGTAGTTCGAAATCTTAATCAACAGAGCCGCAAGGGAATAGAGTTTTTTGCCTAGGGCGTCATTTTTTCTGCCGTCTTTATTGACAGGTGTAACAGAAGACCTGCTGCGGGATCTGTACTGGGTAGCCTCGACCACAATAGAATTAGGCATGGGATGCTTGGTCAGGAAATCCGAATCGGAACCATGGGTCTTGTAATGGTGGTCGATTTTTCGAGGGATTTGGAGAGTCGCAGGCGACTTATCCCACGAAGCCTTTACCAAGTCAAGAAGTGCTGGAATGAGGCTAAGACTAGGAGGAGATGACTTGTCCTGCTCCATATCGTGGAAGACAAGGTCTGTTTGTTGCTCAGGAACTTGCGCATCTAGGTGTAAAATCTTAGCCATGCGCAGTATAAGTTGAGCATAGGACGAGTAGTCTTCTAATGGGTATTGTGAAGAAGTACTCGGAGCACCACCATCAGGTACATCAGATTCCGAAGAAGCTGAAGAGTTGTCATGGGAAGATTCAGACACCAAAGAGGAGGGACGGTGCGATATTGGTACCGTGTCTCTCGGTATTGGTTCAGCATCAGAGTGTACCGAAGGAGAGAAAGGCTCTGTATCATGGCCCTCTGGGCCAGAGTACATCGTCGCAGTCTGTACCGTGGGTCGGCCTGCGGAATGTTTAGACCGTTTTAGAGGCGCAGAAGGTGCCATCGGTGTCTTCCTCTTACGGGAAGTAGCAATTTGGGGTGTGGGAACATGCCCCTGTTGCTGTTGTAGATTCTCAGGAGTTGGAACCGAAGAAGGGTACCAAGCTGAGGAGGGGTAAGCCTGTCCCCTGAAGTCAGGCGGATAGCCGTATCCTTGATATGGGTAGGGCTGGTATGGACCGAAAAAAGGAGGACCATACTGTGCCGGCATTTGTGGACGGTATTGGTCCGCAGGATGTTGAGATTGGTATGGAGAGGAATGCTTACGCTTCTCCTTTCGCTTTTTAGGAGTGCGAGACGGCAGCTCCTGTTCTGAGTGCGAGTCAGTATCAGCCCGCCCGGAAGATCTCGGGCTAGTAGGGGCAATGGCCACGCTGGGAAAAACCTCAGCCGCAAAATGGCCTGACGACGGAGACATGCTCATGATATCGTGAGCAGCCTGGGCCGGAGGAATGATCCGCTCCTCCATATCCGATTGCCCAATGTCGTCTCTCGAAGATTCCTCGAGTAATATAGGAGGCGCAGGAAGAGGCAAAGTTGCCGATTTGGGTGGCTTTGCCAATTTCTGAGATTTCGCTTTGTCATTCTTCTTCTTTGAAGGTACAGCCGACCTGGAAGCCTTGGTGGAAGCTGGCTTAGGCGGTCTAGAGGAGTCCTTCTGCTTGGAAGACGCAGAACTCAAGGTAGGTTGCGAAGAATCAAAGGCAGTGGCGCCTGCTTTAGGTGTCTCTACACGTGGAGGATTCGGGGAGGTGGTAAGAGAAACCTCCATAGCAGGCTTGAGGGTTCTTTCGTAGAGAAAGGCCCGGAGGCGTTGAGACCGCAGTTTAAGAGCTTGTTTAGAAAAACTTCTACAAGCGGCACACGCCTGGATAAGGTGGGATTCCCCCAAACAAAATAAGCACTGCTCGTGCTGATCCGTTAGCGGAATTTTTCGAAGGCAAACGGAGCACTGTTTGAAGCCCCGAGAGGCCATAAAAAAAGAAAAAATAAAAAGGGGGGAAATCCGGGAGGGGAGGGGGGAAACGGGAAGACGCAGAACGAGGAAAAACTTAAATGGGAAGGCAGTTCTGGCGTCTTAAAAGAATAAAGGTAAATTTTTAGAAGGAAATACTTTCCTTAGCACGCTCTAGTGTTCCTACGTCCTACCCTAACGGCGGAAAAAGAGGAACTAAGGAAGGTGGAGGAGGCGGAGCATATATACCCTCGGGGGGGGGGGAGACTAACTGTCTGGCTTTTTTCTAAGCTCTAGAAGGTTCCGAACGTCCTGCGCAGGCGCAGGATAAACCCATTTGTGTGCATTCACAGAGTCCACTACAAAGAAGCAAAGATAACCTATCCTGCAGGGACCTAGTTACACAATTTTGACTTAATGCTGGATATAAGCCATCCTGTCTTTTTCCAGTTCCTGTGTACAAAAATATTCAGGATTGCCCAGAACTTCTAAATATTTTGAACAGATAATGTGTCTGTTTGTTGCCTCCCAGAAACTCTGCCCTACCACAGAATACCACAACTGTCAGGGTATCATAAGAAGGTCATTTATCGGCTAACAGTTGTGGTATTCTGTGGTAGGGCAGAGTTTCTGGGAGTAGACAACCAGAATGGGAAATTTATGACCAGCAACATTGCTAGACAAGAGATTGGAACAAACTGGAAAACTGGTATTTGTGATGATTTGTGACTAACGACAAACCCCTAGATTTGTGCCAGGGGGGACCCGACCTTCTCCTGCCGCCTCCACCTCCCACCTCCACCACTGCTGCCGGAGGCGCATGCTCCAGGGCAGCGGGCAGCTCTTGGCAAGGAAGCCAGGCTCACAGCCTCTGAGGATGGCAGCCATGAGGCAGCAGTAGGAGCATATAGGCAGAGGTGACAGGGCAGTGGGAAGGGGGCCGGTGGTCATCCCCTTTTGCTGAAGCAAACAAAATGCCAAAGGGAAAAAAAATTCAGTATTCTGTTTTGCTTTGGCAAAACAGGATCCCTGAACTGGGTCACAAAATGAACCAGAACCAGCCGATTCATTGGGTTTTTTTATTCATGGTTCATTTCATGCCCATTTCTACTCTAGACCACTGTGACACTGCAGTAAAGAAGGGGCAGCAAGGACAGAAAGTAATAAATGAGAAGACGACAACCGAGGTACAGTTGATGTTTTTGTTCTCTAATTAGTCAAAGATGTACCCAATTCTACCCAATATCCTTTGTCTGAGATCAGGAAGATCTGGACTACAACTCCCAGAATCCTCCATCCAGCATGCCAGCTGGGAGACATGCTGGCTGGGAGATTCTGGGAGTTTTAGTCTTAAAATGCAACATTCCTGATCTCTGATGTAAAAGTTGCAAAACTGTATGAAAACGGAGATTTGGAATTTGTTCTGAAGGGCAGCTAAACTCTACATTTTAACATCTAAGTGTGTCTCTTCTATTTCCAACATTGCTACTCAGCCTTGAATGAATGGTTTGCTCTGGGTCAGAAACCGAAAACCTACAAAATATTCACTGCTTCACCTGGATTCATAAATAAAGAAAAACCCCTTTCAAAGTCACTCACCTTTTTAATTCTGACATTGGGCACCAATCTTTGGGGTCAGGGAAACAGAATTTGGGGATGACCTTCAGTCTCTCTTCTGTGTCCTTGGACTGTCGAAAGGGATGGTCAGGCTGCAAAGGGGGAAAACATGTCATGTTACTGAACAGGCACAAACAGGGGTTGCGAAATATTTTCCTCCTTTCACAGTGAGCCCAATCTGATGCAGACAAGGCAGACAATACTTCTGTTATACCAAATCCTGCTCCCCCACTAGTTTTACCCTTCCACAAATTGCTTTTTCACTTGAATTTTTTTATTAAAAAAAAGGGAAAAAGTCACCAACCCAAGGAAAAATTTTCTACTTAGGTGACATCAATTTCACAGCAAGAGCAGAAAGGGTAAACGTGCTGAACAACAGTTCCTAGGACATCACAATAATATCAGGCACTTGTGAAAAAAATCTGTGACTTCTAAGTAAGCTTGGAAACATCACTTTTTGGAAAACAACTCCCAGAATCCACACACCCCACTCCTAGCCAATTTCTGTCTGTAAACAAGAGTGTGCTAGTTAGCTAAGGCTTCACAGTTCCATGATGCATTTCTATCGAGACCATCAGTGCGGAAGAAATTACACCCCCCGCTGCCCTCCAAATCCAGCCTGCCTCACAACAAAGATCAGACAAGGCTTTCCAGCAGCCTTGTTTCATTGCAGACTCCATGCAAGGAAGTGACTGGCAGATTGTTTGGAAACAGAACTATTTTCAGAGTTGTAATCACTGTGCTCACATTATAATCACTGCTCCATAATTACGAGGGCAATGTTTCCCACTAGATGCCAGCCCAAAAGACCCTCCTGTGGGAATCTGGTCAGCCTCCTGGAAAACATCTACCAGGCAGAGAGAAGGCAAACAGATTGGCAAAAGGCCAGCCACTTTGTCTGCAGTGCTGCAAAGAACCCAACAGTCACATGAGGTGGTGGGCCACTGCTCATTGTGTCTTCTGAGCAATGTAGGCCAACACATTCCCCACCCTGTTTTTGTTATCAACAGCAGCCTGGATGAGGTCAGTGTAGCTCTGGGATTACAGTTAACTCTGCTGCACTTCCTTCCACACCCGCATCCACCTCCAACCATGCAGCACTGGAATCTCACACATGTTTTCTCAAAACAAGCCAAGGTTCTTTCCAGGCCTTCTGGCAAACTGCACTAGATTCATACAACATGTTCTGCAGAGAAGACTAAGCCTCATCAGCTAAATCAGCACTTGGCCACTTACGCCATACCACAGCCTGATCATAGAACTTGTAAGAGTTGATTTATTGTAAGAAGTACACACACAGAACATCAACTAAAAAACCCAAAAACAGATTGCATGCTTGTGCTTTTATTCACTCAACATATTGCTACAGAGAAGAAAAATGGAAAAGAAACTGATTATAAATATTCTACGTCACTGCTTTTCAGGGTTTTTTTTGCTAACATCAAGCACAGGGAATAATATTCTACGCCATTGAATGGTCCTAAGAAGAAAGTCTGTGTAGAGCTAATTAGCACTTCTATTTTAAAAAGTAAGAATTGCATGCTGAGTTATTTATCTTAGATGTTAGTCTCCTGCCAAATCCATGAAAACGTCCCCTCATCCCCCAAATATTTCAAGTGTGGCAATAAGAGTTTCAGCTACTTTGTTCCTGTGGCAGTCAAGAAATTAGAAAAATTATTCTGGAATACTGGTAACAGACAAGCAGTAACAATACTCATGCATCCTTTGATTCACCAAACATTTGTTGCTGTTGTGATATACTGTCAAATGTTATTAAAATGCAAGATCTTGTCCACCTGTTCAACCTACCGTGTACCAAATGCATGCATGACTGACTGGAGGGTTAGGCTAGATATCAACAGTGCTATAAAACCTACCTTGTTAGGAAACTGCTGTATAATTTGTGGGGTGTAGGTACCCTCTGATGGCTTCTTCTGTAGGGATACCACTACAAAGAGCTCAAAGAGCTGCTGCTCCTGGAATTCAATGAGGTCCCGCTCCAGTGTTTGGTAGTGTGGATTCCTCTTGGACTGTGCCTGTACTTGCAGGAGGCGCTTGTGGCGACCTGGAGGAGAGAAACAACTCTTTCACTGCTTTAGCAAGGCAGGCAGCATAGCTTCCATTCAACCAATAGATCTACCCAAGGTTATGAAGCAGGTCAGTGGGAGAGCTGAAGACAGGGCAAACCTCCTCCCTCCAAAAACCCGTGGCTATTTTGCCAAACAGTAGCCAAAGAGGGACAATTTCGCAGCAAACCTGGCTATACTACCCAATCCAAGACGAAACATATCTAAGCCAGCGAGCAGCAGAGCCTAACAGCAGAACAGAGCTGGCATCCTCCCCTTCACCCCAGTGATCTATCACAAAGCCTCCCATTCCAGCAAGGAGCAGCTCCAGACTTCAGAAAACTCCAACAACACATACTTAATGGGTGGAAAAGGAAGTAATATAACTATTATCTCTTAAACCAGGTTTCACACTCTCTCCTCCCATCTGCAACATCCAGTTTATCTGATTGTCTGCACAAAAATGTTTGTGGGAAAGAAGTAAGGAAAACATTGCAACCGGCTTTACTGTGGTGGATGCTAACAATGTCTTGCTGCACTAAGCTACAGACAGACTTTAGCTCTGACAGCTTCCAGGCATGGAAAGCAGGAAATGTTGGTGTGTCGAGTCACTGGTGCCAACTAGGGCAGTTGAGTCATGATGCAGAGCCAGTTTGAAGCCTGCTGCTCTCGTTGTTCTTCCTCCAGTGTTTACATGCAAGCTTTGGATAAAGAGCCAACCATTATGTATAATTTGACTCCATTACTCCTTTTTCCCAGCAAAGGGTGTTTCACAATCTTGCAGGAGGCTATAGAGCGCAGAACCACTGGGCCACAGCTTCAGCAAAAAGAGTTCTCGAAAGGGTCATTTGACCAGGAAGAGAAAATAGCTTCTTAATGTGCATTGCTGCTCACCATTTTATAGAATCATGGAGCTAGAAAGTACCTCAAAGGTCATCTAATCCAATCTCTTCAATGGTAAAACCTCCTAAGTGTAATTCTTTCTTTCCTGGATAGATGTTCATTCTGGCTCCCCTGAACCTCTGGAAATGAAACAACCATTCTAGGGAACTTATCCCTTGGCCCACAACTACAAAACCTCTGCTATCCCCTCTTCCAATATGCTGCATCAAAATGCCTTCCTTCTTATCTTTTCTGCAGTCTGACAATGCAGGCGCTTGCTTTCTTGACTGGTGGACTTTGCAAATCCCAGCTGCGACTGCCAAGCTGCACAGAGAAGAACGTGAGGGCTCTCGTGTTTTTGTAGTCACTATTGTTGGGGTTGCTTAAGGAGGAGATTGTTTGGCCCAATTTAGAGACTGCAGATTCTGCCATGCTGTGGCTATACACTCAAAGACCTACACTTGTATGGACCGGTTGAAAACACTGGCTGCTTGTGTCATCACGTCAGGCCTCTGTACAAGCACACTGTGTCAGAAACTGCATACCTCTTTCTCAGACATGGCGTGGCAAAAACACACAGATACTACAATTTTCACAGCGGCTGCTGCTCTTTTATTTGAACCACATCCCTTCAGTTCTAATAGACACTATACATCTTCCTTTCAGAAGCCTGTCCACCCTGAGCATTTATTCAACTTTTCTTGCACCCAAGAGTCAAAGCAGGACCGAAAAACTCTCTTGCTTTCCAGGGTTTTCTACACTACTAACACCCGTGATGTATTTTTCTTCTGCTTTGCTCCTGTGCAGGACCAGCTTGTCTAGCCCCTAGAAAGTGTTATTCTGCGCTGTTCCACACACTGTGTGTGGGTATCAACTGATGATATTTCCTCGTGGGTTTTTTTATGGTCAGTCTCCACCCCTGAACTCTGTGGACAAGTAAAACAAGGAAGGAAGAGAGGAGAGACTGAAATAGGCTGGAAAGGGGCAGAGAAGTCAGGGGTGGGCAATCTGTGTTGGAAATAAAATATCAGGGAGTAATTCCACATTTGTGGACAACTCAGAGCTTCCCCAATATATCCAGCAACAAATACCCTCTTCCTATATGGATTCCAATACGAGACTGATCTATTCAAATGTACAACCAAAAAATATATCAGAACAACCCAGAACAACCAGAGGCAACATCAATGCGTGGATGAGTCCTAAGAAGAGTTCCTACTATGAGTGAAAAACCTCCCACCCTGAAGGAGCTCTTTGTGCATTGACCTTTCTGCAGTGATTTCTATTCTTGTATACCTATGAAGTCCAACCTTTCTACGGAGGGTGCTGGGATATGCCAATATTTATCCATCACTACCATCCAGTATTTCCTGCCAACCTAGCAGTTTGAAAGCATGTAAATGCAAGTAGATAAATAGGTACCATCACGGTGGGAAGGTAACGGCGTTCCGTGTCTAGTCGCGCTGGCCACGTGACCACGGAAACTGTCTACGGACAAACGCTGGCTCTATGGCTTGGAGACGGGGATGAGCACCGCGCCCTAGAGTCAGACACGACTGGACTAAATGTCAAGGGGAACCTTTACCTTTACCATCCAGTATTAGTTTTATAAGAGGTAGCAGTACTGTTTGGGCCTTCTTATTGCACAACCTGGGAATACTCTAGGGCAGTGATTCTCAACCTTGGGTCCCTAGATGTTCTTGGACTACAACTCCCAGAAATCCTGGCCAGCACAGCTAAGGTGAAGGCTTCCTGGAGTTTAATTCAAGAACATCTGGGAATCCAAGGTTGGGAACCACTGCTTTAGGGTATAACCAACAGTCACCTGCAGAGGCCCAATGCAGAAAAAGGTGAATAAGGGGTGACCGCTGTATTGAAGATAAGCCTGTCCTGCATTACTGAGCTTCTTTTCTGGAAATGTCTTTACTATTTCCACTGGAATCCCAGGAATGCAATCTTCATGCTAATATGTTAGTACAGGTAGGTGCCAAGAAAGCCCTATCCCAGGTGCTGGAAGAAGTGTACACCATAAGTCTCACAAGCAGCTTCTGAGCACACACTGTTAATCTACTTTCCACAAGCAAACAGCCCATATACCTATGACCCAAAGGGCTCCCCGCTCCCCACCATGTCCTGCCACTGGCCGCCATGGCAGAGGCTTTACATAGCCCAGCCACTCCCAGCAAGGATTCCAACAAGTGCTCCAGCAATTGTAATTATGCCCCATGAGCTGGCTCAGCCCTGGTGACTCATTCACTCACTTTTTGGCAGATTCTCTGGTTCACTCTCATATCCATTAGTTTCACCTGAAATGAGAGGAAGTTTCCATCAGAATTTGCCAGCAGGATGGGAATAGGAAATGCTGGAAGGCAACTGATGATCCATCATGGGCTATTATGCATCAAAACCTGGTCACAGCGGCACTGTCCAGAAAAGGTATGTCTTACAACACAGACACCAGGTGTTAAATAGAGCAAGTAAAGCTCATTATATCCTTTAGGGAGGCACTTACATGTTGAGCAAGGCAAAGGACTGAGAAAGGATGCGTCAACCTGGTAGGCAAACGATCAACCTTTGATTGCAAAATGCAGATTACATGAAGATGCATTGCAAGCACAGAGCTTGAACAAGTTTTTTAAAAATTATTATTATAATAACTCCCAGAGTTATAATAACTCCCAGAGTCCCAGAGAGCCATGCTGAATATGGGCCTCTGGAAATTCCAATATAGGAAAGGAGAGAACAGGAAAATGCAGTTTGCAATTAATACATTAAGAAATTAAGCACACGGAGGACTTGTCTATGACTAGTTTCCTCCTAGTACCATTAGGTATTACACTAGGAAAAGTGCACACAGCTCAGCATCTATACCTCTAGCTGAAGAAACTTCTTTTCCTGTCTGTGTCAGCAACTTCACCCGCTTCTTCCCTCGTTTGGAATCAAAGATTTCCTGTATCTTCAACACAAGCTGAAACCCAAGTAAATAAATAATTAAGTCCCAAAGTGGAAATTAAGAAGGGCCACATGGCTCACGAGTTCTCAAGTAATGACCAGAAGGTCTTTCATTCACAGACCTGTCTCATAAGATTTATGGTAGGGAATTTGACAGGACAGTTACCAAGCCCATGCTGAAAATGCACTAATCAATCTAGAAAGCATACTGAATAATGTGGCTTACATTTTGGTAGCAACAAGACAAACCATAATTTAAAAGGAGAAGAACAAATGGTGTGTCCAGCTGCTCTGAAGCTATATGGCACCAGAACTCCTGTAATGGACCTGATTTCAATACCAGAGTACACAGAGAAACAAAACCTGCAGACTGCTAGAAAAACTAATGACAGACAACTGTCCAATGTATGCAGTAGGATGATGTGTTTATTGCATCCACAGTCTTTCTCCTATTCAACTCCATGCATGCAGAGGTACTGGCAGTCTTCCTGGATAAAGCCAATTTCATAACATGGCCATATGAATAACCTTAAGCAATGCTGTACAGATGTAGGGGCCCAGGGGTCTGAGAAACCTTGACTGACACAAAGCCTGTTACCATTCTAGAATCTGTTCACTCACATGAAAATCCTAACTCTTGACTTTTTAAAAAAAGTGTTCTGCTGGTATTGGCTACTGCACTTTTCAATATACAACTTTATCATCATCCCTTTTGGAATCGCAACAATGCCGTTAGCTACCTCGGGTCCTTAATGGCTAAACTACATTTTGACTTTCAGCCTCCTATATCTTTGTCTTCAGTACTCTGTTCACATTCCAGTGAGAATGAAACCCAGTGCAAAATGGGCCCAGCATGTGTGCAGTGGTTAGTGTTAGACTAGAACGTGGAGAACCTGGGTTCAAATCCTGCTCAGATGTGAAACTCACTGGGTGACCTTGGGCCTGTTACACTCTCAGGCTGACCTAACCCATAGGGTTGTTGTGAAAATAGAGTGGACAGAAGTGGGGTAATGTCACTTTGAGCTCATGGGAGGAAGGGTGGGATACAACTGAGCTAATAAGTAAGAAAGGTAGGATATAATTGCTATTAATAAATAGATAATAATTAATGATAAGAAGTGCAGAAGTAAGAACCCCTGTAAGACAGTCTTCTGAGGGAGGCAGACAGGGGGAGTGTGACCCTGGTGATCCTCCTGGATCTTTCTGTGGTCTTTGATATTGACAACCACAGCTACTGGGTTTAGGATTTGTGGCCTTTTTTCCCCAGTGGTTCCAGTCCTTCCTCAAGGGCTGATCCCAGATGGTACAGCTTGAGGAGGAAACGTCTACCCCTTGGGACCTCCGTTATGGGGTCCCGCAGGGATCAGCCATTTCCCCAATGTTTTTTTAATATCTATATGAAGTTGCTGGGAGAGGTCATGTGGAGATCTGGAGTTTGTTGCCATGACACACAGCTCTATCTCCCCTTTTCTTCATCTACAGATGATGCTGTACAAGGTGCCTGAGCGCTGTATGGCATCAATAATGTACTGGATGAGGGCCAATAAACTGAAACTGAATCCAGATAAGACAGCAGTCCTAGTGTTGCAAGGACAGTCGGACTAGTTTGAGGGGCATTTGTCTAGCCTCAAGGTGGTTACACTCCTTCTGAAGAATGGACTTTGCAGCTTGGGGTACTCTTGGACCCAGCTCTCTCTATGGAGTCACAAATATTTGCTGTGGCCAAGAGTACCTTTAATGAACTTTGGTTAATTGCCCAACTGCACCTCTACTTGGATAAAAAATGCCTAATAACAGCGGTTCATGCACTGGTAATCCCTAAAATAGATTACTGTAACATTTTCCACATAGGGCTGCCCTTGAAGCCAGTACAAAATCTTCAGCAGGTCCAAAATGTAGCTGCCAAACTGATTACAGGTAACAGCAGATATGGACACAGAACCCCAGTCATGGCACATCTTCATTGGCTCCCTGTTATTTTCTGTGCCCGGTTCAAGGTGCTGGTCAAGCCCTTAACAGTTTAGGACCTCAATATTTGTTGGAACATCTCTCCCACGAAACAGTGACTTGTCCCACCTGCTCCTCACAATCCTTGATGCTAAAAACTGTAACACCCAAGGAGACCCAAAGAACTAGCACCAGGAACCAAGCTTTCTCGGTCACGGCCCCTTTCCTCTGGAATAAGCTTCATATAGAGGTTCACTAGGTGCCATCCCTCTCAGTTTTTAGGAAGCTAATCAAGACAGATATATATAAAGCTGCCTTCAGAGGTTTAAATGTGTTTTAATTTGTATAATTTTATTTAAAGGTAGGTTTATTGGTTTAGCTATAGCAACAGTGTTTTTGTGGTATTTTTATTGCATGTGGTTTATAATTATATGATTTTACTGCATGTTGTGAACTGCCCAGAGTGTTCACATGAATGGGGTGGTAAAGACAGATACATAAGTAAACAAACAAACAAATAAATAAATAACCCAACGTATCAAGTGCCACACAGGGTGTTTGGTAGCTCAAGATACTTGTAAGCAAGACTCTCTCTGCCTCAGCAGCACATCAAGTCACAACTTGCTGGTGCTCTCCTCTCTGGCTGAACCGCTTTACTATTTTAAACGTGGCATGCAGGCCAAGTTCTCTCTTGCCCAGCTTTAAGAATGCATTCAACATTCAAAGCAAATGCAGTAGGGTGGGGCCCAACTGTTCTCATCACCATAAGCATAAGCATATAGATATATATATATGCAAAAAAGGAAGGGGAAAGGAAGAGACAAGCACCAGGTAATTGTGTTCACAGTCCCAACCCTTTCTGTGACCGGAGCAACCCACACAGAGTTGGTCAGACATTGAAATAAGCGGCTGTGGAGATCCAGTCTACCGTCCTGGGCCCAGGCAGCACACGTGGAGTGAAGCATGACCTTAGGGCACAGCTGCCCTTACACAGGAAGCACTGTGTTTCCTCCTTGAGCTTCCTTCTCACTCTCTTCCGCTCCTCCAGAGTTTTCCCAGCCTTGATCTTAATTCTGCTGGTCCAAGACCCTCCTGGCAATTTCTATGGTCACTTAGCTACATTACTGTTTATTGAGATAAAATATGCAAAGGATGAAGAGGGGAGGGTGCAGAAGAGCTTGGAAAAGTTATTTTTGGGGGATTAAAACTCCAATATTATTCCACCAGGCATGTACAGTGGATATGTTGGCTGGGGAAGTTTGGAAGTTCTAGTCTACAAAAGCAACTTGTCTAATCTTTGGAGTGAGGCACCAATCTTGAAATCACAGGGGAAGTACACATACACCAAAGAGCTATGACAGTCTACAGTGCACTGATGTTTCTTGGCATGCATGCACTGTGTACTTGGAAACACCCATCTCTGTTCCACAGTTTTATAAAGAGCAAACTCTCGTGCAACATTTCTGGAGACTTCAAGAACCCAGGAGCACAGATGAAAGCTGAAGCCATAGTGTCAGAATGCTGGAGAAGGCAGCAAATACTTTTCTGCTGGGGTTGACTGAGATGCTTTCCTGGCTTGTGTGGGCATCCCTCCAGCAACTGTGGCCAAGTCCGACAAGTTCAGGGTGACAGAATAACATGCATTTCCTCTCCAAGTAAATTACTCCCATATTTGGGGGGGGGGGGGGGAGTCAGAGAATCTTTAAGTAGAATCAATCTGTATGAAGAAGGATGCTTACATGGGACATTTCACCATCCCCCCCGGCTCAGTATTTATAATAATCTTTGCATGCACCAGATACACTGATGTGTAACCCTTAGAAATGCAGCAAGTCTGGCTTGGAATATATGTTACAGTATTCCTCCACCCCTAATTCTCTCAGTCATAGCAGAAATAGATTCCCACTAGGCTGTACGGCTGGGCCTCAAGTAGGTGGGAGGCCAAAGTTCGGAGCTCCTATTCTTAAATCCCTGGTTAGGCAACAGTTTCTGAGCCATGGCCTCTTCACAATGTTTCCTTACTAAGGTTTCCTTTCCTTACTTCTCTCTCACAATTGCTAAAAGAACTGATCGGTACTTCAATAAAAGAAATGCTGCAAGATAACTCTATGTGTGTATGTGTGTGTATATGCATACACATGCATCTGTTTACATGCTGTTCAAAATTAGTGCAAGTCTATGAAAACTGATAAAAAAGACTTCGATGGACAAGAGTCTAATTCCTGCAGTGTGTAGGCAGCATAAAAATCAGTCATTTCTTGGTTCTCTGACTGCACAACACATGCATCTCCCGTTACTCACTCACCCACGGAAGGGAGTGGCAGAAAGCACATCAGGAAAATGTATTGAAGTTTTATGGAACAGTCTCATTCTTAACAAACTACTCAGCAGTTTTAAGCCACAAAATGAATTTGGAGGTTAAATGTTGAATCCAGAATAAGGAGCTCCAAGGAAAACCAAATGAACTTGAGGTCATTTTGAGACTTTTGCAAACAGCTTCAATATGGCCTATTGTTGAAATAAAAGAAAACAAATAACTCTCAGCGTAAAAGGGCATTAATTGTGCATTAGCTGCATACTGCTCATTACTGCTTGTGTCTGGTTGTTAATGAGCCTGAATGGTTGCCTACACAGAACAAGGGAGCAGCAGGCAGATAAACAAAGTGATCACAGCTGAACCTAACCTTCAGATACCCTCTCAAGCTGATGCTTTTAAAATTACCTTCCCTGCTAGAATTCCTATGTGAACTTCAAATAAAATAAAAAGATATTTAATCTCTTGACTCTCTTCAATGGTTAGATACTTAGTACTTCATTTACAATTAATGTGTGCTGTGGAATTAATACTGTAAGTAATCTTACAGGCCAGTCCCAGCACAAAACATATGCCACACCCCTCCAAAAATATTTCAGGGCAGAAGTGCACTGCAGAGAGGAAAGAAGGAAATTAAATAAGTGCATGTGTAGCCGAGTTTGGAAACTCCACTTAGTCCAGCCAAGTGCTAGACTTGATTCATGCAGATTCAATTCAATTCCCCTCACTTGGGCCAGTGACACCAGTCCAATGTAACCTTCCTACTTACAATGAAAAGCAAAGACAGCTGGGCTAATCCATGAGGAAAAAAATACACAGCAGAGTGAAGGTTTATCAGCAGAGTAATACGTTTGTGGGTTGCAAGGGAGACATGGTGACCTTTAGTGGAGGAGTGAAATACAAATGTGATGAATAAAAAGAAAAAGATTATGAAACCGGCATTGCTTTTTTAAAGCACAATTTCTAGAATTGTCCAACCAGCTTGGTTAGTGGCCACGGTGGCTGAGGAATTCTCTCTGTTGCAGTTCAAAAAGGTAGTTTTCCAAGCTCTGTTCTGGAGTGGGCAAACAAACGGAAGTTGTGATCTTTTCCATTAGCAGTGTATCAACCACAATGACAACAGGGGCCTATAATACTTGTAGGGGATGAAGGGCAGGAGAGGGGGGGAACTGCATTTGCCCCACAATGAAATATTATTCAGCTGACTCACTGTTCCTCACCCGGGGAAGATTCTTTCTTATCCTGCTTCCAGCCTCGCCTGCTTTGAAGAACTTCCATTCAGTCAACGTAACGGGTAGAGTTGTGTCCTTTGCCAGCTTCCCACGCAGGCAAATCCGTGTGGTCTTCAGTTCCAATGTTTTGCGATGAAGGAAGTGTGGCTTAGAAGGGAGCTGAAGAAAATAAAATTGGAGAAACTGAGAGTGAAAAAAGGCTTTACCAAGAAAGCTTGAGGACACATACTGTTCAAAACAAAGAATTTTGCCAATGGAGTGCCTGTTTTTTATGGTAGTGACTACGAGACAGAAGAGATGGAAATAATCCCTGGGTTAGGGGGAGTAGCACAAGCAGGGAAGTCTCCTCAAGGATCTCCTCTTTCTTAAATATAAAAGTATTTCTCAGGACCAAATTATACATGTTGTTGGATGCTGGGTCCACCCTTTTCTTTTTTAATTGGCACTGTGGTGGCACTGTAGTTCTATTCAAGACTACAGTGAGCTGTAATGGGAGCTTCTCTCTTACAGTCAAGAGCTGCATGGAAGGGGGTGAGTTCTGCTGGCACTGTAGTCAAAAGGGGCCAAAAATAACCTAACCCCTACCAGCATGCCACAGTTCCAGCCTGTGCTTTTAATCCTTTCATTGTTGATTATTTGGAATAAGAGAGACAGATCTTCTACTGATGTGTTTATCATTATGTCTAGTTTAGCCATCATTCGTTGTGCTCAGATCTGAATTGTGGAAACTTTTAAGGGAAGCAGAAATAGATGGGGCAGAGTTTTCTGTCTCCGTAAAGGGACCCCTTCTTCTGGAAATGATAATGCAAACACCATAAAAGACCCCATAGCCAAAACAAAGCATGAAGACCACAATCCTATGAGAAGAAATGCAATGGTGGCAGAGGGCAGGGTGAAGAGGGGAAAGCCAGCAACAAAAAAAAACTAAACAAACAAGCCTTGCTCCTCCCCCTCCACCAGGGGGAATGGTGAAAGGTACAAAAATATACTAGAAGTTGCTTTTGTTTTTAAAGAACAGACTTGTTAGGGCTTGACGAAACACATAGGCATGGAATGTGAAGTCTACACAAAGCAAATGGAGGGCACAGAGATTCTGAATCAATTGCAGTAGGCACTGTGGGTACAAGCGGTAGGACCCAGGTATGTCTGGCACTCATGCACCACAACCTGAATACAGGAAGCTGCCTTATAATGAGCCAGCCCCTTGTTTCATCTACCATAGTGTCATCGACCATAGTGACGGACAGTAATTCTTCAAGGTCTTTCCTAATTTACTGGAAATTTCAGGAACTGAACCTGGAATCTTTTCTATGCAAAGCATTTGGTCTACCACTGAATTAACTTCATGTGCAGATAGGAAGTTGTTTCCTTCACTTCAGAATGAATGGCATTCCCAATTAGGTACAAATAATCCCATGTAGACCAGGATGTCTCCACAGGCACACTCAAGGGGACCACCGATCGTTACATAGTTCCTCTCTTGCAGTTCTTTACAGTTTACCAATCCATAAGACCAGTACTACAGACTACAGCTACGAATTTAACTGCAGGCTGCACAAAGTAGTATCTAGTGCATAGGCAGAGAAACTGTTGCAGCCTAATATGTCCTTCACAAATACAGTGCTTTTCAATGTTAGCAGTTCACACATTTAGCTGAAGGTCAGTGAAAGACAGAGACGTTGTCTGAAGCAACTCCATGATACACTATTCTCTCAGCATAGTAAAGCCCGATCCTGTGAAGCACAGGCTCAAGATCCACACTTAGGCAGGGATGGTGGGCAGAGACATTGTTAAATGTATATTCACCTTGGGTGGTTTGATGGTGTTCCGGGCAGGAGGCAACTTCCAAGTAGATGGGATTCTCCAAAGAGGCTTCACTTTAATATCTTCATACAGATTCTCCTTAGCAGGATCTATAAAAAATAAGTCTCTTGAATGTGAGTGAATAAGTGACACCAACAATTGGTCCTGTGACTCACATCAGTTGCTGGTAGAGACAGAAAGATTATGTTCATACATAACAGTAAGCCATGATTCCGAGGTAATACTGGCTTATTGTGAATGGCATCCACACTAGTACACATATCCTGCTCATTCCCACTCTGCTTCTGCTGTTCACAGAAGTAAACAAAGCAAAGCAAAGTGTGTTACTTATATGTGGGGGTGCCATTCCCAAGGTTGCTAAACTGTTGGCTTAATCTACAGTAGAGGGCAAACCCTCCTGGGATGACGTCACAGCTGCTTCTGAGGGGCATGACTGCCCACCATTCTTCTTCTTTCTCATAGGTGCTAGAGAGCTTGCATAGAGCCTTTCCTTAGGCCAATCATAGAGGGCTTGATTAATTGCCTTTCCCTGGGCCAATCCTAATGGCATGATGTAACCATTGTCCTATCTGAACTCTGTAACCTATCTGTATACTGTCCACTATCTGTGAGCTTGTAAGGTTAACAAAAGCACAGTCCTCCTGGGGGCAGGGCAGAATTCATTGGGAACCCATTCGGTGTTATTCTGCCTCTTCTACTAGCCGCCCACCAGGAGCAGACATCCCTGTGTGTGTGGCTGCCTTCTTTAACGTCTATCTCTAAGAGACTCTTTGCTATCCTAATTATCTGGTGATCACCACAAAGCCCATCAGCCTGCTAAGTTCGTGACTCCAACACTTATATACCATCCCATAGTGCTTAAAGCTCTCTCTGGGCAGTTTACAGTTTAATTATGCAAGCTACACATTGCTCCCAGTCACTCACAGGCTGGGTACTCAGTTTGTTGACCTTGGAAGGATGGAAAGTTGAGTCAACCTTGAGCCAGCTACCTGAGTCAAGGATCAAACTCAGATTATGAGCAGTCTTCACAGCAGTTCTGCAGTTTAACTGCTGTGCCACGAGGCTTCTCCAGATCCGAAAGTGGGACTTTTGGATTACAGCTGAATTGTACATGCTCCTGAACCAAGACTGAACAATGAACTTTGTACTGGCAAGCAGCTAGTTCACAATAAATCAGGAATCTTGACATGCAAATGGAGACATAAGTAGCGAAGGATTGACATACATGGAAAAAAACCAACCCAACCCATATCCTTCTACTCAAATCATTGCCTTCCAAAAGAGTATTTCATCCCCAGCACAGGTCAGCAGAAATTACCTCAAATTTAATGCTGGTCTGGAGCCAAAAAGTGTCATACATCCCTACCTCCAAATTACTGTCATTTGATTCCTTCAGATAAACTCAAAAACATACCGATAATGTCCTCATAGAGGTTGTCCTCTGACTGTGTGCAATAGAGACGGATATCTGTGGTGCCATTCAGTTCTTCATGGAGTTTTTGATACTCCATCGCTGCTAGCCGGTTTCGGTACCCTTGGATGTCCTCAAATTCAAAGGACTTTCTATAAACAGAGCACAGAGTTGTCTCATCTCACAAGCTTCAAAGGCAAGAGTGTGGCACAGCCTAGCTATCTCCCAACTTCTGTTTAAACATTTTTGCACTACTTAGAGCTAACTAAAAAAATTATTTCCTTTTCAGAAGATTTTAAGCATAGAGTTAGGGTGTAGGGTTTTTTGTTTTGTTGACATTTTAGAAAACGTTCAAAAATATATGTATACTGACAATGCACTGGAGGATCATTTTTACTCGGATTCTCTGAAATGTCTACTTCCCCCTTGCAGTATGAAAAAATAGGTTTTTAGATGTTCCATTGGCTTTCTCCAGACTGACGTCTTCTAAACAAATATAGAATCATAGAATAATAAAGTTGAAAGAGACCTATAAGGCCATTGAGTCCAACCCCCTGCACAATGCAGGAATACCGATATGCTGGATAGGAAGATTGAAGTAATAGTAATAGTAGTAATCTTAAAACTGCAGAGCTGGAAGGGACCCTACGGATCACTGAATCTAGCCCGTCAGGGAGGCACAGTGGGGAATCAAGCTCCCAACCTCTGGCTCTACAGTCAGATACCTAAACCACTGAGCTATCCAGCAGTTCATCTGATACATCTGGAGAGCACAGCTGGGGAAGAGTTTCATACAGAGGAAAGAGATGAGAACTCCAGCTTCTTTCATTCGCACATGCAAATGGCAAAGGCCATAGTCTAGCATAGAGTTAGATGCCCTTAAACGCATTTGCCCAGAGTTAGCTACACCAGTGTGGCTCATATGCTTTGTATTAAAACCAGTCACAGATAAACATTTTCAAATATTTTTGGAGTTCAAAAATTCATATCACTTTAGTTTTGTGTTTGCCCCCAATTAACTGGGGTTTCCAAATCACAATAAGGAGGTCTCCACACTGGAAAGGCAACTACCCTTCCACCCCGCAGGGCATCTTCTTTAGGTCCTCACCTAATCAAAGCCGATAACAGGGTTAAACAACGTTGATCTCCCTTGGGAGTAGCCGAGAAGTGTGTGCCTCTCTAGCTGCCCTGCCCCCATCAAGAAACGTGGGCTTTTTTCTCTGACATCAGTGAACTTCTAAGGTGTTTAAAATCCCTTCGAAACAGAAAACAAGTACGGGGATAGGCCTCTGCCCACTTTCCTAGCTCTAAAATGGGACAGGAGGGACTTCCCTGTCATGCTTAGCTTCAGTCTTGCCAAAGTGGGATGCATGCCACAATAGCCACAGCAAGCCACTCCAAAAGCTCTTGGTCAGTAAAATTAGACAGCCATGCATACTCATGTATAAAGCTGACAGTGTGTATACTCTGTGCTTAAAAAGAAAATCAACATTCTACATCAGGATAAGAACTTAAAAGGTAACTCGTAGACACCAAAATCCTACTGGGCAGCTATGCAAATGGACCAACTTCTGCAGACTAATTCTCCAAGTCAAGAAATCACCGTAGATGTCATTGGTTGCACAATGAGTCACACAACTCAGTAGGCAATAAGTAATGTCTACAGTGATTTCTAAACTTGAGGCAATTCGCCTCCAAAAGGTCCCCTGTTTGTGTTATATCAGTGTAACATCTTGTTCTCAATAGCCTTGCTCAGCTCCTACAAACTCAAGGCCATGGCTTCCTTTATGGAGATAATCCATCTCATATTTCATATTCCTCTTTCCCTGCTGCCCAACATTCCTTCTAATTTCAGCCTCGCTGGGCTAGGTACTGCCCCTCACACGTGCAACGCCCCACAGAACCAAAGGGACTGAAAATGATCGCTGTGGATGCACAGAGGAGGAGGAGCCATGTGCAGAGGGGGGCAGAGTCATGCAGGTGCACACTTTAGAAGGAACTTGCTGCCCGCCTTAGTCTTTTCCCAGCATTACTGTCTTTTCCAGCAAGTCTTGCCTTCTCATGATGTACCCAAAGTATGACAGCCTCAGTTTCATCAATTACACCAGCATAACTAGGCAAGATAGTCCTAGATCATAGTATATTAAAATCTGAATTCTGCACACAGAGCTAAACAAAACACGCTTCTCTTTCAAGCACAGTAGTAAGGTTTTGCCTACACTTTTTCAGACCTATTTCAATGTTTATAGTTGAAGAAGCAGCTGTGTTAATCTGTCTCAGCATGTTGGCAAAACTAAAACAACAACAAGGTTCTACTTCTACAGATGGGCCAAATTTGCTATTAAAATAACATTCAACCCCCTAATAGGAAATTTGGCCCATCAGTTGAAAGACAGACTGCAGAAAACTTACTCTTAATGCCACACAGCATGCCAACCTAAGATAGGTAGAAAAAAAGGGCAAGCATTTGGGTTTTAGTCTTATCCTCCAGTCCCATGAACCAGAATAACAGACTGAATGAAGCGTAACGTCTTTCTAAGTGGGAAAGAGCATTTCCTGTAGAACCCTTGAGATTTCCTTAGAAGTGGGTTTATGGGGATAAAACAACACAGGCATGACTAAATGCTCCTTACCATTGATGAAACTGTGCAAATTAAGAACAGGAACATAGCAGGTTGCTGTAAAGTACAAGATCCGCTACAGGATCATACTCAACAAGCAAAATAGGGAAAATTAAACTGCTGCCTTGAGCACTATTTTTGGTGGAAAGGCAAGATTTACATTTAATAAATAAGCAGAGCTTTAAAAAAAAGTTAACATACCTCTTGGATCTGCCTCGGATTCCTCTACTGGGCGCTCTCTGCTCAGAGTCACTGATGGTCGCAACAGGGCAGCCACCATTACACTGAGGTTCTGGGGCCTTCCTCTCTGTGTAGCCTCCATTCGAGCAGTCCGCTTGGTCCTTTTCAGAATGGTAACGGAAAGTCCTTCGCGGTTTGGGTACCGGATTGATAGCTGGCTGCCCCTCCTGCCCCTCCACATCACAGTACAAGTTCTCCAAGCTCTTAGCCGGAGCCCCATCCAGTTCCTTCTCTGATGAGCCACAGCTTTCCCGTTTCCTTTTCAAGTCCAAAGCAACAGACACAATTCTGTCAGATGGAAAGGCTTCTATCTGTTTCCACAGGTTGCGAGAGGTGTAGAAGTTGCCTGGAGGCAATCTTTCCCCTCGCCAGGCTCCACAGTCCTCTCCTTCTGATAGAATGCCATTGGGGAGACATTCAACCACTGGGCTCTCTGAAACCTCTTCAGGTATCTCGTCCTCCTCCTCTGTCACAGAACAGAGATTAGAGTTTTCCTGGAATTTCAAGCCAAGATTTGGAACATTTGCTGGCCCTTCTATATTCCTACTTTGCACTAGTGCCGCTGGTTTCTGCCTGCTGTCACGGCCATACTTGACCCCAAAGTCCTTAACTTTCTGCCTTTCTTCCTGGAAACCCTCTTTGGTCCGACCCTCCCACTGGGAGATCTTTTGCTTTATGTTCCGGCAGTGGCTGCGGGATAGGGTTTGCACAGCAGAACGGGAAAAGGAGGTGTCTACACTCCCCATGGGGTGCATGGCAGACTAGTTACATTCACTATAGCCCCATCACAGCATGCTGCCTCCAGACTAGATGTCAAAAATTTGTAAGCCCCCTCAAAAATCAAGGCTTCTTTGATGTCCAATCAGATTCAATTTACACAGTGATCCAACTTCTGTACTGAAAGGAGAAGTGTTGCCTGATGCCACCCTGCAGAAGAAAAGAAACAAAACATCCATCAGAAAAGCTGCAAGTGACAGGTGTGTCCAGCAGCCAAGCTTACACTGCAATACATTTGTTATGATGCCACAAAATTTGTCTTTACCAAAGGAAAGTTACTGTGAATGTCTTCCCACACATGGTTAAGCCCAGACTCGGGTTTATAGCTTAGTGCACATCTCACATGGAATTCTAGACAATCTAGGTGTTTGGCAAAGGTTACCAGTATAATACACGAATGCATCTCATCCACACAGTCTGTTTTACACTTATATCCCAACACTCCCAATCCTAAAGTATGAATTTGCCCCAAAGGCACCATATATTATTCTACTGAGGCTAAGAAACTAACCAACCAACCAACAAAAAAATACTTCTCAGCTTGGTGCAGGGTTTGGCTTTGCATGACTCACTGATTTCCATTCCTCCAAATCCGAAACTTTGCACCTGGGGTGGTTTTAGCCGGGCAGCTCATAGGATTAAAAAAAGAACCTGAGTAGCTTTTCCATCTTTCCCTGCTCAACATCTTTTTGTTTACAAGAAAGAGGATGGAGGAAGTAGTGGATAAACTACAGGAATGGTTACATAGTAGACAAGACAGCATTATTAATTATTATAATTATGTTTATAATTATTAATTACATGTTTATCTCACCCTTGCTCATGAGCGAAAAAGACGGCTCTGGAGTTGAACCTTCTGCAAGGAAATTAAGCACTGTTCCCTTACATAAGAAGCTGCCCACACCAAGCCACAGCCTTCATCTATCTAGGCCAACAGTGCCTGCACGAACTCACAGCAGTCCTCCAGGGCTTCAGCAGCATGGGGAGCTCCCCAAAAAATCTGTGGCAGAGGCAGGGCAATTGTACATCATCTGGAGATGTTGTTTGAGAGCAATGCCCAGCCATCTTTCAGCACATTCTAACGGACACAATGCTTAATACTGTGACACAGGGAAAAACAGCAAGATAGGCTCCAAGGAAATCCACACAGTCCAACCTCAAGAACACCACTGCCTCCACTGGACCACAGCTCCTCACAATCTTGGTCAACCCTCCTCCCTCAAGTTGGCACCCTCCAGAGGAGCAGGTCTACAACTCCCATTTTCCCATCAACCTCCCTTTTTTGAGGTTCTGGTCGGTGATGATGGCTGAAGGCTAACACATGCAATCCTCACAGGGTGGGGGACACAGGGAAGGCCAGAGGTGGGCCTGATTTCATTGTGGTGAGGGTTAGAGACATGGTTCTTATCACTGTTCAGCATGTAATGAAGGAAGGGGGTATCTGCAATGAGGCATTCTCCTTTCCCTACTTCTGGAAAATTTCCTCTATTGATTAAAATGGATCCAGGCTTCAGATTGGAAAGCAACGGGACAAAGTTGTAGCTAATTTGAATACCATTGCTTTCACTCAGCCTACTCAAAGCATGACTAATTCCAAATCTAATCCATTGTCAATAACTTGGACTAGGGCAAGTGAAAAGGAAAAGCCTGGAAAAAGGGAGTGTAGCCCAGCAAGAATCCAAAAGTCAAAACTGAGAGGTTTAGACACAGGGTGGATCTGATTTAAATCAAATTGATTGAAATCATAATTTAAATTTTTTAAAAATCAGAAATTCTTGATGATTTGAATCAAAAATTAGATTTTTAAAATTTTTTAATTGTGATTTAAATCATTTTGATTTTTAAAAATCATTGATTTTTATCCACCCTCTCTGGACATCAGTATCTAGCTGTTGTGCTAGGGAAATGCTAGCAAATTTGACCCTTGAGATGTTAAACTGCAATTCCTAATCAACTGATGCGGCAACACAACAACATCTGGAGAGCTATACAGTTCCCACCCCAACTTACATAGCCAGGTGGCTGTCAAGTGGCTGTAGAACTGAGGATAAGACTAAGAGGAAGTTGCAAAGTGGGCAGGCAGCATCCCATCATGATTTGGTATCATCCCAAGCACTAGCAGCAGAAAGATTACACAGGTGCAATCTGTCAGTTTCAGCCACAGAATTCAAATGATTGGTAGTCCGTTCTTGATTGTTCAGAAGGTGGAAAAATCCTCACAGTGGGGGTCCCTTTTGGTTCAGCACCACTCACTGAGAAGATCAGCAAGGCTCTCAAGGTAGCACCTAAAGCTAACACTGTCTTCATTTCACAAACAGGAAAACTGGATGAGACAGTGACACAACCCACCCACAATAACTGCAGGCAGGGGTGTTGAAGAGGAAGCTTGAACCCAACAGGGCTGGTCTGCAGGCATCTGTTCACCTCACACCCTGCACAGTGATGACAGGGCAACATGGTATTTTCACATCATTTGCACAGCTGGTTGCAAGTATTTTCCCAGGCCCAAAATTGCTTCAGAGTCCATGTAAGTTGCAAAAACAGCTCTGGGCTATCCCTGATGCTTGCGGGGATCCTTAAGGTAAAATAAGCACAGAAAGAACTGTAGGTGTGATGTCAGCACACCTGTTGACATCAACAGCCTTGCTATTGAACCTCATGTGGTCCCAGAGTTAGTGCCAGGTCAACATCAAAACAGCAGAATACTCACAATAGGGTGAAACAAGCAAATGCTGCAAGGTTCCTCATACTAAGAAAAATTTCTGCCACCAGTAACTGCAGTACTCAGGAACTAGATGAATCAACTGACAACAAAAGCTTGTGTGCCTGCCTGCAGTTCTTCCTTTGCTGCCAGACAATCAACAGGTTATCCTCCTAGAGGCACTTACAACAGTACCATTCTTAAGAAGTAAGAAACAAAAAGGCCCTCACTTTCAGAGACTTCAGAAGATGCAGAAAATACTTTCAAGGTTTCCAACGGAATCATGAGGACTAAAGACACACAGACGAAGACTGAGATGGGGATTTTACAATGGCCAGGTCCCTCGGCAACCACCTAAGGATGATCCATGGTTGAACAATTCTTGAATCTTGACCAAAGAACTGGAGCGTTAAAGGCAGTGGGAATTTTCTAGCCAGGGAAATATTTCTTTCTCTGCAATTTTATGGCATCCCAGACTAGTGTGTGGCTCAATTC
The DNA here is from genome assembly GCA_037013535.1 of Intellagama lesueurii. NCBI lineage: Eukaryota > Metazoa > Chordata > Lepidosauria > Squamata > Agamidae > Intellagama > Intellagama lesueurii. Next base: position 203,432,743 of record JBAJHW010000004.1, read on the forward strand.
CTGCTGTCTAGTTGCACTTCACATGGGGATGCCCACCATTTTGTAACACTCACCCTGGCAGACAAACCCCTTTCTCACTCTGCTAGGCTGTTCCATTTCCATGGGCTGCTGGAGTCCTCTCAAAGTTTCAGGAAGCTCCTCTCCAGCCCTGCACAAAAATAACTATAAATAGGGCTGCCTCAAAAACATCCTGAGCATCTGGGAGTCACCCTCTTCCACACACCCCTCTGCACAGTCTTGATTAGCAGGAGCAACAGCACGGCCACTCCCTAAAGTAACAGGCTGGCAAAAAATGATAATGGAACAGCTGCTCATATGGAACCTCCTGGAAGTTATGGAGGCCTGGAAGACGCAAGGAAGGCTGACTTGCTGGGGGGTCAGAGAGGGGAGAAGATGACTAAAGAAGTCCATGGAGTAGGAACTGACTCACAACTACATACCCCAAAACTCTCATCATCAAATTCATGGCCTAAATTCTTGTCTCTCTGACTTAGACTTTTGTGTAGAAGGCCCAGTCATTTCCTTTCCCAAAGCTGCCAATATTTATCCTGTCCATCCTCTCCTCCTTTCAGACCAACAGCTGAGCTTTTCCAAAATGCATGGAAACTTAAGGGCCTGTCTACACACTCAGCAAAACCAAGTGATCTTTCTGGGGTTGTATCGTGTCGTACTGCCATATTGTTTCCCCATATAGAAAAAAAACCCAGGATGGGGAACTTCCCACAGACTGGCATGAAGAAGACTCTTTGAGGAAACAGCTTTCTGAAAGTTTCATTTTTATTTTTGTACAGGGAAGCACTCAGTCAAAACTCTAAATCTGCCGTGATTATAGTTAAGAAAAACTGGATTGTGTTAAAGAAAAACTAGTTCCGTTTTCTGTTCCCATTACCTTCTCTTGACCTTCAGCTACTTCCCTTCCCCAATAGCCTGCTAGGGAGGGTAAAAGTATCTCCAGGATAACACTAGGCCTTGGACAACTACAACTTAGAGGAATTCTTGACACCATCCAGGAAGGTGCTTTGCCATTGCCACTGCCATATGGCAGGAAGCCAACATCTGGGCAAGCTAGGAAGTAAAGAGTCAAGAGTGCAGCACTGAGCCCTTTGCAGGTAATGGGAAATGTGCAAGTGGCAAAATTACAACAAAAGCACAACTAAAACTGAAGAATAAAATTAGAAAATGAAGATTCAGAAGTAAATCATTACAGCAACAATCCTTTCCTGAAGAAGTCTGAAGCCCAAATGTGTGAGCTAGGCCACAAGATGGAATGAAAAGCCTCCCCTATCATTTGGTGACACACACAAAAGCAAAAGACACAGGGCCAACAGGAAGATATAGTGGCAGAAAGAGATTAAACTCTATAGGGCCAGTACTCTCAAAGCCCGGAAGTTTGCTTGCGAGAGAGTCTGGGCCAATTTATACCTTGCAGATGGCCTGTAATTAGAAACTGAGATCTATGCATGTTTCAGAGATGTGATTCAGACAGTCTTTTGTTATTGAGCAATTATACTTGCAAATCAAGTTAAGGTGTGGGCAAACACAAAAAGAAGAAGAAGCCAATCTGTAAACAACAGAGATGTGAAAAATTTCTGCTCTGACAATCACCCCTCTTTCAGCACTTGAGGATTTCCCTCTTCTAATGAAAGGTTATCTATCCTGTCAATTTTTAGCTGGAATTTTTAGCATGTATACATTACTGAAACAGCGACGTCTATGTTGGCTTGGGCATGTCATGAGAATGGCTGATGGTCGGATTCCAAAAGATCTCCTGTATGGAGAATTAGTGCAGGGAAAGCGCCCCAGAGGGAGACCGCAGCTGCGATACAAGGATATCTGCAAGCGGGATCTGAAGGCCTTAGGAATGGACCTCAATGGATGGGAAACCTTGACATCTGAGTGCTCAGCCTGGAGGCAAGAGGTACAGCATGGTCTCTTGCATTTTGAAGAGACACTTGTTCAGCAGGCCGAGGCAGAGAGGCAGTCCCGAAACCAGCAAAATCAGGGAGCTGGACAGGGGACAGATTGTATTTGTCTTCAGTATGGAAGGGATTGTCACTCTCGAATTGGCCTTCTCAGCCACACTAGACGCTGTTCCAAGTCCTCCATACAGAGCACGTTACCATAGTCTCTTGAGGCTGAAGGATGCCTACACAGATACTGCCAAGTAAAGGCTCCATGCTAACTACAAGATAGGGCGGGTACCAGAAAACAGTTAGGGACATACTGACAAAGAGTTTCCAAACACAACAGCAAGTGTCCCTTTTTACATTTAATACCCCTTTCTCCTATAAACCACATCTACAAGTGCCCCCAGCTGCAATATCATTACAGTTCTAATCTTTTAACTCAGCAAATCTTAGCTTGGAAATATGCATTAGTCAAGCTATATGTAGCTCCACTCTCAGTCTCAGCCCCATAAAACCCCACCCTGATCTGCAACATGGGTGTAACAAAAGTGGCCTACTTCATAAATTTTCAGAGAGATAGTCATGTAAATCTCTTTCAACAGCAACAAAAACAGAAGTGTTGTGCCAGGTTTAAGACTAACAAATTGCTTTCAGTAAGAGCTTTCTTGAATTACACCCCCTTCCTCAGATGCATGAAGAAATAGATTCTAAAACAAACAGGCTGTGTCTAAAGTGGACTGTGTCTAAAGTGGATTGCATCCACAATATGGCGCAGTGAAATAAGCTTATTAGTCTCAAAGATGTCATAAAACTTCTGTTTCTTTTGTTTTTGTTAGTACTTTACGAGGTACCAAGAATTACTGGAATAATAAGCATGAAGCACCCTGAACACCCACAATCATTACTGAGGAAGGAAAGCAGCATAAAATAGATCAGAAAGACTTCACAGCACAGGGCTAATAACACAAGAGTAGTGGTATTTGGGTCACTCTCCTTTAGGGACCCTAAACTCAACCAGCTCTCTAATCCAGTGATCTTCTTTCACCACATAGTCCCATTCCCCAGGGGGTTCTAGTTGATCCTCCTCCACTTCCTTGGCTTGAAGAGCTTCCCCCAACTCCCCTTGAGGGTCTTCCCAGGTCCCTTCCTCCTCCTCCACTACTAGGTCTGGAGACACTTTCCCACCTCCTCACTTTCTCCAACGCCTCCCTCATATGCTCTAGTTCTCAACCTTCTTCGTACCCTTTTCCCAACTGGAGAGGGTGCTCAATTGGAAGAGGGCCAGTTGCAATCCCTGAGATTTGGGCAGAAAGGGGTTCCGAGTTGCCTCATTCTGAGGTGTTGGGAGAGAGTATGTTGCAGTCCTTAGGGTTTTGGCCGGAGGATTCACTGTTTGGGTTGTACTGTCCTATTGGACGCATGCTAACACTGGGGGCACTTTCATCTCCTGTAGGACAGCCTTGGTTTGTGCTGTGGGATCCTGTACCTTGGGTTTGTTTTGCACAATCTCCCCTAGTCAAGTGGGTACAGCACACCATTGAGGCCCTGGGCCAGGGCTATGGCCCGGCAGAGGCTTCTCTGCCAACCTCTTCACAGACTGACAGGAAGAACAAAGTATGATACCGCTTTCTGATGGTGCCGAAATAGTCTTTGGTTTGGGGCCATATGTAAATATTTGCCAGGTAGTCCCACTCTTATGTCTGAGGAAGCAGACTTGTCCATGAAAGCTCACCTTAAAAATATTGCAGTTAGTCTTTACGGTGCCACAATGCTTTTGTCTTTTTTAAATTTTGTTTTTGCTTGATATGCTTACAATGACTTACCCATTCAAATGTTAACAGGAACAGAGGGAGAAGCATCAAGATTCATATACTCAAGAAGCAACTTATTCCACTGAAAATGCACATAAACCAGCTACAACCATTGTTCTCCACCCAATTATATTTACTGGGCTGCCGTCTCTCAATAAGGCCCAGGCTCTGTGGTTTTGAGAGACCCCACAATTCTCTGCTCATGTGAAGCCAGATGTAACATGGAAAGACAATTCACAGAACAGCAAGTCTATCACTATAACTGAACTGTCACAGCATAACAGAAGCATCACATAAGTCCATCGTCTCTTCTCTCCCACCCACTATTCCTTCCTTCATTATCACCACCGTTACCACCTTCCTGCTGCCACAACTGTTGAAGCAAACTCCCGCAGAACAGCCTGCTGTTGGGTGCTTTAGAGCAGATAAGATTGCCCAGTTTTTTCAGAAGTACCTGGCTTCAGACACCTTCTCCTGCTGAGATGCAGACAACAATGAGTGGGTACAGACAGTGGAAAGAACTTTAAAACAGCATTCTATTTGGCACGGTCATCTGACACTTCCACTATAATGCATGCTCAACCTCAGGTGAAGCACATGGTACAATTTTCATATTACACTTTTTTTCCTAGGCATCAATGCTTGCATACTCTCCACAGCATTACAATTAGAGAAGTCATTTTGGTTACATCTGTTGCGGAAAAGTGATTCATTGGATCTCAGAGCTACAGAAGGCCCAGGAAATCTTTAGCCCTTCAGAGGTTTTAGCCTACAACTCCCTTCAGTCCCAGCCAGCATGGCCAATGGTAAAAAAAGGTCTGTGGGAACTGTAGGTCCAAAAGTTCTTCATTCCTGATTAACTGCATTGTAGCAATACTTAATTGTTTCCTGCTCAAGTAAAAAGCTCCTTGTGCTGCAATGGTTAAACTGTAGTACCGCAGCCAAGACTCTACTCATGACTTGAGTTCGATCCCAACGGGCTCAGGTAGCCAACTCAAGGTTGACTCAGTCTTCCATTCTTCCAAGGTCAGTAAATAGAGAATGGGGCTCACTGTGCGTGGGTAAGGGCAATGTGTAGCCTGCATAACTAAACTGTAAACCACCAAGAATATGCTTTAAGTACTATAGGGCGGTATATAAGCTATATAAGCAGCACACTGCTTGTTTTCCAGAGCAAGCTTCTCCACTTGTCTTTACCATGTTGCTCTTAGAACTTGATATGGTTCTTCACATATGCCAAACTCAGACTGCAACTATGTAGTCAAGTACCACAGGATTTGTTCCACTGATAAAACAGGTGAATTTGAAGTGGTTTTTTTTTTTACTAACCACATGACACAAAGGCTGATTTGAATTGGTCCAGCCCTTTTTGCTCATAAAGCAGCTTTTTTTCCTCTGCCGCTGGGGGGGCTTCTACTTTTTCAAGCCGGAATGATTCAAACAGGCTTTTTTCCGTGAGGTTAGTTATGAAACGTAAAGACAGTTATGACACATAAAGACTCTGTAAGTGGTGTTTCAGTGACATAAGCAGTTAGGGCGTGATGTTCAGGACCAAGGGAACATGTCCCCACATTCCTTCCTCTCCCCTGATCATCCTCTGATTTTTTTAAAAAATATATTTCATATATGTGATTAGTGGTAGATCACCCTATCAACTTATCGTTGGGTCCGCTTTATTATTTCCCACATTTATGCCCTATAAAAGGGTGAACAAAAGCAGGATCAGAGGAAGTAAGGAAAGACCGGGGGGGGGGGGGTGGCTGTGAGCTAGAATGAGAATCTCATCACATCCAGTATAAATGGTAAACTCCTGAATCAATCTGCAACCCCTGTATGAGCACTGACTGCAGTTTCAACTGTAATATAGGCTGCAAATCAAACTGCAGCAAAATAGAGCAATTTGGCTTTCCTGTGTAGTTGATCTCTCAAATCTGTCTCTGCAAAAAAGCACAAGTGAAATAGCTGCCTATTCCTCTTGCTTGCGGCCCATCCCTGCATGGGTGTCTATTAAGCCTCCACACCCAATGGGAAGAAAAGAACATGAGTGTTCAAACTTGCACAGGCTTGCAAACCTGGTAGCTCTGCTTGCCATTCAGGCAGGTGACTTTTGTCATAGCAAGGTCTATGATCATGTTCTGCTAGGTACTTAACAGAGAGCAACTGGCTCAGTTTTTGTTGTTATGACATGTAATCAAACTGGCAGGCAAACTCTCCAAAATAATTCAGTTCACACTCTCCCAGACACTATAGAATGGCATGGTTCCCTGAACTGTCCATTGACAGGGCACACTGAACAGCAACAGTCTTGTGAAGGTTTTTCAGAACCACTCAAAATCCTGCATGTGTCTTTCTAAATCAACCATACATCCATTCTAGCAGCCATAAAGCACTGTCACATCTAATTTTTATGGGAACTGTGATGACTGATTTTGGCCCTCTTCTTCTATTGATGGCATCTAATGATGTCATAGAGCAGCCATTCTCAACGGGGGTCATATGGTGCCCTGGGGGGCCCTGGCACATTTTAAGGGGGACACAGACTGGAAAATGTGAGAGGGGTTGTCTATTCCTCTGTTTGTGTTGTATCCTTGTCTGACAGGGGCCCTGGAACCTGAGAAGAACTCCTAAAAGGGCTGTGACCACAAAAAGGTTGAGAATGGTTGTCCTGGAGGAGCAAAAGAGATGCTAAGTGAAGGTGAGTTTTCACCCTCTCTCTTTCCGTTAGCACTCTGTCCATGTTGCACTATATACAACACTTAATAAAACCCCTGATTAAACTGAGATTTTTGACTGTCTACCTTTTCAGTCACATAAGAAGGAATGCCCCTTTGAAAATGATGCCTGCTTTGATACATGTGTTATGCTTCCTACTTCAAACATATTGAAAAACACTGAGAGTTTGCTGCTTTCGCTGATTTGTTACCTGAGGCTGAGGGGAACTATAGCCCAACATATCGGAAGATCATCAAGTTGAGGAAGTCTCCACTAAATGTATGCAATTTTAAATTAGCCACTAAACACTATATATTTTGTTTCTTGATTCAATGTATAGTTTAATCAACTAACAGTCATATGATAGATGCATCAGAAAAAGTGAGATGAGAAAAAGTGACATATCCTTGCTTCCTTCATGCAGAAGATCAAAAACGACCACCATCTCCACTTTATAGTTAAATTATGCTTGAAGCGCTTCAGGCATTACACATTTATTTTGGAGTTTTCTAATATTTATTGGAGATTGCCTTGCTCTGCTGGATTTTGTGGCAACAGCAGAAGTGACAAATGGATGATACTCTGCATGAACCGTGAACAATTCTTGAGAAAGAAATCTGGAAATGAATCAGCAATGCATTTTTTAAAAATCCACTTGCAACAATGCCAAAGCTAAAGAAGAGACAGTCCTTCCTCACACCTTTGCCCAAAGGACTGCATCACTCTTGCCACATGACAGGCACTCCTAACAGCTTTCTAGTGCTGACAGCCAAACACATTTTTAAATGTTTTCCATGCACAAATTCCCAACATGATTCCATTTCCTGCAGCCATGAATTCCAAAAGGAAAGTGCTGCCAGCACCACTGGATATCACAGCTTTACTCATTGTTGAGGTCAAGCCAACCCAATGAAAGTGTTTCTGCATTTGCATGAACCTCCTTTGCCGCAATCCTGCTATCACAGCAGAACGGCAGAACAAAAACAGCAACACACGTACACAGTGTCTCCGATTACCAAGCTGCAGTTGCAGAAGCCAGCAGAATGCATACAAATTGATTCCTTGTGACCATGTTCATTTTCCAAGTCTGTTTCTGAAATTCCCTTTTCAAATGTAGTCTTTGAGAGGAGAAAAGTCAGGCTTTCATTTGAAGCATGGGTTGATTTCCAGACTAGCCATGCTAAATGTTGCCAAATTCATCTAGTTCAGGGTCATGGAATACCTACCTTCCTCTGCTGAGAAAAATGCCTATCCATACAACTTTTCTCATCCATTGCACTGATATGAAATCTAATGCTTCACTTATAAGGAAATCATATTCTAGGAAGACTTGGTGCATCAATTCCTTTTTCCAATAACACATGCCTAAATATGTTATATTATGGCTGTACCACTACAAGGTACTTTTGCAGTATAAATGTAATTACTTTTAATTACAGTCATTTTCAATTACCCTTAAGAAGGGATCAGTGGCCTCACTATTTAGGGTTTCACACCACACTGACTGGAGGCTTGCAGCACTCTTATGTTTTGTCTTTAAGTAACTAAACATAATGTTTTAGCTTCTTTTAAATAACAAGAAAGCAAAGCATTACTTTTAAAAAATTGTCTTTACAATAGCAACTTAACTACTTGAAGGGGCTCAAATCGTAACATACTGTAGTACTTTTAAAAAGTAACTCTCCAAACTTTGTGAATCTATTACAAGTCATACTGGTCTCCACCATTTTTGTCTGACATTACACACTACATTAAGTTTTAAGTTATTTTTACCTACTTCATCATTAACATCATCATCCTAATGTTCCATCAAGTCAATTCTGACTTACGGTAACCCTTTTTAGGGTTTTCTAGGTAGAGAATACTCAGAAGTAGTTTAACATTCTCTTCTTCTGGAGGTGTCCTGGGACTGTGCAGCTTGCCCAAGGCCACACAGGCTGGCTCTACTCACAAGAGAAAGAATGGAGAATCGAACTTCCAATCTCTGGCTCTACAGCCAGATACCTAAGCCGCTGAGCTATCCAGCCAGTTTTCTATCTACTTGTTGTTGTTTAGTCGTTAAGTCGTGTCCGACTCTTACTTACAGAACACTTAAACCTTAACACTTGTAGCAAGCAGCAGGAATAGGTAAGAGGAGTAGAAAGGAAGAGTTAAATGCTATTTCCAGAGAACATCGCAAATCAGACATTTTCCTTGAGTCACCTAAGGCATACTGAAAAAAGAAAAGAAAAAAGCACCACCTGGTCTTTGTAAACAATCTGAAGGCAAGGTTGGGTGACAAGGCATATGGCTTAATTACATCCACAAAATGCCTGAGCTGCTATTTGTTCACTATGGAAGTTGTGTGAAATGCAGCCAACCCATTTCTCTCAACCAGGCAATTAGCCTCAGGGGATGCAGCTTATAGAACTGCTTAGTAAAATAACAGAGGAAAGAAGATGCCAAACGGTACTAAGATCAAAGCTTCAACTACATCTAAGAAGCTTCAGGAAATGAATATTCACTAGAGAAAAAAAACAACTGCCCTTCAGTCCTCTTGATCTTCTTCCACACAACGACTTATGTGGAAACAGTCCACAATTGATAACAGGTATGAACTGAGCAAGGCATGAACACAACTGGAAAGGATTGCACATTACTGGTAAGCCCTTCGCAACCACAGCAACCAGTGGAATTGCTAATGGCTTTGCCTATGTATCAGCCTGTTTAGATTCTAGTTTCTCTATGCAACTGTGCATCCTAGGATGTCTTAGGACAACCCACAAGTGGCAGAAGAGTGTCATGTGGATTGGCTTTTTCCCCAGTACGTAGTAGCCTGCTGATCATAAAAAGTGCTGATTCTACAATTCTATTTATTTGAGAACAGTCAGAGTAGAAACTGGACCTTTACTGTTCCTGTTTTACTTCTTGTCACAATCACACTCAGACAGGTTCCTAAGCGTTTCATCATTGCTCAGAGACGACCACAATGTTACTTTGCCCTAACAAGCCCAGAGGAATTTACCAGTGACCACTAGAGTGCTGATCTCCATATTATGAAAGACCAGCAGGGCTCCAGACACTTCTCTTCTGGCAATGAGTCAGTATAGTGGAAGAAGAGCATTGTCTTCAGGCTCCAGAAGGTTCCACTCTTCAAGATGTCCACTGATCCCTCTTCCTTCTTCTGGATAGAAATTGCACCAGGATAGTTCTGGGTCTTTTTGCTTCAGCAATAGTCAGGCTCTAACCTAGCTTGCATAGCTCTATACATCTTGGTCAAGGCGTTCTTGCCTGGTGACTGCTTTCTTAAAGTCCTCCTTGCATCCTCCCAATTGAGCTTCACTATTCTCTCAGAGGGAGGGAGGCTTAAGTCTTCCCCAGCTATGTGCAGTGGTCCAGGTCCAGGTTAAGACCTCACACACTTGGTAAGTAAAAGAAGGAAATGGAGGTTCAGCTGCACACTACATATTTAATTCAGTAAATAGTTTGGCCCTTGGTGAAACTAAAACAAGAAGTGTTTTCCAGCTATGAGAAGGCTAGTATCTCCTAGCAAAACCACAGACATGCCAAGCAGACTTGAACAAGCCACTTAGACACACTGTTTTTTTGAGAGAGAATATTGACTATTGAGAGAGAGAGAGAGCAGCCAGCTAACTGGATCTTTCTGTCTGTAAGGCTGACCATCCCAACCAGCAGTGAGAATCCTAGTGGTTTCCTCCTGACTGCAAACTCTGCTCTAGCTAGGAGTATAATATTGCAAAATGTGGTGTAACAAGTGATTCATGAATACAGGGATTAAATTGTTCACCTTCTCGGTCTGTCTAGTCAGGAATCTTGGAGCCAGGCCCCCAAAAATGGTGAGTCACCACCAAGATCGCAGCTCCAGCGCTAGTTTCTTCACCCGCCTCCATACAACAAAATCCATCTCCTTTACTTGTATGTCACTCTTCCTGAGCAGTGTTCACCGTGCTTTCTGTGATGGCCCACCTAAGCACCACCCAAACCTACGGCTTCAGATCTGAATTGCTTACATGGAGATCAGAATTACCTCCCACCCAAACACTGGCCATGTTCATGGCTGTTTTGCTTCAATAATGCTACAACGTCACAGGCTCTCAGAACATATCCTGGGCTCCACACCTTGGGGGCAGGATGCAACTTGCTATTCTCTGAATAATTTCATTTAAGCAACTCTCACCAGAACTCTTATCACTTTAAAAGAGGATGAGCAACCCTAGGGCTGCAGGTAGACTTTGGCCTAATTTCAAAAGACTTTTGGAAGTGATTGGTTCAGTCCTCCAACAGGAGCAATCTGTTCCTTCTCCCAGCAGAGGGGGGAAAGGGGGTTGCTCTCTCCACTCTTGACCCTACCCACCAGCAAGCAGTCTCTAACTATCGGGTCTTAATTACGGCCCTTGGGAGACTCCAGGGGCCACAAGCTCCTGAGCCACACTTTGACCAACTTTAGCCATTGTGGCCTACAACAGAAAAAAAAAGATGAACATTCCCTGCTCTAAGGATATGCCGTACTACCTAAATTCTCCAGAAATGTACAGCACCCAGGTTCTCCCTGTCATTCCAAATGACTGTCAACTGACCTTCCCAGAAAACAAAGGCCTCACCAGATTTTTATATATTTTTTGTACTGCTACCAACAAAGGTTTCAATCTGAGGAACCATCTCAGTGGAACATTTGCTGCCTGTGCAGCCCCACAAAGAATGAAATCAAAAGCTAGCAATGGACGAATCAAAGAAAAGTTTGGTGGCTTCTGCTGACTCCAAAATCGCTCAGTTCTGCCACACCAGGCAAAGACAAGAGCCAAACAACACTTCCTATAATCAGTTTTCCAAGCTGCAAGAACAGCTAAATGAACAAGAGGCTTGCATTACGGCTGTAGTGAAATCACCCTGCAAATCTCTTATAATTAAAGGAAGTAAATTAGTTTGGATTGAGCAAGGGGTTGGACTCCATGGCCCTTTCCAGATCTATAATTCTACAACTCTGTGATCTAGTTCACCCCATGATGCACAGACTACTGCATGTCTGCCAGCATGGGACCCTTCTCACAGGCCATCCATCACTGGGATGCAGGCCCAAGCAGTAATTCAAACCGTTATTTGGGTACAGAGCAGGCCTTCTTCCAGCGGGTTCCTTTCAGAAATGCACCAAAATGTGTGTTTGCCTGAAAAAGGAAGCAGCACTGCATGAAACTGCAAAGCAAATTTAATCTAATGCTTATCATTTGGAAAATGCAAGTCTAACAGCACCACAGGTGTTTCAGTTCCCCCTCTAAATCCTCACTAAAAATATGCATATGAAAATGTCCTTGTCAAAAAGAGAGAGGCTAAAATGCTGGAGGAGGCTCTTGAGAGTCCCCTGGACTGCAAGGAGAACAAACCTATCCATTTTGAAGGAAATCAACCCTGAGTGCTCACTGGAAGGACAGATCCTGAAGCTGAGGCTCCAATCCTTTGGCCATCTCATGAGAAGAGAAGACTCCCTGGAAAAGACCCTGATGTTGGGAAAGTGTGAAGGCAAGAGGAGAAGGGGACGACAGAGGACGAGATGGTTGGACAGTGTCATCGAAGCTACCAACATGAATTTGACCCAACTCCGGGAGGCAGTGGAAGACAGGAGGGCCCGGCGTGCTCTGGTCCATGGGGTCACGAAGAGTCGGACACGACTAAACAACAACAAAATGCTAAATGTTAAAAGAAGCATTTGGAGATTTGCATATGTGTACTAGATCCCTGAAACAAAGACTCAAAGCAGTTTGCCTTGATTATATGCTAATATTCTTTCTCAGGACAGAATTCACAGAATGAGGATCACAGCTTATCTAACTTAGGTTCAGGAAGCACAGCATTGAAATAACAAGTTACAAGCAAGTGTTAACCTGCAACTAGTTGTTTTGAGGAGTAAAGAATGTGTTACACTTCCCAAACAACAGCAGCAGCAGCAACAATAACAACAACAACAACAACAACAACAATAAGAAGAAGAAGAAAGAAGAGAGCAAAGATGAAGTTAGTTCTTTGGAGCAAAGAGTAACGTTTTTCACTTACTTTTAAAAGTTATTCTTAAAGGCATTTAAAAGCATTTTTCAGAGGAAGATTTGTTTCATATTTTTCAAAAATTTATTGTCAGTCCTAAGGTTCCTCCCCCAAAAAATAATGGAAGGAAATTAAAATAAATGACCAATGCAACAACTAACATCATGAGAATCATTTTCACATTGCAACAACAGCATGTTACTTTTCAAGTATAATAATTTATAACAGTAATTAATTATCTTTAAAAAGAGAAAGCAACCAGATCCCACCCACCCTACTCAAAAAAAAAAAGACTACATTTCACTAGCTGGGGGTTGGAATATGATGCTCTTTTTCTTTACTCTCACTGGAAAGGAAGCTGGGGGGGGGGTTCCCCATGTGAGTGAGCGCTGGAACAAAACAGCAATGTATGAAAATATAAATTCTATTTATTTTGGGACTTCTGAAATCACCAAATTCAAGTTAAAACTAGTACAGTCTCTTCTGAACCTTCTGTTTACTCTAAAGGACCACTTCCATTAGAAAGAAGGGGGATCCCTTAGGTTACCAGGCGTACTTGAACGAGAAATCTAGCACATGTCATTTGAGACACAGACAGCTGCCTAAGGAACTGGGCGTTAGGACATGGTAGAGGTCACCATCAGTCAGCAGAGAACAGCTCCACTGCAATGTGTGTCCATCCACAATGGAGGCCATGATTAAGTCCAGCTTTCTATTGGCAGCAACAATTCGGGACAGAACTGATTGGAAAGTACCAGCAAAAGGAAGTGTAGTCATCCTGACCATTCTAGGCCAGCTACGCTTTAGAAGTGATGGATGATGTGCTACTCCTTAAAAATGCACCCACACAGAGCCATATTGCTCTGATTATAAACCATGGGAATTCTCTAGACTGCATCTTCAGCATGGAATCAAAAGAGATTAGACATAAGTATTTATTTATTTTATTTATTTATTTATTGGATTTCTATCCCGCCCATCTAGACCAAAGGTCTACTCTTTACAGCATATTTACAGCATTTGTGGTAAAACAAAACAAAACAGCAGGGCCAAACTAGATTCAGTTCTAGAAATGTACGGTCAGATCTCTTGTCTCTCCAAACATCTTTTTGAAACAAGTCAGGAAGAAGGCACAATTGAATTCAGATCATGACACTGGTAAGTGAGTGTGTCATTTTCTAAATGTAAATAAGGTAACAACTAAAGGTATACTTTGCCCACTAAGGAAAAATGCACATCTAGCTATGTTTTCCCCCATATGGCATATAAATAGTTAATGGGGGGGGGTTATAAGCAGCCTGTCCCAACTCATATGCTGTCAAATTTAAACTCTCATCATCCCAACCACCTTGCTGACCTGGAATGATGACAACTATAATTCAACATCATACAAGACTGCAAAATGAATGTATTAAAAGTACAGCTTCCAAATGAGTGGATACATCAACTCCTTCACCAACCACTTCCCTCAAATTAGCGTAACTCTCCTCATGAATAGAGGCAATACATGTGGAAATACTGTCTTCCTCCTTTCTCAGTTCCTTCAGGAAATATTTTTAGAGTGGTGGACTTTCTCCTGTGGGGCTGCATTGAATTGTTTTCTCTTCTAAGAGGACAAAAAGAAGCACAAGTGATGCAAAACATTATTGTTAAGTTATAAACATCTCTAAGGGCTGCCCTTCCTGACCAACCCAGCAGATTGCTATAGGCAGTGGAATAGAAACCTGGGAACCCTAATATTGGAAATGCTTCCTTCCTCTACTAGGGCAGATGACTTTAGTCTTCAAAGCAGATGTCAATAAGAACTTCAGATCCAACAGAAATATAACAAACAGAAACATGCAATATTACACAAACACTTTTTTAAAAATCAAAACCTGCTGAGAAATTGATCAGGAAAGCAAGAGCTGAAGGCGATGCTTACCTCTTTATCAGCAACCCATTTCCCTCCATACAGTGTTCCAAACATACATTCCCTGCTAACTTCCTCTTCCCCCGATGAGATAAATAATGTCCCTGATGGTGCTAGTAGTTGATGCTACCATTCGGCTGAGTGAGGCAGTCACTCAGTAGGATATATGCTTCTGTATACTCTGTTTCCCCGAAAATAAGACCTAACCTGAAAATAACTCCTAGTACGATTTTTCAGGATGCTCGTAATATAAGCCCTACCCCAAAAATAAGCCCCAGTTAAGTGAAACCCCGCCCTCCACCATTGTGCAGCAATCAGAAGAAGATGACATGACTGTAAAATAAAACATCCCCTGAAAATAAGCCCTAATGCGTTTTTTGGAGCAAAAATTAATATAAGACCCTGTCTTATTTTCAGGGAAACACGGGTAGGAGGGTGGAGCTGCTTCTTCCTTCAGTACCTGGCTCCAAGGAGACCTCAGAGACAAGGTAGTAAGAGAAGGATAGCTGGGGAAATCACCTGTGCCATGGCACAGGGAATTTCCCTGATTATTTCCAAAACAATTTCTGGGCTCCAAGCTTCTTGGAGCCAGAGACTGAAGCTATAGCTGGCTTTTTGTAGAGCCAACCTTTAATAGGGGTGATTTTCAGCCACCTCCTCCATGTCCTATGGCAGAGCAGGGGGCCACCGGCACAGTCTTTTCCTTCTGCACGGGCAATGGATGGTGCAGGTGCTGCAGTCTCCTCCCACTCCGACAGCCAAAAGGCAGGTGCCTCCTTCTCTAGCGGTGCTGCCTCTGTACTGCACACATGCACACAAGAGAGACATGAGGGGCCTGGGGCTGGCACTTGCCTTCCTGCCCCAGGGGCCAAGGGTGAGAAGCTTAGGCTGCCTCAAAGGTACTTCTTTAAGACAGTTCAAAGTTCAAATTATTACTTATGAGTAATGACAGCTAACAGTTACTACTTTCTCCTGGGAAAATAAATATTTTCGGCCTCTTGAATATTTTTTTACAATGAGAAAAGAAAGCACACAAGAGGTAAAAAAATAACACACACCCATTCTTCTAGGGAGCATTTAAACCAACAGGCAGAGAACGGAACCACAGAAATAATTCCACCTTAATTCATCCACAACAAAAGGGCGCTGCATTTAAAGGATGGTTGTAGCTACACTCTAATTATGCTCTAATCAATGGGAAGAAGGATGGGACAACTGAAAGGCTAAGGCAAGTTAAGAGATAACTAATCCTTGCCAGCTGATCCAGAGTGTGCTCCCTAAAAATAAAAACCAGACATTTCAATAGCATTTCAGGTCTCCACAAAAAGCCCAACCAACTAAACCAGGACAACTTAATAACATGTCATCTTCACAGGTAGAAGAAATAAATGTTTGACTTTATCTAAAAATATCATTCATTGTTAGTAAACAGACAGCTCTTCAGAAACACCCTGATTCACTCATCCCCAGCAAAGGTGTGGGCACAGGAAAAGTGACTCATCTAGGGCACCAAGTTGGGCTGGAGTTGGTTTCGGCTTCAATCTCACTGTTCCTCCCCCAGAATTCATTAACCACCAATTTCCTACTCTGTCATAAGGCTGATGTTCTTTGCTGCGAGACACACAAGAGGCAGGGATTTAGTGGATTCAGCAGGCACAGAACTGCCCCTGTGACATCATTCCAGCAGAATATATCAACAGAACTTCCCAAGCAGGAAACAGAGAACATATATCACCTTCACTTCTTCCTGCATTAACTCCTTCCTCAGAACGAGTCCAAATCAGGAAAGTGAAGGACTCAACTGTCCTGTGGAAGCCAATGAAGCAAAAGCCCTCAGTTTCAAGGACTTCAAAAGGCAGAAGCATTTTAACGTTCTCTGGACTACGTCTGATTTTTTTTTAACGATTAGACTTCTGCTCTTTCCCCTCCTGGTGTTCTGTGGAAGTATTCCACTGTTTTGTGGGAAACAGTCCAAATTTCCACAACACAATGAGTTGTCCAGTGAATCTTTTATAAAGGCATTCAGGCTGCACACAAGTATCAGCAACTTAAAATCTCCCTGGTAGGAATCCTAATATAGGCCTGCAGCAGAGTGTCTTTCAGACAAGGAAAATGAACAGTGTTAATGGAACAGTGCACATTCAATTCACTGTGCTTGCGCACAATACACATGTTATTGTGTGATACATGAATATATTCAGGTATTTAAAGAACTGCAATTTATATTACACATACAAAATTAGGTTTGTGGCAAAAGGCAGAATATGATGATTCAAAATTCTAGCTGCTCTATTTATTTTGTTCATTAGTTATTTATGTCCATCGTAGGTTTCTCCCAAAAATGATCCAAGGTGACTATGTAATCCTCATTTCCTGCACAGTACATTAAAAAACCAAAACAAACATATGGTATGGAGCTTTTGATCCTCCAGATGTTTTGGAATTCATCTACAGAAGCCTCAACTGGTATTGCCACTGACCAACAGTAAGGAATGTTGGGAGCTGTAATACAAACTATCTAAGGCTGTGGTTACACTATGAAAATGAACTGGTAGCTGGATCAGTGTTTCTGAAATCAAGTTAATGTCATGTAGTAGTTACATGATATTTGGGTCAGTGTGTACGTCTTCTTGGGAAAACGTTTAATCTGTTTTTAAGCTGGGTTGTGCATTGGTTGAGAGGGCTATACAAATAATTGCAATTGAAGTTTTGTCCTGTGTCCACCCGCCTGCCCTCATGCTGGCCACTTGCTGCTGCTCCTATGGTGTTATTTTAAATATTTATTTTATTTCTTATTTATTTCAAATGTGAATATTGCTATGTCAGTATTACAGATGGAAAAAAATAAAAGAGATTGGACTGCAAAGTGGCTTGCAGCCCATGGAAGCCAGGCAGAGGCTCCTTTTTCAGTAAACACACACACACACACACAAGTGAAGGAACAGGCAGCCAGGGCTGGTGAGAGGGAAGACAAGAGAAATTGACCAAAGACATTCACAAAGTCCAGCAGAATCTAGGCTCACAAAGGAGGGAACACCCTCTCCCTCAGCTGGCTGCCTTAAAAAAAATTCCTTCAAACTGGCATTTCGCTATGTCAGTATTACAAATGGAAAAAACTAAAACAGATCAGACTGCAGGGTGTCTTGCAGCCCAAAACCCATAATCCTAGCATCCATTATTTGACAAACTCTACAAACACAATTTACTCTGACAAAGGCACTCACATATGCTGAAACAATACAAAAGGAATTGAGTTCACATTTGAGTTAAAATAAACAAGCCCCTGGTGGCTGTCTATTGTACGTAATGTCCAAACAAAAAAACATACTTCCCGGCAAAAAAAGCATGCTGAACTGTATGTCATTATAAATGGATATTTTTAAATCAGTTCCAAACCTGCTTAACCTGATTCAAATACTGGATTTTTTGACATGTAACAGCACTCCCAAATGAGAAAACAAATGAATGAATGAAATCTGGCCCGCCAAAAGTTTCCCACTGCTGTTCTGAACAATTGAGAACCACTCCAGCGTAGTGGATAGAATATCGAACTAGGACTCAAGAGAAACGGCTGAATATAACAGCTCTGAGCAATGGGATGTGGCTTTGCTATACTTATAAGAACCAGCCGATTAGCCCTCTGGGTGAGAGACAGGGAGGGAAATATCTCTGCTGTCATTCTCACAAGGGCTAGTGAATCAACACTCTACAAAATAGCTGTCTATTTTGAGACAAGTAGAAACAACTGCTTCTATAGTGTGATTCCAACTGGAAGAATGTGTTTGTGTCTATAAAAGAATAAAGGCTGGTCATCACTCAGAATATGTATGTTGGCCTCAGACCTTTGAAAGTGCAAAAATTATCTGTCACTTTTTTCCCTCTGGAGAAATGAAAACGCACATACTATTCAGTTAGTTTTTTTATTTTCTGCCTGACAAAAAGCTACCATTGTCAATGCAGCCTGAGGCTTTGGGGAGTTGAAGTACAAAACACCTGCAGGATCACCCCGGAGATCTAGAAATCTTTTTATTTTCCCTGGATTTCAATCAATTCCTCTTGTCACCATGCTTGAAAAATAATGAAACCAGAACTTTCCAGCATTCTCTCTTATGCACAACTGTATGTCAAAGAGTGCTCTTTCTCCATTGTGGAGAGCCAGCGGTTCCCAACCTTGTGTAACCCAAGTGTTCTTGGACTCCAATTCCCAGAAGCCTTCACCATCAGCTGTGCTGGCTGGGATTTCTGGGAGTTGCAGCCCACGAACACCTGAGTTACCTAAGATTGAGAACCACTGGTGCAGAGCCTTCCTCACCTGTGCTGGAATTTGTGAACCAAAAAAGCTCAGATATTTGTGACCATGATGATGTAAAACTGAATTTGGACTGAATCCTTCTGAGGCCTGAATGCAAAACAACAGAAGTTCTTGAGGCTGCACTGCCATGTTTTTTCTTAATTTGAAAAACTTTGATTTTTTTTCACAACTGTATGGCAATGGCAGACATTCAAGAGGAGAATGTTTTCTCCAGATGGAGATGCAGAAATGGGAAAGCCTGAATCCATGTTATATAACTACTGAAGGGACAATATTTTGCAAATCTAATCATGAAAGCCTGGGGTTGGGGGAAAAACTCTTCAGTAGCAGAAGCACACTCTGAAATCAACTTCTCTTCAGTCTTCACACAATAGCTGTGAATTCTGTAGTAGTTTCCCATTCCTGATCCTGGATATAATACTTGCTTTAGACAGGAATATCCCCTTGCCCTTATTAAGCAAAACACTGTGAGAAATCAGGAACTTGAAGATCAGTCATTAATGATCAACAGCATGAAGTACATGTCTGGCTTTCTTCTCTCCTCTGCGGTAGCACTATGAACACACAAACACACATACATACAGTTCTCTCTAAAAAGCAGATTACAGAAAGTTAAAAATTGTAGGACTGACTTCTGCTTGGCAAAATCTTCAACAGGAAGGACAGAGTGAAAAAGAAACCCACACATCCCCAACTTTGCCTCATGCATGGAACTGAAGCACTTCCTCTGAGGACAAAGCCTAGCACTCTTGGCTGAAATGTCGTGTGTCTCATAAGTAACTATGGAGCCACAGCTGTGAGACGGTCCATACACCTTCACAACAGTAACCTGCTCAATAATTTCAAACTGTCTAGTGAATAAAGCCTAGTGGTATGTCAGATCCAGAATACCCAGGTTCTAAGAAAACCCATGCTGGGTTCCCATTTACAAGAATTTAGAAGGTGTGGTAAAGAAAATGGTATGGAAAGAGTACAGATTTCTGAAGCAAACTCGGCACAATTTATTTTTAGAAACCCTTATTTTGAAGAAAAAATGCAGGGTTATAATTTCTCCCATCACAGGGCTGCTGGGATTAAAAACTAAGAGCTTGTTCCAGATAAGATTGACTGTGCTAATGATAAATGCTGTGCAAATACAAAGAACAGAGAGCTGCAGCTTCGAGCAAGTACTTCCTCTAGCAGTACATAAGCATGCACACATACCTTAATAAGTCAGTTATCTTAACTGATCTATCATAATGCCTTGGAATAAACACTGGCAGAATGTACCCCAATTTTTATAATCTTTCAAAGCAATGACATTGCTGAATTACTGCACACCACTACCGAAGTTAGGGCATGGAAAAACGCAAGGATTCACTGCATGACTCTCACAAATGTATGGTTAATAAGCATTTTTTTTTCTTGATTGCCAGAAAATGTTGAGCATTCAACATTCAGTATAGTGATCTTAGTGGGACTCACACTTCAAACCAGAGAGGGAAGAAGGATTTTCAAATGAAGACCTTGGCTCATAGTCCCATTCTTGAAACTTCTCCCATCCAAATACTGCAAACTTCTGACTCCTCTGTTCTCGAAGAATTTATAAAGAAGAAATCACAGCACTTCACGGGAAAAGCCAACAATTGGGAAGAAGAAATCATGTGGCTGCTCATATATATTTTACACAACAAGCAGCCCTGAACTACTTCTATAAAATAGTCTTCAAATCCCTGCAGAAAGCAATTATAGCCAATCTTTCCTCCTTTTTTACAAAGTAGGGGGATTAAGCTTTTTTATACTCACTCAGCTGAAACTAAGCCCAGATGTTCAAATTTGGCCCTGGTTGTCCCAAAGCAGGAACCAGCCAAAGTAACTATACGTACTAAGACATAGTGTTAATGTTTCCTACAGTCTGTTGATGAATATAGAAAGTTAAATTTGCTGTGTAATAGTAAGGCCAAAAACAAACATGTTGCAAAATCCAGAAGCTACAAATGTTTTTGGTGCCACTGTGTAACAGAACAACAAAAACAATGCAAAACAACATATTTGTGTGTCTTTCTACATCAATGAAGCAAGAGAAAGCAGGGAAGATGCTATGAAACTGAGGGGTGATATGATAGCATTTTTCAAATATTTGAAAGGCTGTCATACAGAACAGGGGCAAGATCTGTTCTCGATCATCCCAGAGAGCAGGACACGCAATAATGGGCTCAAGTTAAAGGAAGCCAGATTTCGGTTGAATATCAGAAAAAACGTCCTCACTGTTAGAGCAGTACGACAGTGGAACCAGTTACCTCGGGAGTTGGTGAGTGCTCCAACACTGGAGGCATTCAAGAAAAACTTAGATAATCACCTGGCAGATATGCTTTGATTGTACGTATTCCTGCATTGAGCAGGGGGTTGGACTTGATGGCCTTGTAGGCCCCTTCCAACTTCACTTTTCTATGATTCTATGAAAAGAGAAAAGCTGATCAGTGAAAAAATTGTATCATTTGTTTCAGTAACATTTCAAAGTTAGTAGAAATAAAAATATGTTTATTACCCATCCATTTCACCAATACTTTTACACATATATTTTATTTAATTCATTTTCTCCTTTTTAAAAAGAGAGAGAGAGGGCAAAGTGCCGGTCAATGCCCTCACCCGTTTCATTGTAAATTCTTGAAGTATCTGAGAAGAGATTCTGTCAAGGTTGGTGAAATCTATTTCCCACCCACTTGAGAACAAATGTCTTGAAAATAAAGGATAATCACTATAGTGAATCTAGTTCATGTGACTGAGGTAGCTTAGGGCTGTTCTCTACCTAGGCCTTATCCTACAGCACTAATACTATGATTGCTTCTATCTGATAGTGGTCTCTCTCATTCTGCTTTTCCCTTCAAAACAACTAGGCCTCAAGGCTGCTGCACTGTGGTAAATAGAATAATTTTTTTTTTAAAGTTCAATTTTTAAAAACACTGTTGTTTGGCTTTTACCATCCTTTGACCATGTACTTCATAAAGGAAACAGGTGTTGGCTTCCTTGTATGGGACAGAGGGACTCTAAGCAGGTACATTGCAAGAGGAAATCAAATAGTTGACGCTTTAGCAAGAGCCCTATTCAGTTGTTATCTAAATATGTGGAGTCCACATGTGTTGAAGGAAGCATGCTAGCCTAAAAGCACTTTCAACACACAAAAGTGACCATCTGAAAAGTGGGAAGCTACCCTATTAAGGTAGTTTCTCCAAGTCAATCAGAACCTTGACTTTTTTGGGTTCTGGATTATACAGAGAGGCCACACAAATACAGCGGCCCCTCCCTTTTCAGACCGGTACGTTCATTTCTTGAAAATGACAGCAGAAGGGCAGGGCTAACATGCTTCCCTCAGTGCAGTGTGAGCTCAGTGCATCTGGATAACAACTTTCCAGATAGTCCAGGGGTACTATTGAAAGCAGCTCCTATAGACATTCTGCCGATACCTAAGCCAAAACTTCAACACGTGCAGTTTCTCCCAAAATGCTGTACTCTTATTTTCTTACATCAGATCTGAAGCCCAATCTGTGTTTAATAGCTGAACGACAGGCAGAAACTCAATATGTATGATTTCCCCCCCATATATTTCAAAATGGAGTGATAAATAAAACTATTTCCCCCCTCTAGCCCACCATATCACAGGAAATGTATGACTATGAACTCACCTTACAAAATCAACTCGAATGCTAGTACTGGTTTTAATTCTCCATCTCCATTACTCAAGACTACACTATGATGCAGAAATCTTATCAAACAGCAGAATTCCCTTTAACAATCCCCTTTTCAGTCACTTCAGTGATTCACTGCAAAACAAGCACATGCAATCAATCATATCTGGACACTGAAGAAGAGAGTAGTGGGGGTTTATGTACTTATTTAAAATATTTTTACCCTGCCTTTCTCCTTAAAAAGGACCCAAGGCAGCTTGCATCATTAAAATACAATATTTAATAGCTAAAAACAGTAAGTATTCAAATATTGAAAAGAATCCTACAAATAGCACACTAAAAATGGTAAACAAAATCAACACCAAATTAGATTCAAAACAACAAGGGACAACACTCAATTAAAACCCCTCCCAGATAGCCAATTGCGAATTTTGTAATAACCACCTCAGCCAACGGGAAAGTGTTCTTATCTTGTTAATGAAATCTAAAATGTTGTACTGGTTTTCAGAACAGAATATTCCATGTGAGATCAAATAAACTGCAAAACAAACTAATTATCAGCTATTAATGTAGTAATATCAGTAAAAGTCCAATATGAGATTTAGGAGAAATTCTCCTTTCAGTATCCTCTGTGGATGACAACGAACAGTTCACCTATGAGAGAGACAAACCACTTACACAGGCATCATCCACACAACAGAGGTGGAATACTAACAAAGCTGTTATCAAAGCAGAAAACTCCTGTCAGACTCAGGAGCAGTTTCAAACAATTATATAATGCAGACTGTCAGTACACAGCAGAGATGTCCAATTCAGACAATACAGATCTCAGCATAGCTTACATATGTATGAGTTTCAGGGATCCTAATTTACTCCTTTGCCCTCCCCCTTCACCAAGGGGTGAAGGGGGAGGGCAAAGTATAGCACACTTGATCCAAATATAGCACACTTGATCCAAGAACAATAGATACTGGCTTTAAAAGAAGCCAGGATATAGAATCCACCTTTAAGCTCTGGCTTCATAATCAAGTTTGTTTGGAAGCCAGTACTACTAACCATACATCTGTAAGCTGTAGCCTGACTTAAGTTTTTTCAAACAAACTAGAATGAAGATTAACCACAACATACCAATAAAAACTGGGAGTGAATGCCTCTCAACTTCTCCTGTTGTTGTTGCATGGAGGATGAGAAATGAAAGGGGATCAGACAAGCCTGTGAGAGGCTAGATTCATTCCCACTATGATACTGTACAAAACTGTACAAAATATGGACCTGGAAAGCTACACTCGAACATTTGCTACCCCAGCAACTCACTGGACAACCTAATCTGCGCAAGGTTATAGAGCAAGTTCATTGAACATCAGAGACTTGCACAAGTTATTGCCTCTCAATCTTAGTTTGCAAATGTAGAAGTAACAGTAATATTGATCTACCTGTCAGCTGAAAGATAAACATTTACACACTATTTCACCCATTTATAGCTTGATCCACTGTATGTTTAAAGAAGGAAGGCCCACTGACTCAATGGAACTTTTTAAATTACTTTAAATATTGCAATATCACCCTATACCAGATTATGTTTATAGCACAAGACAAATACACAAGCACAGGAAAAAAGAAACAGACAAAACAAAACACCTGCATAATTAAAAATCAATTAAATATACGAAAGTACCCAGATAAAGTAAAATGGTGGTGGGTGGGTGGGTGGGTGGGTGGGTGTGTGTGTGTGTGTGTGTTTTTTTTTTCTTACTGCCTGGGTAGCAGCAGTATTGGCAACAAGTGAACCACTTTGCAGAGGACATTCCACAAGCCTGCCCTCATACAGATAGTCTTCATAACCTGGATGGAAGAATGAAGCAGAAAAAGGCCTTTGCAGAAGGTATTTGAGAATGGCAAGTTGATACGAGAACAGGTGTTTACTTACTCTCAAGGCTGCAATCTAAATAGTCTTATTTGAGCCACTTACTGATGGTGATCATTTCTGAGATATTTGCTGTAACATTACTTCCTTCACACTGGAAGAGAGACTGAACAACCATAACAGGTCAGAGAGAGAGGAGAATTATTTTTGTGAAAATGCCACAATCCAAGCCATTCTAACGCCAACAAAATGAGAAAAACTTCCTGCCACCTTTGCTCCACACCATTTATAAAATAGCTAAAAACTTGTGGTAAAACACTGGCATCTACATTTTTAAAGCTAGAAAACCTTCAGGATGTTTTCTGTAAAAAAAACCCAGAAAATAAGTGACTCTTCTGTTACATACGTGTTCCTTAACATGCAGAACAATATACATCTTTCTTAACATGGTAACATGAGAGCCGTAGTTGCTTACATTCGTCTTCTTTCAAATTATGAGCTGGCTTGACTGTTATGATCATCAGGAGAGGCCTTTCTCTCTGTCCCACCACTGTTACAGATGTGTCTGATGGGGAATGGGGACACAGAAGAGGGCCTTCTCTGTTGCTACTCCCAGACTCTGGAACTCCCACTCACAGGAGGCCAGGCTGGCCCCATCTTTGCTGTCCTTCTTACTTCCTATTTCCCAAAGGGATTAGATTGTTGCAGGAAAAGAACAAGTGACACCTTAAAGACTAACCTATTGCATATGCTGGTGAGTCTTTAAGGTGTCACCAGACTCTCTCTTTCTCTTGATTCTCAACTCTTTGACAAGATCAACAGCCAACGCAGATAATGTATATGGTAAATTATATTACAGCGGAGAAAGCTGGAAGAGGGGAGAACAAGGAATTAATTCTTCTTTGGAATGACTGTGAGTTACTGTGTTCAAAAGAAATATAAGGCTGTAACCTACAGGCCAGGCCACAGCTATCTCTATTGCAAATGGAATAATCTGAGAACTCAATAAAATTCTAGTTCTTTTCCCCTCCCACCCCCACCCGGCCGTGGTGGCATTATTCAAAAATCCTTATCCAACATTTTCCCTTTGTTTCTCTATTAGGAAAAGCACTATTGTCATTCTCTCCTAAATATAATAAGAGGTCACAGGACATCATTACTCCATTTCCTGATGTTGCTGTGAAACTGCTTCAAAACATTTCAAGGGGGAAAATATCCACTGTTCAGATACTCTGATTCTCCTCCAATCTAAATCTTTTCAATTTCCAGCGCAGATGTTACAGCAGAGAATGCTGTTCTCATCTTTACCCAGAAAGCTACCACCAACTTTGTTTCAAGCCAGGATGATAAATATTCCTCAGAGGATCCTAGCATTTGTGTTTCAAGGAGTGTTTTGGAGAATCTGAGCAGTCTCCAACATCAGCACACTACATTCCACTTACAAGGACAACTGTATCACAAACATGTCAAAACGTGGATTCTTAAGACACTGAAGTATTAGATTTCATTATCAATACAGATTTGGGACCTCAGAAACAGGAACAAGCAAAGGAGCTGCTTGACAACAGTAACAAATGGCAGTTAGCGAATCTCCATTCATTCGAGGCTATGTGCATTATCAGTAATTTGTAGTTCAGAGCTATATCAGAAGCACAGAAAACACTCCTAGTGCGCCTTTTCCATCCAGCCTTTCTCCACTCGACAGCAGAGTCTCACAACTATCTTTGCCAGAGGTGTGGATGGCTCTAGGGTAAGTACCGCCCTCAGGTAGGCATGTATAAACCTCTGCGTTCAAAGATGCCACAAGCACACAATCCCCCAAATCAGCCTTGATTATTAAACTAAGCCAGGGAAATTCTCACCCATAGCATTTTCTTATCCACCATCAGATCTAGAGACCTCAGCTAATAATATTTCAAACGTAAGTTGTTTTACCTAATTATTATAATAAGAAGAGCTAGATCAAAGGCCTAGATAGTCTAGCAGCCTGTTTCCCACAACAGCCAGTGAGATATTAATGGGAAGACCAGAAGCAGACATGAAGAAACTGCCCTCTTTCCCCATTCTCTTCCCAGAAACTCATATTTTGAGGCATGTTACCAGTGATTCTGGAGTTCGGAGCCCGGAGCCCTTGTGACTGGTAGCCTTTGACAAGGTTATCTTGCACGGTTTTGCCTAATCCCCCTTTAAAGTCATTCAGTCACCACCCCACCTTGGGGAGGCAAACCACTAGCATGAAGAAAGATCTCCTTTTCACAAATAATTGACAGTCATCTTACCAGGCACACTATTTAAGTGCAACGGGGTGGGGAGTAGGAAGAGGAACAGGCGCAGAAAAAAAAGAGCCCTGTCTAACCCCTAGCTCACGTACGTTCCAGCCCGTCCCAAAAGTTTATGGGGCACGTTTACGTGCCCTAAAAGTCGTTCCATCTTTGGAAAAGTCAGAAGTTGTGGGAAAGGCACTCTGCACACGCTCACGCAACTTTCATGACTTCATGTCCCACAGGAATGGGTCTTCATCTTCTCGAGTTTCATTGAAAGCTTAAATTTTAAACTGGGGCAGAAAGCCAGAGCAAAACCGGGAGCCTCCCTGCTCTCCAGCCCTAACGGGCAACAGCTTCTCCCCCATAGAAAAGCCCTGGCGAGGACTGGGGGCCGGCCCCAACTTCTCCGCCCTCAGCCCTCGGGACTCGTCTTCTCAGGCCTGAGCGTCTCCGGAGCGAGTGAGGCATCGGGGTCCAAAGCGGACTCCGCAACTCTGATCAGAGCCCCGCGGCGTTAGACCTCGCAGATGCCCCACCAGTCTGCCCGGGCAGAAGCAGCGAATCCGATCCCACCTAGGTACCCAACATAAGTCCAGCCCAGCCCTCGAGCAGTGCAAGCCCTCTCCCCCCCCCCCCACACACACACACTACTCACCGGCTTACATTGCTACTCCGCCGCCCCGATCCGGTTCGACTCTTGACTCCTTCTGCAGCTCGCTCGCAACTTTGCAAGTACAGTACAGACCAAACCCGCTCTCCGGAGTTAACACACTTGGGCAGGGCCCCATTGGATGGAGCCGCCGTCGCTCCGGGGTGAAGCTCCACCCCCCCACCGCGCTTATGTGGAGCTCCGCCTTCCATACTCCTTGGGGTACAATGTGGACTTTACGGAACCCTGTTCAGTTGAAAGGTTGGGTGTTTTCACGCTGTCAGTCTTACTGTCCTTAGTACACTGTTCCAGCTCGATCAAAGGGCGAGCTCTGTGATCATTCCACGTTGGAAAACTGCAAATCCAGGGTCTTGATCCTATAGAATACATGTTTCAATGAAATTTTCCAATTCTAACTTATACATGCAAATTTGGAAATATTTAGAAAGATTGAGTTAAACCCTATAAAGCAATGCAAACCCATTAACGTCTCATCCTTACCATTTCAAATAAAATAAATTATTTACTTAACATGTGTTGTGTCCTATATTACACCAAATCTGCTGTTCTTCAGGAACTGAACATTAATATTTTGCCTGATATGCTTGCACAGACTAATATGACAACCTCTTCTAAAACTGAAAATTAATTGGCAATGGTGTACATAAAAACGCAACCAAGGGGACGGGGGGCGGGGGCGGGACAGAGTGGCTACCCCATGAACCCCATTCCTCTGTTTCTCATTCACAAAATGAGTAGATTTGCACCAAAGTGGAACTTTTAAAAATGGAACACTAATTCAAGGGAAATCTTGGATTTTTCCTCTGCTTAGTTTCCTTATTCCTATCCAGGTTCAAAATGTAAACAACTCCTCTTCCATTTAGCTGTTCATGGCAATAAAGCCCAGCAGGAAAATGCTTCCATTGGCACCAATGGCCAATGAGGGGCCTAGATATTATTATCAGACAGTTACATGTTTTTCAGTATACTAATATGTGAGCATTTTTATAATAATGATCAAACTACAATGGAGTGAAGAGGGCCCTGCCCTCTTACCTTTATGGACCCCATTACTGATTTTACAAGGCCACTGCAGATCCTATTATTGGACTGTCCTGTTTCCGGCCACCAAAATAATACTAAGCACTGCAGAACAAGGATGGGAAAAGAGCGGACCCTCCAGTCTGTCTCAGCACGCTGGCAAAAGGAAAAGGAGGAGGGCAACTTAGAAAAGAGAGTGCCACCATTTTTTATCTTTTCCTCTTTTTTTCCATTCCTCTTCACCTTTTAATTTGGCCCTGCAGATGTTGTTGAACAGCAACCCGCAAGAGCCCTAGCCACCATAGCCAAGAGCGAGGAATATTGGGGCTTGCAATCTGACACAGCATGGAGAGTACTACATCATGCCCATTTCTGCAGCTAGGGATTTCCCTTGTCTCTCTTAAACTACGCATACTCTGTGTGCTACATTTGGCTTTCATGTGCTTGTGACTTTCAGCTAAAGGTGTGAATTGATTCTGCTGAGAAGCCTGGTTGGTATTTGAGGTATGTGGCAATATGAATGTTCTACCTGGCATACACTGTGATGGTCCTTTTACATATGCCAGTTCTTGGACATGCATTCATGCATACAACACAGGATATTTCCAGCCACAAACCAAGTACAGCATATGTCATACCACGGTTAAAATAAAACAGATATTTCCCAAAGCTGATATTTTTGGCTGAGTTTGCAGAGATTGCTCTAAAATATCACAACTTGCTGGAAGGGTTTCTGGAGGCTCCGGATCATACCACAATTTGTATTTTACAAAAATCAGTTAAGTGGTAGATAAATAAGGAAGGGGCTCAGGCAAATAGCATTCTAGGTTTTCCTTTTAAAAACAACTAGGCCTTTCAATCAGTATCACAATGTCTCAGGAAAAATAGCTATGAATCCTACAGATACTTAAAGCATCATCTCATTCAGAATGCACTGGAGCAATTATGGCATTTCCATATTTTCCATAATTATGGCATTTCAAAAGTGATAACAATAGGTGGACATTTTGCATGTGTTGCCAAAGCTACAATTGTTTAAGCAACACTGCCACTGACAGACACAGATTGCAGTCTTCTTCTCCACACCCATAGGTGACACGTTTTGCAAACTCATCCACTGCTCACTCATCCTCAGGTGATGCAGTGGCACCTACAGACACCAGCCAGTAGGGATCTAGTGCTTCAACCTTAGATGCCTGCTTACCTGTGAGAGAGGCAGGCTCTGTATGACTGATAAGTCTTTTATACGCTTTCATATGCTCAGACTAGAACTATTAGGTAAAGAGAGATACATTATTATTTCACTTTGTGCTAGAGTCAGCAAATGGGAAAAACAATTAGAAGCAAATGGCTGCAAACTGTTCTTAACACTTGGATGTTGTGGTACCAGGATGGCTGTTTAGAATAAGGATGTAAGATGTCACAACATAATGCAAAGCATGTGACTAGTTAGCAGAGTCTTATTTCTCTGAAGTAATGATGGCTCTGGCTTATCTCCAAGTTGTTTTGCAAAACAATGAGTCAGGAAAGCAGACCTGTAAAGGTGTAGGCAGCTTCAGCCCTGGGAAAGGGCTGTTCTCCTTCACAAACTAAATTTTGGGGCTGGGGAAAGTTGTTGCTTTGGTACATTAGAAACAATTTGCCATCTGTTTTTTTTTTTTTAGACAACAACCGAGTCATCAGACTTCTTGTATCAGATGAATTTTGGTTTTACCTGCAGAGAAACACAATAAGCCATTTGTCTCTGAGGTGTCCCTTCACTTTGGATCTCTTTGCTTGGTCCTTTCTAAAGAACAATTTAGAAATATAGAATGGTTTTATCTTGTCTTTTTAATTGGATCAGAAAGTACCGTGTCTATGAGTTGGAGTCCAATAAAGTGACTTAGCCAAGTTCTGGCATCCTAACCATCCAAACAATGTTTGACTCATGAGCAGGACTGGGATTTGACATGATGTTCCTCAACGCTGGTGACAATTTCCTTTTTCTGCCTTTTTCGTTCAGTTGATTCCATCTCAGGCTTGAAAAACTTGTTTAAAAATTTGAGAGTATGGACAGTTGTCAATTCTTTTGCCTGCCAGAACACATGTGAAAAATGTGGCTTACTAGTTGTGCCTTCAAGCACACTGTAAGTCCACAATGAATGTTATTTTGAACCTTCTGCCTTCAATCTCTTAACTACAGTGCGCTTCCCCCCTCTTTTCTTCCTTCTTCCTCCCCCTCCTCCCTTTTTTTTGGTTTGGGCTACACTTTGAGAGGGAAGATTTTCTTTATTTACATAGGAAGCTCATCGTGGCCAAGCTTTGAAAACAAAACTCTTGTGGCTGGAGGGTGGAATGCTTCTCTTTCCATGCGTCAAAATGTCTGCCTGGAATCTTCCTGCTTTGTTGCCTTCAGTTACTGAGAGCGTTTAGAATGTCTCCTTTTGGAACGAATGAATATAAAAATCAATGACATTAATAAGTTACTAATCACATTAGCAGCTTGCTACTGCCAATTTCTGGTTTCTGATTACATAACTGTGAGTTGCTTATTTATGGCTACAGTTACATTCAGCACCAGCAGAATCTAACCTTTTAAGCAGATAAGCTCTGTCTCCTGTGTAAGTAACGGCAACCACAGTCAGTAGGTGGCAATGTGTAACCATAAAATGCCAGAAAGAACACAGAAAAGGCCATGTGATCCCCAAGATTACAGAAATGTAAGAGTTTTTGAATTTGTATCTGTATTAGTCTGTGCAAACATTTTAACAAGAAAAGCAAAATAAAAGTAATAAAAAAAAAGACACTGTGGCACTTTAAAGACTAACTGCTATATTTTAATGTAAGCTTTCCTGGAACATTGTCCACTTCTTTAGACATATGAGTTAGAATACAGAGTCTTACGCAAGGCTCTAAAAGAAAGTGATGATTTGTTGCATTTCACACCTTGTAATGATTTATGACCTCTGCTTAGCATTCAATTCTTTTCAAGTCTGGTTCTATAAACATTCCAACAAGAAACACAAAACAAAAGAAAAAGAAAAAAAATGTTTGTAGTACTTTAAAGACTAACTGTGAGCAGTAACATGATTAAAGGAAACAACAGAGTACTCTTCACAGACCGTGCAGAAAAATTGTAGACAGGTTTTGGACTCTAGTATACAGTTTTTCAGCATTATCCCTGAAGGGATTGTACTCAGCCAGAGGAAGTGGGGTTCCTTCACGAAAGCTTGCAATTTGTATGATTTCTTAGAGAGAGAACAATAGTAAATCATATGTCCAGTGGAGTGGGGTCTACTCCATAAACACCCATGTTGTAGCAAATTAGAGTATTTCCAGACAGGCCGCTCATAGTGTTCCTGAGTTGTACCTTTTCTGTTGTAAGGTATGGGAGGGGGGCATTATTAGCAGCTGACTTTATGTACTACAAGAAACATGCAGTTTTTCCTGTATTTACATCTGAACAGATTCTATCCACACTAGGGAGCAGGACACAGCTTTGTGCCTCCCTTCCCCTCTTCCTTTCAGATGCACTTGTGGACATGGAGCTCATGTAGAGAAGATGGCTGCCATTTTTTAAAAGGCAAGAGAGAAAGAACACACAAAAGAAAATGTTTTAGTCTGAGGAAGGCTCCTATTTTCTCTGGAGTGTAAATAGTTGTGTTTCATGACAAAAGGGGCTGCTGAGCTGCAGTGCATTTTACTGTTTTTTGTTTTCTTTTAGGAAAAGGAAAGAAGGATAAATTCTGTGAAGAATATAGTTCCAGATTGTGCAATTTGAATCTAGGAGCTAGAAAAAGAAAATGGAGACCAGGACATGTGGACATTAATAAGCAAATGGGAGATAACATAGGATGCAATCATAATGGTCACTTCTGGGGTGGTTTTTTAGCCTCATTCACAGATTCCTCAGTGTAGCAACTTGAAGAAAAGGCAATTGCCCTTCATAACCTTCAAACCAACTCTATGTTCAGTACAATTCTACATTACTGTTATTAGTATTCCAGTAGTCAGATGTCATAGCTGATCAAATATAGTATTAGAAACGCCTGATATTGGCAATGACTAGTAATGCAGACCACCTCTCTTGAACAGGCCTGTAAGACTTGGATGTCCATTGAGTGTTGGAGTCTAAGCTTTGGAAGGTCACAAAAGCCTTTTAAAAACTATTTTCTGTGGAAGATCCACATAAATATTATCTGATCAACTCTAGCGTGATTGACGATCCTGAAATCACTTACATTTTTTACAAATATAAGCAGTGACCTAAATTCTTTTGAATTTTCATACTGGCATAACACAACTGGTGTCAATCTCATTGCTAGATTGGCACAGCTTCAGAAGTTAGCACAGGCATTTGTAAGGAGTGCAACTCCCAGAATTCCAGTGGCCATGTTAGCTGTGTATTCTGAGAACTGTTGTCCAAATGAAGGAACTTTTCTAAACTCTTGTTTTGACTCTAAAAGCTCAGAAATCTAGTTCAAAGAACATGGCAAGGCTTTTGACTCCTTTTCCTTCTGTCTTGTTTGTAAGGATTTCTCATGCATCTTTTCAAAGGATAGGACAAAGCATTCAGCTCCTTCCTGAATGTCTGCACTCTTGTCCAAAGGAGTATATTAAAAGCCCAAAGTCCTAGGAAAATACAGGTCCTCTAGGCATTAATATCCAGCCTTTAATAGCTTCTGAACTGTAGGCTTATTAGACTACAGCTTTGCTTTGTTGTGGATTTTGTGACATCCTTGTCCTCCAAGGACTATTAGTATAACGGCTTGAAGCTGTGCTTGATGGTACTGAATTTATCCCACATTCAGGAGTAGTTTTATATAGACTTGAACACTGTGGTACTTCTGCTGCTGGCCAGTTTAAGCCTTCCTAACATCAATGCTGTGAAATAGGATGAAGGACCTTTGGAATCCTTTCCAGATATACATCTTTGATAAATTAATGAAAGGTGCTAGGAGCTTTTTATTCAGAAGTTAGTAAAATTCCTGGTTGTAGAACTGAAAAGCACTAAGACTGTAGTATACACATGGCACTTTAAAAAAGTCACATATAGGGAATCTGAAACAAAAGCTTTCCACCCCTCTAAGTGTGTTTATCCTATTTGTCTCTCTTATGGGATTTTTGGCAGAGATCTAATGCAAGAAGTTGTTGTCCCATAAGCCGCTTATTCTGTGGTTTTCAACCCTTCTGCTATTAGATCAAGCTCATAGCACCACGTCTCATAGCGGTAGGCCATGCGAATCTGAGCCACATTGGTCTTGTGGATGTCATTTCCTTGTGGACCTTCCTCTTGGTAATTCTTGCCCAGGAAATGGAGTTTTTCCTATGGAAAAGAAGGTGGTGAATAGTTTTGCACATTCATCCTCTTCATGTCTCCTTTGAAGCAGCACTCTATTCTATACCCTGTTTTCTTCCTCCCCATTTTCTAATCCTCAGCCCTTCTCATACTCCCAGCCACTGACCTCCACAGCAGTCAGTCATTATCATTATCTGTTCATGTGTTTATACATCATTTTTCTTCCCACCAGGGTGCCCCAAATAACTTATATTCCATCTTTTCCCCCAAATGTGGGTTCACAACCTTTAAAAACAGGCTGAAACTAATTGTGAAAGCCCCCAAAGCTGACAAAATAATAGGTCCAACATTATGTTCTAAAACCAACATGGGTAGAAACTAGCTCGCCTTCTTTTGAAAGGGAGTTCAAAATTCAAGGTGCTGCTGAAGAAAAAGCCTTGTCTTTTTCTTCAGCAGTCTAATAAGCCTACCCACCAACCTAGTCTTAATGGAATCTGTTGAAGAGCCTAAATGTCTGCCAGACGCATAGGTGAGGTGGCAATCTTTTACATATCCTGATCCCAAGCTGTTTAGGACTTTGCAGTAAAGAGAATCACCTTGAACTGAGCTCAGGAATAATATGGAAAATGATGCAGTTAATTCAGCACATGCAGGCCATAGTCTGGCCACTGCATTTGCTTTCAAACACTTTTCAAGATATAGAGCTTGTTACAGTAGTACAGTACAGTTTCCAGGTGAACATCATACCTCATGAGACAGGCCACTTTGCAAGACGCTGTTTCGTGCAATTTCACACATGTCACAGGTGCTGAGCTTGAAGACCTGGGCAGCAATGGCATATTCTTCCATAAGGGGTTCCTGAGAAATGCAAAGATGATTACTGCAACATATTGCTCAAGCAGCAGCAGAAGCTACAATAGCCCTTAACACCATCTTATTTCCTATCTCTGAGATCAAACATTTGTCCTAGGAAAGGATCCATCACCCTACCTTGGTGTAATGGAACTGCATTGGGTCATCAGTAGACAGTGACACCATCAGTCCCTTCTGGTGGAAATCAAGAAGTGGGTTCTTGGCATACTCCAGGAAAAGACTGTTGTTGCTGAGTGGGGACATGGCAATGGGGATTTGGGTTAGATAGTAGAGATACTGCAGTACAGGAGTCTGCAAAGAAAGCAACATTAGACCTGAGTTAAATAAAGCTAGAATGTGTTTCCAGATTCTTTCTAAGTGAGAGTTGAATAATTGTATGTTTCTGCTCAGGGTAGATTCCATTAACTGCCTATGCCATTCATTGGCACCTTCTCCATACCACCTGCAAATACAAAGTCCTAACTTTTCCATGTATCATCCCACTCAAACATCCATGGTAGAATCTTAACACCAAGGAGATAGAAGCACCCCATGGAAGAGGCTGCATCAAGTTCTATAGCTCAAAGGCTCTCTGGTATCATTAGGGCCCACAGAATTGACTGGCTGAATCAATATTTTCCATATTCCATGGGTGGTGGGGTCAGTGCTTAATTCTGCTTTGATGAGGGTTACAGCAGAATCATTGACCTTCTCCACATGATTCCCCACCATGAACATGGGGAAAAAACCTGACATAGGCATCTAAAGAGCACACAGCATACCCATGGAGAACAAGGTGCTTTTTCCATGCATGCTGCAACTCACCTTCTTCAGGTTCAAGCCATGTGAGATGTTATCTGCAGTCATGAAGGCAGCCAGCAGGTGAGTGATAGCACCAGCTTCTCCACAGTGAGGACGGAAGAGGAAGGTGTTCATGCCACGCTCACTGAGGATGACAAAGCAGCTTTTATATAGCTTTTTTTTTTTAGGGAAGAAGCCCATCAGATGGTCATAGGAAGTTCCCCCCCTTGCAGGGACCCAACTGATATAGTGCTGACGTATACAGATGATGGAATATATTCACAGAAAATTAGCAAGTAGAAGAGGAGTGTTTACTACACTTCTGTACTTTGCTTTAATGAGACTATACAGCAATTTGTACTTTTTGTAGTTCAAATACCTTGGTGTTACAATATTCTGGTGTTCCAGGATTCTAAGGTTCCAGGACTCTGGTGCAAGAAATGTCTTATGCTACAGGTCTTTATTCTTCCAAGCTGTGCAACACTTTTGTCAAAACAATGATGTGTTCATCATAGTGGCAGCTTGCCTGATTCTAAGTAACAGACCCTTGGAGTTAAAAAGACTGTAGGGACAATAGAGTTTCCTTTTTTTTTTCTTGGTCCTCCACACCCATGGAGAAAGGATTGTTTATAGTTGGAAGGGAAAGGAAAACAACTGAAAGAACTATAAATATAGAAAGATAACACACACACACACACATATGAATTCAACTCATCATCACACACATCGCCACACATACCAGATATCAACAACAATAATGTAACACAGCCCAGCAGCAGGTTTCATTTCCAGAACCCAGAAACAACAATCAACATGGATTGTCCTTCATAGATTGAAATTAGTTTAGCTGGTTGAGCATTGACAATAATGTTCATGTGTGTCTATAATATATTTTACTTTCATAGATTTTTCATTTTGACAACTTTGTGATTTTAAGATTTGCATTCTCTGTATTGAAGTGCACCTTTTAAAGCTATAAACTCTTGCAACTTTAGAATGTAATTGAAACAGTATAATTGTTCTTTTGTACTCTTAAAAGGTATTTCACTGTATTTTGGATTCAATTCTGACAAGCATTTATCTGCAACTTACTTTAGTTTTCATACATGTTTAAGAATTTGTGCCTATAGTTTTTCATAGTTGTAAGGCTTTTCATGGTTGTAAGACTTTTGGATGATTGCAATATTTCGGGTTTTATTTTTGTGCATATGGAACATGGAAGCAATGTAGAAAGAAACCTTGTAGAATTGGATGTTGCCTGGAATCACTGCAACAGTTAAAAGACTGATACTCAGATGAATTTGATATGATTGGAAAATATTGTTTGGTTTCATTCTGGAATTAACCCTTAACTGGAATAAATGTGATGAACATAGATATCAGAATCCATGACCCAACATACCCTCCTGTCAATAAAATGCCACTGGCCAGAATCCAGTTGGCAGAACTTTTATCCCTACTTTAAACATTCCCATTCTCCTCTCTGGTTGAAAGGCTCCCTAGGGATCCCATTTGCCAAGGGGAAGCCTTTGGAAGCCTTGGGATGTATATATTAATTAATATTGGTTGTTTAAAAATTCAAAAAAGAAAAGAAAATATGAACTTTAATTTTAGGAAATTAGAAAATCACCGTCATTGTTTCTGATCCGAGTGGTAGGACCAACAGTGGCAGTTTTTGGAAATTGAAAGTTCCTCCCGCACACACCATTCAGAGACTCCCAAAGGCATCCATAGGGCAAAAGGGATCCCTAAGGAACCTCAGAACCTGATCAGGGTTAAATAAGAAGTTTTACATGACCCCGAAGGAGGCCTGGAGGGAAAGAACAAGAAACTGGGCCTTCTCGGTGGTTGCCCCCTGCCTATGGAACAACCTGCCTATTGAGATCCGCCTGGCACCCTCGCTGGATGGGTTCAAAAGAGCACTGAAGACCTGGCTCTTCCACCAGGCTTTCTGCAGTCATGAAGGGCACTAGGATCTCGCTCTCCCTTTTTACCATTCTTTTTGCCATCCCCTCCATCACCCTTTTTACCACCTTTATTGCCATCTGTTTTAATTTCCCCATTTGTTATGTATTAATTTATTTTTATCATGTTTTTAATATTATGCCTTATATTGTTAGCCACCCAGAGTGGCCTGGTTGCCAGATGGTGCGGGATATAAATTCAAATAAATAATAAATAAATAAATACATTTGGATAAAAGTCCACAATTGATGATGTCATCAGCTTGTATAAGTGTAAACTTGAACAGAATTATTTCAGCCATTGAATGATAAAACACTTGGCTAGAAGTGGTCGCACTGTTGGATGACCTGTTGAGGGAGGCCGACAGGGGCAATATGTCCTTGTTGGTCCTCCTCGATATCTCAGCTGCCTTTGATACCGTCGACCACGGTATCCTCCTGGGGAGGCTCTCTGAGTTGGGAATCGGTGGCCTGGCGCTTGCCTGGCTCCGTTCCTTCTTGGAGGACCGTCCCCAGAGAGTACAGATTGGGGAGAATGCTTCGGCCCCATGGAGTCTCAGTTGTGGGGTTCCGCAGGGGTCGATCATCTCCCCAATGCTGTTTAATATCTATATGAGGCCGCTGGGTGGGGTCATCAGGGGGTGTGGTGCTTCGTGCCATCAGTATGCTGATGACACGCAGCTCTACATCTCCTTTTCATCTACTTCAGTGGATGCCGTTCTGTCCCTTCAGCGCTGCCTGGAGGCTGTACTGCAATGGATGCAGTTGAATGGGTTGAGGCTGAACCCGGACAAGATGGAGGTCTTGAGGGTGGGAGGTCCCTCCATCGGCGGTTTGGGCGACTCCCTTTCTTTTGGGGGGACGACCCTTACCGCAAAGAGTGAGGTTCGCAGCTTGGGGATACATCTGGACCCGGCGCTTACCATGGAAACCCAGGTGGCGTCCGTGGCCCGTTCCGCCTATTTCCATCTATGGCGGATTGCCCAGCTGCGACCATATCTTGATGGGGAGGCCCTCACTACTCTTGTCCATGCGCTCGTAATCTCGAGATTAGACCATTGTAATGCGCTCTACGTGGGGCTGCCTTTGAGATTGATGCGGAAACTTCAAATGGTGCAGAATGCGGCAGCCAGGCTTCTTAGTGGGGTGAGGAAATTTCAGCATATCTCTCCCACCCTGGCTGCCTTGCATTGGCTGCCCATTCGTTTCCGCATTGACTTCAAAGTGTTAATGATGACGTATAAAGCCCTAAACGGTTTGGGACCTCGATACTTGGCAGATCGTCTTCTCCCACCTAGATCTACCCGAATCACCCGGAATAGCCAGCAGGGACGGCTGAGGGGCCTAACGCCGAGAGAGGCCCGGAAAGAAAGAACAAGAAACCGGGCCTTCTCGGCAGTGGCCCCTCGGCTATGGAACAACCTCCCAATTGAAATTCGTCTGGCACCCTCGCTGGGCGTTTTTAAAACTCATTTGAAAACTTGGTTTTTCAGGCAGGCCTTCCCTCCAGTCAATAACTGATCTTTACTCTTATCATCTTGGCACTGATTTAATTTAATATAAATGTTAAAATTATGATGTTTTAAAATTGTTTACTTTTATGTCTTATGATGTTTTTATTATGCATGTAAGCCGCCCCGAGTAGACTTTG
Organism: Intellagama lesueurii; assembly: GCA_037013535.1. Lineage (NCBI taxonomy): Eukaryota > Metazoa > Chordata > Lepidosauria > Squamata > Agamidae > Intellagama > Intellagama lesueurii. Next base: position 203,471,459 of record JBAJHW010000004.1, read on the forward strand.
TCTAGGGGGGTGGGGTAAAAATCTAATAATAAATAAATAATAAATAAAATAAATAAATAGAAGTATCCCCTTGTCCTGCTTTCCCTTCCGTTTAAAAAAGATATTGACACAAGAGCAACAAGAAATATACAAGGGCTTCAACACTAAATTTACACAGAGAAACGTCAGATGTAAATGTTACATCACGAGTAGTCAAGCTGGTGCCCTCTGGATATTTGCCCTTCCTAGTTTGGATTTGTGGAAGTTGTCAAAACATATAGAGGACACCAGGTTGCCCACTGCTGTGTTATGTGTGTGATTAATCTCAGTGACCACTTTAAAAAAACAACTATTTCAGGAGATGGAACATCAAAATGGAAAGATAAGAGGAAGGGTGTAGGATATCTCAGAAGGGTGGTCACAACACTCCTTGTGCTGCTGTTTCTCCACTCCATACGACCCTCTCCAAGTTGCTTTTCTCCACACAGAGTTCCAAATGCATGGGAAGACACACTTAGAATTCCATAGGTGGCTTGAAAAGAAACTTGGGGAGCAAGTTGGATCAGAAAACCAAGGGAGGGATTAAACATCCATTCCTCCCACAGATTCTACAACAGCAGTCTTGACCTTGCATGAATTCCTTTCTTCTGTGATTTTTCTATGTTATAAATCCAGGAAAGCCTTGGGCTGGAATTCAGAAAGACAAAGGACTGAAGCAAACAAGTTACTGAAATACAATATGTTTTTACCAGATTATCTAACTAGAACCAGAAAAAGCTCATAGTGTGGTTTCTGCCAAAGACTGCTGCAGGACACCTGAGCATCAGAGCCTTTCATCCCAAAGCAACCTTCCTACCCAGATAGTTACTCACCGTCTAAGATTATTTAGCACCATGATGTTGGCATACATATAGTACACATAATATGTGTAAGATGGATTTTTCTCATGGTTCCACTCGTTTGGCTTGGGGCTCTTGGTGGAGAACATGTGCCCACTGTGCTTAGATTCATCATCCACACTGTCAAAGCCAGTAATCTGCAAATCATACAGTTCATTCTGAGAAAGGGTTTGACCCCAAACACAAGCTCAGAGTTTATTCCCCATCATCACCAATCAACAATATGAAGGATCTCTTACTCCCATCACCCAAGAGTTTGCATCACATCCCATGGCTGTTGGACAAGGTAATGACTTTTGATGAAGGTCCAGCTTTGTGGGGGCTGGCATTAATTCATAGCCTTTTATGTAGCAAGTGTGGCCACAAGGTAGATTGGGATACAGTATACTGATATATATCTGGGAGATCTGCAGTAGATCAGCATTTGCTGTTTTTTTAACAGCTGTAGCAACAACCTAGCTTTTTCCTCACCTACATAAGACAACAAAAATTAAGAAAGCTTGGTGGGGGGAGTAATGAGTGGGTGTCGATGTGGAAGAAAAAGAAACCTGTGAGTTCAATTCAGTGTTGGTGCTAGGAATAATTCTCAGAGGTGGGAAAAGTAATTTTAGAAACAACTCCCAGAAACCCAAGTCAGCATAACAAGTAGTACTCACGTGGCGTAGAAAAACACTGAGCTCCTTATTGTCCTGTGGATTGATTGTGGCCTGAAATATAGGCATAAAGATGTTCTCCAGCATTTTCCCAAAGTGTGGCAGAAAGTTCTTCTTCCGGAAAACATCACTGGAGAGGAGGCAGGAAAGAGAGCTCAGCTCAATTTTCACATCACTGATGTGGAATATTTGGGAGAAAACAAAACTATAACTGGGAACATGGCCAAGACGAAGCACAGGGTGAACCCAATGTACTGTATGGGCAAGATGGATGTTTATCCCACTCAATATATGGACAAACTGGATTTTTACCTCGTCCTGTTTGCTCCCTATTTACTTTACATTGTAGAAATCAAAGGAAGCCATTAGGAATCAAGCCAATATCATGGCCCCATCTTAGAGGCAGAGAAGACGGAGCTGTCTGAGTCCAAATGTGCTGCCTTACTAGCTGAGGAAATTAACTGAATCTCTGGAAATGAGCTTGAGTGGACATTCCCCCTTTAGGACTCAAGTGCTATGTCTTTCACTGTGCCTGATGGCTGTCATTGTCAGTGCACCTGGAGGAAGAAAAGTGCTTATGTTTAGGTCAAGAAATTGGCCATCAGCTCTATTCTGAGGCGGCAGGGTGAAGCTTAGAAGGGGAAAACTAGATGAAGGAACCCATCAGCTGCAGTCCATTTCCTCAGGTGTTGTTGCAAAATGTTGCTTAGCTGAAGCTGTCTGTAATTCTGCTAAATGGACTGTCTTGTCTCCATGTATCAGGAAATGCTGTTGTAGATTGGTCAACATAGTCTCTCATATGTATATAAACTTGTTCTTTCATCTGCATAATCTTGCCGTGTGGGAATTCTGTAGTCTTAGAGCTCCATCTTGTGGCTGTAGGGTGATACAGCAGCCATATTTCTCATATAATTCTCTACGCATGTGCTAGAATGTCTGGAATGTAATGTGAAGATAACGACACGACGGACAATTGGTACTGAGTTGTTTTTATGCAAATATGCTTACTTAATAAATAGAGGTGCCTTTGGGGAAGAAAGGAGACATTTTCCTGCTGATTAACCGGTACCGAACTGTGTGAAAGAACAAGCTGTCTGCAGTGTATTTATTTCAGAGATCTCTCCCCTACCAGTATTGGGCTGGATCCCAATATCTGGTGCCCCGTGTGAGGCAAAGCAACTCAAGCAACTCAGGAACGCGAGGCTCCTCTTCACGGCATTGGATCTAGGAACGGCAGAGCGACTGCGTTTCGAATCTATTCACCTCGCCCGGCAAGGGTTACAGCGCGCATACATCCTCTTGGATCCCGGTGAGTAGAGTGGTCCAACACAAGACACAATGGGCTCCTCATTGTCCGCCTCGCAACAACAGTATGTTGATGACTTATTTCACCTCCTTACTAAAAATGGCAACTCCACGACAAAAAAGGAGGTAGAAGACCTTGTTTTGGCCATTGATGACTTCTGTCCGTGGGTCCCGGAGAGTGGCACACTTGATTTGGAAAAATGGACAAAAATCGGAATGAATTTTCAGTGCCATCCAAAAATAAACTCCCGGGTTCTCTTTACTTGGTGCAAGGTCCGTGCTTGCCTGAAAGGACTGACTCCAAACAATATTTTATTCAATCAACTTGAGAGCGGGGGCACTACTAATAATTATCCGCCGCTCCCTCAAATTTTGCTACCTGCCACCACTTCTTGTTTGCCTACTGCCCCTCCAGCGCCACCGCTGCAATACGATGCCTACCACCGGCGCAAGCCACCAGACAAAGCAATGGACAATGACGACTCTGTTTTCCCTGATGAACACACTTCGACCCCTGTGTCTGCCCAATCTACACCCATTGCAGCCTCATTGACAGCCGCCCTATTAGACTCAGGGGCGTCTGCTCATCCCATGGTGTCAGCTTATCCCATAATACGTGGAACTCCAGGCGTGCCTGCCGTCCCTGCGGCTGGAGGAAATCCTGGGGTCCCCGGCATTCCAGCTGTGCCAGATCGATATGAGCCATTGCCAATGAAATTGATACGGGACTTATTGGAAAGTGTGAAATCCAATGGGCCTCATGCTCCTTACACAAAGGCTTTGTTGGAAAATTTGTCAGAGCAAAGGCTTACTCCAAATGATTGGAAGCTTGTTGTCCGTTCTCTGCTTCCCCCATCACAAAGCCTCCTGATGTTAGATGAAATGAGGCACTTGGCATTAGAGCAGGCAGAAAAGAATGCAAACGCCAACCCTGTCATCCTTGTTACTAGAGATCAGCTCATTGGAGACGGGTTGTTCTCCACTAATGCACAGCAACTTGCCCTAACAAATGTGGCTCTGGAGCAAACAGCTAAAATTGCCTTAAAGGCGTGGAGAAAAATTCCTGGACCTGGCACTGAGATTACTCCAGGCTTCGCGGCCATACGCCAAGGAGCGAAGGAGTCTTACTCTGACTTTGTCAGTCGCCTTATTACTGCCCTTGAACGACAGATTGACAACCATAAGGCGCGTGGCATGCTAACTAAGCAGCTGGCTTTTGAGAACAGTAATGAAGACTGCCGAGCTGCGCTCACGCCCATATACAGTAAGCCGGAAAACTACAATTCAGGATATGTTGCGCGTTTGCCAAAACGTGGGATCCATTTCTCACAAAGCAGCAATGCTTGCGGCGGCGCAATACTCCATGAACCCGGCTAGATGTTCCACCATACCTGTACCTTGGGCATAAACTGTCAGAGACTGCTTCCATACCAAAATTACCACAAATAAAAATCCCATCTTCTTTTACCTTGGTGGAACTTCAGAGTTTGCTGGGGAATATTAATTGGAGTCGACCTTTCTTAGCCCTCTCTACAAAGGATTTGTCTCCACTCTTCGATGCCTTGGCTGGTCATGCTTCTCCAGCGGACATTATTCCTGTAACCCCGGAAATGAAGAATGCTCTACATCTTGTCTCCCACCGATTGAAGATTCAAGCCGTGGATCGCCTACCACCTAATACCTACAGTCTTTCTTGTGTTATTTTTTCAACATCACAATTGCCTACTGCTATCCTGTATGCTCCAGCTCAAAAAGATCGCCTTGCCATCATAGAATGGTTACATTTACCCCATACACCATCACGGAGATTATATCCTATAGTGGAAGCAGTGGCTGATCTATTTTGCAAAGCAAGACAAAGATGCTGCCAATTGACTGGTAGGGACATTGACTCTGTTTATTTTCCTTTTCCACAGGGGGACGTGGAGAAGCTGTTGCAAACTTCTGTGTCCTTTCAAGTAGCTTTTGCTGACTTTTTTGGAACAGTGCTTCCTAACCAGCCTAAGGACCAGCGTTTAACATTTCTATCTCTTGTTCCCTATACACTAATTACTTGTTTTGTAGGTCAACCATTGCCAAAAGCACGTACTGTGTTCACCGATGGTTCATCGTCTCGAGGAGTTGTCACATGGCAGGATGATGATGGAAAGTGGATTCCTCAGTTCACCTCTACACATACTTCAGCCCAGCGATCAGAACTCGCAGCAGTGATCTTGGCTTTTGAACTTTTTGCATGTGCAGAGTTTAACCTTGTTGTGGACACACAATATGTGTATAAACTGTTGCTTCATTTGCCATTTTCTTATCTGTCTCCATCAATAGATAAGGAACTGTATTGCATGTTTTCTCAGCTACAAGGTATTATACAGAATCGGACTCTTTCATGTTTTGTCTTTCACATTAGATCTCATTCAGGTCTCCCGGGATTCCTTGTCCAAGGTAATGAAGTTGCAGACTCTTTTCTTCGACAGCCTGCAAATATTCTTATGGTTCTTTTTTGACACTTATGCTACTAATTATCATCCCGGTTATTTCTCTAGTGCCTGTGTTGGTATTGGCTTTTTAACTTTTCCTGTGCAAATCATTCACCCTTCAAGCACTATGATCAACAACGTTTCTCCTTCTACCACTCCTGCAATTTCTTCTACATTTTCTGCTATCTCTGATGTTCCTGTCTCATTAGGTGCCTCACGGAAGAAGCGATCTCCCACTTACAAAGGTGATGGGCCTTTAGGCTCACAGTGTAGCGATGAAGTTATAGTGGGCACTGCAATATCATCCTCCAATGCAGGCCGCATTGGAGGGGGTCTTGTCACTGGACTTTTGACTCTTGGATCCTATCCAGGGATTATTGCTCAAGAGAATAGACATAGTATAATAGGTTTGACATGTCGCTTGGAAAAAACTGTTAACGCTACTACACAACTTATACATGATTTGCAATTAGAGATAGAGGAGCTGCATCAAATACAGCTGCAACATCGCCTAGCTCTTGATTATTTGCTTGCTAGGTCTGGTACAGGTTTTTGCACAATTATTGGGTCCCAGTGTGCTGTTCGCTTTCATGATATGAATCGTTCTATTGAACATGCTTTGGCAGATTTACATGATACTATTAAGAATAACATTAATATTTCTCCTTGGGATAATTTTTGGAACTCTTTATGGTCCTGGATCCCCGGTTTCGGATGGTTGCGTACTTTTCTCATGTATCTCATTATTATTGCTGCGTTATTGATTGTCGCTTGTTGTTTCATTCAATGCATTCCCTCACTAATGAACGTTTTTGCAAATTGCTGTTCTAAATCTGTTAAGACTGCATCATTATCTGCTAAACAATTGTATCAAATCAAATATCATGTATTGCATTCTTATGACGATGAATATGACGCTTTTGTTCAACCACCATATAATTAGCAGCTGCTTTCTCCTCCTAATGATGCTGATGAATACGATCCCTTCCTTCAACCTGCAGCTTTCAATAAAATCAAAACGGAGGGGATGTGGGAATTCTGTAGTCTTAGAGCTCCATCTTGTGGCTGTAGGGTGATACAGCAGCCATATTTCTCATATAATTCTCTACGCATGTGCTAGAATGTCTGGAATGTAATGTGAAGATAACGACACGACGGACAATTGGTACTGAGTTGTTTTTATGCAAATATGCTTACTTAATAAATAGAGGTGCCTTTGGGGAAGAAAGGAGACATTTTCCTGCTGATTAACCGGTACCGAACTGTGTGAAAGAACAAGCTGTCTGCAGTGTATTTATTTCAGAGATCTCTCCCCTACCAGTATTGGGCTGGATCCCAATATTGCCGTTTCTTTATTATAACATAGTGCAAGGAAGTGACACTGAGCAATTAGCTTATATTCATGTGATACATAGAATTCATTCTACACATCACATGTATAAAATGTATCACATGTATATAATTAATTCATGTGTACCTTTAAATTCTTTATAAGCTGCTTTGTGAATTTGTTTGAACCTGTCTCTGAATTTCAATTGTAAGCCAAAACTACTGAAATTTAGCAAGTGTTGACATACTATACTACCATATAGATATGGTCTATGGATCACTGAGGGCATGGTTTGGCTTGAAAAAACAACCCTATGCCCACTTGTGATTATATTTAGATCAAGCCATCCTTCCTCTTTAAGAGGTGTTGCATACCTTTCTGGCCCAGCAGTAAGGTATGCATTTTTTTTTTGTTTTAATTTTTATTCTCTTCCAGTCTGGACAGGCCCATAGTAATATTTCCATTCACTATGTAATAAATGCCATGTCATGACTACCCATCCACGCACCCCGTTGTACTTACTAGATTCTGGGCACCTGGATCATCCACTTCATATGGGGTAAATAAACACGGTGGTGGTTGAACCAGTTGGCTAATTTGGGCCATTCTTCTGGTGAACGGCCATAGATAGAGAGTCGTGGCTCTGCATACTGGTATTTGGCATCCTCCAGGTCAGAGCCAACCTCCTGGAAGAAATCAGAGGGGAAAGAAACAATCTGTGTATGATGCTCTGCTTTCAGAAGCTGGCCTCATCCTCAAATTACCAGCCACACAGACACAAATGCTTGCATACCATATTATCTAACCTTGATGATGGTAGCAAAGTAGTCACCATTGATGGCATTTTCAGTCTTGAGGTAGAGATCACGCAGCTCACTGGCCCCTACTGGGTTATACTTGGCATTGAATTTGTCAAAGCGCTGAAAAGTCTGGCGACCCTGTGGCATGGAGTAGTTGTCGTTAACCAACACACACAGCAAAGAACACTTGTTGAACACAGAAACTGATAGAGACATTAGTCAGGTCTCTCACAGTGGGATGGAAAAGGGGGACTTACTGCGTGTACATCAAGCGAGTCCACGGTCAGGTCATATGGGTCAAGGTTGAGCTCCTTAAACAATTGCTTGAGTGTCAATGACTTGTCCTTGGATTTGTACACCACTCTTTCAGCATCAATACGATAGGACCTCTTAATGAATCGTAGCAAGTGCTTCTGATTCATACATGCTGCAGCATGGATATGTGTGTCTATCTGTAAGAGAAGACAATAATCAGCCCAGATTGTGATAAATATTTCAGACAACTCTATTCCTGAAAACACATTGGAGCAGTTCTACTGGGAAGGCACAGAGGAATTATACTTTGATTTCTGTCCTAGAAAACACAGTTGTGTTACTCAGAGAACCATGAGCCACTCATACTTCAGTACTTAGCATGACGTAATCTACTTTTTATTTAGAAGAAAAGAAGAATTAGGAATTTTGTAAACAATCAAGAGAATGAAGCAGGTTATATATTCTACATGGCTGCACAATGCATTTCCTTTAGAATTGTTATGACCAGTTTCTACTCTTCCTGCTTTTAGGAAGGGTGCAAAATGTATCTTTTAAAATGGGAATATAACGTTTAATCAACTGTGTTCTTTTTAACTATACACTTAATTGATTTTAATAGCTTTTATGGTAGACTGTTTTTTATTTGATTTTAATTATTGTACAGCTAAATTTATTTTACTTGTTTTATTGCTTTATGGAATTTGTAAGCCACCTTGAGCAATACTTTGTAGTGGAAAGGTGGGAAATAAATAAATTTATTTATTTTAAAAAGCATCAATGGAACTATGTGATCAGGATTAGAGATTTCAAGTAGGAGGATTCGCTACCTGACTGTGTGGGTGCTACCTGGTTCGGTACATTAACAGTCTGATTCATTCAATCTAAAATGGTTGTATCTGATCTATTTTCTAAAACCCGTATCAAATAATAGATTGGTACAGAGTTGAAGGGCTGTGAATCTTCAAGATGTTGATGAACCATTGCTCTTTTTATTCCTCAGCATTGTCCAAGCTAACAGAGATTGGAATCCAACAATATTCAAAGGCCACACATTCTCCAGTCTTGCCCTGAAAAGTGGAAAATAACTGAAGGTGTTTTGGTGGATAGGTAACAATCTGTATAAATTGTTGTGTTTAGGTAATTGCATAACAGTATTGACCACATGGTAAAAGTCAATAACATTATAAAGAGCCACTTAAAGTATTAGATTTAGTCTCAGGTTCTTGAGAGATACACTAAGCATCAATTATTGTGCAGCATAAAAAATATTCCTGTGAATGTAGCTCTGATACTTTTAACAATGCTTATAGTTGGAGAAGCCTCTGTCCTGATTCATCGAATTTGTTCTTCCTTCTTTAAGTGATATGTAGTCTATTCTCCTTTCCTGACATTCACTGAAACTGGAGATAAGCCACCCTGAGATCTTTCTATCATGGGATGATAGTTTAAGAAAAATAAACAAACTTACCCACATGACAGGATATGACTATGCCTTCTACCCTAATGTCTCTCTCACCTTCCGACAATTGTAGAAGTCTCGATGGGGGTTCTTCTTCAGCTCTTTCATTTCTTCCATTTCATTTAGCATCTCATGAACACTGAACTTGGAGGAGAGGAATTTAAGGCGTCGGTGCGAATAGGTTTTACTGCAACAGTCAAAGGAAAGAACTTTTCACTGAATAAAAAATAAAGCACAAGTTCACAAACACCAAAAACACTTGCAACCAACATCTGCCAGGTGGAATTATGCTTGCTAGTGTCACATGGCAGCAGAAGAAAGGTCATATTCCAGGGTGACTGGAGCCAGCAGAATTCACAGCAACCACGTTTTACAAGTTGTCGTGGAACAACTCAGCCTTCAATCTGTTTTTCTGCAGGGTGGATATTGCCATGAGACTGAGTGTAACTGCCAATTTAGGTAGCAGACTCTGGGTATCAATAAAGGGACCACAATGGTAATAATCTTAGAACAGCAGAGATGGAATGGACCATATGGACCATCCTTCCTCACTGTGCCCCTGTCAAGAAGGCACAGTGAGGAATCAAACTCCCAACCTCTGACTCTGCGGCCTGATATCTAAAACACTTAGCTATCCAGCAATTCTTGTGTCTGTTTTTTAATTTAAAATTATTTAAATCACAGGTTAGATGCCCAGTTGGCTGGGTTTCTGTGTAGATGGACTATATCACAAGTAAGGCACTCTAGGATACTTACACAGGCCCCTGAGCTACAAGGGCCAGCAGGAAGTTCATGTCATCAATGAAGACCTCCAGGGCAGGGTAAGGCAGGTCCTTGGGCTCACCTCTGGCAGCTGCTGCTTTGTCAGCATAGATGTATACCACACCGTCTTTCATTTCTGTATGGTAGCCCAGATTCTCAGGGAGATTGTCAGATTGGAAAGGATCTTCACCTTTCTTCACAGGTTGAGTGAAGACTAAAATGAAGAAAATGAGCACTTAAGTGGTGAGCTAAGGAAGGAAAAGATGCATAGTCTCTAAAAGATGATTTTGTTGCACCTTGACAGTTCATGAGCCTGAAATTCTACACTTCTCAGAAATGGCTAGAAAACCACATGACTTTAGGAAGGAGACTGGCTGAAATCTCCAGAGTGAACATGACCACCTCCATGATTACCACTGCTCCCACATATGGTTGCTTTAACAAAAGTACTTGTGCTTAGATTTTTGTTTTTGAGCTTGATAACTTTGCCTACTGACTGTATATCTTTGTATCTGAACATATCTTAACTGGATGCTGCTATTTGTAATACATTCTATTCTTAGTATCCACTAAGTATGTCCTATTTACACACATATATCTTTTTTGTTGTTGTGTGAAGTGAATTGCTTCGTAATAAAATATCTCCTAGAAATTTGGAAGTTCTGCCTCATTCTCAGATATCATGATTCTCCCTTATGTAACCCAATTACATTATAGTAATACAGAAGGTAATACAGACACTGGATGAAATCCTGCTGCTTAGTGTAGCATGTTTTGATGGAATAGGTCCATTGAAGCAGTGAGGATTTGGTGAGTCAACTCCTCCATACAGTCTCTTGATTCAAATAGCCTATCCAGTTGCAACTTACTATGGCAAAGCTAGTTGCAACTAAAGTAGATCTATTTGAATCAATGGAAGTGATAGAGAAGTTGACTCACCAAATCCCCAATGATGTTAAGCAATAGGATTTTAGCCTCTGTGTTTGATACAAGAATTGGTATCTGCTCAGATAAAAGTGTGAGTACAGATTGAGTGTGGAGTCAAACCTATACAACACTATCTGGAAGGCTCCTCTGCTCGGTCTAGCTCCAAAAGGCCCTGGCAGAAAGGCCTTCTCACTGCCTCACACTTGAAAGTGATGGAAGTCATCGTCACTCATTTTCTGCACAGATATGTTTTTATTAGGCTAAACTAGTGATCACACCCACAGAATTTCCTTAGTTCCCCAAACACCTGGTAGTTTGTTTTGAGAGACTCCACAGAAAGGACAAGTTAGGCTTCCAGAGCCATTCTTCATGGGCTGCTACCATTCAGTTCAGCCTTCACAGAAAGTCTATATAGTTACCTGGCCACAGTTCGTCATTGGGCTTCCACATCTCATTCTCAATGGTACGTAGGAACTGGGAAGGGGTCTTAGGGAAACGCTGGAAGGACTTCTGCATATACTTCTCTCTGATACATAGAGCACGGTACAGTCCTCTGCAGACCAGTTCAAAGTCCTCCACTGTCACCTGTCGAAGCATTTGTTAAAATCACTAACTTTCTAGCAATGGTAAGGAAGGTGTAAAAATGTATGTGGCAAAAACTCCCAAGGGGTAACATGAAATCTTTATGCAATGTGCTATTATAGCTTGTCTGGTTTAGGGTGGGGTGGGGTTGAGTATTGATAGAAACGAGGATGGAGTAGGGACAGCATCAGCAAATATCAGAGAACCTGTTCTCTGGTAGGGTCTAATGCATTGACAGCCTGTTTGACCTCAACCAGGAGTACTGAGTTCTGGTAGATGCAATTCTGCAGACATCTGTCATTCCCCACCAACACCCAAAGCATTGAGACTACATCTTGGAAACTGCTGGGAAAACAAAATGGGTGAATGCTTCTCAAGTCACTCTGGAATCATGCAGCTGATTGCTGTAGTCACAAAATGTGATAGAATTTGGGATTTGACTTTCAGGTCCTAGATTTGGTGATAGGGCTGGCAATTAAGAGCAAAATTATCATTTGATGAATGAAGTTGTCATTTCACATACACATTGGTGAATGAAATAAAACGGTCAGAATGACTCCTGGCAGAGTTGCAGGAATTTTACAGCTGCAACTTCAGAAGGAGGTAAGGTGCCAACCATTCTGCAATTCTACCCAGTAAGGACCTGCTTCTAAACTTTGTGGGAGGCAACCTTATCCAGGTGGCATGGGGGACTTTCCTAAAGGAATATTAAAATCTGCAGCCATTCCTGGAATGGAGTCTTGGGGAAGCAAGACTGCTCAAATGGAGATGATGGCAGAGCAGCATATTTCCCCAGCAGTCATCTCTTTCTCCCAATGATTGCATTGCCTGAGGCTGCTAGTGAAAGGTGATCAGGGGCCACGACAGGAGACCCAAATGCTGAAGCTATTTTGAGCACCAAAACAGTCCCACTTCAATTTCACCAATATGTCTTCACCCAGCAAAAACATCTCCCAGCTTTGATTTATTTCTTTTGGAGTTTATGTTAGGTTACCTAAAATATAGCCACAGTAAGCTATTAACCAGTACAGCCAGGGTGAGTCATAAGAAACCATTTGGACCTCTTCTCTCTAGTCTGTAGCTCAAAATGTTGCACAAAGGTTGGAATCATCATCATACTCTTAGAACTGCAGAACTAGAGGGGATTCTATGGATCACCGAGTCCAGCCCTTGTCGAATGTAGTCATAGTTTGCCAAGGCTTATTCCACATTCAGGCTTTCAGTCCAGGACCTATGTTTTCAGATCCTATTTGTTTTACATAATCCACACATCACAGATTCTCAATGTTTGTGTGTGTGTGATTATAGTTTCTAAATGCTCTGTGAACAGTGTTTTGTACATGGGACAAAGTTATTTTCTCTCTCAGGGAACAGTTACCTATTTATTTATTTATTTATTCATTAGATTTCTACCCCGCCCCCCTAGACAGCGTCTACCTAGACGATATTAGTTGTGCTGTAATTACAGACAAGTGAAGCAACTTGCACTACTCTTCTGGAACCCTGTTGTTGTAGGGGTGTTATGGGTTCTGGACTATTAGACCACACAAATTTTACATTTCTGCATTATAACTCCCAGAACCTCAAGACCATTCTTCTGCTAACATCTACTCTGCAGTAACTCTTCTGCCATTTTGTAGAACTTTTGCTTCAGGATTTTAGCTTGTTTACAACTCTTTTACTTTCAAAACCCTCCCCTCCACAATGAATGTTTCATGGTACAGGAATACACAGATTCTCCCAAACACAAAAAGGACATTACATTACCATCCCAGCAAAGGCACTAGTGTGAACACCATGTCTCAGTCATCTGGGTGGCCTAGTGAGAAGAACATGCCCTGATAAAAGATTATGGCTCCTCCAGTTACTGACCCCTGCCGCATAGTCCCCTGTGATCTGCACACGTTGGAATTTGGGCACCGTTTGATACTGAGTGCTCATAGAAATGACCTCGTCTAAGGTGGACAGTTTGGTTGAAGACTTTCCTACAAGAGGAACCACCAATGCAATGGTCTTCAGCTTGAAGCGTCTCTTCTTCCTAGAATGGATGAGATTAAGAGGGAAGCTGCAGAACTTCCGTGTTTCCTGTATTTTGCACAGTTTGATCCACGGTGTGGCAGGTACAATCTGTACTGTATCATACAGTTTAATAATTGGATTGAAGATGTATTTCCCATGGCAAGTATTTCTTGGCTCTGGCTATAATTAAATTCAGCATAAATTGTCAAATGTTATATTAAGATCTTAGAGAGCTGGCAAAGGAACAGAAGTATCATCCTTATTTCCTTACTGAGTTCTAGTATCTTTATAACGTCATCTGAAACTTCTTCTGGTTTCCTCGCTACTCTTCTCATATATATTCAAAGACACTTCCATGGGGAAGCAAGATACATAAATTATAAGTCAGGGTTAACATGCACTGGAATCAGAACAAAATCCTTGTGCTCAGATACTATAAACACAACAGGCTCAGCTTTTGTAAATCAAAATTCAAATAAGACAATTTATTTGAAGCTTGTTTGTGGTAGTAAGGTACCTATATGACATCCCAGTTGTTACATCGGAATATATTTCATCCTAGTTGTCATATACAAATATTCCTATGCAGTGCCTTTCCTCCATGGGAGAATGATTGAACTGTGAATGTAATTTTTGAATCTAAAATAAAATAGAATAAAATAAAAACAAAAAACCAGTCATTGTGCACAGTCTGCTGCAGCTGCAAGCTTTTCTTGGCTTAGAACTTGCCTGAGAGTACATCTGAAGCATGCATTCAGCAATATGTTCAGCATGTACTCCATATGAATCCTCTTGGAGACACAACTTGTTATGCTGCCTGCCTAGTCTTTCAGGGATCCTCCTTTTTCACCAAAAGGATTCCAGTATATGCATGTACATACATAGTTCTTACTTTTTCTCAGAATCATCTGTGGTCTCTTCATTAATCAAGTGCTCTTGCATTTCTTGGTGTGAGATGGGGCAGACGTCTTCAACATCAAAAGGAGAGATTTCATGCCGGCCTCCTTCATCCTTTACCTCTGAGGCAAATACCTGCTCTGCGAAGGAGCGCATGGCCTCATCCACTTCTGTTAGAATAAGACATTAGGTCATTAGGCCGGTCCTCATGCCATTGTGGAGAGACCACGGAGGGGGGGATGGCAGAGCTTGAAAAACTTATTTTATTTGGACTATAACTCCTAGAACACCAGAACCATCATGGCCAGTGGTCATTCTGATGGAAAAATGGAGAAAGTAATAGTCCAAGTAAGGAATTTCCAAAACTCTGTTCAAAAGCATCTCAGTAAGTCAAGCCTGTATGCTCTCAGGCCCTTCCAGTCTTTGGGTATGTGGCAGGGAACTATAAGCTAAAAACACTATTACATGTGGTAGGAGATTAGAGACCCACCTGCACCACATGATGTTTATGAGAGAGAATGCAGTAACAGGGCTACAGAGTACAGAGAGAAGGAGCTGCTATATATGGAGTCATACCATTGATTCATCCACCAACTAGATCATTTTAACTGAAGAAGATAGGGTCTGAAGCAAAGGAGGATGAAGCAGGATACATGATAAACAATGAGTGAATAGATGTATCCATGGAGATGAAGATTAGCAAGCATCTCTTAATGTTAACTAATTATTTAAGATGGCATGAGAATGAGAATGAAGCTAATGGGTTTGGCTTTCTCACTGACTAACTGTACGGGACACCACCAGTATGTGTCCAACCTCTCAGGGACCTAAGCTAAATATCAACTTCACAAGAGGCTGGACTTTATTGATGAGAAACGGGGTGATGCAGACAAATAGGTCTTACCTGTACTGGAACCCCTCACTGCCAAGGTAGTCTTAGCTCCTTTGTCTGCAGATAAGTGCCTGGGTGTGAGATATCACCCCTCCATCTGTTAAAGTCACCTGGTCACAGATAACTGTGGAGTCAGACCTCCAAAGAGCAGTTTATGACATGTAGGCTACTACATTGTGCTCTCTGTTGCAGCCAGTAATAATTATGTACATTCACATGGAAATCCTCAAAAATACACTTCTATCCAGCATTATGGATTACCCTGTGTATGCATTCATGTAAGACCAAGATATGGCATAGGTTGGAGCAGCCACTTCTGTGTGGGTTGCATCAAGGCAGCATCCAGAACAGACTTATCCTATGCATGCTTACTCAGAAGCAAATCCCCATTAGGACTTACTCTCAAGCAACCACAGAATTGCTGGCTTAGGGGCACACAAAAGGCTGCAAATATAGCCACAAAAGCATAGCTTTCTACATCTACATCTACTGTTCTTCTCCTGCTACTACTGTTATTACTACTAAAGAGATGATAGGCAAGACCAACCAGATGGGGCATCTGCTATCTGAAGACAACTGTGGTGCACAAGCACTGCTTTAATGGTAAATATGATATGGTTCAGTAAGATTTATGTGCAGATGGAATAAGCAAGATAAGCAGAGGATGTCATTACCACAAATGGGAATGCTTAAGGCCATGCTAGTGACAGGTGCATGCAGTGCCACTTCTCAGAGAGACAAAGTGCATGGGGAATGAGCTAGTATGAAAGGGAATCCATACCCACGCCAGATCAAAAGAGTGGGCACAAAGGGAGCATCCTGCACTGAGCAACCAGCTCTTGCATTTTTGCATTCTCTCTCACTTTCTCTCTCTCTCTCTCTCAGTCTGTCTAGCCAAAGCAGACACCGATTCACAACTCAGAGAGGGAAAGAGAGCTTTGTTCCCAGCAGCACCAACATCCTTGGCACACAGGGGCTGCTGGGCAAAGTAGATCATGCTCAGCTCGCACCTAGCGGTAGTCGAAAGACAGCCATTTCTCAGTTAGGCAACCTTTGCCAATGCCCATGGTTGCATCCAAATGCAACGATCTGTCAGGAGCTCAAAGAGTAGAGAAGATGAGAATAAAATGTATCAACCCAAGATATGGATGAACCCAACATCACACAGCTTCAATCATGCATCTTTCTTTCTTCTTGCAGAGGGCTATTAGGGATTTAGCTTCCAGAAAAAGGTTACCTTTAACTTATCTTCATCTAGTACACAAGACAAGGAATTTAATAGACATGAGAAGTCTAGTTTTAATTAACGGTTACAATTCAATAAGGATGACAAAATTCTTTCATCTGTCTCTGACAATCACCTTGAAGTTAAGTATGAGCTGTATAGGACAGCCCCCTTTTACAGAATTATAGAACAGGGAGGATGAACTTTTGACTTCCTAGATGTTTTTGGCTTAAAACACCCATAACATCTAATCACAGTATGATCAGTGGAAAGGGATCATGGGAACTGTAGTTTAAAACATATGGAGAGTCAAATGTTCACTATTCCTGTTATAAAAACAAAGGAAAGACAAAGAAAGTTGTGTTGAAGAAAAAACATGTGGTGTGTTAATCCCACTGGGTTTTGTAACATTTCACCCAAACTCCTGAGGACAGTACACTCCATGCTGGCCTTGTTACACCCTGTCAAGACCCGTCTTCCCAAATGGCATCAATAGTTCCCGGCAATGACTACTGAGAAATGGACAGTCTCAGGACTGCTTTGATCATTTGTTCTTTGGATATTTCAATGATCAACTGCTTGACAAAACAGCAGGCAGCGTAAAGAAGGTCCAGTAATACTCACGTTTCTCCTTAGCTGTTTTGAGATTAAAATAAATAAAAATGTGATCAGATCATAGGATGAAACACTTGATCAAAGTTTTACCTGCTGTCTGCTTCTAGATTCCACAGTTCATGAACAGCTTTACAGTGTAAAAGAACTATACAGTAATAAGAAGAACCTTGTTTGGAATAGTGTGCCCAGCCAGTCTGATACACAGTATTTTCTTTCTTACCACAGAGTTGCAATGGAATTCTCATCACGAACAACCATTTTCACACATTTGCACACATACGCATTGAGTATGGGGTGGAAAGACAGAGCTGAGGCTTCCCAGCCCTGCCCTCAGCCCCCATGTGTTGAAAAACACTGTTTGCACAGAGCCTGCACACATACACTTGAAGCTGTATTGGCTCCTGTACATGTTGTGAGAGACTTTTGCCTTCAGATGTATGTAAGTGCTATGCAAATAGTAACTGTGAACATTTGAGAGATGAGAAATGTGACTCCATTTCTATGCATTCATTTGCATCCAAATGGCATCTGAAAAACATTATAATACTGAAAATTCCATGTGTAAATCATCTAAAACCTATATGTATGGTTCCTTGGATGAGTTGTTTAGAGAAGGGAAAGTTATTTGTTAACAATGAAATTAGACTAGATGAAGAATTTCATGTATTAATGACACTCTTGGAACTGAAAGGGAACAGACAGGTAATTTTCTAAAAGAAATATTATTATAATAACTAGAGCAGAAGATGGTTCAGGAAAACTAGGTGCTGGTTTTCTTTCTTACCACAGAGTCAAGCATTCTTTCAGGAGCAGGCAAGACATACTGCACAATCTAGTACAGGAAAAGCAAGGACAAAAAGTATCAGTAGTCATTAAGTCTTGCTTTTATGGTTCCTAACGGTAACATGTGGCTTTATCAGGGATCTGAAGCTCAGTTTAATCAAATCCTTGTTGATGGACACATGTAACCAGGTGAACAAAAGATTCAACAAATGCTAGATTGGGTTTTTCAAGTGCTAGCCTTCTGTCTTGAGATTGTCATACTTTGAGCGCACCATAAGAAGACAAGATTCACTGGAAAAAACAATAATGCAGGGAAACAATGAAGGCAGCAGGAAAAGAAGAAGGCCAAATATAGGATAGATTGACTCCAAAAGGGAAGCCACAGCCTTGTATTTACAAGAGCTGAGCAGGACTGTTGCGGCAGAACATTTTGGAGATTGCTCATTTATAGAGTTGCAGTAAGTCAGAGATGACCTGACGGTATGTAACAAATGATACCTTTGGTAGAGGATTGCACTCTAACTTCCATCAAAATATTGTAATGATTTGCAGATCAAGATTGGCCTCTTCTTGTGACTGGGTTGTTTATGGATGCAGGAAAAAAGGGGTAATGCGCTTAAGTGTGTTTCATATCTGCAAGCCAGCTAAATATTTAGATATAACAGGAAAAATTATTCTCTATACCCTACTGGGACAAACTTGTATCTCTTTGTGAAACATGGCTTAATTTGTGCCAGAATTTGGTAGAGTTATTTGGAATGACAAGGCTTGGAGCTGGAATACATAAAGTAAGAAGATATGATGATATCCTGAAAAAAGCAGCCTGCCTCTCTCACACTGTTGAGTAAGTAGAGTCTTCACACATCAAGGAGTGAAGGTCAACAGAGGCAAAACAGATAGTTTAGCAATCATGAGAAATCAGGAATGAGATGAAACTTCAGCAAAATGCCTGAGCGCACTGATTGCTGTCAGTAACAAAAGGAAGCTAATTTATAACTTGAAAAATCTGTGAAAGGCATTACACAATAACCACAGATCCTTTACTGCTTAAGTAACCTCCACTTTGAATTGTGAAGTTCCCTGTCTCATTTATTTTGGCCCTAAAAAGAGTACTTTCAGATTAGAAGTGCGTTGACATCCTTGAGACCTGTTGCCAACACAGATCCACTTACAAACGCCACCCTCAGCCACGAAGGAGGACCAGCCAGTGCTATATGCCCTGTTTGCTATTAGCAATTAACTGAGGACTGCCCTCACCCACTTTGTTGCTCCTTCTTGTGTCACAGTTTCAAACTGCTCACCATCCAACTACCAAAGTACGTGGGAACAGCATCTATATCCCAAACTGCCTGCCCTCTCTTCCTGTGTGGTGGTACTGCTGCTGCTACTGCTGGCCACTCAGTTACCAGTGACAAAGATTCATGGCTTTTCCTTGTGTCTAACCCTTCCTCTCTTCCATAGGCAGATTTCAACAGAAGCTATCACTGCCAGTGTCACAGATGGCAGCATACTGCCAGGAAGGGTGGGTGGGTGGGGGGAGTCACTAGGGAGGAGCTTGCCAGTGGCTCCCAAAAACCTGGAACTCTGTTTCTTTAGAAGTTATAGTTCCAAACAAGCTTCAAAATCTCATTATCTGACAGTGGGAGACTTGCTTAAGAGTACAAAATGTACAAAATCTCTAAGGCATCATAATCCAATGAGCCGATTAAATGATGGCCAGCAGGACTTGTTTGATTTCATTGGTTAAACCTAAACTACCATTCTGCCTTAACAAGGAAAGAAGCTCCATTCTCCGGGGGCTTGGCTGCCTTCAAGGGGATAAAGTTGGGGTGAGTTAACAAAGGTGTTTAATGCTGTCATGTGCATTAGTTTCAGTCTTCCCCCAGCTTATGGCATCCTATTACTCAAGCTTTGAAACATCACATTTTGGATTAAAATTCCTATAATCTCCTGGTCGGCATGGTCACTGGAGTTGTAGTTCAAACAAATAACTGTTCCAGGTCCTGTCTGCTGTTCAGGATCCCTTGATTAACCAATAAGGAAGGGATTTTTGGAATTCAAGGACTCCCATACTCAATATATAGCCAGCTCCATTGGAACTCATTTCCCCCATACATTTTTGCAAGTCATGGGGAATCCTTGCGACTCCCACAATGCATTGGAACACTTTTCTAATGGCTTGAAGAAGCAGTGTGGGAATGACAGAGGTGAGGAGGCTGCTCTATCTCCTACCAGATTGAGGGCTCAGGTCCCAAAATCCAACCTGGACAGTTCCCACCAAATTATAGGACTGGGAGTTCTTGTATTCCAAAAATCCCATCCCTACTACCCATTCCCTCTGGAGTATCATGACTATGGCTCACCAGTGTCTATATTTAAAACAACCATACTGTTACATCCCAAATGTAAAGATAAAAACTACCTAACCATCTCAGTCCCTGCAGTGCGATTTCTCTCCAGGCATTGCTAGTTGTTTAACTTCTTGCATCTTAAAATATGTATTCTTTCAACACCGTATCCTAGATTTTCTACTCTGAACATCTGAAGTGTCTTCTAATTCTTGCCATAATCAGAAGCACCACAGAGTAGTTGTGTGTATTGTCTCTTACTAGTGCTTTTTTGGATTACAGATCCCAGAATTCCCCAGCCAACAGGGCCAGTGGTGAGGCATTCTGGGAGTTGGCATTCAAAAAAGTAATATATCAAAGGCCTGTCTGTTACACAAAATTTAAGACAGTTGTAGAATTGAACCTCAGCGTATTGTTATCTGGAGTTGCTGGAATGACTTGGCATTTTATTGTTTCTAAAACACAGGCTTATCGAAGCTTTTATTTGCGCTCTGAGAGTTTAGGCATCACTGTACTTTTTGCTTGCTTGAAGGAAGTAAAACGTGTACAAGAATTGCCAAAGCAACAACACATCCTAGACTTCTCCTTTTACAAAACACTGGTATAAGTACACTGAGTTGTATTTGTTATATTTAACTATCGTACTCAGAAGGAAACTATTTTGCTATTAACATTCTCTTGAAAGTTGGGGGTGAGAGGTGGCAAAATATATCCTGATGACAGAAAGCCTGTCCATGGAGCATCAACAATATAGAAATGGACAAGTCAGTTATTAAGGACTTTAACAATTGGATAAAGGAGAGCGGAGGAGTTCCAACCCTCTTTAGATATTACCTTTACACATATCTGAACAGTGTAGTCAAGGATTCATTATAGTGCTTCCCAAATGGTAACTGCATCAATTTTTAAAGGTTTCTGGAAACCCTTCAGTTTAGTCTATGTCTGAAAAACAATGCCTGGACATGCTCCTATGAAATCTTTACTTGACCATTTTTAACACCAAGGTGGGTAGCTAGGTTCTAGTGAACTGAATTAAGTGTCCCTCCTAACTTACATCCCGTGCATGGGAAATTAGCCCATCCAAATCACTCATTTAAGAACGCTACCAGCCTGGCTAGCCCATTATTTTATCTCCCCCCTCCCCACACCTTCTGGATTGTTGTCACCTTTAAAACCTAGTAAGGGACAATATTGTGCACCCTGTTCTTCAGTATTGCTTATTGGCCATTGCGACATTATCCAGAGGGTGGCTGTCTGGCTCTCCAGGGCTCCACGTTTGCTTACTATTATTTTAAGTTGTGGGGCACAGACCTACCTGGAACTTTCACCTGCGGCATTTTTCCTACCACCTTCGGGAAAGAGTCCTGAGAAACTGACAGTGAAGTAGGCAAGTGAAAGAGTGAAGCAGCACAACAAGCCAGCATTCATTTCACTATTTATCTCTGCTCCTGTAACCCAACTCTCTTTCTCGAAAAGGAATGGAGAAGTAAGCAGCAGACTATTTAAAGCTGCAACCATGCAAAGTCTTTGTAACAGGTGAAGCTGCCAGCTCGGGGTTAACTGAAAGAGGCATAGGCGGGAAATGTAGCTCCCTCAACCTTCACCCCACCCAGGAGGCAATATTGCCCAGATCATCCTCCCACAGGAGGCCAGGCTGGCCCCATCTTTGCTGTCCTTCCAGAAACAAGCAAAGACCTTTCTCTTCAGGCAAGCTTTCCCTCAGTGACTCGCTGCTTGAGTCGAGTTTTTTAACGGGTTGTTGTACCTTACTTTTTAAAATGTATTTTTGGTGTTGCTTTTGCTTACTGTTTTTTAGTGTGGTGTTGCTAAAAAAAAGTATTTGTATCCTTGCTGTTTCTAGATTTAATATTGTCTTTTAATGATAAATAGGTACCACCTCGGTGGGAAGGTAAACGGCGTTCCGTGTCTAGTCACGCTGGCCACGTGACCACGGAGGATTGTCTGTGGACAAATGCTAGCTCTATGGGTTGGAAACGGAGATGAGCACCGCCGCCTAGAGTCGGACACGACTGGACAAATTGTCAAGGGGAACCTTTACCTTTACCTTTTTTAATGATGTAAGCCGCCTGGGCTGCTTTTTAAGGAGAAAGGCAGGGTAAAAATATTTTGAACAAACAAACAAACAAATAAATCCTGGCTAGGAGGGGGCACTTTTGAATTTGTAACCAGCCCAACTGGCTCTTTGAAGGGAATTCAGAGTAACAAAGCGCTTCCCAATTAGCATTCTTTCCTGAATTTGCACTACTCCCCCTTGTGTATGCTTTGCAATGGTCCTTCCCTCACAAATCCTATTTAACAGATATTTTTGTTCCCTCATACTCTATATCGGACCAGAAAAGTAGTGGGGACTGCATCCCCTTGGACCAAGAGTGCATTTGCAAACACAAATAAACCTTTTATTCCACATACAAGAGGCAGGGTTGGTGTTTTTTTCTCTCCAGATTTTTTAAAAAAATCTGTGCATTCAAAATAGTTTTACCCTGTCTTTCCCCAAGTTTAGTATGGATCATAATATTAAACCCAAACAAAACTGATAAACATCCCCTCAAACTCTTGAGAGACTTGCTTTCCTTGAAAAACAGCATTATTGATATTCAATGGTTAGTGGGTCACAACTGCTGCAAGCCTGGTGTAAATATAAATGGGGCAAGAGGAAATAGGTATACAGTATACAGTGTGTTTCACAGATGAAAATCCAACTGAGAACCCATTCACATCTACATCCTCTGGTAGCAGATTTTTGTTTTGAAAGACATGGGTCAACAACATTGGGGATCTGCATCCCTCCCTCCCCTCGGAGTAGAATGGCTGGTTTTGGAATCATATCATGATACTATGTACCTAGGAAACAGTCGTTTTTTCAGAAATGACAGAGCAAGGTGGCCAATGGAATAAAAGCTAAAATCAAAAGTAGGTTGGGCTAATGAAATCTGATTTTGTACCCTTCCTCCGTTTTTGCAGTGGCACTGTAATACAATTCCTTAACATTACATAGCTAACAGAAGTGAAGAATAGTCTAATGTGTTGGTCCAGTAAGCTCCCAGACTATCATAACTGATTCTCTGCTGGGAAAAAGAAGAGTGCCTTTTTGCTGCTACTCTCCCTCTGGCATCTCCTGCCTGTGACCTGGCTGTCTCACGAGGCTGCTGAGCTTCTTGCAATAAGAGTCTCTCGACTACATCAAGAGCGCTAATAGACTTGAAAACAAGAGAACAGTCAGAGTGTTTCCAGACATGTGGTTTGTAATGCTACAAATGAAAAGGAATTTGACAGCTATCCTTCTGTCTTTTCCTCAACTGTTTTTTTTAAAGATGAAAAAAAATTAAAATTAAAAAAAATTAAAAGGTGGGGGTAAGAGTGCTACAAATACATGAGAGAGTTAGAAGTGGGAAACATTATTGTATGGACATTCCATAAAAGTCTGTAAATGAAACAGGTTGTTTGCAAAATAGAAGCCTAGCCTGGAAGCAGCCTCAGTGGATGGGATGGACAATGTGAGAATGGAATGTTCTATCCCTGAAACAAAACAACTTAATTTCCTAGCATGCTCCTTATGTTTAGTCATGAAGACAGTCAATGCCAAGATGCTCCTTGCCAAGGGACATCAATCGCTGTTGAGTTTCTAGAGGTTAATCAAGACAGTATTCCCCCCCCCCCCAATACTGATTTCAAATTTGGCTTTTGCAAATGTTTTCAACCTATTTTTAAACTAATCTGTTTTAAAATAATGGTTTAATTTTATTGTTCATCATTTTGTGCTCTCTGGCAAGCAGAAAACAAATTAATAGTTTTAAAAATAACATGCTATCTTGTGTTAATTTACCCAAGCAATACAGCCAAACTGAATACATGGTTTTAGGCTTGTAGGTTTTAGGTTTACATGGTTTTAGAAGCGTGGTTTGTAAGTTAGGCAATTCCTCTTTTGAGTACTCTTCTGACTACAAGTTTGTCCTGTATAACTCTCTATAAAGATTGTATTTGCTTCTAATCTTTCTGTACTGAATGTCAACAGCATTAAATTTGCATCTGAAACCAAGAATGACCTTCAGTCTTTATGGCAGTTAATTCTCTTTTGAGCTCTTGTGCCATCTTCCATCCTAAAGGTCAAATTAACCAACTAAGCTTCCAGGAGTAGGGTCAGCAGTAAAATAGTTAGCAGAGAATGTGTGGGTACAGCTCGTTGATCCTTTGGGTGCTAGTCAGCTCTGTCCCAGTAGTAGAACACTATTAAAATCATGTTTTACCCTTTGCACGAGGGCACTTTTCACACTTCATTACTGATCTGTTTAGCTAGGCAGCTTGATATGTAAAGGGCCATGCAGGCTCAACAGCAGAGTTCTTAACCCCATTCATTAGGCGCGTCTGCCCATTGCAGACGCGCCTAATTGACCAGATAGGCGGGGTATAAATGAAATAAATAAATAAATAAATAAATAATGAGGGTGAAAGAGGATAGCGCCAAAAATGGTCTGAAGCTCAACATCAAAAAAACTAAGATCATGGCCACTGGTCCCATCACCTCCTGGCAAATAGAAGGGGAAGATATGGAGGCAGTGACAGATTTGACTTTCTTGGGCTCCATGATCACTGCAGATGGTGACAGCAGCCACGAAATTAAAAGACGCCTGCTTCTTGGGAGGAAAGTGATGACAAACCTAGACAACATCTTAAAAAGCAGAGACATCACCTTGCCGACAAAGGTCCGCATAGTCAAAGCTATGGTTTTTCCAGTAGCGATGTATGGAAGTGAGAGCTGGACCATAAAGAAGGCTGACCACTGAAGAATTGATGCTTTTGAATTGTGGTGCTGGAGGAGACTCTTGAGAGTCCCCTGGACTGCAAAGAGAACAAACCTATCCATTTTGAAAGAAATCAACCCTGAGTGCTCACTGGAAGGACAGATCCTGAAGCTCAGGCTCCAATACTTTGGCCATCTCATGAGAAGAGAAGACTCCCTGGAAAAGACCCTGATGTTGGGAAAGTGTGAAGGCAAGAGGAGAAGGGGACGACAGAGGACGAGATGGTTGGAAAGTGTCACCGAAGCTACCAACATGAATTTGACCCAACTCCGGGAGGCAGGAGGGCCTGGCGTGCTCTGGTCCATGGGGTCACGAAGAGTCGGACACGACTTAATGACTAAACAACAACAAATCACGTGATGTGCATGTTCCTGGTTGACAACAAGGTGGCTGAGGACATTCTCAGCTCAGGCATTTCCAATGAAATGCTTTACGTTGTACTCTTATGGCAGAGCCAGCAGGTAGAAAGGGACTTGCTTCTTTCAGTGCAGCAGCAATTCAGTACCAGGCAATAATGGGGATGGTGGGTTTTTTTTAATCCCTTGAAAAAGTGGTATTTTCTGGGACCATTGAGCAGGGAGTTGGACTCAATGGCCTTATAGGCCCCTTCCAACTCCATTATTGTATAATTCTATGACCACTTTTCATAACAATATGTCTATTAGAAAACAGGAATAAAAATCAAAAGGACCTTAATATATTCTGGTCCAATTTTCTAAACTAACAAAAATAGCTTAACATGCTCTTTCTCTTTTTAGAGGGGTTAGAAGAAATACATGCAAAAAAGAATCCTGGGGTTGTAATCAATTACAAACTGAACAGGAGACCATGTAAGACAGCCACAGAAAAGACTAATTTAGCTTTCTAGGCTGCTTAAATAGATTTATAATTTCAAAGTTTAAAAAAAAAGGTTGAAGTTTCATTTATTCTGCAGTAATCAGATATCATTTGGTTTGGAGTGTTGTATCCAGCTCTGAGTGTTGCACTTTACAGATACAGACAAACTGGAAGAGAAGCAGTAGGCTATACGGGTCTTCAGTGTAAAAAATTAGTCATATTATGAGAGGTTGAAGTAATGAGTATGTTGAGCCTGGAGAAGAGAGACAAGTAGGATCAGCCCAATACATTTTGCTGCCTGAGGTAGAACAGTAACACCAGTTCCAATTCAATGTGCATACTGAGAAAGGCTAACCAAGTCATTTTGGTCAGGAGAGGGGATCTTTTTTCCTTGTGATAAAAATATAGGATTTTTTTTTAATTTCTTGCCTTTTCGTGACAGCCAAGATAGTTTACCTGAACCTCACCCTAACTATCACTAGGGCAGCCCTGCTGAGGGGTAGCATTATATCATTCTTGAAGGGCATATATGGAATTATAACAACATTCTTCTTTGGATCCTAGGAGGGCAGGGCTAAATCTCAGGTGGTAGGGGAGAGTAGATGTTTGGCAGATCATCAGGAAAAACTGAGTGACAGTAAGAGCAATGCAAAGAGGAATGGAGGGTTCTCTCTTGCTTGAGGTCTTTCAGTGAAGAGTGGACAACCAATTGGGATGTTCTTGATTTCCTGCATTGAGCAAAGAGCTGGACTAGATTACCCACAACGTCTTCTCCAACTCTGTGTCTAAGGGCCAATTGGCAGTATAGAACCTCATTAGAAGCAGAGCTCTCTTGAGAAGTCTGCTGATCCTAGCATGAGCTTTCCCTGTTTTCCCACGTTGCAAATTAACTTGCTTTTGCTTTGTGATTAATCACTGGAGGATAAAAACAGGCTTCATTTGCAAACCTGATCGCTCAGACACTAAGCTTTGAAAAGAATGATGTCCCTGAAGCAAAAATGTGGTATTCACTTTTAATAGCAAAGCTGTCTCTTTGTATAATTTGACCATAAATACAGATCATCTACCATATTTCCGCAAGATTTACTGCTCTCTTCTGGTCTCCTTCTGATCAGTTAGTTTGGAAATGTAATCCTACCAACCAATTGATTGGTCTTCTTCAAACACCTCCACTACCAATACTCAGAAGAATTACATCTGCAAAAAACAGGCATGTCTAGAGCCGCGATTTATACAAGAACACAGATTGTGGTCTCTACTGTTAGGAGTGATGGACTAGCAACCAGAACAGTTCAGGCTTCAAAACTTGGACAAACTTCAAATCTCCACCAGGCCAGAAAATTCACTGAGTAATCACCTTAGGTTAGAAAATAATGTCTCTCAGCTTAACTTTTTATTCTACTGATTGTTAACAAGAATAAAATAAAAAGGTAGTGTGGAAAGAATCACCTATCATTTTTGAACACCTTTAAGGAAAAACAAGATATACAAGTAATAAATATATTTCACTTTTAGCCACATTAAAACGTAGCTCGGCAGGAATGAATGGTAATTCTCCCATTTTTATTCACAAAAACAAAAAAATTGACCCAAATCAGACATTTTGGAAATGTTGAACTACACAATCATATCAAAGCCCAGGTTAGTGTACATCCACAAATATTGCATTTCTGCAGTTGACATGGTAAAAGACTTGCTCTGCAACACCTCTTTTAGAGTTTAATTCACACTTTGCAATATCAAATAACTGGGCAACTGAGTTTCCCCTGAGTGACACTGAAAGCTGTCAGCGAGCATATTTAGGAAGCAGTAAACGTAAGCAGATATTGTTTGTACTGGGTTCTGATTGCCTAAGTCAGACTAACCCATTTGCATATCACAATTCAGGAATCCTTAGGTATTTCTGAAAACATCTAGAGCTGGTTCAAATCACTATATCAAGTTGAGTATCAAGGGTTATACTTTTAATCAACTGGACATTTTTAAATGGTTAATGTGCTTGAATGGATTACATGTTACAGCTCTATCAAAAAGTTTTTTTAAATCATCTAAGTAAATGCAGACAGATGCAACCAAGGTATACAAGGTTCCTCTGAAAGATTGTAAAAAGTGCTTACAGAAGCTGCATTGGTAGGGCATTACTATCTCTTCATACATATTTCTTCTAAAATACAGTATACATACAGTACATACACATGGATAGGTGCATACATACTATCCTTTAAAAAAGAATGTGCTTTTGCTTAGTGCACATGCAAATATATGAAGATTAAGAGTCTTTACCAAATTAGTTTTAATTCATTTGTTAGAGCAATAGGCAACAGTCCTACGTAAGAGATTTGCTGTGTCCTGTTTCTCTGTGTTCCAACATAATAACATTTTCAGGTAGATCTAGCCTAGTTTTGACAACTCCAATATAAAAATGGAAGATCTAGATATATTATTCCAGCTGTTTTCTAGCTATGAGTAGCCCAGGACCTTTAACATGTGACAATACAATCTGCAACTGAGTAGGATAGATGAATTCTTAATGGGCTATTTGCTGAACACATAAAGAAACATCCTATTGTCCCTAAGAACATACCACCCCAGGCAAAGTTATTCCAAAACTAAAAACAAGCTCCAGTGGCAGGAGAATTAATGTCACCCACATTAATTTCCTTCCTATGTTTCATAGACTCCATAGGATTCACTTGGAAGTGCATTTGAGACTACATTTAATATACCATGTGTAGTTTGAGACCATGTGTAGTTTGCTCACCACAAAAACAGAAAGTCCGTTGGCTGCACTCACATTCATCTTACACCCGGCATTAGGATATGGCAAGAGTATCATCCATACTGCACTCAGACTGTATAACAGGTGTGAAATTGGCTAATACCTTAACATGTGTTTCTCAGCTATATTTTCATTTGCTAACATGCAGAAAAGACAGCCAAACATGACATTTAATACTCAAGCTTTTGCAGACACAACCTTTACACTGCAAGTGCCAACTCAGAGTTGTCGTTTTCCTAAGAACGCAGGGAACTTTAGGTACAGAAATTCAATGCAGAAGCACCAGGATTGCCTCATTTTTCACTGATATGTTGAACAGCTGCATGACAGACAGAAATGCTGCTCCAACCACCAATACATCTGCTATAGTCTTATCTGTCATTCAATTATTAATGTGCAAAGATGTCAAACTAATACAAATTACTGAGATTGTGGGAAGATGCTTAGAATTGACCAAAATGAAGGAAGACACTTAAAACAGTACATAGACATACATACATACCCACTTTATTGCTCAAGTCAGGTCAAATTCTTGCCATAGAGAGCTTTATGAGGCCTGGATTCAGCTTCTAACAGTTTAACAAGAGGTAAGGCATATAACAACCCTTCCTTAACAATGCACCGCTCTAAGTAAAACTATTTGAAACTAACATTCAGACAAAGATTTGTCTCAAATAACAATCGTATGAAGCAAGAGCAAAGATCGTTTAGGCACCATTGGTCCATCATCAATTTCAGTTGGTGATTACATAGCTGTTTCTCTTCTGCCTTAGAGCATGAAATGGTAATATAACAAAATCACCATTAAAGCACATATGATCTTGAACTTTGCTTCTGCTGCAAGTTGGGAGCAGCTTAGTAAGAATCATGAATGCAAGTAACTGCAACATCAAATGATAGAATTTGTTTGTGAAACGCTAATCACAGAGAGCTTTTATGTCGCCTCATTTCATTTTAAGTGTTGCCATTTTGAATGGAGGCAGTTTGCACATTCATTTCTACATTAGTAATAAGACAGTGGTACACATACATAAATCTCACATATTTCCGATAAATAGTGGTTATTTATTCAGTTACATCCCAGCAATACAGGAAAACCCACAGCTCATAGTCATTTGAACACAGAATAAAGGCTTAGGAGAACACAGTATAATGAAGAATCCAGTTCCAAAGTTTGTAAAGTTGAATGTATAATGGAAATAAACATTTTCCCTGAACTGATATCAACTACTGAATCCATTCCCTACCCTCACAATTTTGTTCTGCCTTTACCTCTAGCTTAATTACACACCAGTGACCTGGAGAGAGCATTCAGAGTCAATAATGGTAATGAAGTGCACTTTTTTCACAGACTAAGAATAAAAAGGCTGTGCCTGATAAAAACATATAAAAACATTTCATTAAAAACCAGAAGTGTGTGGATAGCTGGGACAGCTCACTGTTCCCTACGTGGCCCTCGCAGAGGCAGGATTTATACTAAGCACTGGAGAAGATGGTACTTGTAGCATCCACAGCTGTCAACTGGCCTTGGTGGGAGGCACCAATGGTTTCAAGCCCAGCCGAAAAGCTAAATGGAATGTATTTAACACTGGAGAATAACAGTTGACTGCTAGTCTCCCACACAGAGCCTTGCAGATCAAAGTGCCTTTCAGTCAGTGGTGAAGATAAGTCCTTGTGCATTAATAATGGGGGGGGGGGGAGTGGGGGGTTAGAAATGGGGAGTTCATGCTCTACATTCAGAAGATTCCACACTAAACCCCTGGCAAGTCCAGTTTGTAAGGTTCACACAGAATAGCTAGGAAACAGGAGAGCCACTGCCAGTCAAGAGATGACAGTACTGGGTTAGACAGACCAACTGTTTGGGGCAGCTTCAGATGTCCGAGATGGTCCAGCCAAGAAGCAGAACTGCAACTTGCTAGGATAAGACTAAGTTCTGGCTTACTCTGCTCCTAGGCACTTGGTTGCCAACAATTGTATACTTTCTTATAAAGAAGCCAAGGGCTCAACAGGCCAAGGTAAGTGCAGTAAGTTGATGTGCTATAGGAACATTTTAGGTACACAGTATAAAGGCACATGGCAAGTACTTCCCTGTCTGAAAACTTTTTATAGGAAGTCAAGCACAGCATTGCCATACAGTGCTAAGGAATGACTTTGCAGTACAGTCTGATGACCATTTGCTTCAGCTTTTCTGCCAGAAAAAGGTATCTTCTCATAGCATTCGGCCTCTACAGTTTCACACATAATCAGTGTCCTCTGCTTGAACCTACATGAGAAAGAGAGGAGGGAAAAATCTCACCATATATAAGATGAGATTTTCTTTGCTTGCTTAGCTGAACAAAGAGGTAGATGTTTGGAGATAATTCCCTTCTGGTGCTTATATAACATTTAGCACTTGTCAACAGGCAGCAGCATACTGGCCAGGCACCATCATGAAATGCAACAAACTAGAAAAAAGATTCAACTTCTGCCTGTAGTTTGGCCAAGTTTTTCAAACATCTGAAATAAATAAATAAATAAATAAATAAATAAATAAATAAATAAACAAACAAACAAACAAACAAACAAACAAACACAACACACACACACACACACACACACACACACACACACACACACACACACAGAGTTTTGCTCTTCTACATCCTGGCTGAAATCCTGTTGCACAGTTATACAGATTAGTTTAGACGCAAATTGCCATAAGTGAAAAAGTCTCTGTAGACATTATCTACTGCGTACCAAGCCACATGGTGTGGTGTGCAACAGGTAATACCTACAGAGACTTCTTAATTTACGAGCAGTTAAAATCTAAAAGTTTCACTATTTGCTTAACTGTGTAACAGGATTTCAGCCACTGCACAATTTTAGCACAATTATGGTCCAGGATATCCCAATATAATCCAAGGTAAGATGAACAGGCAATATTAATTTCTAGTGAAATGATCTAAAGCACCCATGACCAGGGTAACAAAATTAGGCTAGAGAGAATTCCAGAAGTTCAACAGGCTGCAGGCATTCTATTACCCCTACCATGTGAAGTAATCTCAAGGGCACAGATTGGCACAAGTATTTCAAAAAGAGAGAGATGCTGCAGAGGTATGATTTCAGTTACATGTTCTCCAATGTCTGTAGCACTATAAAGCAGCATCCTATATATCCCATGGAAAGGGTGCCCCAAAGTTTCTGCCAAACTCTTCTTAAAGGTTTGAGCTTTGTAGAAGTCTGCCCAATGCCTTTATTAACTTTGAAAACAGAAACCTGCAACCACTCCCACAAGGCACACAACTGCATTTTTATTTTATTGCCTACTTTTTTGACTCATAACATCTCATCTCTACTTTACAAAACATATGCTATAAAGAATTAAGAGCTGTCCTTTGAAGTAAGAAATTTCCTTCAAAAACATCTTGGCAAACACAAATTAACACAACAGGTGATATCCTACCTGGTCACATCACAAGGCATGAGAGTCCCATGCAGCCTTGATTCCTGTCTTCATTGATGTTGAGTCTTTTCATTCGATACTGACGGATCTCCCTCACCAGTGTATAAAACGCATCTTCAACACCCTAAAAAGGTAGAGTACTCAGATCAATGTTTTCTTCAGCATATCAGCTGTTCTCCCAGACCCTATCTGCCATTTCTCCACACATCCCTCTTGAAAATGTAAGGTGAAACTTACAGTGTTTGGTAAGGACAACTGTAAAATTATCACATTCCTCACCAAGTCTGAATCCTTAATTATATAAGAATTAACCATATGCAACTCAGGCATACATGAAATGCCTCTTTCTGCTGGGTGCCTACATTCTTGATGTATATGTAACTAAATCAACTTGGGAATACATAAAAAATAGACATTCTGGAGATCAAACGTAAGTACAGACATTATAGCTAACTGTGAAATCTTATGATCTCTCTAATAAAGACCTCACCGCTTTAAAATCTAGCTAAACACAAACATGCAAATAGAGTAAGGCAGAAATTAAAGTAAAATCAATGGTTTCCAATTCCTCCAAATTACAAACTTGGCAGCATCCAGGAAGTTCTGCTGAGAGCTGAACAGAGGTGAGAATGATACAGAACTCATTACCTGTCTTGTTTTGGCAGATGTTTCAATGAACGGGATCCCATAGCTCTTGGCTACTTCATAAGCCTGTTTGGTATCTACAGTTCGTGTTGGCAAATCACATTTGTTTCCCACTAATACCATTGGTACATCTTCAGAATCTTTCACTCTTTTAATCTGCTCTCTGGAGAAAGAGGACCAGACGGTGGCAGAAAGGGGGAAGAGAAAGAACACAGACTATGCTTCAGTCTGACAACATTCAAACTGTCATTGCTCTGCAATAATAGCTCACCTGGTTGCCCTGCCTTCGTATAGGAAAAACACTTGCAGTCCTATGGGAAAGGGTAGAGATGCTGCCCTAAGCAAGTCCCCATGCTAGAGGAGACAAAGTTGCTCCAATAACATCCTCCTTTTTTTTTTTGATGGACAGATTTCTATTCATTATGACTACACATGACAACAATTGCCAACACAGACTTCTTAACTCGTGGCAATTTGCCTCTGACATTTATGCCAATGGGTTTATGCTGGTGTTACGTTTTCAGTTGGATTCTGACCTATGTATATGCCAATCTTTTTATAAAACAGGGAAATGGATAACCCACTGAAACAGACTTCAAATCGAAATTAATGATGCTATATAAACTGGGCAAGAAAAGATACCTTCCATGACTATGTTTATTCATTTATGTTACTTCATATTCCTTGCCAGAGCACCTTAT
Source organism: Intellagama lesueurii (assembly GCA_037013535.1). NCBI lineage: Eukaryota > Metazoa > Chordata > Lepidosauria > Squamata > Agamidae > Intellagama > Intellagama lesueurii. The sequence goes on from JBAJHW010000004.1 coordinate 203,504,887, forward strand.
CAACCATAATTGTTTTCTATGCAGCAGGACTGCTCTCTAGATTTTCATGATGTAGGGACATTTGTTAACTTAGAACAAAACATATGTCAATCAATTATCCTAGCAGTTACTAGTGATTGTTTTTAACATACTCGGAGACTATGGTGGATGGTGTTCAGCTTTAGTATCCAACTGTGCCTTTTGTTCTCTCTTCTAAGCAGAGCTTACCTGTACAGATTGATGTCTGCAAATGATTTGCTGTTGTTAATGGCAAACACACAAAGAAAGCCTTCACCAGTTCTCATGTACTGATCCCTCATAGCACTATATTCCTCCTGTCCCGCTGTGTCCAGGATGTCTAGCAAACAAGTCTCTCCATCAATAACTACCTGCTTACGGTAAGAGTCCTGTGAAAAGCAAATGCAAAATCAAAAACAGTTCTCTACACCCACCTGACAGCACATTTCAATAGGTTCATCTGAGTAGATGCAGTTCCAAAATCAGAATCTTCCCTAATGTTTAGTATATTTGTAGTGGATTTTTAAAACAATGGACAAATTCTTAGGGATGCCATGCTAGAAGTTGTGGGGGGCAACTTTCTCCAAATTAACAAAATTGCAGCTCCCATTCTGAACATGGAACTACATACATTTCAGGGCTTGTGATGCATTCCATAAAAATATATTTGAACATGTGCAAAAACCACTGTATATAAAATAGATACAGATACACTTTTGCAGATGTGGACAGCATCCAACTGACAAATTTGCACAAGAATATGTTTTCTTTACATTAAAAAACTCTCATATGCAACTGTCATAGGATAGACTTGGGGTAGAAAAAGAAAGACGACAATGGAAATTGACTTGACAGATCAGTGTATTCCTATGCCCTATACAGTACTTTCCTATGGTCTGCTTATTGGCATAGGTTCATTCACTTACAAATGCCAAACAATGACAAATATCAGCTAAAATTCAGTGGTTATCATTCCAGGAAGGCTCCCACTGCAGAAACCATGGGGCTGATAATGTGTCCAAATGTGTTGTGCAAATCACAACAAATACTACTATTGCAGCACACTGTGTACCTTCTAACGGATATAGAATCATACAGGACCACAACTTTCATCCACAATTTTCCCAGGTTTTTGTGTGTATAAAACATGGCCTGGAGTCTCTATTACACCTCCATAGAGATCTCATTCTTTGAATTGAAGGTGGGCAGCTTCACAAGAGGGACTGGTGCATAGAACCACCCCCTGGGGGGCTACACCTTGCTGCTATCATGCGCCAAAAAAGCAATTTTCTACTTTAAAACCACTGCCAAATTGCAAGATTTTGGTACCCTCTCCTTGCAAACCTTATTCTTTTTTAAAAATATGGCTTTTATAGTTGCTAGAGCCATGCTATGGCATTTCAGAGATAAAGTTATAATTTTGATGGTGGCAACAACAGAAGTTTGCTGCCCATGCCATAAGAAACAATACGGGTGCATGGATCCTGTATATTACCAATATCTGCTTTAATTCTACAATGTCCTCCACGTCATGCTTTTCCCTCCCAAACCTTCACTAAATAATTCCAAACCCTCAAGTACTTTAATGCAAGTTATACTGATGAATAATCTCATATAAAACTGTAGAAACCTTGATACCCAAATATCAAAGCTTAGAGCGTGGCAAATCTGAATGGTTAAACAGCAAGGACAACTTCCCGTAAGAGACTCAAGGACTAAGCATTTCCTAGACTTTACCCATGCAGGAAGGTGGTAAGAAATGTTTTATGATTCCTGCTCACTGACATAAGGGGAAGGCTAAGGGAAGATTTTTATCTTCCCATATTGGGTGCCCCAACTTCAAAGAGATTTCCCTGTATATATTCAGATATATAGCTTCACTCTAAGTCTATTCAATACCTGCAGTGAAAGGAAAAGTTTTAATCTTTGAGTCTGTTGGACGTATTATTATTTATTTATATAACTCCATGTCTGTTTGCCACTATTTGCCTGTTTCCTTTTAAAAAGTTATGGGGCAGAGACAGTTTTGGTCACCTTGATGTATGGCCTTTCAAAGGAATTGGACAAAGGGAGTGTGTTACTGTTAGTTATTTTGGATTTCTTTTGCCAGTTTTCAATATCACCAACCATGGTATTTTCCTGATCCATCTCTCTGGGATGGGAGCTGGAGGCACTGTTTTACAGTGGCTCTAGTCCTTCCTAGAGGGGCAAGCTCAGAGGTGGTGTTGAGAAATATGTCCAAAACCCTGGCCATTGGCCTGTGGGCTTCCTCAGGTTTTTTTAAAAAAAATCTCTTACACTAACAAAAACATGAGTCTGCTGGGAAAATAATTGGGAGATTTGGGATTCAGTGCCACCAATATGTGAATGACTTCCAACTCTATTTCTCTTTTCCATCTAAATTTGAGGAAGGTGTCTTGGTTCCAAAGCAATGGCTGGCATCAATAATGAACTGGATGAGGAAGGCCAAATTAATTCAGAGAAAACACAAGTGCTCCTGGTCAGTTGAAGAGCAGGGAACAGAGAGTCAATTTTTACTGGATGGGTTACAATTCCCCTGAAAACACAGAATCACATCTTGGGTATACTTCTGGATTCAGCTCTGAACCCAGATGTCAGCAACAGCCAGGAGAATATTTGCATAGTATGCCAACTGCACCCATTCCTAGAGAACTCTGATCTGGTCATAGCGATACATGTCTTAGATGCATTATGTTTGGATTACTGAAACACTCAGGCTACCTCTGAAAAATGTTCAAATTTCCAGAGGGTCCAAAATGTAGCCATGCTACTGAAAGGAGTCCATTATAGGGAGAATAGAAACTCTCTACTACAACAGCTTCACTGGCTACTGGTAGATTTGTTGGCAAAATTCAAAGTACCCATATAATTTCTAAAGTTCTACATGGCTTGGTTTCAGGCTATCTGAAGGACTCTCTGTGTGTGTGTGTGTGTGTGTATGAGACTGAAAATGTGAATTAAATCCAGTAAATTATGAATGACCATTCTGATACAGTATTCCTGATGAGATAAAAATGCATAAATTTTGCTTTTTAAAAAACACTTTTCCAAAAATTGAAAAAAAGAGAGAACAATCCCTAATAAGAAGCTTCTGAACTTCTATTATTTAATATTTACAATAGTTTGTAAATCGTTTACCTCATGAATAGCTGTATTAAAGAAACATAGGCTCACACATAAACCACATGCAATATGGTAGTGAGGATGTAAACATCAAAACTAGACATGGGGGTATTTGTATACGAATATGAATACCCCCGCACAGGTGGAGATAATGAGGGTCTGGCCCCCAGGGGCCGGACTGTCCACTCATCCTTCCGCTGTTGCCGTGGGCTCCGCGCTCCCTTCTTATTGCTCCGGAGCTCGCAGTCACCTAGCCACTCCTGGCAGGAGGTGGGACGACGAGCCTCCCTGCCAGGTCGAAGAGTGGCTCGCTGACTGAGCGCTCCGGAGCAATTGGAAGGGAGTGCGGAACCCGCAGCAGCAGCGGAAGGGTGAGTGGACCCTCGTTATCTCCACTTATGCGGGGGTATTCATAATACCCCCATCTCTAATCAAAACCTATACAGGCCTTACCTCTATAGTAGGATCATATTCATCAACAAAGTGATTCTGAATGAGTTGGATTGTCAGGGCACTTTTTCCAACACCACCAGCTCCCACCACCACCAGCTTGTACTCAGTCATTGCCCTCCTCAGGAACCTGTCAGCAAAATGAAGCATTAGAAAGATCAATAGCTTTAAAATTGGTATTTCAACATAGGTACAAAAAAATTAAAAAAGCATCCACAGAAACTATAAAGGCACTTATTCAAGAACTGGAGAGAAGGAGACCACCCAGCATGTTTGACCCTTTGAGCCAACCTGAAAGCTGTATTGTAGACTAGAAAGCAAGGTATGAAGTAAGTCAAACAAGCCACAGCACAGTCAAGTGATTTGTGGCTATTTATTCTGGACAGTTTTCTCTAGTATATCCTCATCATTGTACAGCACTGGTTTCCAACCTTTTTTACTTGTGCACCCCTTGGCAGTCCATTTCCATAAACTGTACCCTTCATATTAGCAAAATGTTTGCGATTAATATGGTTGGTGGACTCATAGGACTGGCTGAGGTGCCTGTTTATATATATATATAGATACTGGCGCAACAGCACTTGAATGTCCGCAAAGCAGGGAAAAGTGAAAGGTTAGCCTGTGAGGCGCTGCTGCTGAGCATATGCGCTATAGCGGTGAGTTTGTAATACACTGTTTAGGGAGGACTCCCCACCATTCACCAAAATGACAAAGTAAGGGAACAAGGCTTTTCTCAAGGTTAAACAACCTCTCTACCACTCACTGTAACATTCAATTATTTTCACAACTTTTGACTTGTATCTTGTCTTACACTGTTGACACATATGCCTTTTTCAACCTTTATTCAATTTTTTCCCACACACCCCTAAATGTCCTGGTTCATTTCCCTGGGGATACACATACCCCAGGTTGGAAATCACTGGTGTACAGCATTGGCTTAGATCCTACTTATAAGAGTGCGATCAGCGTAGATACCTGGGAATGAGTTTCACTGGAATGAAAGGGGCTTTCAATGAAAGACAAGTACTGTACTGGGTTACATTGTTAGCTAGGGGTTATTTTTGTATAATACTTATTTAACTTACACCCCACATTTCCGCTTCAACGGCACTCAAGGCAGAGTCTCTGGCTCAGATCTATACTTTGCTGTGAAAGTTACTAGATGGCCTTGAGCAGCTTCTGCCCCCAACTCTGTCACAGACTTGTTCTGAGAATAAAATGAAACAAATCCATGAACAACTCTGAACTGCACTGAAGAAAGATAAAGCAGAATATGCGCAAGAACTTTATTACTCATTCATGTCCTGCTTTTCTTCCAGTGAACTCACAGTGATGTACATGACCCTCCTTTTCCTCACTTTATCCTCACAACCGCCCCAGATAAGTTGTGAAATAGAAGAGAGAGAGAGAATGACCAGTTGGAGGTCAACCCACGAGTTTCGGAGGGAACAGAAACTGAATCTCCTCAGTCCCAGGCCAGCATGACCCCCACTACCACACACAGGCGGTCAACTCATATTTCTGCTTTTTCCCTTGCTTTCATTTGTTTGTCCGTTTGTTCGAAGGAAAAGCGTATTCCTGACAGCGGAAGCATTAGGAACAGCCTCACTTCCCTTAATTAAAGTAGGGGTCTCCGTAGATTCCCCCCCCCCCCAACCATCACAACCGAATAATGGTAAGAGAGCAGCAGGTCCGACAGACTGCCCTCATTTGATGTCAAAATATTTGGCCCTTCCTGTGGGAGAGGAACTAGGAGGGCGAACACGGGAGAAGGAAATGAGACCAGCCCGGCTGAAGCACCAAGACAGCCAAGCGTTTGCTTTTCTCCCGCGGGGAAAAACAAAACACGGCACGGGCGAAGCGAAGAAACGGCTCAGCGGAAAGGAGAAGAAAAGGCACGCATGAAGCTGCGGCAAACATAAAGCGAGAGGAGAGGAACCGAGCAGAGCGGAGAGCGATGTCGCTGCCCGTCCCGCGACGGGCTCCGGGCTCGGCGGACACACCCAGCCGGGAGAGCGGAGACTTTCCAAAGCAGCGCCTCCCTCTACTGGGCGGGATCGAAAGAGGGGCCCCGTAGGGTGACCCCACGCGCGCCCGTTAAAGAAGAAGAGCAGCAATAATACTAAAACCAGAGCCAGCTAAGGGTGCTTCCGTTAACCTCCCGTTTCCCACCCTTGCCTCTCCCAGTGGCCAGCCGAGTCAGCTAGCTAGAAAGCCTCGCCTCTCACCTCACTTCCAAGCTCCACGAAACGCTCTTCCAAAGATCGACTCCTCCGACCCACCGTATCGCAAACGTCATCACTCAGCGTCGGAAGCACGGGAATCAAAGCTGCGCGGGCGGGGCTGCGGAGAGCCGCGGGCGGATGGAAAGGCGGCCGAGTGCCTTCGAGGGTGCTGTAAGAAGTGATACCGGGTTAGGTTCGCCTTGTAGCTGGTGGGCGGAAGCGTGGCAAAGTCGCGACACCCTCCACGTTTAACAGCAGGAACGTACAACTAGATGAGCTCATGCTGCCCGGTTGAAGTCTGCTAGCCTCTCTTGAGCTAATCTGGGCTAGACTATGGCTCGACAGCTCAGTAAAGCATTTGGCTGCTGGTGAAGGGGTTGAGAGTTCAGTTCCCCGTCGTAGCTCCACAGAAAACAGCCAGCCACTTCCAGAAGGGCCGGGGTGGTGGTGGTGGTGAGAAACAACAACCTGTTTCTAAGATCTATCTACCTGGATAATACTGGAAAGGGTTACTGTAAATTGAGAATCAACTTGACATATCCCACTGGTTCAGATTAGCCAGTAGTGTGACGGGAGTAATTTTCCAAGGTTTGGGGCAAGAGACTGGTGCATCCCTGCTTAAAAGAGCTGCATGGGGACTGAACCTGAGACTACACATAAAGGGGGGGAGGGGAGGGGAGGGGAGGGGGGAAGAGAACCTTCAGCCTTTCAGTTGTTTTGACTTGAATTCCCAGGAATCCCAGTAGTGGAAGTTGTAGTGCACATGGAGAGCAAATGTAGAGGAAGACACGGTCTTTCTCTACCACCAGCATTGTGTTTTTTTTACCATATTGCAAATCTCCTCCATACCAGTAGGAAGACATTTCAGCACATCCTCACTGCAAGTTTCCTGTTTCACTGCATGAATAAAAGGAAGATAGCTATGCTGTGTGACTGAGTCTTCTCCCTCTGCCATCATTTCTTCTACACGTGCATTAGGCAAGAAGCTGCAAATGTCTTGGCTCGGAGTAGAAAGCGGCAGCAAGTATTAGCAAATGAAAATAGGGCAATGATAAGAGTGTTGACTGCTTTTTATAAAGTTCTTGGGAAGAGTAGCTGTGTTACTACAACACAGCAAAAACAACAGACATGTGTGGCAACATAAAAGACTAAAAATGTATTTTATTTGGCACAAGCTTTTGTGGATTGCAATCCACACCAAATACTAGCTCAGTGATTTTTTTTTTCCATTTGTGTCAGGAGCAATCCAATGGTGCTTCTGAAGGATGGATCAGCTGACAAGTTCTATCATCAACAGGATGCCTGAAGGTGTCCACAAACCTCACATTCTTTGGGGAGATGCCAGCTCAGTGTTAAGTTGTATGTGATGCATGCAAAAGGCCTCAGCGACTCCATACCATTGATTGGTCCATCTAGTCCAGTATAGCTAAACCTTGCTGTCAGAACTGATTGGAATTTGCCTCTGAAACCCTTGAGAACTCTGCCAGTCAGTGTTCACTAGACAGGGCCATTTAAGCCAAGGGTCCGACTCATCATAAAATAGCTTATGGTTGGTCCCAAGGTTCCACAAAATGTTGTGGCCTTTTAAAAAGTGGAAGTTACAGTATTTGTAGACAGTGGCCCAGTGTACATATGGGCCAAAGAGACACTTGTAAAAACAATTGTAATTGTATCAAAGTACAATGTTGATGGAAAAACAAATGGCTTAAACAATTATACATGGTATCAAGTGATTTTGTTTTGTTTTACTTCTAGGAATTATAGTCGAAGAGCATCTGACTCCATGTTTGGGAACCTCTGAATAAAAAGATCAAGTGCCTAATAAGGCCCCCAATGCAACTTCAGGTAGACCCACTGCCCCTCCTAAATTTTTAGTCAAGGAGTGGTAAAAAATGTTGCCTGTTCTATATGTGAGGAAAGCAGCAATGAAACCTTATGTATCTTTTAAATAATTTTGTTATACTGTACTCTACTGTATCATTCTGGAAAGACAAAAGACTGCTTCTGGTCTTTGGGTGGGAATCTCCACCACCATGTTTGTTCCTCACCATGTCCTGTCCATCTTCTGAGTTGTTATGTCATAGTCAATACTCAGAAGCAAATGGTTTGCATCATCTTATCCATTAAAGGGTTGGTGCCTTCTGGCATCAAGTGGACTACTATCTGGAATGGCCTTGAGAATATAGTTGTTACATAAGCCTGCTGTACATCAGATGAAGATTTTGAAACTTGGAGTAGTTTAATAAAGGAGTTACAAGACCGAGGCAGTTTTTCAAAATCAGTAAAACTTTATTCTATTTCCATTCTTCGCCATTAACAGAAAAATTGGAGAAAGCAATGTTTGTTTTACAAAGATAATGCATCTCCCAGAGAAGAAAAACCCTAAATTGAGAATAGAGGTAACATGGGGGAAAAAAAAACACAGTACTGCCCTCTATTCAAAGAAAATAACTCCTGATCTTTTTGGTTAAAGTAATACTTAGACCAATCATTCAGTTTGCTCTCTTGATAAAGTGTGGCTGAGGAAGGGGAAGGGAGAAGGGCCTGGAGGGAGAAAAAATAAAGCACACAGACATCAACTATTTCACCTTGATGAAGTCTCAATACAGCTATGGAAAGCCTAAGTATTCTTTTACAGTACACTGGGTGCTCGCTGAAAAAAATAAAAAAAATAAAAAGAAAGAAAGAAAAAGAAAAAAGTATTCACTTCAGGCACAACTTTTTAAACTTTGTATTCAGTACAATAAACTGGGTTTAGAAGCTGCAGTGTTCTAAGCAGCAGCAAATTTGTGCATTGTTTTAAATATCTTTAAGTTATCACACTGATGGCACACCTTATCCTTATGAAATTCTGCACTGTGCATGCTAATTGTAGATAATTACAAAGAACTATAAGTCTACTCTGGAAGATACTGTCAGTGAGATCTAGGAAATAAACTTCACTTGCTATATGGACTTGAGTTTAAAAGGAGACATAAAAAACATTTTAACATTTGGCCATCAACTTAAGTAACTTGTTTGAGTGCTCACACAGGATTCTACATAGAGAGCATATTCATCCTCATATGGTCCTCAAAACTAGATGAGAATGAAGAGGAAGTTAACCTCCCCTATCTTGGAGAAGCAAAAGCAACTGAGAGCTAAGGCATAGTAACACCTTGGCAGAAATGAAAAAGGAAAATATATGTATATTATATATATTTATCTTTTCAGTGCAGAATTTCACAAGGTCTATCAGAGTTGAACTGTCTATAATGTTCACTTAAAGAGGCAAAATAGATTTGCAGTTACCAGTTGCGTTAAATGCACCATTCAAAAAGCTTCTAAAACGTGATACTATAAGGCGCCACCTTAGATTCTCCAGGATGCAACTGTGCATATTTTAAAACTGTTTCATAAATTTATTTTTAAACATAACACAAGGAAGGTGTTAAAACTGGTGTAATAACTCCTTAGAATTTGGAAGGGATGAACATAGGGATATTCAGTGCCCTTCACCAGACCCCACCACTTGCTCCTAGATAGATATTTGCTTTGCAACCAGTTAGTCGATAACACCAGCTTGACGAATCTTTCTCTCTGCACCAAATCCCTGTAAATGGCAAAACAAGTTCATGAGTTTAAAGCAGGTCTACATATCATGGTACACTGCTGAAAAGCAGAGTGTCTTGCTACTGAAGCCACACTAATTCATGCTCGTCTTAGGTGCCACTTATTTGTGCGTATCCAAAACTTTCACATGCATCCTTTATAGTAACCTATTTCCTCTTTTACTGTACTTCATTAACCTTCCACCTGTGCCCCCATCTATGCATGTTCAAACACCTTCTCAAACCCGTCCTACAGCCTCAGCTGTTTGCTTCTTTTCCCATTTCCCTCCAAAGTCATATAGGTTTTGTTTAAACAAGCTGTACTACGTTCCTTCTTTTTCAATTCTATTTTTAATTCCCTAGAAAGTGAACACAGCTTTTATACTTCACTGACTGACCTTGCTAAAAATCACAGCAGAGCTTTATACCACTATGTCGAAACTGTTCTCTGCCACTGCCTTTTGAGACTTTTTGTACAGGAGAGACATTTCCCCACTATTATGCATAAGGAATTAAGATATTCAACAGAACAACTGATTTGCAGATCCTGTGCTGTGTACTGCTCTCTGCTGGAGAATGACAATACCAGCCCTTTGAATAGCACCTTTAATTGTGTCAGTTTCTCTTCTCATGGGGAGGGGAAAGTGCTAATTTATTATTTCCATTCACAATACAGAATGCAGACTAAAAAACAAAAGCTTTTAATTAAAGGCACCTGAGCCCTGAAAAACTTTACTTGTCTATGTTGGAAAGGCTAGCACAGCTTGACATTGCATTTTACTATAAATCAGAAACACTGCCAGTAATCGGGTCTTACACACAGGAATGCAATGATGTGGCAGGACAGCATGGGAGGTGGCAAGGTCAGTAGGAAGAAACAACCACCTTTCACTCTTTCATTGTCCAAAACCTCTACTGAACCAAAAAGCATTCCAGCAGCAGACTGGCATCAACTAGATACAAAGTTTTGTTCTTAACTTTTCTATGTTTGTTTCTCATGCAACATATGAACTAGAAAATGTCTTCAGCCTCACTCTTTCAACTGCTGCTATTTATATCTTTGTTTTCTCTACTGTTAACCTCATGAAATGCCTCTGTATCACTTATCCATTGATATGATACATGTATCATAGTAGTAAGAAATATACTTCACTGTAGCCTCCTAACAGTCCCACTGTGCATTATTGTACATAATGAGAATGTGTTACTGTTTTCATCTTGGAGAATAAATGCAAATTAATAATAGCAAAATTTGGCACAAATCCCTGTATCTCTGCACTACTCAGATAGCAGCCCTCCCAGTCAGTATGTCTGCTTGCCCAATACCTCTTTGGATTAAACTTGAAGAAGAAAAGAGAGAACTTTCTCTCAGTCTGTCTTGTCTTTGATTACTCTATCAACAGACAGCACTATTCTTCTTGTTGACTGACATGGAGCTCTGGTTTTCTTTTGATTCCTTCCTCATAAACCATCTGTTACCCAGTTGCACTGTTTCTTCCTATACAACCCTACAAAAATCCATCCTTTCCAATACCCCTAAGAAAAGCTTTCATTCCCTCTTTGATAACTACAGTCTTCCTTTCTTGCCCTCCTGTCAAACTTCAGTTCTCCTATGTACCCTGTAGTTCAATCAACATGACAGTCCTCCTCAGATCTCTTTACTGATTCCCCATTCCCTTCTGTATTCATATCCTCTTACCTTTGTTTCTTCCTGCCCATCACTTATTTTAAATATATACTCCTCAGGAAAAAGGCATCATGTAACCTAGGGGTCCACAACCCCCGGTCCGCGGCCTGAGCTGGACCGGGCCGCGGAGACAGACCTCCCCTCCACCCCCGCCTGCCCTTCCCCCTGCACAGCCACTTTGCGCCTGCACCCATGTGAACACTCCCCCGCTCCTTCACGCATGTGCACGAGTGCCCCCGAGCCCCGCACTGCCCTTCGCGCACCCGCACCCTCCCGCTCCTTCGCGCATATGCACGAGCGCCCGCCCGCGAGAGAGCGTGCGCCCTCCTTCGCACATGCGCACGAGCGCAGGGGGGTGCCCTGCCTTCCCCAACTGGTCCACGGGGTTAAAAAGGTTGGGGACCACTGATGTAACCTACTGTTTCAATACTTAATGCTAGTAAAATCTCACACCGTGCTTCTATCTATCCTTTATAACCCTATGCACATCATTGTTCAACTCAATACAAGAAAATCTGGATAGGTCTCTTATAGCATACCTTTGAATTATCCGGTCCCCTAGGCTGACGAAGAACAGTAAGACGAGGAGCACTCGCATCATCCAAATTAATGCTTTTTAAACGATTAACAAGTCTATCAGGACGTGGAGCAGCTACGGCCTTAGCACCTTCACTGTGAATAGAGATGCAACAAGATGACTGAGCTGCGTATTAGGAACATATAAACATACATAGAGAGAAAGCTATCCAGCTCCTTATTAAAAAAAAAATCTTTTCCTTATACATTCCTAGAAAGATCATTAAATTTAATTTTAAAAAAGAACGACAAATAAAATTTGTTGCTATTTGATTCTATGATAAATTTCCAAATGTTAATCCAAGTATAGTGGAGCAAACCACAAACTCTGAAGTTATGTTGAACAGTCTTCATCACAAGCATAACTGACTTGAAATTTAGCTATTTAAATTTTCAGTGGTAACAAAAGTTAAAGTTAACATAACAATAACATTGGCAAGAGTGTTTTTAAACAAACAAAACTGCAGAAAATGGGTTAGTTACATTCAAACGCATAGAAAATGATTTCCTACTCTTTCTCCAAAGCAAACCATAGTACAAAGTTAAGTTCATGCAAGCTCCCTCAACCTGATTTCTAGCATCTGCCCGCCCCAACACAGCCCCTGGACCACAGCCCAGGCTTTGTCTGAGGGTCAGAACAGGTCACACGAAGTAACTACTAAAAAAGCTTACACATTTGGCAAACTCTCTATGGATATCACAAAAAATGTTTTCCACCATTGCACAAATGTAAAAGAAGAGAAATGCAAAGGGAACACTATTTAAACAAAGTCCTCTGTGTTTGAGTGAGAGGACCTGGGAGATCTCATACATAAGGGACTGGAAACCTTGGGTTGTAGCAAAGGCAGCAAAGATTCCCCCCACCATTCCCTTCTGTAAGAGAGATTCGTAGACAGCTTTCTAGAATCCTGAAAGATGGAGACAACCTCAGGTGGGTATGGTAGATCCATCAAATCTTCCAGACGGCAAGAAGCAGAGAGTGGAGGTCTGGGAAGCTCGGACTTGACATGCTGGTTTAGGCATGGTAGGAAGGTGGGACCAGGGACTGCTGCCTAAAGTGCTCTTTCTAGAATGTTCTGAATGATCCTCTGTGCAGGCACAGAAGTCAATTTGTGTGAGGCAAAGAGACATCAAAGATGAACATTTCTTTTTTTCTTCTTTCCTTCCTTCGACCACTCTGCATACACTAGAGACAGCAATTTTAAGCTCACAGTGTGCATCCCTCCTGATAAATGTTTAGAGGTTTGAGCATGCTGCTTGACTCCTTCCAGCCCTATCCCTGTAATTTCTTCTCACTTGTCCTTAAACATTTGAGGGTTTTTAAAAAGCCAATGAATGTGCTCAGTTCTCAATGAGCATTTACACATTTCCTATTCATTTACAAAATATATTTTTATATATTCAGAAAATCTTGGGATGATGCACCATCTGCTCAGATAGTGGATCTGTTCTGTAATGCTGCCAAAGAACTAACATTAGAAAGGAACACCTGGCCCCAACCCTCCAAGCCAATTCATGCCTTCTCTTCTCTTGTTTTCTCTAGTTTCCCTTCTTTTCAATACCCTCTCTCCAACATTCACTAAACCTTGAAAGACACCAAGTGGCTGCACCTCATTTTTAAAAACATTCTTAATTTGCAAACAATGTATGTCTGCGTACTGAAGGAGTCTCTAAACTTGAATATGTTGCATAATGAACCTTATAACGTATGTGTGTGTGAAGGATTGATTCCAGTCTGTGGCCCCTTTCAAATGTGCCAGGGGCCCCCATTGAGAATGGCTGCTCTAGAGCATACAAAAGACGCAATCTTGTTTGTAGCTGGCCACATTTCACAGCCAATCATATAGGTAGTAGACAACCTACATTTGTTAGCAGTGACATTATGCCACCATTTTATATCCAAGGTACTATGAATACTGAACTGTTCAGTCTATTCACTAGAATATTTGATATTACCACCTTGGTCCCAGAGAACAGAACACACAATAATAATCAACTGGCTCAACACAAGTTCTATAGTTTATTTGCTCTGACTGGTGGCACAGGAAGCTGGGCCATATTTTCTGTGAGACTACTGTTATATACTGGATTTTAAGTCTATGAAGAGCACAAAGATTGAAAGTTTGATGCAGCATTTTTTAAAGCATTCATCTTTAACCTCATAAAAATTAGTAATTCTATGTACAGCTACCTAATACCAAGTCAATGTATTAAGAGGGATTTATGCCTGAGTAAATATATAAGGAATGGGCCTGTTTAACACAACTGTTCTGCCAAGACAGTATCTTCTTAACATTAAAAAGTATATCCCAACAATTTATCTCAATGAATAAAATACCACAAGAGTGCCTAACAAAAAGTCACAATATTCAGAAATGTTTGGTTATTTTTTAAAAATAGTTTTCTCTATTTTTAGGGCCTTTTTTCATATTCCAGTCAAACCAGCATCCTACAAAGAAATCAGACCATAATTGCATTGTTTCCATTAACACACATACGTGCATGCACCAAATAATACTATTTTCCTACCTAACACGCCACACATTACAGGCACTGCATTTCCCTGTGCGTTGATTGAGGATGACTGAAAACTCTACTTCATCACCAGCCTGCAGTTCCACTCCATCCTGAACTTCTTTCACGTGAAAAAAGAGTTTTTTGCTGTCTCCTACTTCATAGTTTATGAAACCAAACTGAAAAAGAAAAAGGAGCTGCTCAGCACACAATTCAGAATGCTCAAACTCTTCTTGACATTAGAACACATAAATTTAGAAACATCTTAGATCCAACTGAGACTGCCTAGAAGACATTTGGAACAGAAGTCTACGGGTAGATCCCTAGCTATCTTCTCCCTTTCCCTTGTTGTGTAACACTGCAGACCAACATTCCCTCTAATTTTTCAGAGCCCTGGACAAGGGCTCTGCCCTGTGTGTGCAGGGTTCCAGCTGTGATCAGGAGCAAATGGGCAGCAACACTGGCTCGGTTCCTCCCCCCCCCCCCCCCCAATGGAGTATTGCACGGGCATGTAGCTTAGAGGGAATGTTGCTGCAGACAATGAAATTAATTTCCTTTCCATATTAAAAGCAGAAGAGACACTAAGCAAAGAAGCAAAACATTCTAGTTTTGAAGAAACACTGCATGAGATAAAGTTCAGTATAATCTATATCTAGGCAGGTAAAATGAAAAAAACCTTGTTTTTAACGTGGGGAATTGGCAGAACATATACTTCACAAAATAAACAGTCATGAAGACATCTAAAAAGCACTCAGTGCTTTTTCGGGAGAGTCTATAAGCCAGTGATACACCAATGCTTTCCTAACAAAAGTCTGCCGATTCAACTGCTAGAATATTCAATTAGGACTAGAAAAATGTCACCATGAAACCCTAGAAAGCTGTTGCCAGTTAGTAGTGGCACTATTTGATTAGACTGACCAATGGTTTGACTTAGGCAGAGTTATTTCAGGGGAATTCCCTTGCAAAATCATATATGCCTCTGCCCATGATGATAATACTAAACATTTCCTCCTATATCGTTATTCTACAATTTTACAGAGATTTGCAGAAAGAATGAATTGCCCCAGTATTTTTTTTCATCCCAGACACCTCTGAACTGTCCTCCTTGCAGATCAAGACAAATACAAGGTAATAATTTTTTGACAGCTGCTATCAAACAAGGTCTAATATGCTCTGAATTTTAAGTTTGTATAGATTTTAATGATTTGACTTTATCTAGTTCTGTTTTGTATCTGATCAATTTTTCTTCCTGGCTTTTAGTGTGATGGTTTTACTCTTTGTTATTATATAATTAGTAATGGCACATGGCCAACATTCCCTCTAACATTCCATCTCTTGCACAACTTCATCCCCGCCCACATGCAAGTCCGCCCGCCTGCGTGGGGTTCCATCACGACCAGAACCAAAGGGGCTGAAAATGAATGCTCTGGATGCGCAGAGGAGAAGCCCTACGCATAGGGGGGTGGGGTCGTGGAGAGAACCTTCCACATGGCTAATACAAATAAAGAAACTTGAATTATAATCAAAGTACAAATAATCTTGACTGAAGTCAAGAAAGGTGTACATAAAACTCCCTGTTTCAGAACTATGACTACGAAGCCAACAATAAAAAGTTTCAATGAAATAATCTTCCTTCTGAGTAAGGATACTTTGTGTTGTTCGGGAATTGTTTTTTTAGACAAACACAGCTGCCTCCCCACCCACACAGTCTGCCCCTGCTTCCCACTGCCCCCGTTGTCTCCCTACCTCCACCACTGCCATTTTGAGAGGCGACTGGCTCTGCAGGCTGGCCGGTCTTTGCACATATTCCCACTTCTCAGCTGAGAGGCAGGACCTATATGCCTTTAAAAGGGGATTGGACAGATTCCTGGAGGAAAAGTCCATCGCAGGTTACAAGCCATGATAGGGATGTATAATCTCCAGGCTTAAAAGGAAGGCACCTCAAAATGCTAGATGCAGGAGGGGTATCAGGAGACAGGTATCTAGTTGTCTCATGTGCTCCCAGAGGCAGCTTGGTGGGGCCACTGTGAGATACAGGAAGCTGGACTAGATGGGCCCTTGGCCTGATCCAGCAGGGCTCTTCTTATGTTCTTATGACATGCAGAGGATGCCTGGCCAGCTCATAGGCTGGCTAACTTTTTTTTAAAAAAAAAATGATGATGATGATGATGATGATGTTGGCATCCTTCAGTCTCGAGAGACTATGGTAACGTGCTCTGAATAGAGGTCTTGGAACAACGTCTAGTGTGGCTGAGATTATTATTTTTAAATTATTATTATTATTATTATTATTATTATTATTATTATTATTATTATTATTATTTAGTTAGCCGGCCTATCAGCCTGCTGGGAGACCACTGCACATATCCCTGCCACTCAGCTGAGATGTGGGGACGTTCACAGAGGCCCCCTGGCTGGCTCACTTAAAAAAATAATAATACAAAAACGTAATTATTTTTTTAGTTAGCTGGCCTGTCAGCCGACCACCGGCCCTCTGTGCATGTCCTTGCCTCTCAGCTGAAAAAAATAATAATTTAAAAAAAAAGCGTTTTAGTTATCCAGCCTGTCAGTTGGCCAGGGGCCTCTGCGCATGTCCTCACCTCTCAGCTGAGAGGCGGGGACATGCACAGAGGCCGTAGGCCTGCAGCGGGCCTCTCATAATGGCGGTGGCAGCAGAGGAAGAGGAGGCAGCAGCAAGAAAAGATGCGGAAGCGATGGGGGCAGTGGGAAGGGAGCGGGGGCAGGCGGTGGGATGGCAATGAACAAGGAGGTTCGGAAATTGTAAAAAAATTGTTGGCCTGGGAAAGTTTGGGTTCTCCAGTGTGGACGGAACTGAACTAATGTGAATCAACGAATGAGCGATTTTTGATAAATTTCCTGGTTCGTTGTTTACTTTGTGCCCATCTCTAGTTTTCACATATAACAACCAGCAAGCCATCTACTAACCTGATCTTTCACACATTCCACAGTGGCTCTACGAAAAGCTGTAATGTTACAAGCCATTGTTTGTCCATTCTGACCAAGGACACAAAGCTGGAACTTCACAGTCTCTCCTTTTTGTAGACAATCCCCTTTATTTGCCATACCAACAATTCCAAAAGGATAGACCTCACCTTTCATTTCTCCTAGAGAAGGAAACGCAAACCAAAAAAGTACTGTCAGAAGAGCTAAAGTAACAAGTTTTGAACTCATCAAACAAGTTTATCTGGTTTATTTCCAGCATGGTATACATTTAAGTTTCACCTCAGTAAACACAGAAAGAAATCCAGTCATCAAACTACACCATTAATAACATATTATCGGTACAAAGACACATCAAGCTCACCATCCTCCATGACTTCAATCATTCCTTGGTATTCAGTCTGGGTTGGATCTACACTCCTGAGAGGACGAATAACTTTACCCGTGTAAACAGTTGGATCAGCTTCATCTGTAATGCCATTCACTATAAAACAAGATTAATCCCACTGCATATTACTACCGTTCATTAAGATATATGTGTGCTGAGAGTGACAGGATTAAGGCAGACCTTATTAATACAATTAAATGATGTCTTATACAATCCAAAAAGTAGCTCAAGGCTGCAGGATTCAGAAAATTGTGGAACTTAAGATAGCAACTTAGACTTAAAACTTTAGCATGGATTTTTTTAAAATCACAAGCATTTTTGCCCTGGAATAGCTATTAACATCTACCTAATATGCCCCTTTCATATTCAGTCTTCCTGTATAAATTCCAGCCATCCCCAAGATACATAAGAAAGCATAAGTAGAAGAGGGGGGAAAAGTGGGGAAGGAAGGGCAAGTGGATTAGAGAAAAAAAGGAGGAGGAAGATACACAGGTGAAGCATGCAGCTCTGCTTTTTCCCCTTCTAAACTCAAATGCTTTGCTTCACTGCCTTCCCTCACTCCCTAGGGCAGTGATGGCAAACCTTTTTGAGCCCGAGTGCCCAAACTGGAAAAAAACACACAAAAAAGCAACCCAGCAGGCGGTGGGTGGCGGCAGCAGCAGAAGGGGGAATCCCGGGCACGGAGGTGCCTCCAGACCCCACTCCGGATCCACCTCCAGTCGTGCCCAACCCCGCCACTGCCTATAGCTCGGCCAGCCTGCCGCTGCCAGCGCCAGCTGCTCCGGATCCTGGCCTGCCGCCTGTCAGGGAGCTAGCACTGCGGCCTCCTCAGGTTTGGCTGCCAGGGGTAGTGATCCAGCAATTTATGGCTCGCATGCCCACAAAGAGGTCTCTATGTGCCAGCTGTGGCATGCATGCCATAGGTTCGCCATCGCTACCCTAGGGCCTGCTCTGCCGTACCAGTCCTTAAATGTAACTTTCCTTGTATTTCATTTAAAAATTGTCTTGACTACTCTGTCCTTTCCTCTTACTTGCTCTTTGTTTAGGACCTGATCTCAGTCTAAAAAGACCACAGAAAGAGAGGACAGATCTATACTCTCTTCTCAACTGCATCATCATAATTATTTATTACATTTACACCCCACCTATCCAACAAAAAGTAGTAATCAAAGTAGCTTCCAATTTTCATAAAACAATAAAAGCAGGTAAAACAAATTTAAGCACAAAATCACTGAAGTCAAATAAAATAACCTATTCCATTAAAGCCATTAAAATTAATTCAGAAATGCTTGGAATTGCAGAACTATCATCTTCTGAAACAATTTAGCAACAAATGGTGAATTTGGGACTGGCTTATAATTAGTCAGAACTTTTGGGGAGCAGATTTAGTTAAGAGTTTTATACATGCTTTCTTTAGATAAGAAGGGACAGGCCTTTTAAGGAGGCACATATCACCTCCCTTAACAGTGGCATCATTCACATCTTGGTATATATGACTAGCCAAGGGGGCAAGGGGCAAGTGAGCAGGTGTACTCCTCACTATTCCAAGCATTTTGTCCACATTCTTGAGATATACAAGCTAAAAAGAAGGCCAGCTATCAGGACAAGCAGCTGCCAAAGTTGCATCAACCTGACTTGCCCCAGTATCGGAGTCCAAGTCATGGCAAATCTGCCCACAAAACAATAGCAAACTGCTTACAGTGACTGCTCTGGCATTCTCCCCTCTGGTGCCCTGGTGAACAAAGGCTTTGCCCCATTCAGAAAAATATCACTGGTCTGCTATGTAAGCACAAAACAGTAGCAGAGACATGCCCTTTCTTAGTTGCCTTTGCCACATCATGTGGGTCATAACAAGTTACAGTCTGATTCATCCTGCGTTGTCTTCCAATGACATTCTAACCACTGCTCGCTGTGTTTCATTACCCTCAGGTCTCCAGTGAGCTCATCCTACTTCTAGCTCTACCAGTGGGAAGGGGCAACATTATCAATCACCCTATTTCTGGTTCCACAGATTGTATCAGGACTCCGATATCAGAACTTTGATATTGCCACTGATGAAGTAGTAGGAAACTCCAGGAGACCATTAGGAGCCACAAGGGATAGACCTTTTTAATAGGTTTTTCAGAGGTTCACCCCAGTGGCCAGTCTAAAACTGACCAAATAGTGATCTATCTAGGACAACAACATCATGTGTAACTCATACTTTCAGATCACCAACTCTACCAGAAAAAAATATCTAAATCAAAATGTACCCTGCTACATGTATGAGGCCAGCTACTAATTGGAATAGGTCCATGGTTATCATGGCAGAAAGGAAATCCTGTGATACTTGTAACCTCAGTGTAAATGTTGAAGACCATCCAGAACAATAAGCCTTGGGTAATCTGATAGCACACCAGGGAGTGCCACAGACAGTTTAAGAAGGAAGACTAGTGTTGGGCAGACAGTACAGCAGCAGAACCCCAACACTGTTCCAGCCACAGCAGCATACATTCAAAAGTGGCAGACTGTGGATGAAACATCTGGTTAGCGAGACTTCATATTTTTAATAGACTGAAGCCAATATACCTCTCTACCCTCAGCTTTAGCCTGGTGAACTAAAGAATAATCTGGTGGATGAAACAGACTTCACCATTCTATCTCAACCAGGTCTCCATAATATAAGCCAAATCAGAGACTTCATCCAAAATCAAATCCTGGATAAGTGATGGTTTTCTTACAACTGATCTAGCATTTAAAAGAATTTTTAGGCTGGTAGGTCACTTGCCGCCATGGCTTCTTTGGATAGATTCCAATTTGAAAGGAGTGAAGGACAGCCAACAACCTGTCCTCCTTTCCCTGGAATGTAAAATTGGAATCTTCTACCACATCCATCTTACTGATATTCCTTGAACAGTGGTTCCCATGCTTCCATTCTCCCAGAAACATCTTTATGATCCAAAGGATCAAAAACAAAGATAAAAAAATAAACTCTTTCTCCTCACTTCTTTATGCTGACCCTTGCCTTCATGACCCTCCTAAGTGGATCCTGCAAATGGGCAATCCCCATTGGTCTTGTCCCCTCAGCAGCCCAGATTACACCCCTGTTGCCAGAGGTGAGACAGTTCCTGGTGAGGTAGATTGTAACTACTGCTTCCCGAGAGGTTACTCATAGAAAAAGGAGCCTAGGCTGCAACACATGAAGGTGAGTTCTCTAGGCAAGGAGCAGGCAGCAAATGAACAACAGGAGGTGCACACACATACTCTGCCCTGGAGATGCATGGCAATGCTTCTCTTGTATGTACTTTTCAAGGCTGAAATTACTCCCTTTCCTTTTCTGAAATAGCTCTGTGTGTGTGTGTGTCAAATAAATAGGGAGAGGGGAACACAGAGGTTTTTTGAGTGCCTGGGAAACCTTCACTGGCACTACTGGATCCAAAGCACTATATTAGATACATTAACATTGCAATTCTATCCATAATCTTCTAGGAGTAAGTCCTACTGAACTCAAGAACTCAAACTTCCTTTGAGAAGAGGACTGTACTGCAAAACAAGTAAAGTAAAACATACTTATAACTTATACAGAGTAGACCTTTGGTCTAGATGGGCGGGATAGAAATCCAATAAATAAATAAATACATGCTTTTTAGCATGCATACACTGATTGTACTGGGCTCATGGTTTGCTGGTACATGAGGTAGTTCAGTAATTCAAATCAAAATCCCAACGAGACATTCATCAAATAGTTACTATCAAGCACACCCCTTTTAGGATCAATGTTTGGATGAAAAAAAAAACTTAAATGGAGTTTCACCTGCATGTGTCTTGTTCACCTTCTCTGCACTGACTTTGTTTCCTTTGCCTTTTGATAAGCTGTATTCCACCATGTCTCCAAGTTCCAAGCTATCAATATCACCACAGAATTCACTGGAAACAATTACACAGAAATCTTGAGGATGCATGAATATGACACAGCAGCAAAAGTTAGCAATTAAGCCATATTCATTTTATCAAAATACTTTACAAGTGCAAGAATGATCTTAAGAATATCATTTTACATCAACTTATCAATTTCTACACAATGCAGCCCCATGATATATTCACAGTGCACCATGCTCAAAAAGGCAACAAAATGGATCTCATATGAATACTCCTCTCTCACATCACTGTTCACAGATAATTCACCTGAGTTGTATCTGTGTAAACCAGAGGTAGCTCAAAAACTGCATATTAGCTCAACAAAAAATCCTCACTGAACAAGGCTTCTGTCTCTCCAGTGAAAATACTAGCACTGCCTACAGCCTGGCAGTGGTAGATGATGCAGGAAAGCAGCCTGGTTCCAGAGGGCCTTGACAAGTTAAAGAGTTAATTCCACCAAGGTCACCAAGAAAAAGCAGAATATTTGGTGAGGAAAAAGGAGCCATGAAACACAGCCACCAGATTTGGTCACAAAACATTCTCCTTCTTCATTCAACTGTCTGTGAGCTGCTTTGGGTCTTCTACGGGGGAAAAGACAGCATGAAAATATTATCAATCAATTGACTCCAATCTTCTGTTTGCGTTAACCAAGCCACGGGGTTCTTTTTAAGAAGAAAGGCAGGATAAAAATATTTTAAAGAAAGAAGGGAAGGAAGTCCTCCACTGTATTCTCTCCGAGGTTGCTGACTGATGCAAAAGTGAAGCCCCTAAACATGCCTGTGAGGTCAGACTTGGGGACCACTTGAATAACGCTGCACTGTTGTTGGGTGGAATGGCAAGCAGCACACAGACCGAACTGTGCCATTTCAGGCTTTTCCCCCCTAGTCTCCTGAAGACTGGAAAAGCATGGCATCCTGCCATACTACAAGCAATCTCATAGTCAAGCCTGTTGCTCAGTGGTTGGGTAGTTAATGCACAAGTGTCTTTTGTTTTTTGATAAAGAAACAGCTAAGTTCTTTCTGGGGACATTGAGGGAAGCAGAGAACATGAAAGTAAAAAGTGGAGGACAATTTTTAGTTCAGTTTTTTTAATTAACTTGCTGCAAAGCAGTCACTTAATGCTAAGAAAAAGAATTAAAGAGTAAACAAAGGCAGTTAGAGAGCAAAAAGACAAATGCTGAGCAACAGCAAAAGTGTATTTTCTAAATAAAGAGAAGATACAAAATTGGAGCAGAGCAGGAAAACAGTCTATTGAAAGAACGTTAGTTCCAGGTCCTGCAGAAAATGAGCAGGAAACAACCCATCTTTCTGGATGCCTCCAAGCACCACCTAGAGAATCCTATACCCTCAATTTGCATTTTCCTCTGGTATTCCATCCTTATAGATTCCCCTTATCTCTGCATCACTACCAACAGCCACTAGGAGAGCCTCCACAGAGCATCCAAGCAAAGCAAGGCACTGAATGGACAACACAAAAGGTGTTTCAGGTACCCTCTGTATGTCAGGTGTATAGCTAGCTTTAACGCAACTTGCCTGTAATGGAAGAAGATCTCCTTATCATGATTGGCTGTTTCAATAAATCCAAAGTTATCCTTCAGAGTTGCCACATATCCCAAAAGTCTCTTTGAAGTGTAATTTCTACCAAGCAGTCTGACAGATGTAGCTGTTTGCAACCCAGTTCTTTTAACTTCACAGACTGTAAACTCAACCTGTATGAAAAGTATACATGTAAAGAGTAACAAAAGCCAAGTACCCTTCAAGAATTCTTAGAGATGATATGCACTTCAAGTAGTTTAACTATACCAATTGCATGTTCTGTTATTTATCTTCTGACACAAGAACTGGCCATGACATATTAGATGTCCTCTCACTTCAGATACCCAATTCACAAAAATATACTAATGTTGCTGCCAAATTACATGCCACCAAGTCAATTTCAAGTTATGGCAACCCTTTCCAGTTTTCTAGGTACAGAATACACAAAAGAGGTTTAGCATTCTTTTCTTTCTGGGGCACTCTGTGACTGTGCAGCTTGCCGTGGCTACAAAGGTTGGCTCTTCTCTTGGGAGTCACAGCAGGGAAACAAACTCCAAACCTCTAGCTCCACAGCCAGAGACCTTACTCACTGATCTATCCAGCTACCAAAAGTGTATTACCTGCTTACAATACAATAAAAAAGTTATTAAAATGGCAGCTAATAGCATTTTGCTTTTATCCAAATAGGAGAGAAGGGGTCTTTAGCTTAACTGGTAACTGTCTTTTACAGTGACTGATCCTGTTTTCTGTTGAAACATTACCTGTTTCAATAATTACTGAAACCTAACCTTAAACAAATCCATATCTAGGGACAAATAATGTTCTTATAATATTTACATGCAATAATATCAACTTCTGAACAGAGGAAAAATTTAAGTACCATTCTCTCTATACTTGTCCATCAATACCTAGAAGGCAATGATTATGTACATGCTGCAGAACTATTGATCACAATACAGATAGTGAAAAATACATCCTAATTATGGTAAATAGCAATATTCATATGAAGTAAACATCAGATAAAAGTATTACCTTATCTCCTATCTGAGGTGAAGTAGATCCTTCCACATCCTTAGCCTGATAAGGGATAGTCAGTTTCTCTCCACAATCATCATAAGCAATTATGCCCTCTTCACCTTCCTGAAAGGAGGAAAAAGACAGTCAAAGAAAAAGCTATTAAAACATACCTAATTAGCTTGAGTTCAGTCCATACAAATATGGCTTAATAGTATTCAGTGGCAAGAAATAAGATGAATTGTATCATAGTTCTTGGAATATACAGTTTGATGTGCCCATCATAGTCACCTAGGTAAGCATAGGTCTAGCAGAGAACAGTTTGGATGACAAACTGTTTGATTACAAGGGTACTAGAATTCTGGTAATGGTAACTGTTCCATTTGGAGTGCATACTTCCTACATAGATGTTACTTACTCCTTAATACCGTAGTTGAATTGGTAACCCCCAGAACAAAGTCAAAAACATGGTAAGGGTCTTACCAGTCTTACTACTTAACAGGACTAGATTGGGGATGAAGCCATCAAGTTAAAGACGCTTACGTTTTCCTGACCATGCCTTGTCAATGGGTTGGAATTATTCCAGCACAAGAAAGGGGATCCAAAAGCTGTAGTGTGTCAAATGTAGTACCCTTGATTTGCATAGTTGAATTATAGGTTTTAAGTTTTCAATTAACATAATATAGATGATTTTTTTTTTTGTCATGGCAAAAATTTAAGGCTAGTTCTCTTCATTTCACTACTAATTTTCATGATAAAGCGAACATTTCCTAGTATTGCATAAAAAGATATATATTTCGATTGGGTATTTGAAATGAGAAAATATAATTTGTGTTAAACTTCCTCACTGATGTAATTTTTTAAAAGAGTTATTCAGAAGCACCACTGTTGTTCAAAAGAAAATTTGTAATCTGTATTTCAGAAGCTGGTCATTTATTTATTTGTTTAAAAATTTATAGCCTGCCCTGTATCGTAAGATCTCAAGGTGGGTTGCAAAACTGTATAAAACAAATTCAAAACATAAGATAATTAAAACAATTTAAAATTAAACAACACAAAATTAAAACACTCAAACATAAAAAACATAGTACTAAAACCTGTGCAGGCCATAATCCTCAACCCCAAAAGGCATGAATCACTTAGAAATTGATACTAGATTTCCTGTATAATGAGAAGTAGAAAAGTAGTGCCTGTAGTATTTAATTGTACATTTGTGTCAGACATAGGGATGCTAGTTGTATGGAGAAGTCCAAATAAAAACTTGACATTACACAATATATTAATTTATATTTAGGCTTGTCAGGATCCATTACTTTGGAAGCCGTTCCTTATCTGATTCAGAGATTTTTTTTCTCAATGCTCAATTGTGCATCCTGATTAATTATAATATGCACTTATAAGCACACTTCTCAAAGCCTGTTGTGCACTAAAACTAGCACTTTTTGGTAAAGGTAAAGGTTCCCCTTGACAATTTGTCCAGTCGTGTTCGACTCTAGGGGGCGGTGCTCATCCCCGTTTCCAAGCCATAGAGCCAGCGTTTGTCCGAAGACAATCTTCCGTGGTCACATGGCCAGTG
Source organism: Intellagama lesueurii (assembly GCA_037013535.1). Taxonomy (NCBI): domain Eukaryota; kingdom Metazoa; phylum Chordata; class Lepidosauria; order Squamata; family Agamidae; genus Intellagama; species Intellagama lesueurii. The sequence continues at coordinate 203,530,441 of JBAJHW010000004.1, forward strand.
CGACTTAGACACGGAACGCTGTTACCTTCCCACCGAGGTGGTCCCTATTTATCTACTTGCATTTGCATGCTTTCGAACTGCTAGGTTGGCGGGAGCTGGGACAAGCGACGGGTGCTCACTCCGTCGCGTGGATTCGATCTTACAGCTGCAGATCTATAGATCTTACAGCACTGTGAAGGAGAACAGCCTAGTGAGCCGTCCTCCAAGGAGTGCAGACAGGAGATGTTGACTGGATGTGCTGTAGGGGAGCTGATCAAGATAGAAGATGAGGGAACAGGGAGGAATAGGGCCATAGAGATATTCTTAGCAGAGGATAGACAAACCAGAAAGTGGGAGGAGTTAGACTTACTGAGTTGGGAGGATATAAAGGAGGAGAAAGCAGGAGGAGGGAGGAGAGAAAATGACAAGGAAGAGAAGAGTACACAGACGGAGAAAGAAGAACCAGTAAGATACACAACAGTCGAATTGGTGAGAGAGTTTCCCAATCTTAGAACTGGGGGAGGATTATTGCCTAACCCTCCTAGTCTAGGAGAGAGGGGAAAGATAGAAGAGAAACCAGGATGGAGAATGGTGGCAGTACCCCGTCCGCAGGATGCAGGAAAGAAAATAACATACATTGGTACTACCAATTACCTGCCTTATCTGGAAGGGAACTATGTGAAGCACCCCTGTTGTGGGACGATATGTGCAACACTGAGTTTTCCCGCATGGAACAGAACCGAACAAAATCAATGTGGGATGAAGAAGGGAGAAAAATGATGAAAGAAAGAGACTCAATGAATGTTAAAAGTTATAAGTTGTTATCTGAATTAAGTGGTTTAGATCCGTTTTGTGTTGACGTTCAAGAAAGCAAAAGGAATAAAGAATCGTTGTCTGTACCGTTATCTTCGTCTCCGTCTATGTTTCCCGCCGAAAAGAAAGACCCGCCCCTAGCAGACAAAGAACCCAATCACAAGCACAGAGGCTTCTGCGGTTTAACCCGCAGCGCCACCACGTCCCATTTTTTTGGTAACTTTTTGGTAACTATGAATAAAACTGTAGGTCACACCACACCATGCACAGAGTACTTTCACTCAACCAAGTAATTAGTTGCAGAATGGCTTAATTTATTGTAATTAAAGGGAGTTTAAACAGTATGAACTTATGCTTAAATCTGTACATGGATAATAGTAATGAAATGTGCTCACCAGTAGTCCAGGTCGTAAAATAGCTGCAATATTAATGTTTTTTTTTGATAATGTGCTTGGAAATCAAAGCAAGGTTCCATGAACTGCCATCATACACTCATTTTTCTTTATCTGTCACAGTCCAGCTCAACACTAATGAATGACAGTTTACCTATTTAGACACAAAGTTCTATCTAGATTTTCTGATGAATTTACTTTGTGGGGTGGGGGTCACACCTGTTTTATGCATATGAAGTAAAATGTGAATGCTGAATTGATACCCCCTTGGGTATTACAATCACAGATGCCTCCTATTTCATCTGTGGTGCTTTTTAACATTTTGCAGAGATGAAGAGAAATACATAGAACAAGCATTACCTTCTCCTTGCCTTTATTTGGACTAGTGGATTTGGCAGAAGTAGCTTCCTTTTCTATAGTGCCCACAAAACGATGATCTGATTGGGTATGGAATGAAACAGTGCCCTTTGGAAGTTTCTTAATTCTTATAGCATGATTTCTTTGAGCAGAGAGCATATCCTGAAAGATGAAGGCCACCGCAAACAGTTAGTTGAAGTAAACAACAGAAACTTGACTGCCAAAAATTTTAAAACATTAAAGTTTTACTCACAGGGACCACAGTAAATTCTACTTCATCTGAAATGTGGAGCTGGTTACCATCAAGAATTTCACTGAAGTGAAAAAACATGCGGGCATCTCTATCAACACATTTAATGAAACCGAAGCCATCCCTCATTGCAGCAATCACACCCTATGGATGGAACATATAGGACAGTTATTTCAACTAGTTGTAAAATCTACCATGTATAGAGTAAGTTCTATCAACTGTTGAGTAGAAAGTATTGCTCCTAAGAATGATGCTTAGAAAACTGAGTTTACTGAATTCTTAGTATGAAATCTGCAGAGCTGCAAGAAACCAAAAGTTTTACTGCAACAAAGCAGCATACCATATTATTCCTCACGATAACTCACAAGGCCAAATTCTTTTTTGATTGTAACAATTATACTCTTAGCAAGCACCAAAACAGCAAACAACAGCTATACAAGATCATGCTGTCTTTTAGCCTTAAAAAGTACCATGTATTTGGTAAGGCAATAGGAGAACTTAACCCACATATAAAGTTATTATATTAAGCCAGCTGCATTCAAGACTTATGTCCTCTCTCTCTGTTCTAGCTGAAAAATGCTATTACTTCTCAACACAGTGGATCTGTTATTCAAAGGAAGAAACCTCCACTGTATGCATGAAAGCTGTTAAAGTCAGCTAAAATGACTCTCTGAATAGGGTGAAGAGTACATTTATAAAAAAACAAACAGGAAGATTTTCATGCAATTATGTTGCAAACATGCCTTTAAAGTAGGGCATGTAAATCTGTCTCCCCCCCCCCCCACATATCTTTAGAAAGATAAATAAGAAACACACCAGACTATTTCATGTATTTCCTCCCAAATCTCCATGAACATTTACATGAAAAGCCTTTATATGATTGCAATTTCCGCAAGGCAAATGCGACACTATGATACAAGTTTCCTAACCTCAAATCATAAAGAACTGGACTGGAACCAAATTTTGAGATAATAGGGTAGCATTAGGCACAGCAGTACTATGCTCTGCACCATTCCTTTAAACACTGATCAGAGGTTTTTCACATTTTCAGAACCACTCACATCCAAGATGAAGGTATCAGGAGACTCAGGTTAATCCAAAATTTGAAGGATTAAAAAACAAACAAACACAAACAAACAAACAACTAAACAACAAAGCAAGAAACCCCAAACAAACTGGGGGAGGCTCCTCCAAAACAGACCAAATACTGTGGCACAGAACATTGACATCTGATTAAAAACTGCCAACTAGGTGGGAGCCAATACTAGACGTGTGGCAGGAGGAGGAAAAGGAGCACAGATATGGACAGAAGGAAGCACCACATAGTATAATTCACACAAACACTTTTCTAAAAACATTCCTCAGGACAGGAATCAGAAGAGGCTACAGACATCAATGGGAAAGTTAATACTTTTAATTTATCTGGAATTTATATAATTTTCCCATAGCCAAGAAAACTATAATCCACTGAAAATTCAAAACACTGGCTCAGTATTTACCACTACAATTTTAGCAATGCAGAAACTGTAACTATGTAATAACATAGATAAACAGTCACATTCCACCCCTCATCTGTAGAGAACACTTAATCACTTACCATTTCTCTAGCCTCATTAGTGAATTGGAACGTATTGGGAAGAACTTCAATGTTAGTGGCTCGTTCCAATTTGTCACGCCGATCTGTTGAAATATTGAACCTAACATGGTCACCTTCTAAGAGTGTCACCTTTGATTTTGTATCTTTATCTCCAAATGGTAGTTCTTTAGGAATCACGAAGTCAACTTTTATACGCCCAGGCAGTGGATCATTCTAATTACAGAAGGAAAAAGGGTTCAGATAGATTAGAGCTCTTTTGAGCTGTACCAGTTTTAGGTCTCAATATTCATTTAAAATGACTTCCAAAGCATTTTTTCATCATGCCCTCTTCCTGAACTGACTTCTCCATGAATGTTTACTTCAATTCTTCCCTTTATTCAGTATCACTGTCAAATTGCTGTAAACATCTACATACACAGTGTATAAAATTTTGAAAGTTTAAGAAGACGGTGTCACCTGATTTTTGTTGGGTACTTTTGGAATTACTTTGGTCACTGTTCCCTCAAAGTGTTCAATGCTGATATCTTCAAAAATAACAGTTCCTTGGGGCAAAAGTCTTACATCAGTTGCAACTTCTTTACCCTACACAGTATTAAGTGAAACAGTGGAGAAATACCATAAGGACAAGCAATGTATGTAAAAACATAATAAATATATTTAAGTTTTTCTAGTGGCCTGAACTTAAAATTTAAATCTTGTTTACAAAATTTGGCCTTACATTTCTGTCTTTGATTGTAAACTCCACATCATCTCCAGGCTGTAAGGCTTCTAGGTCACCTTTGAATTCACTATAGTGAAAGAATATCTCCTTCACAACATCACCTCTTTCAATGAATCCAAAGGCTTCCTAAGAAAAGAACACAATTGATTAGCAAAGAAAAGCTATATTATCAGAAGTCCACCCGAATAACTTCAAGGTAAAATAAAAAGTTTTAGATGGCAAGAAGTCAAAAAGAAAACCAATTTCAGCAAGATCTACATGTACAAAATATGTGTGGGAGTGGGAAAATTATGAAACAAGAGTGAAAGTAATGTACTCCAATACAATTCATGCTTTCTGAGATTAGTTTCAACAAGATTTATTAGGAAGCACCCATATACAGTGAGACCTCAAATGGTTTATAAAGCCTCTCTACAAAACCTCTGTGATTTCACTGCTTTACAATGACAGGGGAATATAACAAGAAGACGTAAGTCTTATTCAACCATTACAATCAACACACTTGGAGGGGAGTGCCCTGCCCCTATGCTGGCACTTTCCTCATGCAATCAACAATGAGTCTGAAGGGGAGAGATTCCAGCTCATATGGAGGCTCTACATAATGTCAAGAGCCCATCTTCCAGGTTTTTGCTTTAGTGTAAAGCCTATGTAAGAGCCCACACTTTTCTTCATACTTGCCACTGTGTGAAAAAAGTGCCAACTGAGAATGGTGGAGTAGGCACTCACCCCAACGTGTGTTGACAAATCCAGATGCTATATCTATATCTCTCAAGTTCCTAACTTCAGAAACAAATTAAATACTGAAGTGTTCCTTACCTTCATGGCACAAACTACTCCTTGACACCGAGCCTGTTTCTTTTTCAAAAGCATAATGTTACGAGCACTTACAGCACCAGTGCTAGGAAAGAAGGTAGACTAAGATGACACAAGGTGAATCAAATTAAATGGCTTTCCACAACAGAAACAGCTAAAAAGACTGAAACTGTATTTAATTTGTGAAAAGAAAAAAAACCTTACAAGTCTTCTTTTGACGTGACATGGGCATTTTTAGAAAGGAAGCTTCACTTCTACCCTGTTTCCCCGAAAATAAGACCTAACCTGAAAATAAGCCCTAGCATGACTTTTCAGGATGCTTGTAATATAAGCCCTATCCCAAAAATAAGCCCCAGTTAACTGAAACACCGCCCTCCACCATTGTGCAGCAACCAGAAGATGACATGACTGTATTTGAATAAATGTAGATTGTTGTACATGAAAAAAAATAAAACATCCCCTGAAAATAAGCCCTAATGCGTTTTTTTGGAGCAAAAAATAATATAAGACCCTGTCTTATTTTCGGGAAAACAGGGTATTTTATTTTTTGAAACATATCCCAATTTTAGGTCTAATAAAGATGCTTCCGATTAGTGTCCCATTCATCCATGAAAGAAAAAGAAGCACCATATGTGCTTTATTGACTTAAATATCAATTCCAAATTACTGCATTTTGAGGAACACTACCATGAGTGACAAGGCATTTCAGTCTGCTAACAAAGCCTCAATTTAAAGCATGCTGCTTATATACCGCCCCCCATAGCGCTTCAAGCACTCTCTGGGCGGTTTACAAGTTAATTATGCAGGCTACACATTGCCCCCCCAGCGAGCTGGGTACTCATTTTACCAACCTCGGAAGGATAGAAGGCTGAGTCAACCTTGAGCCGGCTACCTGGGATTGAACCCCGGGTCGTGAGCACAGTTTTGGCTGCAGTACAGCAGTTTAACCACTGCGCCACGAGCACAGCAACACAAATTTTTGAAATCTGTACTTCTTTACCATTGATTCAATACACTGCAAGATACCAACTTACTGTTTATTTGTATCAATAATAAAGTTTATTTTATCTCCAGTTTCCAGCTGAACATTTCCTTCAACATCTTCTGGAGTGTAAGTTAAGTAGAACACTTCCTGTGAATTACAATTTTATGGTATTAATATTTTACTAGCACTCTTAAAGAGAAGATATTTTGTCCGTGTTAAATTTCTGATTTTTAGAACTTGCAGTATTATCCTTAAAATTTTAATTTAAAAAAGCAAGAAAAGCCACAGTGAAGACATTATCGAGCAGTTACATTTTCCACTTCAGTGTTTTAACTAGCCATACGATTCTAAACTACAGATGTGAAAACATTTCAGAATTATAGTCAACACATGAAATCTAAAGCTTTTCTATTTCTGTCGATTAAAACATATGTTTATAGCAATTTAAATTTATCTTTTCAAAACACGTAAAGTTTTAGCTGTATACTCTGCCAAGTATTTTAGTTTAAATCATACTGGAGGATCAATCAAAAAGTTTAAGTAAATACATAAGTTTTACCCCATTACGTTCGTAGCATACACTCCCTGTTGGACTTTGACCCGGGGCAGCTGGAGACTTACTCTCTAAGTTGTGAGGAACAGCACACACAACCTACCAGTCAAAAAAAAATCCATTGCTAATTACTTTGAGAGGCAGCATTATGCATCAGACTGTTAGTTATCTTCTGTCACACACTCAGGGATACACTTTACAGGTAACCCACAATCGTATGCCATGCTGCAAATGTATGTCTTACAGTACTTCTGTTCATTGTAAGAATTGTTGTCTGTTAGGAAAAACCCCAATTTCTACATGCTTGCCAAAACCAAGAAAAAAAAATCAAATTTGAGAAAAATACTTCTATGCAACTAAGTAGAAGCATGCTACCCTCAACTCTGCCCTTGTCTTTCACCACAGCAGATGTAAAAGGCATGCATATTCAAAACTGAACATAGCCACTAACTTGTCCATTTATTCGTTCTTCAGGTAATGTTTCTGTTTTGATCTTCACCAGTTTAATAGCAATTGGTTTTCCAGTTCGCCGGTCAGAAGATACTTCAAATTCAACATCATCTGTAAAACAGATTTAATTTAAGAGTGTACAGGTCACTTTTCAGGTTAATACTTGTCTATGTGCAGCTTCCAATCACAGACAAAAGATCAACACAAGAGAAAGCAGTTAAAACTAAAAAAAAAATACAATTGTAATTCAAGTACTGAAACATAGTAGTAACTGAAATACTAATACTACAGGGCTTTACAGGTCTGTTTACATATAATGGATATGCTAATTACTGGATATGCAAATTGCTTATTTCCTCAGAGAGACCTCCCAAACTAAATACTCAATTTCAAAAGTAATTTTAATAAAACGTAACTATTTTCTCTTACATTAGTGAATACAACTTATGAAGTTGTCAAAACAGACATATTTTCTCCACAACAGTCATACAGATTTCATTACATGTGGGAACTCGCCCCAACTTGTCTGCCACCACCACCCTGATGCACTATAGAAAAAAAAAAGGCATGTTTCAATCATGGACATCTAATGCACTGTACAGCTGAAAGCCTGGATGAAATCCAGCAGTAAGTCATAATTAGAGTAGACCGATTGAATTAATGGAATTCACAGTTTACTCACCAAATCCCCACTGATTCAATGGCCCTATTCTATTTCTCTTTACTACTGGATTTCGGCCAGTGAGCCCCTTTTTTGTCAAGAGGACCTGCTGGTGTTTTCCAGAACATACATCATGGCCTCCTGTAGCTGCACAGTACACTGGAGAAGTTCTAGTGGTGGACAAGCGTTGTCTGCTGTTATTGATCCTTTCATAAATGAACTCCAGATAAATGTTCAATGAAGGTCAGACATCTCTTGAATGTCAAGTGAATAACTGCCTTCTGGCAGATTGCCTGACATAACCTTAGGAGGAGGCTTTAAATATGTATGTATGGTAAACAAGTACTATTTCAACACTCTTGTACATCTAATTGGTGGTGCAAATGCTACTGAATAGACCTCATCAGGCAAATACAGAGAGCCACAAAATTCTTCCAATTGATTACCTCCTACTTTAAGCTCCTGTAGGTTGCCATTATACTGTGAACAGTGGAAGAACAGTCTCGCTTGCCGTTCTGAACACTGAATGAATCCATAGGAGGTCAGCAGTTTTTCAATAACCCCAGTTTCACGCAGTCCTGCAGAAGTACCATTGGGGTACCCGTTGTGTCCATTGTTATGGAGAAGGTTTGGATCAAAGCTCATCTGAAATCAAAAGGAAACTTGTGAACTCTTCTAAGAATCAATGCTTCTCTGCCTTGAGTCCCTTATTATATTTATATATTAAGACTTGTATCTTTATAATAGATAACTTTAGAGAAATATTAAATGAAGGCCAGTATTTAAAGGCCATTAGAAAAGCATGTAGGCTTCTAGCTATTTAAATATTTGTATGACATTTTTAAATTGAGATCCACCAGGAGTTATACCGCATCTATTCTATTGTAACTGTACACAAAACTCCATCACTTAATTACATACAGAATAAAACTGGCACTGTAGCCAATATTATCCAACAGGGTAACTGGACTTTTCAAATAAAGCTAATAAAGAAAGCAAAGGCAAAAGGTTACTAAAACTAATCTCAAGACAATTTCCACAAGTAATTTATTTCCTACTTTATCCTCAAGCTTAAGTTGCCCACACTCTAATATTTTATCACATTGCCTTATTTTTAAAATACCTTCTCAATTCCTAAATGAGTTTAATAGTTTCACAAAACAGAGATAAAACTGACCTATTAAGTTTTCAATAACACTGTGACACTCTTCTTAATTAGACAAAATTAACAAACCATCTACATAGATAACAAATTAAATCAAATCTGGAGAGAAATTAGTATTAGGTTTAATATTTACTGTTACAAGAATCAGTGAATGTATCATGCAAGTCAAAATGTTTAACGCAAGGCACTGCCAAATCATGCATTTTTAGATTATATATTTTACACATGCTGCAGTTTCCTGTGTATCTGTTTAAGAAAGCAAACTAATGTTTCTGTAACTCTTAAGAATCCATTGGCTGAAATCCTATTGCATCGCTCTGCATGTGCAACAGTGATGATGTCATCATTAGCAACAAATCACCACTGATAAAAAGGCAATTTTGTGCACCCCAAAATTGTCAAAGGAAGACTTTAATCAGTTGTGATTGAAGCAGATGACATCATCACTACTGCACACACGAACCTGTGCAACATGGTTTCAGACATCAACTGTTCAAAATAACCCAGTGTCTCCAAAATAATCATCATAACACCAAATGTTTTTGACTTAATAGAGCATCCATTCACTTACAGTACTGGTAACAATGCAACATTTTTATTATCTGGCAGAGTAGGATTTTTACTTACTTCAAAGGCAAATTCCACATGCAGCTTTTGAAGATGCTAAAGCTGCAACACTCCTGTACACATTTGCTTAACCCTGTAGTTAATGAGGGTTTGTGAGCAAGCATATGAAGAAATGAGCTGCAACAAACACTAAAGGTATTGCTCTTCCCTATAAGCAGGAAGTGACATGTGAAATATGACATGGTAGAAATTTCAAGAACAGGGAAAAAACAAAACATATACATAAAAACCTCTATCAAACAAAACAAAAGACGCCAAACACACAAATATTACAAGTTACATGCAACATCTCCCTACTCAGAAATTAATGCCTGCAGTGTTGGAGATGGGTGCTTGCAACTTTCACATTGGCTTGTTAAAAATGCTTTCCTATTACAAGCAGCATTTAGATAGTTGTTAAGTCTGCGGACTTAACAACAGAAGAGAATTTAATTGAGCTTGCTCACACACATATATAGGTACAATAAATTCAACCAATATCTCAGAATGCTTAATATAAAAGTTGCAAATCCCTATGTGAGCGCATACACACTACTTTTCATTAAAGTTTCTGAAACAGATACAGGAAAGCAGAATTTAAGAACTCAGCAAGATTTCCAGCTGGTTCAGGTAGAATTTTGTCCTTTAACCTGTTGAGATTTAATACCAGTGACGTTAGAAGTGAGAATATATGCAGAGAAGAGTTAACTGCTAAGGATCCCCATGCTAAGATGACATATCTGTCAACTGCTGCCCTGACTTACAGATCTCTGATAAAGAGGGGTCCTCTTCTGTTTTTTAGACCCGGATGAAGTAGAAGATGAAGAGAAAGGTAAAGGATGAGAAGGAGGGGGAGCTGCAGGAGGGGGGAGAGGATCTGATGACACAGTATAATGGTTCTCCATCTCATACAGCTGTGATAACATAGTACACAGTAACTAGTCAATAGTTAGAACATCTTTAAATACATCCAAGTAACTATCAAACTCCATGTCTCAAGAGACTTAGCTGGAAGTCAAAAGCAGTTGATTCAAGTTTCCTTTTTTAAAAAGTAGAATCACAGCATAAATGGTATAAACAAGTGCTATTCTAAGTCAGTAATTCCTCTCCAACACTGTTTGTGTTGCTCAACTCTTAGGACCAGACAAGCTCTTGCGCAGATACTCTCCAGAAGGAAATGTATTTAAGTCATGGATTGAACAGTCATTTTATGCATGTTTTTGCATTGCTGCAAGAGTCAGGTCTAGAAAACTATTTTTTCTCTCCTTTCTCATTTGAAAGAGATAGGAGAACACAAAAACTGGTCCTTTGATGAGACAAGAGAACAACTGCTTCCTGTTACACAGACTATTTTTGCAACTTTCTTCAAATTTGGAGTAAAAGGTCCTAAGATTTATGCTTGTGGTTTGTTTCAGCAAAGCCTCCAGAGACCATATTCAATACAATGACAGTTTAAGCACTGGAACTTAAGATACATAGCAACACTAAGACCTGAGAGCTTTTTCCATCATTTGGAAGACATAAGTAGAGAACCTGAATTTCAGGTAAGAGTACATCAACATTTGGCCTTTAGCTGAATTTAGTATGACCTCAATAACAGTGGCAGCACATTAACATCAGGTCTCAGATCTCCTCTAGAGTTATTAAATATACAGTAAGCAAATAACTACTGCACAAAAATAAACTCAAGTGAAAACACTGTAACAACTATTTATGGCTTACACTCTACTCAACAGGTTACACTAGCATAGTATTCACAGACAGCTGCTGATTTTCTATGTCACAATGCATAAGGTGAAAAAAGCCCATTACTAAGCTATTGTAAAGTATAAGCAGTTTTCAGATTTTTTATGGTAAGGAGTACAAAATCTTTAAGGCTTGTATGATCGCTGTTTAGGAATATAAAGCTGCCTTATACCGTGTGAGACCACAGGCCTTGGCATGGGATTATCCAGCTCTGACTAGCAGCAACTGTCCACAACTATCCCAGCCCTGCTGGAATTACTTCTTAGCTATGAGCCTTACCCAGACTATACTTAACAGCCAGATGCAGCAGTTCTCAACTGCTTTCAGATATCTTATAAAATTAGACTCCTATATTTTGGTGTTGCCACCATACTTGTCATTTAATACACTAGACTTTAGAAACTAAGAATGTCCCCTCCCTGCCACTTCCATGCTAAGAGTACCAAAAAGACACTATCCTTTACCTGAGAGAGACCAGATTAAACCAAAAAAAGCTGTACTTTTAGGCACTTATTTGCTAATCATATAGGTTGGTTACAGAACCCACAAATTTTTGTACTAGTAAAGGACCATGCTGGATGTGTCTCAATCAACTGACTATCAACCTTCAGAGAAAGTTCTCATATGCAAGCAAATTTGGCAGATGTATTCTCTGCCTATTGTAAACAACAGATTCACAAAACGTCAACCTGCTGCCCTTTAGCAGTAAGAGGATTTGGCCTCTGTGTTGTAGGGTTTTCCACAGAAAGACCAATTTCTCCCCTTAGAATTATCTTATGCATCAGGACAATTCTGCTCTTAAACAGCTGGAGAGGTAACCAATTGCTCTGGAACAGGAACTAGGCCTGGTACAATGACCAATGAAAAGAATGATTGGGAATGAGGGGTGGGTGTGAAATGATTTTCAAACTGAAACTGTCAATTTAAGAATATTTTAGCCTGCTCAATGTACTCTGGCAAGGTTATGAGAGCAGGCATTTCTGATAAGAATCTGTAAATTGGCCACTCTTCTTGCTCAAAGGAGGTTGTTGCATCACACCATCTGAGCTAGTTTGGCTTTACCCTTAAGAATATTGCTAGTATGGCAAAAGAACTTACTGATTGGCCATAAGGTGATAAATTCAGTCCGACTGGAGATGCATTGCCCAGGTTGGCACTAACGTATGCAGTAGGGGGAGAAGACGGCATGGAAAATTCAACAAATTCTTTCCAGGTGCTTGCCATATTTTTACTCCTGTTTCAACTTAATTTTATAATGCTGCATATAACAAAATCAAACAAGACAACCTTGTCAATGTATATCTACCACTTATCCAGTGTTATAAAAAAGCTGCCATTCTGGCAGCTTCCTAACATATTTGACAAGAAGGGATTATTATGGTACTTAAGGAAGCATTTAATAGCTTTATTTTACTTTAGAGGGGTTCTGAAATGGAGAGCAGAAGCTGGCTGCTAACTGAACTGATGGTTACTACTAATTCAGCTGTTCTTATAGTAGACAATTCACATTTAAACCTACCAGCTTATGAAATGGAGACTCACTGACAGATACCAGTAACTGGGAGAAGGATATGGAGAAAGTTTGAGATTTAGATTTATAGCATTAGAGTAAACTGATTTCAAAAGTGCAGAACTGGAAAATAGTAGCAGAAAGCTTAATGAAATAGCTACAATAGATTGCATTCCACGGTTAGATCAGCGATATAACCAAATGACAATACCAAAGAAATGGAATCACTTAAGAAGCGCCATAGCCAGATGTTAGCTCTGCTTTGATATTCTGACCAATATAGGCAGTAGATTTAAATAAAAGCATTGTTTAACTCATGTTAAATAGTATGTTTAATACAAAGTATCTATTACTGTTTTAAATAATATATGCACCAACCTCGCAGTGATATTCTAATATTGCACTTTCAGTAGTATATGCCGATTCTTCTTTTCAGCACACGTTTCAAAGTTTGAAGATTGCTATTGTTAAAAAAAGAGATAGCAAGAGACAAGTGATCTATCAAGCTAATAAGGAATAACTGGTACTGCACTGGACAGTTTCAGCACAGTACTGAAGAAAATAAAGACTACTAGCAGCGTTGGGACGTGCTCTTTTGAAGCTGTTGAGTAGGCACAAACTTCTTGTTTCAGATCAAGTGTTGTGTCTTCAGTGTAAAGTTTACTCTTCTTTGGTCTTATTTTGCTGTTACAATGTGGTGTTTTCCTTTCCTGATCTGAACTTGAAGCAGCAGTTTCAGGTGGTAAATTCTGTTCTGTTACACTTCATACTGTAAAGACAGAAAAAAAAAAATCTATTAAGCTAAAATTTTAGATTCAGCGGCCAAAACCCTCTTGTGTAGTTATTATGCAGAGGTATCATTAACAGCATGACTTTCTGGAGCAGAATTACCTCAGGTTAAGAAATCACCATAAGACATTACCTGTTACCTGCCAAGTCATGCAACTCAGTTCTCTATGGTGAGCACTTAATTTGGGGCAATTCACCTCCAAAAGTTCTACCATTAGTGTTATGTCATTGTGCCTGTGCAAGAGGATTTTGGCCGGTACAGTTTACAGATATGATTTCACTGCAGTGCATAAACACTTCCTGCAGTTTTCAAAATCTTAACATTTTTAAATAAAGGTTTCAGCTGTTTACTGAATTTTTTTTAAGTAGATGCAAATGTTTATTGCGCTAAGGGTAAACTCCAGCTGAGTTATCAAAATGTACCATAAATTTCTCAAGTTTTAATAAGACCTTCCAGCCTAGCTTCAATAGTTTTAAAATATAAATTTATTTCATTAACATTTTCACACTTGGCACTTAAACTAAAATGCTAAAACATGGTTCTATAGACAAGCCTTTCCGGACCTTATACAGTGGTTATTTTAATGTTTCTATTATCAGTCCTGCTGCCTTACCTCCATATCATTTTAATTATTTTCAGTTAAATTTGCGTGTGTATATTTTTGATTTCATAATTATTGTGTTTATTGTTTTAACTGCTGTTTGATGTTATATTTCTTTAACATGTAAACCACCCAAAGTGGCCCTGGAAGCCAGATGAGCAGTATAAAAGTCAAATAAATAAATAAATAAAATAAATATTCTTGCTTCAAGGTACAGAAGGCAGAAGCAAGAATAATGATACACTAAACCTTATTTAGAAAATTTATAATTTTGAAAAGCAAACGTATCTATAATCATAAGTAGCGATGGGGGTATTCGTATTCAATATATTATACCTTTATACAATTCAAAAATCCAACACAACTATACCACAAATTTGAAGTGGTTTCTCTAATCGAATTCCTGAAGTTTAAGATCTGTAAATGTATTTCTCTTTCCAATGGTTTTTAATTTTTCAGCTTCAGGTAAGAGCAGAAGACAAATTCAGTAACTGCATTTAATGTGAATATTTAACTATTTTTATTTTATCATTAGCGAAGGAGTTATGTTTATTTCTTCATATTTGAAGAGCAGGATGGAGTACAGGACAGATGATCCTCACTCCAGAGCAAATTTTTCAGGAACCCAACTTCCAATAGGTATGGAATGCCGAATGAATGATGTTGAGCAACAGCTGAGACATCTCATATAAAGGAAAGTAACCCAGGGTTGTTGCATGGAGGAAGAGTGAACCATTTCATGGGGCTGATGACATTCATTTTTACACTTCTGTCGTTCCCTCTGGCCCACATTTTTAAAGGAATGGCAACACTTCAATAATACTTCCCCATATTACTAGACAAATACCAGAAGTACAAATAAAAACCTTTAAGAACAAAGCATACAGCTCAGTTAAGCAAAAGGCAAAATTATACATTCTTCATCCTAAGAATTTACCACCTAGTTTAAATGACAGGTAAAGGTAAAGGTTCCCCTTGACATTTAGTCCAGTCGTGTCCGACTCTAGGGCGCGGTGCTCATGCCCGTTTCCAAGCCATAGAGCCAGCGTTTTGTCCGAAGACAGTTTTCCGTGTTCACGTGGCCAGCGCGACTAGACACGGAACGCCATCACCATCCCACCGAGGTGGTACCTATTTATCTACTTGCATTTGCATGCTTTCGAACTGCTAGGTTGGCAGGAGCTGGGACAAGCGACGGCAGCTCACTCCGTCGCGTGGATTCGATCTTACGACTGCTGGTCTTCTGACTGTGCAGCACAGAGGCTTCTGCGGTTTAACCCACAGCGCCACCACGTCCCTGTGTTAAATGACAGAGAAATCTTTTAATTTAGTATGCTATGTACCCCTTCACAGATTGCTGCCTTGTCGTGGCGAAGGGGCTTGAGTAATTCAGAGAAGCTATGGGCTATGCCGTGCAGGGACAACCAAGACAGACAAGTGGAGAGTTCTGACTAAACGCGATCCACCTGGAGCAGGAACTGGCAAATCACTCCAGTATCTTTGCCAAGAAAACTCCATAAACAGAAACAAAAGGCTAAAAGATATGACGCTGGAAGATGGGCCCCTCAGGTCGGAAGGCGTCCAACATGCTACTGAGGAAGAGGGGAGGACAAGGACAAGTAGCTCCCGAGCTAATGAAGTGGATGGGCCAAAGCCGAAAGGACGCTCAGCGGAGGACGCGCCTGGAAGTGAAAGGAAAGTCCGATGCTGCAAAGAAAAATACTGCATAGGAACCTGGAATGTAAGATCTATGAACCTTGGTAAGCTGGATGTGGTCAAACAGGAGATGGCAAGAATAAACATTGACATCCTGGGCGTCAGTAAACTAAAATGGACGGGAATGGGCGAATTCAATTCAGACGATTATCATATCTACTATTGTGGGCAAGAATCCCGTAGAAGAAATAGAGTAGCCCTCATAGTCAACAAAAGAGTGGGAAAAGCTGTACTGGGATACAATCTCAAAAATGATAGAATGATTGCAATACGAATCCAAGGCAGACCTTTCAACATCACGGTAATCTAAGTTTATGCACCAACCACCCATGCTGAAGAGGCTGAAATTGACCAATTCTATGAAGACTTACAACACCTTCTAGAACTGACACCAAAGAAAGATGTTCTTCTCATTATAGGGGACTGGAATGCTAAAGTAGGGAGTCAAGAGATAAAAGGAACAACAGGTAAGTTTGGCCTTGGAGTTCAAAACGAAGCAGGGCAAAGGCTAATAGTTTTGTCAAGAGAACAAGCTGGTCATCACAAACACTCTTTTCCAACAACACAAGAGGCGACTCTACACATGGACATCACCAGATGGGCAATACCGAAATCAGATTGATGATGTTCTCTGCAGCCAAAGATGGAGAAGCTCTATACAGTCAGCAAAAACAAGACCTGGAGCTGACTGTGGCTCTGATCATCAGCTTCTTATAACAAAACTCAAGCTTAAACTGAAGAAAATAGGAAAAACCACTGGGCTAGTCAGGTATAATCTAAACCAAATCCCTTATGAATACACAGTGGAAGTGAAGAACAGATTTAAGGAACTCGATTTGGTGGACAGAGTGCCTGAAGAACTATGGATGGAGGCTCGTAACATTGTACAGGAGGGCAGCAACAAAAACCATCCCAGAGAAAAGGAAATGCAAGAAAACAAAGTGGCTGTCCAACGAGGCCTTACAAATAGCAGAGAAGGGAAACAAAATGCAGGGGAGATAGGGAAAGTTACAGAAAATTGAATGCAGACTTCCAAAGAATAGCAAGGAGAGACAAGAGGGACTTCTTAAATGAACAGTGCAAAGATATAGAGGAAAATAATAGAAAGGGAAAAACCAGAGATCTGTTCAAGAAAATTGGAGATATTAAAGGAACCTTTTGTGCAAAGATGGACATGATAAAGGACAAAAATGGTAGGGACCTCACAGAAGCAGAAGACATCAAGAAGGTGGCAAGAATACACAGAGGAATTATACCAGAAAGATCTGGATGTCCTGGACAACCCAGATAGTGTGGTTGCTGACCTTGAGCCGGACATCCTGGAGAGTGAAGTCAAGTGGGCCTTAGAAAGCATGGCTAACAACAAGGCCAGTGGAGGTGATGGCATTCCAGTGGAACTATTTAAAATCTTAAAAAATGACGCTGTTAAGGTGCTATACTCAATATGCCAGCAAGTTTGGAAAACTCAGCAGTGGCCAGAGGATTGGAAAAGATCAGTCTACATCCCAATCCCAAAGAAGAGCAGCGGCAAAGAATGCTCCAACTACCGTACAATTGCACTCACTTCACACGCTAGCAAGGTTATGCTCAAAATCCTACAAGGTAGGCTTCAGTATGTGGACTGAGAACTCCCAGAAATACAAGCTGGATTTCGAAGGGGCAGAGGCACTAGAGACCAAATTGCTAACATGCGCTGGATTACAGAGAAAGCCAGAGAGTTCCAGAAAAACATCTACTTCTGCTTCATTGACTACGCAAAAGCCTTTGACTGTGTGGACCACAACAAACTATGGCAAGTCCTTAAAGAAATGGGAGTGCCTGACCACCTTATCTATCTCCTGAGAAATCTATATGTGGGACAGGAAGCAACAGTTAGAACTGGATATGGAACAACTAATTGGTTCAAAATTGGGAAAGGAGTATGAATCCCAAGACGGAATTAAGATTGCCGGAAGAAATATCAACAACCTCAGATATGCAGATGATACCACTCTGATGGCAAAAAGTGAGGAGGAATTAAAGAACCTCTTAATGAGGGTGAAAGAGGAGAGCGCAAAAAATGGTCTGAAGCTCAACATCAAAAAAACTAAGATCATGGCCACTGGCCCCATCACCTCCTGGCAAAAAGAAGGGGAAGATATGGAGGCAGTGACAGATTTTACCTTCTTGGGTTCCATAATCACCGCAGATGGTGACAGCAGCCACGAAATTAAAAGACGCCTGCTTCTTGGGAGGAAAGCAATGACAAACCTAGACAGCATCTTAAAAAGCAGAGACATCACCTTGCCAACAAAGGTCCGCATAGTCAAAGCTATGGTTTTTCCAGTAGCGATGTATGGAAGTGAGAGCTGGACCATAAAGAAGGCTGACCGCCAAAGAATTGATGCTTTTGAATTGTGGTGCTGGAGGAGACTCTTGAGAGTCCCCTGGACTGCAAGGAGAACAAACCTATCCATTTTGCAGGAAATCAACCCTGAGTGCTCACTGGAAGGACAGATCCTGAAGCTGAGGCTCCAATACTTTGGCCATCTCATGAGAAGAGAAGACTCCCTGGAAAAGACCCTGATGTTGGGAAAGTGTGAAGGCAAGAGGAGAAGGGGACGACAGAGGGCGAGATGGTTGGACAGTGTCATCGAAGCGACCAACGTGAATTTGACCCAACTCCGGGAGGCAGTGGAAGACAGGAGGGCCTGGTGTGCTCTGGTCCATGAGGTCATGAAGAGTCGGACACGACTTAACGACTAAACAACAAAATGTACACTTACTTGAAAGAAAGCACAACTTTAACAAAAGGTTCTTAATTCAATATAATCCACTGAACAGAAACTGAAAGCTTATATATTTACTCAGAAGTACACATCTATACACTGTTCACATGGACATGATTCAAAGAAATTTCTAAGAAAAGGTTGCCATGTGTCACAGTCTATAGTCAAGCAGTTTTTTTTACATGTGATGGTAAAGTCACACGTTTTTCAGTGAAGCAAAGCTTTAGACAGAAATTCAATGAAATCAGCTGTGCACATGCCTTGCTTTAAATTTAGTTTCCTACTCAGTTGCTATAAATATTTCTCCCAATGGTAAATATTCAGTGTGGCTGCCAAACTTTCAATACAACACTACAAAAACATGCATTTACAAAAGGGTAACTTAAATCTTGTATAATAAGAATAAAGTATAGTTGCATACTCTCCTAGGGGTCTTCTGGTTTTTCATTTTGTTATAACATACAGGCCAAGGTGGGTTTTTTTTTTTTGGATAAACATCTGGTGAGCTGAATAAATGTCAGTTACATGAAGAACTGCAACACTAACAATAATCCATATGTTATTTCTACAGTTGCTTGGTAAAAATTGATATCCTTAATTTTTCTAAAGTCACCTTGTAGGTCAGCATGTGCTGTCTTGTATTAGTTGAACAATAATGTATATATTTAATAACCAAAGATGGCAATAATTAAAAACAATAGTATATAGAACTGGGGATGTAATATGGGAAAGAGTACTCCTATGCCCACATAAAATAACTCTGATTTAAACCAATGGGCTTGTTTTTGAGTAGCCATGTACAGGAGCACACTTTCTAATTGTGGACAAAATTAATCTAAAATTAATCCTATGGATTAAGTAGGATTTAATTCCACGTATACCTTCACAGGACTGGGTTGTAATCAAATTAGAATATGGCTACAGAAAGCACAACACCAGATTCTTCTGCTACAGAATAAATTGAGCAAGTGAATTAGTCATTGGTTTTAAGACAAACCAAGCCAAGGATAGTGAAAATAAGCTTTATGCTCACATTTTAAGATTTTTCAAATGACTGAATGATCAGATTGCACTCAGATCAGATATGATGCACTATTTGCAACAACAAAAAAACCCCATCTTGCTTTTTAATATGACCAGTTTATATAGTTTAAAAAACCTTCAGCTGTAATAAATCTCAAGAACTCACTCCACAATATTGGGAGTATAACCACTAAAGTACATCACTATATAAAAGTATGTAGCCGTTTTGCTGTTAATGCCAGCTTCCAAACCGATATTTGGGGGTTTAAAAGACAAACACGTCCATGTTTTTAATGTTTCCATCAACACTACACGCAGAAGAGAAGCTCTGCTACATTATCAGATGTAAGACCACCACATGGTGCTTGGGCAGCAAGATGGTGGCTCCTGCAATTGAGGGGCGATAAGGCTGAGGGTCTACATCCGGACAGCAGAGGCAGAAACTGCCAGCCTCAAGACTGCTGAGAGAAAGGTCAACATTGGAACCCTGCCTCAAACGTCCCCATTAGCGGTTATACCAACGGGAGTTATGCCTCACAGGCACCTGGGACGTGTCCGTTATTTGCCCCCCTACACAAGCAAAGAAAAAAAAAACTGGGGTGGTGGTGAAAAGGAAGGAAAATGGCGACCGCTCCCCCTCACACAAAGGAAGATTGACCTCCTCTTCCCCTCCTCACATCCGTACGCTGCATGCTGGGAGAGGTAGTTTCCATCACTAACTTTGCTCCATTGAGTATGAGAAGGCAAGACTCCATCCCCCAGAAGGCGTACTGCCTCCGTCTCTTACAGGCATCACGCCGGGAGTTGGAGTGCTTTCCGCCCCAACTGCCGTCGACAACACCGCGCCCCTGAACTCAATGTCCCATCGGCCCCTGCGAGAACACGAGCCGCGCGGTGCACCTCGGGACCCGTAGTGATGTCGGGGGTTCAGGCCCGCTCTCGCCTGCTCACTCGTCCTGACTGAAGACAAGCCAGGGCTTTGGGAGGAAGAGAAGCGGGCGAGGAAACCCGGTCGTCCCAGCGACGCTCCTTCCCTCGCCCGGCTTTTTCGCCCTGGGCCTGTGTGTCAAACCAGCAGGCACACGGACGAAGGGTGGGGGAGGGGGTCCTACCCGCACCGGACCGTTGGTTCCCTGGGACCGTGACAGGAGACATTCGAAGCCGCTCTATCGACCACCCTCAAGGTCGCGCCGGGCGGCCAGAGAAGACCCTCGGCCTCCGCGGAGGAACCCCCACTTACCCCAACAGCTCAGCGCCCCCGCTCCAGCGCCGCCATGAGCAGCACGGCACAGCACGTAGGAATAAATCCCGGCTTCTCGCGAGAACCTGAGGCGGAGGCGGGTGGGCTGGCGCCTGCGCAGAAAAGCCGGGGAGGGGACTAGAGAGGGCAGGCGCGCCTGAGACTCTGGCTAAGTAAGCATCGAGCGCGCACGCGCACGGGGGGGGGACGACGCTCTGTGTGTGTCTGTTTTTAATCTTTTAATTTTATTTAAATAACCAGTGCGGTTCTTCCACAGAGTATGGAGCCTGCTATGATCCACTTTCTTTTCTTGCACGCTTCCCAAGCAATGGCGCAATAGGGAGCTGTTTGACTGGAAATGTTCTGCCCTTCTCTGCCTAGGAGAGTAAGCGTCACCTGTTGAGCTTTTGCAAGTCATGCAGCTGTTAAAGATAGAGAAGACTTGGCAGCCAAAAGGGAAAAGAAGTCAGGTCTCTTTCTGTTACTTTGGCCCTTCTGTTAATAACTTTGTGAGGTAAATATTAATTTCAGAACCTTAGTCCACTCATTATAAAGCCAAATTATTATAATCACATTTTTTATTTCCCTCCAGCCACAAACAAATCACACTCAGTGCAAGAATCCACTGTGTGGTCATGTCACTGGCTATGGTTTGCTCCCTCTTGTTTGCTGTCCTTTGATAGCATTTGAAATGTCAGTAGCCATCCTTGACCACATCTGTGTTTTCATATACACTTACATGTCAGGGCAACAGTTGGAAATTGCCAGTGGTATGTTTGACAAAGCAACTATTGTGATTCATAGAACTGTAGAGTTGAAACAGAACACAAGGCTCATCTAGTCCAACCCTCAGCTAATGCAGGAATCCATAGTGAAAACAACCCAGAGAGATGGCAATCAGTCTCTTTTTAAACACCGGCAACGAAAGTGAGCCCACTACCACCCTTCAAGGCAGTTGGCTCCTTCTTAAGAAATCTATCTTATGTTCAGTTGAAACCTTGTTTCTTGTAATCCATTGGTTGATGTTTTATATTCTGGAGCCATGGAAAACAAACTTGCCCCATCGTCCATACAACAGCCTTTTCAATGTTTGAAGAGGGCTGTCATCTCACTTCTCAACATTGTTTTCAAGACTAGACATGCCTGTCAGCTCACAGGTCTCCTAAGAGATTCCTGCGGCTTGAACAGAGAGGTTCCAGGGGCAAGTGTACTCCTTAATCAGCTGAGCTGAGTCCGGTACCCAGCCAGGCAGCACCACTTACTCCTTTTCCCAAGTCCGTTCGAATTAGCAATTGCCAGAGAGAAGAACAAATGGACTCAAGTAGCACATTTGTGGCCTAAAAATAATTTTGCAGGTTTGCTGTTCAAGAGACCAAACATCAGCTTTTAAGAATTATTGTTTTATTAGAAAAATAGAGTATTTAGAGATATTCAGTTTGTTGCAAAGCAAAGCATTCAAGTACATTTCCATAAATCAAAGCAGTTAGAACTTTAGCAAATTCCAGCTACAAAAATAAAATTAAAAACTCTAAAAATAGCTTGAAAGGCAGGCAAGGCATAGCCCCCCTTTCTCTATCCTTACTCTGAACTACATTCTAGCATAATACTAACAAAATAGCAATTGGAACTCAAAAGTCCATCCTAAAATCCAAATCAAGAATCAAAAGGTTAAAAAGGTTTTTTCTCTATCTCAGTCTTCCATTTTTCTTCCATGCTGGGACCACCCTTCTTCTTCACTCTCCTCTGACGTAAACCAATCAGAATGAAAGGCTGTCCCTTCACACTCCACCTCCGTTTCCCATGAGATGTGCAGGTGTTGTTGACCATCTTCCTGATGTTGTGTCTTGACCCTTATCGTCTCTGGCCAAGCTTGCTTCATGGAAAATTACAGCTAGCTCTAAGAGAAAAAAGATTCTCGAAGCATCTAGTTATGCTAACACAGACCAATATGGATTCCTTCTACACAGTTCCATGACTACAAATCCCATTCAGAAATTACATTTTAGCCTTAATAACCTAAACCATGACAATGCCAACTTCTTGAACTGTTTCTTATAGAGCTGTCATGGTCCACAAGAAGAGAACAGGGGCCATTCTTTCACCAGCTGTAAAGAATTTGCTTGACAATTTGCAGATAAAATCAACTAGAATTGCTCTGACTTGGATGCTGTAGTAACTTGTCTTTGAATGTAACTTTGGTCTCTGCTTGTTCTGTGTTACTGAATAAGTTTTAGTTTGTGCAGTCCAACTATATGGATGGGATCTTTGAAAACATAAGGGTTGCCCTTGCTGGCTCATAAAAGCAGCCAGGGAGAGAGGATCACCCAATGGGTAAAAGTGAAGGCCTCCCTAGAACAAAGAAGTGTTCCAGCCTGTCTCAAAGAGGCATTTATATGACCTTTGTTGAAAAAGTCCTCTCTGAACCCCACTGTCTTTTCAACCCCGCTGAACCCCACTGTCTCTCTGAACCCCACTGAGATTCAAAGATGATCTGCCTGGGGAAGGGGGCTTTCTCTTGCTCTCACAGCCTGCACAGTGATGTTTGGCGTAGGAATGAGTGAAAACCTTTTTGGTGGTGGTTCCCGAACTGTGGCACTCCTTTCCATGGGAAACTAGACTGGGTCCCGCTTTGTTACACTTCTGCGGGAAGGCAAAGACCTTTATTTTTAGGCTGACTTTAATAAATAACTTGCTGCTAAAGAATTAATTTTAACAGGAGCATCCCCTCCCCATCTTTTTCAATTTGTTTTAAAATTATTTTAACGGGGTTATATTTCATTCATAGTAATGTGTTAAACTATTTTTAACATTGGAAGCTATTATATTTGTAGTTGGTTTAATACTTGGGTTTTAAAAAAAACTTTTAAAACTTTCCAGTGTCCATCTGCTGGAAGAAAAGCAGAATATGTGTAAAATAAAATAGGGCTTGGCTTCTAGACACTTTACCATTTTGGTTGCCCATCTCTGGACAAGTTCCAGCCTGTCAAAATCATTCTTAAATTGTGATGCTCAGACCGGACACAATACTTCAGATGGGACCTACCCAAAGTAGAAACATTATTATTAGGGTCTAAGCTAGCCTCGTACAACTGATATCTTACAGAGCTGCTGTAAGGATTACCAAGCTATTTTATAGGAAATATGAAATGCTAGTATTTTCTGTGTGCTGGACTGCAGTCACAGACTATATTCCAGACCAATCCAGGTGTGGCAGTCGCCGTTCTGAACTCATGCCTGGACTCAATAATGGGCTGGATGAGGGTCAATAAAATGAGCCTCAATCCAGACAAGTCGGAAGTGCTGCTGGTAGGTGCTCCGCCAGATAGGTTAAAGGGCCATTTCCCTGCCTTAGACGGGGTTACACTTCCCCTAAAGGACAGAGTCCACAGCTTGGGGGTACTCCTTGACCCGGGTCTGACCTTGGAAGCCCAGGTGGACTCGGTGTCCAGGGGTGCCTTCTTACAGCTGCGGAGAATATATCAACTTTGCCCTTACCTGGATGAGCGGAGCCTGGCAACAGTCACACATGCACTGGTAACAACCAGACTGGACTACTGCAATGCGCTATACGTGGGGCAGCCTTTGAAGACGGTCCGGCGACTGCACCTGGCACAGAACCGGGCTGCGCGGCTGGTAAGTGGTGCCACCGCATGGACTCATATCTCGCCGGTTCTGAAAAATTTTCACTGGCTGCCAGTTGCTGCTCGGGCCCAATTCAACGTGCTTACTTTGACATATAAAGCCCTAAACGGCCTAGGACCTGGTTACCTAAAGGACCGCCTTCTTCCATACGAGCCTGCCCATCCTCTAAGATCAGGCCAGGAGGCCCTTCTGAAGGTGCCATCCCTGAAAGAGGTGAGGGTGATGGCATGCCCCCAAAGTCTTGGCTGTTGCCCCCCCAACTTTGGAACACCCTCCCTATAGAGATTCGCCTGGCTCCAACACTTTTGGCTTTTCGGCGCCAGGCAAAGACCTTTCTGTTTAGCCAGCATTTTAATTAAATAGTATTCTTTAGCTGGCCATATGAGCAGCAGGATTTATTAATATTAATGTTTTAATGATTGTTTTTAATATAGGATATTGCCTATTTTTAATGGTTTTAATGTTTTTAAAGTTTTAATATTGTTGTACGCCACGCAGAGACCACTGGTAATGGCACGGCTAAAAAAATCTTGTAAATAAATAAATAAATAAATTCCATTAGACCTCATAGCTTTGTTATTGTCTGGTGAAAGAAAATACTTTTGTTTTGCATATTTAAAATATTTTTTCCACCATGAAATATCAACAGCCATATAACTACGCATGACTGAAATAACTAAATGGACACTGAGAGCATGCAGGTTTTAGGTCTGCTACTTCAGAAAATAAGCACCAAGCGAGTTGAGAAAGGTTTTGGCAGTCTCATTTCAACAGTTGTAAGGCAGATGGGTCCCCTTCTTTTCCTACCAAGTAGATGAAGTGCTATCTCCATTTCCAATGTATAAGGGTTGCATCTTAAAGCAGGGATGGCAAAAAGCAGTTGAAAATACTAGACCTACTACTAACTTAATGTAGATAACTCAGGATTTTCTTAGTTTAAGGGCAGCAATTTAAAATACCCCCCACTTTCAGGTTGCTAAATAATAGTTCGCTATTTGCTTCCAACTTTTAGCAACCTTAATAGGGTTTTTGGGAAATGTGAGATTTTCAAGGAGTAGTTAACCATTGTTACCCATCAGTGCATTCCCATGGTTAAATGGGGATTTGAGCCAGTGTCTCTGGAATCCTAATCTGACACTAAGACTATCTTCTGCAACACCCCGGCTGTCTGAAAAATACGACTCTGAAGAAAAGCATGGGTAGATGTTGGCATGAAAAGATCTTTGAGCTTAATTCTGGTGCTTACAACACATTCATAGGCTGAACCTGTGCTTACAGGCCTCCTGTTCTTTCTTAGTGATGTCTGTCCGCTTGAACCACTGTTCTGTGTTCAGTTTTGATTGGTGAATCTCAGGGTGTACTAGTGAAAAATCAGGTGAACATCTCAAGTCTGCCCCTGTCACATGACCTAGGTGCATTAAAGAGTGTTGCCAGCTTTTCTGTTTCAGCATTGTTTCTTTCCCACTGACTCCTCATGCTTCATCCTCATTTGCTATTTGCCAGCATGCTTTTTTCCTCTTAGTGAGAAGCATGAAAAATGCTAGCATGTGCACTGGCTTGAGATGAAACACAAAGTTGCACAATCTATTTTGTTATATCCTTTACCAAAGAAGCAGCTGGATATCTTCATAATACATATAGGGGTAAGTGAATGAGGCCTTGCAGATATCTGTAACTGGAAAAGAAGGGACAGTGCAAGGGGGAAAACTGGCATCAAGCAGAGGAACAAAAGGTACAAGGATGGGTGGCATGTAGGTTATGTGGTCAGAGGAAAGGATGGGTTAATGTTTCCTAGGATTGTTGTTGTTTAGTCGTTAAGTCGTGTCCGACTCTTCGTGACCCCATGGACCAGAGCACGCCAGGCCCTCCTGTCTTCCACTGCCTCCCGGAGTTGGGTCAAATTCATGTTGGTCGCTTCTATGACACTGTCCAACCATCTCGTCCTCTGTCGTCCCCTTCTCCTCTTGCCTTCACACTTTCCCAACATCAGGGTCTTTTCCAGGGAGTCTTCTCTTCTCATGAGATGGCCAAAGTATTGGAGCCTCAGCTTCAGGATCTGTCCTTCCAGTGAGCACTCAGGGTTGATTTCCTGCAAAATGGATAGGTTTGTTCTCTTTGCAGTCCAGGGGACTCTCAAGTGTCTCCTCCAGCACCACAGTTCAAAAGCATCAATTCTTTGGCGGTCAGCCTTCTTTATGGTCCAGCTCTCACTTCCATACATCGCTACTGGAAAAACCATAGCTTTGACTATGCGGACCTTTGTCGGCAAGGTGATGTCTCTGCTTTTTAAGATGCTGTCTAGGTTTGTCATCGCTTTCCTCCCAAGAAGCAGGTGTCTTTTAATTTCGTGGCTGCTGTCACCATCTGCAGTGATCATGGAGCCCAAGAAGGTAAAATCTGTCACTGCCTCCATATCTTCCCCTTCTATTTGCCATCCTTAGACCACATCTGTGTTTTCATATACACTTACATGTCAGGGCAACAGTTGGAAATTGCCAGTGGTATGTTTGACAAAGCAACTATTGTGATTCATAGAACTGTAGAGTTGAAACAGAACACAAGGCTCATCTAGTCCAACCCTCAGCTAATGCAGGAATCCATAGTGAAAACAACCCAGAGAGATGGCAATCAGTCTCTTTTTAAACACCGGCAACGAAAGTGAGCCCACTACCACCCTTCAAGGCAGTTGGCTCCTTCTTAAGAAATCTATCTTATGTTCAGTTGGAACCTTGTTTCTTGTAATCCATTGGTTGATGTTTTCATCACCTCACAGGAGGTGATGAGACCAGTGGCCGTGATCTTAGTTTTTTTGATGTTGAGCTTCAGACCATTTTTTGTGCTCTCCTCTTTCACCCTCATTAAGAGGTTCTTTAAATCCTCCTCACTTTCTGCCATCAGAGTGGTATCATCTGCATATCTGAGGTTGTTGATATTTCTTCCGGCAATCTTAATTCCGGCTTGGGATTCCTCCAGTCCTGCCTTTCGCATGATGTATTCTGTATATAAGTTAAATAAGCAGGGAGACAATATACAGCCTTGTCGTACTCCTTTCTCAATTTTGAACCAATCAGTTGTTCCATATCTAGTTCTAACTGTTGCTTCCTGTCCCACATATAGATTTCTCAGGAGATAGATAAGGTGGTCAGGCACTCCCATTTCTTTAAGGACTTGCCATAGTTTGTTGTGGTCCACACAGTCAAAGGCTTTTGCGTAGTCAATGAAGCAGAAGTAGATGTTTTTCTGGAACTCTCTGGCTTTCTCCATAATCCAGCGCATGTTAGCAATTTGGTCTCTAGTTCCTCTGCCCCTTCGAAATCCAGCTTGTACTTCTGGGAGTTCTCGGTCCACATACTGCTGAAGCCTGCCTTGTAGGATTTTGAGCATAACCTTGCTAGCGTGTGAAATGAGTGCAATTGTACAGTAGTTGGAGCATTCTTTGGCACCGCCCTTCTTTGGGATTGGGATGTAGACTGATCTTTTCCAATCCTCTGGCCACTGCTGAGTTTTCCAAACTTGCTGGCATATTGAGTGTAGCACCTTAACAGCGTCGTCTTTTAAGATTTTAAATAGTTCCACTGGAATGCCATCACCTCCACTGGCCTTGTTTGCCATGCTTTCTAAGGCCCACTTCACTCTTCAGGATGTCTGGCTCAAGGTCAGCAACCACACTATCTGGGTTGTCCGGGACATCCAGATCTTTCTGGTATAATTCCTCTGTGTATTCTTGCCACCTTCTTGATGTCTTCTGCTTCTGTGAGGTCCCTACCATTTTTGTCCTTTATCATGTCCATCTTTGCACAAAAGGTTCTTTTAATAGCTCCAATTTTCTTGAACAGATCTCTGGTTTTTCCCTTTCTATTATTTTCCTCTATATCTTTGCACTGTTCATTTAAGAAGTCCCTCTTGTCTCTCCTTGCTATTCTTTGGAAGTCTGCATTTAATTTTCTGTAACTTTCCCTATCTCCCTTGCATTTTGTTTCCCTTCTCTTCTCTGCTATTTGTTAAGGCCTCGTTGGACAGCCACTTTGCTTTCTTGCATTTCCTTTTCTTTGGGATGGTTTTTGTTGCTGCCTCCTGTACAATGTTACGAGCCTCCATCCATAGTTCTTCAGGCACTCTGTCCACCAAATCGAGTTCCTTAAATCTGTTCTTCACTTCCACTGTGTATTCATAAGGGATTTGGTTTAGATTATACCTGACTAGCCCAGTGGTTTTTCCTACTGTCTTCAGTTTAAGCTTGAGTTTTGCTATAAGAAGCTGATGATCAGAGCTACAATCAGCTCCAGGTCTTGTTTTTGCTGACTGTATAGAGCTTCTCCATCTTTGGCTGCAGAGAACATAATCGATCTGATTTCGGTATTGCCCATCTGGTGATGTCCATGTGTAGAGTCGTGTAAGACCGAGGGTGAGAGCAAGATTCCTCTCACGGGAGTGCCATCCCTCTTGCCTACCGCCGAGAAAGAGAGCCAGACCCCGCCAATTCCCCCACCCAGGAAGACAAGACCACCTGGACCAGACCCAGGGAGGCTAGAAAAAGATTTGAACGAACTAACGGTCAAGGAGACCGGGACGGTCTTGGCGGGAGTGGGAGAGAAAGTGCGGGAAGTAGTGGAGGCGGGGTTAGTGGATATGAAAGGTGGGGAAGGAGAGCTGCGGGGGGGGGGTTGGGAGTGGATATGGGTTGAAGACCTTTGGACTGGAAAGGTAGAGAAACTGAGAGTCCTGAAGGAGGAGGCGGATGCCAGGAGGAGAAGAGAACTCGCCCCCAAACCCTCCTACTGGGGTGAGAGAGAGACTAAGGAGTGGCGGAAGAAATTAAGGGAAAAGAAAGAAAAGGTTGAAAGAGAACGAAGGGAGAGGTTAGAATGGAGGATGTGGGAGATGCAACGGACGAAACCAAGGGAGGACCCTGGCAGACGGGGGAACCCTCCAGGGAGTATGACTGGGTGGACTTTTGAGACGAGGACACCATCCCCTTACTGGAGGGGGAGAAAGGATTATTATTAAACCCAGATACCCCACCAGAATGGCCGGGACCCTGGAATGTTCAGAATGGAAACCCTTTTAAATTTGAGGAATGGAAACCCCCTGTAGACCTGTTGTCTTATGGGGAGAAAGGTTGGAATGCGTTTGCGGATACAGGACTTTTGTTAAACAATGCAATAAACTTTACCCCTATTTCAAAACCAAGAAAGTCGGGTGATTTATTTGGAGCTGGCTTGGAACCAAACATCGAACCCTCACAAGTCGCCTCTTGTGTTGTTGGAAAAGGGTGTTTGTGATGACCAGCTTGTTCTCTTGACAAAACTCTTATTAGCCTTTGCCCTGCTTCGTTTTGAACTCCAAGGCCAAACTTACCTGTTGTTCCTTTTATCTCTTGACTCCCTACTTTAGCATTCCAGTCCCCTATAATGAGAAGAACATCTTTCTTTGGTGTCAGTTCTAGAATGTGTTGTAAGTCTTCATAGAATTGGTCAGTTTCAGCCTCTTCAGCATGGGTGGTTGGTGCATAAACCTGGATTACCGTGATGTTGAAAGGTCTGCCTTGGATTCGTATTGCAATCATTCTATCATTTTTGAGATTGTATCCCAGTACAGCTTTTCCCACTCTTTTGTTGACTATGAGGGCTACTCCATTTCTTCTACGGGATTCTTGCCCACAATAGTAGATATGATAATCGTCTGAATTGAATTCGCCCATTCCCGTCCATTTTAGTTCACTGACGCCCAGGATGTCAATGTTGATTCTTGCCATCTCCTGTTTGACCACATCCAGCTTACCAAGGTTCATAGATCTTACATTCCAGGTTCCTATGCAGTATTTTTCTTTGCAGCATCGGACTTTCCTTTCACTTCCAGGCGTGTCCGCAGCTGAGCGGCCTTTCGGCTTTAGCCCATCCACTTCATTCGCTCGGGAGCTACTAGTCCTTGTCCTCCGCTCTTCCTCAGTAGCATGTTGGACGCCTTCCGACCTGAGGGGCTCATCTTCCAGTGTCATATCTTTTAGCCTTTTGTTTCTGTTTATGGAGTTTTCTTGGCAAAGGTACTGGAGTGGCTTGCCAGTTCCTGCTCCAGGTGGATCACGTTTAGTCAGAACTCTCCACTATGACCTGTCCGTCTTGGGTGTCCCTGCACGGCATAGCCCATAGCTTCTCTGAATTACTCAAGCCCCTTCGCCACG
This sequence comes from Intellagama lesueurii, assembly GCA_037013535.1. Taxonomy (NCBI): domain Eukaryota; kingdom Metazoa; phylum Chordata; class Lepidosauria; order Squamata; family Agamidae; genus Intellagama; species Intellagama lesueurii. The sequence continues at coordinate 203,561,000 of JBAJHW010000004.1, forward strand.
ACAAGGCAGCAATCCATGAAGGGGTAGGATTCCTAGGGTTAGAATTCCTAGGATTACCAATCGTTTAATACCTTTTAAATCCCACTTTGTGCATCACCTCAGAGAAAAGTGGTTGAATATCCCAGCCCACAAGTCAGAAGCATCTCATTCCTCCTTAGCATCTGTCTGATGCTTTCAGCATTTTAGTCCTAATATTTGTTGCTCAGCATGCAATTCTAGTACAGACTTTGTATAAACATCTGGAACTGTATGTGCCATCTGTTCCTTTTTTGTTTTTTTTTGTTTAGCAAAACCTCTGTGCCTCAAGGTATGCAAGCTGGGACATCATAGTGTAGTTTGTGTATACAGAATGACTGCATGTGGAAAGCTGCTTTGGAAGTTCTGCTGGTTAGTATGGTAAACATTCCTAAAGTAAATAGAATAAATAAGGCAAGTCAAGACTAGTTTAGCTTGTTATAGTACATTTTAGTTGTAAACCTATTACAATAATTACCACATATGGTATGCAACTGTGGTATGCAACTACTAAAACTGGATTTAGGATAGCACATAAATTACTGTGATCACCTTGCATTGCATTGCCATACTTTATCAAGCAGCACTGGTTCCTGTTGATTCAGTGCTGGCCAATCTTACTGTATCACAAGATATTTTGAGGCATCTTGTAATTCCAGTGAAACCTTGCAGGTATCTCATACAACACATAGTGCCCTATCCTATAATTTCCTTATTGAATAATGACTTACAGGCAATGTTTTTAGAAAACAAAACAATTTTTTTTCCAGACCCTGCCAGGTAGAAGGTATTTGGCAGTGGGAAGATGTCAGTTTCTCCCAACCCTCCTCAGACCTTTATGCTTCATGAAGTAATTGCAAAGTCCCCAATTTCAGCAATATCTTTTGAAGAGAGGATGAGGGGCTGCCACTAGGGTGTGTGCGCAAAAAACCCTTTTCTCTTATTAGAAGCAATTATATTCTACTTCAGATGGCTAAGAAGATATGCACCTGGTTGATGGATGATACCAGTGGTTTCTTGAGAGACGTTATGGGTGGTGCATGGTTTTGCCCTGGGTCCAGTGTTGTTCAACATCTTTATAAATGCCTTGAAGAAGGAGAGGAGATACTCATCAAGTTTTCTTATAACACCAAACTGCGAAGGACAGGTAATCTCAGAATACAGATTAAAAGATGATATACTAGCCATCTTCGGATATCTAATGGGCTGTTATGAGACAGATGGAACAAGCTTGTTTTCTGTAATTCCAGAGGGCAGGTCCCAAACCAGTGGATAGAAATTACAAGAAAGAAGATTCCAGTGAAACATTTAACATTTCCAGGTGGACTATTCTTCAGAGATTTTTAAAGAAAGTTTGGATGACCATCTATCAGGAATGTTTTAGCTCTAGAGTTCCTACATTGGTGTGGGTTAAGCTAGATTAAGAAGGTCCCTTCCAAATTCAAAATTCTATGATCTTGAACTATTATGGCTATTATTGTAAAAAATAGACCAGTACAACTTTGGACTATTAACTGAACTGCTGTTTTCAAAACATAAGTGTTATTTTGTTCTGGCAGTGTCTAACCATTTCAAAGTTGTGTTCAGGTATAGATAGCTTCCTTATAGAAATGTAGACATACTTGATTGTTGATTGGTGGGAAGGGGGAAAGAAGAAACAGGTTGTTTACAAGTCCAGACCTATGAAGAAAAAGGTTAAAGAGCAGAGGAAAGTAATTTAATACACAAACCCCTCAAAGATAAATTTCCTTGATGACGCCTTAAATGAAACATGTGTTGGGGATATATTTATCATCCACCTACGTATGGCGGGTTCTTTTTGCCTTATGACATCAATCTGTCATATTATTAGATTATTATAATAAGTTGAAACATGTCAGTCTTTATTCTTTAATCTGCAGTGCCATCTTAAACTGCAATATGTATAAGATAAAACCAAATATTTAATAACAGCTCTGGGTGAAAACAGTGTTTCCCAACCCAGGGGTCAGGACCTCAATGGGGTCACAAAGTGTTTTCTGGGGAGCATGAGTAACTTTATATGTGTTGTAGCACTTGTTTAAGAATGTTTTCCTTGACCTTTCAGAGTGGGATATTAAAGTTAGTTCGTATGTCTATGTACAGTATGAGAAATAGGCTTTTTGGGGGGAAAAGAAGCCTCTAATTTCTAAGAAGGGATGGTCTGGATTATTTTTACAAAAAAAGAAATGCCAGTGGATATATTTGTTGTCACTTCTGCAAGAAACAGATTTCAACTATGAGACATATCACTTTGGGACAGCCTAAATAAGGGGAGGAAAAAGAAGGCTCACCCCCACAACAAACCCCCAAGGCGTGGGGCACAAAAACAAATGGCCCACCTCTTCTGCATTGAGTGCAAGGAAAACTTTGTACTGGTTTCTGCATGAAGGTTTTGTGCCCTCCCTGGGTACCACAATGTCCTTTTGCTCCCTCACCCATCTTTGAAGTCCTTTGCCTTCTCTTCTCCCTATCGTAACCTCCACAGCCTGTTCCTAGTTTTGAAGTGGTGGCGGTAGAGTAGGCAGGAGGAGAAGTAGGAGGGCAAGCAGCAGCAGCATTGATGGCACTGCCATGTCAGAGTGATGATGATGTCCTTTTTATGCAAATATGGCAAGTTTCTTGGCTATTATAAAAAAGGGGGGGTCACAACTCAAAAAGTTGGGAACAACTGGGCTAAAACAGTCTACATGTTCATTATGGACCAAAATCATTCTTCTGCTGGACAATTTTTTTTAAAAATTATCTGATATGAATTGCTTGGTGCGGGCAGTGAAAGGCTTTCTGTTACATATTGAGTCACATACTAACCACTACATTTTTATTATGCTGCTGATGCTTCAGCCTTTTAAAAGTAACAGCTGTTTGAACTGTTTTCATTACTGTATTTTATGTTGTGCAGTACTGAGTGTATTTTACAAAAAATGCAATTACATTTATAAATAATAATATCCAAAACACAGTTCATTTTATTTATAATAGTTTTAATGTATAATGAAATTGTAAATCATGACTAACTATGGTAGAATTCACTTTTTCTTCCTTAAGCACAGATATTTATGGAAGCAACAGAAGTTTAATTAGTTGGTAAACGGTTTTTCCCTGGACAGCTGTTCATAGCCACTATATCAACTCTATTAGGTGGAATTTGTATTATTTCTCTTCTTAAACCCAATATATAGATTGTGAAATCTAAGCAGTTAATCAGAAAAAACAATAGTATTACCCAAAACTAGAATGTACACATAATCCTTTGTATAAAAGTGCCACAACATACAGTATTGCCTCAAAACATTTATTTCAAGAAAATAATGAGCCAATATATATATTTATTAACCTGAGAAGTAAAGACAGTTTTGAATTCACTGATCAGAGTAGGATGACAAGGAGGTGAACAACAGCTCATTAAGTCATATATGTACATCATAATGTCCTATGGATATTTATAAAGTAATCCAGAATCTATGCACAGATCGAGCCAATGTTGCTCCTCATCACAAGAGTTTGTTGATTCTGAAGGTGGCACTGATGGCATATTATTTAAGGCATTACAGTACAAAGTGATGATAGACAACTGAACATGTGCTGGTTGGGCTATATTGCATAATGCACAGAAGCAGCAGCATTTGGTTGAAGTTACTCCTCAAGGTGAAACTTTAAGTATGAAGAGTTTATAAACACCAGTTAACTTGTAGTCGTCTGACTTTCCTTCCAAGTGCAGGAAAAGGAAATGTGTGACTGTTTTCTGTTTCTGCCTCAACCTCAGGTCAATGCTGATAGCAGCAAAAGCCACAGTAATGCCTCTGATGTTCACAGATCCTACTCTGAAATTTTACCTGCATAAAAGCAAGAACATATAACACCTCTTTTCCCAACAGGGATTTTAGAATGAAGACATTATTTCTAATACATATGGTTCATAATGTCTCTGCTGGGAAAAAAAATACACTCTAAAAGTCAGGAGCCTGCTCAGTGGACAAAGACATTTACAGGGAAACAAGCCAGACACATCTCAGTTCCTCTCTGCAGCCACAAGCACAGTGGTGAAGCAGTCATGAAATCTATAGTACAACGATACACTAATCTGCAGGCAAGTGGCTAGACGTACAAGACAAACAAAAGACAGCGCTACAGAAGGTTGTAAATTAAAACAGAACTTGGCTAGGTTCCTGCAGTTTACAATTTACATTTTCATTCAAGTTTGCTTAGCAAATATTTTCCTGGATATATACAGAATGGAAACGGTTTATTGCTCCAATGGAAGATGCAAACCTTAAGAACTTAACAACAGCACCGATTTGAAGCCTCTAGTTGTCAAAATGCATTTGAGGACTTAAAACAGTGGTATTTCATGTTTAATATTTCCTGAAGAGTAACTTACAAAATACTTAGCAAAGGTTTCCAAAGAATACTGCTTTTAGGATACTTTAGTCATCTAATTTCAATAGTTTGTAACCACATACATACTACATAAGCATGATGCAGTCCCTGCATACTGAAGAATCTTCACAACACATAAATGAGATTTGTTTTCTCCCACCTCTCCCCTTTAACTGAAAATTTCTTGATTGAATATGGGGGGCAAGGTTAGAATGGAGGAGTAGCAGAAAGAGAACTAGATGGATGATGCATGCACAGTCTCACATGCTTCATGGTTATGGACATGTGTTAGGGAGGAGGGAAATACCAGGCTTTGTTATTTACTATGGTGTATATGCACTGAACCGTGTAGGGAATGATCATGCCTGCAGTGTAACCTTGTTCAACTTAGCACCCTGAGGTGTTTCAGATCAGAATCTCCATCAATCCCAACTAGCAGGGTCAGTTATCAGAGATCATGAGAGTTCTAGTTGCAAAGTTCTGGAAGGTGCCAAAGGCTAGTGTAGGATTTAAACTGTGTTCTCTGCGTTTGATGTTAATAGCAGGTAATTTAGCAGTTTATACTTAAATGACATAGTGGACAAAATCCTGTTGCTTAAAAATAAAAATAATAATCATATGTTGTGAAGTCAATTCTGACTTACGGCAACCCTTTTCAGAGTTTTCCAGGTAAAGAATACACAGAAGTGGTTTACCATTCCCTTCTTCTGGGGACAACCTGGGACAACGTAGCTTGCCCAAGGCCACATAGGCTGGCTCTACTCATAGGAGTCACAGTGGGGAATCAAACTCCCAACCTCTGGCTCTGCAGCCAGATACACAAAGCACTGAACTATCCAGCCAGCTCAATACTTCAAAGTTATGCCAGTGTAAACCAGATTCAGCACTAGAAATAACTGATTTCAACTTATTGAGAACTTATCCCCCCCCCCCCCCAACCCCACTTTCCGGTTTCAAGGCTACTTAGGGCTTCTTTTTGCCCTGAAGAAAACTTTGGGAACCCTGGGAGGGCAGGGGGAGCCTTTAATAGTAAAAAACAAAAACATTTTTTTTAAAAAAAAATCACCTCTGGATTGCCACTGGCAGGATCAGGACTGCTGCCAGTGATCCAGCAGCAATTTTTGGCTATTAAAGGTTTCTTACTGTGAGTCCTGCTGGCCGGGGCAGGATCAGTGGCTGCTCCTTCCTCCATTGCTTGCTCCATAAATAACACTGATGGTTGCAACAAAGAAGAGTTTATTAAAAGGGGTTCAGGAACAACATTCAAAATAATAGTAACAAGTTCTGAACTAGTTTACTTCACTGTTCGGGGTTCAGAGTCAATGTACACGAGTTTCATTCTCTTCCTCTCTAGTTACATTCACTTGTAGTGCCCTTCTGGGCTTAAAACACAGGGGTTGTAAGAGGGATGGATGGTATGCACACACTGAGGCCAGTGGGGTTGCTGACTCCTTACTTTGTGGGGAGCTCTGACATTGTCTTCATCAGCATCTTAGCTGGGCTGCTGATGGCTCCCCAGGTCCTGGCTGTTCCTTGCAGCACTGTTTCTCTCCCATTGCTCACTCTCTCCCCAGTAAGAGGGCCTCAGTGGCACTCAGGGATTTAGGGGCTTATCAGTCTCATTCTGGGGGATCCTCAACTGTATGATCGCCCCTGTTCATAACAGTCTGGCATGTGGAGCTTGTAATCTACAGCTCCCACACACCTCACCACCAGGCAGAGATGTGGAAACATGCTCATCCTCTCTCTCTTTCTCTTCTTCTGGGGCAGAGCTGCTGAACTTCCTGGTCCCTTTTTTGAATTTTAATACACCTCCAAGGGCATCACTGTCTTCTCCGAACTGGATGGCTGGTGTTGATTTATCCAGCTTCTGTGGGAGGGACCCAATGTTGCCACAAGTTGCTCTAAGACTATCAATGACACAATTGGACTGTCAGTTTCAACCAGATTGTTAGCCTTCATTCTTTGGGCCAGTGATTGTGGATGTGAACCCGGCCACAGACGAAGCTCCTGAAACCTTCTATGGTAGGCTTCCTACAACAGAGTCAAGGAACTAAGCATGACTCGCTTTACCTTTTTGTAGTCGGCAGCATCTACCGGGTCTAGGGAATCCACTATTTCATGTACCAAACCCGTCAGCAGACAAAGACAAGGGCTCACCGGTCCCATGGCCAGCCTGCCATCAATGCCACTCTCTGAAACGTATTCAGAAAGTCTTCGGGATCATTTCTCACTGCTGTCTTATTAATCCAAATAGGTGTAGTTCCCTGCACCCACAGAGAACAGAATGCTCTGGTAGCCACCCTCTGGACAAGCTCAGACACTCCTTGTAACATCTGCAACTGAGCCCTCTGCTGAGCCATCAATACTTGCTTGACCAACACCTGCTGTTGCTCCACCATATGTAAACCCAAAAGTTCCTGCCACTCTGAGACCAAGGCCCACCACTGTTAAGTCATGCCTGGAGCTAAGGGAGAGGCTCCACATTGGGTGCCAGAGTGAGCCCTACCAGCCCAGGTGGGGTTGGTGGCTGCTCCTTTCTCCATTGCTTGCTCCATAAATGACAACATTGGTGATTGCAACAAAACTGTTTATTAAAAGGGGTTCAGGGATAACATCCAAATAACAGTAACAAATCCCAAACTAGTTTCCTTCACTGTCTGGGTTTCAGAGTCCATGTCCACTAGACACATTTTCCTCTTCTCTGGTTACCTTCACCGAGAGAAGAGATTCCTTGGGATCCTTCAATTGTAGCACGCCTTTGGGCTTAAAGAGCAGGGTTGTAAGAGGGATAGGTGGTATGCACACACTGCAGTGGCAGCAACTCTGCGCCCCCCTGGTCTCATGTCAGGTCACTGACTCTTCACTTCGGCAGGCTCACTGACATTGCCTCTGCCGGCATCTTAGGTAGGTTGCTGATGGCTCTCTGGGTCCTGGCTGTTCCTTGCAGTGCCTTCTCTTCCGTCACTCACACTCTCCCAGTAAGAGGGCTTCAGTGGCACCCAGGGATTTAGGTGCTTATTGACCTCATCCCAGGGGACCCTTAACTGTATGGTCAATCCCTGTCCAGGAGAGCTCTTTGTGTATATTCCAAAATAGTGTGACAGTAGGGTTCCTCGGGAAGTTCTTTTATTTGGTAGCCCTCCAGGGTACCCCCAGGAGCTTTTCTCCTCCACCTCCTCCTCTATGATGATGTCAGAGAGCAGGTCCACAGTTTGAACACCCTGCTCCACCAAATCCCATACCCCTCTCCCACCAATGCCTCCCTTATATTGCCCAAGTCCTAGGTACCACCCAGCTCTTCTAGGGGTTGCTCCCTTAGGCTCGGGCTTCCAGGCTGAGTGCCTCCCTCCTGGCCTTTCATCTATGTTCTCTCCTCGACATGCCCAGGTTCTTGTGATCCAGGTTCCCCAGATGCAGCATCCGCCAGACTTGTCACTTCAAAGTCTATTAAGGAGCTCAAAATTTGCAATTCAGTAGGTCCCAGGGCCAGGTGAGCTGGCCCACCAACAGTAGCACCCATGCTACTGGCATCCTCCTCATACTCTCCCTCCCTCCCTAGTCATAAGGCTCCCAAGACTTCCCCAGGGCAAAAGGGAGCCCTAGGGAGCCTCAGAACTTGAAAGGATGGGCATAGGAAGCTTTCAATTCATTTAATTATTTCCAGCACTGGTATAACTTTTCACCAACAGGATTTTGCCCACTAAATGAAACTTACACCTCATATGAAAATTTATTGTAAGTATGCTTGCTTGGAAGTAGGTTCCAATTAAATCAAGAGACCTCCAAGTAAAGATCCCTGTTTCACTGTGTTTTAGATAAAAAGCCATGACTTGGAATATTTGTTTATATTGGAAAAGCCAAAGATGATGGAATTGCTTTGTCCAATTGAGTTTTCTGAGCACATGTATAATCTAGAGAAAGCATTTGCTGACAAATATGGTTGTGTACATATTTCTCTGCATATTTAAACAAGGCAAATCTTAGCTAGGAGAAAATGCCACTTCAACGGCTGTACAGAAAGCACAGTCTACAAAATAGCAAAAGATTGGAATGATACCCAAAGGGAGACAGGGCACCAAACAATGTGGAAAATAAGTGTGCATGACATACACATACACACGCACACATTCATATACAAACATTTTGCAATACAGTTACCAGTTTCAGAGATAACTATTCAAAGGCACTGGCTCTGTGGACTGAGATCCTTCATCAGGTAGTCCTTCTTGTCTAATCTCAATAGACTCTCTGCTGATTGATAGTAGTTTTCGCAATTCTTTATTTTCAAGCTGTAAAATCAACAAACAGCATGAAACAGCGACAACCGTAGGAAAATACAAGCTAATGGTCATCCTGTCCTTAGACATCTGGCTGCAGAGCCAGAGGTTGGGAGTTCGATCCCCCCCTGGGCCTCCTTGACAGAGGCTGGACTCTGATTCATAGGGTCCCTTCCACCTCTACAGTTCTAAAACATAATTATTATTAAATGTATACACAGATCTTTTTACTTATATATAAACATAAAGACTAGAGAATACTTCTATTACATCTGAACAGATTCAATTATTTTTTCAGTATGTACACCTTCCAATTTGCACTTTTCAGGGCTTTAGTGCAAAGCTATGTAGAGCAAATGCAATTTCTACTTTCACGATGTGAATGTAGTCCAGCTGCTTACCCTCATTGGATGCAGTGAGGGCTGTAGAAGGACTTCATCAAGACCGGCAAGCATTAGCTTTTAATAGAATAGCAGTTAACTTTGTTTAACCTTAGAAGATGGAAAAACCTTTGGCAAATGTAAAGCACAAACTTCTGCCCCCTCCATCCAAAACTTCACCACTATTCAGCACCTTACCTCCAACTGTGCTAGTTTTTCTTGTATTTTACAATACTGATCATTGTCTACATGAACGGCTGTTCTCATCACCTCTCCCATTTCACAGATTTTGTCTATCTGACTCTCAATTTCCTGCAAACAGAATTCAAAACAAAATTATCTCCAGCAGAAAGGACTAATGAAAAGAAAAACACTCCATATCAAGCTGATCATTTTAAGTGGGTTACTATCAGCAAGAAGAACATGGAGTAATAGAGCTATGCTTCAGTGAACTTTCTAACTAGACCAACTTTATATATGTGCCCAGAAGGCTACAAAATGTAGACTAGAAAAATATTCACAAATACTGTAACTGGTCGGGGTGTGTGTCAAATACCCGAGACAAATAATACACAGAGGGAGGTAGTAATCAGTGCATCAACATAACACTGGAAATGGTTATGTGTGAGAAAAAGTGGATGTCCAGAGGAGACATCTATTGAGAAATATTTACAGTCCTAATTAATTCAATTCTCTTTTAAAATGTGTCTTATTTTTTACTTCAGTTTATATACCAGCTTTCTACATATAGAGCCCATGAAGAACATGCTTTGCAACCTATTTGTTGTATTTTATTTTAAAAACTGAAGCTACTTCTGAGTTTGGGGCGCTAATAGAAGGAAGGTGTTTTAGAGAAGAGTCTTTTGAAGGAAATATAAAAGAGGCAAGATGAAGCCAAAGAGGAAAGAAGCACCATAGAAACAGTGCATAATATCCAAGTATTTCCCTCAAGTGTCATCATTATTCCCATTGTTAAAATCTTTTTTAGAAATGATTGTTTAAATATAATACAATTAATAATTCCTTACCACAGACTGAGACTGATGGACTTTCAGAATTGATTGAGCATCCACTTCTTTTCTTTTCATCATAAGCTGCAGCATGTGCTTTCTGTATTTGCTCATAATAAGCTCCAAAGCATCCTGGTGTTCTTCCAAAGAGATCCATAACTCTGAAAGGTACAACATAAATTCCAGTCTGCAATTATGAAGAAAACGATCTTGGATTCAGAGAAACATGAAAAAACAGAAAACACTGAAAGAGACAGTCATATTAAAGTTGTATAATTTCAAAAGATGTTAACCAATTTTAAGCTTTCACATCATAAGCCCTTAGCAAATATGGGCAAAGCTATGTACACATATTTTTTTCCTTATCTACATAGATTATTAAAAACACCCTAAGGCCAAGTGAATGGTCTTGAAACTCTTGATACATTACTCTTTTGAAAGCATTATTACTTTCAGAAGCATAACACTTGTTAATGTACTATTATCTGTCCTTGACTTCAGTCTGAGGTAGCTTTACAGCTTATACAGGAAAGACAGTAAACCACCACTGTTTAACAGTAATTTACATGGCTTTTTTGAGTACACAAGCAAGTTCACAGCTTGCCCCAGCTCATCTTCATGCACAATCAGTTTTGTTTTGTTTTTTGCTCAAGCATAAGTCAAGTATTCTTAATAGAGTTCTGCTTATATAAGGGTATTATTGGCTTCAGCTCTGCTCTCAGATACAGATAGCAGCGGACACAGGTAACATCAAGGGAATGTATGACGGTATCAAGCAGGCTTTAGGTCCAATACAGAAGAAATCTGCTCCTTTGAAGACTGCTACAGATCATCCAGGACCGAGCACAGCAGATGAAACGCTGGGTGCAGCACTACTCTGAGCTATATTCTAGAGAGAATGGAGTAACCAAAGAGGCATGAAATAATATCGAGTGCCTGCCTGTCTTGGGAGAGTTGGACAGCGAACCAACTTTAGGAGAAATAAAAGTGGCCTTGGATTCCCTCGCCTCTGGCAAGGCAGCTGGGAAGCATAACGTCCCTGCTGAAGTGCTGTAAAGAGATCATCACCACTGAGCTGTATGAAATCTTTTGTCTTTGCTGGAGGGAAGGTGGAGTAGCACAGGACATGAAGGATGCAAACATCGTCACATTGTATAAGAACAAAGGAGGTAGGGGTGACTGCAATAACTACCGTGGCATCTCTCTTCTCAGCATTGTAGGGAAGCTGCTTGCTCGTGTTGTGCTGAAGAGGCTCCAGGTGCTTGCAAACAGAGTCTATCCAGAATCACAGTGTGGATTTCGAGCTAATAGATCCACCATTGACATGGTATTTTCCCTCGGACAGTTGCAGGAGAAATGTAGGGAACAATGATAGCCACTCTTTGTGGCCTTCATAGATCTTACAAAGGCCTTTGATTTGGTTAGCAGGGATGGCCTTTTTAAAATACTTCCCAAGATTGGATGTCCACCTCGACTCCTTAACATCATCAGGTCCTTTCATGAGGAAATGAAGGGCACTGTAGTTTTTGATGGCTCAACATCAGATCCCTTTGACATCCGAAGCAGAGTGAAACAGGGCTGTGTCCTCGCGCCGACCCTGTTTGGGATCTTTTTTGCTATCATGCTGAAGCACGCTTTTGGAACTACAACAGAAGGTGTCTATCTCCAGACTAGATCAGATGGAAAGCTCTTTAATCTCTCTAGATTGAGAGCGAAGACCAAAGTCCAGCTGACTTCCTCTTCGCCAATGATGCAGCTGTTGTTGCCCATTCTGCTGAAGACCTCCAACAACTTATGAATTGTTTTAGTAAGGCCTGCCAAGATTTTGGACTAACAATCAGCCTGAAGAAAACACAAGTCATGGGCCAGGGCGTGGACTCACCTCCCTCTATTACCATCTCCACACAAGAATTGGAGGTTGTTCATGATTTCGTGTACCTTGGCTCAACGATCTCTGACACCCTCTCTCTAGATGTCGAGCTGGATAAACGCATTGGCAAAGCAGCTACCATGTTCTCTAGACTCACAAAGACAGTATGGCTTAATAAGAAGCTGACGGCATATACCAAGATCCAGGTCTATAGAGCCTGTGTCCTGAGTACACTCCTGTACTGCAGTGAGTCCTGGACCCTTTGTGCACGGAAGGGGAGGAAGTTGAACACGTTCCATATGTGTTGTCTCCGACGCATTTTTGGTATCACCTGGCAGGACAAAGTTCCAAATAGAGTAGTCCTAGAACAAACTGGAATTTTCTGCATATATACATTACTGAAACAGCGACATCTATGTTGGCTCGGGCATGTCATGAGAATGGCTGATGGTCAGATTCCGAAAGATCTCCTGTATGGAGAATTAGTGCAGGGAAAGCGCCCCAGAGGGAGACCACAGCTGTGATACAAGGATATCTGCAAGCGGGATCTGAAGGCCTTAGGAATGGACCTCAACAGATGGGAAACCTTGACATCTGAGCATTCAGCCTGGAGGCAGGCGGTGCAGCATGGCCTCTCCCAGTTTGAAGAGACACTTGTTCAGCAGGCCGAGGCAAAGAGGCAGTCCCGAAACCAGCCAAATCAGGGAGCTGGACAGGGGACAGATTGTATTTGTCTTCAGTGTGGAAGGGATTGTCACTCTCGAATTGGCCTTCTCAGCCACACTAGACGTTGTTCCAAGACCTCTATTCAGAGCACATTACCATAGTCTCTCGAGACTGAAGGATGCCTACAGATATATAAGGATAACACTTTTACTAATGGGAGATACTGCACCAGTGGGGCTTTATATTCCAGCAGTGCCCAGTCAGATTCAAGTTTAAGTTGATTACTTTAAGAACGATGTCAGACTTCAATTATAAGCGCTATTACTGAGGAGCCAGGCCAACTGATTCTACTGTTCCCACTGAATTACAAGACAATGCATACATTGGGATACAAATGATATGCAGTGATCAAAGAATAATCAAGTAAAATGGGGCTACCTGGATACAGGACAAATTTTCTGTGACTGTGGAGAAATTCAATCAATGAAGCATTTATGTCCATGCAATTTATGCCCCATCACATGTACAAAAGAAGATCTAGCAAATGGCTGAGATAACACTCCTGAGGTAGCCAGTTTCTGGTCAAAAATAGTCTATTACCTTAACATTTTAATTTGTTTTTAATTTTACCTATATTTCATATGTTTAATTTTAAATTGTGCAACACTGTGATACAAATAAATAAAGAAATCAAAAGCTGCCACACAGTCCATTTTAGAGCCACATTTAAAAGTGTATGTTATACAGTTATGGAAAGGTGATCAAAATAGTTTTAAATCTGTTCCACAAGTCTCTCCTTTGCTTGCCAATTTTTGCATTGCTTGCAAGATTGTTCATACAACATGTTGTGCAATTGGGAATACAACACGGGGGGGGGGGGGCTGCTGGAATGAAGAAATATACAAATAGGATACTGGCTATTAAGCCTAAGAACAATCAGAAGGATTATGTGCTGGAGTTAAATCCTTACAATGACACTTATTGCTTTGGGGCCCACAGCTGTTATGATTAGCACAACGCTCACCTCTGTTTTCCTGTTGCAGGTCTCGGATCTGAGTGTTCTCCTGAGATAGCAGAATGTGAGGCTTGTATTTTGACATGTCCTTCAGCTCAGCTGCATCTTCTTGGTACTTGCAAATAAGAGATGCTCCACATAAATTCACAGCAATCTAAAATGCACTGCCCCACCTCCCCAATTTGTTTGTGCCATTGTGGGATCTTCACTCACCTTGTGTGAGCAAGCTGTGCCAGCCTCTTTCATGGTCACCACCCTCTTGTGCAACATGGTAGACTGGTCAATGAGGGACTCTGCTGCGTTGTCATGGTCTTTCAGCCTTTCCAGCAGGGTCTTTGCATCAGTGAGGATCTTCTCTATAGTGCAGGCCATTATCAGAACACTGAAAGACAGGCAGGAGAAAGGATTGGGTCAAGATTCCAGAGCTGTCAAAGCCTCACTGGGCAACGGGGGAGAGAGGGCACGGGGCTTTGAAATGGCCTCCAGGAGAGCAACGCTCTCCCAAAGAGAGAACGAGTGAAGTCCTGGTTTGTGTTTTCCTCCTAGGGGGAATAGTGGGCTCTAAAGCCCAGCGCTGGTTCATCCACGATGTAGAGTGAGACAGCTGCCATGGTAAATTTACAATGCCTCGGAAGGTGACAAGTTGCTAGTTCTTTAATTTGCCATTATTGCATCCTTGCTGCTAAAGATTGGGAGAGCTAACTGAAAGCTTTTCTCCAAAAATAACTTTACTGTACTTGGTTTGGGGACTTCGCAACCTAATTCGGGGCAGGGGTGATCATTTGCTACCGCGCCTGAGGTAGGGAAATGCCTCCTGCCGACCCTGCCACAGCGGTAAAGAACCGGCTTTTCACTCGACAAGTGAAATACGGTGCTGCGGAAAACCGGAGCGGTCCCCCGGACTTCCCGGAGCAGCGCCCCTTTCCGTCCCGTGGCCTGTGTAGTCTCTCAGGAAATGAGAAATACAAAAACGGGGAGAGGGGGGTTAAAGAGAAGTAGCAATGAGGTCGTTTCCAGCCACTGACCCGAGGAGCTCGCCTTCCACTCTGGATCCCCAGCAAAAGGAACACCCGGCTCCCACCTCGGTCGGTCCGCTCTTACTTCACCAGCTACCGGTTCGGGTAGAAGAGACGCTAGGGGGCGCAGAGGTCAAAGGCAACGAGAGCTGGCGCTCGTCGCCTTCCGTAGTTTCCGGTGTGAAGCGGCCTTTCCTGAGTCAAAGAGATACAGTCTCATGGTTTTTAAAACGAACTTCCGATTTCCAGCGATAGATGCCGTCGTGAGCGGGGCAAGAAATCGGATGTAAGAGAAATTTAAGTAAAAGCACGCGAAACGGAATAGGCTCCGTTTCGAGGCAGAAATCCAAACCGTGCAGTCATTGCTCATTAATGAAAAGAACAGATATTAGGGAAGGCCATCCCACTTAGTAGCATACAGTAATAGGTAAAAACGCAACAACAATAATAAAAAAGAACAAAGAAAACAAAACGTGGTGGCACCTGAAAGCTTTCGTGGACAAGCCCACTTCCTGAGACATAAGAGATATAACGTGGCATTTTTCCTCCAAATTACATGAGAGTTAGGATTTCTTCGGTCATCGTGATTCTAGGAGCCACTTTGACGTGGTACAGCTTTTCAGATACGTACCTGAGGGTCCGATTTTATCCAGAGTTACTGAAGAGTTGATTTAATTTATTATTTCTATGTAATTGGTAACACTGTACTTATCACAGAGTTAGCACTCTTATAGTAGTTGAAATCCTAGTTGCAGCTAAAGTAGGTCTATTGAGTTACAGAGGCGTTTACTCACCAGATCCCCACTGATTCATTGGACCTACTCTAGTTGCAATTCACTCCTGGATTTCAGCCAGAGATAATCTGAATGAACAAATAATAGGATGGCCTTGTATGTCTACAGTCTCATGAAAAACAATTCCAGGTGTGCCTACCCAGAAATAAATCCTATTAACTTAAATGGCCTTTATGGCTTGGTAAATAGGTTTATGTTTGTTTGCAGACTTACTTGAGAATTGTTGCCTGCTACTTTATTTCCTCTAAAACACACACTTCTGCTGATCTTGAGGACTCTGGTTGGAAAGCACAGTAGGTGCTGTATAGAATTCTTTCCATTGTGACATTTTATTCTGTGCATTTGCTAAGTACAGTGATTGAAGCCACATGCACTTAGTTTGGCTTCACAGGGAAAAAATTGCAGATTTCCCATGGAAAGAGTTCTAGCTGAGCAGGTTAATCCGTTCTAGAGAAAAGATGTCAAAGATTAATATGGTGCAAATAGCTAAGGTGAATATGTAAAGGCTGAAATTCAGCAGTGTAATTTATGCATGGCATTGAGCAAATGGTCCAAGCCTCAGCTCCATAAAACAGAGAGGATAAAACAACAGCTTTGTACATCTTCAGTTTAATGGAAAGATTGAGTCCGTGTTGATTCCACAGAGAGGATCAGAGTCCTCTGAAGGCAGTACTGACTTTGAAGATTTGTGAGATCACTTCATCATCAATGAGAACACCATGAGAAGCAATGCTGCCAAGAAACATGCAGAAAGAGCAGGTGTATGTAACTTCAAAAAAAAAAAAAGTATTTGTATTTGAAGATTCCTTTAGAGCAGTGGTTCCCAATCTTCAGAACTGGTTTCTCATAAGGTGTACCCAGAGAAGGTTGGTATATCTCCACTGTCTTATCAGTATTGCTCTTCAGGCTGAAATTGTTGCAGACAGAGGAGAACAGATTGAGACTTCTTTATGTATCCAGAAGTGTGATACACTAAGCATAATCAACAAATGAGAGCTCACACACTGCACAAAATGAGATTTTAATTACAGTGTGAATACACTGCAGATTGAACAACTATGATACTGAAGGTTGACACCAGCGTTTTTCACCCTTTAACTGTTGAAAAACGTGGAAAACACTGAAAAGAGTTGGCACAAGAACACAGCTTTGTATTTTTGTTGTTTAGTCGTTAAGTCGTGTCCGACTCTTCGTGACCCCATGGACCACAGCATGCCAGGCCCTCCTGTCTTCCACTGCCTCCCGGAGTTGGGTCAAATTCATGTTGGTAGCTTCGATGACACTGTCCATCCATCTCATCCTCTGTTGTCCCCTTCTCATCATGCCTTCACTCTTTCCCAACATCAGGGTCTTTTCCAGGGAGTCTTCTCTTCTCATGAGATGGCCAAAGTATTGGAGCCTCAGCTTCAAGATCTGTCCTTCCAGTGAGCATTCAGGGTTGATTTCCTTCAAAATGGATAGGTTTGTTCTCCTTGCAGTCCAGGGGACTCAAGAGTCTCCTCCAGCACCAAAAGCATCATTTCTTTGGCGGTCAGCCTTCTTTATGGTCCAGCTCTCACTTCCATACATCGCTACTGGAAAAACCATAGCTTTGACTATGCGGACCTTTGTTGGCAAGGTGATGTCTCTGCTTTTTAAGATGCTGTCTAGGTTTGTCATTGCTTTCCTCCCAAGAAGCAGGCGTCTTTTAATTTCGTGGCTGCTGTCACCATCTGCGGTGATTATGGAACCCAAGAAGGTAAAATCTGTCACTGCCTCCATATCTTCCCTTTCTATTTGCCAGGAGGTGATGGGGCCAGTGGCCATGATCTTAGTTTTTTTGATGTTGAGCTTCAGACCATTTTTTGCGCTCTCCTCTTTCACCCTCATTAAGAGGTGCTTTAATTCCTCCTCACTTTTTGCCATCAGAGTGGTATCATCTGCATATCTGAGGTTGTTGATATTTCTTCCGGCAATCTTAATTCCGGCTTGGGATTCATCCAGTCCAGCCTTTCGCATGATGTATTCTGCATATAAGTTAAATAAGCAGGGAGACAATATACAGCCTTGTCGTATTCCTTTCCCAATTTTGAACCAATCAGTTGTTCCATAACCAGTTCTAACTGTTGCTTCCTGTCCCACATATAGATTTCTCAGGAGATAGATAAGGTGGTCAGGCACTCCCATTTCTTTAAGAACTTGCCATAGTTTGTTGTGGTCCACATAGTCAAAGGCTTTTGCGTAGTCAATGAAGCAGAAGTAGATGTTTTTCTGGAACTCTCTGGCTTTCTCCATAATCCAGCACATGTTAGCAATTTGGTCTCTAGTTCCTCTGCCCCTTCGAAATCCAGCTTGTACTTCTGGGAGTTCTCGGTCCACATACTGCTGAAGCCTGCCTTGTAGGATTTTGAGCATAACCTTGCTAGCGTGTGAAATGAGTGCAATTGTACGGTAGTTGGAGCATTCTTTGGCACTGCCCTTCTTTGGGATTGGGATGTAGACTGATCTTTTCCAATCCTCTGGCCACTGCTGAGTTTTCCAAACTTGCTGGCATATTGAGTGTAGCACCTTAACAGCGTCGTCTTTTAAGATTTTAAATAGTTCCACTGGAATGCCATCACCTCCACTGGCCTTGTTGTTAGCCATGCTTTCTAAGGCCCACTTGACTTCACTCTCCAGGATGTCTGGCTCAAGGTCAGCAACCACACTATCTGGGTTGTCCGGGACATCCAGACCTTTCTGGTATAATTCCTCTGTGTATTCTTGCCACCTCTTCTTGATGTCTTCTGCTTCTGTGAGGTCCCTACCATTTTTCTCCTTTATCATGTCCATCTTTGCACAAAAGGTTCCTTTAATATCTCCAATTATCTTGAACAGATCTCTGGTTTTTCCATTTCTATTATTTTCCTCTATATCTTTGCACTGTTCATTTAAGAAGGCCCTCTTGTCTCTCCTTGCTATTCTTTGGAAGTCAGCATTCAATTTTCTGTAACTTTCCCTATCTCTGACTAGCCCAGTGGTTTTTCCTACTTTCTTCAGTTTAAGCTTGAGTTTTGCTATAAGAAGCTGATGATCAGAGCCACAATCAGCTCCAGGTCTTGTTTTTGCTGACTGTATAGAACTTCTCCATCTTTGGCTGCAGAGAACATAATCAATCTGATTTTGGTATTGTCCATCTGGTGATGTCCATGTGTAGAGTCGCCTCTTGTGTTGTTGGAAAAGAGTGTTTGTGATGACCAGCTTGTTCTCTTGACAAAACTCGATTAGCCTTTGCCCTGCTTCATTTTGAACTCCAAGGCCAAACTTACCTGTTGTTCCTTTTATCTCTTGACTCCCTACTTTAGCATTCCAGTCCCCTATAATGACAAGAACATCTTTCTTTGGTGTCAGTTCTAGAAGGTGTTGTAAGTCTTCATAGAATTGGTCAATTTCAGCCTCTTCAGCATGGGTGGTTGGTGTATAAACTTGGATTACTGTGATGTTGAAAGGTCTGCCTTGGATTCGTATTGCGATCATTCTATCATTTTTGAGATTGTATCCCAGTACAGCTTTTCCCACTCTTTTGTTGACTATGAGGGCTACTCCATTTCTTCTACGGGATTCTTGCCCACAATAGTAGATATGATAATTGTCTGAATTGAATTCGCCCATTCCCGTCCATTTTAGTTCACTGACGCCCAGGATGTCAATGTTTATTCTTGCCATCTCCTGCTTGACCACATCTAGCTTACCAAGGTTCATAGATCTTACATTCCAGGTTCCTAGGCAGTATTTTTCTTTGCAGCGTCGGACTTTCCTTTCACTTCCAGGCGCGTCCGCAGCTGAGCGTCCTTTCGGCTTTGGCACAGCCACTTCATTAGCTCGGGAGCTACTTGTCCTTGTCCTCCGCTCTTCCTCAGTAGCATGTTGGACGCCTTCCGACCTGAGGGGCTCATCTTCCAGCGTCATATCTTTTAGCCTTTTGTTTCTGTTTATGGAGTTTTCTTGGCAAAGATACTGGAGTGGCTTGCCAGTTCCTGCTCCAGGTGGATCGCGTTTAGTCAGAACTCTCCACTATGACCTGTCAGTCTTGGGTGTCCCTGCACGGCATAGCCCATAGCTTCTCTGAATTACTCAAGCCCCTTCGCCACGACAAGGCAGCAATCCGTGAAGGGGCAGCTTTGTATTACACCATTTGTAATGGGAAAGGGTTCAGAGAAGATGCCATTATCAATGATGCAAGCTTGTACACCATCGTGGAAATTCTCAAGTGATATACATGAATTTTTTGGCACATCCAAATTTCTTGGTGATTTTCATACAGACCATCTCTACGCTGTGTGAACAGCTTTAGTCATGCTGCTTTTGACACTTTTCCTGTATTTGTTGAATGGTAAAAATCTGGAGCAAGTGAGAAAGTGATGGGGGGATTGGGCAGGGAGTAGTGGGGTGATTAGGAAGACAATTGGCCATGCATGGGGGTTATAGGGCAGGTGATGGGGCTGGTGCGGGGGTGATCAAGCCTGTGATGTGGGTGATTGGGCAGGTGATTGGGGGCAATTGAGCAGGCACCTGCTTTTTGCAAGCATTGTGTTTTTATTTTATTTTATTTTATTTCTGCTATCTGGCATAGGGCTGTGTTAGCAGGAATTTTTTAAAAAGTGATGAGGCATACACACATGTGAAGTTGATTACAATGAATCAATTCCACATGCACCTCAAAATAAATGGACCTCTGCCAGAGGAGCAGAAAAACATGCTCCCTTGGCACAGTAGTTGCGTGTGCACGTGCCTTTTGCGTATGCTAAAAATTAAATCCAGGTTGTTTTCAGCAGAACCCAGATTTTGTTGTCAGTGGGATCAAACCCTTAGTTTCTCAACAATCAGCAGATTCCTGGATCTCCTCAGCCTTCCTGATGAGCTGTGAGTTCTGTATCTCTTGCAATTTAAACAGCCACTCACAATGGATTTTCTTGAAGGCAGCTTTATTGACAAGTGATTTGTTGAGTTCATATATCAATTTATGTAACTGATATTTTTGTTAAAGAAGTTGCTCAAGAAACTTCCTCATTCATCATTCTCATGAAACCAGTCCTGATGGATATGCTTCTTAAGTCCGAGAACTTCCATGGCAGTGGAATGTCCAGCATTGTGGAGAGTTTTCCATTTCATCAATGCTTCTGCTTCCAACTTCCACCAAATATGCTATTTTTTATTAACCTTTCAAAAAAACAGAAGCCGTGTAAAGTCCAATTAGAATGTCCTAGGATGCAAACTAAACCAAGAAAATTCACCAATCATATGTGGCTAAATAAAGCTGATATAATAACTCAGAAAATAATATTGGAAATCACATTCTAATATCTATTCAGACCAATGAAGTATGTCCTTGAGAAGGAACTAGAACAGAACTTTCGACTATCTATACCAAACAAATTACAAAGTTACACAGGAACAAAATATAGAAACTGCTGAAAGCCTTAAAAATTCCACATTATCTGTGTTCCATAATGTGATCTGGAGGATACTGCTAAAACAATTTGGAATATCAACTTCCAAGAAAACCAAACCACTTCAATTTAAATGTCACACAGAACAAGATAAAACTGATGAGCTGAGAATCAAAATATCCACAAAAAACATCTTTGATATCAGTGTGGATTTGATTTAAATCAAATCAATTTAAACCATGATTTAAATTTTAAAATAAGATGTTTTTGACAATTTAAATTTTAAAAATGATTTTTTAAAATGTAAATTGGTTTTTTTAAAATCATTGGTTTTTATTCACCCTGTTTGGTATCCATTTGGACAATAAACTGAATTGTGTAAACTGAGTTACAGCATCAAGTTTGGTCCAAGGTAGTCACACTGGACTAAAAATGGACTGGACTACTGCACTTCCACTAAAACCATATTTCAATATATATTTTGGTTAGGATTGCCGCATTTAAAAAAAAGCTCTGGGGTTCTGTATCTGTGTGATTGTGTGGAAGAGGAATTTTTAGCAGGCAGTAGCTTGCATAACAACTATTATAAGTACTGGAGCTCTGCCATCTTTCATATGTGGCCACCCTGGATGAAGGAGAAATGATGGCGATTCCGCTTAAGCGAAAACTGAGATAAGTGTGCTGTGTTTTGCCCATCTTACAGGGAGACTTATTTCCAACCTTCATCTCTATTTATATTAGTATGAACTATTTGTGGATAGAGCAAGCTTGATGATGTAAAGACAGTTGCTTTTAAACCATTATTATGTCAAGAAACAAGCATTTGGCAAATTAAATATTTCTGTAAACAAAGGTTTATCAACAAATCCCACTATGCAGTGCCTTTATGAGCAGTACCATCTGAGGAATTGATGTGGAAAATATCTGGGAAAAAAGATGGCCCTGTAAGAGATTGTGTACAAACAGTTGATGTTCTGTAGATGACTTTCCAGACCCCCAAAAATGCATTTTCTAAACTATCAACTGCTTCTCAGAAAAGAATTTGAGGGACTTCCTCCAGAAAGGAATTCATTCCGGATAATGTCACTTCAGAGATTTGAGTAACAAAATAGCCTGTTGCTATGGTTTGGCAGTTTTTCTTTCAGTTCATGGCAGAGCACTTTTATTGCTTTGAATGGGAGCTACCCTGGCATGGCAGGGGCAGTAAAAGAATGAGACAAGGGAAGTCTGGGTCATTTGAGGAAGGCACAAAAAGTGGTCAACATGTCAGGTGTTACTAGGGAATGGTTTACTGGGGGCAGGAGAGAAAAGCAGGAAAACAAGACTTGGAAAAAGAGTCTTAGTGCTAAAATATTTTCATCCTACTTATCAGATGCATATATTGTAGAAGGAGGAGGAACAAAAAAGAATCTTGAGGCATGTTAAGAGAAACAAGATTTTCTTGGCATAAGCTTGGACTGTAACTCCCATCATTCTTCAGCTTTGTTTGTTATGGGAGGGATGATGGGAACTTGGAGTCCAACAACACTGTACCATATCATGCATTTGTTTTATTTAAAATTAAATCAAATTCATTCCTGCTTCAGCTGTCAAAGTTATGTCCCACTATTCTTTCTGTATTATCAACAGTTGAACTAGTGTATTTGTACAGAACATGGCTGGCCATGACCTGACTGGCCATGGTTATCTATTTAAATACCACCTTAAATAGTGTTTAATGAATTCCAGCCTGAAATTCGTCAATATGTCTTCTTATCTAATATTCTTGTTTGTTCCTTTCACAGTAAACACCCTCTACTCAAGTTTTTTTTAAAATCCCACAAACCAAACGAGACATTCTGTTACACAGACTGGAGTCCTTGTTACTTATTTGCTAAGAGAAGGTACTGTTGGTGATGCCTGATGTCCTTGATGCTTAATTTGACTTTGTTCAATGGGACTTTTTGTGTGTGTGGAAAGACTAAACTCAAAACCTGTTTCAGCTTGAAGCTATGTTCTTCAGTCTGTTTTCTTAAAAGTTCTTTATATGAGTTTGAGAACATGCCTTTATGAGCTTTAGACTTGAACAACCATTCAAACTGCCTACAGAAATGTGTTGCCCTCATAGCAAAGTATTTACAAATGTTCTAATGTAATGCCACTAAAGCCTAAAACATGATTTTCAACCGTTTTTTACAATCTGTTCTAGGTTGTGAATTCTTTATGTACAAAAATTAACTGTTATTTGCCTTCTCAGTGGCTGACGTTGCTACTTTGCTATTTTAAAAATATTACGATGTAAAAGATAACTCACTGTAGATAACAGAGAGCTCAAAGTTATTTACCCCATGATTGTAATACTGCAGGAACAACAGTATTATGCTTATTCTACCATACTTGAGGGGGCAAGGAAATCCTCTCAAGTAGGTGGCTATGACATTTTGTCCAATCACACACCCCATACAGTATTGTTATGATCGAAGTGCTAACTTGGGAGGGAGTGGGACTGTGTTTTTCTGCAAAAGCAAACTATTGTGTACATTATTTATTTATTCATAACAGAAGCCTTTATTTGAGCAATGGCATATGGATCCCCTGCCAAAATGTAATATTCATATTTATTCTGTGATGTAACAGTCATCTTGAAAGGCCGTGTTAGGTAGTATTGGGAAACTAATCTCAGTTATTTCATTTTTTATAATGTGTTCTTTGTACATTTCCCAGAGGGTAGCCCTGTTAGTCTGTTGTAGCAGAATACAAATAGTTGTGTGGCATTTTCAAAATGGACAGATTTATTATAGCCTCAACTTTTGTGGACATACAATGCACTTCTTCAGATATGCAGAATGAAGGTTTGGGATTGGAATATAGACAGCATTCAAATTTGCCTTCACTGCATTGTCTATATTCTGCCTCCAGCTCTAGGAGTCATATCTGGAAGCTCAGATGTCATTTTCATGAAGCTGAAGAAGTAGGCTGCATGCCCACAAAAGCTCATACTGTAATGAATCTTAGACTTAAGGATGGCATACAAATTTGTTATTTTCAGTCTCTGTGCATGTATCCGTTCTTGAATCTTTGAAGAGGAACAGTGCAGTGGCAAAAATCATGCTGCCACTTTACACTTGCATAAGGGAAATGTAGGTCTGGTGGCAAAGTGCTGCTTATTAATGAAATTGTATAAATTGCTGTATGCTTCTGGCCATTATGACACCGAAAGCAGTCTAAATTGTGCTGTTTTGCCAATGTAAAGTTGTTCCATAATCTACACAGTCCTTTCGGATGTGTTAGAAGGTGTAGAGGAGGCAAGGAAATGACAAGTGTTTTCTGTCTTCTTTCTCATTCTCTTGGCTTCTTATCATGTTGGCTTTGTGTAAACTGAAGGGAATGTATAAAGTTGACTTCTCCAAATTTTCTCTGTTTAACGCTAGCTCGATTAAATACTTATGGATGTGTACAAAGTGAAAAATGGGGTTATGAGAGGTTAATGCTTTAATGCATTTAATAACTGTTTTAGCCACATGGCTGCATTTTGTCAAGTAAAGCACCAAGCTGTCCCAGAAGGAAAAAGTACAGATAGGAACAAGCTAACTAATGCTTCCCCTCAAAGAGCAAAGCTGCTATGTGTTGGGCAAAACTATGCAGGCTGGTAATGAGTTGAACATATTTAGCAAAGATATAGCCAATATGGATTATTAATTATGTTGGCCAGAAAAGTTGTATAGCAGACTCAAGTATGTATTTCTAAAATGTTAAAGAAAAAGTTGCTGTCCAGTCTCCCTTGCTCACACAATCCAGTTAACCTAGACTGGGAGAGGGAGTAGCTATGGCTCTCCAGATATTGTTGGAGTACAACTCCCATCAGTCTTCACCAACAGGGCCAATGAGAAGAGATTATAGGAATAGCAGTCCAACAGTATCCCTGATTTAGCTAATCCATTTTACATTTTTTGTAAAATCAGCAAGATGTGACAGCTCATTTAGTTTAATTTTTATTTTCTTGAAAACAAAATCTATCAGATGACTGTAAAGACAAATCTGAGATAAAGTAAATACTTTTTTAATTTGTATGTCCCATTGTCCATCACATGTTAAGTTATGAGGGATACAAGTGGAGGGACAGGTGGGAAACACAACACTAGATTCTAATGGTTTAAGAGTTACTGCTGAGATATTTAGTTCATACATTATAGAAGTAAATATCTTACAAAAATAACTTACAAAGCTACTGGTCTAGTAAACAACTGCTGAGGCATTGAAATCTGCCATATAGTAATCAGTACAGTGGTGCCTCGATTTACGACCATAATCCGTTCCAGAAGATGGGCGTAACTCAAAATGGTCGTAAGTCGAAGCACCATTTCCCATAGGAATGCATTGGAACGTGATTAATTCGTTCCAGACAAAAAAAAATCACCAAAAAAAACACCCCCGCTCCAAGCCCCATCAGAACGCCATGGGGCTGGGGGCAAAATTCAAAAACACCCACACCCACAGCCAGCTCCATCGGAACGCAATGGGGCTGGGGGGAAAAATCAAACACCCCCCCCCCAGCCAGCTCCATTGGAACGCAATGGGCCTGGGGAAAAACACACACCAAAAAACAAATAAAACATCACAGCACAGAAACATAACCCCCCCAAACCCAAACCCACCCTGCAAAATCCTGTAAATGTACTCACCCAGAAGCAGAAAGCAGCACCAGGCAGTCCGAAGCCTCTCTGCAAACGCGCGCACACTAACCGTTGGGGCGAAAGAGCTACAAAGAAGCTCTTTGCCGACCAACGGTTAGCCCTCTAATTTGAATTCCCCGCCTTTTCCCCCTGCCTCTTTTGTTTGCAACTCGAAGCTCCGGCCGCAAGTCGAATCAAAATTTTGCGGCCGGAGCTGGTCGCAATTCGAAATGGTCGTAAGTCAGGATGTTCGTAAGTCGAGGCACCGCTGTACTTCAATGGACAAAGTGAAATGTATATCTATATTGTATACATAATTGCCAGAGTTTGGGATAATGTCCATGTTGGTTGAGGAATTCTGGGAGTTCCTACTCAAACAGTAACTTTTTCAAGATCTGAATTACTAGTTACGAACTGTTCAGTCTGTATTAACATGTTGATGCATAGTCTCCTTTGACCCATCTAAAAAGGTAAATGAAAAGTAACAATTATATCATGATATATACTGCATTTTAGTAGCGCTCATCTGCCTTTATCATCAGATATCCAATCTGGTGATTTTTTTTGTGGGCCTAATCCCAAATTAATCTCAAATCAGACAATCTGATATGGTTCATATCATAACAACTTTTATCGCACAGAAATTATATTTCTCATACCACAAATACAGTGATATTTTCATATTCTAGGGCAGGTAGAAAACAGTGGTTTGATAAAAAAACTAGATGGACAAAGTTCACCAAGTAATTCAAAGAGAAATAGTTCCTTGAAGTCCACCACCACCACCTAGTTTCAGTGACTGATTTTGCTGATTCTTTGGCACATTTGCTTAGTTATAAGTCAGAGTAATGTCTGATTGTGGGTACCCAGTATGGTGTGGTGGATAAAGTAATGAACTAGGACTCAGGAAACCTGGGTTCAATTCCCCAGCTCCACCCTGGAAACTCACTGGGGATTGGAACTGATAAAACCACTCTTTAAATACTTCATTTACCTTGAAAACTCTATTAGGATTGCTGTAAGTCAGTTCTTACTTGAAGGCACATAACAACAACAATATATGATTAGTTATGTAAAATATTGCACTGTTAAATTACTATGATGGTGTTCAAGGAATTGGCAGATTACACTGGTCAACAAATTAACACTGCAGGACAGAATTTCTAGAGGTATAATTTTTTAATAAAAGATTTATTCATTGAAGACTTTTTTTTAAATATATCATATGTAAACAAAGAAGCAACTTTTAATTATGTATTTTAATGATGTAAGCCACCTGGGGTCCTTTTTAAGAGGAGAACTATTTAAATTAGATTAAATAAATAAAATTGATTGCTAGTAAAAGATCAGTCTTTATCCTGACAAAGCTCTGTCACTTAGAGATAGAGCTAAGCTAAAAGAAACATGTATAGTAGTTACTGTTTAAATGTAAAGAATTTGTTTATGTTCATATTGCACAACTGTAAATAATTCTAAATCCATCAATGCCTTTATACAAATCGCAATTTATAAATAGTTTGTGTTTTTAAATATGTTATTAATGGTGCCAAAATATAATTAAAAATGATAATATTAATGAAAAAGCCTAATTAAATGCATTTAATGAAAACATTAAACATTAAACCCCATTCATTGGAGTTGTCACAATATTCAGTTATCCTTTGGAGCATGTTCAAAAGGAAAGCTGATTTGATGAGTCTGAAACCTGAAGTTTAACTCAGATTGTGACACTACAGTATCTGGTCAGGATAATTATTGGGCATTTATTTTTCTTCACCCTCTCAAGCTCTGTACTGCCAAATCTGAAGAAGAGTCCTCCTGGATTTGAAAGCTTCACTCGCTTTTAATATTTCAGAAGTTTAATGAAGAAACAAACCACCCTTTTGTTTGAATTTTGTTGGAAGATATCATCAATAAATTCTGTAGTTAGCAGCCAACTGCAACTGCATTGTGTGATCTTTTAAATACATATTAGAATGAATCCTATGCACCAGCATAGTTGAGAGTACATCTCCATGGGCTCAGTGGGATTATTTTCAAGTAAACATGGAAAGGATCAGTTTACTGGAATTCCTTTGGGACCTCAACCCTGTGCACTTCTGTCTCAGAGTAAGTCTCATTGAATTCAATGGGGTTTATTGCTGAGTATTAATCTGTGCATCTGGAAAATGACACTTTAGTATAGTATTTGAAGAGATATTTTTAAAGTAAAACATGCATTCTAGTTAGGGTAGTTTTACCATTCAGTTATGGGAAACAGAAGAGTAAAATATGTTCTAAGCTTAATTTATAAAAACAGCGTAACAACCTTTTGCATTGATCTTGGAATTCAGTAAGATTTCCTGATACCAGTGTAAATACTGTAAACTAAAACTTTATGGTAGAACACTCCAAAAGTGAAGGAATCTAATAAAGAACTTGAGCTTCTGCTTTAATTCAGTTGGATGATGACTGACTTCATTCCAGGTTACTTGTAAGCCAGCCACATTTGGTTGATTGCTTAGGGTTTCCTTTTGTAAGCTAGATAAGCAGAAGAACAAAGTTCTTTTCCTGAGCAGTTTACAGTTTAAACAAGGGGACAAGGGGGAACAGACATTTTCAGCTCCTGGAAATGCCATTGCACAATAGCCAAATATTCCAACAGCTCTACCCATTTAGTGTATACAGCCTCCTTACCTGGTAAAAGTGCCAGTTTTCCTTATATAGTCAGGACTTGAATGTATGAAAACAGCTCAGAGTAACATACTTCTGTAACTTCTGTATGTATGTGTGCACTTAACTGATTTGTGCAATAAAGACTGTAATTCTGTGCATATTTTTTTTTCCAAGAAAGTAATTGCGAACAGTGTGGAATTTACAATTAATTCAATATACATGTGACTGAACTGTTAGGTTGTACATAGCAGGAGTTATGACTTAGTGGCAGAATGAATGCTTTCCACGCAGAAGGTCCTGAATTCAATTCCTTACATTTTCAAGAAGAGTTGGAAAAACTCTGTGTCACACTCTGGATAGCTACTATAAATTACTGTCAGTAGTAATGGGCCAGATCACCAAGGATAAGACAATTTCTTCTTTCACTATCTCATACAGAACATGTAATGAAATAGAAAGGTAGTGGAATTCTAGTCCTTGGTAATTGTCAAAAGCTAAGGACAGATGAACGTTGTGTTTCTTATAAATGATGTCTATCTGGTCATTAGAGGAGAGGCAATGGGATGAGGTATCTTGCAAGAGACATATCGTCCAACCCATGGTTTCAAAGAGGAGTTTTATTTCTGATCCAAGATACCTTTCCTGTTCTGTGGCTACTGACATAACTCATCTCTGAAGAGTTTAAAGATGCATGAACGTACTGTAGCTCTGTACTTTAAAGAAAACATATGTGTTTGAGAAGTGAAAAATGAAAGTATACCCCTCAGCTCCCTTCCCATTTTTCAGAAGCCATAATACATATGTTTATTATGAAGGTTATGTTCTGTTGAGGGAACAAATCTGACACAAAGAGCCCCTAAAAATGGAGCACCATTGTTCATGTTAATTAACAACTTCTGATAAAGCCAACAGGAGTCCTTAATGGCACCGCAGTAGATGAATTCCAGCCTGGAAGGAAAGAAAATACACACATGTACATTATCTTTGATAAATGACGGAATTAGAAATAGAGCTAGTTGTCCTGTTGGCAGCTCAACTTTACTTTGGAAAAAATGCTAACAAACATTTCACATTTATTGTTATACTTTTCTTTTTGCTGCACTTATTTCTGGATGGTAAGATAATCAGTCTTAAGAGAAAGAAGGTATGAAATTACAGTAATGTTTTAAATAGTTGCAAGAAGCCACTATCGATGATTTTAAAAGCTGACTACTCCAGAATTAGTAACTTTGCAACTCTTTGTGATTGAGTGCCAGTCCTTATCTGACACATGCTATACGGAATTCCGGACATATGCTTGCAAACAGTTTGGCAAGTTAAAAATTCAGAGATAAAGTTGGCTCATGGATTTGGCACAAACTGCTGAAGGACAGGGAATAGAAACATTCATTCTTCTTATATGTGGCGTATAAACTGAAACAAGCACTAAAGCAGTGAAACAAATGTCAGCCATTGCAATTCCAAAAAGAAGCAGTCAAATGATGCCACAACTTTATCACAGCAAAGGCTAGTTTCATCACTAGGCAGAATGAGCCAAATGGCTCAGATTACAAATGCTGGGGGTGGGGCCAGCAGTGCAACTACTGTCCCTGAGCCCCCTTTGTCCTCCCTACTCTCTTGGATGACATTGACAGGAGCAGTAGGTACCACAAAGCTTGTCCCAAATCCTCCAAAGAGGCTTGCTGTGTGCAAGTGTGATGGATGATACTATACCATGGACAATGTTTATGAGAGGTTACATTGCTGGTCCAGCCAGCACATGGAATGCAAGGATGCCATCTTGTATTTTATCTCTGGTAGCAAAACATACATAAATTTCTACCTAGAAATGCTGTGGGATTGAACCTGGGATCTTCTGCTGTGAACCATGTATTCTATAGTCTTTTTCCCTAATGCTGGAAATGGCATGTTTAAAGATGCCACATTTATACCTGTCACTGGAGAAAGGTAGTACCCTGTTTCCCTGAAAATAAGACCTAACCTGAAAATAAGCCCTAGTATGATTTTTCAGGATGCTCGTAATATAAGCCCTACCCCCAAAAATAAGCCCTAGTTAAGTGAAAGCCTGCCCTCCACCATTGTGCAGCAACCAGAAGAAGATGACACAACTGCATTTGCATAAATGCAGATTGTTGTACATGAAAAAAGTAAAACATCCCCTGAAAATAAGCCCTAATGCGTTTTTTGGAGCAAAAATTAATATAAGACCCTGTCTTATTTTTGGGGAAACACAGTATATTAGTTATAAACAAATTCCTAAGAAGTAGATGTGTTAGTCTCCTTCAACAAATGGGGGGGGGGGCAGTTTGATTGACAAAAATAAACACTTTTAGCTTTTAAAGTGCTACAATATTTGTTTCAATCCCTCCCCTCACCCCCAGTTTTGGCTTGCACATTTTTGTGCCTTTTTGGTGGCTTAATGAAAGACAACCCAGTATTGATTTTTGATTACTTAGTGATGTTAACATTAGTTTCCAGAAGAGACAATGACAAGATTAATCTAGATTATAAACTCATCCCCTTATAAGAGAATTCATGAAATATTCACTGCTTCATTCAAGCAAGGCAAATGTGAACTTCATTCATGTTTACTACTGGCTTATTTCTCTGCTAATGTTCCTAATCATACTTCTCCAAAATACTTGACATAAAACAGAAGACTTACTACCTAGCCAATTCTCTGAAGAAGAATGGTCAGTCTTTAATGCTAGCCAGTGCTGCCTCCTGAACCCATTTCATAGCTGTCTCCTTGTGTTATATAATGAAGAAACTGGTCCCCCCTGCCCCATAAGTCTACACAACGCTTAGAATGCTGCTGAATGACAATTCCATGGCAGTGGCCCAGCAACATGGCTTTAGAATACAAAGTTGACTTGGCATTCTCATTTTGATTTTAAAAGATGACATCAAGAAGCCTGTGGCATTTACAAGGTTCAGGAGGTCCTTCTATAGCTACTTAGACACATTACCCTGTTCATCCTGGAAAGAGTGCACCAAGGAGAGACTGTTGTGACGACTACAGAACCTTCCTGTCACTGGTCCCATCTACCCAGACATGGCAGCACTTCCAGGGAGTCTAAAATGCCACAAGGCTAGGTATTCTGAACCATTATGCCCACCTTGCAAGATAGAACTGCCATCACATCCACAAACATTAGATTAGAAACTTTTTTGAATGAAAGCTGGGGATCTGGGAGTCATGGCTTTGAGAGTCACTGTTTCCTTGCCCTCCTCACTACAGATGCCCATGCATGCTCTGAAAAAATGTTCAATAAATATAGTGATTACGATACCATAGGTTTGCCCCCAGTTCTTTCTAGATTGTAAAAGTGGAAAAGAAGGAAAGGCTGGAGGCTACTGCAGATCAGCCCATTCCTCTAAATCAAAACTAAGATCTTATGACTGATGTTTGTTGCACATCTACACACGCATAATATGAAATTGCAGAATCGGTAGAAAAATTACAGCAGGGCAGAAGTAATATCCCCAAGGCAATTCTGCAAGTGTTCTGCACAACAGCTGCAATGTGAACCCTGTGACTGTTCAGCCATGACATGAACCACCTAATAATGAACTGCTCATGACCTGTACCTCATGGTGCAGTGGTTAAACAGCAGTACTGCAGTGAAAACTCTGTTCACAGCCTGAGTTCAGTCCCTGAAGATTTAGGTAGCCAGCTCAAGGTTGACTCGGTCTTCCATCCTCCTGAGGTCAGTAAACTGAATATCCAGCTCATTGGAGGGGAGAGGCAATGTGTAGCTTACATAATTAAAATGTAAACCAGCCAGAGAGTGCTTTGAATGCTATGGGACAGTATATAAACAGAACATTTTGTGTTTTTGCTTTTTATATTATCATTGTAATTATAGGGTTTTCAGCTCCTGTGCAATCTGTACAAGCAGCACCATTCTATCAGGATTAACAGTGTTAATCTGAACTACCTGCCGGTCCAGGGACTTTCCTCCAGAACACTCCATAGAGTCTGAATCTGACAGCCAGATTCTTGTGTGTGTGTACATAGATGTAGGATTCCAGGGGGTGTCAAGTGTCCCCATTACCACTCCTGTGGATGCCCATGCTTGTCAACAGTACTGAAATAAGAATCAATTTCCAATCTAGTTGACTTCTGAATGTGGAAGAGAGGACAACATCTTGCTCACTCAAGTAGCAAAACGTTTTGGTCCAGCCCCAACATTATAGGGATAATAATGGCCTAGTTTTCAGCACTTTGGGAGTACAAATGATATGAATGAATATAGTTAAATACTTAAATAATAAGTACTTAAATTATTACACAATTATAATTAATACCTGTCAAAATGTATAATAAAATGCATGCATGCATGAATGAATGCTTTTAATGTTCACAATAAACAGCTGTTTTAAACAGATGGAAGGAATATGGTATTGGACTGCGTACTGGGCCTGAGCCAGGGAGTCCTGACTTGAAACCCCAATTCAGCTGTGAAACTCAAGTGGGTGACCCAGTGAGACCTGTTGGAAAATACAAACTTGCATGCTTCTCCTTTAACAGTGGGTGTCAGTGGGAAGTATGCTCTATCTGTTTTTATTTCCAAGGTACTACGTGCAACTCACTTAAGCACATAAGTTTTTCATCACATCTCAGAGTCTTTCAGACTGCTCCTTCCTTCCTGTTGTTCCTCAATTAGCTGCCTTTCATCTCTCCTCCATTTTTGTCCTCCAACATATGTGTGGCAATGCAATTCCACATTATAGAAAAGGAAAGAACACAAGTGTGTATTGTGAGAAAAAGTTTTGTTTCCTTTAACCATGATGGATTCAAAGTTATCATAATTCCTTTCTCAAGGGAATGGGGTGAGACTTGGCAGATTTTTTCACACTTTTCTCTGTACCAAAAAAAAGGAATAGTCAAATTCCAAATCACTCCAACAACCGTATGTAGTGGGATCATACAGTTTGGACTGTACAGTTCATAGAGTTACATTCTGCAGAACTTTGATCCAACAAATCCATAGATGCTGCCCTGGGTTCCTTGGAGAAATGGGCTTCAAAATAATCTGGAGCTGGTTTTCAGGCAGTTCAAGGCAGAAATAGGTATTACTAGAAGGGACAATTCCTTAACTGCTAAAACCAGCAGAGTGCACAACAGAAGCATCTCTAACCTTTACCTGCAGTTAGCTAATACATACAAATTACTTTGTAAAAGATACTTTCCAAGGTTTGCCTCTGAATACTAGCTATTGGAAATCATACAGTAAATAGGAGGGTGTAATTATATCTGTTTAGACTTTGGAGGGACACGATGCTAGAATTGATGGGTCTTTAATCTGCTCCAGCTCAGCTTAGTTTTAGTGATACTGACCGTGATGACAATGGACAATATCTTTCCTCACAAATATTGTCACAATATGATTTCACCAATGGTCTCTGGTTATGTTTATGAGCTCTTCTCATTCTGTGTCTTTCAGCCTATTGCATATATGTCAAATTGGTCCTGTTAACTGTTCAACATGTGTATACAAGTGTTCAACAATGTGAAGTTTCTTTTTTGGCATGCTGTTGTGACTGGGATTCCTTCTTGGTTAATGCCTAGAAGGAAAGTTGCTGGGACTTATATCTGCCCTATCTTGTACCATTTGACTGTGAAAGCTTTATGCTTAATCCCAGCTATGCAGTGACATGCTGATTAGGATAATGCTCTTCATATTTACTCATGGGTATTATCTTATTTATTATTAATTCTTCTTTCAGGGCTGAATCGTGGCTCTGAAAATAGATTGTGATTCAGTCCTATTTGGATTCCAGAGTTCAGCAAAGTTATTTTTGACATGCAGTATCAATATGATGTAGCAGTCCAGTGGCACCTTTCCTGGTGCAAAACTAAGCTCTCAATATGTTATAAAACCCTTCATTCAGAAATTCATAGCGCTGGAAGAGACTGAAAAGTTATCTGTTGGAACAGCTCTTATCATCATGAAGTTCCTCCTAGGATTTTGTCAAAATCATCTTTGTTGTTATTTTTTTAGCTCCTACCCTCTGGAGTAATAGAAAACAAATTTGTTCCTTCATCCATATGATAGCCATTCAAGTATTTGAAAATAGCTGTTGTTTTACTTCTGAATTGTTTCCACTTTACCAGCTCTTTCAGCCTTTCCCATGAGGGCATGGTCTCCACATCCTTTTCCTTCTTTGTTGCTTTTCTTTGGAATTGCTCTAGCTCACGTTATGAATTCTATAATTAAAGGAAGCCATCCTGTCTCCTGTGATGTGAACAGGGCTGCCTTTTGTTTGTGTGGTTTTCAAATATGGGTGACAAGGCTGCCCAGTTCCAGGCTGGGCTCCTAGATGCTACATAACAAACAGTGTGGCATCTCAGTATGAACTTCATCCTGCATGTAAAGGTTATAGAAGGAAAGTGAAGAGGGAGTCTTCTAAGAAAAGTGTGCCGACTTTGGGTCTCATTTTTGCTTTTATAGTCAAATGATTTATAGTTAAAAGGTTGAGACGTCAGTCTTTTGCATGGGGGTGGGGGGTGGGGACAGCATAATAACCGAAACATAACTCTTCTAAATGACAGCTCACAGATGGATTCATGGAGGGCTAGCCAAGACCAATAGATTACAACATGATTCAAATTTTTATTTTTAATGAAAAAACAACAACAAAGCGACCACCAGTGATCACAGTCCCAGTAGCTATGAAAGGGCAGCTACTTTGCTGAGATTTTGCCCTTGGTTTAAATGTTTGACAAGAGCTTTATAAATGAGCAGGAGAGGTGGTTTATGTTTCATTAATGAGGCTGATAGTGGTTAATTACCAAAGTGGTGTAAACAATCCACTACCCGATCAGGCAGGAAGGGTCACTTATGTAGAGAAAAACCAGCTGGACTGAATGGAGATTTCATTAACTATTTGAATACCAAACTAAGCATACAGTATCTCCCATATGTAACATCCAGTGTATTCACTGTGTTTAATGCCTTCCTTTTCTCCCTTTCTAAAAGTCATAATGTGTGATGAGCTTAGACTCCAATTCTTTTTTAAAGAGAAATGAAAAAGAAATGTAGATGTGATCTACAAATAAAGTAATACATCTATCGGACCACCAAAAATTATATAAAAGACAAGTTTTCAAGTAATTCAGAACTCTTCTACAGGATTGGTGTTATAAAACTCAGCAAACTATCCACTGTCTTTTACCTAGGTTAGGAAACACTACTAAAGGGCCTAATAGGTAATCCACTACATCAGGGGTTCATATACCTGCTCATCATCCCATATTACATATGCCGTACAAAAGCAGATGTTTTGGTTTGTTTAGCGAATAACATATAGCTATAAATGCATGCAGCTGCAGGTCCCAAAGACTGTTTAACATTACAGAATATTGTAGTGTATAATCAAGTAACACTAGCAGGTGTTCATATGTGAAATATGATTGGGCACCTAATTGAGTTGACAAAATGGTGGTAACATTTAAACCTTTTGATTTAGAACTGATGCAACATAATTACCATAATTTAATTTTCACATGCTGTAGTTTGTTCTGAAGCAAGCATGTGAACATGATTATAAACACTTACAATTTTTAATGCCAAAGTTATTATACCTTCTTTAGAATTCCTGCAGATTCAAATCAACTCACCAGCATTATGCCTGGATCATAACTTGTTTGATCAGATCTCACTTGAGGGGGGGGGGATTTTCTGTCTCCTTCCCTGGTGACCATGTCCCCCAAAAAGCATCAGGAAAACCATCTCCTGAGCTATGAGAGATAAAGTAAAGGGAGCTGTTAGGAAGTAAGAAGTCATTCTGGCAATGACACAATGTGCAAATGGACCCCAAGTTTAGTGATACATGGAATAGCAGTAATATGTAATCAGACTGGAAATACTATGTACCCATAATGGAAATATTTTAACAGAATGAGTACCACACATCAAACTATGCCTACACAGATGATTTCTATGGACCTGTTACTATGGCTAGTGCAACTTGAACATAAAAGCAAAACAGCAGTATACAGGTTTGTCAAATTTTACATTGGACTACCTATTTTGGTTAAATAAAAGAAAGCAAAATAAATTTAAAAACAACAAAAACATATACATGATTATTTTTTAATTCACAGTTTCCCCTGATCCTTATAGTTTGAAGAGCAACATTGTTTTATCTTTGCATCTTGAACAATGAATTGAGCATCAGCTCTTATAGCATAATATTGCTGGTCTTTAAATAAAAGCAGAACTAATAATTATGCCAATCATGCAGTCACATGCATAGATTCACAGATTCTTCCTTAGTAGTTTCTTTGTTTGCATTTTGTGGAAGGAAAAAAGATGGAAGAAGCAGTTGGGAAACTGTGGAAACCTGATATTGTCTGGGTCCCCTGTAAAGTTCCAAGAATTGTAAGATTATAAAAGATTATAAAAGAATTGTAAGATTATAAAAGATTATAAAAGCATTATAAAAGCTTCATCTGGAAACAGCACAGAGCTATTTATTCATCACTTTTTTATCCCACCTTCCATCTAATGAGCCATAGGAGATACACAGTCTTTCTTTCCCCTTTACCTTTACAATTGTCTTGAAAATTGGGTTAATTAAGACTGGCTCAAAGTCACCTGCTGAATTTTATGGCTGTAAAATTATTGTAACATAGGTTCTTCTTATTCTAGTCTGATGCAGTAATGAGTGCAATACTGCTTCATGTTACAAAGTAATTGCATTTTGTCTTTGCATTAAGTGGTGTGGACAATATGTACTGGTAATGTGCCATGTTGTCAGTATGGAGCAATCAGAATGAGGAAGCGCCAAACGCTAAAGGAGGACAACAGAAAAGTTTAGAGAGTTGGCTAGAGAGATTGCTGGGAAAATGTGACGTGTGGATCCTAGTGGCCTCTGTCCCTGATGATTCAGTTATTATTTGATTTATGTGGTCTTGCTGCTGACCTTGCTTTGACCCTCCAAACGGCTGTGTGGGAAGTTTGTGTCTCTCCGATACAGCGAAGCACTGCTCTGTAAAGTGTTTGGAACCAAAGTGAATGCAAAGACACTGATAAATACAGGAAAAGTTCTCTGTGCTCCAGATGCACCCCAAAGAGGAACTATAAGAGGACAGCTCCCTGGGACTAACCTGTGTAAGTAGTATTTTATTCTCTTTTGCAGACACCTGATGAGTCACGAGCCTTGACACAGTGCTATACTTTGGAGATACACTGCAGAACTGTCATTTAATTTTTCAAAGGCATTGCTAATTCTAATGGAGATGTGGTCATTCAGTTGATTGTTTTATTTTGGAGTCTTAGCTTAATCTCTTTGACCCAGTGTTCAAAGTCACGAACAGGACTTTCAACTATATTTAATGGGAGCTGAGTCTATTTTCTCTTAGCACACTTAAGCAGTGGGTGAATTTGTACTCAGTGCTGGAAACTACCTGCCCATGCCATCAATATGGATGGTGCAATATGATCAATTTTAATGGAAAACTGGACTTGGAACTTAATTAATGTGTATTAAACTTAGAAATTGCAAACATTTTTGTATTTTAAGGATGACAGTTTTGGTAGCTAACTTATATGGTATTTAAATACAGATAGGTGCCTCCTGAGTTGCATGCAAATGAAGTTCAATTAAAACAATTACTGTGGCATGGAATTAGGTCTCCACAGGAGTCCTTTGTTAATAAAAAGCAGAGAGATAGGAATAGTTGTATAATATCCGGCCTTTCCCAGGTTAAAGACTGAGTTGTTTGAGTCTTAATCATATTTACACGAAACTCATTGATCAGTATCCTCTTTACCTGTTCTGCTCATGCAACAATTGCACAAGCAGTTGGAATTTAGTAAATTGCACAATGAGACATCCACTATCCACTATCCCCTTGCACAAGTGTAAAGTCCCTTTCTTGTTTAATGGGGCAATCTCTGGCTTGTGTAAGAGCAAGCCAGAGATCATGCAGTGTGTTATGCTTGCAGGCCATTATGATATATGATTCTGAAGAGAATATTGTCTATTGAAATTAAGTACAACAGATGTCAATTAGTCTATCATAATTATGATAAACATGTACTCTTAAAATCCTTATGCTTTCTATTCTTTGTTCTTATTCTCTATTCTTTTTATGTGGTCACCCCTTCTACTATAAAGGACTGAAAGCATGTCTTTTTCTGATATACATACACAGATATGTAAACAGTTCAACTACTCTTGCTGCTGTACCTAACTCTGGCTTGAGCATGGCATGAACATGTTATCACCTGTTAACTGCTGCTGATTACATGATTGTTGATGGAATGGTTATAGGGGTATCTGAAAATCTAATATGCTTTTTAATAGGTATTAATTTACTGTGCAATTGCCTGTCATTGGTTATATCTCTAGAGATATAATGGTAATTCACTGGAATGGGGTATCATAAAGAAGTTGTTTTTGATATGAAAAAGTATTCTCATGTGAGGGCAAAGTTCTGCATCCTTATTTATTTATTTATTTATTTATTTATTTATTTATTTATTTATTTATTTATTTATTATATGCCACATTTCTCCTCATAGGGAACCCAATTTGTTTTATGAAACAAATAAAATGTGGCTGCTAGATTCACTCATAAAGCAGAAACGTGTGTGTGTGTTTGTGTGTGTGTGAAAGAGAGAGGAGGGAGGGAGGGAAGGGAGAGCAAGAGAGAGTCCATAAGTGCACATGTTGCATGTCCATACATTTGGCAAAGATCTTTTAAAGTAGTTATAGTTATCTATAGGTTATTCTTAACAAAGTAGCCATTGAAGCCTAATATTATTAGGAATTGTGAGCAACAAAACAAAAACAAACCAAATTCCCCAAACCAGACCCCTTTGATTTACATTGGTACTTCATAAAGGATGTGGTGGTGCTGCGGGTTAAACCGCTGAAGCCTCTGTGCTGCAAGGTCAGAAGACCAGCAGTCGTAAGATCGAATCCACACGACGGAGTGAGCTCCTGTCGCTTGTCCCAGCTCCTGCCAACCTAGCAGTTCGAAAGCATGTAAAAATGCGAGTAGATAAATAGGTACCACCTCGGTGGGAAGGTAACGGCGTTCCGTGTCTAGTCGCACTGGCCACGTGACCACAGAAACTGTCTTCGGACAAACGCTGGCTCTATGGCTTGGAAACGGGGATGAGCACAGCACCCTAGAGTCGGACACGACTGGACTAAATGTCAAGGGGAACCTTTACCTTTACCTTAGAAAACACTTCTGAATGTGTTTTCTAAATGGCTGCTTCTCCTAGCAATAGTAGTGATGAAATTGTAGTAGAAAATGTACTTCTGTGAAAGAAGCAAAGTTTGGAATTACTAAAAAGTTGTAAATTAGGTGAGTTCTATAGAACTCTTCATCGGGCCAACATGGCATAAAAATCATCTTAGTGTGATGAAGAGCTCTGTGGAATTTAAAAGCTCACTTGTGGGTCCAGGCAAGAGAACCCCAGGCCGTACTGTTCCCCTGCCTCCAAAGAAACACACCAACTTGCACTTTAAAACACTTTATTAAACAGGTTATGGATAAATGACAGGCAACGGCTTCAATTGGCTGCAGCAGAATAATATTGGAGCAGCATGAAAGAGCAGATACTGGTATCAGGTGACCCTTCTGTCATTCAATGCCTGCTTGCCACCTTTGTGGAGTCACCAAGGGTTTGCCAACCAGGTTGGGCATAGCTCTCTTGGTGTGAAACCACTAGGGGAATCCATCAGAATTTTGGATGGGAGTGATTCAGTAAAAAGATTGCCTAACTCACAATTTTGTTTCTAAGAATGAACCCCACAGATGTTTTGTTTTGTATCTCCATGAAATAATTGCTAAGAAGCACAGGAATTTATTGTTAAACAGGATAACCTGTGTATAGGATTATGTACAGAAAAATTTGCACCACCACAGCTGTATTGACCATTATAATCCTGCCAGTACTTTTAGCCTAGAAGTGATCAGCACAGAGATCTATACTGTTGCAATGAGGATTGGAAGTGAATACGCCTGCTTGCCCCCAATAAAAGTCATCATATAAGCATCCTTACATCATATACAATGGTTACATTATGAGCAGTTCTTGGACTGTTTCAGCTGGATCCTTGATCATAAACATGTTTAGTTGGGAATAAGGTCTGTGAAAAGCTAGTTCAAACTAAATAATCATGTGCCACCAAGTCAATTCTGACTTAAGGAGACCTTTTCAGGATTTTCAAAGTAGAGAATACACAGAAATGGTTTACAATTTCCTTTTTCTGGGAGCACCCTGGCCCTGTGCAGCTCACCCAAGGTCACACAGGCTGTCTCTTCTTGCAGGAGACACAAACTTCCAACTTCTGGTTCCACAGCCAGATGCCCAAACCATAACAAAACAACACAAATCCTATATATTGATTATCCTATGTGACAATCACAGACAAGCATACACATTGAAGTAGCAGCACATTTGACCAATGTAACATAAAAAATGTGAGTTTCTGTATGTGTTTTTCACACATGGCAGTCTATGCATAGGATTTATCCTAGAAGTACCCTAGAAGTAAGTTTTTCTGGATATTTTGTCTTGAAGTGCTCCTGAAATTGCAGACAAGCTCACTTCTAAGTTGGTGTCCTTAAAATTACAATTTTAATTTAGTACAGTATGTATTTACTTTATTTCAGTCATCTTTCAAAGTCATCTTTTCAGCCAAAAAGTACTTAAGATAGCATACAAGATAAAAGAAACCAATAATAACAAAATTATAGCACATAAAAAAAATCGTCCTGCTTGATATTTTTATTGTGGTTAAAAAAAGAAGAAGCAATATTAGCTTTAATCTTGATCGGAAGAAATGAACTTCTCCACGAAAACTCAGATTAAAACACAGCAGTTAGTCTTCCAGGTGCCACAACATTTCTGTCTTCTTTATTTTTTTTCCTTTCAGTTTTGCCTGATATACTAGCACAGACTAAAATGGCTATCTTTTCAAAAGCTTTAATCTTGTTAAAATACAAGCTTGATGCTTTTGAGATAATGAAGTATTTATCTCTGAAATTAAATATTTGAATGATTGTAATTTGATTTTTTTATAGTAGCAAAAGGACATCTAGAACATAGGAATGCATCAATTAGTTAATATTGGCCCAGCCTCAATTCAGCTAAATAGAATTTTAGCAATCTGTGCACATCTGGAACTGAGGAAATGGCTAGAACATGATCCAAATCCAGAATAAAATCTGCTGCCCAAATCTGGTAGATCAGCAACTTCATTTTCTTTCTCAGGGTATTAGAGTATTACAGAAATGCAAGAAGACTTTCTGCCTGAATTCCTAAAATTCTCTCTGCTCAAGAAATTTCCCTTTTGACACTCCTGTCAAAATATTTACGACAAATGTTAATGTACGGTTAGTTCAGACATTCTGAAGGACTCCCTGGAGGGTCTCTTTCAAGATCTATGTTCTATGTTGTGTAATATAGCAAGCATCACATTTTTTTGCCACTAATAACATATTAACAGCTGAGCACCATCTTTGCTAAAACCAACAAATAACTTCTGCTGAGTGACACCAGTGAGATTTTGAGGTCACATGTTGAAATTTTGTCTTGGAACATGTATTAACATTTAATGTATAGAATGAATAGATTATTAATTTTAATCAGTTTATTTGCAGGGTTTGAATTTGTTCCATTATAGTTTCCCCTGTGTTGAATTTTAGATTATAAGCTAGTAGAGACCAATATCTATTCTTTTGTGCTCTGCATTGTGTGTTGCATTACTGTAGAGGTACTCTGAGGGTGTAATGATATCATGTTTAATCAGAAATAAGTTTCACTGACTTACCGTCTCCTTTTTTGTGAATAGAACAGCTCTTTCTGTTTTCAGAAAGGCTTTTGAGCCAGGAGAAGCTCCTGCTAATAGAAAGATAACAGATCATTCTCCTCAATTCCCTTTTCCTCTCTGCATCTGTCCATACCAATTTCTTTTCTACTTATATCCCCTCCTTTCCTAAACCATGTAAACATATTTATAAGGACACAAGATACTGACTGGAGAGGGAAACCCTAATCCGTGAATATTGAATTCCCTCCTCTTCCATCAGCAGGAGCAGAATTTGCTCTCTGGAGTAAAGTAGTGTGTTCAGTAGAAATGACTTCCGGGAAGATGTACTGTATATATGTTTGCTCTGTTAAGTGTGAGGTTTGCCACAAGTAAAGCTTTTTTTTTTAATGCTTCATTTCTTATATTCCTCTGAAGCTGTGAAGAAAATGTAAACACTAGAAGCCTTTTGTCGAATCACCTGACAAGGCCTATGTTACTTGGAAGTTAGTTTTACAGAGGAAAGGCGTAAGTTCTGAGGGAAATCCTCGGCATATCTGTTTGGAACTACGGTATGTCTAATTATTTGGATCAGGATTTCCTCCCAAGTTGATTTAGCAAATATTCTGAGGTTTCTGTCTGGAATACTAAAATTAATTAGATATATATATATCTCCCTCCCCCTCTTTTAAATCCATAAGTTCTGCATGTAAAAAACCTGTATTTTCCAAATCAGAACATATCAGTATAAATCAGTAGATGTCTATTTGTAGGGCATGCATATATATTTGGAGAGTTCCTGTTACAAAATTTCCTACACAGTTGCTATGGAACTTTCACTGATTAGTGATATTTTCAGGAAGAGGGACAGACGTAGCCATAGATACAGTCCTCCATTTCTGCCAGGGTAGATGGGCACACTGCTGCCACCTCCCTTCTTGGTAGTTGGGTAAACAGAGAGAGGGTCACCAGTTCTCCTCTAGTGGGGTAGGGATGCCCCACTGCCATGGCACAGTGTTGCAGGGGGAGAGTTCTTCTCTCCTCAAGTGGCAGGAGAACTTGTGCCAGCTCTGGAAATAAGTCAGGAATCAGATCAGAAGCACATTTTGATGTTGGCTTGTGTCCCTAAACAAGGGGTCTCCAAACTATGGCCTGCGGGCCACATCTGGCCCGCCTTGTCTTTTTATCTGGCCCAGTCCAGATGCTAGGATCTTTTCCATCCCGCCCCTGCCTTCCCTAACAGTGCCTGGCAACAGGATTGGTCTCCCGCTCTCTGTCTCAGCCTATCTGCTGCAGGGACACAACGAAGCTCCAGCCCTTCCACAGGCTTATCTCTGAAAAGTTTGGAGATTCTAGAATCCCTTCCAGCTCTGCACATCTAAGGTTAATATTATAAATATTAAGAAATGATCCTCATTGGAACCAAGGTGTGCAGAGAGGGAAGCTAAGCCTAAAGATGGAGGGTTTTCCTCCTTTCCTCGAGTGTGGGTGTGTATGTATGGGGGGCATTCACCTTGATAGAAAAGACAAAGGTGGCGAAGCTGAGGAAGCAGAAGTTCATATAAAAAGTGCTCACATTGTCCCTGGGCTGCTGGGCAGGGACAATGGTGGATGTGGGCGCCATGTAGGGGTAGGGGTAGAAAGCAACTGGCGCCTCCACGTGCCCTCAACAGAAACAAATGGCCTCCAAATGTAAATGGGCAGGACAAGGGCTTTCGTGGAAGATGTGAGGTGGAAGGCAAGTGGCTGCCCTGGAGAGGGAAGGGAAAGGGAGCCGGCTTGCCCAAGTGGGGCTGGCTTCAACCCTCTCACGGAAGCCTTTGGCACTTTTGGCAGCCCGGTTTTAATACCTTATTAAAGTTGAGAACAATGGCCGTTTAGTTGCAATGAGTGGGGGGGGGGGGAGATTAACTTTGGCTATCATGGGTCCAGGTTTACTTAAGCAGAGAAATGCGTTTTGTGGTAACTATGCTGTGAAGTTCTCAAAAGCTTGGAGAAGTAGACTAGAAGTGTGAGGGGGGAAACAGCCAGAATATGGATATGAGAGATTCCATGTCATTATTTTTTTTGCATTGCAATGTCTTCATCCTGTTTTTACAACCAAAAAGAAAAGCCCAAAGGGCAGGCAGTGATAGATAGAAACCAGTAGGACCGCGGTATCTGCAGGGAATAGGTTTCAAGCCCCCCCCATCCCGGAAAGCGTGCATATAGAAACACTCACTGTATAGTTTCTGGTTCCCTAGTGGCTGGTTCTGGTAATACATTTTAGAAATGTGTGTTTGGGGCGGGTTAAATATTTTCCGGCAGTGGATAAGTGAAACTGTGGATACTGATCTTGCGGATACGGTGGTCCTACTGTATAGCAATTGAAAGCCAGCATGCAGGGAATATGGGGAAACAAATCTAATATGAACAATAGCACAATGGTTCCTCCCTGGCATTTCAGTTCAGAAACTGCACCATGTACATGGATCAGTTATTCAGAGGCTGTTTACAAGCAAATACTGGCTCTGCCCTACAGCAGAACTCTGAAAAGTACTCTTTTTAAAACTACAATATCTCAAATCCTGCAGCCCACATGGCCACACCTTATGCCTTTTGGGAGATTCTGGTGTTGTAGTCCGAAGAAATGGACAGAGAAAGAGGCCGTAGGTGT
The DNA here is from genome assembly GCA_037013535.1 of Intellagama lesueurii. Classification (NCBI taxonomy): domain Eukaryota; kingdom Metazoa; phylum Chordata; class Lepidosauria; order Squamata; family Agamidae; genus Intellagama; species Intellagama lesueurii. The sequence continues at coordinate 203,605,597 of JBAJHW010000004.1, forward strand.
TTGGCTTGGAGTCTGTATTCTTCTGGGGTAGCCCCAAGGGCAGCAGTTCACTGTCTGGATTAAAGTTGCTTGTTTTACTATAATGATTTTGCTCTTGTAAATCTTGTAAGATTTGTTATTTGCCATTAAGTTATTTCCAGCACAGTGACCTATCATTAACAGCCTTTCTGTCCTGTTACCTTCACCTTTCCCCAGTTTATTGTCTCTTCCACCGAGTCTTTTCCTCTCAGAATGAACCAAAGATACATTAGCCACAATTTAATCATTAATATTATAAATTAGTATTTTGAAATTAAACAAGCAGTTCCATCATTCCCATTAATATTGTATATAAGTACAAGTTTATTGATCCAAATAAAACGTATTCATTCATTATAAAACTGTTCCCCCCCCCCCCCCTTCGGCCATCGAAAATATGTAAAATATATGATGTGGCCCTCATACTGAAAAGTTTGGAGACCTCTGCCCTAAACTATAGTTTGAGTGCTTCTAGATGTAGAAGACACTCTAACTTTGTTTACATAAGGATTTATGTGATAAGAAAAAAGACAGGAGAGTTACAAATGAGAGACATGATCATCTTTGCCACAAATAAAATGTCGTGCACATTAGGTTGTTTGCACAGTAAAACCTTGTTCAGATGCACTCTATAATTGGGGTGTATGTATAACAAACTTGTGGTTAGCTGAAAATGAAAGTAGAAGTTTTGGGTGTCTTCCTTAAGGCCATGAAATTGTAGTTCAGCATTATGCCCAAATGAAGTCACAGTAACTGTATATTCTGGACATAGTGCAAAAGCATATAGTATTGAATTCATACATCGCAGGTTGCGATTTGGGTTTTTCAGATGACATTTTAAGTGCTAGTGGCATCCCTTGGTGCCTCTTTTATTTAGTTAACAAATGAACAGTATTTCTCTTCAAGTAATATTCAAAGGTTCTCTGGAATTCGGGATCACACAATTCAAACATTTAAAAATTGTGTATTTCCTAATTAAAATACATAGACCTTGTACATGCCTGGCTGATCAATTGATCTCATTGATAAAGGTTTCATGATTCATCAAGCTGCTTCTCTTTCGGACAAATATTTACAAGCAGAGATAGCAAGCAGCAGCATTCCAGCCATGACATATCTTTTCAACGTCTGTTGCTTTGGGGCGGGGGCGGGAAAGAGAATGGCATATCTGTATAAGCGAGGGTTGTTAACATTTCAGAAAGTTGTGTCTCCTTAGTAGTCTGTAAACAAGAGTTGCCATGTAATAGTGAGCAGTTTTTCAAACTTTCCAGTTTTTTAAAAAATAAAAGCAAAGATATGTGGGGTGTCCTTTTGTTTTATGAAATCTACTGTAGAATTCTGTAGAAAGTTTGTTAAAATTAGAAGCATGAAACCTTTGTTCCAAACTTCCAGACAATAATTAAAATTCAACTTCCATTAAAACAAATTTTTTATTACACCCCTACAAAGTGCCAGGAGACAAGAAAGTTTTATGGGATCTAAAATACTAAAGATTAGCAGTGGAATAAGTGGCTTTCACAAGCTCACAGAATGACAGTAGAAGTGCTAATCAGCAGAATATACCTATAAGGGTCTCTAGGCTATAAATTTAGTGGCCACTTTCTTCAGCATTACTGTCTTCTTCCCACATCTTCTCTAACATACAGTCACCATCCAGTTCCTCTGATTGTTTTTCTTCTCAACTCCATTCCCTGTCTCCTCTGACCTTCTCCTCGAGCAACATCCTTCCTTCAGGTTCTTCTTCCCTTAGTTCATTCCCTATTCTGTATCTTTCCTTCAGCCTTCTTGTTCATGAGCTTTTTAATCATAGTTTTGCTGTTACCATGACTATCTTCCTCACTCAGCTGTGTGTGTTTGTGCCAGCCAACTTTCACTTCCCCCTGAGAAGATGGACTGCAAAACTGTTCAATTCCTTGAGCAACTGAACAATTTGTGCTGCTACACCAATTCAGCCAGGCCTTGCCACCACCAGGGTAGCATAAAATGGGCATGAAGAGGAAGTAGAATGGTTAATTATGACCATGAATGGGACAATGATAACATCATTATTTTTTTCTCTGTTGAAGAATATTTGTGGGAAATGCAAATCCTCAGTGGAATTCAACATTGTCATAGATGGTATGAAAAAGGGAAAGCAATCTGCTGTTCAGATATTTTTCTTGCAAAATTCTGCACAGTGGCAATCAAATAAAATATATTTTCACTTTAGTGGCATTTAGACATGAAAGGATCAAAAAGTTGTACAAACTGGACAAGCTTTCTACTTTCATAGAATCATAGAGTTGGAAGGAGCCTATAAGGCGATCAAGTCCAGCCCCCTTCTCGATGCAGGAATACAAATCAAAGCAGATCTGAAAGATGGTTGTCCAATTTTTTCTTGAATGCCTCCAGCATTGGAATGCTTACCACCTCCTGAGGCAATTGGTTCCATTGCCATACTACTCTAACAGTTAAGACGTTTCCCCCGATATTCAGCCTAAATCTGGCTTCCTGTAGCTTGAGCGCATTGTTACATGTCCTGCATTCTGGGATGATCAAGAACAGATCCTGCCCCTCTTCTGTATGACTAACTTTCAAGTATTTGAAAACCGCTATCATATCTCCACTCAGTCTTCTTTTCTCAAGGCTAAACATGCCCAGTTCTTTCAGTCTTTCCTCCTAGGACTTGGTTTCCAGTCCCCTGATCATCCTTGTTGCCCTCCTCTAAACTTGCTCCAGTTCGTTGGCATCCATCTTAAAGTGTGGTGTCCAGAACTGGACACAGTACTCTAGATGTGGCTGAATAGAGGGGAACCAGTACCTCATGGAATTTGGAGACTATATTTCTGTTAATACATCCTAAAATAGCATTTGCTTTTTTCCTCTTTTTTTCTTTTTGCAGCCACATCGCACTGTTGGCTCATATTCAGGTTTTGATCTACAGCTACTCCAAGATCCTTTTCACTCATACTATTATTATGCCAAGTATCCCCCATCTTGTAACTATGCTTTAGATGACTGCATGAGCTAAACCCAATACTGTGCTGGCACTGCAACAAAAGCATAACCAAATGTCCTCTTCCCTTTTCCTGTAGGCCCTAATAGCTGCCCCACATTTGGATCTGGACAGTTTCCCATTCCTCCGGAGCAGATTATTAAAGTGCTGGGGTGAAGGAAGGTGCAATATGAAGGAGAGAGAAACATCCTACGTTTTAACATAATTCTGTTTGCTGGATCCCACTGCTTCACTACCAGAGGTTCAGGTCTTGCTCCACATTCTATTCCTTCTTTGAGCTTTATTAATCCTTCTTCCCTCCATTTATAAGGGAAGGCTTTAACTTAGGTTTCTGTATTCTGGTTCACTAAATCTGGGTAGATGAAAATAATTAGGCAGCATTATCTGCATAATATGCACATGTCTATGTTATGCACATTCATATATATTTTTCACAGAATGCAAAGTACGTAAGCATATTACATTGTTGCACAGTTTTTCTACCTGTATGTTTCAGACTTGGCATCTTTTCTACAGTATCCACTTATCCGAGAGAACCAGTATAGTGTAATACAACAACAGCAGCAGCAGCAACAACATACTGATGGAAAGCATGATCATAATTCGACATGAACATGGCTAAAACTGGGGACCATTAAGAAAGAAACCAAAGGCTTTGTTTTTGCTGCAAAAGAACAATCACTCCAAACCAATGTGATGAAAGCTAAGATTCAAGAAATTAATGCTAACAGCAAATGTTGACTCTGCCAAGAAAAATATGAAACTGTGTCACACCTCATCTGCGAATGTCCAAATACTGCACAAATAGATTACAAAATTAGACATGATACAGTGGCAAAATTAGTGCACTGGTCATTATGCAAAAAACATAACTTGCCAGCCTCCAAAAACCCATGGGAACATCAGGTAGAGAAGGTATCAGAAAATAATGAAGATAAGATCTTGTGGGATTTCCAGATCCAAACTGATAGACATCTTGAACATAACACACCATACGTAGCAGAAATAGAACGAAGAAATGTGTGGATCATTGACATTGCAGTTCCAGGGGATGCCAGAGTTGAAAACAAAGAACTGGAAAAACTAACAAAACTAACAGAGATCTGGTGATTGAAACATTTCACTTGTGGATGAAACACACTTCAGTAGTCCCCGTAGCCATTGGGGCTTTGGGAACAATATCAAGAAATTTCACACAGTACTATAAGCAGGTCTCAGAAACAACACAATCAGAGCTACAAAAAACAGCAATATTAGGAACAGCATGCATCCTACACCGATATTTAACAGATACTTAGGTTATTGGTTAAAACTTGTATCTGTTATATAATACCAGTCAAAGTTTTTATAATTTTGATTGATTGTGCCTGGTGTTTTTGAATAATAATAATAATAATATATTTGATGAGCAATTTAATTGTTCTAAAATTAAAACTTTAAACAACTGCTAATATCTGCTAATTTGTATCCTGAACTTCAGAAATCAGTGATTTTGCAAACATGTAATCTAACTTACAATTTTTTTAAGACTTTACTCCTAATGTTTAGGTTTCGGTCTGCCCCCATGCACCAGCAATGCTAAGAAGTAACAAGTGCAATACAGCAACAACCATCACAACAGCAACAATAACAATTTTCTAATCATTTCCCCTCATCTTCCTTCTCCTGTTTTTCCCAACTCTTCCTTTCTTCAGGATAGAACTTAGATAAGTTCCAAGTTTGTGGAAGAGAAAATTGAACTTGATTCTTCTTAAAGCCCCATTGTTGTTGTTGATTAGTCGTTAAGTCGTGTCCGACTCTTCGTGACCCCATGGACCAGAGCACACCAGGCCCTCCTGTCTTCCACTGCCTCCTGGAGTTTGATCAAATTCATGTTGGTAGCTTCGATGACACTGTCCAATCATCTCGTCCTCTGTCGTCCCCTTCTCCTCTTGCCTTCACACTTTCCCAACATCAGGGTCTTTTCCAGGGAGTCTTCTCTTCTCATGAGATGGCCAAAGCATTGGAGCCTCAGCTTCAGGATCTGTCCTTCCAGTGAACAATCAGGGTTGATTTCCTTTAGAATGGATAGGTTTGTTCTCCTTGCAGTCCAGGGGACTCTCAAGAGTCTCCTCCAGCACCTCCTAAAGCCCCATAAGATACATAATACAGTATTGGTGCTTGGAAAAGTTCGGGTTTTTTAGACTTCATCTCCCATAATATTCCAGCCAGCATGGGATCTGTAATCCAAAAACGTAAGATTTCCATAATATTGTTGTGTCAATTTTCTTTCCACAAAAACAAAAGTCCATATTATTATTGTATTAGCAGCTTTTATCCTGGTTTGTATGACTGCTTAGTTTTGTTGAACATCCCTATTCATTTCTATATCTTCCTTGCTTTTTATGCACTGTTTGCAGCCAGCTCTGCAAACATTTTTTGGCTGTCTGCAAACCAGCTGGAGCCAGACTTTCTGACAATTGCAACATTTACCCATGAAGGGGGAGAGGATGACCATTTAATTTATAAATCTATAATATCCTGTCAAACTCTGGATGTCTTCACTCAATCAAACAGAAAAGCTTGTTTCTTGCAAAACAGTCAGTAAAAACAGTGATTGCATCTTTTGCCCTATATCTCTAATTCTATAAGAACTAAAGACTGTGTTTAAAAAATAATAATAATGGAATCCTAGCTAGCTAATTGTCCAAGTGGGCACAGGGTGATATGTCTAAAATTCTGATAAAATATGATCAGCCAAGTAATATGGCAACCCTATCTTTAGAGACCATTAGGATCCAGGCTAATTACTGGTATGGAAAGTGAGCATATTTGAAGAAAAGTATATGGGAAGATAGATTCCATTATTAATATAAAAGAAGATGAATGGAAAGGTAGGTCAATAAATCAAATCCTTGGTATTTCCATTATTGCCATACTACACAATTTTGTAACCTTAATGTAATTTCTGTTTAGGTGTATTTTTGTTGAAATCTGTGTGGTCCTCTGTTTTCCCTTAATTTGCTTCTAGTAGCTCTTTGCTTTGCTTTTTGCAAGAAAAGTTGATTAAAAAAAAACTAGCAGCATTTCTTTTCCTCAGGTTTTCTCACTAAAAGCACAGAACACCTCAAAGTGAATGAAGCAGTGGCAGCTGGAGCACAGTATGGCAAACACTTTTGTGACAGTACCAGATGGGTACTGCCTTAGTGACCAAATCCAATATTATGGTGAGTTGAGCAAAGAGAAAAAATGTAGAGAATCAAACATATGGGTGTATGTATGTGAGAACCTCTGGTGGGTAGAGACAGGACTGCAGCATGCATTCACTTTCCTTCCAAACAGAGTGCCTAAGGTGATTAGTTTGGGTAATTTAATTTTTTAAAATTGTGCTGCATTATTTCTTAAGCATGCTGTATATCTTCATTCCTTGTTTTTCAAAACACCACTGCAATAACTAATAATGTCGCAGCAATATACTTTCAGAACATTTTGCAAAAGTGATTCTTACATGGCTTTAAAGCACAACCATGTGCATGTCCATTTAGAAGTAAGCCCTGTTGAATCCAGTGGGTCTTACTCCAAAGTAAGCATGCACAGGGTTGCAATATAAATTTGCAGTCCTAAACACTGAGGTTAACACTATCCTTTTATCTCCCCCATTTGCCAGCATACAAATTCCTTCTTCTTAAAAAACAAGTTTAGCAAGTGACAAGACTCACTAACCATCTGAATCAGTGCTATGCTAGTTTAAAACTACAGTGCTATACTAGGGGGGAATATTTTTTTAAAATACATTTTACAAATTGCATTGCAGTTGTAGTTATTATACATGCAGGCAAAAGTTACACAAAAAGAGTAGGGCTCCCTCCTCACGAAGCCCCATTCTGTGCATCATCTGAAAATGCCAAACAATTGCCCCAAATGATCATTATAAACAATCAGACAAGACAAAAACAAGAGAAAATCATGCAAGCAGAAGCGCTACAAAAACAACACAGTAACACAAGCCCTACCATAAGAACAAAATATATTGCACACTCATGCCAAAAAGTCAAATCTATCCATACTTAGCACTAACACTGTGTAGCTGACAGAATAAATATGTAAAAGAACAGGCAGGAACACAGCAGAAACCTTGGCGTAATTTTGTGCCAGCATAATGACTGTGAGTCTGGACTGAAACGGGTTTGAATCTGTGTAACTTCCTGCTTCCTCCCCTTTTTTGCCTCTTCTGTCAGCTGATCTCAGCCAGCACATCACTTAGGCTAGCAGATCCAGTTGTTCTGGCAGATCTGAGATGGGCCATCACAGAAGATTTTTGCCCATTCCAAACTCATTACAGCTGGCACACCTTTGGATTACACTACTTGTCTCCTTGCTTCCTTCTTCCTTCCTTCTTCCTTCCTTCTTCATTCCTTCTTCATTCTGTATTACATTATGTGTTTTTAGAATGTAAACTTGTCTTTTCTTTACTGATGTATGTAAAAAGAGTTGGGAATATTTTTTAATGGAGAGCAGGGTTGACAAAACAGCTTTAAATAAATGTTAGGAATAATGTAGCATTAAGAAATGTCAAGTCATAAATCAAATTGTTTTGTGTGATTTTCCCCTCCTTAATAATTTAGATGTTTTGCCAGAACACATTGGTTATCCACTGCAAGACTTCGACTGCCAGCCTGGTTCTTACTGTCAGTATTCACCAATTCAGTTTCCTCCAGTATTACAAACACCGTCTCCTCAGTCTCATTATGGTACATACAACTTGGACTCTCAATACAGTGATGGGCAATACATTATCAGCAATTGTGAACTTAGTAAACCCAGCTGCATGGGTGCTCATAATGATGGAGGAGGATATCCTGGACAGAAACGACCCAGACTTAGTCATTCTGCCTCACGAATAAAGGGACAGGAAGAGCTCTGTGTGGTTTGTGGGGACAAGGCTTCAGGATACCATTATAATGCACTCACCTGTGAAGGCTGCAAAGGTAACGGGAAAAGAATTTTGTGATAAAAATGCTCCTATTTGAAAGGAAATCTCCTACTGGTTATTTGAAACCAGGGAGACAAAGCAATAGAAACCAGTGATTAAGGTGGTAATATGGAAAAGAGGACAGGGCTTGTTTACCTGTTATAAGCAATCACACAAGCTAAAACACACAAGTAGTTTTGCAGAAGAGGGAATTTCAGCAGGTATAGTCTGCCATGCAAGGAGTTCTGCTCTCTTTTTCCATAAGACCACCCTAACCAAACTGGAGATAGTAACTCTGAATGCTCTCTGTATACAAACATGCTGTTCTCTCCCCAGCGAAGTTCAGACTAAGATTCTGATCTGTGTACATCTCCTAAAGGAGTGGGAACAGTGCAATTGGAAAGAGGCTAGGGTCTCCCCAATCTGTTGGATTCAGCTGTTCTGTCAGTGGAAATATATTCTAAAAACCCTAGCTAACAATCCACATTCAGAAATAAATCTTATTAAGTTTCGAAGGATCTAGTTCTAGATAAGTGGATAGAGTGGTGTATCTGAAATTCTGTCTTATTTGTTCAAGTATTATCTTCGCAATGCTGTGTCATATATGTGTAAATAGCTCTTGGCAGTCAAAACAGATCACTCTGCTAATAAAAGTCATGTAGTTTTCCATTGTTTTTATTCTCATTATTTCAAATTGTGTTATCACTAGGATTTTTTCGGCGCAGTATCACCAAAAATGCAATCTACAGATGCAAGAATGGCGGCCACTGTGAAATGGATATGTATATGAGGAGGAAATGTCAGGAGTGTCGCCTAAAGAAGTGCAAAGCTGTGGGAATGTTGGCTGAATGTGAGTGTCCTACTTACAATATTTTGGTTTCACAAATGCTGCTCAGCTAAGCAAAACTCTTCAAGACACCTAAATGGTATTCCCTTCCAAAGGAAATTTTAACCGAGAGCACATTCAGATGGTCATATAGCTTGCTATTTGGATTGCTTTTGGTGCTGTTTGGTTTAAATCAAATTATGGCATCCTCGTGTATGTTTTGACTTTTTAGATTTGCCCCACTCCTTTTTGGCACAGTGCCAGGGCTACAATTTTTGGCATGATTTGGAGCACTCTTAATTAACCCATTTTGAAGCCCATGTGGATGGTTAGTTTACACCAAAATCAATAATCCAGGATCTAATTCTGGATCTGGATTAGAGAAAGTAGGAGGAAAGGAAGCTGTTTTATTCCACTCCATCTACAGGTTATTTTGTGGTATAGCAGGCTGAAGGTAGAGCATGGGAAGGTGAAATCTGTAAAACTCACTAACCAGCAGCTTGCTACACTGGAGTTCAATGGCTGGTATAGTACAGTAATTCTATTTGTATAGTGTCCAGCCCACTGACAGATTGTCTTCCATCCTTAGCTAGCCAGGACTAACTCACATTTAGATTGGACTACTCACGGATTATTGTTCTGTGGGACTTCAGATATATAAAGAATTGCACCCTAATGTCAAACAGAAATTAACAGCTACAGGTAACTAGCAAGTTGTTATGTACCATCAAGTCCTTTTTGACTTATGACAACCTTATGGCTGAATCGCCTCTTATCATTGCCAGCCCTGCTATCTTTTCTTTTATGAAGTCAACTCATCTCATGTTAGGTATTCTTTTTCTATCTCCTTCAAGCATGATTGTCTTTCCAGTGACACCAAATACATCACAGAGTTGTCACCTCAGATAATAACACCCACAGCTCTATTTTGGTGGTCAAGAGGTCCAGACGTTGTGCACATTGATCCCTGAACCTTGGAGGGCACATGCACTTACCCTGACACCTTTTTTTTAACTGCAGAAGTTGCCTTCCACTTTGTAGGGGCCAACTTTAATAGAAATAAGAATGGGGAGAATCCCACCCCTTAAGCAGTGATTCGTCCTTTCATTAAAGTCACTGCCAGACAGGAAAATCAGATAGTAGAAGGCAGTACACACGTGGAATGCCTTGATTTTGCAAACTTTATATGGTCTACAAAAAGAGATGCTTTAGTAATGACTGTGGCTTGAATACGGTAGGAATTGTGAAGTGTAAACTGGCAATTGTGCAAGTAACATGCCCAATCTTGCCAGCTGCCTCTCATGTATTCAGATGTGTCAGGTTGCACAACTGGTCACTCAATTGGTTGTGTGCTCAGGCACATGATGGGCAGCTAGCAAACAGTGAAAACTGTTGGAGTGTCTATCCTTGTGTGTGTGTGTGTTTATTTTGGCTACTGTTTTCCAATGTAGCTAACTGTTTTGTTCTGGCATAAATTTCTTAAAGGTCTGCTAACAGAAGTCCAATGTAAATCAAAGAGACTCAGAAAAAAGAGTAGCTTCCTCTGTAACATCAAGATGGAAGATGAGGGAGTGGAGAGCAAGCATGTATCTTCTACAACCAGACCTTTAAAAGTAGGGCCATATTTCATATATCAATAATTTATTTTCAGTATTAGTTATTTCCTTACAGTTATGCACATCTTTCTTTCAAAGGTCCTTGAGAGAGTGGAACTTACTCCTGGAGAGCATGAGCTTATTGACCATATCTTGGCTGCCCACCAAAACTGCACAATTCCCCTGGAAAAAGCAAGAAAGTTTGTATGTATTCATAAAATACAGTCCATGTTATCATGACATGTTTGATAAAAGCAGTACTGTGACTTTCTAATGGTGTATATTGCTAATGCAAATATTTTTAATTAGCTACAGGAAACTGCCAATCCTGAAGAGAACTTTCTACATCTTTCAGAGACAGCTATGGTTCATACACAGACTCTAGTGGATTTTACAAAAAGACTCCCAGGTAACATATTCCATAAGAATTTCCAAAGAAGCAGCCATGTTAGTTTTCCTCAATCTGTCGCCAAACAGGAAGGGGGAAAAGGCAAATATTGTAGCACTTTCAAGAGTAAAAGTTTTGTTTCAGTGTGAGGTCTTATGAACTAAAATCGACTTCTTTGGACACAAATACAGTACCTTCAGATATACTGAGATATATTTATTCCATGGTGATGAGCTTCATGTCCATGTGAATAAACAGATAACAGACAAACAGACAAGGCTTCATTAACATTAACTGTCAAACTGTTGATTAGCAGATCCTAGCTAAGGTGGCAAATTAGGTAGACCTGGCTGTCACAGGAATGCTAAGAGTTGTTAATGCTATTCCAGCAATTCTGTTGATATATTTGGAGGGTTCTACTGTATTTTATATCTGCAATGAGTATTTTGTGTTCTGCTGCTGATACAATGCAGCATCTGCTGAATCCAATGGCTTCTCATTCAGCAGATATTAGTATAGGATTGTTCTCTTAACCTGTATATTGTAATTTTATATGAGTACATCTCAGTGTTGTACATTTTAATTTTAATGCATTATTATGAAAAAAATCCTATTTGGAGTATCTGTACAGAATAAAGTTGTTATTATATATAAATAAATAAAATATTTTAGGAATTAAATTTATTTCACATAAGTTATTTGAGAAAATTCAAATCTCATATATATGTGCACTGTCAATTTCTATTGTCTACTCATTTCTGTATAGGATTTGAAAGCTTAGCCGATGATGATCAGATTGCATTGTTAAAAGGCTCCACAATTGAAGCAATGTTTTTACGCTCAGCTCAAATATATAATGAACAAGGGATTGAATGCCAACCATCATTCAGTCAAAGTAAGTTCGGATATTACCGTTTTCCCGAAAATAAGACCTAACCTGAAAATAAGCCCTAGTATGATTTTTCAGGATGCTCGTAATATAAGTCCTACCCCAAAAATAAGCCCCAGTTAAGTGAAACCCCGCCCTCCACCATTGTGCAGCAACCAGAAGAAGATGACATGACTGGATTTGAATAAATGTAGATTGTTGTACATGGAAAAAATAAAACATCCCCTGAAAATAAGCCCTAATGCATTTTTGGAGCAAAAATTAATATAAGACCCTGTCTTATTTTCAGGGAAACACGGTAGCTAGTTTAACAATTGCATGCCATCTGATCAGTTTACTTTATATATGTGATAAGATGAGTTGTTGCCTACTATAAGACCTTTTTAAACTATCATATACTCTTAGCATTAATAATGCTCTATCTCTTACCACTTTTTATCAAGTGCTAAAAATTTTAATTTATGTGACCCCCCCATTGTATTAAGTTGTGGACTTTCATTTAATTTACTCTAGGTCATGTAAAGTTATCTGTCCATGCTATATGCAGCCAAGATAAAATTACTTACACCACAGAAGCATCTGGCACTGAAGAAAGTCCAACGTCTACTAGTACAACAGGTAAAGAGTATTTCTAAAAGTATCTGTATATATTTCTAGTAAAGTGTTGAACTTTGCACATATTTGCCAAAATCCTGCTGCTTAATGCAGTAAATTGTACTAAAGTAGGCCCATTGAATCAATGGAGGTATAGTGATTCAATACCTCTGTAAGTTGTACTAAGTCCTACTCTAACTGCAAGTTGCTATGCTAAACTAAGCAGCAAGATTTGGGTTACTAAATAGTTTTGGACATTTTAAAAAGCTCTAAATTTAAAAAGTGCTTAACTCATGAAAATATTGATAGTAAAGTATACATTTGTGTGGTATTACTCATTCAAGCAGATCACTACTTGGACTGAGTACCTTGATGATACCCTTCCAGGTATTCTAGCTTCATCTCTCTCCTGATTCCCTTTCCTTGCTATGTATTTTTTGCGTCCTTTTGTTAAGTGGTTCCTCTCTATTTCACACACTCCAATTTATGGCTGAAATCCAGTACCAAGTTGCAACTAGAGTAGGTCCATGGAATTTACTGATGAGTCAGTTCACTAAATCCCTACTAATTCAAAGGGCTTACACTAGTTGCAGCTTACTACTGGATTTCAGACATAGTGTCTTCCATGATCTGCTGCTTTCTTTTCATTATCTTGTCTATTGTCATTCTGTATGCTATATTTCCTGTTAGCTATACTTATTTCTTTTCTGCAACACACATTACTATTTTGATGTTACTAAAACACAGACAGTTCCTTTTATTATAGTAGCTGACCCTTCTTGAAGCTCTTTTCTTTCTTTTTCTTTTTTTCTTTCTTTCTTTCTTTCTCTCTTTCTCATCTTACTAATCTTCTTATTATAATTTTATTTTTAGTTCAATTACATTTGTTTACTTATACCTTTTAATGTGTCCTTTGGTGATTTTTCCTCTTGATTCTCTCCCTTTCTTACATTGTAATTGCTTCCATCTTCCTTCCTTTCTCTTCTATCTGCCTTTCTCATACTGAATTTCAATTTTCATCCTGACTGTTTTGGTTTCTCTATGCAGAAATATTCTCCTCTCCTGATTATAATTCAACTGTACAAACTTTGCATCTTATCCTGCTGACATGATACTGAACTTTACTTACACTTCTTCATCTTGTATTCTTTTATATTAACCCTATTTCTATTCTTTTGCTACACAATCTCTTCTCTCAATCTGTTCTGTTCACTGATATGCCCATGTTATAATTCTTCCATTCTGTATGCAGTCTACTTTTATTTATTTATTTATTTATTTATTTATTTATTTATTGCACTTATATGCCGCCCATCTAGACATTGTCTATTCTTCACAAGTTTATTTAAACTTTTTCCACGAACATATAAAAGTCTCTCCACCACCACATCTAGCCTTTTCTCTGTCCATGTCTTTTGGACAAAACGGTGTTATTCATTTCTCTGCTCCATGGTTTTCACTGGGATTGTTAACCTCCTGACATCCATGTGATTTTTTTTCTTTTAATGTTTAAACACCTCAGAAAATGTAACTCTGGCATTTTTAATTTGACCTTGCTTCAGTTACTGATATTCCCTTTCCTTTGAGCATCATTTTAGCATATGTAAGGTCTGTGTTTGTGTCCTATGGTAGTTTATGTAAAGGTGTTTGTCTTTAGCAATAAGTAAATATTGTTTTGTCTAGCTATCATCTGACATTTTTTGGATTTTGCAGGTATCACTGAAGAGTTTATCTCTGCTCTATTTTACTTCTACAGAAGCATGGGAGAACTTAATGTTACTGAGACAGAGTATGCTTTGCTTGTTGCAACTACTGTGTTTTTTTCAGGTATATTAAGTTCCAATATAAAATAGTGTTCAAATACTAAAAGTAAATGCTTTCAGATAAAAATTTCTCAATCAACTTTCTCTAGCTTTGTTTGGGCATTACAGAATACAGTGGTTTGAACATACTTAGAGGGGAGCATCTTGCCCGTACTACTGCATTGTTTATGTGAACATCACCACATCTGAAAAGGAGAGATGCTTATCCCTCGGATTCTTATTCACAATGGAGAATTTTTCAGACTCAGTGACTGCTGGTGAAGGAAGCTACAACTGAGGGGGCAGCCTAGACATTCCATTCTAAGTGTGTTCAAACCACCAGATTCTGTAATATTTGAGCAGGAATAAAATGCATGTTAAATATTAGAGTGATGTTTAATTGCTGAAAGATCTGTTTATTTATTTTACTTTCAGTAGATGTGTCAGTGTGTGGGGACAATCTGATTTTGGATTCAGTTGCTGCAGCCTCACATGATGGCTCAATCTTGAACAAGCAGAGATATTTCTCCCTCTTGTTTTTAAAGGGAGGGGGATGTAAACCAATGTGAAAGCCTGGTGAAACTATCACAACTTCCAGCCTGGCCAGTAAGGCCTAACAGGGATTGATACTGTTAGCAGAATGTAAACATGTAGTGGTGATGAGTGGATTTGAACTATGAAATAGCAAAATCCCTGAAGAAGGAAAGCAGTCATACTCTGAGTTTAGCAAAATAAGAAAACTGCTGCTTACTGTAGAAAATACATTTGTTGGGAGCCTGCTTATGTCAGCCTGCTCACTGAACAGATGTAGTGCAAGTGACCTGATATTTTCAATGCTTGTCTAAGGAAGTACTCACTAACTCCTTGTGAGCTGGCACTCCAGAAACCTTATGTAAAAGCAGTGCTTACACAAGTGGCATATCCTACATGACTGGACCAGCAGGACTTTACATTCTGCCAGTGCCCAAGGGGATTCCAGTCACTGTGATCTGGTATTGTTATGTGCCATCAACTTCTGACTTATTGCGACTATATGAAATAGTGATCTCCAAAAGGCCCTATTGTCAATAGCCCTGCTGAGCTCTCATAAATGCAAGGCTGTGACATCCTTTATTTAGCTAATCTGCCTCTTATCTGGTCTTTTTTCCCCTGTTGCCTTCAACTTTTCCAGGCATTATTGTCTTTTTTAGTAAGTCTTGTTTTCTCATAATGTGCCCGAAGAATAATAACCAACCAATATGACAGAGAAAGGAAAATTCTTAATTTTGCTACCTTGATAGAGATGTAGAAAACCATAAAATGGATTTTTTTTTGCCAGAGAGAGGGGCTCAAAAGTGGAGCAGATGAAAGAAATTAGTAATAATATGGTATAAAATGAGAACAGGTTTTCCTGCCACAGAAGACAGTATTACATTGTTTATAATTTCTAATACCAAAAATTGAGATTTTAAATATTTTACACATATGGAAGTTTATAGTGACCTGATATTATACAACACTAGATTATTTTATGACATCATAAGCACCCTGAAAAATACAATTTTCATATTTATTATTTATTTAATAGATTCAATGATTTGCATAGAAATAATTTATTAAATTTAAAATTACACTGGAATATAAAATGATATGAAACAAACTATTAAAATCAGCAGCTGAATGTAATAAAAATATTTTTGCATATCTCCTTAAAAACGGTAACAAGGACTGATACATATCTCTGTGGAAAGAGAGCATTAAAGTGGTAATTACTACAGAAAAGGCCCTGTCCATTTACTCACTAATCTAATGGCTCTTGAAGAAGATCCAAAGAGTTGGCCTCAGAAGTTGATTACAAGGTTCAGACAGCTTTTAAGGATTCTGTACAAAATCATGTGTTTTTGCTTTTCATGTTTTTCAGATCGTCCACTCCTAAAAAACAAGCAACACGTGGAGAAACTCCAGGAACCCTTTTTAGGACTTCTCTACAAATATTCAAAAATCTATCATCCTGATGAACCACAACACTTTGCCCGTCTCATAGGACGACTCACCGAACTCAGAACCCTCAATCACAACCACTCAGAAGTACTAGTAACTTGGAGAACAAGAGATCCTAAGCTGCCTTCGTTGTTTTGTGAAATCTGGGACTTGCACTAAACAGTTTATTAATTCGTTAAATTGTTATAGAGGCCTGTTTTTCTAAAATAGTAATTTCCAGTGCTTGTAGTTTTATTAAAATATTTGTTATATGGCTATGGATTATTTCAAAAATATTGTGCTGTGATTGCTGAAAATATTTTTAAATCTAAAAACACAAACATAATGTTTTATGTAGTTGAAAAGATATGAGAACATGTACAATTTACAGTATCTGCTTAACATTATCGTCCCAGCTGGAAAAGTTATGTGGAATATAAATTTAATATGCTATAGATTTGGATCCATTCAGTTTTTTTCCATGTGCCATTATATAAATTCAGACATTTGGTAAACATGGTATTATTTGTCCAGGAGGTTGTCAATCTGTGACAAGAATGCTATCAGCAGAAAACTCCTGGAGACTGGATTGCGCATAAACTCTGTATTTCATATCGCTATGCTTCATAATTCAAAATAATCAAAGAACACATGCTGTTATCTGCTGATATCCCATATGAAGAAACATACCCAGGCTTAGATGGACCTCACACTTCCTACATTGGTAGGGAGTTGCATTAAATGACCCCTGTGGTCCTTTTGAACACTGTAATTCTAAGAATTATGAGAACATATCCTATCTCATTAACTTGAAGTGGAGCTGTTGATTAAAGTGCTTCTCTTTTACATATATGTATGGTCTCCTCATTATGTCATTAACATCATACTACATCCGAAAGTCGCATATTCACATGAAATTAAATACAAACATTTATTGATGTTTCATTTCTATGTATCCGCAAATGAGAAAACAAAATAATGAAATTATGGGTTAAATAATTTAAGTCCTGTATCAATTTTAAAAGGTAAATTACATATTAAGAACTAATCAGAGCATAAATGAAAACCACAAATTGTTTAGTTAACAGATGGCCCTTCTTTCCTATGAGAGTCAATATCATATTTCTGTTAGAATGACTGTTCAAAGTAGGTATATCTTTTTTACTTCAGCTATAGATCAAATCTTAATAGTAAAGTCTTTGATCTTTTCTATTTACTTGAACTGAGAAAATGCACAAACATTCCCTGCTATTTCCACATTTCTGCTTTCAATTATATCTTTCATCTACTATAACAACATCAACACAAAATTCACTGGAGATGACCATTTTATTGTATTTGTTGTTACTTAATGTAGGTTTGTTGGGACGTGGTGGTGCTGCGGGTTAAACCGCAAAGCCTCTGGGTTGCAAGGTCGAAAGATCAGCAGTTCAAATCCACGCAGCAGAGTGAGCTTCCGTCGCTTGTCCCAGCTCCTGCCAACCTAGCAGGAGCTGGGACAAGCATGTAAAAATGTGAGTAAATAAATAGCATGTAAAAATGAGAGTAGATAAATAGGTACCACCTCGGTGGGAAGGTAACGGCGTTCCGTGTCTAGTCATGCTGGCCACATGACCACGGAAACTGTCTACGGACAAATGCTGGCTCTATGGCTTGGAAACGGGGATGAGCACTGCCCCCTAGAGTCGGACACAACTGGACAGGGAACCTTTACCTTAATGTAGGTTTCCCCTATCCCTAAGCAAATAGTTGCAATTTAATTTTGCAGATGTTCTCCTGCCTTTTTAAAGGCATTATTGGACAATTTTTCATGTTATGATTTGTCACAATATATTACAGTTCACGACTACCATCTGTTTTTGTACAAAGCGTCCATAATATAGTAAGGATGCAGATTCACAAGTCAATTCTTCAGTACCAATGTTAAAATGTCGATCAGTGGGACTTCAGTCACAAGCACAAGTAACATTTCCAGCAATTTTCTAGAAGACATACACATAACTTTCATTCATTTAGTTCCAGTTGCTTTCTCAACTTTGCCTTAAAGATTTATAATATTTGTGATAAATAACCCCCAACTTAACTTTTTTTGCTGTCTTTTAGGACAGTATCAACTAGTTTTTTTTTTTAAAAATATGCCTCAAAATGTTTTATGTTGGAACTTGTTACCTTTGCATTTAAGAATTGGTCTCAATATCTGAAATACATTATAGTATAAGTTGCTCATGTGAATATATAGGACATATTTTTAATACATGAAACCTATTTTGTATAGTACTATATTTTTCAGATATATATTTAAGTCTAATAAATGGACTAATCAACCTAGTCTTCTGTAGTTTATTTTCTATTTGTAACTGGACCAAAAGCTTTGTTCCTAAATTGTAATTGTATGCATACAATATGATGGTCCTTTGGTTTAAAGAATATTCTGTGTGCATAATCTGAGAAAAAGAAGGATTGTAGAAAATACATTGTAACTGAAGAGAAAATTAAGACCAACGCAAAAACCAAAGTTTAATTAAGACATAAGACATAAGACATAAGAAATTTATTTGTCATTACACTCACAAGTGGGTGCAACGAAATGAGGTGCTCTTCCCAAGGTAAAAACTGGACAACACCACTACAAAAAAAAAAAATTAAAATATACACCACACTCTCCATACAGATATAAATACCCCGTTACTCTCCGCAATTTAAATTTCCACCAGACACTTATGACCCTGCATTTAAACTCAGTACTGCACTTGGGTAAAAGCTGTTCTTGAATCTGCTTGTCCTTGCTTTCAATACCCTGAATCTCCTTCTCGATGGTAATAGTTTAAAGAGTTGATATCCCGGATGAGAGGAGTCACTCAATATGTTGGATATCTTCCTCTTACATCTGTTCTTATACAATTCTTCCAAAGAGGGGAGTGAACAGCCAATGATGTTCTGGGCCGTCTTAATCACCCTCTGAATTGCCTTTTTTTCTGCCACTGTGCAGCTCGCGAACCATACACAGAGACAGTAGGATAATATGCTCTCAATCGAACTCCGATAGAAGGTGGTTAACAAACTCTCAGTCAATTGTTGTTTTCTAAGAGTCCTTAGAAAATACAACCGTTGTTGCGCCTTCTTGATTAACGCAGCAGTATTTGCACTCCAAGTCAGGTCATTTGTTAAGATGGTCCCAAGAAACTTACATTCAACCACCTGTTCCACACGGACTCCATCTATATACAGTGGCCGAATGTCTGCCCTTTTTTTCCTATAGTCCACTATAATTTCCTTGGTTTTTTGGATGTTAAATAGAAGATTGTTTTTTTTACACCAACAGGATAGTTGTAATACCTCATCCCGATACGCAGACTCATCCTCCCCGGAAATAAGTCCTACTAGTGTTGTATCGTCTGCAAATTTGATAATCCTATTACTGGGATGGTTATTGGTGCAATCCGATGAATAAATAGAGAACAGTAGTGGACTAAGGACACAGCCTTGTGGAGTGCCAGTGCTGAGTATCTTGTCAGTAGAGATGTAGTCATTCAGTTTAACCCTTTGTGGACGGTTTGTTAGAAAGTCCAAAATCCACAGACAGATAGAATCTGGAAAGTCTAGATCTTTAAGTTTGGCTATTAATCTGGGAGGTATAATGGTATTGAAAGCAGAGCTAAAATCCGCAAACAGCAATCTTACATAATTCCCTTGTGTTTCCAAGTGGGATAAAACCATATAAAGCACTGTATTAATCGCATCCTCAGTAGATCTATTTTCTTTATAAGCAAACTGAAGCCCATCAAAGGAATCCGGAAGGCAGGAGATAATATATTTCCGAACTAACTGTTCAAAGCACTTCATTAAAATTGAAGTTAGTGCCACCGGTCTATAATCATTTGGACTGTTTGTAGGCAACTTTTTAGGCAGTGGAATGATGATAGAGGCCTTGAGACAGACAGGAACTACACATAGTGTCAGGGATCGGTTAAAAATTACAGTCCATATTCCGGCTAGCTGATCAGCACAGCCTTTTACCACCCGACCGGGAATTGAATCAGGTCCAGCTGCTTTTCTGGAGTTAACCACCTTCATAGTCTGTCTCACATCCTGCTCGTTCACAATGAAGGAAGGACTCTGCTGAGTAAATGATGGCAAACGAACAGTTTCAGTTTGATCGATCTCAAATCGAGCAAAAAAGTTGCTCAACTCCTCAGCCACCTCCACTCCTCCACCCGAGGAAACCTTTTTTGCTTTGTAGTTTGTTAGTTGTTGAACCCCCTGCCAAACTTGCCTCATGTTATTGCTGTGAAAGCAGTCTTCAATTCTCCTCTTATATTCGGCCTTAGCTTGCTTAATGCCTCTCCTCAAATTCGTTCTTGCTGCACTGTATTCTAGATCATCCCCAGACTTAAAAGCCTTGTTTCTGGCATACAACAGGCGTCTAACCTTCCCGGTCATCCAAGGTTTTTGATTGGGATAAACCCGGATACGTTTATCCACTGTAACAGTGTCAATGCAGTGTGCCATATACCCTAACACTGCAGCTGTATGTTCTTCCAAATCAGGATGGTCAAAAACTTCCCAGTTCGTCTGTTCAAAACAGTCCTTTAACTGCTCCATTGCTCCCTCCGGCCAGCTTTTCACTGTCTTAACTACTGGCCCTGACTGTTTTCTCAGAGGAATATACTCCGGAGCAAGAAACAGGGACATGTGATCAGACTGGCCCAAGTGTGGCAATTGTAATGTCCTGTATCCATTTGCAATATTCGTGTAGACCTTATCTAAGGTATTCGACCCCCTAGTAGCACACTTTACATGTTGATGGAATTTAGGGAGGATCGCACGTAGGTCTACATGATTGAAGTCTCCTGCAATAATATATACAGCATCCGGAAATTTCCTTTGCAGGTTGCCAATTTCATCGCCCAGATGACCCAGCGCCAAATCCGTATTTGCATCCGGCGGAATGTAAACCACAAGAATAATAACAACACTGAATTCCCGTGGAAGATAGAAGGGCCTGCATTTGACAGACAGATATTCCAGCTCTAAAGAGCAATGACATGTTATAGTCTCTGAGTTTGTGCACCAGCTCTCTCTAACAAACACGCACAAACCTCCTCCTCTGCACTTCCCCACATTCCTGTCCCTGTCCAAACGATGTAATAAAAAACCTTCCATATCAATAACAGTGTTTGGAATAGTGGGGTTCAGCCAGGTTTCAGTGATCAACAACACGCAACAGTTTTTCACAAACTTACTTGAGGAGACCTGTAACCTTAAGTCATCCATCTTGTTTGCCACTGATCTGGCATTAGTCAGAAAGAGACTTGGGAGCGGTAACCGCTTCGTTTGTTTTTGTAGCCTGTTCAAAACACCAGCCCTGCAACCCCTTTTCTTCTTCCTTTCCTTTCGTTTTCTTTTCCTTCTCACTCTCATCTTTGCCGGAATTACAGTCCACAGAGGGCCGGGGAACCTTGCAATCTCTGATGGTATGCCATGTTTCCAAATAAACTTAGCTGTTATCTCTTGTTTACATTGCAGTCCTATCCTCATAAGTTCCCTTTTGCTGTAGAGTATGTTCATTCCACCGGAGATATTCACAACACAAGATAATACACACAAATACACACAAAAACATCCATAAGGAACGCCAAGTCGAAGAGCACTAAGCTGCAGCACCTGAATGCGCGGCCATTTTGAGGATTAAGCCTGGATCTTAATGTGTCCATGATTCAAGAGAGTTAATGAAGTAAGCCTATGTGTCAGATAATGTAACAAACTTCAAGAATGTCGTTATCCTTCTCTGAGGGTCAAATCAAACATAACAGTGGAGTTCCATTTCATTGAACTTTGCAGACAGGGCATCTGCAACAAGCCTCTTGTGGCACAGAAGTGGGAGTTTGTTCTTTCCCTCTGTATAATTTTTCCTTGAACTGAATTGCTTTTCCAGGATGCATACATGGCATATTTTCCCTTGCCTTATTTAGTTTGCCCTTTACACAGATTCTGAACCACTTCCCCATTTAATATCTGAAATAAAATAATAATCATGTGCCATCAAGTCAATTCTGATTTATGGTGACACGTTTCAGGGTTTGCCAGGTAGAGATTACTCAGAAGTGGCTTACCATTCTTTTCCTCTGGGGTGGGTACATGCATATTTTATCCTCAGTGGCAACGATGTTGGCTGAAAAGTCTAAATTTAAAGGTCCACATTCTAATTATTGATTTCTTTAACTCAGTGTTGTTTACAACTGACAGGTTTTTAGAGCTACATCTTTCCTTGAGCTAGCTCAGGACGCTGTTGATCATATAGTTTTCGCTCCAAGAGAACACAACTCTCAGGAAATTCGGCGCTAGGCAGAGCAACACAAATATTTCTACGCCTCTTCTTTTTCTCAACCCCCATCTTCAACATCGAACAGAAAACCGACACTCCAACTGCGTGCAAAGAATGCACAGGTTTGGGGATTTATCGTAGCTGCTGGCTGTAATTAGTCAGAGTGATCCTATTGTCAAAGGATGAGGGAATCCCCTCAACGTTCACTTCCTCCCCTCTCCCACACCGCGGGGGTCTCAATAAGCCACCCTTCCATTCTGCGGGCTCTGCCGAGGAAAAATCGTTAAACGGCCAATGCTGGAGCTCGCGCTTTTGCACACGTCTCGCGATCAGGCTCTTTCCCGCCGTTTCTTTCGGCTCTTTCGGGCCGTTAAGCTCAGCGCTGCCCTTCGAGGTAATGAGGCGTCCAGGGTGCGTGCACCTCCGGCGCCTTACCCTCGCCTCGCCTTTTCAGTATACATGTCACTCCCGCCTGGCTTAGCCGTCGAGCCTGGAAACTCCACATTTACCCGAGGGTTACACATTTCCGATTTGGTGTGAGGCGCTGTTCATGCCTCAGTGTATAGGCGGTCCGTGGGCAGACGGTTTGAGGGGATGCGAGGGGAGCCCGCGGGCTGGAAAACACTGTACAGTCTGAACTGTGGCTGTTTCACGTGAAGCTAAAGAGCCTCATGACCTGCTTGTATGAGGGGGTTGACGTTATTGTGTAGCAAAAAGTGCAAGGATGGAGTTATTATAATTGCGAACTCCCTCCTATTGACTGACTTCAGTGTTCATATTCACGGAAAATGCACGGAAATGGCACGTGTAAAAAAAATCTGTCTTGACACTTAAGCATCCTTGAAGTCGATTTTTCCGTTTCCTGTGATTAGCATTTGAATACGAAACGTACATTCAATGAAAGCCAATTGTTTTCATCAACATTTTAAATAAATACATAAATAATAATTTACATTTAAAAATCATTATTTCCAGGTGAGGGGCACAGTATCCTCACAGTTTCAGTGAGAAGGCATTTGCAGTGATTCCACCTTTTTTCTTTTTAATGGACTTTCTGCTGTAAGAAAAATGGTGGGAGAAACGGTGGAAAAAAGAGGGAGCATTAAGAATGGAGTCATTTGTAAGGGCCCAGCTGTGTTTGTTGTTCCCCACGAAACAACATTCTTAAGTCACTTTAAAGATTAAGACTTATTTGGAATAACCTTTGTGGACTGCAATCTGCTTGATTGTTATGAATGAAGGATGATAATCTGCATGATAGCATGAAAAGCAACTTGGTGTGAAACTGCTGTTGTGAAAATACCTGGAGGTTATTGTTTCTACACCCATTATACTACACATTATATGATTCTTTACAAGAGGATGGATCTCTGCCCAGAAGTTTGCAATCTAGAAATCAACACAAGGGAGAAAATAGAAAAAGGGGCAATAGAGATAAGAGTAAGCAGAAAATAATATCCAGTCATTTCATTCATGTGTGCCTGCAGCACATTCCTATACAAGCCTTCTGATAAGTAAGGCTTCTTGGATTGCAACTTAATTTAGTTACAGTATGGAATGGGAACCGACATTGTGCCAAAGGCACAGAAAAATGTGAATTTGAAGGAAGCAAGAGAGATGGCATCTTAGAGGAAATTCTGCCTTAAAAGTTCAGATTTTAATTCCATTTGTATGGACTGCATTCTGTTGTGCTGCAAGGATAATAAACCCTTAAATTTCTGTTGGCTTTTCCCTGGATGTTTTTAAGGTATAGGCCACTGAGTGCTCTATTCTGCATAGTTAACTTGTGTTTTCAGTGGGCTTCCCTTGTTTCTTTGGTCTTCAGTAATCCTGCTTTATAAACTTCTGTTAATTCTTCATCTTGATTTTTTCCTGGTATATTCTGACCTCTCTTTTCTTGTTCAACTGATTGACTTGTACACCTTCACTCTTTGGAATATATAGTAGTCAATGTCATTCTGTGGATGCAATGTGTGATGGATGGTCATTAATTTTTTAGTTCTTTGATCTAAAGTGTCCAATTCAGGTTGCATCCAGTCAAGTATGCCTACAGTATACCCACTAACTGGTACCACTCAGAGGTTTATAGCTTTGATGGTGTTTCCACCATTTAGCTTCAATTTTAGGGCTTTTCTTATTCTTCTTATATATATATAACTTACTAATCCTACTTTTAACTGTTTCATGTTTGATATTTTCTGCCTGCAAGATCCCGAAGCATTTATAATTTTCCTCTCTTGTAAGACTCTCTTCATGCCATTGCTGTTTGGCATTTTGATGACATTATTATTTGCTAGCCTGAACTGCTTTGAACTAACCCATATACTGAATAAATAGGAGAACCATAGACCAGTCCCTTTGAAATGCATTCTGGTCTATTCTTCCTGGCAATCACAGTGACAGAGGACACTTCAAATGTTTGATTTCCTCCCTTTGCTCTTCCCATTATACACATTTCCAGGTTTATATCATGTAGTCCGTTTTCCACAATTCCTTCCTATGCCTTCCCATAATTCTGTTACATTCTCACTATGGGAATAAATATAAGGCACATGAATTTACACTCCCTGTATGTGAAGAAGTTGATTGCAATCCACAAATGCTGATACTGAAATAAATTTGTTACTCTTTAATGTGCTACATTTTAAAAATTTTCTTTTTGTCTTTTATTTTGTTAACAGGGTTTGGGTTAGTTAATCTCCACTCAAGTCTAAGATAATATAATAATTACTAAGATAATGTAATAATTGATATTAGTCTGCGGGAATAGGAAAAATAATACTGCACATTGAGTATATTTAATCTAAAACAACATTTACAATGTTATTTTGAAATTTTGATTCTTGTGTCTTTTTTTAGAAAAAAAATGGAGCAGGAGAAATCTTTTAAATTTAAGTTGTTTGTACCACCAAAGCCAAGTAATACCCAGATATCTGCAGTCAAACCACAAACAAACAAACGGGATGAAGGATTCTTTCAGGTAATAACAAACAATGTCATGTTTAAAAAATGAGCATAATAAAGGGTTAACAGTTCAACATACTTTATTTATTTTTAAAATGGCCAATGTCATCAATATGGTGTAGCTCTCTTTCAACTGATGCAAAGTAGGCTGTGCAAGTCTTCAGTTGCTATTTGGATACAGTGAGGAATTGGATATAGATGAATAAATTGAGATTTTGTGCAGACTAATTAACTTTAAGTTGATTAGTAGAAAACATAGCTTGGAATTGAGGTCATAGCTATAGGATGAGGTTGCTCTCCTTTTAGAGCAGCGGTCCCCAACCTTTTTGGGGCCGCGGACCGGTTGGGGGGAGCGGGCTCCATGCGCGGGGGGGGCGGGGGCACCCCCGCGTGAGTGTGGTGGGCGTGTCACACTGGCACGGCGGGCGTGTTGCACCTGCAGGGGGCGTGTCGCGCTCGCGCACATGCGAGCAGCAGTCCCCAACCTTTTTGGGGCCGTGGACTGGTTGGGGGGGAGCGGGCTCCATGCGCAGGGGGTGGGGGCACCCCTGTGCGAGCACGGTGGGCGTGTCATGCTCGCACGGTGGGCGTGTCATGCTCGCGGGGGGTGTCATGCTCGTGGTGGGCGTGACAACCCCCCGCGAGCATGACACGCCCACCATGAGCGCAACATGCCCACCGCGTGAGTGCGACATGCCCCACAGTGCGAGCATGACACACCCACCGCAAGCGTGACACCCCCCCCGCGCGAGCGCAACACCCCCCCATGCGAGCGTGCGGGGGGCCGAAGATCCGTATCCATGGCCCAGTTCCGGCAAGCCCATGGGGCCGCACCGGGCCGCGGACCGGGGTTTGACGACCCCTGTTTTAGAGGATCAGGTTTGTGGCTTATGGGTGGTTGTTGGTCTCAGTACTGGTCCTAGAGGGTGAGGTAGTTGCTGCATTGTCATGAAAATTCCAGAAAACTACTCCAGGAGTTTACATTTGATCTCCATGAGTGTGATTAGGAGCCAGCAGCCCCCACCAATGCAGGATCCTTGGGGTTCAGGAACCTGGTCCCTAGACATATGCAGCTCAGCTCCACAATTAGAAAAGTAAGGTGGAACCCCTCCTGTTCTTTGAGCATAATAGCAAAAGAAAGCACAGACTTAGCTCAGGGCTATAAAGCAAAGTGCTCAGGTTTACCAGATAAATACTTCGAAGACTCCCTCAGAAATAAGGTGTCTCCTCAGTGAAAGCCTTTTCTTCCTTGGCATTCCAACCATGGGAATGCATGTGGCTGAACTGTGGGGGGGTCATAGGTAGCAACAATCTCAGTCCTGGAAGAACAGAGCTGCTGAAGTCTATTGAGAGCTCCAGGCCCTGCCACCCTGTCCTACATCCTTGCTAGAATAACCTTGCCTTCTTACCATTCTGAACTGGCTGAACTCTGCACTTTTACTTGACTTGATTTTGGATCTTCCTTATCAGGTTTCTCCTATTGGAGAAATATGAAAGCTGAATTCCTGTTGCTCAGCATAGTAAATTACAATTAGAGTAGGCCCATTGAATCATTGGAACTTATGAAGGAACTTATGACTCACAAAATTCTCACTGATTCGGTAAGCCTGCTCTACTTGTGACTTACTATGCTAAGCAACATAATTTCAGCCAATCTTGCATTCTTCTTTTTCAATATTGGGTGTCTGGAAAACTTGCTATGTATCTGCCACTGAAGTTAAACTTCCCTCCAATATCTCAGAGTTTTTAAGGCTACCCCTTCCTTCCTCCTTCTTTGTTAGCAACCTTGCCTCGATTACAGTATTTGCTCTTTAAAAATGGATGTATTGACATGTAGTTTCACACTATATATAAAAGGAAAAATTCATAAACTTTTAGTAGAATTGTTTTGTTTTCTTTAGCCAAGAAGCATTCAGACTGATAATTTTTTTGTTTCCCAAGAGAAAGGTTGATACTGAGCAGGTCTGTCTCAGTCTTGTTCTCTGACTCTGCTTTCAAATTATCCTCATTGACTAGGTTATTGTTTTTTTTAATGCTTCTTTGTTTTGAAAATAAAGTTTTGTTTCTCTTTTGGTTTCATGTTGGGATCATATTGCCTGTCATTATGGGGACCCTGGTAGGCTGAGAAATCATGTATAAATAAAAAAATAATGGCTGAAGTCCTGTTGTGCAGCTCTGTATGTGCAGCAGTGATGATATTATCATTGGCAGTAAATTCCTGCTGATCAAAAACATTTCAGCATGCAAGCAGTTCACACACAATGTGATGATGTTGCATGTGCCCTGAAATTGTTGGACAAAATTTTTAATTAGTGGCAATCTGTTGTTGTTGATGACTTCATCACCATTATGTATGAGAAGTTCTTTTGGTTTCAGTGTAAGGCATTTCCAAGTAATGTTTACAATTTTTTGTATTAGTACGTCTGGATATATTACAGTGTATTTTCATTTTAATAATATTGTTTGACACTTTCCTCCACCAGAATTTTAACAACAGAACTGAAGATGATTATAACTTACCTTTTGGAAAGAGAACTACCTCAAAGCATACAGATTTTACAGGTAGGAATACGTGTACTTTGGAAAGTCAGAATCCAATATACCTGTTTTACATTAATTTGTACTCTATGATATTTGGGTGGACGTATTTATACCAGTCAGAACAGCATATGGCAAAAGCATTATAACAGTGTGCAGCTGTGCTCTTATTATAAAATATGTAATTTGTAGTTCCTAAACTGTTAATGTTAGTTTGTTATTATACATAGTTATGTTAAAATAATCAATCTTAAAATCTTACATTTTTCAGACCCTGATTCACAGAGAGTGAAACTTGTGCCTGAGATAGATCAGGAGGTCAGTTAAGTATATACCTTTATGACATATGAAGATTATGTATTATGAAGTAAAGCTTGAGTGTAGTTATGTTTTACTTTAGCAAATGTTGTTTAGAACAGGTGTGAGGAAACAATGTCTAAGCACACCTCGTTATCCCTTTGTCTATTCTTCTTCCTACCCTAACTTGTTCAGGCTATTTGTTACATGCATTCTTGTTCCTCTCGCACTGCAGGTCAGATGTCATCATGTCTATACTGACTTTAAATGTGGCAGCTCTAAACAATGATGTCGCATCCAAATTATTTGCATTTCTCTTTATATGACCAGAGTATTCTGTTTTATGATTTCCTGGTGGGTTTTTTAAAAGTACCTTCTTGTTTGTCAGTCTCTCAGTCCAAGAAATTCTTTGATAAATCCACATTTCTAATGCTTTGGGTTTTCTTTATAGTTATCTGTGTTAAGTCACTGCATTCCCAGTGTGGTCTGCTGGACAGAGTGACAGAATAGACCTCTGGAGAACAGGGTTCGAATCCCCACTTAGCCTTTGAAACTGAGTGGAATTGATAAAACCACTCCTTAAATATCTGATTTACTTTGAAAGCTCTATTAGGGTTGCTGTAAGTCATTTCTGTTTGACAACACAGAACACACATGTGTTAAGCCATAGATGCATTATTGTGTTGCTTTTTCTCTAAACACCCCCATGTTCCCTCTCTGATCTAAATTCTCACTCCTCAAAGTTCTATATTACTTTTTAAAATGATACACTATGTTTATATGAAATATAATACTTTCTTTGACTACAAAATTAGCCATCCCTGGACTAGCTTACTGATGAGTGCTTCCAGACATGGTTTTATTATGCAATGTCCATGATTCACTCAAACATTTTTATATGGGGTACCAGCTGATGTTGTATTCCCTCATGTTCTTTCACCGCTGCTGCTTTTTCTTCTCCACAGAAAGATCCATTGAGGAAGAAGAGATAGGGTAGCAACACAACGGCCAAAATCCTGTTACTTACCATAGTAAATCACACTAGAGTAGTCCTAATAAATCAATGGGGATTTAGTGAGTCAACTGCTCCATAATTTCCATTGATTCAAATGGACCTACTCTAACTGCGATACTATGCTAAAGTAAATCAGTTAGAATATTAGAATCACTGGAACTTACGGAGCAGTTGACTCACTAAATCAGGGGTTCCTATCCCCCGGTCTGCGGCCTGGTACCGGGCTGTGGCCTTGGAAGGACCAGGCCACAGAGACAGATCTCCCGCCCCCCGCACGCAATCCCCCCCGCACGCACGGCTCGCCCACCCGCGCATGCGTGAGAGCGCCCCCACCCACCCTCGAGAGTGCCCCGCCCAACTGCACATGCACGCGAGCGTCCCAGCGCATGTGCATGAGCGCCCTGCCCACATGCAACCGCACGCATGCCCACCTGCATGCATGGCCCGCCTGCCCCGTGCATGTGTGGGAACGCGCCTGCCCACCCGTGAGTGGGCCCTGCCCACCCATGCATGTGTGAACATGTGCCCCGCCTACTTGTGAGTGCGCCCCGCCCATCCGTGCACGCAGTGAGCGAGCCCTGCCCACCCATGCATGCACGATTGTGTGCCCCGCCCACCCGCAAGCACAGGGAGTGCCCCGCCCACCCGTGCATGGACCCCCGCCACCCCCAACTGGTCCGTGATTTAGAAAAGGTTGGGGACCACTGCACTAAATCATTGATTTAGTGGGTCTGATCTTGTGTGGTTTACTACACTAAACAACAGAATTTTGGTCAATGTATTTTGAGTCAAATCATTGCACAATCTTGCTTTTCAGAATTTCAAACTTTGATTTACTATTTCTATTTTTGGCTGAAGTCCTAATTTGCAATTTAAGTGTAACATTTTTTAAGCATAGGGCATGTGCACTGTGTTGAATTTTCTCAAATTAATATTTACATTAAATCGCAAAATAACTTCAGTACCTCATAATTCTCTACAGCAGGGGTCCCCAACCTCCAGTCCATGTGCCAGTGCCGGTCTGTGGCCTGGGCTGGACTGGGCCGCGGAGACAGATCTTCCACCCATCCCGCATGCACTCCCCCCGCACAGCCCCTTTGCGTATGTGTGTGAGTGTGCGCGTGCCCCCTGCGAGTGCCCCTGCCCCTTTGCACATGTGCGCACCCCGCACGAGCACCCCTGCCCTTTCGCACATGCACGTGAGCACGGGGGGGTGCCCCACCTTCCCCGCACACGGACCCATCCTCTCCCAACTGGTCCGCGGTGTCAAAAAAGTTGGGGACCACTGCTCTATAGTAGGAAAGAACTGTTACTGGGAAGAAAATAATCAGTTAAAAGAAACACTAAAGAGTTTAGTTTTAAGAAGAAGTAATGCAATAACATCCTGAGATAATCCAGAGCTGAGCAATGGGAGGATGATGCTCTAGGGCTCAGAACACCATTCTGCTGCTACTCACTTGTGGACCACTTCAACATGTCATTATATCTATTCTTTTAAAGAGCAATTTTCCAGGCTCTGTCTTTATTCTGCCACTATGAAAATCTTCCTTGAATTAATGTATTATGCTTTATCACATTGTTAGCTATACTGATGCATTAGATTTATAACTTTATTATATTTAAAATTTAATTCTACTTGTAATAGCACACATATCACTGACATCTCATTATGTATTATTTGTATACTCCATACTCTTCCCTGCACACACTACAGAAAATTTTAATGGCTAATGTGGCTGCTGAAATTTAGATAAAAACATAGTTAAGTAAAACATTTTAATAATTAAAAGGAGTAATAATGAAATATGTTTTTATTTGAAATTTTAAGTATATTTGTGATTAAATTATTGAAACTTGCCTTGGTAGAATGTGGAGACAATGAATGAACTTTATTCAAGACTTTACAAAGAAGCTGAAAAGATCAAGAGATGGAAGGTTACTGTAGAATATGAAATAAAGGAAAAGGAAAGAATTTTACAGGAAAACAGAAAAATTACAGAAGCATTGCGTAAAGCCATTCAAGAGTTACAGGCAAGTGTTCGGAACACTTTGAAATGCATAATTTTAAAATTAAAAAAAATCTTAAAGCAGTTTTGTGAAGGATTGCTCCTTTGGAGGGATCACATAAGGGTTGTATCCTTTCTCCCCGGTGAGCATGAAGATGATTGAGAATAGGAGAATAGCAAGGTGCAGCAGCAGTACCTCTGCACAGTTAAAACTAGTGCATCAGCTGTGCCTATTGCTTGAGATGGCAGATCTAGCTACAGTGACACATGCCTTAGTTACATTCTGTCTGGATTATTGCAACACACACTACATGGGCTGCCTTTAAAGAGTGTTCAGGAACTTCAGCTGATTCAAAGTGTTGCAACCAGAGGGCTTATCAGAACCTGTTACAGGGAGTACATAACCCCCTTGTTACAACAACTTCATGGGCTATGAGGTTCTTTCTGAGCACAATTCAAAGCACTGGTTATGACTTATAAAGTGTTATATGACTTGGGTCAGGCTATCTGAAGGACTGTATCTCCCTATATGAGCTGGTCCAGGTTTCAAGATCTTTTGGGGAGGTCCTTCTCTTGGTATTGCTGCCTTCACAGATGTGTTTGATGAGGACAGGAGACAGGGCTTTTTTAGTGGTTGCTTCCAGATTCTGCAGTGCCGTCCATAATGAGGCCGTGTTGGTCCTCTTGCTGCTGTCCTTCAAGTGACAGATAAAAACCTTCCTTTATAGGCAGGCTTTCAACAATTAAATTGGACATTATAGCTCTTACAGTATGCATTGAAATTATTTAAAAACTATTAGTATTTTTAATATTACTAAAATAGTTTTTAAATGTTGTGATTTATTGTGTTTTATTTGCATATGTTTTGGATCCATTTTGAGCCACCTTTGGTTCCCATACTAGGAGAAGGATGGCAGAATAAAATAAATATTTATGCTGATAATAGTTTCAACACATGCATCACTCTTTCCTTCAGATTGCATACAAGTTTCAAGGCTCTTTTCCATGGATCTTATTGGAAGTCTGAGAATTCTGGCTTCTGTTTTTAAAAGTTTGTTTCTAACTTTCATAATTGCAGATATACTTTTGAATATGTAATGAATTTTGTAAGGTAGCAATCAAGTCCATTAAACCCAAGGTCAAGAAACATAGTGTGTTTCTTTATATATATTTGAGAATAATAGTTTATTTATAGAAAAGAATATCTTTTGCACCTTTTTGTTTTATAAATTTAGTTTGAAAATGAAAAGCTAAGCCTAAAACTAGAAGATGAAATACATGAAAATAAAGATCTTCTAAAAGAGTAAGTAACTTCAGTAGCACAATGTATGTAATTTATAATTCTTGCTATATATCGAGGGAAAGGACAATCTATTCTCTTCGTATTCATCCTCAGAAGATATCAGTACAATAAGTCACTGTCTTTTTACAGATGAGGATCTGATGATTGCAGGGCTAATCTACAGTAGGGCATGAGTGCTGCGGCAGTTAGGAATCAATTTTATGCTGGGGAACTAGATGAGCTCATAATGTTACAAAACAAAAGTAAAAGTAAAATGTTGCTTCTATGTTGAAAAGATTTTATAATTTTAAGGTAGTTTGAACAAGTGTATGTCACCAGAGATCAGTAACTCATGCATGTGTTACTTGAGAGCAAGGGAAGGTAAGTAACTGATGAGTGCAAAGGGGTGATGCTGAATGGAATCATTCTGAATTTCGAATCATGATATATTTTGCAAAATTATTGTTCTAAATTTTTCTTGCTCTGCATGCTGAGGTCATGAAGTACTTTTTTCATATTATTTTGCTATAGAAATATTTTTCAAAGCTTTAAATGATAAAGCAGCTTCACAGCAAACCTTACTCACAGTGCTTTGATTTTGCATGTCCTCCCCTCTGGTATATCATGTCCACCCTTTTTTTTTTTTTAATGGAAGTGGTTGGTTGGTTGGTTGGTTTGTTTATTTATTTATTTACAGTTTTATCCCTCCCAGCTAGTAGCTTGTGGGAGAAGAGGCTCTGTGGAGAGAGGTTAATGCTAGCACTACAGACATGCCCCCCCCCCCCCAATCTTTAAAACAGCGTGTGCATGGGAAAAATCCCAATTGAATCCTCCCATGATGAAAAGGTTGTAGCCCTCTAGAGGCAGAGAAAAAAAGCTGCTTTGGCAGAAAAAAAGCTGGACCAATTCGAATCAACCTTGTACATCATGCAGACAGTAAAAAAAATGAATCAATCAATTTTATAAGCAGAGCAAATCCCATGGTATTTGACCATGCAGTCGTCCTTTTAGTGCCATGCACTACTCTGGATGGTTAACAATGATTTTAACCCAGGGCATCCCCTCCCCCATTCCAATCAACCCAATAGCGAAAAATGAAACAAACTAAAAATTAAATAACACATATCTAAGAGTTACCCCCAAAACACTGATGATGACAGTAAGGATGGAATAAAATCAAATCTGGCTATTACTTCATGTCTCTAAACGCTTCCTTCTAGAGCTCTCTCTTCAGCATCCTTTTAAATGAAGCAGGATGGATTTGATTTAAATCATGCTTTACATTTAAAAAATTGGATTTTGTTCTGACAATTTAAATTAAAGAAGCTGTATATGCTGTGTGGACCAAATAGAGCACACCCGTGACATAAACTATCTAGAATTACTGGCAGTTTTCAAAGCTATTAGGAGTTTTGAGCTGAGGCTAGCAGGAAGAATACCAAAAATATAACAGCAATGTATGACAAAAACAAACATGGAAGGATGCACTCCCTCTC
The DNA here is from genome assembly GCA_037013535.1 of Intellagama lesueurii. Lineage (NCBI taxonomy): Eukaryota > Metazoa > Chordata > Lepidosauria > Squamata > Agamidae > Intellagama > Intellagama lesueurii. The sequence goes on from JBAJHW010000004.1 coordinate 203,639,537, forward strand.
ACTACTTGTTGCTGTCCATCTGTGGGAATGGGACATCACCAGATAGATCTTCCCATTAGTGATTCATATGTATGGAGAGGATGATCATCTAGCACAGTGGTTCTCAAACTGGGCTCCCCAGATGTTCTTGAACTACAATTCCCAGAAGCCTTTACCACTTGCTGGGCTGGCCTGGATTTCTGGGAGTTTTAGAAGAATTGGGATAATTTCATGGTACAATTGAAAGAAAGGAAATAGGATGCTTTTGAAAGAAATGTGATGGTTTCATTTGTGAATGGTTAACTTTATGTCCATCTGGAAAGAGGATAGAGTGCACCCTTTCCAACTTTGAATGCTAGTGCTGATGTGATCTTGGGGTTATATATATTGCATGCAGCTAGATCTTATTTTCTTTTCTTTCTCTCTTAAAATAAACACACTGGACCTGATCCAGATTTGGACCCCTATACACAGGGGAAAAAAGTTTAAACTGTTTCCCCAAGCTATGTCTTCCTAATCACTTACCTGCTAGGATCTGGGGAGGTGGGCGGAATATTGTCACCAAGATGGAATACTCCCGAGGCAGAGTACTGCCTTTTAGGGTGGAGGTGGAGATTTGGGAGGAAAGAGTTTTTGTTGGGGAAAAGTTTAAACTTCCCCTACCAGTTTGCAGAAGTTACATGTAGGCAAATGCATGTGGAACTTGGAAGGAAGGAAGGAAGGAACAAAGGCTCAGCTGAACAAGAAGGAAAGAAGCAGACGCTCAGGTGAATGCTACATATGAAAGGTATCATATAGTTTCATCATCATTGTGTGTTATGCTATGCATATACTTTCTGTGCTTTGAGGGGCTGGAGAGGAAGTGATTCACTTTCAAGGAACCCACTGGAGTTAACAGCTTTCAGAGCATATCAATTTTAGACTTCCTTTTTCTGTAAAATATGATGAAAACCTTTGAAGCTATTGAAGTAATACTGATATAATTATTTTTCCCCAGAAACAATGCTACAAGACATTTGTGCAACTTGCTCAAAGAAAAGTTTATGGAATCAATGGAGAAGGTTAACAAATGTAAATATCCCTTAAGAAGTGGATTGTTGACTCCTTTTTTTACTGTTTTAAGTTATTATCATCTTCATCATCATCCTTGTCATGGTCATCACTATTGAATAGAATAGTTCATAACATCTCCTCTCAGTTTTCCAGAATTGGTAGCACTTCTTGTAGCCCCAAAGAAAGAGAATTCTAGATGCTGATTTTTAAACTATAAAACAACAAATTTTCTTGTGCTCCATTCAGAATAGGCAAGAGTACATTATTTCATTGATACAAAGTACTTTATTTTGTAGAGGACGTTTGTCCTGTAATGAGAATAGGTAGAAGAGTAATGACTCCTTAGTTATGAAACATTCTGATTCTAAAGACTAATCAACTTTTGAGAAATCATATTGTATATTAATTAAATTATTTTTTTAATTTAATTTTTTAAAATATAAATGTACAAGTTCTATTGATCACTGCTAATTTTAAAATAAATACTTTATCTATCATAATTACTTTTGCTTTAGATGAACATGAACGTGAAGAAACCAGACAAATGTATGTGGATCTTAACAATAATATTGAGGTAATGAAATGAAGGTAAAACACTTGACAATAATCTAAGTGAACATCTTTATTAGAATTCACCTCACAGAACTCTGTGATTAGAAGAACAACTCTAGAGTGCACTCCAAATCGTCTCACGCTTTGTCACTTTCCTTTTACCCAGTTTCTGTTCAATCAGAATCTCATCATTACTAGAAGAAATGAAATATGGAAATGTAATTTTAAAAAGAAGGGAAAGGATGAACAGCTGTTAGTCCATGAATCATTCAGAGGAGTAGTGGTGGACAGATGGCAGGAACTGGATCTACCTCTGGCTGACAGTTGCCATAGTGCATGAGACTGTACATTTGTCATTGCTGTTTTTCTAAGTAGTTATATGAACTTGGCGAGAGAACGTATATGACCACACAGGCATTTGTTCCACTGTTTGGTCCACTCTGGGGATAGGCTGTTTTGCTCCTTTTGCTGGTGATCAGGCAACATAAGTGCCAGCATGAAACAGTCCATCCCCAAAGCATTCATATCCTCACATTTCTGACCCCCTGTCAGGGATTACTCTTTTTTAGCTGCGGGTAGGCTTGCTCCATTTCAGTTTGATTCCAGCATGTGTGATTGCTGGGATCAAACTAAAGTGGTTGGCTAGCTATCTCTTTGGAGAAGCCTGTTAATGATCTTGCCTCTTAATGATCTTGAGAAATGGAAAATTTATTCTTGGCTCTCCTTTGGAGGGCAACAAACAAGAGGTTTTACATTTTTTAAATTGTTAACCTATCAGGGCTGCTTTGAACGTTGTTTTTTTTTAAAAAAAGGCCCTGTCAAAGTATTGTTGATATGCAATAACAGTTAGCAACAATTAAAAACAAGAGCCAAGTGAACGTTTTCCATTTCTCAAGATCATTAACAGGCTTCTCCAAAGAGAACTTAACAATCTTGAGAAATCTTTCCCTTGAAAAGTATCTTTCCTTTTAAATGGAAAGAAAATCTTGATTATGCTAAGCAGCATCATTTGAAGTATGGTTTGCTTTCCTCGCCTCTATGTGACCTTATCTGATCTTAAGCAACCTGGTTTAGCCCACTCTAATTTGGTGCCTAGCCAAGTCAAGTTCCCATAGTTTTGCAATTAAGCAGTCAATATAATAGCGATGTCTACCACTGTATTTCAGTAACTCATTAGGTTCAGACTATATGTATCAGATAGCATCATGAGAACCTGAAGTCACATTTGTGTTCCAGAGGCAAAAATTTGGCAGACCCTTGTGCAAGAGAAATCATACTTGCAAAATAAATAATAATAATTAAAAAAAAATCCAACTGCAACCCGCTGGGTCTTTTTTAAGTATTATAAAAGTGGCCATGGAGGGCACAATTTGAGGGAACATGTAGCACCATAGTAGGGAAGGGGAACATAGCTCTCTTCCTGATGCTGCTCTTTTCATTTCCTTCTACCATTTCTCCTGGTTTCCACTGGTGTTTGCTGTGTCTTGAAAAAAAGCAGTTGGGGTTTCACATTTGCTGTTTCATCTTAAACTTCTCTCCTCCAAATCATTTTCTCCATTTGCCTGCTTTTAGATACCGTATTTTTCCATGTATAAGATGCCCCCATGTATAAGACACCCCCCCACTTTTCTAACACAAAATTTCTTTCTTTGCAAGAAAGTGGAGGGGGAAGGCAGGGATCAAAGCGCTTTGATTCCTGCCTTCCCCCTCCACTTTCTTGTGAGGAAAGTGCTTTCCCCCTCCACTTTCTTTGCAAAAAGCTGCTTTCCCCCCTCCACTTTTTGCAAAGAGAGTGGAGGGGGAAAGCACTTTCCTCGCAAGAAGGTGGAGGGAAAGTGCTTTACCCCTCCACTTTCTTTGCAAAGAGCTGCTTTCCCCCTCCACTTTTTGCAAAGAAAGTGGAGGGTGCTTTTCCCCTCCACTTTCTTTGCAAAAAGTGGCGGGGGAAAGCAGCTCTTTGCAAAGAAAGTGGAGGGGTAAAGCACTTTCCCTCCACCTTCTTGCGAGGAAAGTGCTTTCCCCCCTCCACTCTCTTTGCAAAAAGTGGAGGGGGAAAGCAGCTTTTTGCAAAGAAAGTGGAGGGGAAAAGCACTTTCCTCACAAGAAAGTGGAGGGGGAAAGCAGGGATCAAAGTGCTTTGATCCCTCCCCCCTCCTTACTTCCGTGTATAAAACGACCCTCGATTTTTCCTCTAATTATTTTAGGAAAAAGTGTCATTTTATAGACGGAAAAATATGGTACTTTGAATTAATGGGTATTCTTTGATATCTTATAGGCTGTTCTAACTATAGAGAAAATTGACACTGATTCTAAATATAAATATTTAATATTTCTGCATATATTCAATGACAATCTAAGGATTTTGTTGTTCTCAAAGATTTATTTACATTTTTTAAGAGACTGGTACAAGACTTTGAAGAACTTCGTGTACAAGCAGAGAACTCCAGACTGGAAATGTATTTTAAATGTGAGGATCTTACTTCAAATTTATAGCACAGTGTTACATACAGTAAAATAAATCACTTTGATACATTCTTCTATAGTACAAAAAACATATATAACAATGACTAATATGGGTTGAAAAAATGATACGAATGATTATTTTTATCTGTTTTCTCATTTGATCCAGTACAACCATACCCCATACAAGATGGTGGTAAGACAATATTTGAAAGGGAGAAGTAAAATATTTTAAATAAATAACATTTAGAAGAGATAGGTTTAGGATTTCTAATTGTTATTCTTTATTTTATTTAAACACAAATGAAGCAAAACTAGTGTGTTCTGTACTTTATTGCTAATACTAATAGAAAACCATCGTGGGAAACACGACATGGATAAAAAAACATTTGTTTTTTCATTTCCCAAAAAAGTTTTAGTCTGGAGCATATGCTCGCCATGCACTGCCCGCAAGCTAATCTGTTGTTTTCTGGTACAGCTTCCTAGCAGCCATGATGAATGGATTAAAAGGGAGTCATAGGAAACTGATCATCTGTGTTTGGATTTTCTTGCTTATGCCTCTGTGTTTCTTTCTATCCATTAACTTAGTGTTTTGTTTCTGCTTCTCTTTATTTTTAATATCTATACCAATAACCAACTGCTTCCTCAAGGCACCAACAGTTTTATTATGCTGACAATCTTGCACTTGCTGCTAGTCAAACAGCTTTCAGATGACAGAACATCTTCTAAGAGATGCATTAGAAGAATTTGGCACAAATTATGATAGAAATCAACTTAAACCCAACAGTACAAAGACTTCAAAACCTGCCTTCCTTGTGAAAAAAAGCAGGCATCTCAGAAACATCAGGCTACCTGGAAAGGTGTCCAACTAGATCATTCCCCCCCATGTACTTTGGATCATATGCTGACCTATAACAAACTGCCAAAATACAAAACAGATGGTCTCCGGAAGTAACAGTATTCTTTGAAGCTATCAGGAATCAGTTGGGGCACACAACCACAAAAAGCTACAGCCTTAGCCCTGTGTAGTAGGTGACTATGCCAGTCCAATGTGATATAACTGAGCCCGTGCAAAATGGGTAGATAGAATATTCAATGAAAGCTTTAGAATTATTGCTGGGTGCCTGAATCCAGTCCTTATTGGTAAAATCAATTGCCTAACAAGTATTGTATCCAGTGAGATATGAAAAGAGGTAGCTATAATGAAAGACTCAAAAGTGTCTGCATCATCCACTCTTTGGCTACCATCTCACCCACTACGGGTTAGAATCAAGGGAAAAAGTTTTTCAAAACGTGTAAATCTTGAAGGACTATACTGTAGTGTGGAAAGGAAGAACTACTCACCTCTTAAAATGGATGGAACCCAGGAAAGTCTAGCTCTGGTCACACAGAGAACTGGGTTACTTGGAAGTCACTTAATAGGCTACAGTCCACAGTAGGTGGAACCAAGGTGTACCTAAGAAAATAGGGTTTTCACACCAATACAGTACTTGGTCAGTGCAGAAAAAAACAAGTAACTTCATACCTATGTCTTTGTTCTCTGCCTCTCAACATGTACTATGGAAGACTTGATGAGTAGATTTAGCTGCCGAAAATGCTCTTGATGTTGCCCATAATTGGGTGAAAATTATCTGATCTGTTTATTAATTGTACTGTGGTGCTTCAGGCATGAATAAAGAACCCCCAAGCTGGTGGATTTGGTCAAGTCCATTTGTAACTTTCCTGCATCATAGTCCATGGGAGCTGTGCAGTGTAGGGAGACACTTTTCCACTGTAGTTTGGACATGGAAGCTGCTTTAAGATGGTACACTGGAGCATCATGTGGTCATAATGTTTTTGGTGACACCTGTGCTGAGCAGGGCGGTCAGAGCTCTTTTCCCTCTTCTTATAAAGGCTAGGGATAGACCACCCAATGTTCTATCACTATATTAAATTCAAGGAGGGGAATTTGGCAGACTTCTTTTCAAGCATCCTTGGAACCCTTCTCCCGCTGTTCTGACAAGGAAAAGGGAGAGTATTATAGAGGTTGGAACTCATTTATAAATGTTTCTTCCACTAGCTTGTTCCACTCAGAGGCTTTTGCAGTTCTCATTAACAAAGCCTTCAGGGAAGGAAAATGCTGTTGCATTGGGTCTGTCTCATTAACAAGGAGTATATGCCTCCTATATCAAGTGCTAGTGAACCTGTACAGTTCCCAGAAGATATACTATGCTTTTGAAACAATTTTTCCAGATACCTCTTAAACTTCCTCTTAAGGAACCTAACCAGTCACTGGTTAGGTTTTGAGCCATTCAAAAGGTTTCAGTTAACTTCTGTTCTGGAAAGTTATTTTTCTAACCATTACTTCAATATTCAGGGTGCTGGAATTAGAAGATTACTGGCCATATGCATGCTTCTTACCTAGACTTAGTGTCATTGACTGTGGATTAGGCTTATGCTCCTAGTTAACTATGATGATTCTGTATTTCATATTAGAGTTGAGCAAGAGGGCAAGTTGACTGTGTAGCTATGAAGCAGAAGTAATCACTCAGGATACTCACTGAAAGAAAAATGTACATTTGTTTCCCCAAGAAATCCATTCAAGACGCAGCCTAGACTTGAGCACAGAGGTCCTTAGAGCTGGCTTCCCTTTGTATAGGTGTGCTGATAGCCAAAATGAAGGCACCCTATGGCCATCCATCCACTGCAGAAAAGAACAAACAACTAAACTATTTCCTTGAAGAAAGAGGAAGTGATTTAGGAGGAAGTGATCTAGGGACAACAATCTACAAGTAGTGACTTACAGAAAAGCAAGAAATATTCACAATCTGACCTGGCTATCTGTTGGGCTGCCATCCCTACCCCACAGCCCCATAATTAGTTTAAATACAATGTTGCTGCACTTCTGTCAACATTTTAGGGGGTGCAAGAGTTGATAGTGACTCCTCTTTGTCCTTCTCCAGGCAAAACTATTAAAAATAATAGTACAAATTGGACATCAAATATGTGCTCAGACACACCAAGGTCTAGGGAACACTAAAATCTCTTGTTATTTGTTTCAGTCTAGTACTGCAGAGGCAAGGGTCTCCCAAATGAGACAAGGAGCATAGTCTAAATCTTATCCAGCTCAGGAGTCTTAGTGGGAAATGCTTCTTTGTATCCCATGGGAAGAATATTTTCCACTGCTGGAAAATTGCAGACTCACCAGTCAGTTGAAATATTGGGACTTTACTGTGATACACTAATTTCTGCAATGAATAGAGGGGTTTCCTCTTTTCCTGGAGTGAGGTTTCTTGTTGCTGATAGGGTTCAGGAATGACTGATTGACAGAATCTCTGTATGACCCATACTGTTTTTCTACACACTTTTTCTATTATTGTTTATAAATTATAACCTTTAGTTTTGTGATTGTGGTGTACCATCACAGATCGAACATCCTGAAGACCATGTTCATATCAGACATAATATTTTTCCATAAATTTATTTATTTATTTATTCGATTTTTATCCCGCCCTTTTAGACAGAGTCTACTCAGGGCGGGTTCCATAAAACATTAAGTATAAAACACTTGAACAATTAAAATTAAAATAAAACAATTCAAAACAATAATATTAATATTAATAATACTCAAGATGGAGAAAAAACAGAAATTATAATAAAATAAAATAAAATATTGACAGGAGGGAAGGCCTGCCTGAAGAGCCAAGTTTTTAATTGGCTCTTAAAAACACCCAGCGAGGGAGCCAGGCGGATCTCTGATGGAAGGTTATTCCAAAGCCGAGGGGCCACTGCCGAGAAGGCCCGGTTTCTTGTTCTTTAGTTTTAGGTTTTGGTCTGTCCCCATGCACCAGCAATGCTAAGAAGTAACAAGTGCAATACAGCAACAACCATCACAACAGCAACAATAACAATTTTCTAATCATTTCCCCTCATCTTCCTTCTCCTGTTTTTCCCAACTCTTCCTTTCTTCAGGATAGAACTTAGATAAGTTCCAAGTTTGTGGAAGAGAAAATTGAACTTGATTCTTCTTAAAGCCCCATTGTTATTGTTGATTAGTCGTTAAGTCGTGTCCAACTCTTCATGACCCCATGGACCAGAGCACGCCAGGCCCTCCTGTCTTCCACTGCCTCCTGGAGTTTGATGCATTGTGGAATAGACTCAACTATAAATAATTGAGACATTTGTGATATATTCAAATATTTGAATTTTCTCCCCATCAGAAAAAAATGGGTTTAGTAGAAGGATCAAATGTCTGTTTTATTGCATTACCAATTGAATTACTGAAGTAGTCTCTCTCTCTTTTTTTTAGTAAAAGAAGCAGCAGAAAAAATAGCACAGCTCGAAAAAGAACAAGGAAGAGAGATCAATGCCTTGGAAAAACAGGTTTTAATTGTTACTAATATTAATACTGTTAAATTAATTGTAAATATATATAGTGTGTGAATCATTGTTGGATAGTGGGCCTCTCCCATGGGAAGGACCAAGTTAAGCTCTTTTGCCTTTATCCAGCAAAAATGAGAGGCTCAATAATAATTAAAAATAGGGTTTCCTTTTTTTAATTATAAAGTCAAACAAATAACACTCCATAGAGACTTGAAAATTGTTTTGGTACAGGGTTCATTAAGCGTCCTCATTTATTTATCAAGGAGTGCAACAGAGCCTTCTATGGCTCTCTATAATATTGCCAGGATCAGGTTTTGGGGTAGGTACCGCATTTTTCAGTGTATAAGACAATACTTTTGTCTAAAATCTTTAGACTAAAAATTGAGAGTCGTCTTATACACGGAAGTAAGCCGAGAGGACTGCGTGATTGCAGAACTTCCCATACCTTGCCTCTGCAAACTGGCTTCCTTCAGTCATGAGGCTTAGCTGCCTTGAATCACGAGAGCTTAGCTTCCTATAGTCAGGAGACTTAGCTTCCTCCAATCACGAGCCTAATGTAACTGACGTCAGCTGATGCTGAACAAACTAATTGGAATACACCTCATTGGAGGTGGAGCATGTAGACAGTGCTCAGATGCAACAGGGACTGGTAATGTCCAACTGTTCTGAGCCGCAGAGGCTGAATAAAGTGATATGCTCAAAGCTAAGTGATGCATATTATGACAGTACTGGTATGTAAATGTTACCTAATTACTAAATAAAAATATATTCTGTTTTATGTTTAAAATATTGATTTCTTAATTTTGGGTTAGAAAAGTGGGGGGGCGTCTTATACATGGGGCGTCTTATACACGGAAAAATATGGTATAGTCAAGACTAGATTCCTGCAGCCCTAAACTGAGACAGGACTGGATCCTTGAAGTAAATTGGGGATGGATCAAGCCCATGCGGACTGTAAATAGGAACTAATTTTATCTTTTGTGGAGAGAATGTTGGCTTGTAGAGAAGAGTTAATCCTGCTCAATTCTAGAGGTACCCAGCCCTGTTATTGCTGGACTCAGCTGCTTCTGTTAACCTGAAGAGTTCAAGGGAGGTGCTGTTTCCTTTCATTTCACGGTGCCTTACTGGTTTGTTATTTGTTTACCTCCTTCCCCATTTTCCCCTTCTTCCTTAGCACTGTTCCCCTTCCAGCACTTTGGAGCTTATCATTTGTTTTCTTTGGACATCACCTCTCAGAATTCTATAAGAATTCTGCAGCCAGAGTTTCTATCTACTGACACACTGACAAATGCCTAACCGCCCAGAGTAGACCTTTGGTCTAGATGGGCGGGATAGAAATCCAATAAATAAATAAAATAAAATAATAAATAAATAAATAAATAAATAAATTTCACTCACCTGGAACAGGACTATTTTCCAGGCTTTCTTGGGCCTACTTCCTATACAAAAAGGAAACTGCCCCAGTGCTTCTTGTGAGGCTTTTGTCTTTGCAGGTGCTCTAGTCTTGTGGTTAATGGGCAGTTCCATTCTGTTATAATCAGAGCTAAAGGAAATGTTCAGATTTAACACTCATTTAGGGGTGTGAAATCTATGACCTTCAAACATAACTAAACCACAACTCCTGTCATCCCTGATGATTGGAGAGCTGGAAGTTTCCTATCCTGGCACTAAATCATAGTTTGCTTTTACATGCTTATGCACGTTTCCTTCCTTTTCTGTAATACAGTGGTAAAGAGACCAGAAGCTTCTTTTTTCTTTTTTTTTAAACTGTCCACAATTTAGTGTTATGTATAAACTGGGACAATCTGTGATTGGTTTTTAATTGCAACTTATTCAAAAAAGCCATCTTCAAGCTGTGGTTTTCAGTTCTTCTCTAAATTAATCAGGGTGGGCAACATTCAGCCCCCTTATTTTTACAACGTTCAAATCTGTCCTTAGTCGTTTTTGTTAAAACATGGAAAATCATATTCCAGGAAATGTGATTTTCTTTTAAATCAAGATAAACCATCCCACAAGTTTTATTTGTTTGCTTGGTTTTTTAAAAGTTAAAAACAAGATTTTTTTGAAAGCAGAAGTATATTTTTATCCACTTTTCCTATGGAAAGAAGGAAGTAGAGTGACATATAGCAGGACCAGGAATCAGGATTGGCCTACAAATATTCTGAAGTTGCCTACCCTTGGAATTTTTTAGGTTAGGCATCCTTCAGTCTCAAGAGACTATGGTAACGTGCTCTGAATAGAGGACTTGGAACAGCATCTAGTGTGGGTGAGAAGGCCAATACGAGAGTGACAGTCCCTTCCACACTGGAGACAAATACAATCTGTCCCCTGTCCAGCTCCCTGATTTTGCTGGTTTCGGGACTGCCTCTTTGCCTCGGCCTGCTGGAGAAGTGTCTCTTCAAAATGCGAGAGGCCATGATGCACCGCCTGCGTGCATCATGGCCATGATGCACCACAATACGGGCAAGCAGCTTCCCTACAACGCTGAGAAGAGAGATGCCACGGTAGTTATTGCAGTCGCCCCTGTCTCCTTTGTTCTTATACAATGTGACAATGTTTGTATCCTTCATGTCCTGTGGTACTCCACCTTCCTTCCAGCAAAGACAAAAGATTTCATACAGCTTGGTGGTGATGTTCTCTTTACAGCACTTCAGCACTTCAACAGGGATGTTATCCTTCCCAGGTGCCTTGCCGGAGGCGAGGGAATCCAAAGCCGCTTTTATTTCTGCTAAAGTTGGTTCGCTGTCCAACTCTTCCAAAACAGGCAGGCACTCGATGTTATTTAATCCCTCTTCGGTTACTACATTCTCTCTGGAATATAGCTCAGAGTAGTGCTGCACCCAGCGTTCCATCTGCTGTGCTCGGTCCTGGATGATCACGCCTGTAGCAGACTTCAAGGGAGCAGATTTCTTCTGTATTGGACCTGAAGCCAGCTTGATACCGTCATACATTCCCTTGATGTTACCTGTGTCCGCTGCTATCTGTATCTGAGAGCAGAGCTGAAGCCAATAGCTGGACTTTGCTACGAGCAACTCGAAGAGCCTGCAAGTTGTACTCACTAGGACAGGCATTGTATGCTGCTAGAGCTCTCCTCTTTTCCTCGATGGCTGGCATCAACTCCTCCGAATGGGCTTCAGTCTGCTGTCTTTTTGGTCTTCTTGCCAAATGTGGACAAGGTGGTGTTATAAACAGCGTTCTTGAAATGTTCCCATCGTTCAGGTGCATTTGCATCAGCTGGGCCTGGAAGGGTTTCCTCAAGCGCTTGGGCAAATTCCTCCACTTTTCTTTGATCGCGAGTCTTGCTGATGTCAATACGTGGTCTTCCTTCCTTTTTCGTGTGATACAATCTCTTTGTTTGCAGTTTTACTCTACTACACACCAGGGAGTGATCAGTGTCGCAATCAGCACTCTGATAACTGCGTGTGATCGTAATACTAGAGCGTCTAGTGAGGATCAAATCAAGCTGATGCCAATGCTTCAATCTTGGATGTCTCCAGGAAACTCTGTGTTGAAGCTTTGTATTAAAGAACGTGTTGCTGACACAAAGACCATAATAACAGCAAAACTCCAGCAAGCATTGGCCATTTTTGTTCATCTTCCCAATGCCAAAATGGCCTAGACAAGTGGGCCAAGATTTGTGATTAGCACCAACTCTAGTGTTAAAGTCTCCAAGAATGAACAGCAGCTCTCTCTCTGGGATTTTTTTGATAGCAGCTGCCAAATCGTCATAGAATTTGTCTTTTACTTCTGTTGTAGATGACAGTATTGGTGCATATGCACTAATGAGGGTGACCGGTCCCGCTGATGAGTGGAGCTGCAGAGACAGGATTCTTTCACTCCCCACAGTAGGTGGAACAATGGATCTCAGCAGAGTATTTCTGACCGCAAAGCCAACACCATATTCTCTGGTCTCATTCAATGGTTTTCCCTGCCAGAAGAATGAGAATTTTTTTTCTTTGACAGATCCCGAGTCTGGCAGTCTTGTCTCTTGCAGGGCAACAATGTCCATCTGCAGCCTACTCAGTTCCATGTCAATGACAGCTGTCTTGCGCACGTCGTCTATTTCCTGCAGGTCATCAGAAAAGCCAGGGGTCATTGTCTGAACATTCCAGGTGCCCAACTTTAGGGCAGAAGTTTTCTTATGATTGTTGCATGATTATCGATCTGCTTGTTGGCTTTCACCCTAAACCCCGCGCACCCTGTGAGGTTAACAGACCGTGGTGAGGCAGCACCTTACTGGCTGGGGGCTGCCCAGCTTAAGGTGGGCGGTAGTTACCTAGTGAGGTGCAATGCCCTCTCCCACCGTCAGAAGTAGCCCCTGGCGTCATGCTCTACGCCAATCGAGCAAAGACTTATAACCAGTAACTGCTACTTCCCATGTTATTTTGACGCTGTATGCGAAGCTGGAGTGTCCTCTCCAGAGCACGAAGCCTGGGTAAAATGATATGGAGGATAAGCTGTTACCCAAGCAGCAAATTCCCCCTCTCCACATCACTGAAATAGTCTAATGGAAAGGCAAGAGCCAATACAACTGGTTCCAGCGACGTCGCAGGAGTTGGCAGAACGGAACGAACTGCCTCCGGGACTCCAGCTCCGGATTTTGCCTCGAGGTTATCTCCTGAAGCCTTTTCCATCAGTGGATATAGCCACAAGGCAGTGGAGGTTTGAAATCGGAGTTTTCCTTCTCCTAGATGGACTGCCTTCCTTGGCTGACGAGCCCCACCTACCCGGGCTGCTCCCTAATAGTGTGAAGATTAGAAACACAGGCCTCCAGCTGCCAGACCTTGTCTTCCAAGAGGACCACCAACTTACACTTAGAGGATTTCTACCCAGGCACCTCATTTGGCAAGAAGACAAACATGTCACAGGTGTTACAAGTGCAGCAGATCCTGTGCTCTCCATCTTGACTGATTGGTCAGTGAATTAAAAAAAAAGAAGAGAGAGAGAGGAAGTATGGTCCTCCCTCTAAAACGTCCCTGCTCCCCCAGGTGTATGCACTCCTATTAGTCTTTCCTATTTACCAAGTTAGAGTCTAGAAAAATAAAATCAGAGAATTTCGCGCACCTCAGCAGGAAAAGGACTTAAAGCTTCTGGTACCACTAATTTAAAGCTAAAACCCCACCCCCTCAGACCATGCGGTCAGGGAGAACAAAGGTCAGAGCAAACACCCTCTTGCAAGCCTAAAAATCCAGAAGCCTAGAAAAACATACCAGACCAAATAAAACGTCTTCCCAGAGACAGCTCACCTCCTGCCTTCCCCTTCCTCAGCAGGAAAAGGCACCCTTGGAATAAGTCAAAGTTAAAACTCATTGCAATTTGGACAACAAATTAAATGTAAATAAATACAAATTCTTCCAGTCTCTTTTTTGCAGTCGCATTAGTGCAGTGGTTGGTTGGTTGTAGCCATTCTATGTAGGGAGATCTGGGTAAGTCTAGTTGGGTCTAGCCAGCATGCCACTGGTGTGGGATGATGCCATCTGTAGCTTAGAACTACATTTTTCATGTGCTTCCTATACAGCAGTGGTTCCCAACCTTGGGTAACCTATGTGTTCTTGGACTGCAACACCCAGAAACTCCAGCCACCACAGCTGGTGGTGAAGGCTTCTGGGAATTGCAGACCAAGAACACCTGGGTTACCCAAGACTTAGAACCACTGCTCCAAAGTGTAATTTACTGTTACACTTGTACCAACATAAACTATAGTTTAGCATAAACTAGTGTTATCAAAATGAACATTAGCAAATCTCTGGTTTACATACTTTTCTTCATCTAGTTGAAACAAGCCAGTTTGAAAATACAGTACCAAGCTGGCTTACCTGACTTGTTTCCACATGATACTTTGTTCTTATGAAATGTAAGTGGAAGTTCTGCTAGCAAAGCTTTGCTGGAAGAGAAAGAAGTCTTGTAAAAGTTCACTGTATTGCTGAATCCTGGTTAGTTACATAGAATCATAGAATAATACAACTAGAAGGAACCCCAAGGGTTGAGTCTAGCCCCCTGCAGTACAGAAAATCCATAGCTAAATCATGTGCGATAGGTTACTGTCCAAATTTTGCTTAAAAATCTCTAGTAAAGGAGAGGCCACCTCTGAGGCACTTGATTCTATTGTCGAAAGGCTCTCATTATTAAGATACTCTTCCTAATGTTTAATTGAAATCTCTTTTCTTGTACTTCTGGTCCTGTCATCTTGATCTGTAAAAAAGCAAGGTGGCTCCATCTTCCACAATAAGAACCCTTCAAATATTTGATGATGGCTATCATACTGCCTCTCAGGCTTCTCTTTTCCAAGCTAAACGGGCAAAATTATTTCAGCCTTTCCTAATAGGACTTGGTTTCCTGCTTCTTACCATTCTGGCTGCTTCCTCTGTACACAGTCCAACTTCTCATTATCCTTTTTAAACCATGTTTCCCAAATCAGGACACAGTACTCTCTAGATGACATATTACCAAAGCGGAATAGAATGATACTATTACTCCCGTTGATCTGGATACTATTATCTTATACTAGATATAGGCCAAAACCCTGTTGCTTATTGTAGTAGACCAGGGGTCTCAAACTCAATTTACTTGGGGGCCGCTGGAGGCAGAGTCTGGGTGAGGCTGGGCCGCATCAGATTTTCCGCCAAGCAGAGCAAGAGCCTGAGAAAGCCACCCAGGAGTTTCCTTAGCCCGGCTGGGGCTCCGAGGAGGAGGAGGAGGAGGGGCGTGCGAGCCCTCGCCGCTGGCCACAACCGCCTCCGGCTCCTTCTTCACTACCAGCAGCAGCAGCAGGACGAAGAGGCGAAGAAGGGAGGGAGCGCCGGCGACCGCCTAGCCGGGGGGGGGAGGAGGGCACGACATAAATTTTTTTAAAAAAAAACCCTCACAGAATTCGCCTTGCCAAAGGAGAAAAGCCCCCACCGGTACCTGTGAAATTAAACAGAACGGGGTGGGGGGGCCCCACAGGTGCGCGCCCGCCCGCCCGCCCGCACGCACACACACACACACACACACACACACACACACACACACGGAGGTCCGGCAACCTTCCTCTGAGGGCCCCCCATCAAAAAAAGGCGCACTCAGCAGCAGCAGCTACCCCCACCACGACAGAGGAGCAAACTTTGCCAGGTGAGCCCAGGCAGCCTCCAGAGCCGAGGCGGCTGAAGCAGGACGAAGAGGAGGAGGAGGAAGCACCGCTGGGCGCTGAGGCGGCCGCTGGCCGGGCTGGTGCTGGGGGTGCCGAGAGAGAAAGAGAGCCAGAGAGCCGCTTCCCTGGAAGAGGCAGCGGCGGCGGCGGCAGCTGCTGTTGGTGGCTTGGAGGCACTCTTCTTCGAGGACGGGCCGGGAGCAAGCTCCGCTCTCAGGCATCGCTCGGTGGTGGCTCGGGCGCTCGGGGAAAAGGGCCGGCGGCGCGCCTCGCTCGCCGGCTCTCCCCCAAGACAGCGCCTCTTGCACCCTCCATCCGGAACTGCAGCCTGCCAGCCGGCAGACAGGCGGGCTGGCTGGCAGGCTGCAGTTCTGGATGGAGGGTACAAGAGGCACTGTCTTGGGAGAGAGCCGGCGAGCGAGGCGAGGCTTTGACTCTTGACAGCAGAGGACGCGTGGGCGCTTCAGGGGGGGCAGGCAAGGCAGGGGCCACAAACTATCCTCCGGCGGGCCGCAAATGGCCCGCGGGCCGCATGTTTGAGACCCCTGTAGTAGACCCAATAGCAGATTTGGTTAGTCAGCTCCTCCATAGGTTCCATTGATTAAAATGGTGCTACTCTAGCTGCAACGTACTTTAGCACAGTAAGCTGTAGTTAGAGTAGGTGTGTTTGAATCAATGGAACTTACAAAGTTGAACTTACAAATTCCTATTGATTAAATGGGCCTACTCTAGTACAGTTTACTATGCTAAGCAACAGGACTTTGGCCTATAACTAGTATAACTCTTTCTTTCTTTCTTTCTTTCTTTCTTTCTTTCTTTCTTTCTTTCTTTCTTTCTTTCTTTCTTTCTTTCTTTCTTTCTTTCCTTATGTTTAGCTTGTGATCTACTAAGATCCCAGATCCTTTTTGAAGCTACATTTCCCCTATCCTATATTTGTCCATCTGATTTTTCCTGCCTAAGTGCAGCATTTTACATACCTGTTGAAAGTCATTTTGTTTGTACTGGCCACAAGAATATTATGAGAGACCCTGTCAAAATCTTGCTAAAATCAAGATATATTACATGCACAACACTCCCCTTATCTATCAAGCTAGTAGCTCTATATAAAAAAGAGAGATTAGTCTGGCATGACTTGCTTTTGAGAAACCTATGCTGAATCTCAGAAATCTTTTGTATGTGGTTTTGTAAGTCTTCACAGACTAATGATCTGTTCTAGAACCTTTTCTGGTACTGATGTACTGACTGGTCAATAATAACCTGGATCATCTTTCCCCCTCTTTTTGAGGCCTGGGTTGATGTTTGTGTGCCTACAGTTTTCAGGGACCTTACTTGTTTTCAAAAAATTCTTGAAATTAAAAGCAGAGGCTTTGAGTTTACATCTGCAATCCCCTTTAGTAGCCATGGATGGAGTTCAACTGATCCTGGAGGCTTAAATTCACTCAAAGTAGCTAGGTTCTCCTGTACCATCTCTTTCTATGTACTGAACATCAGCACTCTTATTTTCTCCTTTCTTCTGCTTGCTAGGTTCAGCACCATTCTTTTGTGAGGAACCAGAGGCAAAGTAGGAGTTCAATATTTCTGTTTCCACTCCGTCACCCCATAGAAATTAATCATCCTCTCTGTGCAGTGGACCTACTGTTTCCTTATCCTTCTTTTGATTTGATCATAGCTGAAAAAAATCCCTTTGTGTTCTTTTTTTGCCTCTCTTGTGAGTCAGAGCTTATTTTGTGCTTTACTTTCCTAAACCTCTCTATAAAATATGGCTACCTCATTGTACTTTTCCTTGGTGATTTGCATCTCCTTCCACTGTCTCTTTAAAATTGTAGCTCATTTGATACCCCTTCATGCAGTCACCCTGGGGTTTTTAGATATTTCCCACATTTAATTCTTGTAGGAATTGTTTGTGATTGTGCTGTCAGTATTTTGCTGAATACAATCATTCTCAAGGATATAAAATTATATTACAGGATGATTTGTCCTGTATTTTCTATGACTGATTTGTTTTTTCTCTCCACTGTATGGAGGCAAGTGTAAAGCTTATGCAGAACGAAAAATACAAAATGAAAATGATACATCTTTCATTTCCTTGACATGATTTAATGTTTGTATATAACAATTGTTCTTTGTATTATTAGGTATCAACATTAACTACACAAATTGGTGAAAGAGACAATAAAATGAAACACATGAAGAATCAGTTACAAGCATCAAGAGAGCTAAGTGTTGAATTAGAAGAAATAAGAAGTAAGTATTGTTTATAACTCTACTCAAAAATGTCATTATTGGGAAAGGAAATTAAACCAACTAGAGTAGCTTTTTGCAACTTTGTGCTTTCTAACTTTATAGTTCCCAGTTTCCATGGCCATTGTCATTTTGAGTACTTTTCCATTTGTACTCATTTTAAGTTTCACTTCAGGCATGAATCTGACCTAAAGTTGCACAGGCATTGGTGTTGTTTTCCTTATCTTGCTAAATCCTGCTTTCCAGACATTTTTAATAACTTCCAAACCCCTGCTTTATTTTATTTTATTTTTTGTTCCTATTTATTTGGGGATAGAATTTTGTTTCATTTCCAGTCAGAAACTTTGGTTTTTGTAAGGATTTTGTAGTGAACTTCTACCACATAAGACTGATGATATCATCAGCCATGGTAATTTTTTGGAAATCAAAATTTTCTGATCCCCATCCTTGAAGGTCCTGAGGCTCCTTTGTGATCCTTTTCATTATGGGGAAGCCATTTGCGGCCATAGGAGGGGGATTCTTAAATTTCCCAAAATTGCCACTGGCAATAAAATCATCCTGGTGGCAGCAGTTCTCTCTTGGGCTTTTTCATTGACTTTTCACCCACCTGTTCCATGTCTCCCAAAGGCCTCCCCACAATGAAATGGATCCCAAAGGAACATTTGGACCTTGTGAGGGGGTGAATCTGAAATTTTTAATTTCCAGAAAACTGCCACAGCTGATGACACAATTAATATAGCATATTTTACATTACTGTATTTAAGCCTTTGTTTTTGTTTTTAAGAAGCTTTGGAGGACCAAGAAGGGCAAAATGGAACAAAAGGGAGTGTTGTGCTTGGGTGGTGGGGTTAGTCTTTAAGTCAACAAACAGAGAATTACCATAGTATAAGGTAAACTAGATGCTGGAAATCCAAAGCTAGAGTACAAAACAGCCCACATTAGCGACTCAAAGAGTTATGCAACCAGACAAGGAGAATCCAAAAGCACAATAAGGCAATCTAACATCCATAGGAAGGATCAGTGTTCACGGAAACAGAATCAGGAACCAGAAGATATATTATCTGCCATGAAATGCAGTCCCAAGGTGAGGTTTGTATAGCAGAACTGTCTGAAGCCACACTAGGCTTAGTTGCTGGCATTTGTCCAGCTGGTATGAGAGTTTACTTGCAGAATTTGGCTTGCTGGTCTTCCTAGGAGGAATGGTTTTCCTCCAAGAAACATGTTTCTGCAGTCAAGCTCTTCATCTTGTAGCTTGTCTCTGGACTTTTGTCTTTAACCTGCAAGATTTACATCAGCTGCCAGGGGTCTCAGGCTTCTTTGATTCAGACACAGAACTATATTAATTTCAGGTCCACTCTTCTCTGGGGATTTGTCTTCCTGGATCTTTGGAGGTCCAGGGTCTGCTGGATCTGGCAATTCTTAACCTATTTTAAGTTTGAGGGATTCCAACTTGTTTTAACTGTATAATGCAATTGGTGAAGGTATGACAAGGGAGAATGACAAAATAGTACAAATGCCCCATATTTGAATGAGTCCTAAGTTTAGTCAGAGGTGGGCAGGATGTACTGTATCTGCATTTTAGAACCCAAAATCCACTATCCATTTTGCAAAGACTCACAAGTAGAGATGGGTTTTTTTGTATTCGTATATGAATATGAATATCCCTGCACAACTGGAGTTAATGAGGGTCCAACCTCTGGGGCTGGACCATCCACTCACACATCTGGTGGCAACCCCTCTCTTCCTTTCAATTGCTCCGGAGTGCTGCTTGGCTAGCCACTCGGCAGCCTTGCAGGGAGACTCATCCTCCCTCCCTCTGCCAGGAGTGGCTAGACGACTGAGAAGAGAACGGCACTCAGGAACAATTGGAAAGATGAGCACGGCCAGCAGTAGCGGCGGACGTGTGAGTTGACGGTCCGGCCTCAGGGGCTGGACCCTCATTAATTCCAGCTGTGCAGGGATATTCGTATACAAATACGAATACCCCCATCTCTACTCACAATTAGAATTGAGAAATTTTGTCACCAAGAATTGGTCTGACTATGTAGATTATAAAGTACATTTTATCCATGTGCTTGTAAGAAATATCTAAAATGTTTGTATTTAACACTTAAAATTTAGAACAACAAGACAATATACTAAAAAGGGCACAGAGCAAAGAACAGGACTTGTTGACAGAACTGGAGGAAGTAAAATGTTCATTGCTAAAGACAGAGGTATGACTGTGGAATACTTTATCTAAAACATGCCTTTCTTTGCAAGTGTCAGAAATCCCTTCCAACCTATGCTCTTTCTCTTTCCCTCTGCTCTTTTACTTCTTTTCCTGAACTCTGTTTCTCCCCCTTTTTGCTGATTTTTCTCTTTTCCCACTCAGTACTCATTCTCTTCCTTCAGTCTTCCCTCATTTAATGGGAAACAGACTTCTCCCCACTTCTCTTTCTCCTACCAGTAAACTATTTTAAAAGCTTGAGGTCTCTATGGAGGAAAATTCTACATGGAGTGCCTGAAGGCCCTCTGGAGAAATGAATAAATAGATAAAATGAAATACAAATAAAATAGTAAACATGCCCATTTTTGTAATTTAAAATGAATCTTAACTACAGTAGCTTATCACATCTTCCTAGTAGAACACATCTAATATTACTCTTTATTTTTATTAGGATACTTGTAAAAAGTTAGAAACTGAGTTACAGACTGCTGTGAAAACATTAGTTCAAGTCACTGAACAAAAGGAAGCAACAGTAGAAGAGCTTAAAGAAACTAAAGTTCTGCATGCATCAGTTACTGGTGAACTCCAAAGTGAAGTTTCTTATTTGAAGGAACTATTGGAGAGGAAAGAAAAGAGGTAAAAATGGTTTGCATGTGAAGAAGACGGTATTACGCTGTTAGTAGTGGCGACAAGTGGTTTGATAGAGTATGTACAACGTGAAGGGGGACTGTATGACCCTCTAGATACTGTTGGACTGCAACTTCCATTAACCTTAGCATAGACATGGTAATAGATGATGGAAAGACAGTCTAATCATATTAAAAGGCCTACATGTTCCCAAACCTTAGACTCATTGGGAATCAGTTGTACATCACAAACTCTGCCTACAGGTAAGGGACTGAATCCAGTTCTGTGTATGTGAAGTCCTCTTAGAAATTGAATGAATGAATTTATTTATTACGGTCGGGTGACCAGCTCATAAAACATATTTATGGCTAAAATATACAAAATGGAGTTTAAAAATATACAACCAATTCATAAAACATATTATGTGGCTAAAATATACAAAATGCAGTTTAAAATGTACGATCAGTTCATAAAACATATTATGTAGTTAAAATATACAAAATGCAATTAAAAAAAAAAGTGTACAGCCAGTTAATAAAACATATTATATGGTTAAAATATACAAAATGTAATTTAAAAAGTGTACAACAAATAATTAATTGTGTACTGGTTGTAAAATATGGGGAGAATCAAGTATAGCATTTTTATACTTATCCTTTGAACCATTGGATCATCTAGGGCAAACTGGTTTGGACAGGGTCTTTGGGTTATAGGGAGTCCTTCCTACATATTTGTAAAGATCTGTAAATATTTCCTCCCTTCGGTTGGAACCACAACATTTCTCTACGCTCGACAATAAACCACCCTCATGCTATAACCAGTCAACCTGTGAACTCAGGAGACTATAAGGGAGTGCTGTGCCATTGCTGCTGCACAAAACTTTGCTGCAGAGCATGTAATAAGGGAGTCTTGATCTGAAAGAAGTAGCTTGATGTAAAATTCATCAGGTCTCCCTGGATATCTGAGAATGATTGGGCTCAGGAGGTTGGTGCGTAGGTCTCTATAGAAAAGACAATACAGTAAGACATGACCTACAGTTTCCATTTGGCCATCATTACATGGACACAGGCAATCCGAGATAGGTTTATGTTGAAATCTTCCCTCCATAAGCTTAGAGGGTAAAACATTAAGTTTCGCTAATGTGAAGGCTCTTCTGGTCTTTGTTGACATTGTGCTCGTCAAATATGAAGATATTGTAAAGGCATTATTAGCAACAACACTGTATTTGCCTAACTGGGCCATATGCTCTTGAAGTTCTATGTCCCAGGTTCTTTGTTTGAGTGCTGCTTTAGCACCGACATGCCCCATCGCCAAAAGAACATTGGTGGAAAAGCCCATTTGCCTTATTTCTTTTGTAAGTTGTAGTTTCCATTCTGATTGAAAGGAGTCAAGAAGTGACATCTGTGCCAAGCCTTCTGAAGAGAAGAGAAGCTTTAGCCAGTAATTAAACATGTGGACTTTAGCACGTGCTCTTATGGCGATTAGGCCAGCCTCCAAACGAAGGGCTACATTAGGTGTACAGGGTGGTACAGTCAGAATAGATCTCAAAAATTTGGTTTGAACTACCTCAAGAGGATGTAGGTCAGAAAAAGCAAACAATTGGCACCCGTAGAGCATTTGAGCAACAACTTTAGCCTTGAAAACCCGAACGGCTGAGGGGATATGGTGACCTCCTTTGGTGTGAAAAAATCTTGTTAATGCCGCTGCGCTTTTATGAGCATTCAATGCTGCATTCTTTATGTGGGGGGCCCAGGAACCTGAGGCGTGAAAGATTATGCCCAAGTATTTGTAGTTGGAAACCTGCTCTATGGGATGACCATTGATAGCCCAATCTCATGAGAAGAGAAGACTCCCTGGAAAAGACCCTGATGTTGGGAAAGAGCGAAGGCAAGAGGAGAAGGAGATGTCAGAGGACGAGATGGTTGGACAGTGTCATTGAAGCTACCAACATGAATTTGACCCAACTCCGGGAGGCAGTGGAAGACAGGAGGGCCTGGCGTGCTCTGGTCCATGGGGTCACGAAGAGTCAGACACGACTTAACAACTAAACAACAACAACAACAACCACTGTGCCGCTTCTCCAGCCATCATGACTGCACAAAAAACACTGACTGTTGTAGTTTGAAATTGTGTATTAAAATATTATAGGGTTGTATAGGAGAAACAACCCTGAAGTTGAAAGGTCCTTTAAAAATATGGCCTGGAAATTGGTTATTATTTACTATAGGTCATTCAAAACAATTGGCTAGTTCTCAAGCTGAAGAAGGCCATTCTACCATAACATTCTGACAGTTGAATGAGATTTTGATTACAATTTAGAGGTGACATGTTTAGACATGATCGTTTACATTCTTTGAAGTTTCAATGCTTTTATATTATAGCGAGTTTTCTAAGAATGTAGGGTTTTAGATCTTTAATGCGATGGTCTCCAAGCTTTGAAAAAGGCCTAGTCAAAAGAACAAATGTTATTACCGTAGTAGAATGGCAACATGCCAGATATTAAGTTACAAGCCTCTGAAGCTACAAACTCTGCTGAAATAATTGAGATTTCTATTAAAAAATTATTCCCGGACCTCTAAGCTCCTAGATTTCCAAGCCTTACAGATATGATTGTTTTAACTTATAAAAGTGTTGTTAAGAATATAAATATTTATCAGGAATGATAGCCAGGGAAAAATGCAAAGGATATCAGGAAAATGCCATGGGGGGCGGATATCTGCTATGGAGCGGGTTAAGGATTATTTGGAAGTTGAGTCATGGCAACTGGACTTATTTCTTGTTAGGTTGAAACGTTTTGCTACTCATCCAAGCAGTTTCTTCAGTCTGAGGAGAGTTGGTAGGAGATCCCTGAGGATATGGTAGTGGATGAGTAGTGAAACGTTTCAACCTAACAAGAAAGAAGTCCAGTTGCCATGACTCAACTTCCAGATAACCACACCTGGATGACTGAGAATCTTCACAGTTAAGGATTATTTATTTATTTTGGTATACGGGTGTCATTTCATTATTGCTTATGCTCTAGTATAGTTTTTCACTAATAAAAGCTTGTTATTTTTCATAGATGTAACTTAATGGAAAGTTAAACTTTTACAGCTTATAGAATAAGTCTTTTTAATACTTTTTATTCTTTTGTTCTTAAGTATTTTACAACACTTTGATTTACACTTTTATTATTCTATTTCAACCATTCTATTGCTTTTTGTAGAATATTTTAAGTTTTGATTATAATAGTTACTGACATTTTTATTTAGTCCATTAAGTCCATTAAATTTTCACATTTTTATATCATTGTATTAGGTTTTGAATATTCATTAGATATACAACCATATACTCATTTATACCTCTTTTATTTATTTATTTATCAGCTAAGAATAAGGTGGGAAATACAAAGGATAAAAGGGAGTAGGGGGAAAGTAGGGGGAAAGGTAGGAGAACACAAAGTATACAATCATCCAATCTATTCATATTACGATAACAAATCAACTTTCCGCTTTTTTTTTTTACAATTTGATTACCCTCCAGCTTTCAACTTACAGTTACATTTTAGTTTAAATCTATGTTACTCCAACACTATCTGGAGACTGCAGCCATTTATATAATAAATCCCATCGTTCAGTTTCCTTTTGAATTGGACAGTCTTTCAACACGTCTGAAAGAATATCCATTTCTGCCTCTTCCCATATCTTCTCAATAAGTTCCTCTTGTTTCGGTATCTCTGCTTTCTTCCAATTTTTAGCATAAAGCTTTCTGACTGTGGTAGCTATATAGATCACTGGATAACTCTTTATCTCATCTATATTGCCTGGTATCATACTCAATAAAAGCAATTCTGGGGTTAGTGGAGTTTCATTTAACTGTTGTTTGACATCTAATGTCATCTCTTTCATCTGATCTACTATTTGGCTAAGACGTTCATTTACTTGCCGAAATCCTGCTGTTATTATATTTTGCATGGTAGTCTGCCATTCTTTGTCTGATTCTTGTGCCACTAATTTTCCCAAACTTTGAGACTGGGCCAGAAAGGTCTCCAGCATTTGATGCTTTAGTTTTTGGGGGGCCATTTCGATCTTTTCAATGAGTGAGGTTTGTGTAAATAATACTATATCCTTCACCAAAGTGACAAACCCTCAAATATACCACCTACTCTTTCAGAAGTTTCCACTATTTTATCAACAAACCAAACCCACAATCAAAAACCTCCCCTAGGATCTTCCTCCAATCTTTACACAGATGTTATAGTATGTAAATCAACTTTTAGCCCAGCAGTTTAAAATACAACCATGGTAAAAATATTCCTTCTTCTCCAGAAACTTAACAAAGTTCTATTATGAGAGTCTCACGCAATCCAGCGAAAAAGTCCAAGCTAAATAGCAATCACAGGGTTTCAGTCTCTCCAGTAGGTGTCCTTATAATCCGCCGTATATTCCTTCCATTAATCCAAAGATTCAATCAAGAACTCCAGTCCTGGTTTTCCTAGCTCCACAGTCAACCCTCGTCCAACAAGTCCCCATCCACTGTTATTCACTCTGGGATTTTTTTCCAGGAACAAAAGATTTTTTTTTCCGTCTTGCTCTCTCACTTTTGGCCTTGAAACAGCCTGCTGTTTAAGAGTCAGTTTCGCTTTTGAGGAAGCAGAATGGTAAGCAAGCTCGCCACTCCTTGCCTTCTTTCGGCCAAATATTTTCACTCTGATTTCTTTTCCGCTTAGTGGGGCTGTTCATAAATCAAAGGCTTCAACTTACTTTGTTGTTGTGTATTTTCAACGCCGTATTTGTTTGTTCTCCTCTCCTCCAGGGTGGGTGGGTTACTCACAGCTGAGTGCCCAAAATGGCTCCCGCCCGATCTGTGCTCAGGGTGATCTCTTCAGAGGGAAGAAACACCAGGTTGCTGCCCAGCTTCCCTCACCTCCGCTGCTCACCATGCTTCAGGGAGATTTCTCCTAGTCTCCCCTTCGATCCCTCATTTCTGAAGGACCCCCAGACCTGGCGGTTCAAGCTTTTCCCGGGAGCTCTCCCCGGGAGCTGCTGGCTGCACCGCGACAAGCCCCGCCTCCATATACTCATTTATACCTGATTGAATATACCTATAAAAGGAAGAAAAGTAGAAACTTTTTTGGACATTCAATTCTGTCTGTCTTTCATGGAGCAAATAAATTAAAAGGATATTCAGAAGAAGGGAGGATTATAGAAGGTGCAGTATATTCCTTTAGGTCACAGTGGAGTTACCCTTTTTTGAAATATACTCCAGCTATGAGGACATAGATTTCTGATTTTTCCCTGGAGGTCAATCAAATTCTCGGAAAAATTGAGGATCGTCTTATACATGGAAGGAGGCGGAGGCGAAGGAGCAGCCGCACTCAGCCGCCTCTCGTGACTGCCCATTGACTGCTGCCATGGCCGCCCGATCGCCTCCTCCAGCGCCACTTCCGGGCTCCCTTCAGGCAGGGGACAAGGTGGCGATGTGAGCTGGAGGTGAGCCCCGTGAATGGTGCTGGAGGAGGCGATCGGGCGTAGGCAGCAGTCAATGGGCAGCTGCGAGAGGCAGCCGAGCATGGCTGCTCCTTTGATTCCACCTCCTGCTGCTGCTGCCACCTTTGCCCAATCGCCTCCTCCAGCGCCGCTGCCATGGCTCACCTCCAGCTCACGCTGTCGCCTTGTCTACTGCCCGAAGGGAGCCCGTGAGTGGCGCTGGAGGAGGCGATTGGGCAAAGGTGGCAGCAGCAGCAGGAAGCAGAGGTGGAGGCAAAGGAGCAGCCGCACTCGGCCACCTCTCACGGCTGCCCATTGACTGCTGCTGCCGCTGCCCGTTCACCTCCTCCAGCGCCACTCGTGGGCTCCCTTCGGGCAGGGAACAAGGCGGCGACGTGAGCTGGAGATGAGCCTTGGTGGTGGCGCTGGTGGAGGAGGAGGAGCAGCCATGCTGGGCTGCCCCTTGTGGCTGCCTATTGACTGCTGCCACCGCCACCCGATCACCTGCTCCAGCACCACTGCTGGGGCTCACCTCCAGCTCATGCTGCTGCCTTGTCCTCTGCCCGAAGGGAGCCTGTGAGTGGCACTGGAGGAGGTGATTGTGCAGCAGCCGTGGCAGCAGTCAATAGGCAGCCACGAGGGGTGGCTGAGCGCAGCTGCTCTTTCACCTCCACCTCCAGCAAGAGTCAAAATTGGGGGTAATCTTATACATTGGGGGTCTTATACACGGAAAAATACGGTAATTCTTTTGGAACATCACTGTTGAAATTTTGGGAATCCACTCATGTATACATGTTAAATAATTTGACTTAATCTGTATTTATCTCAGTCAGCTGATACTATGAATGCTGACTACACATCTCTTTCCTGTTGAAATCAGTGGGACTTAGAAGCGCTAAACTTTGGCTAGAAAATACGCAGTGTATTTTGTTTTAGTTATTGTTGCTAAAACAATTTTGAATAAGTTATTGATAATGGTTAATGCTCTTAAATAATATTTTTACAATAATTAATATGAGGAGACTAAATCAAAGATCAGATGCCTCTTCTGCCAGCAATGAGGTGAGATTAATAGCAGTAACCTTCCAAGCTTTTTTGTGCATTACTCAGGGTTGCTGTTTTTTCCTCCAAAGAGTTTGATGCACACAAATATCTTTTGATTTAATGTAATACATTTAGCTATTTACAGACTCTTTACTTTTTCTTCTCATATGCTGGCCAAAAGAAAAGAAAGGCAGGGCCAAGTTAGTTGAGGATAGGAAAATGAGAGCTGTAACTTACCTGCTAACTCACACAAACACATTCTTATGACCATGTTTCTGTAGTAGGCATTTGCAGGCATACGTTTTCAAGTAGTAAGTGTAATATATTTTCTTGCACATTGGAAGGTAATATTCTGATTTAATCCATTATATGCTGTTAGGTCCATTTCAACTGACAGCAACCCTTTCCAAGTTTTTTATGTATAGAATATTCAAAAGTGGTTTGCCATTCCCTTCTTCTGGGGCATTCTGGGACCCATTGACTTGTCCAAGGTCACACAAGCTGGCTTTCACCTGCAAGGCACAATGAGGGAGTCATACTCCCAACTCTCATCTGCAACCAGGTGCTCCAACTCATTGAGCTGGCTAAAGTTCATTATTAAATAATAAGCTGAATAATTTAAATTCACTTACTTTACTAGACTGGATGAACTGAGGAATGAATCTGATACATTGGTTTTGGAACTCCAGAAGAAGTCAGCTGGATTAGGTATGCTGTGTTTCTAAAACCATTTTAATTTTATATTACACTGTTCATTTCATTACCTGAATATTCACGTGATGCTTCTGTTTTTATCTGAGTAGAAGTGGTGCTTAGTGTAAAGAGATCAAATAAGTCCAGATAGGCTGCTGATTTGCAGCCATTACATAGCCATGGCATGCAGACATAAAAAAAGAACTGATACAGATTGTGAGCCTGCCTCAGCTGTGGCTGGCAGGCATAGTGGGCAGACCACCTCATCTGATGTGACAGGTGTTATTTCTCAGTGTGCTACACCTGGATCCTGGGGCAAGGCTAGGGAGAACGCAGCTCTAGCTGTGGGGATGGCTGAGCTAGAGATAAAAGGCAAACTTGAAGACTCAGAGGGGGAGGAACACTGGCAAGAGTGGAAGACTGGGCTGCACTCAAGGGAGAAGTCTGTGCTGAGCCATTGCCGCAAAGAGTTCTGGCTGCAACGCCTGAAGAAACTGCCAGGGTAAGATGAGGATGTGGCGAGGCTCCAAGACCCAAGGGACCTGGAAAGCTAGATTGATGGTGGGTGCTCCTGGGGACAAAGCAGGCAAACGGCCAGTCCCCTGCCCTCTTGCCTTGAGCCCTAATTCTCCAGCTACCACACTCAGCCTGATTCCTGCCTCCACGTGCTATGCCCAGCCATTTCCCAAAGCAGTTTCTGCCTTGCCTAAGGTTGTGCTGCTCAGGAGGGGATGTGCAGGGATGTTCCTCTTGTCAGCGACCAAGAACTGGAGGGGGTGGCTTCAGAAGGGCTGTGTGCAAAGCCCCTGGTGGTTTTCCTTAAGAGACATTCTGAACAAGCTGGACTTACTAATTGTGGGAGTGAAGTAGCTCCCTGGTGCCCATACAACTGTATTGATCCTTTGGACTAGGGTCTGTGGCTCATTGCAAGAGCTGGACCTAGTTGGGGACTTGTTTATTACCTGCCCAGAGGGGCCTGAGTTCCCAAGGACTTCTTCTGCTCCCAGTCTGGGTCTGACAAGGGACCCAGTACTGCTAAGGACTTTTCAAAGGGCTACGTACCCACTGCCTGTCTGGGTCTGCCAAAGCTTGTTTCTGTTCAGGGTCAAGCTGGACCCAATTCTATAAAAGACTTTTGGCACAAGTTGTTTTCTCCCCTTCCCCAATTTAATAAAGCTTCTTCTTCTGCAAAGTCTCACCCTCTTATCATGGAGGGGGCAGCAGGAGTGGCTCACACAGATGTAATTCTGATTTAAACAGATCTAGATAGTTTGAGAAAATCTAGAACAATGTTCTGTTGCTCTGCAGGCAGTACATTGTACATTCTCTGCCCATATTGTTGCAGTTGCTGTTGCATAAGCCAGAGGTAGTCATGTTCCAATGAATGGGACTAATATTTGCATAAGGAGGTCACAAGTACCTTCTTACCCAAGAATTGAAAGAGTCCAACTAATGGTGTAACAGACCACTATGTGAGTTGAAGGACTGAATAGAATTTTCCCCTTAAAGTTTATCTCCTCCTTTTTGGGCTTGATACTATCTTATATTCTGTGTTAAGGGTACAGATTTTTAGAGCATCGGCTTACTGGCCTGCCAGGTGAATACTAGCCACTCTTCAGATGTGATACCTGCACTGCTCAGCACCAGTCTGTCTTAATTGCATAAAACCAGTAGTCTTTGATAATGGCATATCTGTTTTTGTCTACCTTATTGTGCATGTACTCCCACAGATTCTGGCAATTTCTCTTGCATGCCAGAACTACTGGATTTGAATCAATGTCCAATGCTATAATACAAATTAACCAACAATAGCTACCTGATAGATTGTACAGTTGTAAAGCTTTTCTCTATATATATATTCATACCTATTGTGGCTATCTGGTGCTTACAAGTTTATTCATGGCATAAATGTAAAATACTGTATAAATATACTTTTAAAATGCAATGTATGAATAATATCTCAACTGAAACATATTTGCTGCAATGGAGCAATATAAATTTAAGCATGCAGTTAATGGCAATGCTAAGTTTTTACTTTTAGTCAAAATGTAAATATTTAAGATTTGAGTGGACTTCAGCAACTTGGTAAGACAAAAACAAAAAGTAAATATTCAGCCCTCTTGTATTATTTACGTTTATTGTAGACATAATGGCTAAAGTGAAAAATGCTAAAGAAAAACAAGTTGAAGAAATGGCAAAAGCCTTGGTGAGTTGTACAGATATACTAGATAGCAAATCTAATTGAACTCAGTGGGATTAATTCTGTGTAGAAAGGGATATATTAATTATTATTGTGTGTTGTGAAGTTGGTTCCATTTTATGGCAACCCTTTCCAGGGTTTTCTAGATACAGAATACTAAAAAGTGGTTTACCATTACCTTCTAATGTTTTTAGGACTATGTAGTTTGCCTAAGAGCCTGTCTACACTGACATGCAGTTATGATATATGACTTGCTGATGGCACTGTTTGACATGGGAAAAAAGACCACACAGGCTGACTGTTTTCCTAAATGTACACTGTGGAATCAAACTTCTAATTCCAGTTCCATCTCACAGAACTATGCAGCCAGTCCTAGATAGGAATAGGGTTATATTATTCATGTTAACCCTTGCTCTGGACAGCAATTTCAGTATCTGTTTCTCCAACAGGTTTATAGCCCCTGATCTGTATCAGCATTAACAGTTACCTATGTCTTGGTAATATAATGTATTAATTTTATAGAACTGTTTTTAAATATCAGCGATATTTTCAATATCTCTACTTACAATATGGTTTTAAGCATTTTACTGTTTACTTTAGGGAAGTTCTATTAATGTTGAAAAAGATTTGAAGCATCAATTGGAGTGTGCACAATCAGAATGTATGCTTTTACTAAAGGAAAAAGAAGCTAGAAAGTCTGATGACACTATAATACAGGTAAGATTCTTGTCTTCTCTTGTTTCATCTTAATCACAAATGGCTAAAATCTTGTTACTGTTACTTAGTCATGCATGTAGAAGGAAATACTCAGTCATTTCTAGCTAGCAAATAACAAGTTGTTGCTGAGATTCTTGGGAGACATGCACCCACTGCCAGCTACAAGGCATTGAAAGTTACACAGTTTGTCCTCTAGATAAGTAACTAAGAAACAGCATTTCAGCCAATGTCTTTAAAGAAGCTTCTGTGCAATCTATGCAATCAGATTACCTATTCATGGCAATTTATATCTCATCCAAACAACATCATCTTCAATTTGGAGCCTCTCCAGGTTTCCCCAAGGGTTCCCCCCTTTTTATTATTATTATTATTATTGAAGAAAATCTATTAATGTATTCTCGAAGGCTTTCACGGCCGGGATCCGATGGTTGTTGTAGGTTTTTTGGGCTGTTTGGCCATATTCTGGAGGTGTTTCTTCCTAACGTGTCACCAGTCTCTGTGGCCGGCATCTTCAGAGGACAGGAGTTAGAACTCTGTCTGTGTTCTGGTGTAGTGTGTGGAATAGTTGAGTATTTGTAGCTGTGGGATCAGCTTTTTGTCCTTTTCAGTAGATTGGGTTATTATGGTGATCAGGGTGTTTTTTGTTATGGGTGTATTGTATGTCATGGTCATATACAAATCCAATACAGTGGCGCCTCGACTTACGAACTTAATTGGTTCCGGAACTCCGGTCGTAACTCGAAATGGTCGTAAGTCAAAGCACCATTTCCCATAGGAATACATTGAAATGCAATTAATCCCTTCCGGACAAAGAAAAAAAATCACCAAAAAACAAACAAACAAAAACACTGCAAGAACCATCGGAAACGCGATTAATCCGTTCCGGCCAAAGGGGGGGGGGGGGGAGAAAAGCAAACAAACCGTGCAAGACCCTTCGGAAATGCAAAAAAAGCAAAGCAGAAAGCAAACAAACCGTGCAAGACCCTTCGGAAATGCAAAAAAAGCAAAGCAGAAAGCAAAAAAACTGCAAGACCCTTCGGAAATGCAAAAAAAGCAAAGCAGAAAGCAAAGAAACCGTGCAAGACCCATCAGAAATGCAAAGAAAGCAAAGCAAAAAGCAAGCAGATCGTGCAAGACCCATCAGAAATAGGAAAAAAAACAAACCCAAAAAGCAAACAAACCCTGCAAGACCCATCGGAAATGGGGAAAAAAACCACCAAAACCCAAACAACCCCTGCAAGACCCATCACAGCATAGAAACATAATCCCACCACCCAGCCCAAAACCACGCTGCAAAACCCACCCAGAACAGTTTTTAAAAAGCAGAAAGCAGCACCTTACCTTACCAGGCAGTCCGAAGCCTCCTCCGATTGCACTCACTCTAACTGCTGGGGCAAAAGAGCTACAAAGAAGCAGCCTCTTCGCCTACCAACGTTTAGCAATTTGAATTCCCCGCCTTTTTTCCCTGCCTTTTTCTGTTCGTAACTGGAAGTTCCGGCTGCAAGTCGAAGCAAAATTTTGTGGCCGGAGCTGGTCGTAACTCGAAATGGTCGTATGTCGGGACGTTCATAAGTCAAGGCACCACTGTACTCAACTATTCCACACACTACACTAGAACACAAGACAGAGTTCTAACTCCTGTCCTCTGAAGATGCCGGCCACAGAGACTGATGAAACGTTAGGAAGAAAAACCTCCAGAATATGGCCAAACAGCCCAAAAAACCTACAAGAACCAAAATCTATTAAGCAAAAAAAGATGGAATAGTTATATAATGACTTTCAACTGTGAGTAGTAAGAGTATTCTGGACAAACTGTAGTGTTGCCCAGTTCATCAGAATAAAGTTCAAGGTTTTTTTTTGTTTTGTTTTTGTTTTTGTTTTGAAAATTACTTTGGAACTATAAAACGTATGTCACCTCTAATCAGTCCTACAGTGAGAGTCAAAGTGATCTGCAGCTTATAATGTATAATTGCACAGAAACCACTTGAGACAATCACCCATGAGCCAAAGAAGCTATATCAGGGTCAGAGCTACCAATGCACTGGTGACTATCATTTCATCAGTTTTTGAGCTTGAATAATGAGAACACTTCTGTAAGATTGTCTAATGTCAATTTGTTTTCTGGCACTGCTGCTTCTATGTCTTTTTCCTCATTATCTAGCACTGGTTCAGACGTACTCAGCTCCAGGAGCCTTGTGGCACAGTGGTTAAACTGCTGTACAGCAGCCAAAACTGTGCTCACAACCCAGGGTTCTATCCCAGGTAGCTGGCTCAAGGTTTTGACTCAGCCTTTTATCCTTCCGAGGTCAGTAAAATGAGTACCCAGCTTGCTGAGGGGGCAATGTGTAGCCTGCATAATTGTAAACTTCCCAGAGAGTGCTTTAAGTGCTGTGGGGCAGTATATAAGCAGCACACTTTGCTTTTTTAAACTTTTGCTCCATGAAGTTGTCTTCTGTTAATTCCTCTGGTGTGGTGTCTATTAGTTCTTTAATTTTTACAAGATCCATATCTTGAAATCCTTTACCCTATACCTTTTTTTTTTTGCCATACCCACAACCTTTTCCATGATTTTCTTGATTGCTTCTATCATATATCCTGACATGTCATGCACAAAATCTAGACAGTTTTCTCCAGCAAAAAATTATTGTTTCTGGCTTGATGTCTTTCACAACTTTTTCTGTAACCATGATAACATATTTAATGGTGTAATCTCAGGATTTCACAATTTTCTCTCTATTGGGGTTCTCTTTCATAGCGTTGACAATCCATACAGTATGGTGCATAATAAGCCTTAAAGGTCCTTATGACCCCCTGATCTAGAGACTGAATTAGAGATGTGTTTGGGGGCAAGTAGACCACTTTGATACCTTTGGTGTTGAACTCATGAGATTCTGAGTGGCCCCCAGAATATTTATTTACTTAGTAAAAAGTTTATTTATTTACTTATTTAACCTATGCAATTCAAGGGGCAAGTATATATACCAACCACCTTATTAGTTCTCAGTTCATCAGTTAAATCAGATTTACTGTATAGGCAGATAATCCTGACTCACAATAATGAGTCCTCTAAAGTGAATTAAGGCACTGGAAAACATACTTTTTCAATGTTATTCTGCTTGTCTGACACCATTTGAAAAAAATATTTTTGAGAAATTGTGCAAATTTAATCCAACAGGAAGATTTCTTACCAGAGATGCATCCCTTTATGTTTGACTTTCAGTTTTGTATTTTTGAGCATTGCTGCAACCATTTCAAATTATAGGTGCAAGTCAAAGAGCTTTTAGATGGAAAGCACATTCTTGAGAAGACCATTGAGAAATTACAAGAAAGTGAAAAACAGCTAAAGGACACCCTTCAGATTAAAGACGTATGTAGAGTTTGGTATTTATGTAAAGTATTTGGTTAGTAAACTGGTATTTTGTCCTCTTTACAAATTTACAGAAAAAAATAATGCAACTATTTAAAAATAACCATACAGTTGGCTATTTGACTTCTTATTTATGATGAGCAGCAGTTGATTCCTGAGTGGTAGACTGAAGCTATGTTTAGTAGTCCTCAATTATGTACATTTGCCTACCCACTCACTATCTCATGTGCAGGACTGGCCCTTCACTTATTAAACATGAGGTTATTGCCAGCCCTACTGGGAGGTACCCTAGTGTCCTGGTGAACTTTGTTGGTCAGAATGACTTTTGTGTGGCTCCCTAACGGTTCTCAGGGCCAACCACTATGGGTGGCACAGGCATTTCCCCACATCACCGTGCTCTGTTTTGAGGAAGGGCAGCCATTTTGTATTACTGGTGCTGTTCTCTACAAAGCCTGCCTGCTTATCCTCTGTAATGATGGCAGTGATAGCAGTTGATCTTCCATGTGAGACAGAGGAGAGCTTGTCCTGCTGTCATCTGACCTAATGTCATTTGTAAAGTTTTAAAAGCCAATATTAATAGTGCATGTTACTTTGCATTTAAATGTCTCAATAACACAACACTGTATTTGTGTCCATTTCTGACTGTGTAAAGATAATTATTCAGTTACATCTATAATATGAATAGCTGGCACATCTGACTGGCAAACAAGGCTTAAATGGCAATCAGATCAAAAAACTGCAAAGATGGAAACTATCAAATATTTGTTTTTCCTTATTTGAAATCTGTTACACTTTTGTCAAGGTCAAAAATATGACATTTGAACAATGCTTCAGAGCACTATAGAACTTTATAACACCCCTTGATAGTTTGAGTCTGTGGTCAACTGTCACAGCTAACCTTTATCCTTGAAAGGGTTAAAACCAGTGTGAATCAGATAATCATAACAATTGCATCAAAGTTCATCTGGGTATCAAGGTATAAGTTCACTTGCACCTCTCTGGCTTACCAGGAATGTAGTTTCCAAATCTGATCCATCTCTCTTAAGAGGATGAGAATAAATCAGTGTTTTCACTCATTGTAAAGGAAACAGAAATCCCTTCATGGATTGCTGCCTTGTCGTGGCGAAGGGGCTTGAGTAATTCAGAGAAGCTATGGGCTATGCCGTGCAGGGACACCCAAGACGGACAGTTCATAGTGGAGAGTTCTGACTAAACATGATCCACCTGGAGTAGGAACTGGCAAGCCACTCCAGTATCTTTGCCAAGAAAACTCCATGGACAAAAACAAAAGGCTAAAAGATATGATGCTGGAAGATGAGCCCCTCAGGTCGGAAGGCGTCCAACATGCTACTGAGGAAGAGCGGAGGACAAGGACAAGTAGCTCCAGAGCTAATGAAGTGGTTGGGCCAAAGCCGAAAGGACGCTCAGCTGCGGACGTGTGTGGAAGTGAAAGGAAAGTCTGATGCTGCAAAGAAAAATACTGCATAGGAACCTGGAATGTAAGATCTATGAACCTTGGTAAGCTGGATGTGGTCAAACAGGAGATGGCAAGAATAAACATTGACATCCTGGGCGTCAGTGAACTAAAATGGACGGGAATGGGCGAATTCAATTCAGATGATTACCATATCTACTATTGTGGACAAGAATCCCGTAGAAGAAATGGAGTAGCCCTCATAATCAACAAAAGAGTGGGAAAAGCTGTACTGGGATACAATCTCAAAAATGATAGAATGATTTCAATATGAATCCAAGGCAGACCTTTCAACATCACAGTAATCCAAGTTTATGCACCAACCACCCATGCTGAAGAGGCGGAAATTGACCAATTCTATGAAGACTTACAACACCTTCTAGAACTGACAACAAAGAAAGATGTTCTTCTCATTATAGGGGATTGGAATGCTAAAGTAGGGAGTCAAGAGATAAAAGGAACAACAGGTAAGTTTGGCCTTGGAGTTCAAAACGAAACAGGGCAAAGGCTAATAGAGTTTTGACAAGAGAACAAGCTGATCATCACAAACACTCTTTTCCAACAACACAAGAGGCGACTCTACACATGGACATCACCAGATGGGCAATACCGAAATCAGATTGATTATATTCTCTGCAGCCAAAGATGGAGAAGCTCTATACAGTCAGCAAAAACAAGACCTGGAGCTGATTGTGGCTCTGATCATCAGCTTCTTATAGCAAAATTCAAGCTTAAACTGAAGAAAGTAGGAAAAACCACTGGGCTAGTCAGGTATAATCTAAACCAAATCCCTTATGAATACACAGTGGAAGTGAAGAACAGATTTAAGGAACTAGATTTGGTGGACAGAGTGCCTGAAGAACTATGGATGGAGGCTCGTAACATTGTACAGGAGGCAGCAACAAAAACCATCCCAAAGAAAAGGAAATGCAAGAAAACAAAGTGGCTGTCCAACGAGGCCTTACAAATAGCAGAGAAGAGAAGGGAGACAAAATGCAAGGGATATAGGGAAAGTTACAGAAAATTGAATGCTGACTTCCAAAGAATAGCAAGGAGAGACAAGAGGGCCTTCTTAAATGAACAGTGCAAAGATATAGAGGAAAATAATAGAAAGGGAAAAACCAGAGATCTGTTCAAGAAAATTGGAGATATTAAAGGAATATTTTGTGCAAAGATGGACATGATAAAGGACAAAAATGGTAGGGACCTTACAGAAGCAGAAGACATCAAGAAGAGGTGGCAAGAATACACAGAGGAATTATACCAGAAAGATCTGGACATCCCGGACAACCCAGATAGTGTGGTTGCTGACCTTGAGCCAGACATCCTGGAGAGTGAAGTCAAGTGGGCCTTAGAAAGCATGGCTAACAACAAGGCCAGTGGAGGTGATGGCATTCCAGTGGAACTATTTAAAATCTTAAAAGATGACGCTGTTACGGTGCTACGCTCAATATGCCAGCAAGTTTGGAAAACTCAGCAGTGGCCAGAGGATTGGAAAAGATCAGTCTACATCCCAATCCCAAAGAAGGGCAGTGCCAAAGAATGCTCCAACTACCGTACAATTGCACTCATTTCACATGCTAGCAAGGTTATGCTCAAAATCCTACAAGGTAGGCTTCAGCAGTATGTGGACCGAGAACTCCCAGAAGTACAAGCTGGATTTCGAAGGGGCAGAGGCACTAGAGACCAAATTGCTAACATGCGCTGGATTATGGAGAAAGCCAGAGAGTTCCAGAAAAACATCTACTTCTGCTTCATTGACTACACAAAAGCCTTTGACTGTGTGGACCACAACAAACATTGGCAAGTTCTTAAAGAAATGGGGGTGCCTGACCACCTTACCTACCTCCTGAGAAATCTATATTTGGGACAGGAAGCAACAGTTAGAACTGGATATGGAACAACTGATTGGTTCAAAATTGGGAAAGGAGTACGACAAGGCTGTATATTGTCTCCCTGCTTATTTAACTTATATGCAGAATACATCATGCGAAAGGCAGGACTGGATGAATCCCAAACCGGAATTAAGATTGCCGGAAGAAATATCAACAACCTCAGATATGCAGATGATACCACTCTGATGGCAGAAAGTGAGGAGGAATTAAAGAACCTCTTAATGAGGGTGAAAGAGGAGAGTGTAAAAAATGGTCTGAAGCTCAACATCAAAATAACTAAGATCATGGCCACTGGTCCCATCACCTCCTGGCAAATAGAAGGGGAAGATATGGAGGCAATGACAGATTATACTTTCTTGGGCTCCATGATCACTGCAGATGGTGACAGCAGCCACAAAATTAAAAGACGCCTGCTTCTTGGGAGGAAAGCGATGACAAACCTAGACAGCATCTTAAAAAGCAGAGACATCACCTTGCCGACAAAGGTCCGCATAGTCAAAGCTATGGTTTTTCCAGTAGCGATGTATGGAAGTGAGAGCTGGACCATAAAGAAGGCTGACCACTGAAGAATTGATGCTTTTGAATTGTGGTGCTGGAGGAGACTCTTGAGAGTCCCCTGGACTGGAAAGAGAACAAACCTATCCGTTTTGAAGGAAATCAACCCTGAGTGCTCACTGGAAGGACAGATCCTGAAGCTGAGGCTCCAATACTTTGGCCATCTCATGAGAAGAGAAGACTCCCTGGAAAAGACCCTGATGTTGGGAAAGTGTGAAGGCAAGAGGAGAAGGGGACTTTAGAGGACGAGATGGTTGGACAGTGTCATCGAAGCTACCAACATGAATTTGACCCAACTCCGGGAGGCAGTGGAAGACAGGAGGGCCTGGCTTGCTCTGGTCCATGGGGTCACGAAGAGTCGGACACGACTTAACGACTAAACAACAACAAAGGAAACAGAGAAAAATGAGTCTAGACAACATTAGTTTATATATTTCTACAAACCTTTGTCTATGTTTCATAAGCATAAAGATACTTCACAGTTGTTGAAGAATGTGTAACTTTCTAAAATAGTATAAAATTAATAAAAGTGGAAGTACACTTTTTAGCATATTTGAACACATACATTAAATGCATTTTCAAAGTGCTCATCCAGCCATATGCCAGTTTAAATCTATGGAGAAAATTCCACGATTTCTGTGTTGCCTCCATGCTGCTGTCTTAAGCTGCTGCTGTTTCACTATATTTTTTCCTCCCTCAACTTCTCAGCTTGGCTTGGCTTGGCTCTGTTGTGTCTCAGTTGCCTTAGCTGACTCTGTGTTGTTTGGCTGGCATCTTGCTTATGTTACACCAGCCCTTTTATTACATGGGATGTTTATTTCCTTATAATTTGTTTATATATTTCCCCTGCATTGCAGATTCCAATACTAGCAGCAAATCTCATAGACCAGTGGTTCCCAAACTTTTTAGGCTCGTGGCTCCCTTGACTTACTGGCCATTGACTGCAGCTCCCAAGTACAGTAGGACTGCCATATCTGTGGGATCAGTATCTGCAGTTTCACTTATCCACTGCCTGAAAAATAAAATAAAATAAATAAACTTCATTATTCAATGAAACATATTTATTCTATGATTCTATTCTTTGTATTCTTGTATTGAGCAATAAGTTGGACTTGATGGCCCTTCCAATTTTATTATTCTATGATTCTTCAAAAACACATGAAGGTGTATTACTAGGACTGGCCACTAGATGGAATTAGAGACTATGGTAGTACACTTGTGGCTTGACTTCTCCAAGGGAAGAGGTTTCCAGAAAAATGGAGAAGCTGCATTTTTTGTGGGGAGAGGGCAGAGAAAGCTCCCTTGTGAACAGAAGGTCAAGAAACCCAATTCTTTGGTAAGACAAGGCCAGGGTTCCCTCTCTGCATCATGCACGGACATGAGCAAAATCGCAGGTAAGTGCTGTAGGATACTTTGCGTGAGAGAGGGAGAAGGATTAGAGGATTCTGTGGCGTCCCTCGGTTGGTTTCCCGGCGCCCCACAGAGCCACAGCGCACAGTTTGGGAACCACTGTCATAGACTCTGCTACCAAAGTAAATGTTTGCTGATAAGAAGAAATAAATACATTTGCTCTTATCTTCTTATTTATCTAACCCAGAAAACACAACGTATTTTCTCTTAAAGTCGGCTTTGGTAGTGAACTCCATGCATTCTCTATGGGGGTTGCTACAGTTGCAGACCCAATGAACTTTTACATAGGCTTCGCTACCTTAAAAGAATGCATGGGAGTGTATCAGAGGTTTGTAAATACTTTACAGTGACCTCTACTGGACATTCAATACATTACTGCTTAAACAGTTACTTCTGCAACACAACTCACTTTCAAGGTTGTCATGAAGTAACCTGTATCAAGCAGTTCATTGCTGTTCAAACCTCCATGCTATAATCACATTACACATTTCAAGGGTTACAATTCCTATACCCGTAATCATATAAAACGTTATTCATACAAAATTTCAGACTTTGACTGTTCCCTCTCCCTGTCAAGTGAGTATGGGGAAGTCTTGCTTGTAGGTTTTCTCTGTTGCTCAATAGTCCAATTTTGCAATACTGACACTTTTTCATTGCATCAACCTAGCAGCAGCTTCACTCAGTTTCAACTTGCTATGTCATCTGGACCAGAGACTGTACTTTGCAATAAACTATGGTCAATTTCAGAACAAAACATGATTCAAACTATGGCTGAGTAAGAAATGCTGGTTTGCTCTATAAACATCAATTTAAGGATAATGCTGTAACTGGTATTTAGACTCAGATGAGAGTGGTGTTCATAAGTTTAATTTGTCAGAGTCTTAGGAATGTATTACAGAGAAAACATCAAGGGAAGAGGCATTTCTGACAGCATCTGGGTACACAATCAGCAACTTTTCTCTGTCTTTGTGACCTGCAAATTAATTTGCTTTATTTTATGATTCATGATTTAAGCATGGGATTTCTTTGAAATATGATTCCTCAAACATGTATGTCTGCTGATTTTGTCTCTCTAATACTAATGTGCTTTTAGCTCTAATCATGCATTGTCTATGTTGTCTCACCCTGTTCTAACTCACATAGGGTTAGGCTTTTCTTTGCAATTCTCTTTTTGTGCCTTTTCCATCACCCATGCCTATTCTTTGATGGCCTACTGAAAGCTATTCTTTTTACTGCTTAATAGT
Source organism: Intellagama lesueurii (assembly GCA_037013535.1). Classification (NCBI taxonomy): domain Eukaryota; kingdom Metazoa; phylum Chordata; class Lepidosauria; order Squamata; family Agamidae; genus Intellagama; species Intellagama lesueurii. The sequence continues at coordinate 203,680,216 of JBAJHW010000004.1, forward strand.
GAATAGAAAGGGACTTGAGGAACAAGGCAAAAATTCTTTGCCATTTGATCCCACTTTACTTTGGACAGTAGGGCAAAGTAACTTCTATTGGATTTCAATATGTACCTAACGAGAAAAAGTCTTCATGATGAGCACCTCATTTTCTCTTCTGTGTTGTTAACCTAACCAACATTTTAAAAAAAACCTGTGATCCCAAGTCTGAATGATGCAAGAAGTGATCCAGGGAAAACAGGCCAAGTGTCAGAGGTCAATACCATCTGGAACTTGTTGATAGCTAAAGCCCCCTGCACAGCTCATTGATTTGCCCTCTTTATTTTGAAGCAAGTGGCTGCCTGCCAGCTGCAAGAAAAGTAATTGTTCTAATACTGCTGGTGCCCACAATTTTAATTCCTCAACTCTGCCTCTGGACCCCAAGAGAACAATGCTTGAAAGTGAGGTCCCCCCAGGCCATAGCACCTCTTTTCCCTCCTGATCTATGTCCTCAATAAGAGCAATGCAGTTGTGGTAAAATGGAGCTGCTGTTGTAACCCAGAGAGGCTTTGATTGTCCCTTCTGCCTTGAGGATATTGGGCACCTCACTCATTTTATTAATTCCAGAGCACAGTTTCTGCTGCTGCTGCTGATCAAAGTGTCTACTGCCCAGGAAGGATATCCCTGACTTTGGAGATGAGTGATGCTGTTTCATTTGTTGGGGAGAGAGAGACATCACTAGTTATGTCTCTCTCACAGATATGCCTGCTGTAGTTGCTGTGTACGGGAAGAAACAATGTGATGGTAGCAGATAGGAAGGAGGAAACAAATGAGTCAAACAAGTGAAAACTGAAGGCAAAGGTTTGTGCCTGACAGGCTTATTGAATTAAGTTGTCAGTATCAATGAGAAATGAGAAAATAGAGGAAGAGAAATTAGGTTTTTTAGACTAAGTTGAACTGAGTATTAAAGAGACATCTGAGCAGAAACACAAGGCAATGGGAGAACAATCAAGAAGCTAGCAAAACCTTATTTTCTGTCTTCGACATGTATATATGTAATAATGTGCCAGATCAGTCCAGAGAATACGTGCACTTCCTATGTCCCTATCCAAACTGTTCCTTACATTGAGTCAAGTTAGTGAAGTTCCTGAGTTCCAATACCTTGACTAAGCAGAGGAGAACTGAGTAAAGGTATGGGAGACAGGAAAAGACAATTCCTGGCATGCTGATGCCACACATTTCATGTTCATTCACTAAGAGCTCATCCACACATTCTATTTCACCTTGTTTAAGAACTGGCTCTGTAGCCCATTGATTTTGGATTAGTGTGATGGATTATTATCCATATAACATTACTGCAAAATCAGATCAATTCCTTGTGCTTCGTTTCTGTTTTTGGATTATTTTGTGTCACTTGGAAAATGCAGGGTTTTTTTGGCATCCTGGTTTGCTTTGGATGTGTCAGCCACATCTTGTCCTTTGTTCTAGTTCCTGTGGGGGTGTTTACAATTAGAACTCCCCTAAGATCAGCTGCGATGTCAGCTGTAGGAATGTTCTCCTCAGAATGGAGCACAGGAGAAAGGCAAAACTCCTTCCCCTGTCTTGTCATGGTGCCAGCTAATCGGTTTTACAAGAAAGCAACAAGAAGTGGCACATCTCAGAATGGCTGCCTCTTGACATCTGCTTCATATTCATTGTTTGCCAATCTTTCTTGGGATTTTTGTTTCCTGCACTTCTCCTTCCATTTGAATTCTTAATGGATTTCTCCATCCCCCTTTGTCCATAAAAGAGTAGAGCTTGTGCACATCTCTTCCAAGGTGTAGAGATAGGGCAAAGAATGGGAAGGGAATGAGGGGAGAGTTGAGGAGAAAGGGAGAGGATATTTTAGTGTGGAAACTGTACTCGGATTACATTCAAGAAAAAGTGAAACAGGTATGGATGATTGGAATGACTCATTTCAGATCTGCGGGGATTGAGGGATCACAGTTCCATCCCACATCAGTCAGAACAAGACATCTCATTTGAATGAGTCCTAAGAAAGAGAGGAAAAAATAGGTTGTAGAAATCTTAATGAATCTTTTATATGCTGATATCTTGCATATGTAGGGAGTTATTTGGTTCATCATGTGGTTGACTGAAACATACACAAAAATGTATGTGACTTACAATTAGATTAGCGTATTTTCCTATGAGATATATTTAACAAGATTTGAATTTCATAAAGCCTGATAGTCAGAATTGTCATGTAGTCCAAATCCAAACTGGTAATAGATTAGTCAGGTCATATTTATGGATCATATTGTGTCATAAGGAGGCATGTGGTGTGCATATCCTTAATGAAAACACAAGTTTGTTACTAGGAAACTAGCATAGGTGAAAGAAAGCAAGGACACTTTGTTTACGAGAGAGGAAAAGACCAAAAGTTACAATTTGACTTACGCTATGCAACATTATTTTGGCCACTCTGTGCTGTTTTATGTTGGTCAAATAGGAGATTCAAAAGGAATTTAAACTCTGAAAGCACGATGGCATAAAAGGTGAAGCTCCTGCAGTGGCATGATCCCAGTCTGATTTCAGTATCTCTTCCTAGCTGCTATTAATTTTTTAAAACTTCAGCAGATCTCAATCATGGATTTCCCACATCACATTATATCACATTTCTGGTAGACAGTTTCAATCCAAATCAGAAAGATATTTCTATAGATTCAAGATGCTATATAACAAAGTGAAAGGAAATATGTTCAGCTGTCTTCTAAGAGAATTTTGACCTGTTTTGTCAAAACTGTTTTTGCTATTTATATATTAACAGAGATTATGTATCAGAAATGTATCCTGTATAATGCTGTCTGCCAGGTCAACATTTTTATTTTAGCAACTGTATACTGCTTGGTTCTGTTGAAAGAACTAGAAGTACAGAATAATAAATATACATTAATTTTGTCTGCAGAAAGAAATACATCATTTGGAAATGCAATTGTCTGGAGCATTTGAAAATAAAGAAGACTGTATACAGCAGCTTACAGCAATGAAAGCAGAGCTTGAGAAAGAAATGTATGTGTTTATAATGACATACAACTATATTTGGTTTCTGTGAAGTTAATTTATTCTGATTCTTACTAACTTTTGATGCAGAATCGTACTCTATCAAAGCTAAAACGTGATAACACTTTTAAAATAATGTTATACACTGGAATCTATTAAATAAACTGAACAGAACTTTAATATGACTAATGTGCCACAAGACTTCAATGTATTTACTTAATTATGCTCAGCTTTTAGTTTGAAATTAGTCAAGAACTGACATAATTAAAGATTGAATACAAAGATTCTAATTATATTTTGGGTTCTGCATGCTCTGTACTTTTCAGGATGTCACATACAATTTCCCCCCCAGCTGATCTGTCTGATTTTTGTTGCTCATAACCCAGTTTTAATGACTAGGTTTCTTACAGTACTAAGCTAAATAATATATTTGAAAGAAAAGTATGAACAATGTATTGCGTATTTTTCAAATTTCACCCAAATATCCATTTTTCCATGACAACACACAAAAACCTGTTTCAGAACATTTCAGTCTCCCTGAACTCTCTCTAAATGCCCTGCAAGTGATTGTGGTGAAGAAAAATAACTACAAAACAAGACTGGGAAAGGAGACAATTGAGATAAGATGCATATATGAATGCTAGAGTGTGTCTAAAGGATTAAATATCAACTAAGGATTCTTGTTGTTATGTCGTCAAGTTGCCTCTGACATATGGCAACACTATGAATGAGTGATCCCCAAAATGCCCTGTCTTCAACAGCCCTGTTCAGCTCTTATAAATTCAAGCATATGGCTTCATTTAGGGGGTCATCTCATATTTGGTCTTGCTCTTTTCCTGCTGCCTTCAACTTTTCCCAGCATTTTCCTCTTTTCCACAGAATCGTGCCTTCTCATTATATGCTCAAAGTAAGACAGCCTCAGTTTCAACATCTTTTCTTCCAGAGATAGTTCAGGTTTGATTTGTTTGTCTTTCTGGCCGTCCAGAGTTTCCACAAAGCTCTTCTCCAGCACCATATTTCAAATGAATCATTTTTTTTCCTGTCAACTTTCTTTGTCCAGCTCTCACACCCATACATGGTGATCAGTATTACAGTAGTGTCAATGATTATGGTCTTGATCTCCAGTGAACACATCCTTGCACTCAATGATATTTTCTAATTCCTTCATTGCTGCCCTCTTGATTTCTTCTGATGTCTTGGCTGCAGTCTGCCTTTGGATTGATGATTGAACCAAGGTATAAAAATATTTCACTATTTCAATTTCTTTATTGTCAATATTCAAATTCTGTAGTTCTTCTGTAGTCAAGATTTTTGTCTTCTTAATGTTCAACTGCAGTCCTCTTTGGCTTATTTCACTTTCACTAAAAGATGTTTCAAGTCATTGCTGCTTTCTGCCAGTAAGATGGTGTCATCTGCATAAATTGTTGATATTTCTTCCATCAATTTTCACTCTTTCATCTGAATCTAGTCTGGCTTTCCATATGATATGTTCTGCATAGAGATTGAAGAGATAAGTGGATTAAATGCACCGTTATCTAACACTTTTTCCTATTCCTAACTCATAGAGGTACAGTACTTTTGGGAAATGATCAACTGCTGTCTCATTGTAAATAGTAACAGACTCTCCAAGAGTTGACTCTTGATTGTTGATTTCAAAGTCCTAACAATGACATATAAAGCCCTAAATGGTTTAGGACCTCGACATCTGGCAGAGCGCCTCCTCCCACCCAGTTCTGCCAGAGTCACTCATTCTAGCCAGGCCGGGCGGCTGAGGGGCCTAATGCTGAGGGAGGTCCAAAAGGAAAGAACGAGGAACCAGGCCTTCTCAGCAGTGGCCCCTCGCCTCTGGAACAGCTTGCCCATGGAGATCCACCTGGCTCCCTTTCTGGATGTTTTCAGGAGTAAAGTTAAGACCTGGCTATTTGGGCAGGCTTTCCCTCCTGCCGTATCTTAAATTTTGACATTTTTGCCATCTTGATTTCATAGTATACGTTTATTGGTTTCACTGTTTTTAAAAATTTGTAATGCTGCCCAGAGTAGACCTTTGGTCTAGATGGGCGGGGTAGAAGTCTAACAAATATATAAAATAAATAAATAAATAAATAGAGCATACTTCTACTTCACATCTAATAGGAGGTGTGGATCTATCCATTGAAGCTTGAATGTGTATGCAAACAACATTCTTACTTTAATTGCTTGTGTCAATAGTAGTATTGTCACCTTACTAATTCATTTCTTGTGCCTACACTATGTATAACCTGTGGTTTTGCTTCACTCCAGTGTCTGAGAAAGTCAAAAGCTCACACTGAAATATAACAATTAGTCTTTAAGCGGCCACAGTTTTTTTTAATTTTTTTTTATTTTTAGTGGCCATATTTCCTAATGTGAATTTCTCATATGTAGCTGAACTACAGTTTTTATCATCCTAGGACAGCTTGGCCACCAGTTACGGTTTAGCTGCTTGATAGAAGTATAGTCAAGCAACATTTACATAGCTTACTTTGGGGAAGGCTGATAATATTTAATACAGTGGTGCCTCAACTTACGACCGTCCCGACATACGAACATTTCAAGTTGCGACCAGCTCCGGCTGCAAAATTTTGCTTCGACTTGCAGCCGGAGCTTCGAGTTGCGATCAAAAGAGGCAGGGGAAAAAGGCGGGGAATTCAAATTAGAGGGCTAACCGTTGGTTGGGGAAGAGCTTCTTTGTAGCTCTTTCGCTCCAACGGTTAGAGTGTGTGCGTCGGAGGAGGCTTGGGACTGCCTGGTGCTGCTTTCTGGTTCTGAGTAAGTACATTTACAGGGTTTTGCAGGGTGGGTTTGGGCTGGGGGGGGGTTATGTTTCTGTGCTGTGATTTTTTGTGTGTTTTGGTGTGTTTATTTTTTCAGCCCCAGCGCCTTCCGATGAGGCTTGCTGTGCTGTTTATTTTTTGTTAATTTTTTTTAAGCCCCAGCGCCTTCCGACAGGGCTGCTGTGTGCTTTATTTTTGTTTTTTGTTTTTTTTAAAGCCCCAGCGCCTTCCGACGGGGCTGCTGTGTGCTTTATTTCTGGTTTTTTTTTTTAAGCCCCAGCGCCTTCTGACGGGGCTGCTGTGTGCTCTTTTTTTGGTTATTTTGTGTGTGTCTGGAACGGATTAATCGCGTTCCAATGCATTTCAATGGGAAATGGTGCTTCGACTTATGACCATTTCAAGTTACGTCCATGTTCTGGAACATATTATGGTCGTAAGTCGAGGCACCACTGTAAATTATATTTATTTATTTATTTAATTAGATAAATATTCCTATTTAGGGCAATATATAACCAAAACTGTTAAAATAAAAAGCTGAATGTTTTTAAATAAAAAAGTATGCACAGAGTTGCATTAATACAATTTAAAACTGTTTTTAACTTTACATGTTTATCATTTTAATGTATTAAATATTCTGCATGTAAAATATTTATTTATTTATTTATTGACCCATTAGTGCATGGACTACTTTGGATGGTTTACAAGTTAAAACTTTGAAATTCTATAGATCCCACGTGACAATACATATAACACAGCGATTAAAAGCTAAAAGAGAGAGAGAGACAGAGAGAGAGAGAACAGGAAAAAATATTATTAGCATCTGGGAGACTCAGCTGTTGAAGGGAACTTTGTGTTTTCAACAGTTTTCTGAATCTAAGGAGGGAAGAAGCCTTTCGTATCTTCATTGTTAACCTATTCCAGAGACAAGGCCACCGCCAAGAAAGCCTAATTCCTTATATTTGCCCTTCTGGCCTCCCTCAGCATGGCCACTTTTAGCAACATGGACTGAGAGGAGCAGGTGAAATGGGTACCTGATTTCTGGGAGCGATGTTCCAAGAAATATCAAGATTCTAAACCATTAAGTGCTTTAGAGGTCATAACCAGTATCTTGAATTGAGCATAGTAACTGACGAGGCAACAGGACACAATTTCACTAAAGTTAAATTTTGTGAGAAACATGCTGATTTCAGTGGGAGAGTTAGGTAGTTATTGCCAAAAACCTGGGATGCAGAGTGATGATGATGCATTTGCACCTGCCAAATTTGGGGACATGTACCAGATGGAATTTCTCTTCCTGCAGGAGCTCTGACAAAACAGTACTTTTGTTCTATGAGTCCATGAGTCAGCATTCTGCTGGTTTTAGGATTGCTATGCCTCCAGTGTTGTTTTGAAACAGATTTAAGAACATTTGAATAGTATAATTATATTTATAAGATTATGCCATTACTTAATAGATTGAAGAATGAGCAACTACATCTGGATTGGAACAAAGTGTTACTGGACAAAGAACAAATTATTCAAGAAAAGAACAATATAGTTAATGAATTTGGAAAGCTTCAAGAAGATATTAAGGCAAGTTTTCTATTTCTTGTTTTTTAGTCTTGTTTCTTATCTATAAATTATTTCCATTGGATTTAATTTTTACTATAATATATGCATCAGGCTTTCAATATACTTTACAATTGTCTTTTTCTGTGTTACTTTTTATAACATTGTTTTCATGCTCCTGATTTTTGACCTTTTGACCCACGTTATGAATAAACGTTGCTGATATGTATTGACTTGTTGCATATACAGTACTTCTTTGTGAAAACAATGCCCTGAAAAGGCAGATTTTGAATACTTTTTGTCTGCAATCTTAGACATTTTTATTCAGGTGTAATACCGAGAAAATTCAGTGGAACTCAGGACTTGTCTACATACTGTGAAAGAAGCAGGCTGGGTCAGGTTAAATAGGGTTGCTAGGGGATCTGAAATGGCATTTGGTGCAATCCTCACATACAAATGGCATATGGACCTCAAGCGACCCTATTTGGTCTGCAGCTTTTGCTAATGTCATGAAGTGGCCTACAACTTACAGCCATTTCAGGATACTGACAAATTAATAACTGCCTTGGCTCAGTGGAAGGGCAAAGGCAATGAAGAAGAAAAAAAGTAAGTATGTATTAGGTCAGCGAATATTTGCTGCTCCACTTAAAAAAAATAAAAGACAAATGAGAAGCTTCTTTCCAGAAGCTTCTGCTTTTCTTTAAAGGCCCATGACTAAATCTCTAAAAGAAAAGCAAACAAAAGCCTCCAGGACGAAGCTTTTTATTTGTCTTTTATTTTTTAAAAGTGGTGCAGTGAATATTCGCTGCCCTTATACACACTTTGTTTTTTTTTAATTTTTTCCTCAGCCCCTCCATGGAGCCGAGGAAGTTATTGATTTGCCAATATCTTGAAGTGATACTGGCAAATTCAAATAAGTTTTGCTTTTAGTCCATTTCCAGCAATCACACATGCTGGAAACAGACCAAAACAGGGCAATCCTACCTGTACCAAAAAAAGTAGATGTATCAGAAAGATGCATATAGCACTGCTCTAGGGATGAGCTGGTTCACTCCAGCAAAAGATGTCCTCTGATTGCCATTTAGGAGCAAATCAACCGATCCCTACAGCGGACCAAACAACTGGCTACACGTCCATGTAGTCAGCCTCTCACTCTTAAGTAAGCACACATAGTATTGCAGCCTAAATAAATAAATGTGAAATTTATATGTCATAGATGGTTGCTCAAGCTAGATGTGCAGTCTGTGTCCATTGAAATATTATTAAATGCATTGCATTTGGTATTATCAATGCATTTTCAGCAGATGATTGCTTGTATTTTTTGTTCAGGACAAGAGTGAGATGAGAGAGGAAGCTGAAAAGCAGATAGAAAACCTAAAAGAAACAAACACAGACTTAAGGCAAGAAAGAATGAACATATTTACTCTATAGAGATGTTGCCGATTTCAGGAAATGTGCTAATGACAGAACTTATCCTTATATACTAGTATGATTTTAGCCAAAATAATTTAGCATAGATTTTTCAAATGGGTTTATTCTTATTCACTTTTTAACTCTGATTCGTTAATAATTTTGATTCACTTTTAAATTTTGAAATTAGTTTAATTTATTCTTGAAATATAAGATGTGGTTAATAGTTGCTTGTTAATTAATATGGTTGTGACGATCCACCCAGTGTTCCCAGTTTGTTTTTCCTCCCAAACCCAGGTTCACTCTCTGGATACGTTCTTTTATTCTCTTTTCCGCTACCACCAGTGGATCTCTCATTCACACTGCACCATAGATGCTTCAGACACGTGCTGCCAATATAACTTGTTTATTTATAAATCACAGATGTTCTTTTATTATTGTTTAGGATCACTCATTAAACTTATATATGATTACACGTTTGATTATTCATTTGTATTTGCTTATTCACTTTAACCAATTCATTAAGACTCTCTGACTATCTATTTAACTTCATTTATCTCCTTCTCATTCTCTCTGACTCTCCAACTTTCCAATCTCTTCCTTAACTCTCCAAATCTCTTCTCTAACTCTTCAAATCTCTTCTCTAACTCCCTCTCTGTCTCTCTAACTGTCTCCCTCTGTCTAACTCCGCCCCTCCTGTCTTCTCATAGGCTCCTGCCCTTGAGCTTCAGCTATGATAGACAGGAGTGACGTGGGCATTCCACCACAATGGTCAATAAAACACTAAGGTCATAGTCCAGTGGTACCATTACACATACTATTAGGGACTAAATCAGCCTTTAGTATCCTTGGAATCAGAAATTAATCAAATTGTATCCCAAAAATTGCTTCATTATCTGAACAAATATAAAGCTTGGAAAATAAGTCCACCAAAAGCTTGTTTATGTGTGCCACCAGATTGCTTTCAAATTACAATGGCCCTATGAATTAATTATTTCCAAAATCTGTCAGATTTCACTGGGAAATATCTGAATGCCTTCACATAGCTCCAGCTTTGTGCAGACTCCCTATGAGAGACTTATAGACTTGTGTTTTGCACACAACTAGCAAGGAATTTATTTATATTCTCAGAAATTTTTGTACCCATTTTTATATTAATTCAGTTCTTTCTCCTGGATATCTCCTTGATATCTGTAAAGAACTGAATGTTCAGAAATAAATCTTCTTTTCTAAAATTTATTTATCAAGCTAGCATGTATATAAAAAGCTTAAAGTTTCAGGCATGTATTTATATAAGAAATGAATAAGTATATATTTCAAAATCTATAGCTATAAAACTTGAACTCATGTACCTGTGTGACTAACAAAAACAGTACTGTCTATACTATAGCTTAAAAATGTAATATTAAAAGGATACAATGCTTAAATATACATTTTTAATATCCAAAAAAGATAAATACATAAACTCTCATACAAATCACTTTAAAAAGATCCTTAAAATCCATTTTGTGAAAGAATGTTTAAATATTATAAAAGCATGACATAGCATAGTTGAGGCATTCTAAATAAGTCACATCTTATTATGTGATTCTTACCAACTCCTGGCAGAGATTTTCCTCCCCCTCTCAATGAAAACAAAGCATGTCTTTCTCTGTTCCCAAACAGTGTGTAATATTCCTATATTTATATACCTTGTTCTGGACGTAATCAAAGCAAAATCTTCAGCAAAACCTGGACTTCTCAGCTTCTGAGAAATTCAGAAGTTGAAGGCCACAGAATCTTGCCACTTCAGACTTTGCCAAGTCCAGGCCCTGGCCTTCTCAAAGTCTGGCTCTCTCAAGGTCAGAGCTAAAATTCCTCATCCCTTGAGCAGTACTGGCCAGTATAATGCCTTATACTGTCAATACAGTACAATACAAATGCATATTACATTAATTGATACTACAGAATGTATACTATTTTATATCCTTTTATTTTTAAAAGAATCCTCATTTAAAACCTGTTATTTTCAGTCATCATACCTTTCATTTAAATCAGCAATTAACACTACTGTTATTAACAGTCCTGTTCAGGTGCTGAGAACTACATCAGTTTGTCTAATGTTAATCCTACAGTTTTAAACTTTTTATAGCAATGTTTTTCTTTTTCAGTGAACCTTGTCTTATCATGATATGTACAAAGTACAATGGCCTTAGTTTAGTCATTTTAGCTTCCAATGGAAGTTCAGTCTTGATTTGCTCTAGAACCAACTTATTTATCTTTCTGGCAGTACATGGTATCTACAAAGCTCTCCTTCAACATCACATTTTGAATGAATGAATTTTTTTTCCCTGTCAGTTTTTTTCTTTGTTGAGATTTCACATCTACACAATGGCAGAAATCATGTTGTGCTGTTATAAAAATGGTAACTGTTATACATTCATTCAGGTAAGTTAAGAAACATCCACAGGAATTATCTGTGCATTCAGTAAGTTAAGCAATTCAGTATGCAACAGATAATGTAGACATTATCATAACTTAAGAAATTGTTACAGCAATTTGCTTCCAAAAGTTATGCAGTTTGTGTAACTGTGCAACAGGATTTCAGCCAATAATTGGGAATACCATATTCTAGATCATCTTAGTCTTGGTCTCCACCAACTTATCTTTACACTTCAAGATATTTTCTAGCTCCTTCATAGCTGCCCTTCCAAGTCTCAGTCTTCTAATTTCTTGGCTGCATTTTGGTTGATTATATATAGAAGACCTTTAACAATTTTGGTTTTTTCATTGCCAACATTAAATAATTTTTCTGTAGTCAGTATTTCTGTTCTTCTTCGTGGTCTCTGTGAATGCACACTAATGGCTTAATCTGCGCCTGTGCAGAGGTTTCCAGAATCTTCTAGAGCTTAACACTCATTCGCCAGGACTGCCCCCCTAGTACACGTGGTCCGCCCGTCCTGGCTAGTGCCTCAGTTCCTTTTTGCCACTGCTGAGGTTCCTTCGCTCAGATGAGCTGCGTTCGCCTCCTGCTTAAAAAGGAATTTTTTCTCGTTAGCGATCTTCCGACAGTGAGACTCTTTTTCTTCCTTCCTTCATTCTGCCACCCCCCTCTCCCCACGCATTTTATTCCCTTCTTTATTTTAAAATTTTATGGCCTCCTTTGGACCGTTTAAATGGTGCACATCGTGCCCCAATAAGATCCCATTCACCGATGGCCACGATTCCTGACTTTTCTGTTTGGGCGAAGCTCACTTACCAGCTTCCTGCCCCATTTGTAAAAAGTTTACGAAACAGGCACTTAAACTAAGGCAGCAACGCCTGAGATCTTACTTGTGGGAACATTCCCTTCGTCCCATACCAACCATGGAACCTGCAATACCTTCTCAGGTTCAGTCGACTTCCCCTGGAGCCGACAAAATCTAAATCCAAGTCTAAGACCATCTCCAAGCCTAACACGAGTGCTCCGGTACCAAAGTCTACACCGGTACCGAACTCTCCTCCGGTACCGGACAAACAGTCCAAACCAAAGAAACCTAAGAAATCGTCCTCTGACTCTCGATCCTCCAAATGCAAGAAGGACAAAACGACCTCTTCCATCCAACTACAGGACCAGCAAACTATCTGCCTTGATTCCGTATCGGTAGAAGATGACGATTATCTGCCTCCACCTTCAGGCCAACCACCTTCGCCTCTTTTGGCTCAGTCCCCTTTGTGGGCTAATACCTTGGCTGAGGTTATGGTACTACCCCGTTACGACCATTCAAGCCCTTCGGGTTACTCCGTCTCTGAGTGCCAGTCGGATTCAGCTTCTGTCGCTGATCCGCAACCCCCACGCAAGTGGACCCGGAAGGAACATCATACACCAGAGACTGGTCCTACTGATATCGATGCTCCACAAACGTCAACAGGATTACGCGCATCCCATACCATGCACTTTCACGACACCGTGATGCCAAGAGGGTTACCCTCTATGAGCCACCAGCATATTATGAGCTCCCACCGCACCGATACTGCCACCGTCGATACCGGTACTGGTGCCCCGAGACTGAAGTCTATATGGAGCCTAAGCGCCCTTGATACTCCTACTACTATTCCGATTCTGGTTCTGAATCTCCTCCATACCATGACCAGTCTTCCTCAGCAGATGACTCCTCGATACCAATACCAATACCAATACCTCAGAAATACTCCAGAAAGAGGAAGCATACCTTACCACCCTCTTCTACTATACTGGTACCGAAACGTGTTAAGTCTTCTAAGCACTCGGTACCGTACACCGAACCTGCCACCCATCCGCAGGTTTGCTCGTCATCGGTTAAAGTCACTACCACCTATACCGGTCCTGCACCATTATCTCCTGACACCTCTAATTCCATGGTACTTCTGGAGTCTCCTCCTAATCTGCCTACTCCTGACTCTGATGTCGCGGACGTCAACCCTCCCTCTCCATCAGAGGATTTTTCGTCATATTCTCAACTAGTCCTAAAGCGATGGATCTCGATGTACAGCAACCAATACAATCTGAGTCCGACAAAGTTTTCGAAGACATTGATGATGACCAAACCCCCCCCACTCCGTATGGGGTTTATTCCATCTTTGCTCAAACTGATTAAACAATCCTGGGCTAAACCATAGTCTGTGCCACAAATCTCCAGATGAGTCGAAAATTTATACAAGATGCGTGGAGATAATACTTCCTTTCTATCCAAGCATCTGCCCCCGAACTCGGTCATAGTAGAGGCAACTTAAAACAGAGCAAAGAATCGGTCTAACACCACACCGAACAATAAAGAGGGCAGGAAACTCGATATCATTGGTCGTCGAGTATACTCCCTAGCATCCTTCACATTATGTGCCGCTAGCTACCTTGCAGCCATGGGTGCATACCACTGTTTCTTATGGAACAAAGCACTTCCTTCTCTGCAATCGGCTCATGGCGAATATAAATCTAGAGGCCGTGCCTACCATCAGGAGGCCATGGCTGTCGCGCTTCAGGAGCTCATCACAGCAAGGCACATAATAGAAGCGGCTTCGAAGCACATGGCCACAGCTGTTGCCCTTCGAAGACATGCGTGGCTCCGCTCAGCCCATATCTCTGATGACTCTCGAATGCGGATTGAGGATCTACCATTTGATGGAGTTGGCCTTTTCGATACCAGGACCGATGAGATCCTTGATAATCTCCAAAAAATGAGGAAAACTGCAAGATCTTTCAATACTCAACCGTATTACAGACCCTAGCGTTACCAATGGCGTCGTCCATATTCTTATCAGCAATACAGATCTTTTCCTGATAAACAGAGATACTTACCACAGGCTTCATCCAATTTCCAAACTCGCCACAGCACTCAGCGTCAACGTCCCCGTCAGTCCTTTCGTCGCCCTGACAAGAAAACCGAAGCAGAGCCTTTGACTTTCAAGTTACCTGGCCTCCCTCGCCCCACTTCCCACATCCTCATCAAACTTGCCTCACCGCCCACTTCTCATCCTGGGCTGCCATCACCACCGACAACTGGGTCCTCACTATCATTGCCACCGGTTATGCCATAGAATTCGCTGTCCTCCCACCTCTGAGGATAGTCCTCACTCCACCATCCAAGGCTCTCAGCTTAGAAGTTCAATCCCTTCTTTCCAAAGACACTATCTCACCCATCACCACACCGGTCACCGACCTCGGTGTTTTTTTTCCAGATACTTCACGGTACCCAAGAGAGATGGCGGTCTCCGCCCTATCCTCGACTTACGGGACCTGAATTACTACATCTTCCAGCAACGCTTTTGCATGGTTACTCTAGAACGCATCTTACCTCTTCTTCAGGGCAACGTCTGGTTCGCTGTCATCGACCTAACCGACGCCTATTTCCATATCAATATACGCCACGATCACAGAAAGTTTCTCAGATTCTCTCTCCAAAATACTGTCTACGAATTCAGGACCCTTCCCTTCGGTCTTTCTACTGCTCCCCGCGTCTTCACAAAGTGCATGGCCCCAGTAGCAGCCTATCTCCGCACTCAGGGAATTTCCATCTTCCCATACATTGACAACTGGCTACTGGTGGCTCCCTCCCATCGTCAAGCACTACGCAATGTGAATTTCACCCTTTCCCTCCTCAAGAACCTGGGATTAGAAGTCAACAGGGCCAAATCCACCCTTACTCCTTCACAGCGGGTGAACTATATAGGCACAGTTCTAGATTCCTGAATGGCAAGAGCCTATCTTCCCCAAGACCGTGCTGCCAAGATCCATGCTGCCCTTCAGTACTTCAAGCCACATGCCTTAGTTACCGCGCTTCAGACCCAGTGCCTCCTCGGACTCATAGCATCCACAACGTCGGTCATACAACACGCCCGCCTGAAAATGCATTCTCTTCAGGCCTGGTACTTGTCCCTCTTCAATCCCATGTTGGATCCACCCTCCATGTTACTGAGGGTTACACCAGAGCTTGCAGCACAGCTCCAATGGTGGAACATGCCAACCAATCTTTTCATCGGCAGACCCTTTGCACCTCTCCAACCTACCATACAAATAACAACCAACGCAAGCCCGATCGGATGGGGTGCTCATTGCAACGGACTACACTTTCACGCCCTATGGTCTCCCTCTGAGAAACTGCTTCACATAAACAATTTAGAACTTCTAGCCATATTCAAGGCTCTCCGCGCATTCGAACTGTTAGTCACCGGGACCGCTGTTCAGATTACGACAGACAACACCATGGCCCTCTTCTATCTCAACAAACAAGGCGGGACGCACTCCTTTCCCTTGCTTTACCTTACTGTCCAGGTCTGGGAGTGGTGGCTCGAGCGCCACATATTCCCAATAGCAGTTCATATCTTCACTCACCACAATCGCTTAGCAGACTCTCTCAGCAGACTCAGTTCGCAGATGCACGAATGGTCCCTCGACGACTCCATCTTTCGTCATCTAACCACTCTATGGGGACAACCACACATGGACATCTTCGCATCAACAGAAAACACAAAATGTCCCCTCTATTGCTCCAGAGCAGGGATAGGTCCCGGCTCCATCGGAGATGCTCTGATGACACCATGGACGTCAGGTCTGATTTACCTCTTCCCTCCGATCCCTCTACTCCTAAGGACTATCGTAAAGCTCCGCCAGGAACAGTCCAACGCAATTCTCATTGCCCCGTGGTGGCCAAGACAACCATGGTTCACCATGCTCCGCTCCATCTCCATGGACTTCCTCCGTCTTCCCCCAATACTTTACCTCCTCACCCAGAATCAAGGTCAAACCTTCCATCCAGATCTTCTCTCACTCCACCTAACAGTGTGGAGAATTCACCCTCAATACAGTAGCTGCCATCCTTGTTCGGGCCAGAAAACCTGCCACCACACAGCTGTATTCATATAAATGGGCTGCTTTTCTTAAATTTGTACCTCAGCGTCATCTCCCTGCTGCACTACAACTCTTCACACCATATTGCAATTCATTACTCACCTCTTCGGTAAACATTTATCCTTGTCTACTATCAAGGTCTATCTATCAGCCATAGTAGCTCATCAGCCGCCTGATTCCCAAGCCTCTTCACTCTTTCGTCACCCTACGATAAAACAGTTTCTCAAAGGGGTCTCCAATCTACGACCCAACAGACTACACCTCCCTCTGCAGTGGTCACTACATACTGTTCTACGGAGCCTAATATCACCCCCCTTTGAATCCCTCGCCACAATGTCCGATCACCTTCTTGTCTACAAGACCCTTTTCCTTGTGGCTATTACTTCTGCTCGTAGAGCCTCAGAACTTGCTGCACTCAGAGTTGACCCACCTTTTCTTCAATTTTATCCGGACAAGGTCTCTCTTTATCCCGATGTTTCTTTTCTTCCAAAGGTTGTTTCTGAGTTTCACCTAAAGCAACCCATCATTCTACCAACCTTTTTTCCATCACCTGTTACTGATTTGGAGCGTTCTCTCCACCTCTTAGATGTTAGGCGAGCGTTGGCCTTCTATGTTTCAAGGACCACCTCTTTCCGCAAATCCAAGAGACTTTTTGTTTCTCCACACTTACCACACAGAGGATGCTTTATCTCCTCCCAAACCATCTCTAAGTGGCTTGTATCAACCATTTGCCTAGCTTATCAGCTGGCTAAAAAGCCTCTTCCAGTTGGAATTAAGGCTCATTCTAGGAGGGCAGTGGCTACTTCGGCAGCATTCCTCAGAGGCGTTCCTGTCCCTGATATTTGCAGGGCTGCTATGTGGTCCACGCCGTCCACTTTTGCCTCCCATTACCGATTGGACCTCCGGGCTAAGTTTGATGCTGCACTTGGATGAGCCATCCTGTCGTCTGTTCTTCCGTGACATCCCTCCTCTGTTCAGGTAAGCTTGTTAATCACCCATTAGTGTGCATTCACAGAGACCATGAAGAAGAAAGAGAGGTTACTTATCTGTAACTCTGGTTCTTTGAGTGGTCATCTGTGAATTCACACTTCCCGCCCGTCCTCCCCTCTGTCTGTCACGTCTATCTCATTTATTCAGCGGCGGGCAGTTTGGGAACTGAGGCACTAGTCAGGACAGGCGGACCATGTGTACTAGGGGGCGGTCCTGGCGAACGAGTGTTAAGCTCTAGAAAATTCCGGAAACCTCTGCGCAGGCGCAGATTAACCCATTAGTGTGAATTCACAGATGACCACTCGAAGAACCAGAGTTACAGGTAAGTAACCTCTCTTTAATATTCAGCTGTAATTATGCTTTTGCACTTTCTTTAACTTTTTTCAGTTACCGTTTCAAGACATTGCTACTTTCTTCCAGTATTGTGGTGTTATCTGCATATCTGAAATTATTTTTCCTCCAGTTTTTGCTCCTCCATCTGAATATGATTCAAATTCATCAAAATAAAATTACCCCAAACAGCTCCTGCTTTCAAAGGCTGCCCAGAAGCTTGCTGGTGGCGGGCATGACAGTGATAGTTCCCCTTAGCTCCTGGTGGAGCCCAATATGGTAGCAAGCTTTTGCCCTTTATGACCAGTGTTCATAGCAGCTCCTTTTAAACACAAATGTTTGCAAAACCAAAGGATAAATTACTCCATTGCTTTGCTACGGATATACTTTGAAGAGCTAGGAAGCTGGTTCAGTATAGAGTTTAAATCCCACCACCTACCAGGATAGAAGGTTTACCGGTGGGAATGGGCTTTTGCCTCCAAACCTCTGTTCACCTGTGGGTAGGCCTTCAAAAGAGAAGTAAGCTAGGAAGTATCCTTTGGATTCAATTTTATACTAGTGCCCAAAATCTATGCCATTGGAAAGGAAGTAGTGTAACTTGCAGCAGCTAATTAAGGAGTTGCTACTTGGTTTCTTGGTCACACACTAAGCCACCTGACTGGTGCCCAATGATGAAGCTGAACAGGGACTCATTAATTAGTGCCAGTTAGCTGCTGTGAATTATGTGATTTGCTGTTCTAACTACAGGACAAGAATATGACCAATGTAGAGAAAATTTCAGGAGTTTCTAGTGCTCATTCTCATTTGAGGTGAGGATTACTAAATTCTTGAAAGCTTATTTCTGGGTCTGATGTCAAATTTCACAGGCAGCAGTCCATTTGTAAGAGGGCATCAAATAGGAAGAATGGAGTAGCAAAAGCAAACTTGCATGCACAGGGTTACAGAGGACAACTGGATCTAGTCACAATATTTTTGATTGTAAATCAACTAATACCGTCACATTTCTTATGTTCCATGCCTGAACTTACTTTTTTGTTAACTGTAGACTTTTCTACTGCAATTACATCCTAGTATATATTCATTAATTTGTTTTATAGAAATGAATTGGAGTGCCTGAAGGAGAAGATGAAGAGTAAAGATGAAGAGGCAACATACAAACTTGAAGAAAGTAAAGAAAATGTATGCTATTAGTTCTTTCCATGAAAATATTTTAGTAAGAAACTAATCAGCTGGAAAATCATTGATTGATTTAAAAAATTCAGAACATAGGAACAGAATCAATTATAGCAATGTAGAAAACAAATCACCTGTCACCTCACTGAGCACTACCCAAGAAAAATAAGTTTTTATAGGAGATGCTCTGAAAACAGACCTTTAAAGCTTCAAGTAATTTTTATGAGGTTTAAACCTGCTGCTTCTTTTTTCATCATCTCTGTATGTTCATCTGATGGGTCTGTGCCTGTACAGAGCAAGCTTTTTCAGAATCCTCAAGATGGAGAGCTCTTGATCTTTGACCCCTCCACCACAAAACATGTTCAAGTATGCCTTCCCTCAGTTTTGTTTCATCCACCTAATTGCCATATACCCTTAACTAATCCCTTTTGAGAGCTCTCAATTTCAACAATTGTTTTTTCTTGTATATAATTTATGATTCTTAACTTGTATTTATAGTTATAGTGTTTCTTTGAGGAAAAAGTAGTTAGTAGTATGTTTTTCTCTCAGGACTTACGGCCCCTGGGTTTTCTTTAAATATTGCATGGGTTGTCAGGGGAAATTCTCGTCTATGACCTCCTTGACAAGTGTCTCTTTTGTTATAAAACTGCCACTTATAATTTTTTAAAGGTGTTTCCCACCCAGTCTTGGAGAAACAGGAATGCATGGCTGAAATCTAATCTTTTTGAATTTACCACCACCACAATGACAGCTTTAACAACAAAGGCCAGCATGGAAATGATTTGTCAGTTGCCCAAAGTCCTCAAGGTTCTCCTGTTTCTGGTCTCCTCTCACTGAATGCTACCTCTGCATTACAGTTTTGCTGAACCCAACAGGCTTCAACTTCATTACTGAGACCTGTAAATTAAATTTGATTCAGCAGGGGAAAACTCTCCGCAGCGTCATATCAAATAAAATGATAGTCAAGTCACAGGGAGACTTATCTGTGCAATTATCCTGGGGGAGGGGGGAGTTGCCTCATATCAAACTGATTTCCTTGGTAGTTTGCATTGAGAAGATGCAAGCAATTCCCTCCTGTTTACAAGAGTGAATCCTGGAGCAGTTGCCACCATTCCCTCCTCAGGCTGCTCTTGAAGTCCCTTTTGATAGGGCTTTGCAAGGCTCAATATCATAAGGTGAAATCTGGAATGAAGGAGTATCATGCTGGTATATTGGTCATGCCTACACATGAACTGAGGCATACTAGTATGGAGATCTCCTGAAGTCCTTTTAATACCATCATTCTATTATAATTCCATGGTGTTGAGTTATCAACCTCCCTCTAGGTCTCCACATAACTATCATAAGTAGTTTCATCTGACAGACATGCCAAATGTTTTTACTCTCCATGTGAAGGGTACTTAAGCCAGTTATGTTCAATTTCCCATAATTTTACCAAAGTCAGAGCTGTCAAAATCTGAAACTCCATCTTCACTCCTGGCAAGGTCACTACATGCAGCTGATCTTGCTGTTAAGAACAGAACTCTTGATGCTACACCTTCTTCAATTTGTGAGAATATTTCACATGCAGCCTGTTGACATTTGAACCAGAAAAACCTATAGTACATTCTTTCCACAGCACACATTCCTCTCCACTTGGGAGAGCTTTGTTGTTTATGTGGATGCCAGGTTCTTGTATTCTTAGTGCAGTAGTACTTTCTTCAGGCATTTTGTCATTTTATTCCACTATTTCTGAATAGAATATTGAATCAGCCAAGCTGATACTATTTTATACACTTTTATTTAATCTCTGTTTAGAAGGCCATCAAAAATGTAAGAAGGCCGTAATCATAAAAAATAGAATCAGAAGAAGATATTTTAGCCACATTCTACAGTGTAAAGAATATAATTCATAGCCTTAAACAGCTACAACATTGACACACATCAGAAATTCTAAAAAAAGGAACTCTTGGCAAAAGAATTAAACCAATCAACATAAATATCTTCAGTTGTTGTCCATGTTGGTTTCTCCTTCCTTTCCTCTCCTCTCTTTCTTAAACAAGCTAGCTATATATATATAAGGGAAAAAAGGCGGGCAATTCAAATTTCTAACTGTAGGTGGCGACGAGGCTGCTTCTTTGTACTGTAGTTGTTTCACTTTCGCAGTTAGAGGGTGTGTCGTGTTGGAGGCTTGCTTGGGACAGCCTCGTTCTGCTTCGGAGTGAGCGTGTGTGTGTCTGCAAGGAGGTAAGCTGCTGTTTCTCCTTTTAAAAAACTGTTCTGGGTGGGTTTTGGTGTTTCTGTGCTGTGTTGTTAGTGGCTCTGCTTTGGAGTGAGCGTGTGTGTGTGTCTGCAGGGAGGGTATGTTTCTGTGCTCTGCTTTGGAGTGAGTGTGTGTGTGTGTGTGTCTGCAGGGCTCTGCTGTTTGTTTTTGGAGGTTTTTTCCCCTTCTTAAACCTCAGCAACGGATGTGGCTCTAGTGTTTGTTTTTTTGAGGTTTTTTCTTAAAGCCTCAGCAACGGAGCACCTTCCGACTGGGCTTGCTGTGCTCTTTTTATTTTTTTGGTGATTTTTTTTCTTCGGCCGGAACGGATTAATCGGTTTTTCAATGCATTCCTATGGGAAATGGTGCTTCTACTTACGAACGTTTCAACTTACAGCCACTGTTCCAAAACGGATTAAGTTCGTAAGTAGAGGTTCCACTGTATATATATAATATTACCAGAGATTTTGCCTACAGAATCAGTTTACCTTTATATGCTTGCTCTCCAGGCAGATTTAAGGACATATAAATGTAATCTATATGACTGCCACTCAGCAAAAATTAGTATAAACATCATAAAATACAAAAACAAATGGAAGAAAATATTTGTGAGTCTTTGCTGCCATCCAGTGGAAGAAAGGATAATTGGAGTGTTTTTATATCCAAAAAAGTCAAGTTTAGAATCACATTAATCTGACCTTTCTTTATTGTAGAGATTTTGGTGTCAACATCATTGGCCTTGATGTCTGCATTTCAAGAGGCAATGCAGAAGCCACAGTTGATGTAATCTTCCAATTATTCTAGTGCTAGGATAAAAAGAGATAAAGAAAAGGACAGTACTTCTTTATTACCTTTCAAATTCACTATGACTATGACTTTTCTTCTGCAATTCTGTACAGACTTTATCTTTGACAGTAACACAAGATCTAGAGCTCTTCAATCTTCAGAATGACAGTCTCCAACCCCAGTCATGGAAAATGTCCTGATAGTGGTGCAATATACGATTTCTGATTAACTTGTTTGTGTGGTTTCATACTCAGAAAGAGAACTTTGAGATAACACTTTTAAAACCTGGTATTCAAAATTCTTTATCACCATCCATTTTTGACTAGATTACCCATCTGTATCCAAGGCTTCAATTCCATGGTCAAGATCAGCAGCACTAAACATTCTGCAGACTACCTTCTTACATTGACTGCTGCTTTCTGACATACTATGTTTCTTCTTAACACCAAGAACATTCTCAGCATTGATTTCATTCTTCAGAAAGATATGGTTGCCCAGCTGTTAGATCTTCTAGAATGGATTTTCAAATTTGGTCTCATAGTTGAATCTGAATACCAAAGTCATCCTCTCGCACGGAGGTACTACAGAGAGAGATCACGGTCTCCAAGATGTGTATGTTGTGATCAACATTGAGCATTGTTGTAAACAGCAAACATTTAACCATCTGTGGAACACATGGTCATGACCATTGGTCAAATACATACTTTTCAGTCTGTATTGAAGCTATCTTACCTATGTACCAAATATCAGTACCAACTATAACAAACTCATCCATCTCTATTCCATTATAGGCCCTGGTGTCAGCAGTTTCTGACACAGGCATCTGTTTTCTGTTTTCTATTTTCTGTTTCTCCTACAACTGAAAACAAGCAGAGCAAACTAAAATAACTTCTAGTGCAACACTGTCTTTTCATGTGTAAAACTGAAGATTCAGAAGAATCTCTTTCATTACTTCGCCTTTGGTTGGAGTGGTTGAGTATATTAAACTATTATCTCCATCAAAGGATATCTATTCCTATGTTGATCAGATGCTGATGATGGCAAAATATTGCTGGAGGTAAAGGCTTCACCACCTTCTGTGTTCGACCTGGCCTTTAGTCATGTTCAGATGCAAATATCAGGTCCTTTTCAACTTCCTTTCCTTCTGGTGCTGTCTGAGTCATAGACAAAACCACCATCAATGTCATCTAAATCTGGAAGAACAGAAAATTTAGATAGTATGCAACAAGATGAGGCAGATTTTGGATTTAGTGATCTAGTGTCCAACTTCAATATTGTAGAGATTATTCAGTTTGTGGGAAAGGAGAAACTTCACTGTACTCCAGTCAACAAAGAAGAGAGGATCTTATGGGTAAGGATTTTTATTCAGTGACTGCTTTGACCATAGAAA
The DNA here is from genome assembly GCA_037013535.1 of Intellagama lesueurii. Lineage (NCBI taxonomy): Eukaryota > Metazoa > Chordata > Lepidosauria > Squamata > Agamidae > Intellagama > Intellagama lesueurii. The sequence goes on from JBAJHW010000004.1 coordinate 203,703,231, forward strand.
GAAGTGAGTAGCTGTAGATCAGCAATTTTGTGGGGAAATAGATGGAACCATTCATAGTAACAATGCTCAGTCACCACAAAAATGTTTCAGCCCCTTTCCAAAGAGAAGCTCATAAAATAGTTGCACAGCAGATTTACTTGATTCACTTTGTGGTGGACTGTGAAGACAAAGTAATTCAAGCTACAATAGTCCTGAGAAAGTATGCTTGGATTTGTTCTTCAAGAATCATGAAAATGCCAGAACTAAGATTAAGACTTTCCCATTTGATGGGGGATATCTATTCAGTGCTCATACAGATGAAGCCTTTGATTACTTTTTAAAAATATATATCACAATCACAATTTTCTGAGCAGTTTATAACATGCCATTGTCCACTTATTTATTCAAAGCCGAAATCACTTTCCAGATGAACATATTCTTCAATTGTGAAAAACAGCAATAGCAGCCAAAATTCTGTTGCTAAGCAAAGTAAATCACACTGCAGTAGGCCCACTGGGTCAGTGGGGATTTAGTGAGTCAACTCTTCTTTAAGTTCAGTTGATTCAAATGGGCCTATTCTGACTTCAGTTTACTACTCTGACTTCACCTTACGCAGTATGGCTTCACAAAAAGCTCAGAGAGGACCTGAAAACAAAAAAGGACACACATATGAAGTAGAAAGAAAGCTAGGCCACAAATAAAGAGTACAGACAAGTAGCAAGGAATTGCAGGGATGGCATTAGGAAGTCTTGTGTGAAGCAAAAGAAAAGAAACAGTGGCCCACCTACTCAGTGGAGATGGAAAATGAAAACAGACGGCAAAGAAAAGGCAGAAGTGTTCAATTCCTTTTTTTTAGCTCAGTCTTTCCCCAAAGGACAGACTATGACCCTCCAGAGAAATGTGAAGTGCAAGCGGAGGGGACAGGATTGAAGCTGGAGACTGATAGTCAAAGAATACCTTATTACCTTGAACAAGTTCAGATCTCCAGGGCCAGAAGAACTGCATTCAAGAATATTGAAGGAACTGGCTGAAGAAGTCCTCAGAACCACTGTCCATTATTTTCTTGAAATCGCAGGAAAATTGATGAGGTTTCAGATGATTGGAGGAGAGCTATTGTTGTCCCTATCTTCAAAAAGGGTAAAAAAGAGGAACCTGGGAACTACAGACCAGTCAGCCTGACATCAATCCCAGGCAAAATTCTGGGACAGATTATAAAGCAGTCACTATGCAAGCACCTAGAAAATAATACAGTAATAACTTGAAGCCAACACAGATTTGTCAATAACAAATCCTGCCAGTCTGATCTGATTTTATTTTTTGATCAGGTAACCTCCTTGATAGACAGAGGGAAAGCTGTAGACATTGTATATCTTGACTTCAGCAAAACTTTTGACAAAGTGCCCCATGATATCCTGATTAGGAAGCTAACAAGGTGTGGGCTGGATAGATCAAGTGTCAGGTGGATACATAATTGGCTACAGAATTGTACTCAGAGGGTGATGATTAATAGGTCCTTCTCTAACTGGGAGGAGGTTACAAGTGGCGTACCCCAAGGCTCAGTCCTCGGCCTGGTGCTCTTTAATATTTTTATTAATGATTTGGATGAGGGAGTGCAGGGAATGCTTGTCAAATTTGCAGATGATATCAAATTGGGCGGAATAGCTAATACGCTAGATTGAAGACAGAACCAAAATTCAAAATAACCTTGATAGGATGGAGCACTGGGCTGAAAGCAACAGAATGAAATTCAACAGGGATAAGTGCAAAGTACTGCACCTCGGAAAAAGAAACCAATTCCACAGTTACAAAATGGGGGATACCTGGCAAAACTACGAGCGAGAAGGATCTTGGAATTGTCGTAGATCACAAGCTAAATATGAGCCAACAGTGTGATGTGGCTACAAAAAAAGGCAGATGCTATTTTAGGCTGCATTAATAGAAGTATAGTTCCGAAATCTCGCGAGGTGCTAGTCCCCCCTGTATTCAGCACTGGTTAGGCCTCACCTTGAGTATTGTGTCCAGTTCTGGACACCACACTTCAAGAAGGATGCTAACAAATTGGAACAAATTCAGAGGAGGGCAACAAGGATGATAAGGGGCTGGAAACCAAGCCTTATGAGGAAAGGCTGAAAGAATTGGGCATGTTTAGCCTTGAGAAAAGAAGGCTGAGGGGTGATATGATAGCACTTTTCAAATATTTGAAAGGCTGTCATTATAGAGGAGGGGCAAGATCTGTTCTCGATCATCCCAGAGTGCAGGACACGCAACAATGGGCTCAAGTTAAAGGAAGCCAGATTTCGGTTGAATATCAGGAAAAACTTCCTAACTGTTAGAGCAGTACGACAGTGGAACCAATTATCTCAAGAGGTGTTAAGTGCTCCAACACTGGAGGCATTCAAGAGAAATTTAGACAACCACCTGGCAGATATCCTTTGATGTGTATTCCTGCATTGAGCAGGGGGTTAGACTCAATGTCTATAAGAGGCCCCCTTCCAACTTCATGATTCTATGATTTTATGATAAAGTAAGTTGCAGTTTGATTAGGCCCATTTGAATCAATGAAACTAATGGAAGGGTTGACTTACCAAATCCCTCTTGAATCTATGAGCCTACTCTAGCGTGATTTACTATGCTAAGCAACAGAATTTTAGCCAATGTCAAAGCAAACATCACTTTTTTTTTGTTATGAAAAAGGGATCCTGTAGTCTTAAACATCAGTTCCATTTTTACTTTTTAACATGGTATTCTCAAACCATCTTTTACAAGGCACCACATAATCTTAGGAGGAATCTCTGCAACCAGTCCATTAACCTCTTACCTCAAAATCTGGTACACCATTACCGCTGACTCCTAGGTACTTACAGTCATAGCCCAAGTGTATATTATGGAGTTTGACTCCCTCCCACTAGTCAGAATTTTCCGCTCAACTCCCTTTTCAAGAATTATTCTGGAGGAAATTACAAACCTTCAGAAAAGTGCTAAAAATAAGTTTATCCTTCTCAAAATCATGATAGGCTTTATTCCTGTTATTTTAAGGCTGCAGAGAAAGATGGAACTCCATAGGGTAAAGGCACTGGTTGCCAGGGGAATTAATTTTATGCTGCAATTGGCAGGCAGATAATAGTTCAAATCTCTCTGACAGATATGACAGTTTTATGATTAGTAGTGGTATAACTGAGGGTTCTGACAATCTCCAGTCTTGTTTATTGGTTTCATTATAGTCTTTCCAGTGAAATAGAAATCATCTATATGAGTCCAATTCTGGCTGATGGATGGACATGTACATTCATTGTGTTTCACCCGTGCAGTAATAGAAACAGCTTGACACCAGCATGCACTTTCAGTATAGGACAAACATTCTGCCTGTATTTTAATAAATAAGATCAGTTAAGCTCTGAACTGAGACTCTTTAGCATTCCACAGTTGCTGAATAATTACTAGGTAATAAAGTTTATCTGGGCCTGTTTCAGAAACAATCTTGTTACAAGCCTGCATCAAAGAAAAAGTGAGAAGTTAATGTGGTTAGCAGCAACAACAAACCCATTCTATTGGCCAAATAAGTAGATACACCTTGAAACTCTGCCCAGACTATAATGCGGGATAATATCTGCACAATAATCCTCACTTTTAGAAGTCATTCTGGTGCCACATTGGACAGTCATCTGTTTGTATGCCAAGGTGTCTCCCGGGGAAGCTGTTAAAAGTTGAAATCTTCCAAGAGTTTAGCAAGGAAGAAATATGATGATTCTACTTCCTCCTCCTATCCAGAACTTTGGGAACTAAGTGTTATAAAAATGTTGAGAAGGTTGGATTAGTTACTACAACCTTCACTATATAACTATATCATTGTGTTTGTATGGCAAGGAATCATGACAATTAAACTAATTTAAATTTTTCATGCACTGAGACTCTTACTGCTGGGTCATAAATTAATTGAGTTCATGAAAGCTAGTTATGCATTTTAAATGGCAATGATCATATTCTGTAACATTTTCATACTGAAAGCAAGATGCAGGCTTCTTGATGACTGTATAACACAGTAAGACAAAGCAGCTTAAATAAAAATAATGTTGATTTTTTAAGAAGTATTTGTCAGATTCTGCAATGTATTTTCAGGTTAGAAACATTGAAAATGAAATCTCAAAAAAGGAAAAGCAGCTGAAAACATTAGAAAACAAGGTATGAACAATGGCCTAAAATGCATTTTAAAAGTTCAGTAGTGTTTTCCTACATTGTTTCATCCTGAGATACAATCTTCATGCTGTAAAAGCAAATACATTGTTAATACTATGCCATTAGAACTATTGTGAAATTGTGTACTTAGAATCATGAGTGCAAAATGATCTCTCATGAATAAGAAGACTATTACATACTTCATGTTTCAGAAAAATATTTGTGCACAGATTTAAATTCTACTGGAGTGAAACTTGGTGAAACTGCTCTAACTACAATCCTGCTGTGGATTTTTAATGAGATGATTATGGTCCCATCAAGACAGACTGTTGTTTGCATTGAATGTGGGTTCGAATTGTGGTCTCTTCCTGTATTGATCTGGATTTATTCACTGCAAGATTCCATACCATAGTCAGTTTTTCTTCAGTGTTATCCAGACTGTGGCAGCGACTACATGGTCAAATACCATGGGATTTACTCCACTTATAAAATGGGTGAATGCAAAATATAATTTACTGTCTGCATGATGCGAAGGCTGATTTGACTCTTTCCAGCCCTTTTTGCTCCCAAAGCGGTGCTTCTTCTCTGTCTCTAGGGGGGTTCTATTTATTGAGCTGAAAGGATTCAGTGCGGCTCTTTCCCATGTGGATGTTCTTGTAAAGATGGGGGCATGGTGATGTAAATACTTGGAAAAACAGCCCCCCCTTTCTAAGTGCTTTGTGTCTTTGACAGAGGTTCAGATGGAAAGAGCACAGAGAGATCCAAGCCCCAACTGTTTTCCCTTAGTGGGATTTTTTTTCTAATATTCTTTGAAATTTGCATGCATACACACACACACACACTCCACATTGATATCCTCCTCAAGTAATTTGCACATCAGAACAGCTCAATAACAGGATTATCACCATTTCCCCTCACTTTCCTGGCTCTAGTTTTCTCACAGAAAACCATAAAAGGATTGCAGATGCAGGACCAAAGGAAGAAAGGGTGGGCAGAGGCAGGACTAGAGTAAGGAAGGGAGGAAGGGGGCTGTGGGCTGGAATGCTACTCACATCAAAATGAGTATGAATGGTGAACTCACGAATCAATCCGCAGCCCCTGTGTGAGCACTGATTGTGATTTCATATGTTATACAGGCTGCAAATCAAATCACAGCAAAGCTGAATCACACTGATTCATCTCTCCAATGTAGTCATACCTAGATTTTGTACACGGACAAAAAGCTTTTCCATTCTTCTTTCTTTGTCCCTCTCCCCATTCACTCCTTATCTCCACCCCTTGTCTGTTTCCCTTCCTTGATGCAGCCTGATTTGGTAGTGAGCATTTCCTTTTTGTGAAGAAGGGCTGTTGATTTCTTCATAACAAGGAAAAAAGTCTGCAGAGTTTCAAGGAAAGCTTAGAGTCATTAGCTCTCTCCTCCTCCTCCTCCTTTTTGTAAAACAGCATTATGTCAGTCAGGAAACAGAAGACAAGAGGCAGCTGGACTGTGGAGGCAAACTCCATTCCTCCCTCTCTTCACCTTTACAGAGTCAGGCAGAGGCAGCTGTGCTCTGCGCTGAGAACATCTCCACACGTGACATGACAGCTGATGTCGGGGGGGGGGGTTCTACTTGTAAACAACCCCACAATACCAATGTTTGTGTGGGAAGAAGGGACAGATGAGATAACAGATCTGGAAAAACTCAGCTTAATTTAAAAAACCCAGTTCCCAAGTGAAGTAAAATACAACTCAAATGAAAGGGAAAGGGAGGGATTGATTAGAGAGGCCAGTAATGTCACATGTATTTGTTCAAGTAATCTGAATAAGTGGGCAACATAACCCCTCCCACCTTAAACAAGAGCAAATAGGATGTGTGGATGGGATATGTGTGCAGAATTTGAGACTTATTAAGTCTAGATAAAATCTAGAGATACCCAGTGTGGTGTAATGGATAGAGTGATAGACTAGGACTCTGGAGACCACCAGGGTTCGAACCACCCCCCAGCCATGGAAACTCACTGGGGGAGTGGAGCTGATAAAAACACTCCTTAAATACCCTACTTACCTTGAAAGCCCTGTTAGGATCTCTGTAAGTTGGTTCTGACTTGATGGCACATAACACAGCAACAACAGGGAAAAATCTATGTAAGAACCACTTCTTAAAATCAACTGTCCTACCGAAATCATTACAACTGTAATTAGTACCATTATATATTATTTTTTTTGAAATATATTTTAACACTTTTTAGATCAATAGTTTAAAGAAACAGACTGAAACAAAATCCAAGATTGTTGAAGACCTGCAGCAAGAAGTAAGAAATGTTATGAGTTCTGCTCTAAGAAATAAATAGTTCATCTATGACATGCAAAGGTGTTGTGTAGCCAGTGCATGTTCTGATTCAAAGCAAATCTAATATAAAATGTCCCATTAAAGTTTAAAGGGGTAAATGTTAAAAAATAAAAAAAAATTGTTCCTAGATTATTATTATTATTATTTAATCAGCTGGGTGTACATTATAAATAAACAGGAGGATATAGTAAGGTCAAAAGTGTCACTCTTTTGTGTGAGAAGTAGAGATGGGCACGAAGCCCAAAACAACCATGATATTCATGGAAAATCGCCTATTCATTGCTTCGGATCAGTTTGCATTCGTCCAAATGGAGAACCTGAAAGTTCCTGAAGGAACAAATTCTGGGTTGATTTATGAACCTCCTGGTTCATTGCCCCTCCACAGCCTCTCCACCCCCTTCCCACTCACCCACCGCTTCCTAATTCTCCCACCCCCTTCCCACTGCCCTAGTTGCCTCCCTACCTTGCCCTTATCCTCCTTTGCCTCCGCCACCTCCACCATCTTTGTGAACAGCAGCCGGCTTCCCTTCTGGCAGCCTAGCTTGCCCTGTCTGCCTATGTGCCTGCCAATCAGCTGATTGGCAGGCCATAGGCAGACAGGGCAGGCTAGGCTGCCAGAAGGGAAGCTGGCCACTGTTTGCAAAGATGGAGGCGGCGGCAGCGGCGGAAGCTGCAGCAGAGGCGACAGCAGAGGAGGACAATGTAGGGAGGTGACATGGCAGTGGGAAGGGGGTGGGGGTCAGACTGTAGGGTGGGGACTCAGCTCTTTTTGTCTAACAAAAAGCCCCAATGAACCAGCTTTCTGGTTCATCAGTAAACTAGCTGGAAATTCATGGTTTGTCAACCTTGACAAACCAAGACAAACCACCATTTTGGCAGTTCGTGCCCATCTCTAGTGAGATGGCATCTACTGTGGGTCACATCTCCCCCCCCCAATTGTCCTTGGTGAAGTCAAGTAATAAACTAGAAAGCGTCCTAAATAATGTCACACCAATAACAAGGGGAAAGATCCTGGTCATTTGAGTCTTGCCTTTTCTAGATGGAAGTGGGAGTTATACCATAGTAGATGACTTCTTCATGCTAAACCACAGTGGAACATTCAGAATATGTGACCAGTGTTCTGGTACAGCAGAACATTATCTGCATGTATAATACAGAAGTAGAAGAGGTGATATCTTTATCTAACAAAATGGAAGAGGTGATATATTTATTTAAAGTACTTAAAATCAAACATTCAGTGGAAGTTTTCATGAATAAAAGCTTGCATTGAATGTTTAATTTTTAATGGTCTAAATAAAGGTATCTCCTCTTCTACTTTCCGATTGTTAAGGGACCACACAGCTATCTCTGATGGTTTTTAAAAAATGTATAATAAGCTTCAATAATATTTACTGTTGTTAACAGAATAAAGTGTTGCGAAAGAAAATTGCAGCAGAAAGCAAGCAAACCAGTATTACTGAAGGAAAGGTAGGAATAACTTTGATCTTTGTGTTATTTAAATAATTATTGTGGGGTTAAGAGATAGAAAAGTTGGGGAATTAGAACTATATGGTGTTCATCAAAGTGCATCAAGCATATAATGAAACAAGCCAAGGTAAGTCCAGCTGAAGTTGTGGTTTTGACCCTACCTACTCTTTCCTATCCAAGTCTTCAATAAAACTTCAAAAGCAATTTTTATTGCAGCAGGCATTTCCTCTGATACCAGAGGCCTACTGGAAGAAAATCCTGGGGGAAGGGGAATAATGTGTATGGAGGCTTCAGCTTCTCCCCACCCCACTTACCCCAAAGTGTTGTGTTTTGAATCATCTTACTGCAGCAATTTTATATAAATGTGTCAATATATCTGCTTATGTATAGGGGCTAACCACCAGACGTTGAGCCCTAATTCACTAAAATTAGTATATGATTTTGGTACAGCAAAAGAGTCAAATGAGCCTACATTTTTTGGTGTTTTTTTTTTTTACATCTAGTGACAGGAAAGCAGTGTGAGTTTCATTTTTGAATACTTTACTGGATTTGTGCCTGCTTTGCAGTCACATTTGAGAATGGCTCACTTTTGTTTTAGATTACTTAAAGGAAAAACTTAAAAAGAAGTGGGTGGGTGGGCATGTTACACAGATAGTGGAGAAACAAGAGAGGTTAAATGGGCAAGATTTGAGATGACTGTCAGAAAAATACTAAAACAAATATTTTATTGTTTAAAGGTAAACAATTTACAATTAGAGTTGGAAAATATAAACAAATTACATAAAGAAACAGTTGAGAACTACAAAAAGGAAATTGAGATGGCTAGAGCAGCTGAAGAACATCTTCTGAAAGAGGTGAGAGTTGAAATTATGTCACATCCTATTCTGTCCTTTCTAGACCTATCCACGCTGAGCATTAATTCAACTTTTTTTGCACCTATGTTGCAGCCTGGTGTCCACATGACACCAAGCTGAAACTAGTGTCAACAAAGTGAAAGAGGGGTTGAAAAAAACTTGCTTTCCAAGGGGTTTTTTTGGGGGGAGGGGGTTAATCCAACCTGGTGGTGTATTTTCGTCCTTCTTCATGGTCTCTGTGAACACATATTAATAAGGTTACAGTGGTGCCTCGACTTACAAACGTCCCGACTTACGACCATTTCGAGTTACGACCAGCTCCAGCCGCAAAATTTTGCTTCTACTTGCGACCAGAGCTTCGAGTTATGAACAGAAAAAGGCAGGGAAAAAAGGCGGGAAATTCAAATTGCTAACTGTAGGTGGTGACGAGGCTGCTTCTTTGTAGCTCTTTCGCCCCAGCAGTTAGAGAGTGTGCGAACGGAGGGGGCTGCCTGGTAAGGTAAGGTGCTGTTTTCTGCTTTTTAAAAACTGTTCTGGGTGTTTTTGCAGCTTGGTTTTGGGCTGGGGGGGGGGGTTATGTTTCTGTGCTGTGATGGGTCTTGGGGGATTTGTTTGTTTTTTGTTTTTTCCCCCCCATTTCCGATGGGTCTTGGGGGATTTGGTTGCTTTTTGGAGTGTTTTTTCCCATTTCCGATAGGTCTTGGGGGGTTTGTTTGTTTTTTGGTTTCCCCCCCCATTTCCGATGGGTCTTGGGGGGTTTGGTTGCTTTTGGGTTTTTTTTTCCCCATTTCCGATGGGTCTTGCATGCTTCCCTTGCTTTTTGCGTTGTTTTCTTTGCATTTCTGACCTGCTCCCTTTGTTCTCTTTGCATTTCCGACCTGCTCCCTTTGTTCTCTTTGCATTTCCGACCTGCTCCCTTTGTTCTCTTTGCATTTCCGATGGGTCTTGCACACTTGATTGGGTCCCCCCCCCCCCCTTGGCCGGAAGGGATTAATCGCGTTTCTAATGGGTCTTGCAGTGATTTTTTTTTTTGTTATTTTTTTCTTCGGCCCGAACGGATTAATTGCATTTCAGTGCATTCCAATGGGAAATGGTGCTTCGACTTACGACCTTTTCGAGTTACGACCATCTTCCGGAACCAATTAAGTTCGTAAGTCGAGGCACCACTGTATTTTGTTCCTGTGCAGAACACTCTAGTACCTTTTCACACTGAAGCTAGAGTTTTGGCAGAGCCACATTCACTTGTAATGCATATGTCGAACTGTTTCCCATTCCCTTTGGTTTCTTTTTGTCTACCATCAAAGCAGGAGCATTCTAGAACCTTTCCATTTCTGTTCAATTCACTGCTTCATTCCTGGTAGCTCTTCTTCATTTCCTTATTTATGAGTTCCGTTTTATAGTTGTTAGTTGTTCTTTCTTCATCGTCTGTGTGAAATCACACACATGGCTTTGTTCTGCACCTGCACAAACACTTTCAGAACCTTCTAGAGCCTTGAAAGGAAGTTCTTGGACACGGCCTCTGACCACCACGCATGCTCCCCACCTCAGGAACACTCCTCAGTTCCTTTCTTTCCATTGAAAAGTAAACACCTATTGAGGATTTTAGACATGTTTTTCTCCTGTTACCATCTCATCATCCTCTTTGTCTACCATTTGTATATAGTTCTTCCTATCCTTCCTTGTGCTAAAAAATTATAATATAGTTTAGCTTAGTGTATGGGTCCCATCAAGTACGATACCATCATCTGTTAGTGGTTACTGATGCTCCTAATTCATTTATGGCCTCTTCAGGCCTTTCAAAAGGAGTGTGATATGTAACAACAAAATTCCACTGACAGACAGGCATTCAAAGTGCGTATATAGTTTGGGTGAGGGAAACCAACCTCAAGAGTGCCAGTTCTGCAAAATATTTATGAAAGTTGTAATTAAAAATTATCAGTCCCACCTCAGATCGTATGTTTGGGAGACATCTTTTCAGGCAGTAGACTCTATTACATATGAGGCTAGATCACCCGCAGCCTCGTTAACCAGGACAGTGTCTAAGATGGTCCCCCAGTCTGAAGTACCTGCTGAGAAATCCTGGCTGAACAGACTATGTCTGTCAAGACTAACTGGCAGACTTTAGCTCCCTCGATTGAGACTGTGGATCCACCTTTGACATAGAGGTCATTGAAACGAATGCCAGCACTTAAAAAGAGGAAAACAAAGCCAGCAGAGTCCAAGCCTCATATTAAGGCCAAGACAAAAAAGCCTAAGTTACGAACATCAACTTGGAAATCACCTTCGGGTGATCTTCTGTCCAAACGTGATGTCCTAGTCTGCTTAGACACAGCTTCAGAACCAATCTAGAGCATTTTCTTTTTCTTCAAATTCAACTCTCAAGCATCGCCAATAGAAACCAAGTGGGCCAAGCATCATTATGTCCCACTGAGTGACTTCTGATATCTCTCTGTCCCCCCCCCCCCCCCAGATCTAGTTCCATACATTTTCCTGGGCCATCCAACCTATTGTCCTGTGCCTACAGTCTTCCTTCCCTGGCTATGGGACTCCTCTGATTCCCATTCCAGATCACCAGAACCAAAACATTCTCTAAGATTGGTATAGTCATTGCTGGACCATTCTTCAACTTCTAAGACTCAGAAATTGTTAAAAACATTGAGACAATTACTAGTTTCCAAACATGAAACCTACCATATCTCATCCTGTTTGCCCTCTCCATCTTTGGATCCAAGACTCAGAAAACATAAGCCTTCAGTTCTGAAGAATGGTCACTCTCCATCCTGCCCACCTTCTCATTTACCTCACCTGGGACAAGGGCAACACAAACAGTCTCAAAGATCCACCAACAGCGGAGAATTGAAGAGCCTCATTCACAGACGTGGCTCAAGTCACCACCTACATTAGCCTCTACTTTCAATAACCAATAAGAAATATTCTCTTCAAATTCCAGGTCTCCATCTCCAAAATTAGATGCATCTTGAAACCAAAAGCCTTGCTGCCCAACCCCAGACCTGACACATCACTCTTGAAACCCAAAATCCGAAACATTAGTTCTCCTTCGTGGTCTCTGTGAATGCACACTAATTGGTTAATCTGCGCCTGAGCAGAGCAGCCTCGGAAGTTTCTAGAGCTCTAGCACCTGGTGCTGGGACCTCCCACCTAGGCTATATCCCCACCTCCAGCACCGGGTGCCTCAGTTCCGTTTCCTGCCGCTGCTGTAGCAGCATCGTGTTTCGGAGCTAGTGTGTTTGTTTCCCTTATTCCTTTTCTTTCGTATTGGACCTCCTACGTTTTGAATCTCGGAGTTGCCTGATTATTCTTCCGGACTGTGAGTTGGCTTTGTAAGCACAGAACTGTGGTAGTTTCGAGGCGTTTATGGCCTCGTCGGGGCCTTTCAAACGTTGCTCGGCCTGCAACGCGAAGGTTCCCCTATCGGACGGACATTCGAAGTGCCTTTACTAGCTTGGGGAGGAGCACCAGCCAGCCTCATGTTAGTTTTGTAAAGCGTTCACCAAGCCTGCGTTAAAGCATAGGCAGGAGAGGCTGAAGGCGCATTTGTGGCAAAAGTCCCTTTGCCCTTCTGGACCCGGAATGGACCCCCCGCAAGCCCCTCCGTCTGAGGCGTCTTCCGTCTCCGGGCGTTCTCCGCCCGCAATGAAAAAGTTGGGAAAATCAACATCCTAGGGCTCGAGGTCGACGGTTTCCACTTCGGCGTCGAAACCTCCCTCAGGCTCGACCCCGACCAAAAAGAAGAAGAAGACATCTTCTGCTCCGGGCCTACCTCAAGCCTCGGCCCCCTCACCGAGACCGGCTCCCTTGCCTAGGCAACAAGCCGCTGTGGTCGAGCCTTCCGAGGATGATGACATTCCACCGTCGGGCACAGTTATGCCGACTTCCCCTTGTCTTAGTCTCTCCTCGGGCTCACCTCGTGTCTCGCCGGTACTTCGGTCGGAGACTCCACCTCCTCCCTCTTCTCCTCCAGAGCCCCCTACTGCTCCACCACAGAAGAAGAAGCGGAAGACCCGCCACATCCAGCCTGAGCCCGATCGTGCTCGACCCCAACCGGCTTCAGCGGAGCTTCCACAGTATCTGGACTTCCACTATCCGTCCTGGGAAGATCCGCGGGGCTTTAGGCCGAGAGGCTTCGGGTTCGAAGGGTCTGCTTACCCGACACCCTTCGATCCGGCCTCGTACTTCGCGTTCAGGCAGTGGCAGTCCTACTATGACCAGTTTCCGCAGTTTCCACCTTACGCAGAAGGTTTTTTTCATCGACCGGGCAAACCCTCCCCACAGCCTTCTCAGCCTTTGTCGGGCTCGATGTCAGACTCTCGGCATCGAGTCGGACAGGTGTCGCGGGCACCACTTTCACCTGTTCCTTCATCTCGGGCTCGAGAGGAAGAGTTCCTGGAGGCGCTGATTCACCCGGAGTCGGAGTTGGACTACCCTCGGACCCGTTCGCCTGCCCGCTCCCTGGACCGCGATGTCGAGGTCGAGTCGGGCTCGAGTGCGGACAAGGGTGAGATCAGGGAGGATTCACCGGTTGACCTCCCTACTCCAGCTTCAGTAGTTGTGGGAAGCCATCCTCCCTCCCCATTGGAGGACTACACCTCTTAAAGGTAAAGGTTCCCCTTGACATTTAGTCCAGTCATGTCCGACTCTAGGGGGCGGTGCTCATCCCCGTTTCCAAGCCGTAGAGCCAGCGTTTGTCCAAAGACAGTTTCTGTTGTCACGTTGCCAGTGCGACTAGACACGGAATGCCGTTACCTTCCCACCGAGGTGGTACCTATTTATCTACTTGCATTTGCATGCTTTCGAACTGCTAGGTTGGCAGGAGCTGGGACAAGCGACGGGAGCTCACTCCGTCGCGTGGATTCGATCTTACGACTGCTGGTCTTCTGACCCTGCAGCACAGAGGCTTCTGCGGTTTAACCCACAGCGCCACCACGTCCCTGGGTGGTGGCGCTGCAGGTTAAACTTACACCTCTTACGCCCAGTTAATTAAGCGCATTGCCGATGTCCTTGACCTTGCTGTGGTCCAGACACAGCTCAAACAGCTAGACAAGGTCTACGAGGACATCACTAAGGACCAGTTGGCTCCCCGACGTCTAGCCTTCATCCCATCGCTGCTGAGTCTGGCCAAGGAGTCTTGGGATAAACCCTCCACCTCTCAGCAAATACCTCGCAGGGTGGAGAACCTTTATAAGACGCACGGCTCTGGGACTGAGTTTCTCTCGAAGCATCCACTGCCCAACTCTTTGGTGGTGGATGCTACACAATCGCGTAGCTACAGCAAGTCCACGTTGACTCCTACGCACAGGGAGGGCCGAAAGTTGGACACTTTGGGACGAAGGTTGTACACATTTGCCACCTTTGTTCTCAGGGTGGCTAACTATCTAGTGGCCATGGGTGCCTACCACAGGCACCTATGGAACGCAGTCCTCCCTGCTCTGAATGCTGCCCCAGAGGACATCAGGGACACCTCCTTGGCGCACCATCAAGAGGCGATGTCTCTAGCCCGCCAAGAAAGAATTGTGGCTAGGCACATCGTAGATGCGTCGTCCAAGCAGCTGGCCATGGCGGTTGCCTTACGCCGGCATGCGTGGTTGCGGTCAGCTACAATCGCCGAGGATGTCAAGAATAGGATCGAGGATCTCCCCTTTGACGGGTTGGGGCTCTTTGATCCTAAGACGGACGAGATCCTTGAGAGCCTGCTGAAGCACCGGAAGACGGCAAGATCCTTCACGTCCCAGTCTATGCCTCGTGGGTCTTGGCACCGGTCTTATGCTTCCAGGCCTTACTTTGATCGCACTAGAATGCAGTCTTCCTTCTCTCAAGGTCAGTCCCGTCAACAGTCCAGTAGACAGCAACCGCGACAACAGGCCCGTCGTCAGGACCGGAAGACTAAGCAGCCTCTTTAGTCTTCTGCAGCTGCCAACACCACTTTTTGACAGGGTTAGACTAGCCCAATTTTTTGATGCCTGGAGGTCTATCACCTCTGACTCTTGGGTTCTCACTATCATTGCCACTGGTTATGCGATTGAGTTTGACTCCACACCTTGCACAGGTTTTGTCAGGAACACGGACCCTTCTCCTGTTTTACGTGAAGAGGTGGACAAGTTACTCTCTAAGGATGCCATTACTCTGGTGGAAAATCCTGATATTTCACGTAGCTTTTTCTCTCACTACTTTATCATCCCCAAGAAGGATGGTGGTCTCCAACCTATTCTTGACCTTAGACCCTTGAATTTCTACATTATGCCCCGGTGTTTTCGTATGGTCTCTTTGGACAGCACTATCCAGATGCTCAGACAGGGTGATTGGTTTGCACTTATTGATCTGAAGGATGCCTATTTTCTTATTAGTATCCGACCTGAGTATCGTCGTTTTCTAAGGTTTTCGCTGGATGGTGTAATATATGAATTCAAGGCTCTCCCATTTGGACTGTCCACCTCACCTAGAGTATTTACAAAATGCTTAGCCCTGGTGGCAGCTTACCTTCTTTTGCAGGGCATCACTGTCTTTCCTTACCTTGATGACTGGTTGCTGGTGGCATCTTCTTCGGAGATACTGTCACGTCACATAACATTTACTTCGTCCCTCCTGTCTGATCTTGGTCTCCAGGTCAACCACGAAAAGTCGACATTGACCCCTACTCAGAAGGTGACCTATATTGGTGGGGCTCTGGACGCTGTTTCAGGCCGTGCCTTCATCCCGGAGGGCTGTATTCTGAAGATACAAGACCTACTTCCTCATTTTACTGCGGGGGCAGAGGTCCAAGCTTTGCTGGTTCAGCGCCTACTAGGACTGATGGCCTCCACCACTGCAGTCATTCAACATGCCAGATTGAAGATGCACTCCCTCCAGGCGTGGTACCTTGCACTGTTCAACCCTCTCACCGATACGCCCTAAAAAACCCTTACAGTCTCGACGGAACTGGCGGAGCAACTTACTTGGTGGTCCCTCCGCCTGAATCTCCTCATCGGCAGGCCCTTCGGCCCTCTTCAGCCGTCTATTCAATTCACCACAGATGCCAGCCCGACTGGTTGGGGAGCACACGTCCAGGATCTGACAGCAAATGGTCATTGGACTCCAAAGGAATCCCATCTTCACATCAACCTGTTGGAACTTCTCACTGTTTTCAAGGGGCTCCGAGCATTTGAACGCCTCCTCTCTGGTCAAGTGGTGCAACTGGCAACCGACAACACCACTGTGGTATATTATCTGAACAAGCAAGGGGGCACACATTCCCAACGACTCTTTTATCTGACTATCCAGGTCTGGGAGTGGTGCTACGAACGCCACATTTTTCTGATCGCGGTTGTGGGGCTGCACGCACGAATGGTCTCTGGACGATGCAGTCTTCCGTTCCCTCTGCCTGAGATGGGGTACTCCATGCCTGGATGTATTTGCGTCTACCATCAACAAGAAATGCTATTGGTACTGCTCCCGGGCAGGGGCAGGGACCAATTTGGAGGGGGATGTGTTCATGGTTCCCTGGACAGAGGGTCTGTTGTACATGTTTCCTCCCATTCCGCTAATCCAGAAGGCGATCATCAAGGCCCAGCAGGAATGAGCAAACGTCATTCTCATCGCTCCCTGGTGGCCTCGCCAGCCCTGGTTCGCCCCTCTACATCAGATTGCCGTCGATCACTTTCGTCTGCCAAACCTTCCTCATCTACTCTCTCTCCACGACGGCAGGACGCTCCATCTGGATCTGGACTCCCTACACCTCACGGCCTGGAGGCTGGACCTTCAATAGCAGACGTCCTCAATCGAGCACGAAGGCCTTCCACTGTGGCCACTTATGCGCAAAAGTGGAAGACATTCTCTGATTTCGCTACTGAACATAACTTACCTGTCTACCCTACCTCGTTGGACGCTCTCTTGAGGTTCCTCCTCCTCCTCTTCCAGCGTGGACTATCGCACTCTACTCTTAGAGTATACATTTCTGCAATTGTCAACCATCAGCCACCTCTTTCTGATGCAGCCAAGTTGTTTCAACACCCGACGCTGAAACAGTTCCTCAAGGGCCTTCGTAATATGCGCCCAGCCTACAGGCCACCTACTCCTCAGTGGTCCCTTCAGCTTGTTTTGCAGAAATTGATGTCTCCACCGTTTGAGCCTCTGGCTACCACCTCTTTGAGGCTACTTACCTTCAAGACGGCCTTTCTTCTTGCTGTCACTTCAGCGAGACATGATAGTGAACTCACGGCCCTGTGGGTAGACCCACCATTTATACAGTTTCACCCGGATAAGGTCACTCTATTTCCAGATGTCTCATTTCTCCCAAAGGTGGCAACATCCTTCCATCTCAATCAGCCAGTGGTCCTACCTACCTTCTTTCCTAATCCTACGACTAACTTGGAGAAATCACTTCACTCCCTGGATGTTAAGAGGGCTCTGGCCCATTACATCTCCAGGACTGTGTCTTTTCGTTCTTCTCAAAGACTCTTTGTGTCATTCCAGGGATGCTCTAAAGGATCCCCTGTTTCACCCCAAACCTTTTCCAGATGGGTGGTTTCAACGATCAAGTTGGCATATGAGCTAGCTCATAGACCTTTGCCATCGACCGTTCGGGCACATTCTACCAGAGCAGTGGCTTCCTCCACGGCTTTCCTTCGTGGAGTGGACCTGAGTGATGTCTGCAAGGGCGCGACCTGGTCCACACCTTTCACTTTTGCAGTGCACTATCGCCTCGATGTCCGTGCCAAGGTGGAGGCTGCTGTGGGAAGAGCTGTTTTGGCTTCTGTTCTGACATGACGGCCACCTCCTGGTAAGTCAGCTTGCTAGTAACCCATTAGTGTGCATTCACAGAGACCACGAAGGAGAAAAAGAAGTTACTTACCTGTAACTCTCGTTCTTCGAGTGGTCATCTGTGAATTCACACTCCCCGCCCTCCTCCCCGCTGAACGTCACGTGTGCCATTTGGCATATTATACAGCGGCGGACAGTTCTACGGAACTGAGGCACCCGGTGCTGGAGGCGGGGATATAGCCTAGGTGGGAGGTCCCAGCACCAGGTGCTAGAGCTCTAGAAACTTCCGAGGCTGCTCTGCTCAGGCGCAGATTAACCCATTAGTGTGAATTCACAGATGACCACTCGAAGAACCAGAGTTACAGGTAAGTAACTTCTTTTTTCCAATAAAGATCTTGACTTCTCCCCATCTAATTCACAAACAAAACATCTTCCAAAAGCCTCACAGAAAGAATCTGCTTACCTCAGATTGTTCACCCAGGTCTTGTCAACTGCAATCTGAAAAGGAAGACAAACAATAAGTTATGAACACCTACCTTGAATCCTTCTCCTATCTCAACAGCCCTGATCAGCTCTTGTACACTTAAGCCTATGGCATCATTTAAGGCAGGGGTCTCCATACTATGGCCTGTGGGCCACATTCAGCCTGCCTTGCCTTTTTATCTGGCCCAGCGAACGCCACAGGCTCAGGTCCGCAGACTCAGGTCCATTCCCTTCAGCCCGTGCATGCGTGCATTCCTTTGGCCCTCAAAAATGTATAAAATATATGATGTGGCCCTCATGCTGAAAAGTTTGGAGACCCCTGCTTTAAGGAGTCAGTCCATCTTGTCTTTCTCTTTTCCTGCTGCCTTCCATTTTTCCCAGCATTACAGTAGGAGCCCCATATCTGTGGGGGATCAGTTCCAAGCCCCTCCCTGGAGATGCTAAAAAATGTGGATTATAGCAAACACTATTATAATAGCAAACACTATGCACAATATGGTCTGTGGCTCCCTGTAGTGGCTAGTTCTGGTAACTGCATAGTTAGAAATATGTATTTCTGGGCATTTTTCTTTTAATATTTTTATTATTATTCAGACCATGGATAAGTGAATCAGCAGATACTAATCCCACAGATATGGGTGTATATGTCCTACTGTATTGTCTTTTCCAGAGAATCCTGCCTTCTCAAAATGTGCCCAAAATAGGACAGCCTCAGTTTCAACATTTTTGCCTTCAGAGATTTGATCAAGGACTCACTTGTTGGTCTTTCTGGCAATCTGGGATATCTGCAAAGCTCTCCTCCACACCTCATTTCAAATGAATCATTTTTTTCCCTGTCAGCTTTCTTAAATGTCTAGCTTTCGCACCCATACATGGTGATCAGAAATGTGAGAGTGTAGATGGTCTTGGTCTTGGTCTCTGGTGACACAACCTTACACTTGATGATCTTTTCTAATTCCTTTATTGATCCATAATCAGGTCTATGACCGCATAATAAAACTTTACCTTAATGTATTCTCGAAGGCTTTCATGGCTGGGATCCGATGGTTGTTGTAGGTTTTTCGAGCTGTCTGGCCGTGTTCTTGAGAACACGGCCTCAAGAACACAGCCAGACAGCCCAAAAAACCTACAACAACCAAACTTTACCTTACCATACCTTATTGCTGCCCTTTTGAGTGTTAGTCTTCTTCTGATTTCTTAGCTGCAGTCTCCCTTTGGATTGATGATCGAACCAAAATCTCTATTTCAGTTTCTCCATTGTCAATGTTAAAGTTGTGTAGTTCTTCTGTAATCATGATTTTTGTTTTCTTAACATTCAAGTGCAATCCTCCTTTGGCACTTTCTTTCACTTTCATGCAAGGTAGAGAACCTGTATAGAATCTAAGGCGAAGAGACTGCATTTTTGCTAAAACCCCTGCAACCCAACTCTGTAATAGTAGAGGTTTCCCAAATGAGGTCTAGAGGCCACAGTAATATAGCCCCTAAAAACAAAGAGGGCTGCAAAATTGACACCTTGTATTATAAATCTACACCACTGCTGCAGTAGGAATTACGACTGCAAATTACCAAGCCACCATGAGGACTTATCACAGATTCATCTGGGAAATGATGCAACCCCTTCTAAACAGTTTTCCAGAATAAAAAAAGACACTGGCTGCAACTCTCCAACAGGAAGTCTTAATATTGGCGACCCAGGATATACATGCTTTTCACCATCCCACTGACTGTGCAACCGAAAACATTGCAGCAGCAGTGCTATCATATCACCCCTCAGCCTTCTTTTCTCAAGGCTAAACATGCCCAATTCTTTCAGCCTTTCCTCATAAAGCTTGGTTTCCAGCCCCCTGATCATCCTTGTTGCCCTCTTCTAAACTTGTTCCAATTTGTTAGCATACTTCTTGAAGTATGGTGTCCAGAACTGGACACAAGACTCAAGGTGAGGCCTAACCAGTGCTGAATTGTTTTCAAAACTATACTTCTATTAATGCAGCCTAAAATAGCATTTGCCTTTTTTGTAGCCACATCATACTGTTGGCTCATATTTAGCTTGTGATCTACGACAATTCCAAGATCCTTCTCGCTTGTAGTTTTGCTGAGCCAGGTATCCCCCATCTTGTAACTGTGGAATTGGTTTTTCCGAGGTGCAGTACTTTGCACTTATCCCTGTTGAATTTCATTCTGTTGCTTTCAGCCCAGTGCTCCATCCTATCAAGGTTATTTTGAATTTTGTTTCTGTCTTCAATCTAGCGTATTAGCTATTCCGCCCAATTTGGCATCATCTGCAAATTTGACAAGCATTCCCTGCACTCGTCATCCAAATCATTAATAAAATTATTGAAGAGCACCGGGCCAAGGACTGAGCCTTGGGGTACGCCACTTGTAACCTCCTCCCAGTTAGAGAAGGACCTATTAATCATCACCCTCTGAGTACGATTCTGTAGCCAATTGTGTATCCACCCGACACTTGATCTATCCAGCCCACACCTTGTTAGCTTCCCAATCAGGATATCATGGGGCACTTTGTCAAAAGCTTTGCTGAAGTCAAGATATACTACATCTATAACATTCCCTCTGTCTATCAAGGAGGTTACCTGATCAAAAAACAAGATCAAATTTGTTTGGCAAGATTTGTCCTTGACAAATCCGCCTTGGCTTCTAGTTATTACTGCATTGTTTTTTATGTGCTTGTACAATGACCACTTTACGATCTGTTCCAGAATTTTGCCTGGGATTGATGTCAGGCTGACTGGTCTGTAGTTCCCAGGTTCCTCTTTTTTACCCTTTTTGAAGATATGAATAACATTAGCCTTCCTCCAATCCTCTGGCACCTCACCCGTTTCCCATGATTTCAAGAAAATCATGGATAGTGGTTCTGAGAGTTCTTCAGCCAGTTCCTTCAGTACTCTTGGATGCAGTTCATCTGGCCCTGGAGATTTGAATTCGTTCAAGGCGGTAAGGTATTCCTTGACTATATGTTTATTAATCTCCAGCTGCAATCATGCCCCCCCTTGCACTTCCAATTTGTTTGGAAGTTCATAATCTGTTTTACGGGAAAAGACTGAACTAAAATAGGAATTGAGCACCTCTGCCTTTTCTTTGTCCTCTGTTATCATTTTTCCATCTCCATTGCAGAGCTGTGCCACTATGTCTTTTGTTTACCTTTTGCTACTCACATATCTGAAGAATGCTTTTTTATTGCTTTTAGTGTCTCTAGCTAACCTCAGCTCATTCTCAGCTTTTGCCCTGCTAATGCCATCCCTGCATTTCCTTGCTACTTGTCTGTACTCATCCTTGATGGCCTGGCCTTCTTTCCACTTCTTGTACATGTCTTTTTTGGTTTTTAGGTCCTCCCTGAGCTTTTTTCAGTGACCATCTCAGTGTTTTCTCAATGACAATGACAAGTTTTCTCAGTGACAATCTGTGACAGGCAGTTAACTTTGTTTTGCCTGGGCAGCAGTGGAAAATAACCCACACTGCTAGATATCTATTCCCTCACAGACCACAAAAGGCCTTCATGGCAATTAACCAATGCACCATTTCTTACAGAGGAATCTCAGTGTTAAAAGCTGTTCCATAATGAAGAACTGAAAACTGATTTTATATTAGATCTGCATCTATCCATCTAGAAATTGGCTCCACCTTCCTCTTGTCACGGTTACTGTTTCTCTTGAGATACATGAGAAACAAATGACTTTTCCTACATTTTTCAGTGACAAACTGAAGTCTCAGTTGTTATCCTGCATAAATAGTAACTTTTAAAATATGGCTCACAATAATTAAGCAACTAAATCTGCCATGGATGTCCTTAAGATCCTAATATCTGTTCTTGCTGTACTTTGACTTAACGGCTCCCTTTTTCAGCATATCTCAGCTAAATAGCATATACAATTGTTTAATATTGTGAAATGGCTCATATATAGTTCTACATGTAAATCTTGAATAGCAATTAAATCATTCACTTTAAAATATTTCCATCATTTATATATTCATATATGTTATGTTATTAATAGCTAGAAGCAATGAAATTGGTAGCTGATGAAGCAGTGAAAATGCAGAAGGAAATAGACATCCGATGTCAGCACAAAATCACTGAAATGGTAGCACTTATGGAAAAGCATAAGGTAAGTATAACATTTGTTTACATATTGACTAGATCAGGGGTCAGGGAACTTTTTTACCTTTTACCCCCCAAAACATTTATATACGCCAACGATTTGAAAGGAAAGAAATCATACATTATTTGAATTCAAAATCTTATTGAATCTACACAGGCTGTGTACCGAACTAGCAGGATATATCATCAGTATCAATGGCTGCCAGGCTATGTACCGAACTAGCAGGATGCACCAAATTTAATAAAGATGTGCACTATTTTTGCTGGAACACATTGCACACCAGCCATGGGGTGGTATAAGGAGTAGTAAGGTGTCCAACGTGCCTAGCAAGTTGCATTAAAATTTTGCTAGCTCGCAGAGGATTTAATCATCATCAATGTCTGCCAGAGTGGTGCTAGCAATGACGTGCTTGCTAGAGACAGCCAAGGCAGAGTTGGGGGGGGGGGGTTCCTACCACTTTAGTCATTCTGTGTGTGGTGTGCAAAAAGGAACAAACCAGGCTAAAGGTCATGTCACCCACCCTGGTGCCACAGCTCAACATCAAAGGACCCGTGCGCTATTTTTTTTATCATCATCAATGGAAAACTCATCAGTGGCCAGAAGATTGGAAAAGATCAGTCTACATCCCAATCCCAAAGAAGGGCAGTGCCAAAGAATGCTCCAACTACTGTAAAATTGCACTCATTTCACACACTAGCAAGGTTATGCTCAAAATCCTACAAGGTAGGCTTCAGCAGTATGTGGACCAAGAACTCCCAGAAGTACAAGGTGGATTTCGAAGGGGCAGAGGAACTAGAGACCAAATTGCTAACATGCGCTGGATTATGGAGAAAGCCAGAGAGTTCCAGAAAAACATCTACTTCTGCTTCATTGACTATGTAAAAGCCTTTGACTGTGTGGACCACAGCAAACTATGGCAAGTCCTTAAAGAAATGGGAGTGCCTGATCACCTTATCTATCTCCTGAGAAATCTATATGTGGGACAGGAAGCAACAGTTAGAACTGGATATGGAACAACTGATTGGTTCAAAATTGAGAAAGGAGTACGACAAGGCTGTATATTGTCTCCCTGCTTATTTAACTTACCGGTATATGCAGAATACATCATGCAAAAGGCTGGACTGGATGAATCCCAAGCCGGAATTAAGATTGCTGGAAGAAATATCAACAACCTCAGATATGCAGACGATACCACTCTGATGGCAGAAAGTGAGGAGGAATTAAAGCACCTCTTAATGAGGGTGAAAGAGGAGAGCGCAAAAAATGGTCTGAAGCTCAACATAAAATAAACGTAAGATCATGGCCACTGGTCCCATCACCTCCTGGCAAATAGAAGGGGAAGATATGGAGGCAGTGACAGATTTTACCTTCTTGAGCTCCATGATCACTGCAGATGGTGACAGCAGCCACGAAATTAAAAGACGCCTGCTTCTTGGGAGGAAAGCGATGAGAAACCTAGACAGCATCTTAAAAAGCAGAGACATCACCTTGCCGACAAAGGTCCGCATAGTCAAAGCTATGCTTTTTCCAGTAGAGATGTATGGAAGTGAGAACTGGACCATAAAGAAGGCTCACCACCGAATAATTGATGCTTTTGAATTGTGGTGCTGGAGGAGACTCTTGAGAGCCCCCTGGACTGTAAAGAGAACAAACCTATCCGTTTTGAAGGAAATCAACCCTGAGTGCTCACTGGAAGGACAGATCCTGAAACTGAGGCTCCAATACTTTGGCCATCTCATGAGAAGAGAAGACTCCCTGGAAAAGACCCTGATGTTGGGAAAGTGTGAAGGCAAGAGGAGAAGGGGACGACAGAGGACGAGATGGTTGGACAGTGTCATCGAAGCGACCAACGTGAACTTGACCAAACTCCGGGAGGCAGTGGAAGACAGGAGGGCCTGGTGTGCTCTGGTCCATGGGGTCACGAAGAGTCGGACACGACTTAACGACTAAACAACAACAACATTTATAAAGCTTATTAAGTACATTGAAATCCTGGACTTGTTTCCTCCAAAGTAAACCATCCTCAGAAAAGCAGCTATATATAGGAGTGCAGACTTTTAATACACATTTTATACACTACATAAAGTGTATACACACATTTCATTTATTTGAAATGTAGTGTTGGAAAAGAGTTTTACAGATAGCATGACTTGTCAGAGAGATAAGTAAAGCAAATTAAGTGTGGACTCTCACTAGAAGCTAAAATAACCAAACAAAGGGTATTGTACTACAGTGGCATCATGAGAAGACAAGCTCACTGGAAAAGGCAGCAATGCAGGAAAAAGGGCAATGCAGTACGAAAAGAGGAAGAATGCACATGAGATGGATTGACTCAATAAAGAAAGCCACAGTCTTTTGTTTGTAAGACCTTTTGTTTGGTGTTGCAGTCAAAGCAGGACCAGGAGCAGAGAGACAGGGATTCAGATTTGGGGAATAAACTATGATACTCTTGCCTGCTTTGGGGATGAGAAATAGAGAAACGCAATTGCTACACACTTCAGACATCTAGTCCCAGGTGTGTCGGTTGTCTTTTACTAGGTGTTTGCTGTTAGCGAGACTCCTCTAAATATTCCAGTTCTGCCCAGTACAAATTCAGCGTCTAAACAGAATCTTGAAGTACTTGCTCTTCTCAGCAGAAACTGCAGAGCTAAATGCAGTGGAGATTAAATTTGGAAGGTTGCTTTTTCATGGTTTTATGAAAGAGTCAAGTCTCTCTGTCTCTGTCTCTGTCTCTGTCTCTCTCTCTCTCTCACACACACACACACCCTCCCTAAATTTTCAACCATCAGTTGCTTCAGTTCAGTATGTCCATTTCCTCTCATTACATTTAAACAAGCTTGATGAAACCACCAGGTCCCTCTCTCGCACCTTCCTTCCTGCCTTAATTGGAGCCTTCTCTCCTTGCATCACGTCCTTTTTTCATGGTTTTATGAAAGTCACTCTCTCTTTCACATACACCCACCCTCCCTCCCTCCCTAAATTTTCTACAATCTTACCTTTAAACAAGCTTGATGAATCCACCCGTCCCTCTCTCGCACCTTCCTTCCCGCCTTAATTGGAGCTTTCCACCTCCGGCGGAAGTAGTCATTCACAAGCCAGATTGACTGCCCCGGGCTGTTCTACAGCCGTAAACAATAAAGCAGCCTTATCACCGATCTCTAAAAGAACTGATTTACAAGTGCCGCAACCAAGGAAGGTAGCAGGGATAGGTGGCTTACAGTTTGAGGTTCGGCTGCAGGGGGTGGGGGTGGGGTGGAGTAGCGCTCTGCTCATTACCCCCAGGATTTTCATTTTTACTCCATTTGGGGTAATTTTTCCCTGTTCCCCGACCACTGGAGTAGAGCCATAAGGAGGAATCAGTAAAAGCAAGGATAGAGCTGTGCATGCATTTGGAGCTTTGTTTGATGTTGCTGAAGCAATTTTCATTTCCAGGCAAGCTTTTTCATATTGACCTTTCCCATTCAATGGTAAGATCTGTTGAAGCAGAACAGGAACTGTAGCTCCAGCTATGACAGTTTAAATTCTTGCAGTTTGCATGAAATATATAATTTTCTTTTTACTTTTGACATGTGAATGGTTTGTTTTAAAATGTAATTTCATTTTAAAATTAACTGTAATCTAGTTTTGAAATTATGTCTTAAAAGTAATAAAGATTGGGTTGTATATGTGAAATCTTCAAAGGGTTGTGTGGTTTATTTGCCACCTTTGAGATATCTTTTCTGGATGCTGTCAACCACAATGGTGCAACAGGTGGTTATCAGAAAAATAGTCTTTGAAGTAGTGCTCTTTGTCTGTGGAATGCACTTTCAACACACCAAATAAACACTTCTTCCAGATTTTTTGCTTTTACTATTTAAGTTTTAGTGTTGATTCTCAACATTCTAATATTTTAACATTTTAATACAATGTTGATTGATTTACTTGATTTGGTCATATATATTACTTTAATATATTTTAAGTATACTTTAATATGCTTTAAGTCCAAAACAGCCCTTCAACATATTTTGGCACAGGGGGACTACAGCCACATCTCAGCTGTTATTCTGTCCTCTCCCAGCAATCATAGTACAGATCATGTGCCCATCTTCTGGGATCTTCTAGCACTGGGTAATTTTATATGAGGGAAGTATCTTTTTGAATATGTATGTAGTGTACAGCAAGTACACTACAGTCACTGAGTAGACTGCAGATGGACATTGTTGCCCTGCAAGAGACGAGATTGCCAGACTTGGGATCTGTCAAAGAAAAACACTTCTCATTCTTCTGGCAGGGAAAACCATTGAATGAGACCAGGGAATATGGTGTTGGCTTTGCAGTCAGAAATACTCTGCTGAGATCCATTGTTCCACCTACTGTGGGGAGTGAAAGAATCCTGTCTCTGCAGCTCCACTCATCAGCGGGACCGGTCACCCTCATTAGTGCATATGCACCAACACTGTCATCCACTACAGAAGTGAAAGACAAATTCTACGATGATCTGGCAGCTACTATCAAAAAAGTCCCTGAAAGAGAGGCACTGTTCATTCTCGGAGACTTTAACGCTAGAGTTGGTGCTGATCACAATTCCTGGCCCACTTGTCTAGGCCGTTTTGGCATTGGAAAGATGAACGAAAATGGCCAACGCTTGCTGGAGTTTTGCTGTTATTATGGTCTTTGCGTCAGCAACACATTCTTTAATACAAAGCCTCAACACAGAGTTTCCTGGAGACATCCAAGATTGAAGCATTGGCATCAGCTCGATTTGATCCTCACTAGACGTTCTAGCCTTCCTAGTATTACGATCACACGCAGCTACCAGAGTGCTGATTGCGATACTGATCACTCCCTGGTGTGTAGTAGAGTAAAACTGCGAACAAAGAGATTATATCACACGAAAAAGGAAGGAAGACCACGTATTGACATCAGCAAGACTCGCGATCAAAGAAAAGTGGAGGAATTTGCCCAAGCGCTTGAGGAAACCCTTCCAGCCCCGGCTGATGCAAATGCACCTGAACGATGGGAACATTTCAAGAACGCTGTGTATAACACCGCCTTGTCCACATTTGGCAAGAAGACCAAAAAGACGGCCGACTGGTTCGAAGCCCATTCGGAGGAGCTGATGCCAGCCATCGAGGATAAGAGGAGAGCTCTAGCAGCATACAAAGCCTGTCCTAGCGAGTACAACTTGCAAGCTCTTCGAGCTGCTCGTAGCCAAGTCCAACAGGCTGCCAGGAGATGTTCCAACGATTATTGGCTTCAGCTCTGCTCTCAGATACAGATAGCAGCCGACACAGGTAACATCAAAGGAATGTATGACGGTATCAGGCAGGCTTTAGGTCCAATACAGAAGGAATCTGCTCCCTTGAAGTCTGCTACAGGCGTGATCATCCAGGACCGAGCACAGCAGATGGACTGCTGGGTGCAGCACTACTCTGAGCTATATTCCAGAGAGAATGTAGTAACCGAAGAAGCATTAAATAACATTGAGTGCCTGCCTGTCTTGGAAGAGTTGGACAGTGAACCAACCTTAGCAGAAATAAAAGCGGCCTTGGATTCCCTCGCCTCCGGCAAGGCACCTGGAAAGGATAACATCCCTGTTGAAGTGCTGAAGTGCTGTAAAGAGACCATCACTACCGAGCTGTATGAAATCTTTTGTCTTTGCTGGAGGGAAGGTGGAGTACCACAGGACATGAAGGATGCAAACATCGTCACATTGTACAAGAACAAAGGAGACAGGGGCGACTGCAATAACTACCGTGGCATCTCTCTTCTCAGCGTTGTAGGGAAGCTGCTTGCCCGTGTTGTGCTGAAGAGGCTCCAGGTGCTCGCAGACAGAGTCTATCCAGAATCACAGTGTGGATTTCGAGCTAATAGATCCACCACTGACATGGTATTCTCCCTCAGACAGTTGCAGGAGAAATGCAGGGAACAACTACAGCCACTCTTTGTCGCCTTCATAGATCTCACAAAGGCCTTTGATTTGGTTAGCAGGGATGGCCTTTTTAAAATACTTCCCAAGATTGGATGTCCACCTCGACTCCTTAACATCATCAGGTCCTTCCATGAGGAAATGAAGGGCACTGTAGTTTTTGATGGTTCAACATCAGATCCCTTTGACATCCGAAGCGGAATGAAACAGGGCTGTGTCCTCGCACCAACCCTTTTTGGGATCTTTTTTGCTGTCATGCTGAAGCACGCCTTTGGAACTGCAACAGAAGGTGTCTATCTCCGGACTAGATCAGACGGAAAGCTCTTTAATCTCTCTAGATTGAGAGCGAAGACCAAAGTCCAGCTGAAATGCATGCGGGACTTTCTCTTCACCGATGATGCAGCCATTGTTGCCCACTCTGCTCAAGACCTCCAACAACTCATGAATCGTTTTAGCAAGGCCTGCCAAGACTTTGGACTAACAATCAGCCTGAAGAAAACACAAGTCATGGGCCAGGGTGTGGACTCACCTCCCTCTATTACCATCTCCACACAAGAATTGGAGGTTGTTCATGACTTTGTGTACCTTGGCTCAACGATCTCTGACACTCTCTCTCTAGATGTCGAGCTGGATAAGCGCATTGGCAAAGCAGCTACTATGTTCTCTAGACTCACAAAGAGAGTATGGCTCAATAAGAAGCTGACGACATATACCAAGATCCAGGTCTATAGAGCCTGTGTCCTGAGCACACTCCTGTACTGCAGTGAGTCCTGGACCCTTTGTGCACGGCAGGAGAGGAAGCTGAACACCTTCCACATGCATTGTCTCTGACGCATTTTTGGTATCACCTGGCAGGACAAAGTTCCAAACAGAGTAGTCCTAGAACGAGCTGGAATTTTTAGCATGTATACATTACTGAAACAGTGACGTCTACGTTGGCTTGGGCATGTCGTGAGAATGGCTGATGGTCGGATTCCAAAAGATCTCCTGTATGGAGAATTAGTGGAGGGAAGTCGCCCCAGAGGGAGACCACAGCTGCGATACAAGGACATCTGCAAGCGGGATCTGAAGGCCTTAGGAATGGACCTCAACAGATGGGAAACCCTGACATCTGAGTGTTCAGCCTGGAGGCAGGCGTTGCATCACGGCCTCTCCCAATTTGAAGAGACCCTTGTCCAGCAGACCGAGGCAAAGAGGCAGTCACGGAAGCAGCAAAATCAGGGAGCTGGACAGGGGACAGATTGTATTTGTCTTCAGTGTGGAAGGGATTGTCACTCTCGAATTGGCCTTCTCAGCCACACTAGACGCTGTTCCAAGTCCTCCATACAGAGCACGTTACCATAGTCTTTCGAGACTGAAGGATGCCTAATACTACAGCAAGTACTTAAACCTACGTTTTACAAAGCCAGGAAATTCAATTCTCATGCTGTCTACCATTCACACTTGTCAAAGCACAGCTCAGACAATTGCTTTGTGTTTGGGTAAGAAGTGGTTAACTGATGAAAAAAGGAGTCAGCTTTTGGACTTTTGCCCTGCTTGGTGTCACTTTGTGAATGGTAGTTAGCACAAGAGGGTATCCTGTAGACAATCTTGATTGCTGCCATTAGTGCTGTCAACATTCAGGATGCCCTCTGCTATGTAAAACTTGCCATCCTTTTTCCTACTGGCAACACAGGCACAATATTTTGCAGCAGTATAGGGCCATTTTGTGGCATTTTGAATTGTTGATATAGAAGTACAATACCCACTTTCATAAAATGGAGTGGGTTTTTAAAAAGAATTTAATCTATTAGAATGGACCTCCACAGGCAGTATCCAATGTACTACTATCTTGCATGGAGATTGCACTCTCTGTCCTATCTAGAATGCAAAGAGTAGTGCTAGTAGAGTACGGTATCTAGCACATGAGAAGATGAGCAAGTAAGTGAGCCTCTGATGTTGTGGGTGATATTGTTAGAAACTCTAAAGTTGCTGCCCCAATAGATGTGAGGACATAGTTGTCATATACGTTTTTCTGTATCCATGTTGTGTTGCCTGTTCAGTGCTAGTAGCTGTATCAGGGTTGGAGGGGCTGTCTCTAAGCAAACATAGGCCTGCCACCCAAAGCTTTGGAGAGGGAAGTATTAGAATGGACTGTAGCTTGTTGGTAATACGCATGAATAATCACAGCTAGGAGCTGTTGTTGACAATTGTGACGGAACCCTCACCAAGTTTACCCAGTAACAAAAGAAATAAGCTGATTGCTGAAAGAATGCAGGAGGAGAGCTAATTAAGAAGATCCCGGAAGATATAAATAGAGAGAGTGGAGAGTTAAATTGTATCTGCAGGAGGGAGGTCATGTTTAGTGACGTGGTGGCGCTGCAGGTTAAACCGCAGAAGCCTCTGTGCTGCAAGGTCAGAAGACCAGCCGTCGTAAGATCGAATCCACGTGACGGAGTGAGTTCCCGTCGCTTGTCCCAGCTCCTGCCAACCTAGCAGTTTGAAAGCATGTAAAAATGCGAGTAGATAAATAGGTACCACCTCGATGGGAAGGTAACGGCGTTCCGTGTCTAGTCGCGCTGGCCACGTGACCACGGAAACTGTCTTCGGACAAAACGCTGGCTCTATGGCTTGGAAACGGGGATGAGCACCGCGCCCTAGAGTCGGACACAACTGGACTAAATGTCAAGGGGAACCTTTACCTTTACCTATAACTTGAGAGAATTACTTTGTCTCTGGGATGTTTGAGAATTAGCATGCAATTCAGTGTAACTGTAATTTGAACCCTGTTTAGTTTAAACAGTTGTTATTTTTCAATAAAGATCATATTTTTATATTTCATTCTTAATATTGCTTTGACTCTAATATTTTGGGCTTAAGGCAAGCCTACTGAAAGTAAGGACAGTTTAAAGGTGATTGACCAGGTAGAGGTGGTCACAACAATTAATTCTTTTCATTGTCTTATTAGAATGTTCCCTTTCAAATATGGCTTTGGTGGAGGCTACAGGATTTATTTTGGTTGATCACAGTTCAAGTTTATCCCTGTTTATGCTAATGTCTTTTTAATATGTTGGCTTAGTTCAGTTTTGCTGCTGACATGATTTTATTCTGTGGACTGATATATTAATTATTGTTATTGTGTATATAAATGTATTTGTATAAATATCAGTTCTTCAAAATCTTATCTTGAGTTCTTTTATTTGAGCTACTTTGAGTTCTTGAAAAGATATAAAATGTCTCAAGTAATAATTATTTGTATGTTGGTGTATTTAAAGCATTTCCCCTTATCCTTCAGTCAAGAGGTTTCCCAGAGTAGCTTACATAAAAATAATGTACTTGCAGTGTAACAACATAAAAATGGTGCATATTTGACTAATCCCACAAATTTTAGGAACAAGAAATGAAAAGATAGCAGGATATATTATTCATGGCTTGCCCCATTGAGGTGTAAAACAGAAACTGAGAGGGACTACATTTTTCGCTTGACATAGCATGTGCAGGGGAAAACAGCTAATTCTTATCCCCTGCCCAACATTCCATTAATTACCACAGTATTTATGTCCAGCCTGAGTCACTTCCAGTAATACAATGGGATAATGGGAAAATGTTTCAAAGAACAATACACAGTGAAATAAAATAGTCAGGAAGAAGTTGTGGTGCTTTCTTACATGTTCCTTCAAATGCTTCCATGTGTTCTTTTCCAATGTAAAAAATAAATCCCACCACCCACTTTATACATGAATAGATAAGCTGCCCATCAGGTATAGCTCAGCCCTTGACCATGTTTTGAAAAATATACAGAAAGTACAGAAAGTAGAATACTGCGTGTTAATTTACATATTACTTTCTATTTGTAGCACCAATATGATAAAACAGTTGAAGAAAAAGATACAGAATTAGAATGCTTTAGGACAAAACAACAAGTATTATCTTCAACAATTGGATCTTTGGTAAGAATGTCTTCTGACTTATTTTCAGCCATTGGTGTGGTTAATTTACCCTTTTATATCTTATTAATTTATATATTTTACTAGACACCTTATTTATTTCTTCAATCCAATGAAGGAACTCTAATGTTCAGCTTAGAGGACTAGCAGTGACCCTTCAATGTTGAGACAAAATGAAATATGCACAACTTCCAATTATAGATATGCATGTTGTAATTATGTACAGTACACATATGTTCAGTTTTTATGAAATCACTGCAAATGGTGTAATCCTCTTCATTTTCAAAATCTTTACTTTGCTTAGAACCAGCTTTTAAACAATTCTATTTTATTTTCAGGTGAATTTTTCTAATTTTGTTTTTTAATTCAGTACGATTGTAGAAGGGAAGGATTTTCCCCCTCTTCATCTTGCACAACCCCTGTTACATGATTTATCAAGACATATTTCAAGCACTCTTTCCATCTGTTTGCACAGAAAACTAATTAAGATACAACCTATAGGCTCCTCCAGCCCATTTATTTCACCACAAGATCCTCTGCAGCCAAAGAGCTAATCAGCCTGGTAATCTGCTGATTGCCAGATAGAATACTTTTATGGCAACAACAGGGAAATACACTTCATTAAATGATGGTACTGTATTATTCTTAGACAATATATTAACTATCTTGCTTTTATTTCTTTCTCTAAGAAGATTTTCGTATGGATCATGTTTAATGCATATTCATTTGCAGTAATCAACGGCATATACATTTATTCCATATCATGAAATATTTTGCCTCATGGCTTGGGGGAAATTAAGACCCTTTTACATAAATTCTTAAGATGCCCTTTTGATAGGGAGCAAGGACACCAGAACAGGAAGCATGGTGGAGGCTTAAGCCAGTGCAAGACTAGGCTCAGGGAGCTGAGCCCTCTGAAATGATCAGGCACAATAGCACAAGACTCCTGTCTAGCTGAGCCCCCTCACAATTGTCCAGAATTCTGTACTGAAACCAATCAAGCTGAAAAAGAGGAAGTGTATTAACAGAATGAAGAAGAAAAATATAAAAACTGTTGTTGTAGTTCAACTGTCTCAGAAGTAACTAAGGCTAGAATAAATGCTATGCAGATGTACTTCAGATTAAGCCCAATAGAACTCAGTTGTGCATGGTAGCGGCATTCTGTGCTCTTTAAAAGTAGTTTCATTGAGAAATAGGAAGGCTCATCTCCTGCAGGTGGGAAATGTGGGAGAGCTATATCAGCTATTTTACTCAATGTACTGGAGACCCATTAAAGAGCAAAGGCCTTCAGCATCATTCATGATTCAGTGTCTTCTTCTTCGTGGCCTCTGTGAATGCACACAACTGGGTTAAGATTGCGCCTGCGCAGGACTCCTCGGAATATTCTAGAGCTTAAAACGTGATTAGTAGTACGTTTCCCCGTGGTGTGCATGCTCCGCCTGCCCGTAATACCTCAGTTCCTTTTTGCCACCGCTGTGATCGGACTTCTTCGTGCCTAGAGCTGTTTTTTCCCCCGTTATCTGGTATTGATTGTGGCCTGGCTTATTGATTATCGGTCTGTATCTCTGGATAATTTTGATCTTGGACTGGCTACGGTATACGGTTATTGGATTCTGGATTGTACGTTGTTGCTTCGGCTATTTTGACCTCCGGACTGATTAGCGATTCTGGTTTTTGGATTACGGACTTTGTTGTGATTATTCGGATTCTGATTCTGATCTTCGGCTTTGATATTGGACAATCGTTAACGTTTTCCCGTAAGTCTTCCTTCCTTCCCCCCTTCTTCTCTCCCCTGTTTTCGACATCTTTTATGGCCTCATCAGGCCCATTTAAGCAGTGTACATTGTGTGCCAACAAGATCCCCTTCACGGACGGCCACAACCGCTATTTATTTTGCTTGGGGGAGAGGCACCAAACTCACTCCTGTCAGGAGTGCAAGAAGTTGACCAAACCGGCCCTTAAGCTCCGCTTGCAGAGGCTTCAATTATATCTTTGGGGAAAATCACTTTCTCCTTCGAGCCCAGCAACCATGGAGTCGGCCTCGGTTCTGCCTCCTACCCCTCGTCCTGAGCCAGCTGCTTCTTCAGTCCCAGCTACTCCATCCCCAACGTCTTCTTCTAAATCTTCTAAGCAGAAGAAGTCTTCGGCATCGACATCGACTTCGATGTCGAAGTCACCATCTGGAGAGGGTCATAAGAAAAAGAAGGTGGTCGGTAAACAGAAGAAGGATAAGCAATCTTCCAAATCTACTCAACTTCGAGAACTTCCTCCAGTTCGAGCTTCACTTCCATCTCCCATACTTGAGGAATCATCTCGAGACCTGCCAGATCCGGACTCCCTTTCTGAAGGGATTGACTCGGTACCACCACCACAGGCTCAGGCTTCGGTTTCGATACCAAGCTGGTCCCTGAGTCATGGCCATTTTGAGGCTGATGTCATCTCCAGCCCGGCCTCGGCCCATTCGAGCCCTATGTCTATCGGGCGGGCAACAGTAATTTATCTATCGAATTCGGAGGTGTCGCCACAGCAATCTCCTCCACGGAAACGAACAGCCAAATGTCGGCACATTTCTCCAGCCCGACAGTACCCACAACATCGGGAAGTTGTGGTTCTTCCTCGTCCCTCTCGGCGTAGAGTTTTTTCAGATTACGAGGAGCCTTTATATGTGGAGGTCGATCGAAGGGCTGATTGACGTCGGTACCGTGACGATGATTTCGACCTCGATCCCTATTATGATGCCGGCGATTATGTGAGGCCCAAAAGAGTGCAGTACATCTATGCCTCTTCTTCCTCCCCGTCGCCCTCTCCCCCTCGACGTCGACATCAAGCTTATTATCAGCTCGAACCTCCGTCATTGAAGCCGGCTACTAAGTGTCACTCATCGCACGGCGACGTTCCTCATCAAGTAGTCCACACGTCGAAGGGGTCTCAGGCTCCTTCGATACCATCGTCCTCCGTATCTCAGCCGAGGACTTTTCACGCTCGGTCTACTCATCAGGCGGCATCCTCACAGATCCCTCATCCGCCTAAGACAGATGCTTCGGCATCGATCCTTCGAGCTCCAGCCCAAGTTTCGAGAAGTCACCGTCTCTCACCTTCTCCACCTCTTTCTATTATGAGGGGTTCTTCTGTATCGTCAGTTTCGGAACGCGACTTACCTTCAGAGGCTTCAGAGGAATCTCCATCAAATCTACCTACTCCCAATTCAGATGTGGTTGACCTCCATCCTCCTTCTCCATCTGAGGACTTTACCTCGTATTCGCAGATGATTCTATGCATGGCTAAATCTCTTGAGCTGGACATAGAACAACCACCTCCTCCCAAACAAGACCTCGTCTTTGACGACATTAACCAAGATACCCCCATTAAGTTTGGCGTTCATTCCAGCAATGCTGGATCTCATTAAGGAATCGTGGAATCAACCGTCCACGTCCCTTCAGATTCCTAGGCGTGTGGAAAACCACTACAGAACGCACGGAAATGACACTGCTTTCCTCACCAAGCATCCTGCACCTAATTCCATAATTGGGCAATCCAATCAATCTCGGGCTGGAAACCGGTCAAAAGTTACACCTACCAACAGGGAAGGACAGAAACTGGACGTTCTGTTCCGTAGGCTTTATTCTCTGGCCTCATTTGTCATGAGGGTGTCAAATTATCAGGCAGCTATGGGGTCTTAACAGAGGCAGTTATGGAGCAAGGTTTTGCCAATTCTCCAGGCTGCTCCTGAGGAGACTAGGGCTGCTGTCCTCAACGCTCACCTAGAGGCAATGACGTTGGCAAAGCAACAGCGTTTAGCATCCCGCCACACGGCGGATGCTGCGTCTAAGGCCATGACATCGGCCATTGCGCTCAGAAGGCATGCTTGGCTGCGTTCAGCAGGGATCACAGATGATGCAAGGTCCCGCATTGAGGACCTTCCATTTGATGGAATTGGTCTGTTTAATGAAAAGACCTTTGGTCTAGATGGGCGGGATAGAAATCCAATAAATAAATAAAATAAATAAATAAAAGACAGATGAGGTGATGGAGAACTTACATAAAATCAGGAAGACGGCTCGCTCTTATTCTGTCCAACAACCGCGATACCAAAGGTATCAGTGGCGCAGACCCTTCAATACCCAACAATCATATCAACAACCTTCCCATCAGGCCTACCGTTCTTACAGACTGCCTGCTCAAGAAAGATCCAACCCTCCTCCAACTTCTTCTGGTGCCACCGCTTTTAGACCACAGGTTCCTGCACAGCGTCGCCAAACCTTCCGTCGTCCTGCAAAGAAGGGTAAACAGTATCTTTGACTGTCCTATCCTGAACCATCTGCCCGACCTCTCCCATCATCCCCGGCTAGCCCCCTTCTTCAAAAAGTGGTCTGTCATCACCAAATACACTTGGGTGCTTGCCATCATATGTTCTAGTTACCTCTTGGAGTTCACAGATCTCCCTCCTATCGGCCAACTCAAAATCACAGCTTACACACCTGCTCTAGAGGATGAGATATCTATTCTTCTGCAGAAGCAGGCTATCCAACGCGTTCCTCCTCAAAAGGTATTAGACGGTTTCTATTCCCGCTATTTCGCGGTTCCCAAAAAAGATGGTGGTCTCCGGCTGATCTTAGACCTCAGACTACTGAATACTTAGCTCCATCCAAGATGTTTTCGTATGGTCACCCTAGATTCCGTCATCCCTCTTCTTTGTCCAAACGATTGGTTCGTAGTTATAGACCTGCAAGACGCCTATTTTCATATTTCTATTCATCAGCGTCACTGCAGGTATCTTCACTTCTACTTCATGGACACGGCCTATCAGTTCTGCGCTCTCCCCTTCGGACTTTCCACCGCCCCAAGAACTTTCACGAAATGCATGGCTCCTGTGGCAGCCTACCTTCGTCTACACAACATCACGGTCTTTCCGTATATAGACGACTGGTTGATCGTGGCCGCTTCTTCCCACCAGGCGTCACAAGACACCAACTTTGTTCTTCAGATGCTGGGAGACCTTGGCCTGTGGGTCAACTTTGCGAAATCTCATCTCCAGCCATCTCAGGTCATGGACTACATAGGTGCCCGCCTGGACTCAGTCAAGGAGAGGGTCTTCCTTCCACCCGAACGAATCAAGAAATTGCGCCAAGTGATTCTACCTTTTCGCCCCTACGCCAAAGTCTCTGCTCACCATACACAACATCTTCTAGTTTCATGGCCTCAACCATGTCTGCCCTTCCACACGCGCAACTGAAAATGCACTCTCTACAGGCTTGGTACCTGTCTCAATTCGATCCCTTGACAGACAGCCCTACCAAGTGCCTGTGTGTGACTCCGGAGCTCGCGAGTCAACCCACCTGGTGGACATTCATGCCTCACCTTCTAGTGGGTCGTCCCTTCCGACCCATTCAGCTGACGGTCCAGGTTACAACAGATGCCAGCCCAACAGGTTGGGGTGCACACTGCGGTTCTCACAAAATTCACGCTCTGTGGTCCAC
The DNA here is from genome assembly GCA_037013535.1 of Intellagama lesueurii. Taxonomy (NCBI): domain Eukaryota; kingdom Metazoa; phylum Chordata; class Lepidosauria; order Squamata; family Agamidae; genus Intellagama; species Intellagama lesueurii. The sequence continues at coordinate 203,740,697 of JBAJHW010000004.1, forward strand.
GTCAGAGAAACATCTCCATATCAACCATTTAGAGATGCTGGCGGTCATCAAAGCGTTTCACGCCTTCTATCCTCTAATAGTAGGTCGAGGAGTCCAAGTGGCCACGGACAACACTACGACCATGTACTATATCAACAAGCAAGGAGGCACCCATTCCTTGTCACTCCTGTACTTGGCAATTCATCTTTGGGAATGGTGTTACGACCACCATGTTTTTCCAATCGCCATTCATGTGTCAACAGAGGACAACGACATCGCCGACCATTTGAGCTGCATGACCATTCAAACTCATGAATGGGAGCTCGACAACTCCACCTTTTCTCTGATCTGTGATCAATGGGGAACCCCAACCATCGACATGTTTGCAACCCAGTACAACACCAAGTGCAACATGTTTTGCTCTCGAGCGGGGAGAGGCAAGGCCTCGCTGGGGGACGCCTTCATGGTAAATTGGGAGGACTATCTCCTTTATCTGTTCCCTCCCATTCCATTAATTCAGCGGACGTTGGTCAGAGCTCGCCAACTACGCGTCAATGCTGTTCTAGTGGCCCCATGGTGGCCTCGGCAACCTTGGTTTACCGCACTCAAGACCATGGCAGCCGGGTTCCTGATACTGCCTCCCCATCCATTTCTTCTGACCCAAGACGATGGCAGGGTCTGCCATCCCGATCTAGAGTCACTTTACCTTACAGCTTGGAGAATTCTCCCAACATAGCAGAGGTTTTGGAGAAAGCCAGAAAACCTTCCACCAAGTTGTTGTATTCTTATAAATGGAATATTTTTTCTAAATATGTTGCTGCTAGAGGGCTGTTACCTGTTCCAGTTTCGTTGAACATTCTTCTCGTCTTTCTGCGCTACTTATTTGATCAGGGCTTGGCCCTTTCTACACTTAAGGTTTATATATCTGCTATTGTCTCTTACCAACCTGCGGGTTCAGAAGCCTCACACTTGTTCTCACACCCGACCCTGAAGATGTTTTTAAGGGGCTTACGTAATATTCGCCCACCTACCCGACCTCCATTGCTGCAATGGTCCATTCAAGTCATCTTGCGAGCTCTTACCCGCCCCCCGTTTGAACCAATGGCTTCTTCGGATATCCGACTCCTTTCGTTCAAGACGCTATTTCTTGTAGCAATAACTTCTGCATGACGAGAGAGTGAATTAGCTGCCCTTCGGGCTGATGCCCCTTGTATACAATTCTATCCGGACAAGGTCGTCTTATATCCTGTTTTCATGTTAATCAACCTTTGATTCTTCTGACGTTATTCCCTAATCCTTCTTCGGACGTTGAGCGCATGCTCCATTCCTTGGATGTTCGTCGTGCTTTAGCGTTTTACATTTCTAGGACTAAGGATTTCCGCACTTCCTCTAGATTATTTGTCTGCTCCCACGGCCCACGTAAAGGATCTCCTGCCTCCTCACAGACGATTTCTAGGTGGATCGTATCGACTATCACCTTGGCCTATGAACTGGCTGGCAAAGCTCCACCAGAGGCATTAAAGGCACATTCTATGAGAGCTATAGCTACTTTGACTGCCTTATTGCGTGGCGTTGATGTTTTGGACATTTGCCGAGCAGCCATTTGGTCCACACCATCGACCTTTGTGACGCACTACCGTCTGGACCTCAGGGCCAAGAAGGAAGCAAATTTTGGAAGGGCTGTGTTGACGTCTTTGTTATCGTGATGGCCCTCCTTCCGGTAAGTGAGCTTGCTAGTCACCCAGTTGTGTGCATTCACAGAAGAAGAAGGGAAGGTCACTTACCTGTAACCATGGTTCTTCGAGTGGTCCTCTGTGAATCCACACATCCCGTCCATCCTCCCTGCTGTCCGTCACTTGGTTCTTGAATCTTTTTACAGTCACAGCCTTGACAGCGGCGGACATTCGGAACTGAGGTATTACGGGCAGGTGGAGCATGCGCACCACGGGGAAATGTACTACTAATCACATGTTTTAAGCTCTAGACTATTCCGAGGAGTCCTGCGTAGGCGCAGTCTTAACCCAGTTGTGTGGATTCACAGAGGACCACTCGAAGAACCATGGTTACAGGTAAGTAACCTTCCCATCTTTCAGTAAGTAAGGGTGTGATCAGATAGTGCTTGATCTCATGTTTTGGACCATTTTGGCAGAGCCAGTTTTCATCTGTTTTCTGGTGACTTTACGATGTACTGGTAAATTACAAATCAGTCAACCATGGCTATCCACACTCTTTTTCTTTTTTCTTTTTTTATCATTTGCAGGGACAAATTTGTTTGATTTGGCTCTGTTTTAGTTCAGTTTCCAGTATGTGTGATCACTGGTATTGAACCGAAGTGGCACTAGTACGTGTTTTCCCCAACAATTCAGTGCTATATAATTGGATTGCAAGCCAGTGAAGTAACACATCACTTACCAATAAAGAAAAAAAAGTTCACTTCTGCACTTCACAGAGGGGGGGGGTAATAGAGGATGATGTGAAATGAGATCTTTCTTTTCTTTTCTTTTGAGCTGGGTGGTAAGCCAATCAAGTGATACACCATTTACCAATAGATGAAAAAAAAAAACAATACAGGTTTCTTCCACTCCCTGCAGAGGGGGAGACAGAAGAGGAGGCAAAGAGGGATCTCCTTTCTTTTTTTTTTACAATCCAGCAAACCAATGAAGTGATATGCCACTTACCAGTAAATTAAAAACAATGAAACTTTCCCCCTCTCCCTGCAGGGGAGAAGACAGGAGAGAATGCATGGGCATGGAGCCTGAGAGGGAGGGATGGACTAAATAGGGTCACTTTGAGGTGTAGTGTGATTTCCTGTTTCGAAATCACCCAGTCCTTGTATCCATGCAAGGATCATTCTAAATTTCAGGCCACACTTTCAAGTGACCACGTTTAGCCCAATCCAGCCTGGGATAACTTAACTGTTTACTCATGCCCTAACATTCGTAAAACATGTTCCTTTTTTATGTAGCTTTTTCACTCTCTAAAGATAACTTGCAGATAGATTCTCTCCATACATAAATATGACTCAGATTCAAGTGATGTTGTATGAGATGTAGGCTGGAAAAGAATGTTTTTGTATATTAATATAAATTTAATCAACTTATTAAATTTAATATGTATTTAATGATTGTGATAACATTTTCAGTCAACACAGAACCTGCCTTTAACAGGGTAAATTCCTAAGGACCAATAGGAGGAAACCAGTGGGACTGAGTGAGAAGTTTAAATGTTAAAGGGTTGTATGCATTGTATTAAGAAGAAATCCAATTTGTTCTACTGAACAGATTTGTTATTGTATTCTCGAAGGCTTTCATGGCCGGGATCTGATGTCTGTTGTAGGTTTTTCGGGCTGTTTGGCCATGTTCTGGAGGTTTTTCTTCCTAACGTTTCACCAATTTCTGTGACCGGCATCTTCAGAGGACAGGAGTTAGAACTCTGTCTGTGTTCTGGTGTAGTGTGTTGAGTATTTGTAGCTGTGGGATCAGCTTTTTGTTCTTTTCAGGAGATTGGGTGATTATGGTGATCAGGGTGTTTTTTGTTATTGTTGTGATAAGGGGAGAGATGATCTGTCACTGTGATTGATGGGTGCCATTAGCTAGTCTTTTGTGTGCAGTGATCACCGTCCTTGTGGCTGGGTAGAGTTCATTGACCTTTTTGAAGGCTGTATTTTTCAGTGCTGGGATTTGTTATTATTTAGCCCACTGGGTAAGCATGCATAAAAATACACCTGTAAGTGGATAAAATTCATAACGAGTCCTTGACTCATATCATTAATGATATGAACCTTGATCTGTAGAGACTAAAGTGAATTCTGTGATTCGTTATTACTAGACTGTGTGCATGTGTGGATGTGTATATCATAGATGCTGCCATCACTGGGCATACGAAAAGGTTTTTGCCTCACCAATACAAAATAGAGGCCAGAATGCTATTAAGGATTTATGCTGACCTAATTGTAATTATGTCAATTCTGGCAGTGAATTGTGACAAATTAACAAGCTGCTGCTCAAATTCCTGCTTTCGTGTCAGTTGCAAGATTTTTCTGTAACCAGGAATGTGAATGGCACTGGCAACATGCTAATTAGTGGAAATTTGCCACTGCACTCTATGTTGTTTCACTTGCATTGGTGTAACTCCCAATGGGATTCTGGCTAGTGGAAATTCATTAGTGAGGAAAGAAGGGAGGGAGATAATCAGGTGATATACTGAGGGACCCTGAACAAACTTTTGCAGATTTTGAGAACTGAGAAGTTTTTTATTTGACTGAGTCCTAGCCTAGAATCAAACTAATTTCCTAGTTGTTGAAGGCAAACATTAGTCCTTTGCAGAATGGTTCTTCAGCATTTTTAGCAATTGACTCTGTGGCAAAAATGGTAAATTACACTACTATAATGCATGAAGCTACATAGAAAACTACAGTTTAGTCTAATGTTGTCTTGTTTCAACCTCTATACTATTCTATATTATTTCATAGTGCTTGATATTATTGACTATGACTTTGATTACTGTATGTACTGTTAAAAAACTATTACTAAAATAAATGTATCAATAGTAATGAGTGTGACAGTCCAGATGCAACACTGTCATTGGAGCAAATCCATAATTCCCATTGGTTCTAAGTAAAAACATACATAGATTCATGATCCCATCAAACGTTTACACATACAGTATACACAGGGACTATAGAGAAATTACTGCAAAGATTATAAGAAATGAAGGGCACTGACCTGGGCTGTTAACACAGAGGGATGTATCTTGATCAATAAAGACAAAGTAGTTAAAAGTGTATGTACTCAGTTGAAGCCAACGTTCAGTACAAACTCCAATCAATAGTAAATAAATATACAAATCCATATGTTAAGTAAAACAGAAAGAAAGTAGAGTAAAATAATTCCTGTTTTTTTGGTTTATATATAGCATTATTGCCCATTATTGCCCACAACGAGAATTGTCCATTCCCTTTTTCTGTCAAATCTGTATTTTTCATTTTTGTTTTCAAAACTTGAGGATCTAATCACACATGAAAGTGTGCCTGCGCCACTTAATTCTCACCTAATTTTCATTCTCAGGAAAAGGAGGTTTCTTCTAAGAAAAATGAATTTTTTTCACTTCAAGAGCAGCTTAGAACAGTAAGAGAAGAGAAGGTATGTCATCTGGTCTTATGTTTAATGCTTCATTCACAGTTTTATGGAAATAATATTTATTGCCTTATGTCTTCCATGTGCTCAGGAGCTTAAAGACAAACCTAACATACAATTGTATGGGAAATAAAACATTTTTCAATAGTATTGCGATTCTGGGGAATAATAATGATTCTTCCTTTTGATACAGGTCTGATTTTTTTAAAAGTGCAATTTTAAAAAACCCTAATCAATATGGCTTTTATGAAACCAAAATTATGAAATTGTTGGGTAGTTGATAATTTGCAACTGTAATTTTTAATTGATTTCCGCCCCTCTAGGAAAGCCTAGCAAAAGAAGCAGAAAAAAGTCATCTCTGTAAAACAGAGAAAAAGCATAAGGTGACTATGCTTTTCAAAATTCTTATGTTTTGTTGTATTATGACATTCAATTTGAGTTTCATTTAACCAGTTAGATGCTGAAATGAGAAGCAAGAATATTTTCTAGTAGTGTATGTCGCCAAGTAGTTGCTCTGCTTCTCATTCTTATTTAGTTGTCTTATTCTTTCTGTAATTAATTTTAGAAAACACAAACCTCCTTTCTGGAAACACCTAAAGACAGTAGTTTAGTTTCCCTATCAGTTACTTCCAAAAAGAACACATCGCAAAATTTCACACCCGTTAATATGAACAAGTTGGAACAAATAAAGAAGTCTTCATGGACTCCGGCCAAGGTTGGTTTCTTAATAATTTCTTGTTTCTTCTTTTATTTATTTTCATTTACTAAGATATTTGTACAAAATTCAGTCCAATACCCTCACCCTACACTTGTTTTAGTTTTGAACAAAATAGACTTAATTAGAAAAAGCTGTCTGTGAATGGGAGATCTGATTCTGTTGTTCTCTGCAAAACTGTAATATGACACAAATCACATTATTTTGCTTGTTCTATACTAGCATTTTTAGATCACAGCAGTGCAATCATTCACCTAGAATAAATGGATAGATGGATCAAGAAATTCCTTATTATATCTGTGTGATCTCACATTTCACATAGGCTATGAACAGACAGGGATGGGGGGTGCTTCTTCTACAGAAACAGTCTTTCTTGAACATTTCTTTTCTATTTAAGATTGGACTTTGTAGATAGTTACTAGAGATGGGCACAAACCTTAGTTTGGAGGTTCGTACACGTGGCACCACAGGTATTGAGTGTTCCCTTCCCCTACCTCCCTGGCCAATGACCCACTCACCAGTCTGAGCACACTCTCCTCCTCCTCCTCTTTGGCTGTTTAATCAGTCCCAGGCAGGAGCATGGGTTTGCCTGTCCTTCCTCCTTGTCTGAGTAGACCAGACAAAGAGGCAGGGCAAGGACTACACTTGTTTTAGCACTTTGCAATCTTGATCCAGCATTAACAGTGAAACATCATGCCCCATGCTTTAATGCAAAAAAAAGTTTTATTACCTGGGTTCCATAGTTATGGAATGGGGAAAATCACTTGTCGCTGGTGATGTGGTGGACTACAACTAAGAGGTGGTCATAATACAAACTCAGCAGTAGTTGAACAGATGAAAATAAACAAACACAAACAAACAAACAAACAAATAACCTTTGAGCTGGAGAGCTGGAAGGGACCCTATGGATCATCAAGTCCAGCCCATCTCAAGGAAGTAGAGTGGGGAAATGAACTCCCAACCTCTGGCTCTGCAGCCAGAGACCTAAGCCACTGAGCTATCCAGCAGTTCAATCTGGGACAACAACCAGAATAACAGATACAGTCCACAACAACAAAATTTTTTGGACAAACTATAAGAATTGTTTCAGACAACATTTATGTCATTATGGCACATAGACCACATTAGGAGAAATATAGTTTAATTTTGATCATTCAAAGGGTTATAAAACTCCTTATGAACCATCTATTCCACAGACAAAAATATTATTTGTGTAGTTCTCCTTGTTGAATGCTTGTATCCAGTACATTCAGATATACGGATGATTTTTCTTCCAGGAATACAACCCCCATGTACAGTAAAAACATAAGGAGCTGCCTTGCGTTAAATCAATCCAGTGAGCTATCTAGCACAACACTTTGTATATGTGCAGGGTATAATGCTGCACACAAGTGTCTGTGAAGTTAAGGCCTAAAGATTTAACTTATAGGAAGTTCCTATAAGAACATGGTTTTTATTTTGTTTATTCCATACAGACTTACACTGTGAAAACACCTCCAAAATCTAAATTCCTAAGAGAAAGCACTAATCTACTTACAGAAGAAAGAAGAAAGAAAAAGAGAAAAGTTATCTTAGAAATGGATTCTCGCTCAGATAGCTCTGAAAATAATGACCTCCTGGTACTAATTTGAATATAAGATTTATTTCATTTCATTTCATAGTGTAAATTTGAAGTAGCATATTATGAAATATGGAATATTAATTATGTTCTGTCTGCTGAGGTGGTTCATCACTCTCTCATTCTAGTTGTGCTCTGGGGCCATGTAGCTTCCCTAAATGCTCTTGGCTGGCCCCTCTCTCAGGAGGTACAATGGGAATTTGGCTTTGCAGCCAAGCACTCCAATTAACTGAACTTCAATCCTAAAATATTTTTTCAAAATCAGTAGTAGCCAGAGGTCAACCTGGTTTTAGAAAGTAAGAGTTATGGACTTACATGTGGTCCTCTTTGATATCCTGCTGTGGGATTAGGCTGTGCTGACAAGGTATCATTTTAGATGCCTGTAGGACTAGACAGCTTCTGCAGGACTTTCCAAGGCCTTCCTCAGTGACTAGTCATTGAGGCAAAAACCTGTCTAGGCAGTGGGGAAGGGTGGATCAACCAGAACAGGCAAAAACCTGTCTAGGCAGTGGGGAAGGGTGGATCAAAGAGAAAGGAAGAGGTCTGTCTGGTCTGCCTGGCTGTAATAAAAAGTGCTTTCCTTTAGTCTTCTTGGAACTTTCTCACCCTTGTCCTCTGTTGTTCATTGGGGACTGAGCTTAGGAAGGAGAAGATAGCCAAACGGGTTGGTAATGTTTGCAATGACATGTGAGTTAGAATTATTATTCTGTCACAATTGTATTGGTGGTTTTGGGCATTGGACTGGATCCACTTTTGGGGAAACAGAGTTTGTGTTGCCCATATCCCTCATTTGAGGACTCCATAAGGCATCCTAGTTGATAAACAAAAATCTGCTCACTCTCAGATGACAGGATATATTCAGTAGTCAAGTACCCATGTGACACCTGCACAGTACAAAATAAAACTAAACCACAGCTTTCCCTTCAGTCTTATGAAAGCTTCTCCAGAAACTTGTCTCCTGGCAGACCTAAGACTATTTGGGTTGTAATACTGAACAACCAGTTTCTTCTCTTCTATCACCTGCAGACCCCAACAGACAATCCATCCACCACCATTTGTTATCTGACTCAAGTTTAGATAAGAGAACCTTTTGTACTTTGCATGAGTGTATAGCAATACCAGCACAGACCTTTGAGTGAGGGAAACCATATCTTTGGTATACCTTGGAGCTGCCATCAAAAACTGGGAGGCCAATTTCTTGCTGATCCACAATCTCAAAACGTAGCAAAGCATAAACACAATCAGGGCCATAGAGTCAGTACTCCCAATGTCATCCACTTTGAGATTTACTCCACCTTCTCACAAGTCTGCCATTCTTTTCCCTGGCAGAATACAAATGTAACTCTATCAAGCCATTTAAATGTTTCCATAAGGTATCTCCTCAAAAAGTTAAAGTGTTGTACCAAACTGGTGAATCCTGTTGAAAAAATACTTAGCGAAATAGCAAGTAAGATATTGAGATAGTTTTCTTTCAATGGTTAATGTGATGATACCAAACAATACACAGATAGGAAAAAAGTACACATACAGAAGAATAATCAGGCTGCCTATGGTTAAGCCTGTTTGATACATATCTTAATTTCGTAAATGAATTTTATTCTAGAAAATATAGCTTCACAGAGATTTATCTAATATCCATAGGAAATTCTCCTTAAGTAGACATTAAGTAGAGTAACATGATTAGCTAATAGTTACTTGTTGTTCAATGAAAGTCATGTCAATCCAGTCTCTGTAGCTTCTGTTATGCAATTTCATGTAAAAGAACAGTGTTTACAGAATTGCATAATATTGTTGTGTTCACCAGCTTTGTGGGGCAGTGTTCTGTTTCCTTTTGATGGGAGAACCTAGGAATTATTGATGTCTTTGCAATCTTAGCTTTATTTAAAAATTAACAAAAGTACCCAGTTTTGCTCAGGTTTGAAATAACTAAGTCCACCCCACCTAGTGCTTTTTCCATTCTTTCACAGTGATCTCTTCCCTCTCACCCACCCATTAAGACAGTCTTCATCTGTCTTCACCAACCCATCCAATCACCACAGATTTTTTTTGACTCCCAAAGAGCTAAGTTTTCCTTTTTTCTCTTTATCTACCATGGTGATTTTTCTCTATCCAGCTAAGTAACCTTCTCATATGTCAGTAGTAGTGCTCTTTCTCTTTCCTTCCTTCTCTTTCCATTCCACTTTCTTGTTCTCTCTTCATCCCATGAATTGTTCTTCCTTTCACTCTGCCGACTCACACTCCTCCACATACTTCTGTGTTTCCCTGAAAATAAGACAGGCTCTTACATTAATTTTTGCTCCAAAAAACGCATTCGGGCTTATTTTCAGGGGATGTTTTATTTTTTTCATGTACAACAATCTACATTTATTCAAATACAGTCATGTCATCTTCTTCTGGTTGCTGCACAATGGTGGACGGTGGGGTTTCACTTAACTAGGGCTTATTTTTGGGGTAGGGCTTATATTACGAGCATCCTGAAAAATCATACTAGGGCTTATTTTCAGGTTAGGTCTTATTTTCGGGGAAACAGGGTATTACCATGTAGCAGGATATTCTCTCCCTTCTCCTTGCTTCTTCACTTTTTAGAAGTGTGTGTGGGTCTTATCCAGGGAATCAGTAATTATACCCAGCATGTTGTTTCTCCAGTAGTATCTGTGATCCACATGGAACTACCCAGATATTCTATGTAGAGGCTTGACAACAGATTCCTCTGAGAAAGGTTAGGGCAGCCTTCTACCTACTGATTAGAGGTGTTACTGCAGGCAACAGGTTGATTTAAATTGGCAAATATTAATTAATTCATTTAAACAAATAATCCAGAGGAGCATACAAGGACCCCCATGTTCAGATGTATGTGCTTCACAGTCTTGAACCTCTGACAGAGACAAACACAGTGTCTCTTGCACTAATATAGAATACAAGCAGAGCTTACTGAAGAAACCTGTCTCCAAAATAAGATTACATATTATCCACTAACCCAGCATAAATGCCCAGATCATGTGTACAACCTCACTCCCCAGGTTTCTTCCCTGCTATAACTACTTCCAGCTAATGTATCACATATCTACTCCTTTCCCCCCTATTTCTGTCTGTCTACAATCAAAACTGCAAAACTGGTTCAGACTGTTTGTCACTCTTTTCCCACTAGCTATAGCATACTGTCATACTCTGACAGATTTTTAAAAAGCTGAGAGAGGGTTTCAGGAACAAAACTCAGAAAAATCAGGTATTTATTTTTTATCATTAGCAAGCAATAAATGTAACAAGTCAGACAGCATCTGTATCGTACATATTACTATTGAATCATGTTCTGCTAATTTTGCATCATTCTGTGTGGAGCAATCCAAAATGGATGAAGAACCAAGAATCAACAAATCTAGAATGCTACTGGGCTTGTTCCAGAAAGGTTGAGGTTGTGGGGTGGAATGGGAATTGCTAAAGGGGAAAGAAGTAACCACTTCCAGGACTGGTATATACCCTTTTCACTTGTGTCCCCCAAAGAAGGAGGGCTTTGAATTCAATGAATAAAACATCTCCTTAGAATGCTCACTGCCACGTTTAGTGCAGTTAAAGCACAAGTGGCAGAGTAGCACAATAATAAAAGTTTCTACCTCTGCACAGAGAAGGCTGCCAAAGACCGGCCTCCTTCTTCATCCAGAGACCTTTACTTTGCTTTTCAGATGCAGAGAGGAAAATCTATTAAATCCTATGGACTGTGGGATACTTTTCTAAGAATCATAAGGTTATGGTGTGAATTAGACATCGTTAATTAGTTTTCCCATGGTCTGATATTTTTAAAAAATGAAGGAAAATTCTCTGTGGAACTTAGTGTTTACTCTGGATGTTCTGTTTGCTTTTAAAAACCCCACAACTTCTCTCTTCCAGAGTATTGTGTCAGAGGAAGAAATGTTTAAGCAACTATATAAAGATCATCCACAAACATCTCATCTAAGCATTATGACACCAAAAAAGGTATCTTTTTATTTTACAGTAAGCTAAAATAAACATTGTAATAGTCCTAACAAAATCAGTTTTGTGCGTAGGTTCAAACTCCATCTACTCTCAAAACACCTGGGTCCTCAGTGAAGCTTGCTGCTATAAGAAAGATGCAAGAAGCTGGATGGACAGCACTCTCCAAAATGGATAGAAGGAAAAAAATGAAAGAAGCCGAAAAACTGTTTTCATAAACAAAATGTTTACTATTGATACAGAACTAATTGTTTTGTTTATTACTATATTTACGTTAATCCCTAAATTTCTTGTATTTTCTCGCAATTTTTTGTAAGTGGCACATTTTGATTTTGCTAAGAAGTCTGAAAGGATTGAACCTTGGAGTAATTATTCTCCAGGAGTTTACAGCCTGATCCACTTCCCACAGGTAAAGTATGCTGCTTGCAGGTACAGCTGCATGTGCAGGAAAGAATAATTTCTAGGCTCAGTAATGTCTTTTGTCTTTCCTGATGCCTTACTACCTCTGGCATAGCAGCCAGGGCCTGGGGAGAAGAAGGATGCATGGCTTGCACAGGAAGAAAGCAAAACTCAAATCTGGTGCACACCAGTGTGTGCCCAGCTATGAGCCAGCAGTGCAGGAGTAGGAACAAAAAAGATTGATGCTAAGGCCTGTGTCAGTCTTGTCCTGCATGTTCAACAGCATTGATACAGATGTTAGTATTAATATAAATAGCTTTACTCTTTTTAAGGTTAATGGAAATACAGTTTTATTAAAGAATGGACCAGAAAAGTTTAAAATTATTTAAATAAGCATAATAGGTTAGATCCAGACTCAGTTGTACTTAAAACAGCCACTAAAATTGAATCAGTCAATCAGTCTATTGTTTCTACTATAAATTATAATAGAAAAAGTGAAATAAAGAAAATTTACAACAAATTAAAATATTCCCAATAGCCAAAAGAGATCTCATCTCAAATCTGTGTTTTACGTTGGTAATAACTGAAGACCTATGGATGTTCGTGGGTCTCTTATAAGTATATCTAAGTCTGTATCCAAATCAGTATATGAAACAGATTGAGATTGAATACAGTTCATAACTGAGTTGTGAAGAATTGTTAATCACTATTAGAAGTGTTCTAAAATGTTCTTTGTTTTAATAAAGATACAGTACTTAATGAATTTTATTTTCTTGCTTCAGTTCATTCAGATTGTATTGTTAATAAGCACAGTAATCCAAACATTTAATTAAGCACTTTAAGACTGTCCTGTGCTCCAACAATTATAAGCCTCCTGGTGGTATCTGAAATGTTTCATACATGGACGAAAAGTCATTTTCTTTTTCTCCAGGCAGAAATTCCAATCTGAGTTGTTGAGGTTGAATATTAAATAGAAAATTGTCATTCTGAAGTTCATCATCTTTATATACCATCATGTTGGAATTGCAAATTCTTGGTGCATCATACAAGCCTCCTGATATAACAAGTGTGTCATCTGGAGCTGTGTACCTGTCTACTGTGAAAAGTTTGAACAGCATTTATTATTGGGTAGAGATAGTGCATTAAAACAAGCTCAAAACTTAATTTTTTCCTTATGGAATAATACATTAAACTGCATAATTCAGAGGTATCTATAGGAAACTAACAAGCTGGATGTACAAAAGATACAAGAAGGCAGAGGTCACAAATATAAGGAGTGTTATCTCTCTCTCTCTCTCTCTCTTTCTCTCACTGGTGCTGTGTGTTATTATTGAGTTAAATATTGTGGTTGGGAAACAAGTACCACATTCAACTTCTAGTTTTCTCTTCTAGTGGCATCTTGCTGCATCTGCCAGGAAGGTCTCTGAAGGTCAGGATCCCTCAGGAGCAGTATGCCACGTATTTGGTTTTACCTGAGTGTAGAGAAGAGTTTTGTGCATATGTGCATACATCTCTCTATCTTGTACAGAGACTAGTGTTAGATTAAAAATGTACTAACCTGTTTCAGAAGAGTTATCACAGAGTGGATGATGGGCATATTGTTCCTTCCACTTTCTATATGTTTTGAGAATATAAAGAGTGAATCCTAGTATTGTTAGCACAAGTACAATGGCAAAAACAATTGTTAGGATGACTTCTGAATTCTTCAGATGAGCTGGTTCTGCTGCAATAAAATAATACAGCTAGCTTACTGATAATATACAGTATCTATAAAAGCACAATATGTAAACAGATCTCAGTTTACAGACAGGGATTAAAATGAGTAGTGATTTTTTAGTGGCCAATAATATTATGGAAAAACCCAGGCACCACACTTCCAATAGTTCCTTGTTTTCAAAGAAAAATAGAAAAAAACTCTGCTGGACAACTTTGTGCCGACGCAATGGCAGCAACAAAGAATCCTTTCTTCCCTGCAGCCACTGCCATGGAATAGGCCTTCAAATGAGCTCTAGCCTGTGTTGGATTAGTTAGAGGTAAGCAACCCATCCTTTCCATTTCTTTGTTCTAAACTTTTAAAAATGGAAAACACCAGCTCACTGTTTATATATGTTCACCTCAAATATAGAAGCAGATCATCTTCATACTTACCAGGAAACTGATTTGCAGAAACTGAAAACAAAACCTTGCTGCTTATTAGTGGCACACTTCTAGAAGGCTGAACTGTCATATTTGATGTAGTAAATGAAGTCGTGACTTTCGCATCTTTAACAGTGGCTTGAAATGTAGCTGATTCAGTAGGCAATGTTGTCACCTCATTTTTAGTATCAGCAATGGTACTTGATGAAGTATTAGTTTCTAGGTGAGAAGAGTGACTGCTTTGTGCAAAATAAGTCAACAGTGTGGAAAAGGCAGTAGTATTGACAGTTGTAGCAAATTGATTTGAGTTGACACTGGCATTATACATTATAGTGTTGTCTGCTACTTCATTGATTATAGAAGTTATTTCAGTTCTTACAGATGAGGTAGCATTTCTTGCCTCATGAATGGTGATTGTACCTGGCATGTCTTCATTTCTTAGTGGCAGGTAGCCTGTAGCCTCAAGTGGCACTGCCTGCACCATGATAGAGAATACAAGATAAGCATGGTATGTCCTTTCATCCATTATTATAGTTTGTTTGTCCCAGCCAGCTCTGTGTTACATTTTTTCCCCCTGGAGAAATAAATTAAAAAGTTATGGAAATCAATTAAAGCTGTTTTAGCTGGTATTTCTGTAGCAAGAGACAGTGCTACAAAAAAGACATGAGGCCTTGTTCTTTCTCTTCACAGCTAATAATTCTAACATACAAGATATGTACCTCTATTTAGGCAGAAAGATACACTGATAAGATGCTTCCATTCAAAGTTTTTATTATGCATTTGATCTGTCTCATTCACAAAATGTTACAGTGTTCCAGACATTATCTTCTATTTGTAATCCTATTGTATTTTACCTCCACTACTTTTTTCTTATCAAAGATAAAAAGATAAATGAATAAGAACTGAGTAATGCTTTTAAAAACTGGTAGCATTAAGAGCCATCTATCAGGAAGCATCCTTATAATTTTGACAGGTTGGAGCTAGTAATGTACATCCCTGTAACATTCTTTAGATCAGCGGTCCCCAACCTTTTTGGGACCGCGGACCGCCTGAGCCTCTGAGGAAGGCGGGCCACCTCCCCCGCGTGCACATGCGCGAAGCAGTGGGGGAGCGCGCGCGTGCCCACCAGCGCCAGCGTGAGCGCTCCCCCACCTCTTTGCGCATACACAGGAGCGTCTGCGCGCCCGCCCACCCCTTCGCGTGTGCGCAAAGCAGCTGTGGGGAGGGGAGTACGTGCAGGGGGGTGGGAGGTTTGTCTCTGCGGCCTGGTCCGGCACAGGCCACAGACCGGCACCGGGCCGCGGACCGGGGGTTGACGACCTCTGCTTTAGATGATTAAAAAAAATCCATGCATAATGGCTTATGCCTCTCACTGCCCAGAAAAGACGCAAGGACTCATGTCATCAAGGGTAACAGCTGTTTAGATTCATCTAGACCTCTTTCCCTTTGCCCACTTGCCTTGCCCAGATCAGAGGGCTTCAGAAGTCCACCTCTTTTTTCCTGGTCATTTAAGATATCCATCAGAGGTGTGCTGTTTCTGTATACCTTTGCTGTTTGTGTTTCCTTCCTTATCTTTATTGCACTATCTGCTTCGTTTTCCTCCTTAGATTTCTTCTTTATATATTTTTTAAAATCTTTGTTTTCTTTAAAAAGAAATTACAGTAGGACTGCAGTATTCACAGGAAACAGGCCCAAATGCTATAGCGTTTGAATTCCTGTATCCACAAGGGTTGGGATTGGGCCTGTTTCCTGTGAATACTGCAGTCCTACTGTAATTTCTTTTTAAAGAAGATGAAGATTTTAAAGTACACACACACACACACACACACACACACTTCTGGTCATATATATATATATATATATATAAATTTTTTGATCTAACTCCCTCTAGTGGCCAGTTCTGGCAATAAAGCTTGGAAATGAATCTTTCTTGGATGTTTATTTAATATTTTCATGCAGCGGATCAGCAGTCCTGCTGTAACTGAAAAATTTCTCCAGTAGGTTGTGGGCCTAACAGACAGAGTGATAGCTAATCAACATCTTTGGGAGGTTGTTATTTTTTAAGTATTGTGATTTTTTTCTCCTTCTCTCCTTTTCTTTTAACGAAATCACACAATTTTGCTCATTTTCTGAACTCTTTCCCCCCCTCCCGAGATCAATAATTAAAAGCTTCTGAGATTAATAACCAAATACAGAGGGTAAATTCTGATCAGAATAGACTATAGCTGGTTCACTCCAGTCCCAGGATTCTTCCAAGTCAAAGGAAGCATCTCCCTCAGAAACTCATTCTTCCAAAGTCAAGAGATGGAAGATTAATAGCAATGATCCTTGTAACTACTTCTGTGCCGCATAACAATACCAGAATCTCTCCAGCACCCACTTCAACATACTGTACTCTGACTGAAATCAGCTTCACTCTCTGTCAAGCCATAGGGGTTGTGACCAGCCTGAAGAAGTGAGATTTACTCATGAAAGCTTGTAAATTGTATGATTTCTTAGCGGTTCAATAAAAGTATTACCTTACTCTTGCAACTGAGAAACTAACTTGTTTTCTTAGATCAGAAACCATCTGTGGCACAGACCAGGAGCTAGAACACTAAATCAACTTTAAATATGATGTTAATATCCTCCTTGTTTGGCCCTTTCACTACTTTCTTCTCTTTAGAAATAGCTGAATGCTTACTCTCATGAACATTGGTTGGATGTAATCAAAGCAGATACTGGCCAAAATATAAAGCAACTGAAAGAAGCTGTACAAGATCAGGAATCATGGAGAGAGCTGGCTCATGGAATTGACAAGGGTTGGATACAACTAAATGGATATCTGGAAGTTGAGTCATGGCAACTGGACTTCTTTCTTATTAGGTTGAAATGTTTCGCTACTCATCCAAGTAGCTTCTTCAGTCTGAATGGATAATTTGATTCAATATTCTCATGAGATCCCTAGATCAGATGTTATAGAGGCAAGTTAAGGTCAGGTGTTATAGAGGCAAGTTAATTATTTAGAGTGTGGTGACATGAGCACATAGCTTGCATTTTGGACCACTTGTGGTGCAGTCCCGTGTAAGCTATTTCACACAAAATACAAAGAATAGGGCTCCAGCCCGACCCTGATTCAAGCCGAAGTTGCTCTTCCACATGATAAAAACTTATTAACAACATGCAGAAATGGACAAACACATGGTGTGGAAGGGCTTGCACTGTCTTTGGATCTATTGCAGTGATCAAAGCACTAAGATAAGACCTTGTACTAAACATAATCATTCCAGTAAGATGTACAAACATTCCAAATTAGCACAGAATGTGTGGGTCTGGTTGAAAGTAGTGTTTATAAGTTGCAGTCTGGAGATTTACCCATTACATTAATATCTACCACTGAATTAGCAAACAAGGATACCATGGTTTCTTTCCTACCTCCCAGTCTCACCAGTCTTGTTCCTCTATCCCCTGCCCAATATAACGAGCATAACTTTAATTGTGAATATAGGCAGCCAAGTAACAGGATATGTCAGGACAAGAAACAGCAGAAGCTAGAGGTGCAGTATGTCCTCTTTTATAGATTGTACTCTGTAGTTTACACCTTTAAAAGGTGTACTTTGTTTAAAGGACCATTTTTAGACAGAGATCAACAACTGTTTTTGGATTAGAATTTCCAGAATCCTATAGCTAGCATAGAGAAACAGGTACTTACAAAACTAGATCATACATGATGTAAGACTACAGACAAGAAGGCTGCTCCTTCTGTTCTGCCTAAATGCTAATTCTCCCATTTCTTTCTGTTTTTCAGACAGATTAAGCAATATAAAACCCCATTCAACTTAAAACTGTATAGCTCATTAAAAGCAATGTTCTAATGTAACACTTTTGCTTAAGCCATTTTTGTAATAACAGAAATCTGATCCAAATTTGTTCAAACTCACTGAATATTGGAGGAGGCAACGACAGTCGCACTTACCGATAGCTATCCCGAGTAACAGATACTTTGTCTTAGTATGTTTTCTGTTTATTTAATAGCTGTGGGATATGTTCCCTGCAGGGCTGGTGAAGTATAAAAAGGTCCCTATGGTAACAGGAAAAACTGTGAAAGAGTTCAGAGATTAGTCATGTAGTACAATAACTGGTTGGGTTGGGCTCACCTGTTATTTGACTATAGTTGGCAGACATAACAGGAAATAATGTGTTTATCATAAACTAGCATTTCAGTAAAAGATGAAGTGAAAGGTGTCCAATAAAAGTTTCTGAAATTGAAAAGAAAACTGTTCCTATACCACCAATTAAAATGTTCATGTTTTTTATTCTTAAAGGAATTTATTTCTCTTAAATGGTAAAGGTGTTAAAATCACCTTGCTTTTGATCAAAGAAAAACAAAGGGAGGTTAAAAGAGAGAGACTTTTGAGACCTGCATTATGACCCATGTTTTTGGCACTAGAAGATTTTTGCCTCCCCACCTAAAGCCATTTTAGCTCCTCACTTTCTCTCTCCCCACCATGCATATACTGTTTTGATTTTACCTCTTTGAATTAGGATTGCATTGCATGTGTGTAATATTATACTAAACTAAATCTGAAATTGATTAATTAGTTAGTAAAAGATGCACAATACTTGCATCTGATATTCAGAACCAGACCAAAATTAAATATAGATTCTGTATAGAAACAAGACTACAAACAAGGGCTAGATAGAGATTCAGAACAGTTAACTCCTTAGTAGAGAAATACAAACCAAACCACCAGGACTACACCTGAACATGAATAAACAAGGGCCTTTGGTAATGTGGTTTACTGAAAGCCCTTTAGAGCACATAAATGAGGTAGACTAGAAATCTTTGGATTTTACCACAACCTTCTGATTCTGCCAGTAAACAAAACATCAGAGAGCATCTGGGAACTTGAAGTGAGTTCTTGAAGATGAATCTTGTTTAATTCCTTTCTTGGATCAGAAACTAGGCTAGTATCTTCATTTATGTAACAAAATACATACTTAGAAAGTAGAAGTTACTTCCCCAATTCCTGTTCCGCACCATTAATGTTTTCTAGTATCACTTTCTCAGAAATCAGTCATTTACAAGCAACAGCTCCTCCCATGAGCTGAGAACAATACTTGCCTTGAGTATGATCAAGCAATGAATGTGATGAAATTATTAATTGATTGGACCTGTAAATGCTGTGTTACAATAAACGTAAAGTAAAGGTAAAGGTTCCCCTTGACATTTAGTCCAGTTGTGTCCGACTCTAGGGCGCGGTGCTCATCCCCGTCTCCAAGCTGTAGAGCCAGCGTTTGTCTGTAGACAGTTTCCGTGGTCACGTGGCCAGCATGACTAGACACGGAATGCTGTTACCTTCCCCCCGTGTTGGTACCTATTTATCTACTTGCATTTACATGCTTTCGAACTGCTAGGTTGGCAGGAGCTGGGACAAGCGACGGGAGCTCACTCCGTCGCGTGGATTTGATCTTACGACTGCTGGTCTTCTGACCTTTGCAGCACAGAGGCTTCTGCAGTTTAACCCGCAGTGCCACCACGTCCCTTACAATAAACGTAGCAGGTGAATAATTGATTCTGCTGGTATAGGACTGCTGGTATAATAGACAGTCACAGAAAAAGTGCTTGATGCCAAGACATTTTAGTCAAGGAATACAACAGCTGAAAAGTTCTTCTTATGTGTTGAAAAGTAGTAGGGCTTCACCTTATCTAGTGCATGGTTAATTCTCATTAGGCATGCTCAGGATACCTTTGCTCCTGATTTTGCTTACTACATCATAACGTGTCCAGATTGGAACAAGATCCTATTAAAGTCCATCAAGTCCAGTTCTGGTTCAGGAACAATTTTTCACCAACCAGAAGATCAAAATTTTGGTCATAGTTCACTTTTGATATTCACATCAGTGCCCTCTTGAGTTTATGATTCAGGCAACTTTCTTTTGAAAGGATTCATCCTGTAGGAGAAAATTTCCATCAGTGGGCAGTCCTGACCTGTGTCTCTGCTGCTTTCAAAGGATCGTCTTCTATAAGAATTTCCAGGCTGCCAAGAACAAAGAAGTTGGATATCTCCACTGAACAGTGGAAACATTGTGTACAGCTGATGCTCAAAGACCTATATTGCATAGACTCACAAAACTATACTTGCCCATAACAAAAATTTTCCTAATGGCCATAGGTATCAAAAGTTTCCTCTGCTCTGGCTTTACTATGACATCACCTTCCATCAATGTTGGTTGCTTTCAGAGGCATATTCATTTCATCTTTAGATGCTAATTGTGAGAATTGGAGCCATACATCAGCAACAGAGGATAACCAAAACAAATTGCAGGGCAAGTTTTTAGATCATGTTTCTGGGCCTACAAGCATAACACATCACACTGTTTCCCCAGAACCTTGTCTTCAGTCTATTCCATGCTGACACTTCAGTTCCGATGGCTCTCCTAATATTGCTGGCGTACTCACAAAAGAGACAACTTTCATAGAGTGTTAGAAACCAATTACGTGTTTTCTCTTTAGACATCCCTTTCTTGTCTCTTACTGTTCCCTCTGCTCTGTTTCTTACTGTGTAATTTGTTCCGGAACTCATAAGTCTGATCAATGACTCATAGTACATCCACTGATAAAGAAGGGCAAAGATTGGATCTTGCAGGCTGAAAGGTTTGTTCCCCAGCAGTGTTATCTTGCTGGCTGGCCAATTTCTAAGCATGTAAGTCAACCATTCAACACTTAAATGTGACTTGCACAGGTATTCCATTGTAAAGCATCTTATCTAGTTAAATGGCAAATTAATATATCTGGATTTATGGCAGAGTGTGGTTCAAAAGCAATTGCAACTGCTGTAGTGCTTCTCTCTCTGTGCGTTTTTGAAGCACATACCAAAGTAACTCAAATAAAACAACCTGTGTAAACTGGCTAAATATAAATAATATTCTTTACAATATCTATATATTTTTACAAAACCATATCAGTTTAAATATTCAATCATATCAGTTTAAAAATTCAGTCAGGTCCAACAATTTAATCCTTCAGGAAGCTGAGAGATCTTGCTCAAGTATCTGTGGCTCATGCTCTGGAAGAGTTGGATCAGGATTTTAAGTCCCAAATATTTCTTTGTATCAAACTTTCCTTGGGAAAAAACTTCAGTTCTTTAGTTGGTACTTTAAGAGGTCCCAGCTAACCCAGCTGCTTGCATGAAAACTAGGTTTCAGTTTCTTTCTCAAAGCTGGGGCTGTAGGTCTTTACTGGAAAAAGGTTGTTCACAACCACACAGACTTCCCAGGAGAGGTTTCATGCAAGCAACCATCCCCCACATAAATCTCCATATTTTGACAGCTGCCTTGTAACAACATATGCTTTTGATCACCTATCTACCATACTTGACATCCACTGGCTAGGTCTGTCAACACCAGTTGACTAAAAGCCACACATTGCTTCTCCTTCCTTGATTTCATGCAAGGCCAAGCATTGCTAGCAGAGGACAGTAACACAACCATTATCATTTTAATCACCACTGCCACCAATGTTTTAATTCTAAAGAAGCATTATATTCAGTGATTATCAAGATTCATGGTGGCAACCACAGCAGTTGCACCCGTCTCCTGGCTATTGCAACACTGATGCATTCAAAATGTTCTCACTTATGGCTAGTAATCCAAGTCACTCACTAACTCTACCATAGTTGCTTCATGTAAGGGAGGATCCTTACAATTTATTATTTACTAATTTATTTATTCAAAATACTTTTATCCTGCTTTTCTCCTTAAAAGAACCCAAGGTGGGGGACCTGCTTGAATCATTGTCCCAAGCATCTTCAATTTTCCCCCCTCTCAATTGGTGCCATCAGGGATGATGGTATTGGATACTACCAGCAGGATGGGCATACACGATTAAGACACAACAAAAGAAAATAATTCAAGATTTAGAGGAAGATATTAAGAAGTTAGAAAAAGAAGCAATAAGAACTAGAGAAAAGGAGATTATGGTGGAGTTACAAGCTAAAAGGAAGGAATTAGAAGGGATACATATAGAAAACGTCCAGAGGGATTTAATATATTTAAACAGGGAATACTTTGAATATTTGGTTAAAAAAATTCGAAGCTTCTAGCTAAAGCTGCCCCCCCCCAAAAAAAGTAAGAGTAATATAGGAGTGATAAAAAATCAGAAAGGGGACAGATGTAATGAAATGAAAGAAAAACTAGAAGCTTTTCAAAAATTCTATAAGGACTTATATACAAGAAAGAATCCTTCCCTAGATAAAACTGAAAAATATTTAGAAAATAATTTTTAGAAAGTAATAACTGAAGAGGATAGGGAATTAATGGAGAGAACAATAACAGAGGAAGAGATAGAAGTTATTATAAACAAATTAAAAGCAGGGAAGACACCTGGTACAGATGGATTGGGCCCAGAATATTATAAAACTTTTAAAAAAATCTTACTCGAAAAGTAAAAGAATTATATAATGGTATATTAAAAGGAGACGAAATCCCTCAGTCTTGGAAAGAATCATTAATAGTTTTAATTTTAAAACCAGGCAAAAACCCTATAAATATGGAGTCTTATAGATTGATTTCATCGCTAAATCAAGATGCTAAAATATTTACAGCAATTTTGGCAGCAAGATTAAACAGGTTTATAGGGAAATATATTGAGAAATATCAAAATAGTTCTATACTAGGTACACAGATGTCGGATACAATGAGGAAGGTGCTTAACTTGATGTATTTAGCAAAAGAATCAAAATGTAAGGCAGGTGTAATATCCGTAGATATTTTCAAAGCTTTTGATTCAGTTGAATGGGATGCATTAAAAATATTGCTTAAACAGATAGGATTTGGTACCCAATTTAGATAAATAATTCATCAATTATATTCACAGAACTCTGCAAAAATAATAATAAATGATGGCATAACAGAATCAATATGTTTAGGCCGAGGAACGAGACAAGGTTGCCCTTATCGCCAACTTTATATTGATAATAGAAGTGCTGGCACAAGTGATCAGAAATGATAGTTTAATTAAAGGTGTAGACACTAGAGAGGAGGATAAAATAAATCTTTTTGCAGATGACACACTATTAATAATTAAAAACCCAAAAGAAACATTGTAGATTATTAGAACACATTTGAATCATTTTGAAGAAATAACGGGTTTGAAAGTAAACTCGGAGAAATCGGAATGTATTTTATTAAATCATACAGAAGTGGAAGAGAAAGAAATGAAAAAAGAATTTAAGGGAAGAATTGAAAGTATAATTAAATACTTAGGTATTTATATTACATGGAATACACAAGAAATGATTAAAGTAAATATGGATAAACTAAAGCAGGGGTCTCAAACATGTGGCCCGGGGGCCATTTGCGGCCCGCCGGATGATAGTTTGTGGCCCCCGCCTTGCCTGCCCCCCCGAAGCGCCCATGCGGCCTCTGCTGTCAAGAGTCAAAAAAAGCCTCACCTCGCTCGCCGGCTCTCTCCCAAGACAGCGCCTCTTGCACCCTCCATCCGGAACTGCAGCCTGCCAGCCAGCCCACTTGTCTGCCGGCTGGCAGGCTGCAGTTCCAGATGGAGGGTGCAAGAGGCGCTGTCTTGGGGGAGAGCCGGCGAGCGAGGCGCGCTGCCGGCCCTTTTCCCTGAGCGCCTGAGCCGCCGCCGCGCGATGCCTGAGAGCGGAGCTCGCTCCCGGCCCGTCCTCGAAGAGCGCCTCCAAGCCGCCAACAGCAGCTGCTGCCGCCGCCGCCTCTTCCAGGGAAGCGGCTCTCTGGCTCTCTTTCTCTCTCGGCACCCCCAGCACCAGCCCGGCCAGCGGCCGCCTCAGCACCCAGCGGTGCTTCCTCCTCCTCCTCCTCGTCCTGCTTCAGCCGCCTCGGCTCTGGAGGCTGCCTGGGCTCGCCTCGCAAAGTTTGCTCCTCTGTCATGGTGGGGGTAGCTGCTGCTGCTGCTGAGTGCACCTTTTTTTGAGGGGGGGCCTTCAGAGGAAGGTTGCCGGATGTCCGTGTGTGTGTGTGTTTGTGTGCGTGCACACGCGCACACCTGTGGGGGGGCCCGCCCCGTTCTGTTTAATTTCGCAGGTACTGATGGGGGCTTTTCTCCTTTGGCAAGGTGATTCTGTGAGGTTTTTTTTTTTAAAAAATTGTCATGCCCTCCCCCCCCCGCTAGGCGGTCGCCGGCACTCCCTCCCTTCTCCGCTTCTTCGTCCTGCTGCTGCTGGTGGTGGTGGTAGTGAAGAAGGAGCCGGAGGGGGTCGTGGCCAGCGAAGAGGGCTCACGCGCCCCTCCTCCTCCTCCTCCTCGGAGCCCCAGCCGGGCTAAGGAAACTCCTGGGCGGCTTCCTCGGGCTCTTGCTCCGCTTGGCGGAAAATCTGATGCGGCCCAGCCTCACCCAGACTCTGCCTCCAGCGGCCCCCAGGTAAATTGAGTTTGAGACCCCTGAACTAAAGAAAGAAACTAATGAACAGATAAATCAATATAAAAATGTAAAATTATCATGGTTTGGAAAAATAGCATTAATTAAAATGAAGATCATCCCTAAACTTAATTTTATATTTTGAATGCTCCCAATAAAGATTGGAGAAATATATCTGAAAGACTGGCAGAACTTAATAAATAGTTATTGTAATGGAAATAAAAGAATAAGAATAAATAAGAAACTATGGTATATTCCACAAAAAGAAGGAGGGCTTGGATTACAAAATGTTAAAACATATTACATTGCAAACCAGCTTAGACATATTCCGGATATTATTGTATATAATAGAAACTTAATTTGGAGGGAACTGGAAATGTCAGAACATTTTAATAGACTGGAGAATATGCTCTTTAAAGAAAAAATAGCAGAAGAAATAAAGAGAATAACTAATCCTTTTTTGAAGAATATGTTAGAATGCTGGAAAGAATATAGATATATATTGAGTCCACTTATCATTACCACAAGTAGTGGAGGCTCGGAACTTCCCCCAAATCCTTAAAACTAAACTTAAAGAAGTATTAGTAGAGAAAAGATTAAATACAATAAGGCCTTGGATGAAAAAGCTGAAAGATAAAAATACTATAAAGGACATTTTGGGAGAGGAAGAGGGGATATCTTGGATAAATATACTCCAAATGGAAAGTTGGACAAGGGAGTTGACCAGAAAAGCAGGAGAAATTAGAAAACTGTCTAAATTTGAGGAGATTATAGAGCAAAGACAAGATCAAGAGGAAGGAAATAAAAGAAAGGGCACAGTAAGTGTGATTTATAAGATTTTAATAAATGTTGGATATGAAAAAGCTATGATGAAAAATCAGTGGCAAGATGACTTAGAGGAAGAGGTTAAAAGTGAGGTTTGGAACAAAATATGGTCACAAAGAATAATGAAGAATATGTCTATAAGGGTAAAAGAAAATTGTTATAAGGTTGCATGGAGATGGTACTTTACCCCAACAAGATTGAATATTATAAATAAAAATGTACCATCTCAATGCTGGAGATACAAAAAGGAAAAAGGAAGTTATTTACATATGTGGTGGACTTGTGAAAAAAGAAAGAATGGGCACAGGTTTTTAGAGAAATTAGAGAAATTATTGGAAATAATATTCGAATATCACCAACTATTGCACTCTTAAATACAATTAAGAATGACCATATTAAAAAAGAACAGAAAGAGTTAATTGTTATAATGGTAACAGCAGTGGGATTAATATTTGCAAAAAATTGGAAAAATGACAAACAAGTTAACCTTGAAGATTGGTGTAAAGAAATGTGGAGTTTAGCAATAAATAAGTTAACATGTGAAATAAAAGTAAGAAGGGGAATGACAAAATATAATGATTTTAAAGAGATATGGAATCCATATTTGAATTATGTTTTTGTAAAAGGGAAAGGTCAAAAGCCAGCAGAAGAATCAATGTATTTTTGAAGTGGAATGGGGTGAAAAGAAATTAAAAGGAAATATTTTCTTATCTGGTCCCAAGGGTGATGGTGGCACAGGGGAAAAACTTTTGTATTAGTGCATGTATGTATACACATTTTATGTTAGTATTGTTCTTATTGTTTTCCTTTAATTAATAAAAAAAATTGAAAAATTAAATTAAAAAAAATCAACTGGTGCCATCAGGGATGATGGTATTGGATACCACCAGCAGGATGGGAAGTATGTGACAGTGGTCTCCATATTAATCCTCTCTGGTTATCTAGAGTGAAAAGCTACACACAACATTTGCTGAGCTGTATGTGGGGACACAGTAGTACTACAGTGTTTAATGATGGAATGGTAAGTGTTTTCATGGACAGTATAACAATGACGACGACAACAACAATAATGTACCATCGAGTCAATTCTGACTTATGGTTACCCATAAGTCAGGCAGTTTGACAGGCAGATACCTGTCAAAATTCCTACTTGTCTAAAGAACTGTTAAAAGTACATGAGCCTTACCCCCCCTGCCATCTTTGCATCTGCTAGGAAAAAATGCTGGATGAGTCTCCCTGTCAATAAATATAGGTATACTAATCATCATCATCATCATGGATCATCAAGTCAATTCTGACTTATGGTGGCTAGATATAATTCCCTTTAAAGACTATTTTCCTCATAATTTCCTCTTTGTCCACCATTTGTGACATCATAATCTTGTTGTTCTTTTTAAATAACCATTCCCCCCCTCTTTTGGAGCATTACTTATCGCTGAGGCACATCCAGTGCCCTATGATTTCGGTTTCTTGGATTACTTATCCGATGGCAATACGGTAGTGACAGCTTCCATTTCATGAAAGTGTAAATCGTTGATGTCATTGTGCAGCTTGTTTTGGCTTAGAAAGGTTAAAGATGAATGATTCATACTTAAAACTGGCTATCACTGGATGAACAGATTTCTTCAAAAAGGAAATTGAGAAAAGATCTGGAAGAAGGCAGAAGACTATATTCAAAGAATGTTTGATGTAGTTATAATCCAATGTAATGCCAACTTTGTGTTGGAGTCTTGAGTGCTTTACAAGTTTCTCTTCCAGACGTCTGATTAAAAGTATAGAAATCTTAAACTGGGGAGGTATGTTCCTGATATTTCTTACACTTTGACACTTTATCAACTAGTAGAAGATATTGCTCTTACTGTCATGGACATAGACATTAAAATGCAGGGCCTGTCTATAAATGACTCCAGATGGGAAGAGAAGATCTGATAGGCCAATAGTCTATAAGAACATAAGAAGAGCCCTGCTGGATCAAGCCGAGGGCCCAACTAGTCCAGCTTTCTGTATCTCACAGTGGCCCCATCAGATGTCTCTGGGAGCACACGAGACAACTAGATACCTGTCTCCTGCTACCACTCCCTTACATCTGGCATTTGGAGGTACCTTGCTTTTAAACCTGGAGATTATACATCCCCATCATGGCTTGTAACCTGTGATGGACTTTTCCTCCAGAAATCTGTCCAATCCCCTTTTAAAGGCATCTAGACCAGATGCCATCACCACGTCCTGTGGCAAGGAGTTCCACAGACTAACAACACGTAGTACAAAATAGCTTCCCAGTGTTCTTAAATACCTGCATCTAATGTTTCTCCTTATCCATATGGGTACGCTGACACCATAATATCACTCTGTACTTTCTCAGTTATAGAGATTTCACCTCACTCATTATTTCACCAAACCAGCAATTACTTTTGTTACAGTTTTTCAATTCTGGTTGCTATGATTGGGCAGCACATAATCCTGCCTACCATTTGGCCGTACAACATCTTCACATTCATGATTTTGTTCTCCCTTACTGACCATTCAAAAATATTCTAAATATTTCTTCTAGCAACTCCAGCCTGGAGGCATCCTACACAGATTGTGCCCACTTGTATACCATGACATGTCTTTCCTGAAAAATATTAGTGTCACCAAGGCTTTCTTCAATTCATATATACGTGTTTTCATCTCATTAAGAATGAACGTCAACTTAATTAACATTGCAGTCTGGCTGCTAGGCAGAAATATTATAGTTCCGCTTATTCCAATCACATTTCCTTCGTGGTCAAGTATGAATCTTTAATAGATATTAGTGAGATTAGGAACAGCAATTAATACAATTATATAAACAAGTAGATCAACCAGGAATTAACTAGGAGCATATAAAATGCACCCTGAGCTTGCACTTGGCAACAAACTCAATGCAGAATCAGGTTCCTGTGTGAAGAGCCAGCTGCCAAGAGGTTGGTCAGTCTTCAGCGCTGATAGGTGGGTAACTCATTGTCCCAGGTTCTTTGTGTTTGTGTGAATGCAGAATAGGATCATTGCATATTTGTAAGCATTAATCATCTAAATTCCACATTAGAATTAGTAAGAATTCTTTCCCCATGACCAACCTCTCTGTTAGGAGAGGGCTTCAGCAAGTTTCTCCATCATGTTGTTCGTGCTCTATGGTTTGGTTCATTTGCCAGAATTCAATCTGCCGTTCTTAGCAGGAGTTACCTTTTCTGAAGTAATGGGTATACTAGAGCATGAGTATTATGTTTCACCAGGGATATCTGTTTTTGCAGTGTATGAAGCTGAGAGGAATAGCTAGTCATGTTAGGTGTAAGTTAATTGTGTTAATGGTGAACAGTTCTGGATGGCACATTTTGAGAAGTATATTGACAAACTGGAATATATCTAGAAGACAACCAGGATGGGTAGGGGTCTGCAAATCCTGTCTGTTGAAACAGATGAAAGAGCAAGAAATGGCAAAGGAGCACATTATGTTTAGCAGGAAGGGAAGACACAATACCTGCCTAAAATATCTGGAGAGCTGTCATGCATCATTGTGGCTATAGAAAATAGAATAGGACTAGGACTAGAACTAGATGATGGAAATGAGTTGAAATCTGCTTCCTTGCAAACACCGAAAGAAGATTCCTAACAATTAGAGTTATTTTATAGTGGAACTGGTTGTAATGGGAGTTATTGGGTCCTCCTTGACTGGTGTCTTTTAAGTAGACACTGGACAGATATCTGTCTGTAAATAATACAACTTTTCATTGACTAGCAGGTTGGACTAAATGACCTCCAAGATAATTTCTAACTCTATAATTCTTTGATCCAATCAATGAATGTGCTGGCTTCTCTGTTGAGCATAAAGAAAGCATTAAAATCCTGCTGCTGCTCCTTTGTTCCACCATTTAAGGAAGCCTATTATGATACAATAAGCATAACATAGAAAGCATTTTTTGAGTAGCTGGAATTTGGGGATCAGATGTGCTCTTTCATTACTGGTGACTACTATGTATGCAATTTCATACACATGAGATCAAGAATAGAATAGAAAGTAGTCCTGATAACAGGACCTTATATCCAGCTTCCCTGCAGCTGAAGGAGGGTATAAGATCCACACGAGTCGAAAGGAAAAAGGGGGGAAACACAGCTGGGCTTCTCCTGGATTTCCCACAGAAAGATTTGTAGGACTGTAGAGATGGAAAGAATCCCAAGGATTGTCTAATCCGATGCCTGACAATGCTGGAAATCTATCCTTAAATAATCCAATAGATGGTAATCCAACCTCTGTTTAAAAGTCCGTGGAGAAGGAAAGTATATCATCTTCTAAAGTAATCCATTCTGCCATCAGAAACACTTTTTTTGGGGGGGGGGGGTAATTTGAACCCATTGTTTCAGGTCCTTTGGTTTGGAGCCGTGGAAAACAAGGTTGCCCCATCTCCCATGGAAGAGCCCTTCAGATATTAAAGTAGTGTCCTTTTTCAATTTAGCCTTGAGATGTGTGTCTTGGGATCTACTCTCTGGCCCACCAATGAGAAGAGGGAAGAGGGATATTAGGGATCGGACTTTCTTCAGCTGTCTTTTCAATACCTTCTGAATGTTTTTACGTTTCACATTGTTTTATGTGGGTGTTTTAATATTACTATGTTAAAAATTTTTTTAATGGTTTATTTTATTTTGTTTTTAATTCCATTTGTTTTAACTATGTGTGAGACAGCATGAGTCTTTTCAATGGGGACAAGTCAGCAGCAGAAAGAAGTGAGTGAATGAGGCAGAGCATTAAAACGTCTGCTAAATAAAACATTTCAGTCTCAGCATAAAATGCTTTGTTATATATGGCCTTACCATTGCTGGTTTTTAAAAAATGTGTGTGTGAAAGACGCACATATTTCTTCATTTGTGACTTTAAAAATCTTTAGCTGTTGCTGAGAGTGAAGTGTGTGCATGCGTATGTAAACTGCAATTGCATTTTGTGACCTTGTTAAGTTGTCTTTTGGAAGGCAATGTGGCCTGATTTTTTTATTTTTTTTTAGTGTGGCAAATAAAATATTTTAGTAGACAGATACAGTATGATCTGGAATCCAAATAACCAACAGCTTGGAGACCGAAAGATTGCTCTTATGTAATTTGAGGAGTGAACCAGATTCCTTTCTTCTTCTTAATAAGTCACTTGCTTCCACTTTCTGTGTCTAAAAGAACTTTGCTTTTGTATGCAGCATGAATCCTGCCCTTTTCATCCTTCTCCCCTTGGTCTTTGCCTTGACTTTGGGTCAGAGTATGTCTCTTTGCATCCCTGTTGAGTATGTCATCCACGTGGAAAAAAGAGAATGTGCCTACTGTCTGGCCATCAACACGACCATCTGCGAAGGATTCTGCATGACCCGGGTATATTCTTACAATGTGCTTTTTTGAGTCCTTTTTTATATCACTTCATCATCCTTTGCCTGAGATCCTTCTCTTTAATGAATTATAATAGAGAGAAATATTACAAAAGTGACACAAGGGAGAATAATACGAAATCATAGTCAGCAGGACGGTTTACTCCAAAGGTGACACTACAGCACCTAAGAAACTGAGCAGCAATATAATCATAACACAGATAGTCCCTTTTTGCACAGGTGCACAAACTAAGTTATACAAGATGCAGGAAAACATAGGAGGCTGAGTAGAAAAAAGCCAAGCCTATGATAAATCATCTATGTGAAGTTCAGAAAAAGTTTGAAAAAGGTATTAATAAAGAAACAGTGGATATATCAAAAAGAAGGAAACTCCAGTAATGAAATTACAGCAAAAGAGTGAAAGGAAGTAAGTTTGAGAAACTGTGAAATTTAAGAAGTAGCTCAAGTTTTGTAATGTAAAGAAAATAGAAGATGATTAGACAAAAAAGGACATGAATGAAATGCTGCAACAGGATGAGACATAAGGCTTATATTGAATGTGAAAGGAACATGAAAGTTATGGAGATAAACATTATGTGAACAGTTGATAATTTTTTAGACAGTTGTAAGTGGTCGAGAAAATTTCATTACTGTTCCTCCACAACATTCTGTTATGTCAAGGACATTTTCTTGATCTTTTTAAAAATCAGTTTCCACCGTCAGCGTGCACTCCCAGTCTCTTTTATTTCCCCCCATTAAATTGACTAGAATAGAGCTGAATCAATTTTTAATCCATTTTAATGAATTAGCACTACTCCATGGGATTATGTATGTTAAGGAGGTGATGGTGACTATACTACAAAATATAAAGATGTGACCGACCTGCCCCACACCATGGCTGGCTTTTACCCATTAATTATATATAATTGTTAAGCAACTCATCCTGTATTAAGATTGATTTTGTGAGAGAAATAATATGTGAATTGTTCCAGTTTAGAGTTGGGATCCTTTCCAATTCTATGGTTCTGTAATTCTATGGATATCCCTAAGGGCGAGACGTTCAGAGGAAGCCAGTTGTCTTTTCCTCCTTTGTCACTTTTGGGTTACGGAAGTGATCGCCTGAGCACAGGCAGTGAATGGTTGAGAAATGGGCTCAAACTAGGAATCAGAAATAACAAATCAAACAACAGAGTAAGGAGAGATGAAGGTAAGAAGTAGATGAGCTGATAAAAAAGAATGCTGTAGAAAGTGAGCTGAGAAGCAATGAAGAGGGAAAAGTCAGAAAAATATATATTACAATGAATTAGATCTGAAAACAAGATAATGGTCAAGGATTCCTTTTGGACGTATGCCTGACTAAAAGGGAGGGTAGTGAGATAACAAGGTTCAGTGAAACAGATTATGCAGTGAAGAAAAAACAAGAAATGCAGTTTTATTGAGATAAATTTTGA
This sequence comes from Intellagama lesueurii, assembly GCA_037013535.1. Classification (NCBI taxonomy): domain Eukaryota; kingdom Metazoa; phylum Chordata; class Lepidosauria; order Squamata; family Agamidae; genus Intellagama; species Intellagama lesueurii. The sequence continues at coordinate 203,772,665 of JBAJHW010000004.1, forward strand.
AAAAGTGAGTTGCTTCAACTATACAGTAGTTACCATGGAGTTGTAGGGTCCGAGGGTGCCAAGAGCGAGAGAAGAAATGATGAAGTAAAAGGAAGGACAGACTGTTCTCCGAACAGAGGGTTAAAGAAAAGTGATCAAGGAGATGGAATAACCATTGGCTTTCCCTTACAGGACAGTAATGGTAAGAAACTGCTGCCCCGGAGTGCCTTGTCCCAGGAAGTGTGCACATACAAGGATATGGTGTACAGGACCGTGGTGATCCCTGGCTGCCAGCATCATGCTGCCTCTTATTACTCTTACCCTGTGGCACTGAGCTGCAAGTGTGGGAAATGCAACACCGATTATAGTGACTGCATACAAGAGGCAAGCCGCACTGGTTATTGCAACACACCCCAGAAACTACATAATCCATGAGGTACTGGCAGTTCATCTTGCACATTGCATACATACATACATACATACATACATACATACATACATACATACATACATATCCTTCTCGACACATAGCAAACTAGCTGCAGCCAAGAATAAATAGAATGGGTAGCACACTCAATTTTTCTTCTGTCACATTATTTTGAAATGAAAAAAAAGGAAACAAAATTGGCTGCTGGACGCCCTCTCCCCCTTTTTACTTAGGGCTCACAGACACAAGAAATAAATTATACCAAAATATAGCAGTGTCACAGTCCTGCAAGTATGCCTACAACTATATGTTTTCAGAGCAGAGTGAAACACCAATACTGGTATAGTGTGAAGTTTCTCAAACAATCTGCATTTTCCCCCAGATTCATTCTCCTTCCTAAGAGGTGAAGGAGCCAAGCAGAGAAATTTATCTTTTCTGTTCTTGCCCGGCTAGCTTGAGGAAACAGAACCAAGATATTATATAGAACCAAGATATACCACTATATCTATGTAACCACTTTACATAGATATAGAAGCAAATATTAAAAGTTGTAATACTTTTATTTGCTTTATTTATTCTGCAATATACAGAAGGATTGCATTATTATTCACTTATAAAACCTTAAAAACCTTAAAACAAAGGATACATATAAAATACAGCAATATATGATTGATTATATATTTATTGGGAATTAATACTTTTTGACCAAAATCGTGCAACATCAATTACATTCTCTCTCCTCCAACAAGATCTTCTTCCGTACACATAGTAGGACATAATGAGCATTCATATCAATGTTGGATGGTTTGGTTTTCTCCACATACATGTTTTTATCCCAGCAGATAGATATCCCCATTTGTCTAAATTATCCTTGCTTAGTAACAATCAACACCACATCAGATAGCAGTAACTATGGAAACCAAGACTTCACATGACACTGAGAAGCTACTTGTATTATATTACGAGCATTTGTGGGCAAATATGTCACCAAGTGCAGCTTTTTGAAGATTCCTGCTGCAATAAATTACTCCATCTCAATATGGCACAAGCCTCTTATTTTGGAACAAGACATTTGCTGTGGCTGCACCAAGCATTATTTTGGAACAAAAACTAGTATGCCAATAAGCATTTACTGACCAGTTGTGATAGTTTGTAAGTATTCCGGTGTGGTCTTAAGCTTCTGGGAAATGTACAGTGGGTCCAAACCTCTGCAGCATAGCAGCTGAAGTTGAGCCAGTGTCCCATGAACAATGAGGGCCACAAGTGGGCTGATTTGCATGGTGGTAAGCCCTCTTTCCATTGATACAGCCCATAATTATTGCAGATGATGATTGTCCCTCCAATTTGTTTCAATAAGTGGGAAAGTGATTGCTCTAAAATCACCACCCCTTCCATTCTAACTACTATAAACCAGTCAGGCTTGGGATGTGGTGAACATTCTGATGTGGGCTGCCTCCCTCCACTCCTCCTGTCCAGAGAGGGTTGCTTTCCTAAGCTATCAGAACAATCCAACAAACTCTAGTATATTCAAACAGTCCCTCCAAGCTGAGCATAATGTCAAGGGTCTCCAGTGTTCTTACTTACTGGGATATTGAGAGGTTCTGTAAAATACTGTATACCTTTTTCACAGAACCTATTTCTGCCTTGTTCTTGAAAAAATGTAGTGTGACTTTGCTGTAACTGCGCCAGGAATTAGCTCAGGGGATGGTGTTAATATACGGCCAAAGAGAAATGCTTATCTTTGTTGATCAGAATGGTTTCCCATGAGACATTCCTGTAGACACTCATGTATTACAGACAAGAGCCATGCCACTAATTTGACTTGACTTTTTCATAGCCTTTTAAGTTAGTAAGTAAACAAAGTGGAAAAAAAATCTTCTTGTTGGTTTTAGTTTATTTCCTCTTGCTTACAGAATTTCACATGCTTGATCTCATTCCTGGGAAGTGTTCAAAAGCTTGAAGTTTTAACATGGGCTTGTTCAAGTTAGCAATGCTAATGCCAATGTACTTTCACAACAGAAGGGGATGGAAGAGTAAAAAGATTTAGCAGAGACTGAAGAAGCAGCCCCATCTAAGTTCAGCTCAATAACAAAATATACATAGCAGATAATACCTCAGAAAAGGCACAGGAAAGACACAACGTACAGATGGTCATCATTAGACCAGTCAAAACTTTTTTTATTCTGCCAGGGATAACTCCCTAACTGCATACATGAATTACTGGTACATTTAGAGAGTGGCACATAGTTTCTTAGTAAAGGTCAAGCCCATACTCTTCTTGGATGACAGTCTCTCAGATGAGATTACTGGGTACAGAAATTCTCTAGTTCATTATGAACAATAAAAGTAATATAGTTTCAGTAGATGTAGGTACAACAGCTTGCCAAAAACCACACACACACACACACACACACACACACACACACAACTGCGTAGCAGTATGGTTCAAGAACACATATTGTTAATAATCAGACACATTCCTTAGCTTCCAACATAGGTCCTGCACAGCATTTTTAAGAACCTTTGTGTAGGTAACTATCGAATAACTTTCTCTGTGCAAAATGCAAGTATGGTTACCTAATTTATGTTGCACACAATATTTGAGTTCTCTTATGCTGTTTTCTATTTGAACAGTTACCACAGGAACCAAATTTTTTACTCTACGAAAAGTCATACATACAGGTGTAGAAAAAGTCACACATCTTTGTTCCCCAATTTACTTTCAGTAAGTGAGATAACAGTACAAAAGATTGTACTTGAATGTCACTTTATTCTAGCTGAAAATACTGCAAGAGCAGTGGATCAACAGCATCTGAGAAACCCAAGTACAACTGCCAAATTTGTTTTCCAACAATTACAAAAGATTTGGCCCCACCAATATTTGGTTAGCATATCTTGTCTTGCTCCACTCAGAAATAAAAAGAAACAAAATGAAAATAAAATAAAATAAACTGAGCCACTGCCATTTCATTCTCAGAGGCTTCAGTCTCTCAATTTCCAAATCTAGAAGACACTTCTCTTTTACACTTACAGATATTTGTCCTACTGCTCTAGTGTCACAACTCTGAGTATGAAAGTCACAAAGTAAAGAAGAACATATATGCCACCAATGGAAAACTGACTAGCCTAAGCACATAGTCTGGTAACAATGAAAGGGGCATAATGGTCCTAGCTTTAGTTCAAGTTCTTTGAAGAAACAACAGTAAGTCAAATGAGCTGCCATTGTTTTCTTGTTTCTTGACTGGTGATTCTTGTAGATCTGTTTCAGGACGTCCAGTGAAGGAGAAGAAAATCTATGGGGAAAGTCTTCCATACTGCCATAGTTCTACAAGAAATTCTCCAAGTCCAATAAAGTAAACACCTTGGGCTATACCAAAGAGCGGTGCAACCACTAGTGCTCTGCAGCCAGCCCCCTTCAAAAAGGCTGAGGGACCCTCCTGTAACCAAACTTGCCTGAAAGAGAGGAAACACCAGGAACTACTTAGTTACACAATTATTCAATGGATTACTTAAAATAATTTCACCACCACTGTGTCTATATCTCAAATATTAACTCACAGATGTCTATGCTAGCCCTTGCTGAGAGCCTGCATAATTCCCTCCTGTGGCTATAATTCATTTCATTTTGTTAGGCCTTACAGTATGATTCTGATAAGTTCATAGTAAGTTTCAATGTTAATCTCTCCTATCTGGAAGCTCCTGAAAATAGTTTCTGCACAGCAGCATTCTAGACAATGGGTGTAAACTAGAAACTACAAACCACGGTTCAGACTGGTTGATTGGTGCATTCTACATGCTCTGACATAACTGCATGGTGACTTCATGCATGTTGTGGATTTAATAAATGAAAAGTGGCTTTCACATTTCATACTATGTAAACGAAGTCCTTAACTCCTCATGATTTTACTATAATTCACAGCTATCTGCCACCTGACTAGACAGGTGTTTGCAGTGTGTGGATGTTTAAATGTCTTCACAAACAGCTTCCACATTTAATATACTGTGCAACACTATGAAGTTCTGCTTATGGTCATGCTGAGCAGTCAAATAACTCACAATACTTTGTAGGCTTTTTTTTTACCTTGCACAATCAGTAATTCCATTATAGTTCTCGTTTCTTCCCTTGCCCATTGACTGAAGTCGTGTCTTTATTACTAAAAAACAAAAGCATGAATTGAGAGTTTTGAAAACGAATGTAAACAAACCTCACAACATGGGTCTGCAGCACACTGCAATTTCCTTCGTTCTTATGAATCATGGGGGCGTCCTGGAAGCAATAAATTTCTCTACATAGAAAGCCCCAAACAAAAAATTGTTTCAAAGAATCCATTATGAACTCCTTTTCCCCAGTTCCCTTGTGAGCACCGAAGGGCCGGCATGAACTATTGTAAAATTGAATTTATGACCTCCTTTATTTCTCTTCTACCTTTCTCTCCAAAAGGGACTCAAGGTGGCAATGCACTGTTGCACACCTGGAAATTTGAAACAAACAGATATTGCAATGTAGTAAACTGTCTTCTACTGGCCAAAATCCTATTGAGTAAATTATGCCTGTGCAATGGTAATGATATCAATGGCAGAGGGAAACTGCTAGCAATTAAAGCGTTCCTGCTTCTATCCCAGTTTGCCTGACTAGCCCATAATGAGAAAAACTGCAAGAAAATTCTGGGGGAGTTTCAGGATTGAAGTAGGAACTATTTAATTACTGGCAATCTCCCCTGCCCATGATGTCATCACACTTACGCAGGAGTAAGTCACTCAACAGATTTTGGCCATTGAGCCAGACCATCCAGCTGTATAATTCACACAACCCTCAAGGGTTTCAGACAATATTCTTTCCTAGCTTTGCCTGGAAAGGTTCAGGGTTGAACCTGCATTCTTCTGCAATGCACAGCATGAGCTTTACCACTTAGTTACAGCTACTCTGCTTAACTAAAATGGAAGAGGGAAATAGATGGAAATAAAACTCTTCTTACCATCACAAGGACTGACAGACACAGCTGCCACTGAGCCAGCGATGCAACCAGCAAGAAAAGAACGAAAGAAAGGGGCTCTCTCCCCTGTGAAATCCTGTTCTGCTCTGTTCAAATGGGCGAATAGCGGGAAGTAGATAATGGAGAATGGAACATCCCTAGAAGACAATAATTATTCCACATTCAAAAGGTGACATGGAAAACTGCTCTGCAAGGGCTTTTTTAAAGTCACCAAGAGGCCCAGGTCAAAATTAATGTCCACTTGAGACGCTTCCCCATCACGTCCTCACCACAACTTGTTTCAGTGTCATTTTTCCCCCTCAGGTGGGAAAAAAGTACACATATAATACTTTTTTAAAAAAGCTATGCATCATATGTTACAATTTTATGGCTAATATTAAAACAAACAAACAAACAAATTACACACAATGACAAACTGCATCCAAAATGTTTCTCTTCTTTTTTCCCTACTTTGTGTGTCAGCATATTCAGAGATGAAATTATCCAAAGGTATAAGTATCTCTGAGAAGATCCTACTCTGGTTAAAACAGATAATGATGGTCGTCATGGCTGTGGAATAAGACTTATTCGTAATGAAGAATAATTTGGAGAATGCTCCAAATTATTTTGAGATCAAATCCCTCCATGAGATTTTTGAGAACAGTTTACACCTCCCACGTCTTGACCATAAATCTTAACCCACTGATTTTTTAAATTAATAATATACTGTATATTAAAAACTTAGTAATAAATTAAACATAAGCACAAATAGCTTGTTTTGCTTACAGTTTATAACAATTACTGAGGTGGGATGCCAGAAGGGCTTTTCAGACCGAATTGGACCAGCCTCTCAAGGCACAAGAGAGATTGTAAAAAGCACTGGGTACTGTTATTGGGTCCGTCTTAAGGCCTAAGCTGAACACACAGGTCCCTTGGGAGATCTCAGCAGAGTATGATTTAAAAAAGGAGTCATACAGTGGCACCTCATAATTTTTTAGGTGGGGTGTGTGTGTGTGACATCTTCCTGCTTGTCTAGCTTCAGGTGCTGCACTGCCATCCCATCCTCCCTCAGCTGCTGTTTTGCCTATTACACAGGCCATGCTAGATAGAGGTTTCCGGGGCTTACAATCTCTGTCACTGGTTGTGCTGGCTAGGGAATTCTGGGAATTCCTCACGCTCTAATTCTGGGACAACAGGGGAAAGAAGACAAACAGGTAAAGGGCTTCTTTCATGGAACAATAGGGCAGGCTTACTCCCATTTAAGTGTACATGGAAGAGCAACTTAAGCTCTCTGAGTCCTCCCAACTGAAAGGATGAAATGTTTACAAATATGTAGGAAGGACTCCCTATAACCCAAAGACCCTGTCCAAACCACTGTGCCCTACACGATCCAATGCTTCAAAGGATAGCTATAAAAATGCTGTAACTGATTCTCCCCATATATTATAACTAATACACAATTAATTACCTGTTGTACACTTTTTAAATTGCATTTTGTAAATTTTAGCCATATAATATGTTTTATGAGCTGTAACACCAGACTGTAACAAATAAATTGAATAAAATAGAGTCCTCCCTCATCTGCTCCTGCTGTTTGGGATGCAATGTACTTCCATGGGGAGGGAGGAAGCCCTCAGAAGACATGACCAACTGCGTGGGATAGAGAGGTAAAGAGACAGAAGGGAGGAAGAAGAAAAAAGACAACCCTCCTCTATATTGTCATCTTCTCAAGACAAAGATAGGGAGGGGAAGTGAAGAGAAGTGGCTTAGGCATGTGATGGGGCAAGAGTTAGTGGTGGCCCTGCCCACCTATTCTTTTCTCTGTCTCTTGCACACACTGCCTGTTCCCCTGGAGGAAACTTCATGCCTCCCACCAAAGGCCAACTCTCTCCAGAGCCACCTGTTTCCTCAAATAAATGCCTCCCAAATTTAATCTTCCTTAATTTAGGAAGTGTGCATACCACTCCCATAGGGGAGCGATAAATGCATTCTGGGTGTGAAGGCATTCAGGTTTGGACAAGATGAGTTAAGAAAGGGTGGTTGAAAGGGCACAGGCATGATGGGGAGGAGTGGAAACAAGAGCTGGGGACTCAAGACACCAAGTTTAGGAACCAATGCTCCAAAATATCTAAGAAATGAATAAAGTGCTTGAGTTTGGAGGACAAAGAAATGTATAGATCATTTGGGTAAGCTCTCATTAAAGCTTCTGCATCCCCTTCCAGTGTACCATAATTTTGCAAAGAATATCCCTGTCTTGGGTTCCTCAGGGGAAGGAAAAAAGATATACAAATATCATAATATAAAAATATTCTGACTGACTGAGCTGAGACTGGGTTGCTACTATTAACACTACCTATGTCTGCAACAATTTTGCTCAGGTTGTCATGAAAATACAAGTTGAATAAATAAATAAATACATTTTCTTCCGTTAGGTTTATGAGCTCAGGTTTCTGAGCTTCTGAACAAAAGAGTTGGCAACAATGCAACAATTAGCAACACTCTGCTAATTATCAATGTAGTCCTCTCCATGTGTAAAAGCAACATGTGGGACCCAGGGCAATTGTACCCTGTGTCTTTCCCCTTAAACAGACTCTGTGCTCTGCAAATAAATAAGGAAGAAAGATGCATGTTTTTTTTACCTCAGCAAGGTGGCTCCAAGACCTTTGTAAAGCCCCCTAATGCCCTGGGTATGCAGAAGCTCAGCTGCTATCTTGGTGGCAGATACTCTCTCTGGAAAGGTCTGAGGTCCCACATTGTATGCTCTAGTTAGAACAGGGGTGACAGCTACAAGCTTGCATCCAGAAGGCGAACACAGAATTTTGCTCCTCAGCTGTGGAGATGCTGAAATGAGTATAGAAAATACAATGCAATTAATATTCTAAAAATTCTAATTTCACCCTTTCTTATCCCTCAGTATAAGCATATCTTATATGCATAAAAATCATACTACTACTTCAAGATAGGGTTGCTGAAATTTCCTCCAACTAGTTTCTCATCATAAGCTTACATTGTTCATGAAACATACAGCCTATGTGGGCATTATTACAACCATATGGACCAGGAGATCAGGGCAATACTTCCTCCAACTTTCTACCAGTTGAAGGGATGAATTGAAGATGTGAGCACAAACATCTATGACCACAGACTTCCTTGTGATTAGGAAAAATGTTGAATGAGGCTAAGAAACCTTTTGTTCACTGGATGAAATGTGTCAAACAATGGGAGAAGCCAATAAATAGAGCACAAGCTCCCTTTTCTAGCTCTGTGTAACATACAGATAGCTGAGAATGGCTGAGGGAAGGGGGCATCTGAAGAGGACATCATTCTGATGCAAACAATTTCTACCCTCTGCATCAGAAGCTGCTGTGTGGGCTGACATCTGATCTCTCACCTTGTTCTTCAACAGTGCTTCGAATTTGTGTATCTGATAATGTTTCTGTTCTAACAAAACAAGTCTTCCACTTTTGTATCCTTTGCCCTTTAAGAATTTAGAAGTGCTGAGTACGAGAAATGTGTTATGGCCATGTTGCTGTTCCTTGAAAAACAATTTAAACTCAGTCTACAATTCCTAAATTTGACATAAATGGGTATACAATGGATAACTTTCTAGCCCCTGTATCCATACTATGATGATACAGGATACCAGAAACCTGACTTGCAGAGTTTTCTGTCTTAAGCAGATGTTCCTCAGATATTGTTGTTCTTTTCAAACATGAAGTATGTGTGTCTTCTTCACTTGCTTCCTAACTGACCAAACAGATCAAGCAATATGTACACTGGATAACAAGACTAATATGCCTCACACTCTGGTTAAAAGCCACCAATTTATTATTGACCCATCCCAGATCTAAGCCAAACTAAACATTTTTTTTTGCTTAGTTCATGATGTGCTAGGATTTATGAATGAGATTTACAGAGAAGCCTCGCTATGTACAAATACTCAAGAACCTGTTTTCAAAAACTAGTGTAAAATATGGAGAAAGAAGGCAAGCATTCTTACCTAGCCTCCCTGCATCCTGCATCTGGATTTTTAGCATCTCCATAGGTGTGGTGACAATAACCTGGCAAATTCCAGCACCGCAGCCTGCCATCATCTCCTTTGACAAAGACAGGGCAGTCCTGTAATTAAAAAGGCAGAATATTCATTGTACATATTAAATTGTCATTAAAAATTTGGTAACTTTTAATTTTTCTGAAATATTAGGAGCATACAAAATTAATATACATAGGGCAGAACCCTGCTGATTTTTTTTTTATAATCAAGCACTTCATTCATCAACTTCAGTTAGTAGCCATTAAGATTTTCATTTTTGCTTACTAATGCATAAGAAACCCCAGGAAGAGTCTAGTCATGGCTTCTAAATATTCTTACACTATGACTTATTTAAATGAAAGTTGCAATTATTCAAAAATCTTTAGAAGATTTGAAAGTTGCAGTCCTGGAGAAAAAACATTAAAGAACTAGAATCCAAAGAGAGATAGGAAAGATGAAATACATATGCATGCTGGATAGCCATCTCAAATTAAATCTTTAAATATTAGTCAAGGATTTTTAGGTCATTACCAAATGGGAAATGCTACAATAACTATGTTGTTATCTGCTGTTATTTTCCACAGTCTAAGTTACTTTACTAACTAACCATTGTCACTTTTTACAGAACAAAGCTTCAAAGGAATAGGACGGACTATCGTAAGTCATTACTAGGTGTGAAATACCACACTGACTCACACAATTTGCAACTTGCATCTACTGACTAAACATTTTCACTTTATTTTGGGACCATATATGTGATTGCCATGTACAGTCACTCTGAGGAAGTGGACTTGATCCATGAAAAAGCTCACATTAAAATCCAGCAGTTAATCTTTAAGTTGCCCCAATGTTTCTTTCCTCTATTTTTTATTTTTTTTGTATTTGTTTTGTTTTGTTCTTGTCTAATATGCATGCACAGACTAACACTGCTACCACTTGGAAGACTAAAATGAGTTAGCTCTAACTTCTCAAATAACATACCCTTCCTTGGTAAGAAGGTGCCTAAAATAGTCATTAGCTGCTAGTTTGATAGCCTTCTCCGGTGTTACAAGGGTGAGATTCACAGCTGCTCCTAAAAATAAACAAACATACACTTAATTGAAACCAAGAGTATTCTTCATTTAAAAATATTATACAAATGGATTAACCAGTCAGTGGCAGTTTAGCTTACAACAAATTTTAGTTTCTGATCAGAGGGAGGACATCATAATTATGAAACTGAAAAAAATTGCACAAAATATCACAGGTATTTATAGGTATGTCAGGTCATTTACTTTGACAAGGATTCTCACCATAATTTTCAACTGACTATCAGTAGCCTATTAATTTCAAATAACCTATTATGAAACAACTGTGGAGCTGTCACTTCTATAAACAGAAATGGAATCCTCCACACACTTGCCTAAGTATGTGTTACTGATTTCAATAAGAATTAGGTAACTTTTAGATCAAGGCTAGAGAAACTCTTTCAGCAGGAGGGGCAAATGCAATGTCAGCATTCTAAAAATCACATTCTTGCAATGGATAATGTGAAAGCATAGCAGCAAAATACCAGTATATTTTAGCATGAAGCTCTTACTTCCAGTAAGTAAGTCTTAGAATAGGCATTTCAGTGTTTTAAAAGGGGAAAAAACTGTACAAAAGTTGGGAAACCAAGAAATCTGGGAAACCACAAAAGGAAGGTATCATGGGGATTGGAAACGGCCACCTAGAGAACCCCAGGTAGACTGAGGCCTTCAGAAGGGGCAGATTCAACCCCAGGACCTGAGGATTCCCATCCTCAGTTTTACACACTTCCAACATTATGTGCAAATCTTTTATCCTCAAAACGATCTCACATGGCTAGTTGCTTTCTCTGAATAATTCTGACCTGATCACATGAATCTTTCCCACAGAATCAGCATTCTTGTTCATATACTGCGAAGGGATGGCAGCCTAAAGATTATATTTGAGCTGGAATCTCTATCTGAAGGACCGCTTCTGAAGGACACAAGAGAGGAACATTTCAGTGGCTGTTCCCAGGCTATGTAACTTATTTTCAAAGGAGGCAATGCTGGCCCCCATCCCTGCTGTTCTGCTAGCACACAAGATCTTTCCAGTTTGGCAGGCTTTGGGCAAAAGAATGATGCCTGAGGAAAAGACATTTAATCAGAGATGCTATATTTTCTTCCTTTTCCTCGACATATTTTGGAATCGCTTTAATTCTGTGGTTGTTTTAATATGTTGGCCAGAACTCTGTTTGTAGTGTGCAACATAAACCAAAAATTGCACAAATGTTGTGCACAATCTTGCTGGCTGCCCATTGTTGGTGTGGACATGCCTGCATTGCACAACTAGTTGCATACTCAGTTACGCACTTGGGTGCATGACAGGTAGCTGGCAAAATGCACATTCTGCCTTTAACACATTTTGCAATAGATTTTAGCCAATGACTGAAATCTTGTTGCACAGTTACACAGTTTAACATTTGAAAACAAACTGCAATAAATTAGGATATCTCCATGGACATTATCTGTTACATATTAAGTCACAAAATCCAGAATGCAACAGATAAGATCTGTGGAGATTTCTTAACTTGTGGCAATTTGGCCCTAAAGGTTATGATATTTGTGCAACTGTGCAATGGGATTTCAGTGAAAATGTTTATCAGAATTAATTTATTCTGTCTTTAGCTACATTTGTTTTTAAATATTTTGTAAGCTGCCTTGGGTCTCTATACTAGGGAAAATGCAGCATATACGTAAAATAAAACAACTTTTCATGCTCTATGTTTCTAGTTGTGCCCCTGCACCCTTCAAAAAATGTCAAAAAGTTTGGAACAAATAGCCAATGGCTGAATTCAGTAACATAAAGTTATGCCACATAATCCACAGCTGTATTTTGGTAATTAAATGTTTTCTATGTCACTCTCCCCCCTCACCCCCCAGGTTCCTAGGCTCCCTTAAGGTTCCTTTGATCACGTGTAAGCCTTTGGGGGCTGCAGGACTGAGGGGGGTCTTATATGTCAGTAAATCACTGCTAAAGTGTGCTGATTGTATACTGTCACATGGCACTTAAAGCACTCTCTGGGTGGTTTACAATTTTAATTATGCAGGCTGGGTACTTGGAAGGATGGAAAAACTGAGTCAGCTGTGAGCCTGGGATTGAACTCAGGTCATGTGCAGAGTATTGATTGCACAACTACAGTTTAACCACCGCACCACAAGGCACAGATCCCACATGGCAGCTGGGACTGGTGGCGATTTTCAGACATCTAAGATTTCCTGTCCCTTGTTCCACTGCCCAAAATGTTTCTCCAGGACCAAAGAGATCCTAAGAGAGCACAGGAAGGGGTGTTGATAGGAAACATTTAACTACCAAAATATGGCCACAGCTGATGATGCCATCAGACTTACACAATGTAACTTTACATTACTGGATTTCAGGCAATGGATAGTATTCTGCTACCTCTGTTTAAAATATCTAAGCTTTGAATAGCACACTGTGCATGTTTACTGAGCAAGTGCATTTGAAACTACAGATGAAATATCTGGTTCTGCCCTCTCATGACAGGAAACTAGGCATGGGATTTTCAGAATTCAAGAACTCCCAGACCCATAATTCAGAGGCAGGGGCAGCCTCCACAAAACTCATCTCCTCATGCATCTTTTCAGGTTGCAGGGAGTCTGTGTGACTCCCATGGGGCAGCAGGGTGCTTGTCTAATGGTTTGAAGAAGTGGCATGGGAACAGCATAGAGGTGAGGGGGCTGTTCTGTCTCCTGCTAGTTTGATGGCCTCCAGTCCCCAAAATTCATCTGGGGGGTGTTCTCGCTGAATTATGGGACTGGGAGTTATTGAATTCTGAAAATCCCATGTACAGGAAACATTCCAGTTAAAATGAACAATGCTATGAAATCATATTATTGGGTTTACTACAGGCAAGTATAAGACATGGAGGGGGAAGGGTTTACCTCTGTACATGCCAAAACAGCCTTCTGAACGTAGGGTTTTGACTAGACAATCCAACCTAATCAAGACATAAACAGCAAAGTTTGTGAATTTTGGCATATAATCTTGTAAATTACCAGTTATTATTTTATCAGCTAACTATCTTTTCATTGCTACTGACTTTTTATAAATAGAAAAAATAGAACACTGGTACATTATAACAAGTGAAGCATAGCATGTGGCTCAACATCATTATGAATGTTATCATTTCCAGTTCAAAAGTAAAACTTAAGACTGGTTTTCCAGAAATACAATATTCACCTGCCTTTTGCCACCACTTGTTCAGAAATGTTTAGTTTATCATAGAGGCAATGTTACCTATCATATAGAATTTTCCCATTAGGGTGGAATGGCGATTTTCTATTTTCCCAACAGTTACATCTATACACACTTAAAGTGGGAAGTCATTCAAATATACACTTATGAAATCTTACACTTAACAAAATCTGGCTGAAATCCTATGGCACTGAAGGGACCAAAGGTGAAGAATAGAGATGGGCACTTACCATAGTTCGGCGGTTCAGTGGATCAGGCCCACAGGTGTTGCACGGGCACCTCGGCTTCTACACCCTGCCCCCTTCTGTGGGCACCCCATCAGATGTAGTGGCGCAGGCTTCCCTGCCCCGCCTCCCCCTCTGAGTTGGGCACTCACAGGAGGAAGCGGGGTGCAGAATCTGGGGCACCTGTGCAACACCAGTGGGACCAATCTGCTGAACCATGATTAGTGCCCATCTCTAGTGAAGACAAATGCAGAAAACAAATTCCTTGGAAACATACAAATTCTATAGAGGAGTTTTAGAGAATATCCGGTTATACAATATTTACCAGCTTGGGTTATTCATTTCGAAAAACCACTTACATGTTTTTGTACACTTGCTGTCCACTCCTCTGATTCTGTAGCCTTGTTTTCACCAGGTCAATTGGAAATACACAGGTAACTCCAATGATCCCTGCAGCCCCTCCATTGATGAGTTTAGCAGGCAAACTGAACAGAAGAAAAATGTAACTCAACTGAAGGTAAACAAAGCAGAATTTCAAAACATTTTTGTATATCATTCAGGAAACCATCTTTGCACATTCCTTGAGACTGGCCAGTTTTTGCTCTTTTCAGCACCACAGTTAATCGTTTAGAATTGCTTCATAGTATTATTTAATTTATTAATTAAAATATTTTAAACCATCCTTCGTTCTTATGGACAGCAAGACACTGTGTGCCTGTTTATATGCCATCAAGCCACTTCCAGCTTACAGCAACCCTATGAATTAATGACCTCCAAAAGGTCCTATGCTTTACCACCTTCCTCCATCTGCTGTGCATGACTGTGGACTGGGGCTTCCTATATTGAGTCACTCTATTTCATGTTAGTTCTTCCTCTTGTCCAGGGAACTGGACAACTGTAATTAGATAGGTTAATGTTACAGTTATGTAATATATTGGTATCCTACAAGGACCTGCCAATTGACTGTATGGCAATGCATACCTTTATTGAGAGACTTCCATCTTCTGGCCATATTATATGAACAATGCTGACCTTACATATACAGCTCCCAGTCTTAGATACCTCTCTCATTTTGGTTCATTCATTCATCACATAGTAATTGGTTCCCTTTTGATTGTAAATCTCTCTCTTTTTTGTGCAATTTAACCCTAAGAACTTGCAAGGACAGGGTTTTGAACTTTGCTATGAACTCCTCCATTCATTTCAAATCTAAAATAATATCCCATTTCAAAAATCTGGTATACTTAATCAACTGTCTCTTCTACTTCAAATCTGTCAGATTTGTACCATCTACAAAACCAGCTTTGAATCACCAGAAACTTGTATGTTAAAATACTGTCAACGACCAGGTAATATTTCCAGCTTCCAATCTTTTACTTATCTCACTAAAACCTAATCTTCTTTATTTTTTTAGCCTGTTATGTTTTTAAGATTTGGCTTAAACATTAAATAAAAACATGCATTTTAATATATCTTACTTTACAGCATTTGTTGTCTAATTTTTTTTCTCAACATTTGCATTGATGCTCACTATACTTTCAATATCTTGAGCAGGATATTTATTCAAAATATTTTTACTCCGCCTTTCTCCTTAAAAAGGACCCAAGGCAGCTTGCATCATTAAAAGACGGTATTTAAAGCTAACAATGGTGAGTATACAAATACTAAAAAGCATTAAATTCATACCATGCTAAAAAACCCATAAGCAACACATTCAGAGCAGTAAGGTACAACAATCTATTTTAAAACTCCATTCAGGCAACCAGTCACTCAGGGAAAGCTTGCCTGAATAGAAAGGTATTTGCCTGCTTGTGGAAGGACAGTACAGACAGAGCCAACCTAGCCTCCTGTGGGAGGGAGATCCAAAGTCTAGGAGCAGCAACAGAGAAAGCCCTCTCCCGTGTACCCACCAAATGCACCTGTGAAGGTGAGTAGGACCGAGAGAAAGGCCTCTCCTGACGATCTGAACACTCAGGCAGGCTTATCAAGGGAGATGTGGTCCTTGAGATAGCTTGAACCCAAGTCATTTAGGGCTTTGTAGGTTAGAACCAACACTATGAATTCTGCCCAGAAATGGACTGGCAGCCAGTGGAGCTGCTGTAACGGGGGGGGGGGGGGGGTTACGTGATCCCTGTGACCAGCTCCAGTTAGCAATCTGGCTACTGAGTTTTGGACCCACTGAGGTTTCCTGACACTTTCCATAAGGAGCCCCATGTAGAGTACATTACAGTAATCCAGCTGGGATGTAACCTACCTAATTTGTTTCTCAGCCATCTTCTCTGGGATCACAAACGGAGAAGTGTTCCAGCCTCTCTTTAGTGAGGAAGTAAAAAGCTGCCGATGATAAGAAGTTGGTTCTTTGAAGAGAAAATTCTGTCTAATATCTGTGGAGTGAATTGAGGCTTTAAAATCCATCGGCTGTTCTATTAATAATCCAAAGTTATCTCATTGGCTGTCTGAATACTCAGACATTTCAAGCAGCTCACAGCATCTCAAATTCAGTATGACCAATCAGAATACCCTCTAACCATGACTATTACATGAAGTTTCATCATCTGTTAAAAAATACCCAGATGACTAATTTATACTGTAAGAAAGACGGAGGGAGAATCTATTGCTTTTGATATAGAATGACTATGAGACTGCAAAATTATATGAAAGATGGAACTTTTTGGTGAAATAAATAGAAGGAAAGCAGTATGTACAAGAGGAAGGATCCAGGATTTGCCTTTTGCAGGACACTGCTCTTGGACAGTGTCTTTGCACAGTTCTGGGGATCCCCTTTCCCCCACTCAGCAGTGTGCCCTGATCAGTATTCAACACTGTAATTTTACACCATCTTTTCTCCATCCACACAAATGAAATAAGGGCTGCAGTTCTACACACACTAGGATTGCTACATCCCAATGAACATACTTTTGAGTAAATGTACTTAAGACTCTTGTCATTCCAAGAAATTTCCGTTCTTTCATTTCAACAAATAAGTTGATGACATGTTAGATCACTGCACATAAAGAGGAAAAGAATGACTATAATATTGTCTAATGCTATTAGGAACAGATGTTCTAGTCACATTTTTTAATTCTCAATTTTAGAAAGTCACAGAAGATGTGGGCACAACATGACAAAATGTGTCAGAGCAATGCAACAGTCATATGAGTTGCCAGGTCAATTATTGGGAATTTTCTGTGCTCATGATGAGACAGACACTCATGCAGATTAAAGTGACCCAGAAATTAAGACCACTACTTGGGGTAGAGTTTCCACTGCTAGCATCAGAGATGGGTGTACTGCGCAATGGATGAGATATTATTAGCCTAACATCTGATGGGATATGGAGACTGTAAAACCTATGGGGAAATTTCAGCACTAGTATTAAAGTCTCCAGTTTCATAAGGTTTACTTAAATTTCTACAACTGCAAAGAGGGGAACAGCAAGACTGTAATCCTCTCCTGCAGCTGCCCAAAGAAAGCGTAACCATTGCAGCTGCTCTTGCCAATGGGAAAGAATGAAAATTTATTTAGAGTTGGGGGGGTTACAGTTCCCCTTAAACAAGCAGCCCCAGTGGTGCAGGTCAAGGGGGGGAGGGGAGGATGAAATAAGTTATTTATGAATTAACTTTTTTAAAAATGAAGATTATACCATTATGCCTTGTTTTAATTAAATAAAATCCAGATTTGCATATTTGAAATCTTGAAACCAACAAATCTTGAAGCTCTTCTCCAATGCCCGGGGAAGACAGAATATGAAGTTCAGACTATTCACATTGCCTTCAAAGTGTACTTGTGCAATTGTGCTAGAGCTGACTTTGAGGTGGATAACAGTGAGGCTGCAAAAACATCCGAGAGGTGGCTCATGAGTTGCTCATCCTTGGTGCAGCTCAAAAATGAGGAAAAAAAGATACAAAAAATTGTGTATGCTCATATTTGCTGAGGGAACTGTGTCACTAACAGCAGTGAACATCTAACAGAATTTGCAAAATATAGTGTCTATGAATCAGAATGCAAAATGTTCATTCTAATGGGTAGATGAATGAGTTGTCACTGTCAATGCATGGGCAGTGTTCTAGTCTTGTGTCTCCTGTGTAGCATAAGAAGTGAGAACATAAAAGGTAGGATTGGGGACTGAATACAAAGATAAAAAAAACTACTTATTGTGGATGTGTTAGGATAATTGTGTTTGACTTATTCAGAGAGAAAAGAACTGGCCCCGTAAAAGCGGGCCCGACCCCTCCCTTCCTTTTTGCTTTTCTTCTTGACTCAAGGACTAATGTTTCTTGAAAGACAAAGGATCCGTTTACTGAGAAACAACGCTGGTAGTAGATAGAAACAACATGCTTGTAGTAGAGATAAGAATGGAATGCAGGGGCCCAGGGAGAGAAGAAGATCCGTTTACCTGTTCTGCGCATGTTTAAAAGGTGTTTTTACTAATCCAATGAATTTTCGCCAGCTAACTTTCTGACCTTTTTAGGAGATTGTGCGCCCACCCCAAATCGCCCGGAAGGGACAGGCTATAAGAGATTGTACCATTCCCTTTGTTCTTTGGAGAAAGGCCTTTGCCCCGCGTGGTAAATTGTTTTTCTCCCCGCTTTCTGCAGCAGGCGTTTTCCTTTGCAATAAAATAACCTCACAAGAAGCCTTCGTGTCTCGGTCTAACAGTTTTTTTTGAAGCTTTCTTTCTTGAGAGAAACCGGATAACAGATGGAACAAAAATGTCATGGTGAAGACTGCTATGCTTGCTTGTCATGATCAGCAGGGAGAACTGATGAGAAACATAAGGATGGGATTTAACCTCAATGGAGTGCAAGGCATACCAAGGAGGTTCTTGAGACAGTTCCAAGATTCTGTTCCTGGCCAGTACTAGTTGTACAACGGGGGGGGGGGCGAATGCCACTACACATTTTAAATGCACATAAGCTTTTTTTTCTCCTGCTCAATGTTACAACTTGGCTTTGTGCTGGGACTACAACAGAAAAGGGCTTGGGCAAGGTTGCAGGGACTCAGCTGGTGCCAAGAAACTATTAACAATGAATCCACCCACCCACCCTGCCAGTGGTGCCATTACTGAACTGCAGCTACAGTCTCCTGCAACCTGCCCTCTGCAAAACTCTCTTTGATAATATAAGCATATATTTTGCACACCATCCTAAGAAAACTGTCCCTCTCTGTTATTTAAGTTTCAGGCTTAGCAATAATTGTACATACTAAAAACACTCCCTGTCATTGAATCATATAATAGGTAACCTATACTTGTTATGTTTCTACAACCTTATTTAGATATTGGTGTTGTCCAATTTTATGTGGTTTCTTCAAAACCCTTTAGGCTATATGCATTCCATTACCTGAAAGTAAGTCTTATTGAGCCGAGTGTGGCTGGCTGCAGAGCATGCATGCACGCAACTAGATTTTGATTGCAGAACTCTGCTTTAATATTATTATTTTTAAATGGATGATTGTTTATGGGTCTCGTGGGTATTCTCTGCATCTTTGTGGAAAGAGCAGAGCAAAAATAACAGAAATTGAGGAATAAAGACAATAGGGAGAAAAAAAAATAGCAATTTGCCTGCCTGGGAGCATATACCAGCTTGGTAACAATTTCTCTAACACCAGTCCCAATCCCCAGGACTTTTACGAATCGGGTTTCTCCGATCGTGATTGAATGAGGCACAACAGGTGCCCCTTACTTTCTCCCTTGAAGGGGAATTAAACACAATCCCGCCGTACAGATATACGTGTCTGAAACGGAATGGGAAAACTGCAGAGGCTACGAGACACCCAATGTCACACATCCTCTCCTTGGACTGACTGACGGCCAGCGGCTTTTAATTTCACACCGTGCGAGTGGCGGCAACAGCGTCCGCTCGCTCGCTCTCCCTCCCCTCCCTCGCTGCTTACTCACCCGGCCAGAGCGAGCCTCCCGTGAAACACAGAGGGAAAGTGTGTGAGCGGCCGGCCGTTTGCGCCTTTCTCCCGCCTCTGCCAAAGACGCGTTGGGATTGGTCACGACTACGAGGGCTCACCCAATCCCAGGGAGGAACTCGTCCTTGCCCCTCGCGTTAATAATAGTCTTTTTAAGGCGGTGGAAACGACCTTTGCAAGCCCCCGTTCTAAACCTTGTTTCTGGGGCGAGTGTAACTCAAGCCATTCATTACTCGGGGGAAGTGCATTACTCGTTACTCAGGGATGTAGCCGTTCCAGATGTTGTTGGAGTGCAACAACAGCCGCCCGGAGACTCTTGCAGAGTGCAGGCCGCATACAAGTCGAATGGATAAATAAACAAATAAATGAATGAATGAATAAATAAATAAGATAAATAAACTCCCATTAGTCAGGATAACCGAATGTGAAGGATGGTGGGAGGTCACACGTGGCTCGTCCTCGTTTAAACCCTTCACGGGTTAATCCTGACGTCTTGGCACCTCACTAGGCTTCCTGCACCTGCCTGCACACTAACAGTTGTGTGACTTTCCTGTCATCTTCGGGCTGCACTCACACACTTGCCTAGAGTGAACTCTCAATTAAATCACGGGGTTCACGCAGGGGGCACGGGGTGAAACTTCTCGGGCTTTCAGGTGCTGTTGCCCCTGAGTTTAGGGACAATCATCACAGTCACAGCAAGAGAGATTTTTTTTTAATCCCCTCCTAGAGACATTGGAATAGGGACGTGGTGGTGCTGCGGGTTAAACCGCAGAAGCCTCTGTGCTGCAAGGTCGGAAGACCAGCAGTCCTAAGATCGAATCCACGCGACGGAGTGAGCTCCCGTCGCTTGTCCCAGCTCCTGCCAACCTAGCAGTTTGAAAGCATGCAAAAATGCGAGTAGATAAATAGGTACCACCTCGGTGGGAAGGTAACGGCGTTCTGTGTCTAGTCGCGCTGGTCACGTGACCACGGAAACTGTCTACGGACAAACTCTGGCTCTACGGCTTGGAGACGGGGATGAGCACCGCTCCCTAGAGTTGGACACAACTGGACATTTGTCAAGGGGAACCTTTACCTTTAGAGACATTGGAAAAATGGTTTTATTGCTGCAAGCGATCCTTGCTGAAGTAACTGAGGATGCCATGTTCATGGATGTACAATTAAGATCCTTTAATTCTACAAAAATCTTCTCATTTGTCAATAACGCAGTTGCCTACATTTTTGGACTTTCCTTAGGGTCCACCTATTCTGCACCTGCACTTCCAATGTATCAAGATGCAAGTACATTTAAGCAGGCACTTGTGTGTGTGTGTATGTGTGTGTGGGGTTTTAACTTCCCATCATTCTATGCCTTTTATTTCTCCTCTTCATCTAGTTTATGTGCAAATACCACATGACCATGCTTGACGCTATCTTAGAAGTGCTTGCTTGATTTCCCACTAGAATAGATGGTCTAGGTGGTGGATCACAGGAGAAGAAAACAATGAGTGCAAGTAATTATTGTCGAAAGCTTGCTTTCTGTAACTAAGCCGAGCATGGAATGTATGAATTGCACATGATTTAACAGCAAAGAAGAGGGCATCTGATCATAAATATTTTTGAGTTCTTATAGCCACTTTTTGGCACTTATATCTCTAGACCACTACTTCTCCAGATGTCCTTAGAGTCTGCCTTTCATCAATCCCAGACTCCACGGCCAATGGTAATAGAAGACAGTTGCAGTCATAAATCAAGCAGACCACAGGTTCGATGCCTCATTCTCTGCAGAAAAGGGTTAATAATTCTAGGCAAAACTAAGCTGTATGACCCCTCCATTTAGAACTGGATGGCTGCTGTATTTAGCTGCATGGGAAGTTGTATGGCTCCCCAGCTAATACAAAGTGAAACTTAACAGGAACTTGGGTTGTTCTCAGGCTCTTTATATTGCTTGTGTCAGCATACATCCAGATGCCTCAGAGCAGAACAGCCTTCGTTCAGCATTATAGGATACTCACTTCCAACCAGGGAGAAAAAAAGAAAAGACAGCTAGCATATAATATTCTATTCCTCTTGGAACTGCAGTTTTTCTTTTGCCCTGACACCTCCCTGTAGATATCCAAGCTTTTAATAGCTATGCAAAGGCAGATATTCAGCATGGAAAGCTTTCAGTCATTGCCCATCTGCGTAGACAAGATAAAGAGAATAATAGGGCATGCAACAGAACTTCTTTTTCACTGGGATAATCATTTTATTAGAACAAGATGCCTTATGATTAAATACCCTTTTAAAACATATTTTACTGGCTTTCAACCTATTTGTTTTATTGCTGTTACTGGTGTCACCTTTTACAATGTAAGCCAATTTGACCCAACTACATAGAAATATGATAAATAACGTTAAGAAAAGTGGAGGGCTGCTTTTTCCCTCAAAAAATATGAAAAGGTGATTGCATGCATATTTTTAACCATTCTTACTGGCTGCAGTTTTAAATGTTACTGCATCCTCTTGAATTCTCCTCAGGTGGACAGGAAAACATGCAAATACATATTCTTAGTTTATATTCTCTTTCACAGTATCATTATTGGGATCAACTGAGATTATCATCTGCACTTTTATCACTCATGCACCAAGTTTCAACATAAGGGCACACCAAAAATTTATTTTGGTGATATCCACACTTTATGGAACTCTCTTCTGGTGAAGAGTCCATCTATTTCCAAAACTGAATGCATTCCAGAAAATGCATACAGTTGTAAGGCAAAAGCCAGGTTTAAGCAGACATTGGGAAATATTATTTTCATTAAGAGTTTAGTGGTATCTTAAAGTTTTTAATGTACCACTTGCTTTTGTGGACTGAAGCCCATTTCATCAGATCCATGTGGTCTTGCCTTAGCTGACAGATATTTATACATATGTTTGGGTAGGGATGGGTGGAAATAAAAATGCAAGAGGTATAACAGTGATAATTATCTTCACAGTGGTAATTGTTGTTGTTATGTGCCATTAAGTTGTCTCCAACTCATGGCAACCCATGAATGAGCACTCTCCAAAATGTCCTATCCTCAGTTGCCCAGCTCAGCTCTTGCAGACTCCAGCCCATGGTCTCTTTTAGGAGGTCAGTCCACCTCATATTTGGTCTTCCTCTTTTCCTGCTGCCTTCCACCTTTCCCAACATTATTGTCTTTTCCAGGGAATCCTGTGTTCTCATGATGTACCCAAAGTAGGATAGCCTCAATTTCAACATTTTTGCCTCCAGAGATTCAGGCTTGATTTGATCTAGGACACACTTGTTGGTCTTTCTGGCATTCCAGGGTATCCACAAAGTTCTCCTCCAGCAGTTACCAGTTAATTACTAGTGGCATTTAAGAAATTGTAATTTCTGGACCATAAAGAAGGCTGACGGCCGAAGAATTGATGCTTTTGAATTGTGGTGCTGGAGGAGACTCTTGAGAGTCCCCTGGACTGCAAGGATATCAAACCTATCAATTCTGAAGGAAATCAACCCTGAGTACTCACTGGAAGGACAGATCCTGAAGCTGAGGCTCCAATACTTTGGCCATCTCATGAGAAGAGAAGACTTCCTGGAAAAGACCCTGATGTTGGGAAAGTGTGAAGGCAAGAGGAGAAGGGGACGACAGAGGACGAGATGGTTGGACAGTATCATCGAAGCTACCAAAATGAATTTGACCCAACTCCGGGAGGCAGTGGAAGACAGGAGGGCCTGGCGAGCTCTGGTCCATGGGGTCACGAAGAGTCGGACACGACTTAACGACTAAACAACAACAACAATTTCACTTATAAAGCCCTTCATGGTTTGGGGACGCATTACTTGTCTGAGTATCTCTTTCCAAGATCACCCACCCATACCATCAGATCCTTCCAGGCAATGTTCCTCCGAGAGGCCACCCCAAAGGCGTCCAGAAAATCATCAATGAGAAGCCAGGCCTTCTCGGCAGTGGTGCCAATCTTCTGGAATTGGCTCCTGGTCGAGCTGTGCCTGGCCTCCTCCTTCACCATTTTTACGAGGTTGCTGAAAACATTGCTTTTCTGAGAAGCCTTTGATCGCAACCTCATCTGAATTTTTATCCCTGTACCCTGCTGTTTATATGGAAATGTCATACCGTTGTGGTATAATTTATTTAATTTTGTTTGTTTATTAATTTTATGACTGTGTCATTTCATTTTTCTTTTGCTAAGTTTTCTGGATTTTATCACAGTGTTTGCTGCCCAGAATAGCACTGTGCAGTAATGGGTGGTGGTGGTGGCGGTGTACAAATGAAATTAATAACTACATAAATAAATAATTGGGAAGTAATGTTGATATTGTAGTATAGCTGAGCAGATTGATACATCTGTTGTGATGAAAAGACTGTCCTTTCCAACTTACAAGAGATAACTATCTTGTTGAGCTCTTGTGGTTGGAAGATTGTAATCGGCAGAACCAAAGTAACAGAAATGCAAAAATATCACAGAGTGAAAATTGCCTAACAGTGGACAATATCAAACAGTAGTTGGGTAATGATAATAATTTTAAAACTGCAATGTTGGATAGGACCCTATGGATCATTAAGTTGAGCCCTTGTCAGTGAGGAAGCGAACCCTTATCTTCTGGCTCTGCAGCTAGATACCTAAACCACTGAGCTATTCGGCAGTTCTTGATCATTCCTGCACTGATGAGCTGAATAACACATACAGTGAAATAAAACCACTTTGTCCCCATTCAAGCCAAAGGAGATCAAATCAAATGCTTTAATTTTTGCTCAGCTGTTTTCTATTGAAATCTGTCTTTGAAGTCCTCTTGTTCAAGGACATCTACCTTGAAACGAGAGAAAAACTATCGTGGAAGACTAAAGCGCCTCTCCCACTGTTGTTGTTTCTAAAATATTTCTGATGTCACATTTGTGTCCACTTATTTTCTTGGATAGACACTAGAGATGGGGACGACTCACCATTTTGGCAAGTCATCCCGCTTCGTGAGTCATCAAAAGTTGACGACTCACGAAGCACGAAGTTGCCCACATGAAGCGACGAATAACAAAGTTGTTCGTCGATTCATGGCAGGGTTATTAAAAAAAATCACCCCGCCCCTGCCCCCCTGCTGCCATCGCCAACCCCCCTGCTGCCACTGCCACCCCCCGCTGCCACCCCCACCGCTCCGCCGTCCCCCCGACACCCCCTTACCGTAATCGCCGCCGCCACTGCCAAGGTCTCCATCAGGCCTCCACAGCCATGGCGTGTAAAAAGGGAAACTGGCTTAAGGCAGGCTAAGGGAATCCAGGCTGCCCTTTGCAAAGATGGCAGCTGCAGCTTCCCAACCCTAAATGAAGCAACAGTCGCCATCTTTGCAAAGGGCAGCCAGTTTCCCTTTCTACAGGCCGTGGCTGTGGAGGTCTGTTGGAGACCGCGGCAGCGACGATTATGGTAAGGGGGTGTCGGTGGGGGTGGGGTAGGGCTAAGGTAGGGAGAGGAAGGGGGTGGGGGTAGGCTGTGGGGGTAGGCGGCTGTGGGGGTGGGTGGCTGCCTATCGGCCCACCGATTTTGAAGAACGAATAAAAACGGGAAAATATTCATTGATCCGTATTCGTCGGGACTTAAAATTTGACGAACACGGATCGATGAATATTTAACGAATCGGCTATTTTCATTGAAAAAGCCGATCCATTTTTATATTTGTCCCCATCTCTAATAGAGACTGTCTTGTTTGCCCCATGTAAAATATTGTAAGGCATGACTTGCAAATAATGGCATATATTAAACTGAAATCTAAGCAGGTGCTTGAACTGTTGTGGTTATATATGGCATTATTAGGACCTGAAATAATACTCCCAAAGTAGAGCTGAGATTTGGATTTCCCGAGTCTAACTCCCCTTCCACTGCCCCCAAGCCATTCTGTTCTACTGCAAAACACTATGGATAGATCTTGAGGAACTTAATATATGTAAATGTGCATCTGGTAAAAAGAAACACTGCACTATACGTATTTCAGATTATTTTTATTAGATTTTTGCATCAATGTCAGGAAAGAAAGGCGGATAAAAAATGTATTCAGAAAGCAGGCCAGACTAGAACATGTTTCAGTAAATAGAACAATTGCTAACAACATTTACAGCCAAGGGAAATGACAAAGTGGTGAACATACTAGATTTCCCACAAAAACAAAATGTGGTGCACTGATGCTGCCAAACAATAAACATACTGGAAAGAGAGTTTATGTTTATTTCTACGAACTTTTGAAGAATGAATTAGGTCTTCTGCACAAATTCTAAAATGTAGCTTTTCAATGGTGGAAATAACACATTTCAGGACAAAATATTTCCCCCTAAAATAATCATTTTGGTGTGGGGTGGATGTGAAAAGGAGGCACAAGAACTTGGTTTTGCAGTGTCTGTGAGGTCTTGCCTGATCTTATGTTTTCCAGAAGGGGTCACATACTACTGTCTCATAGATACAATGAGACATCACTCACTGAAGACAGTGGAAGGTCTGGGAATGAGCAGAGTCATTCCTGTGGTTGGTGAGAATACCTATATATATATAAAGCAGGATACAGCACCTATTAGATGCATAATGTATCCATGGCTCCAAAAGAGACAAAGGTTAGAAGAAGATTCCCCTTCAAATAAGGGATTGTTAAATGCATGTAAAATGTTTTCAATTTGTTCCTCACCTCACAAAAGCAATATGGCACTTATTGGCAAGAATGTAGTGCTGAGGAAGACAACATGTACCAAATTGGGTAGCTAGGGGACAGTTCCTCGCTTCACAGCAATGTCCCATCCTCAGGATGTTTTGGGAGAATCTGATCCAGGACTTGGAAAAGTTAGACTATTGTATTCTCGAAGGCTTTCACGGCTGGGATCCGATGGTTGTTGATAGCCAATACCTAGATACCCTCTAGAAAAAATAGTTAGTAGCCATACTAGCTTGACGATTGAGAGACTGCCCCAGAAATAACTGTTCCAAACTCTAATCTGTTTATACCACCCCTACATCTTCCTCCAACTCCTATCTGCTGCTTATGCTGGCTACTTACTGTAAATTAATCTTTCTCAGAAAAGATCACATTCTCCAGCAAAGTTTGGAAATAATGTGATGATATCAGGCCTCAGCCAGAGAAGCAACAATATAATGAAAGGGTTTTTTTAACTCATAGGAAGCTAAAAGGTAGACCAACAGAATAGTAACTGATTCCATTCTGTTAATAAAATACCACAGAAAAATGTGATGTTAAAAAAAGGGGTTAAACATAGCCAAATAATCGTTTATCTGTTAACCTTTGCTATATATAAGGTAAATTTTCTTTCAAATATATTTCATAATTGAGGGACTTTTCACCACTATAGCATTATTTCAAATTGTTTCTGACATGGTGAGGCTGAGTTTTTAAAGGCACTGACACACAATGGCCAAAATCCTGTTGCTTAGCATAGTAGATCACTCTAGAGTAGGCCTACTGAATGAATGGGGATTTAGTGAGTCAACTTCTCTGCACATTCCGCTGATTCAAGTGGGCCTATTCTAGCTGTAACTTACTTTAGTGATTTATTACACTAAGTAGTAGAATGTTGGCTGATATCTGCTGTTTTCTGGGATACATAAATAATCCAGATATAGACACACATGGTGTCACTTCATTTCTGATGTGAATTCCAAACACATATATTATTCTTGGAGTACAGACAATCCTAGGATAGATATAACAATTACATACTTAGAAAAAATACAGTGGGTTGCAAGAAAGTGAGAATTGAGTAGAAAATAATATAGTTCAAGTCTATTTTATTTAAAAGGCACTTAGAGATAAAAGCACAACTGAGCAAGCAGATGACATTTGGAAAAGCAAGACGGGTTTGTCTGAGTTTGGCAGTTCTGATGGGGTCATGCTGATGAAAGAGGCAAAAGTCACCATGTTGACGCCGAACAAATACCCTGTTTCCCCTAAAATAAGACCTAACCTGAAAATAAGCCCTAGTATGATTTTTCAGGGTGCTCGTAATATAAGTCCTACCCCAAAAATAAGCCCCAGTTAAGTGAAACCCTGCCCTCCCTCACTGTGCAACAACCAGAAGAAGAGGACAGGACTGTATTTGAAGAAGCGTAGATTGTTGTACATGAAAAAAATAAAACATCCTCTGAAAATAAGCCCTAATGTGTTTTTTGGAGCAAAAATTAATATAAGACCCTGTCTTATTTTCGGGGAAACAGGGTATAAGAATTGCATCTATGTGTATGTGTAGATCTCTGTTGCTCCAGTTTGACTAGCAGTGGGTGTGTGCATTGATCTTTCTGTCTATTTGGATAGCTATGTCCCCACCCTTGGTGTGCAACCCACAGCTGTTATCAGCACTGCTCAGCAGACAGGGCGATGTCTGCAAAAGAGCTACTTTACATAAATGTTGGCAGCTAATCGGAGACCAGCTTGGGCCATTTGTAACCTGGTGCCTTTCATTTGGAACTAACATTTTTTGGTTGGTATGGGAGTGGGGAAAGAGAGGTCGTTCCCTCTGTTATCAAGAAATGTAGGTGTAAGAACCAATCGGATTAGAGTTCTCCCTTCCACCTGCATTTTGGGCAGCAATTCAGCTGTCTCCTCTACTAACCAGGTAAGGAGGGTTAGGGCATAGAAAGGAGGAGTTGAAAGTAGGATTTGTTGTTTCTTCTAGAAAGGGGGAAACCCTTTCTACAGTCTGGCCCCTAGCATTTTGATGAAATGTTAAAAATCAGCTCAACTTGAAATCACCCTGAACATCTGCATTACATGGCCTGTGAAACACTGCAGTAGTGTTCATTGTTTCCTGAAATGGGAACCAACCAGGTGAGGATTTGATAGTGGATGAAGCAGGCAGTGAAGCAGAACAAGGAACGGTAGGATTGGCCCAGGAGTGACCAACTTTTAATAATATCTGTTCTTCATCTCAATGTTTTCAACTTTTAGGACAGAGTTATTTCCCTTTGGAAATCACAGGCATTCTGATGAAGGAGATGGTCTGTTTCTAAACCGAAATTCTCACTTTTTGAATACAAGAGCAAGGTAGAAATGTTTGGAAATCACTATGAAAGTTTCCAGTTAGAATGGGACTTTCACCTCCCTGTTCTGTTGTTGGTTTTATTTTATGATGTTATATCAATTTGTTATGTTGATGTTGATGTATTATTGTGTTTTGTTTTCTGTTGTGCACTGCCCAGTGTGGCCCCAGGCCAGATGGTGCAGTATAAAAATGTAAAAATTAAATAAATAATGAATAAATAAAATAATGGCCAGAATCCTATTTCTCCTTCTGTAACTTGCCACGCCTAATTGAGACTAATTGATGAGGTGCCAGAGTGTATCTTGGTTGCACAATTAGGCACATGACCAGATATATGACTGAGACAAGCCCTAGCACCTTGTCAATTAATTGTGGCATATCATGCAAACACCAACAAGATTCTAGCCAATAATTCTAAAAATACATCTCCTTCAAATGAAAAACTAGCAGACATTTCATATAATCTGAAGCCTTCCAGCCAGTATCCTGTTGAATTTATCATATATGGAATGGCAATTGTGCAAGTGTTTTTTTTGGCCATTTTGCAAAGTGTCTATTAGAATCCCATTTGCTTTATTGGTGATATGAGTGGTCTCATGACCAGCTGCAGCTAGGCACACAAAAGATAACTTGCAAAATGATGAATACTGCACACGTGATTATCATTCTGTGCACAGTATATCCAAGAGAATAGTGGCCTTAATTTTAGAGTATGCTTATACTATTGAAAAATTGTGATTGACGACCTCCCCCATTTACACATAGTTGAGCTAATTCTGATCACCTGTCATCTGCAAATTCCAAGCATGATTGATTTAGAATGCAGAAAATATTGCTTCCTGAATAAAACAGAGGCATTGGTTAGTTACTCACACTCACATTACTGTTATCTGGGTCTGCTCTGGGCTTTGGAAGCTGCTAACACCACTTATCTTTTGTGCGAATATGGTATATAGGCCATATGATGTTTCTGCTCCTGAACGAAGTGTAGAAAAGTTTCATTTTTTTGGACAGCAGCTCCCAGAATCCTTTGAGCCATGGTTGCTGTGGGATTCTTGGAGTTGTAGTACAAAACTGTACAATTCTCAAACTGTGTTCCTGAAGCTGTGCCCAGCCCTTGTCATGCAGATGATATTGTGCATCACAACAATATAGCAACAATGTGGATCCTGAAGCAGCAGTGGAAATATTGTTCTGCTTGACCCAGGCCAAGCAGCAGAAACAGACAAAGGGATGTAACAGAACTCTGGGAGACATGGTGTGCGTGCATTCATGTCTGAGGTGGATGAGAGGGAAAAGACTGCATACAACATCTTCTGTCTGTCTGACATGCATGCACACCCATTTGGGTGCCCACTGCTTTTCAAGTGAAGGCCCTACTATAGCAGGTTTTCCCTGAGGTTTTTTTAGGCTCTTAATATGTCCTGATGGAATATGTACATGAAAAACATTATTTATTAGAA
This sequence comes from Intellagama lesueurii, assembly GCA_037013535.1. Classification (NCBI taxonomy): domain Eukaryota; kingdom Metazoa; phylum Chordata; class Lepidosauria; order Squamata; family Agamidae; genus Intellagama; species Intellagama lesueurii. The sequence goes on from JBAJHW010000004.1 coordinate 203,802,954, forward strand.
AAACAAGTGCTCTTTTACTGGCATATTCTTTCAAATGGCCTGTTCCCATTAAAAATAAAACATAAAAACAAATGAATCTGAAAGATAGAAAAGCAGAGGTCATTACCTGAGTTCCCACATTAAAAAAATAATAGTTTACCAGACAATGGGCCATATATATAGCGGTTTCAAAGGTGCACCTCCCACTGATGTCAATGGAAAGATCCCATTGATTGTAATGTATTAGGATTGCACCACAAATAGATGCCTCCTGGCTAGCTGGGTTAATTTGTCAGATACTTTTTTTCCAGGGAACATTTTAGTATAAATAAATAGGAACAATACAAAGCACAGATGCAAACTGTAAACTCACTCCTGAGGTATTTCAAGCATACAGTGTAATTTCTACAGTTTTTACCCACAATGCACCTTGGGCATTAGTAGCACGACTTGGTAACAATATGGCTAGTTGAAATGCCCTGGCGTAGCCCTAGGTGTAATTCTTTGTGCTGGCCACCAGTTTCCAGTGGCACCTTGAGTGAACAAAATAGGCCTCCTTGTTCTAAAAGCACTTCTGTATGTGACAAAGACATCAGCAAATATCTTCCAAGGAGAGAGTAGTTTAGGAACAGAGGCTAACAGCATGTCACTTCATTCCCAATCCAATTAGTGAAGTCTAATTCCCTTTGGACATTGCAGATGCTGAATAATAATTAGATGGGACATTTTGTTTTTCTAAAGGCGTTTGCTTCTCCACAGAATATCAGCAAAAAAAGAGCAGAAAGGGTTTTAGCCTGGGTTATACCGCACCCAGATGTGTATATACTGCAGCAATATGCATGCAAATACAGATGCCCCCAAAACATACATACAATCATACGGAGTACCGTATATACAGATAACTGTGCAGGTGCACCATACACATCTATGTGTTAAAAGCACACGTAGAAAAACCACATAAGTTCTTGAATACATAGGCACAGTTCACCTACACACATGTGCAAAGTCGTATTTCAAATAAATCTTCACTTCAGATGCTGCCCCCTGTCTTGAAAAAAACATTGTTAACGTTGTCCTACTTGCTTACTTTAGATTTCTTGGTCTTAATTTTTTCTTAAAAAAACCCATTTGGGTGCCCAAATGGATACAAGTGATACAAACTCTCAGGCTCACCAAATGTCCTCTTTTCTCTGTCAGTTGGTTAACACCACAAATTAAAATGGATTATAGTTGTTAAGTTGAGCAGGCAAGAACTTCTTGCAGAGTTCTGTCCAGAAGCATTCCAGTCCCTGGGCTGAAAGTAACGTTAGGCAGCAATAATTCTAGAGCATGTCTCTTGTGTTACGGATTGCACAGCAAAGCACCATGCTGAAGACCATGCCAAAGATCTAGAAGATAAGGAACATATGTAAAGAGAAGTTCACAAGGAGCTTGTGCCTTTTTTTCACTATGTTTATGACTATCTAATAACCACTCCCATGGTTTGAGAGTTGAATACTCTTCTTGCCTATCACTATGGCAGGGACTACACATTTGCAGATAACGTGCCGTAAACGTTTGACTGTGCGTTGTCTACAAACAGGAGAGAAGCCACTCCAAACACATGTCCTGTTTTAGTGTGGTGAAAATGGAGCTGCTGACTCCCCCACCCATGGGAACATACTGTAAGCAATACGAAGACATATTCAAAGCAGTAAGATACAACAATCCATTTAAAACCCCACTCAGGTAGCCAGTCACTCAGGGAACACTTCCCTGTAGAGAAAGGTGTCCGCTTGCTTGCGGAAGGACAGCAAAGAGGGGCAGCCTGGCCTCCTGTGGGAGGGAGTTCTAGAGTCTAGAAGCAGCAACAGAGAAGGCCCTCTCATGTGTCCCCACTAAGTACATCCGTGAAGGTGGTGGGAGCGAAAGAAAGGCCTCTCCAGATGATTCTAACAAGCAGACTCACAAAGGGAGATGCAGTCTTTGAGATAGCTAAGACCCAATTCTTAACTCTTAACCAGTATGGTCACTGGAGTTGCAGTCCAAAAGATCTGAAAAGCATAATCTTAGGTATGGTTGTGTGCAATGGTGACACCTAGAGGCTCAGAACAGGGATGATGGATTAGACAGCTCCAGAGTTGGAAGAACAATATTTCCAGAGAAGCAAAGTCTAAACCAGGTACAATGGGGGGCGTCATTTATGTTGTTCACATCTCTTTGCCATATATGAACAGAATGGATGGCCCAGGGTAGCAAATTTTAGCACAATTCATACTCTGTATCAGAGTCAGGCTGGAGAGAATCAGCAGTGGAAGATGGAAGATCATATCCCCATTGCTCCTCAATTGTCATAACCCCCCACCCCAACACCCTGTGTGTGCATGGGAGGATATTTGCAAATTGTTTTGGTTCTTTGTTTGAACTTCATCTGAAGAATTGAGTGGAAAACTCCAGCCCAATGTTACCGGGATGAATTTTCACACACACACACACACCCCGGTGGTTTGCAGTCAGTGGTTGAATTCATCTTAAGAAGGATACCTGGCAGACTTCTGCCATGAATTGTTGGGACTCTTCTGCAATCTCAGTGCATGGCCTGGATTTGAACTATGAAAGCGTGCAAAATGGTTTTTTTTTTTAGTGGTCTAATAAAAGCATCACCTCTCCTGCATTTGTATTGTGTAGGGACCACATGGCTCTCTTTGTTTTTTTCAGTAACTAAATGTTAGGTTACGGCTTGGAAAGATATGGAGTTTCTTGATAAAGGACAAACACAAGGAAATTCGCAACAGGAACACACCACCATTGCCAAAGAATTACTTACTGTGATTCCAGCAATTGCAATCCCAACAATGCCGAGTAAATGAAGCATTGAATCAACTAGAGTCTCAATTTCATTCAGACAATTCTGTTAAAGAAATAAAGACATTAGATCACTACAAATCTTAAACCAGTTCCTACTAAGAGCCAGATCTTATAATCACCTCTGCCTAAAGCAAGCTTGAGAACAGTCCAGCCCAAGCCTTCTTTCAGCTGCTTATTTCTCTCTTTTCCTCTTAACAGTTTCTGCCTCTGGACTTGCTATTCTGGGCTGGAACCGAATTGCTGCTGAGAATACCAGCTTGAACTACCACCTAGCAACAGCCTTCACCTTTGCCTTACCTGGCTTGGCCTTCTGCTCTATCCTTACCTCCACTGCTTTTGCTACAGTTGGAATTTTGGCCATAGGGTTGCTAAAACTATGCAAGATGAACCAGTAGAGTGATGCCAACCACCAAGCACACATCACAGGCGTACTTGTTTGTATTCCCACAGTCTCTTAAATTGTCAGTATTCATATAAATTACATGTATCTATGTCCAATCAGACCTCATCTCACTACCGTAGTATGTTCAAGCACTGGATATAGTATATATTTTTAAAAGGTTTTATTTAAACTATATAACCTTCATTTAAAATAATACATAATGCTTTATTGTTGTTTCAGGAAAGTTCTTCTTTTAATTTGTTCTAGAAGAAATGTGAGCAAAGGCTACTTTACTGCTACTGCAGCAGCTTTTGCCTCTCCTCATTTTGTGCAATCTCATAGGACTTCTATACCCGTTGAACACAATAAAAAGGTGAAAATAAAAGAGTGCACAGGCTCTAAACAGTTCAGTCTATGTGTCTATCAGAGAACAGTGTGGTGTATCTACACCAGATATTAAAGCAGAGAGAAGGAACAGTAAACAAGAACTGAACAAGCACACCACAAATTACTCCTGACATTCAGATAACCTCAGTCTACATTACAACAACAGATGCTATGATCTATGAAATGCCACTGCATTTCACTTGAAACAGAATGAGACTAGAGAGTCACTTAGATTCAACCTACAATGGAAGTTTGGGTGTCGTCACTGAATGGAATTGTGGGTTCTGTCTAACTGCATTAAGCCTCATCTATCAAGAAGCTTCTAACAGTCATATACCACAAACTATACAGCACAGACCAAACTAGACCAAACTAGTTAAGATAGTTTTTAATGTTTACCTGCTTTTAATTATTCAATTGTATTTTAATTGGTGTATAATTTAATTGTTTTTGAATGTTTAACTTATTGTTTTTTAAATTCTATTCTTTCAATATTTTGAGCCACTTTGGATCCCCTTTTTGGGAGAAAGGCAACCTATAAAACCAACCAACCAACCAATCAACCAACCAGCAATACTATTCATTCTTTCATTAGTTTTATTTGCATCCCACCTTCCTTCCAGTAAAGAGACTACTATACCAGTGATTAAGCCATTTGGTTTAGGAAAAGATAACAGGGCAGGACCAGTCTGTATTGTGCAAGCCACAATCTCCATGAATGCCTTTCGCATCCCCAGGTAGATTTGAACAGATGAAAGAAAGTGGGGCAAGCCAATTACTTTATGAAATGTTTTATTATACGTAAATACAAATAATACATGGATGCATTTCACTGTCTCTACTGAAAATATTAAACAGGAGCAAGACTACTATCTGGGTTTAATCTTTTCCTTTCACATTTGTGGTCTTGGTGATAACTGTACCATCCTCACCCCCGAAAGTTGCTTTTCACCCTAGGAAGAAGCTTCTTTGGGCATGAAATAGTGATCAAAAGCAGATAACATGAAATGAATATCATGAATCATTTAGTTTGACCCTGTTTCTCATTGTGTAAATTATTTCAGATATCTAGGAGTTTGCAAGTAAAGACAGGGGAAGGAACTAGGCTGTCAACAACAATAATAATCATGTGCCATCAATTTAATTCTGACTTATGGTGACCCTTTTCAGGGTTTTCCCAGTAGAGAATACACAGAGGTGGTTTACAATTTTCTTCTTCTCGAGGCATACTGGGAAATTGCAGCTTGCCCAAGGCCACACAGGCTGGCTCAACTCAGAAGAGGCACAGTGGAGAACTGAACTCCCAGCTTCTGGCTCTGCAGCCAGATATCTAAACCACTGAGCTATACAGCCAGGTGGCTGCCAACAAAATCTCTTTTGCAAAAGACTGCACAGCCTCTAAACAAGACTGTGGACATATATTGCAGAGTTCTCGTTCAGCTCCATAGAGCTACCTCTTGATAGCAGGATAGACAGCTGGCCAAAACTCCTAAACTGCAAACTCCTAAACTGCATATCAGAAAATAAATATGGTGCCAAATGGCTCCTGTCCAGATCATCTCATCTGGCTTTACACAACCATATTCCTGCTGATTTCTCTAATTTACATGTCCTACCTCATTTCAAGCCCATTTCTGATACAACACTACACTGTCTCTAAGGGATACTTACTTTGGGTAGCTGTATATCTTTTGGACAGGTGGCTTTCACTGGAGCATCATTTTCTTTCCCACAGCACTGAAGCTGTAAACACAGAGAAAATACTTCCAAATATTCCATAAGTAACCATGTTCAAATTTATATTAAACTTTTGTCCCAAACTCTTATTCCAACCAGATCATCTGAACCCTATATTTTGATGTGAATCATAGATAACATGTACTTTCACTGATAGCCTCAAAATTTTGCCCATTTTCACATTGTAAATATTTCTCAGCAGAATTCTAAAAAGCAACTGGGTTCCACACATAAAGATTAGCTATGTTCTGGCTTGTTGTGTCTAAATCTTTCCCTACAAACCAATCATGGTTTGTTTACAAGATGCAAACCACAATTACAAATTGTTGTTATGTTTGAACCCAGAAACGTGGCTTTAATTGCCTTGTTTCCATAGCTACACACCTTGAAAGAGGAACTAATTAGATCACTGGGGGAAAAAACAGTTTCTGGACGTAATACAGCAATAGACAACCTCCAGAGGTCATAGGGTTCCACACACACACTTCTGATGTTGGAAGGTAGCAACCACTCCAATACCCAGCTCAATGATATTCTTCTATAAAAATGACTTTTCTTAAACTGAAAAGACCACTATGGAGATTTTAAAAAAAATTACAATGAAGGGATGGGGCAGGTTGTTGGAAGCCCCCAAACATGTTAAAATTGCCCACCACACTCCCTGAAGAGTACAAGGGGGCTCTTGGGCAACATATACTTTTTTTGAAAATGTGTATTTTAAAGCTTTTGCTACTACGGAATGCCAAGGGGTACTCATAAGTCAATTCAGGAAATCAACCCTGAGTGCTCACTGGAAGGACAGATCCTGAAGCTGAGGCTCCAATACTTTGGCCATCTCATGAGAAGAGAAGACTCCCTGGAAAAGACCCTGAAGTTGGGAAAGTGTGAAGGCAAGAGGAGAAGGGGACGACAGAGGACGAGATGGTTGGACAGTGTCACCGAAGCTACCAACATGAATTTGACCCAACTCCGGGAGGCAGTGGAAGACAGGAGGGCCTGGCGTGCTCTGGTCCATGGGGTCACAAAGAGTCGGACACGACTTAACGACTAAACAACAACAACAACTCATAAGTTCTAGGAAGGTGCTGCAGGCCTTCAGTGGGACATGCAGCCTGCATGCTGCATATTTCTCTCCACAATTTAATGTTAAATGGTGCAGCTACCATCTGGACACAACCTCATACTGACATAGATTATAGATTTTAAGATATCTGAAAGCAGAATGATACAGGCATAGTGTCCTGCAATGTACACATGTGGTTGTGGGCTGTTGTTTTTTTCCTGCACCGCTAGCCCTATTCAGTCATTAAATATGTATGCAGAATCGACAAGTAAATAGGGGGAACACAATAGCCCCATCAGGAGTAGGAACATAGCAACCCTGTCTCTTCCATCATCATCTTTGTTGATGTGCTATAGGTAGAACACTAGTTTCTGAAACAGAGAGTCTCTACTACACATGGGGGCTTTCCAAATGAGTTCTAACTTAACACGGATGGCTCCTGTAGGTGGCAAAGTCTCCCAATATTCACAGCCCTCCACATATAGAGGAGATCTTGTCCGATAATGAGAGTGTTTAAATGTCACAGTAAGCAGGACTTCATGAGAAGTCTGGCTTATTATGAATAAGTCTGCATCTTGGTATATGTTGCCTGGTCTCTCCCACTACAAGCACAGGTGTCTTAACGAACCACGGACCTTCTACTAGTGGCTTGTTTACCATGACATCTGAGCTCTGTGGTCTGGCTTATCTCTCTACTGACAACCGAAGGAAATATGGTTTCTTTCTCTGGGGAAAAGCAAGTCAGATTATAACATGAGCCAGACAGATGACAGACAGACAGACACAGATGTATACATATATATAGATATAGATATAGACAGCCATTTCTAAACATAGATAGGAAGTCTCCAGTTGGTTTATCTGGTCCCACTTACAGTGAATTCACTATCAGCAATTATATGTCTCTCATTCCATCCTTTAAAATACTTAAAAACCACAAATGACAGTCTCTCAACAGTCTAAATTAACAAAACAGGAAGTTTTAAATTGCTACTATTAAATATTTTTTCATTTATGGCATAGAAGTATATATAAAAAAAACCACTTGCAAAATAGAATTAGTACTCCATTCACCCGAGTTCCCAATGACATGGTTCCTTGCTTTCTACACTGTTTGCAATTTTCTACCTACAGTCTCATTGGCTTCAGGAGCTTTGGAAATATAGGCAATAATCATTCCTACCCTAAACCTCTCATTTGGACCACTAGAAATTGTACTAAACTGGAGTGATCCTAGCTGGTCTTTTAACTTAAAAGCTACTTCTGCTGGAACTGAGGCCAGACTACATTTAACTTTAGTTGTGTTGCCTAAAAGGGTTAGTATTAATATTTAAAACAACAGAAACCACCAATCAATGGTAGGTGTTCTTTTCTTGCCATCCCTACATGCCACAAATGTAGGTTTTCAGGGCTTCAGGGAAGAAGTGGTTTTACATGGGAGCAGGACTGTGTTCCTCTTCGGACTTGGAGCTGCAACCATGAGAGATGCAACCGTGGCCGGAGTGGGATTAGGCACTCCCTTCTAAGTATGCTCACATACTGGGTTGAAAAACAACCGAAGAGAGCTTTGGACGCTAACGAGTAACTCAGATTCAGATACCCCAAAATCTAAAACTACTGGAAGAAAGCTCTGCTTCCTTGAAAGAACTGCTGAGTCTGGTTAATGACATTGGAGTGCATTTCGTTAGGTTCAATTTTGACTAAGTCAATTAAACTGAATGAACTCCAGTTTAACCAAGCATATTAAAGGAATTACCAAAGTCTGGGTTTATATACCATTCCAATCTGAATGCAAATGAGAATTCTAGCTTTGTTGCATCTTTTTATTTATCCCTCACTGTTGCCCTATAGAAATACAAACCTAAGAAGTATAAATACATTGGCACATGAGTAGTGAGAGTTTCTTTTAGGCTCAGTGCCCCTTTGTTAGTAAAATAATTCAGTAAAGCTGAATTACTGACACAGGAAATCCGAGCACCTGACTTCCTAGTAGAGGCCAACTGACAAAGTAAATGGTTTGCCATGGTTGCATGGAAGATAATATGTAATTAAAATTAAATATTCATACCAGTAGACTTCTACTCACGTCAGCCTCAACATGGTTTAAAGAAGAGGTGGGGAAAGTATGGCCTCTCAGTGTTTTTTACTGCAACTCTGTAATCCCTGACTGTCATGGCCAATGGTGAGGATTTATGGGAATTGTAGTCCAACAACATCCAAAAGATCACACATTCTCCATCTCTGCTGTAAAAGTTAGATGGCTGGATTAAGGCTAGGGAGACATAGGTTAAAAGTTCTGCTCACCTATGAAACTCACTGGGTGACCTTGGACCAGTCCCTTGACCTAACTGGCAGGATTATGATAAGAATGGGAATAAAAATAAGAAAAGAGGACTATGTACACCATTCTGAACTCCTTAATGAGTAGGCAGGATAACAATATAATGAATACAAACAGAAGCTGATTTCTAAAGGAGTTTAAGCCAGATACCCACATAGAATCTCACTCATTTCCAGGAAAAGGGGGAAACCAAGTATTTTTAGACAGGTACATCTCTTGGTGCCTTCTAGATATGTTAACTTGCAACCCTCAGTATCCCAAAATAGCATGACATTGGGAAAGATAATAATTATAGTCCACCATACACAGAGAGTGTAGGGTTGGGCTGACCTAAAGAGTACCATCAGACCAATGTTAAAGGTCAGGTGTGAGAATACCCGTAAACAACACTGGCTGAAATTCTATTGGGCAGCTCTGCATGCACAATGGGGATGATGTCATTATCAGGGGCAAATCAGTACTGATCAAAGATGACTGTGGGGTGCATGGAACTTGTACACAATGTAACAAGGCTGTGTACACCCAAACTTGCCAAAGGAGGCCTTTAGTCAACAGCAGTTTGCCACTGCTGCTGAGAGCATCACCAGTGAACAAATGGAGCTGCAAACAGGATTTCAGCCACAGAATTCTAGAACTGCCTGTCTCTTTTAATGTGCCAGTGTTTATATTGGAGCCTTACTAAACAGGTTGTGCATTATGGTCTTAAACATAGATGAAAAGGAACCTTCCTTTTAAAAAATGTCACAAAGGCAACTGTGATGAGCCAAACAAATGTACATTCATAAGTTACTCACTGCATCGTGAAACTCGGTGAGAGTCTTATTTTTCCCTGTGTCACTGATGTAGTCTGTATATGCGTCTTCGTAAATGGCCTGGACCTCCTCAACAGCCTACAGAAAACCATTAAAGAAACTTTAATGAGATAATGAATAAGAGGAGAAGAAGTCCAATTGTAGCTTCTTGGCTTTCCTCTAACTCTTGTGGTTCCCCTTTGCTTGAGAATATGCAGCAGATTGGGAGAAGAGACAGTAGAGGAACAGAGAAGGCTGTAGTCAAGTGGACGGGAGGAAAACAGCAGCTGATGATAGAAACACAGGTTTAAAACGATGGTAGCCCCTGAAAGAGCCTGAGCATGAGCGAGTGTGACACTCGCACACCTTTTTCCATCTATGTGCGCTGCAGCAAAATGACAACAACCCCTGATAATAAGTGTGGCTTTGCCATGTGAACCTGTGAATAGGAATTTCTTCTTCTGGATCATGCCTATCACCAGACTAAACCAGCAGCCACTGTTTGTTTTTTCACTGCTGTTCACACAGCTAACGACTGACTTTGCATCACCATTTTAAAAGAGGTAACAATGCTTCTAGTGAAACATACAGCTTTAATTAGTTTGATGACATTATGTAAAGCACATGTCAGTGGTACATGGAAATAATGTCTTGTGACTGCTATCATCAAAAACATAAACAGAGTTTGTAAAACAAAAAGAAACTTATTTTTAAAAATACAGAAGAATAAAAAGGTTCACTATTACAAGCTTTAAGGTTCTTTATCATACAGGAATAAGCCCCTTATAAGAATATATATGCTTATATATGCATATATATATGCATACACACACACACACACACACACACACACACATATACACACATATACATATATACATATATACACACACACATATATACAGATACATATACATACACACACATATAAGCATATATATATGCATATATAAGCATATATATGCTTATATATATATACTCTGTAATATGTGTGTGTTTACATATACATACACACACATATATACATATATACAGAGAGAGAGAAAGAGAGAGAGAGGAGGAAGAGGAGGAGGAGGAGGAGAAGAAGACAGATAGATATGGATGCTTGTTTTGAAATAAGTTCCAATGAGAACACATTAGTTTTCCCCAGCTTCTTCTCAAAAACAGACCAGCTTTAACTAACACCACTGCCAGCCTGACTTATTTCACATTTCAGTTGTGAGGATGAAGTCAAGAGGATGGAAGCAACCAACCTGAGCTCATTGGAAGAAAGGCAGGAATACAGATAAATAATAATATATAAATATGACATCTAAAGTATTTTATTTATTTTTTAATATCCATATAAACCGCACTTCTGTGCAAAGTTCAAATAAAGTTTTCACTCACTGCTTTCTTGCCAAGAAAAGCAAAAACTCCTGCAGCGACTTCAGCAGCAAAAATCACCAGCAAACAAGTAAAGAACTAGAAAAGGAAGAAGAGAGGATTAAAGGTTTAATTTGTATCATATCTTATACATGAAATGTATTAATGCTGTTCAAAATTAGAATATGTCTTGCAGAAGATACTAAGTTAAAAGGAATGGCAGCATGGAGAGATGCCTCTTGCACATCACTGTACTATGGTCCTTTACAGTTCATAATTATCCTATATGAGGTTACAAAAGAACTAAGTATTGCAATGTTCCAGGAGAATCACTCATTAGTAAGTATGCCTGGTGGGGGCAGCCCAAAGTCTCTGCCTGAGAGGGAAGGAGTACCATCCATATAGTGCTGCATCTGCTGCCCCACCCACCACATCACATTGGATGTGTGGTCACGCTGGAGACAGTGTTCCACCCTAAGAGGACGGAACAGCTGTCGAAACACCTCTGTAATATATCTGGCAGGTATGCAGGTGGAGGAGACAGAAGGTAAAAAATGCCAGCCACTGCACTGATAGTGGCACTGCCACTATCCTGCACATTGCCAGAGAAGGGAGTGCACACTAATCATGTTCTTCCAGAATTCACCTTTGAACAGTGTTGGCTGCTTCTTGAGTGCTTTGCTCTGAGGCATTCTTGAAGCTATGGCACTACAGGAGAGAGAAAGCTGCTGTGGTGTAGAGATTCAACTGATACTTTGAAGATCTAGGTCTGTGGTTCCCAACCTTTAATCCTCAGATGTTCCTGGACTAGCAAAGTGTACTGCAGCTCCCAGAAATCGTGCCCAGCAGGATTTATTTATTTATTGCCTCCTAGCTGCTGTAGTGCACCAAACCTTTAAAAAGTAAATAAACAATTTGGAAATGTTGAGGGCTTCTGGGAGGGCTGGTCCAAGAACATCAGGGGACCCAAGGTTGGGAACTACTTATCTAGGTTAATGTCCTCTGTGAGCCATAAAATTCACTGGTGACTTTGTCTAGGAATGTAATAAGTACTTGGCTCCCCCCCCCCCCCCCCCCAATCCTGGAGATTTTTGACATTTGCCTTGTTGACCCCCATGGAAACTGAGACATCTCCTGGAACAGCAGCAAGGAGAAATGCTTAGCACTGTTACCACCCAACCATTCCTTTCCTGTTGATTTTCTGCATAAGATTATAATTAAGATTAAGATGCTTGTGCCTAAAGTACTGCATGATTTTCCTATCTTTGTGCTGCTTTGTCAATTTCAACTCTTCCATCAGTCAGTTTCAAATAGTTATATCAGGCAGCTCTGCAGAATATGTTACTCTTGCCAATTTCAAGTCTTTTAACTGGTCAATTTCACAAGGTTGTGTTAGCAGGCAAATACATTGACAAACAATGCAGGAAATGTTCCAGGACTGTGATGACTAGATTCACATTATTTTCCATTGCCCATATGAGGTTCAAATGAATGCAGATCAGCCCAGAGATTTTACCCCATCTGTACTTTCCCCCTACACTGCTGGGGCTTCTATTTTTTCTGAAATTGAACACATCCATATCAGTTCATGCTATGTTATCACCTGAACCAACTCAATAGGCAATGAAAAGCTTGTTCTCCCCTATTCCTAGTTTAAGGTAGGGAGAGATGAGGCAAGGGAGCACTCATGAGGCTGTCACTTCCCCTCATCCAAGCATCCTTTTCTTTCCATTTTTTTTAAAATTTACCTTTTTAAGACTTGGTGCCAGCATTGATGTGCTACAGCAGCTAGGAGGCAAAAAAAAAAAAACAAAAACAAAAAAAAAACAAAAAACAAAAACAAAAAAAAAACAAGGAGGAAATTGGCAGCCAGCCCTTGTTTGCAGCCTGTTCACATAGTTCTGCTGTCACCATGCCTCCTGCAAATTTGGACAGCTGCAGTGGAGAAATTTCCTTAACTCTCTCAGCTGACTCCTATGTGATCTGCTAAAGTGAATTTACATGTGGAAAACTGACTTCCCAAGTATGACTTCGCATCACTTCACTTTTTCCTGCTATGTAGTTCCCTTAGTCAGTGTAAGAGCTTGAAACTGAAAAGAGACATTTATAAGGAATCCTGTGAGGAATGGCTTCAATTCCTGCCCCGTATCTAAGGAATTACATGCAAGATTTTGTAAGAAAAACTGAGGACATTTTGATGGCTGGGAAATCCTGAAGGAGGGAAGAAAAAAGGAAGAAAATCCCTTAGAAAGGTGTGAGACTGAGAAGCATCTGGAGCAAGGGAGCTGCGAATTTGCCATTTCTGGTCTACCTCACCTTGCCATATGGTAGGGCTTGTCCCATCACCTAAGGTCCTGCTAGTTATGCTATAATCTTATACCCAGTTACTTGGGAAGAAGCTCACCAAACACAGTAGGACTTACTTGGATCTATAGGACTTAGAATCATGGAATTATAGAATCATGAAGTTGGAAGGGTCTTATAAGGCAATCGAGTCCAACTCCCTGCTCAATGCAGGGATACAAATCACTGGATATCTGCCAGGTGGCCGTCTAAATTTCTCTTGAACTCCTCCAGTGTTGGAGCACTCACCACCTCTCGAGGTAACTGGCTCCATTGCCATACAGCTCTAACAGTTAGGAAGTTTTTCCTGATATTCAACTGAAATCTGGCTTCCTGTAACTTGAACCCATTGTTGCATGTCCTGCACACTAGGATGACTGAGAAGAGATCCTGTCCCTCCTCTGTATGACAGCCTTTCAAGTATTTGAAAAATGCTATCAAATCTCCCCTCACTCTTCTTTTCTTAAGGCTAAACATGCCCAGTTCTTCCAGTTTTTCCTCATAGGCCTTGGTTTCAGCTTCCTGATCATCCTTGTTGTCCTCCTCTGAACTTGTTCCAATTTGTCAGCATCCTTCTTGAAGTGCGGTGTCCAGAACTGGACATAGTACTCAAGATGAGGCCTAACCTTTGCCGAATAGAGGGAAACGAGTTCCTTGCAGGATTTGGAGACTATACTTCTGTTAATGCATCCTAAAATAGCATCTGCCTTTTTTGTAGCCACATCAGTGTTGGCTCATATTCAGCTTGTGATCTTCCAAGATCCTTCTTGCTCGTAGTCAATCTCCCTGCAGAAATTATCTGAGTCAATAAAGGGATTGCCAAGTTACTGAATGCACACCAAAAGTTCACGTGATAACCTCCCTCTTCCAAAATTTAGCGAAGTGCAACTGTGTGGTTTGAACACAGCATCCCATCATTAATTAATGCAGGGGACAAGGCTCAAACACTCCCCCTCTCCTCCTGCTGTTTCTCTTTTTGTGCTTCAGCCTGATCCACCTAAACACGAGTTGCCCATTATATGTAAAACTAAGAATTCCAGTTTTATGTGGGTTTGTTAACAAGAACTAAACTTGTTTCAACCTTGGTTTAAGATCCTAATTAATAAACTAGTATTAAAACACAGTTCCTTGTTTGGATATGATGGGGAAGTCTAATTTTAAAAAGACACAACTGAAATCCTAAAGCTGGAGTACAAAGAGAAGGAAGAAGCTGCGGCCTAGCACTTGTTTCTAGACAAACAAATGATGGCTTATTAAGCTGATATTATGTCCCCCAAACACCTTTATATCCCACTAGCTATATATTCTTTACTTACTGCTCCAAGCAGACATTGAGATTCCCGTGCAGCTCCACAGCATCCAAAAAATCCCACTGCCATCATCAGGACACCAGCTCCTATCAGTACATATAGTCCTATAGAGGAAACAGAATCCAGAATAGTCATTCCTGATCTATGAGCTGGGATGATTCTCAGCTGTCCTCCATCCCTCCCTAAATGGAACTGGTCCGCCCAATCCCCTTTTGCTACCTGGTACGCCAACAACATAGTCAGTAACTGGCACCCAGGTTCTCACAAAAGAAAGAATATTAGAAATTGAGACTTTTCTCTTGCAACTGTAATCTTTAAACATGTTCAGAACACTTATTTGCATAACTTCTAGCAGCTCAAGGCAGTTATGAATGAACTAAGCAGAATGGTAATTTTTCAAACATTATGTAACATTGGTACAGCTTCTTTATAAATAATTCCAAATCCCTTTTGTAGTGTTGTTATCACACTAGTTAGTCCTGGCACTCTTCCTCTCCTAAAATGTCTACAGAAAAGATGGAGCAGCTGCCAGAGGCAATACTTGGTGAAACAAGAGAAGACAAATGTTTTAACAGATGGTAGGAACAGGTTAACTGTGAAGCTCCCTGTTCACTGCAACAAAATTTTGCAGTGCAGAATGTT
Source organism: Intellagama lesueurii (assembly GCA_037013535.1). Lineage (NCBI taxonomy): Eukaryota > Metazoa > Chordata > Lepidosauria > Squamata > Agamidae > Intellagama > Intellagama lesueurii. The sequence goes on from JBAJHW010000004.1 coordinate 203,818,141, forward strand.
CCAATTCAGTTTTGCAGCCAGCCATGCCTTCTCTCAATATACTCCATTTCATTTCCCCCTCTTCATCTGTTCCCTGTGGTTTCTGATATCTACTATGCAGGAAAGTTTGAATTTGCTAAAGTTTAAGGATTCTGTAGAAGATTCTATAAGTAGTCAGTGTGGTATCATGGTTAGAGTATCAAACTAGCCCTGAGGAGACCAGGGTTCAAGCGTCCGCTTAGCCATGGAAATTCACAGCAGGGAGCTGCCAAACTGTGCCTGGAACATCTCAGATGCCTTAACAATGCTATTAGGGCCAGCATCAGACAGAGAAGACTTGACAATAAATAACAGCTATGGAAGGCAACAGCTAAGCTGCTCTACAACTGTAGTTGTTTTTGTTGTTGTTGTCCTTCCAGTGAGCACTCAGGGTTGATTTCCTTCAAAATGGATAGGTTTGTTCTCTTTGCAGTCCAGGGGACTCTCAAGAGTCTCCTCCAGCACCACAATTCAAAAGCATCAATTCTTCGGCGGTCAGCCTTCTTTATGGTCCAGCTCTCACTTCCATACATTGCTACTGGAAAAACCATAGCTTTGACTATGCGGACCTTTGTCGGCAAGGTGATGTCTCTGCTTTTTAAGATGCTGTCTAGGTTTGTCATCGCTTTCCTCCCAAGAAGCAGGCGTCTTTTAATTTCGTGGCTGCTGTCCCCATCTGCAGTGATCATGGAGCCCAAGAAAGTAAAATCTGTCACTGCCTCCATATCTTCCCCTTCTATTTGCCAGGAGGTGATGGGATCAGTGGTCATGATCCTAGTTTTTTTTATGTTGAGCTTCAGACCATTTTTTGTGCTCTCCTCTTTCACACTCATTAAGAGGTTCTTTAATTCCTCCTCACTTTCTGCCATCAGAGTGGTATCATCTGCATATCTGAGGTTGTTGATATTTCTTCCAGCAATCTTAATTCCGTCTTGGGATTCCTCCAGTCCAGCCTTTCGCATGATGTATTCTGCATATAAGTTAAATAAGCAGGGGGACAATATACAGCCTTGTTGTACTCCTTTCCCAATTTTGAACCAATCAGTTGTTCCATATCCAGTTCTAACTGTTGCTTCCTGTCCCACACATAGATTTCTCAGGAGATAGATAAGGTGGTCAGGCACTCCCATTTCTTTAAGAACTTGCCATAGTTTGTTGTGGTTCACACAGTCAAAGGCTTTTGCATAGTCAATGAAGCAGAAGTAGATGTTTTTCTGGAACTCTCTGGGTTTCTCCATGATCCAGCGCATGTTAGCAATTTGGTCTCTAGTTCCTCTGCCCCTTCGAAATCCAGCTTGTACTTCTGGGAGTACAACTGTAGTACCACATTGCAAATATAACATCTAACCAGGGCCTGTATATATAAAGAAGGACTACAGTGCTATGGATCACGCAGCAGGAATCCTGCAGCTTTACAATGACAGAGAAGTTTTGGCTGTTATTGGCAGGAGTGGGGTGTGGAAAACTTTGGAAAAGGACACTGCCCCATCACATACTGTCATGCACCCAAATGAAGGCCTCTTGAGAACAAGCACTCACATTACCAGCATGTTGGCTCCAGTCCTGGGAATTTACTACCAGAGAGAGAGGCAGTCAGCTCTGGAGTCATTGTCCATCCTCCGTGCCTAAGATATGGCTCAAATGGAGTACAAGATGGATTGTCTTGCATCATACCAGTCATGGTATGGCTGGTATGATGGTATAATTCTACAGCAGTTGACACTGATCCTCTGAACCACTATTGCAATTCCACTTGGTGCTTGGAAGCATTGAGTTATAAATAACAGGTTATTTGTAACTAGTTCCTTCCCCAGTAAGAAAGCTAGAATTACATTGCATCATAATAGTGACTTAATAAGGAATAATTTCATTCCTTTGTGATGTGACTCTAATTTTAAAGTTGTTTTTACAGTTATGAGTATGTGGCCTGTCTACATTGTACAGCAGTAGCACCACATGCTTCAAATGCTATCTTATGCTCTGTTGTGGGTGGTGATATGAGAAAACAGCAGCCAGCAATATGTAGTGTTCAATTTTTAAAAGTAGCCATAAGTAACTATCTCAGTAATTTTTTGAGAGATAAAGAGTTCTAAAACTTTCAAATATAATAGCAAGTAGTTATTTTGGGGGACAAAGCACAATTTTGCTTTGACTTGTGGCCAGAGCTTCGAGTTGTGACCGGAAAAAGGCAGGGGAAAAAGGCGGGGAATTCAAATTTGCTAACCGTTGGTAGGCGAAGAGGCTGCTTCTTTGTAGCTCTTTCGTCCCAACGGTTAGAGTGAGTGCATCGGAGGAGGCTTGGGACTGCCTGGTAAGGTAAGGTGCTGCTTTCTGCTTTTTAAAAACTGTTCTGGGTGGGTTTTGCAGTGTGGGTTTGGGCTGGGGGGGTTATGTTTCTGTGCTGTGTTGCTTTTTTGTTTTTTGGTGATTTTTTTTTGCAGCCCCAGCACCTTCCGATGGGGCTTGCTCCGTTGTTTATTTATTTATTTATTTTTTAAAGCCCCAGCGCCTTCGGGGCTTGCTCTGTTGTTTATTTTTTGTTTTTGTTTTTTGCAGCCCCAGCGCCTTCCGATGGGGCTTGCTCCGTTGTTTATTTTTTGGATTTTTTTTAAAAGCCCCAGTGCCTTCGGGGCTTGCGCCCCCCCTTTTTTTTTTAGCCCCAGCGCGTTCCTATGGGGCTTTCAGTGTTTTATTTTTGTTTTATTTTTTGGGGTATTTTTTTTCTTCTGGAACGGATTAATCGCGTTCCAATGCATTTCAATGGGAAATGGTGCTTCGACTTACGACCATTTCGAGTTACGTCCATCTTCTGGAATGGATTATGGTCGTAAGTCGAGGCACCACTGTAATGAGCATGCCAAGTACAAAAGAAGGAAACATAGCTACTCCTGGAGAATGTGTAGTTCAGTCACATTTGCTAGAATGAATAAGGGAAGACAGAGCATAACCCAGGAGGTATAAAGCAAACCACTCAGAATAAGGAATTATAATCCCTATTGTGACACAATTACATCGACTGACCCACTAGCTCCCACTTGCAAAGAGCTCAGATACTAAAGGTTTGCTAAAGAACAGAACAGTAACAAAACTGTAACTCTACAAGAATTCAATAAATGGCCCTGAGAGAAAAACAGTGGTTGACGAACCACCAGTTACTTCATTTATTTGAAAATTTCTTCATCATGCAAACTCTAACAACACAATCAGTGATATTTCAGATGCTGTTAAATGTTTCAGCAAGTCCAGTAGCCACTCTGAAGTTTTCCAGAACCACACAACTTCTCCAGGTAAGAAAACAGTATTTGCAGAAGGTAAATACAGAAACTTGCAGCAGTTTCTTGGTGCTAATAATGGGTTTATTGTTAGATTGTCGGCTGTGCCCCAACCCCACTGGACTGGTGTGTCCCCCAGTGAGGAATTGTCACTTGCCACCAAGAAGCTGCTCTGAGTTATGCCACTTGCCTAAAAACAGGATTTTCTGTCAAGCCACTGGAGCAAAAATATGTACCCAACCATCCCACTGAAAGCCCAGTTGTAGTGTTATTGCCTCCTGAAACTAAACTTCACAGCATTTGTTTTAACCAAGGTTCCAACGGCCCTGCTTTTAAGCATACTGGATGGAAATAAGACATACAGCCACAAGTTGAAGTCCACAACAGAAGAAGCTGACCTTTGGAGTGTTGACATACAAAGTCAAACTGCTCCACAAGAGGGCAGAATAAACCCATTGGACTGCCCTGGGAGGAGACTCCATTAAAGGATTGCTTAGTGGTTGATGCAATTCGCACATTTTCCTATCCCCTCAAAGTGACAGATAGAGCGAGCCAAAAAAAATATTGATAAAGGGATATAGATACAGATATACTTGACTCACACAGAATCTGCATCACTGGCCTATCTGTCCTCAGTGAAAGCTGCTTTCAAAAATTTCAGGGAGAGGTGAATCCCCCCCCCCCCCGCTATAGAACCACTAAAGCATATATTCCAACCTAGAAATGTACAAAAATAAACTTTAGAAAATAAAGTTTCTAAAAGTTTTCCATATTCAAATCATCCCCTTCACAATAGGCCAGTTACCTATTTTCTTCCTTTATACTGTAGTCTGGCATACCATAAAGATGAGTCTAGACTTTGGACGCCTTTTCTTTCCCTATACAACTCCGGAGTTAGGAGGGCAACCCTGTTCATAATGCATACAACATGTAAATAATATATTCTTATTTCTACAATGATTAAAACAGCAGCAGCAAGAGAGCTGAGAGCCAGTGTGGTATAGTGGATGGAGTGTCAGACTAAGACTTGGGCAACCTGGGTTTAAATTCCTGCTTGGCTATGGAAAGAAAGCAGTATGTACGTGGCTATGGTTAGCTGCTCCTTGAACATTTCACATATCTTGAACATTCTTGTTAGGGTTGCCAGAAGTTGAGAGCAACTTGATGGCACATAACAACAAAGTAAGAGAAGGTACTTGTTCTTGCCCTCTTACTGCTGACCACCTCCAAACATATTCTTGCATTCAGATGTAACATCATGGTTTCTTGTTATTACAGAGATACGATTTAGTTTTAACTACAGCCCTTAGAATACCTCAGTTACACAATCAGTGAGAATTCTGGGAGTTGCAGTTAAAGAAAACCAAGCTCCCAGCTCTGGCTATGAACTACAATCCTGTGTAGGTTATTGTCACAATCCCACGTGGCCCCTGCTTGTGTCACCAAACTAAGAGCTCACGCTGCCACCAGCTGATTATTACATCAACATTGTTTAATATTAATAATAGAGGTCCAGGCAATGTGTCATTTTTAAAAGAACCAAATAGAAACTGTTTATTGTTACAGATGATGATAGTTGTTAACCCTTAACAAACATCCTCCTTCATCCACTGTCAACCACCACTCTCCCGCCCAAACTCCGAAAACTCTCCAAACTCTCAATTTCCCTCAACTCTCCCTCCCCCTCCTCCTGCTGAGTCTCTTATATCTCATGACTCCACCCCTCCAGCACTTCCATTGGTCTATGCAGATATCACATTAATATTCATGACCTGGGCAGACGCCACAGTTATGCAAAAATAAGTCCTACCACGATAGTTCTTTCATGATGTTAGCTTTCCTTTCTGCCACCTGGAGTTAAGCACATATGATCTTTTAGGTATCTCAAAAGCTGGATCAGTAAGGCAAGCAAATGTTTTACCCTCCAAGCCCAGACATAACTTCTTGTACAGCCCTGTGATATGCCCAGAGATGGCAAACATTGTTGTTGTTTTTTTGATGACAGTTTCCAGAATTGCTGGTAATTAAGAAGTCAACAAATTTATTCCTCATTATATGCCATTTTTGGGTGCAGCTGCTGTGTGGCATATTTCATATTTCAGTGTTTCTGTGAGAATGAGTAAGCACATCCTTCATATTTACATGGTCCTGCTCCTTCTCCCGTTCTTGTGCGAATATTTACTTCTTATCTTCCTTTGTGTTAAACCAAACTCATAGTTTGTTGTTACCTTCAAAAGGGCAAATCATGCTTTTCAGCACGCTTCCTTACTTCGCAATCTTTGCTTACAGGGAGCTCTATCACAACAGGTTTGCATTAGCCGAGGGGTGAAACAAGGTTGTATTTTAGCACCTTTTCTCTTCAACTTTTATATAAACAGCCTTATCCCTCAAATGGCTTCCCCCACATTCTTCCCTCCAACCATTGGTTGTAGGAAGATCTCAATACTGCTTTATGCTGATGACCTGGTTTTACTATCTTTGAATAAAATTGGTCTTAAAAGAATGCTGTCCAAATTTGGGCAGCTCTGTAAAGAGGAACGGCTAACAATCAACTATACCAAAACAAAGATTATGGTCTGTGGGAAGAGAGCCCCTAAGCATAACTGGTCACTGGATGGGTATGCTATTGAGCAGGTACACTCATTTAAATATTTGGGCCTTCAATTTTGTGAGAAACTCTCCTGGAGACAGCATTTAAATGCTACCATCTTATTGAGCACCAGATCAATAGGGCAATTAAAAAGACTTTTCTACGGCAGAGGAGGCCAGCTGGTAAATCCTGTTCTCAAGGTGTTTGTTGTCAAAATTCTAGCACAAATGCTCTACGGGACAGAACTATGGGGAGAGGCAGCCAAACCCAAATTAGAAATCCTGCAGAACAAATTCATGAGGCTGATACTGGGGCTCCCCCCAGGAACTCCCTCGGCTCACCTCAGAGCTGAGTTAGGCCTACCCTCAATTGCCACTAGAATCGATCTGGCTTATTTTAGATATTGGCATAGACTGAACAGTTTGGAGGACTCCTCCCTGACAAAGTGCTGCTGGTTAGAACAACTAAAATCTGGTGGATGGGCACAACAATGTCACCAAAAATTAAAGGTCCACAACCTTCTGATGGAAAAGTTCCTTAGTTTAAGCTCTCGCGACCTTAGGAACTGGATCTTTGATCTTGATGCTTGTCAGGATAGGGCGGCTATTGTTGGGTCCCGTTTTTCTACCTGGTATCCCCAACTTCAGGTGAATCATGCAAACCCAAAATATTTTGAGTCATTGACTTTTCCCCAGATTTGCAGAGCTTTTACAGAACTTAAGATTTGGACAGATGGCCTCAGTATACCTCGAAGGGAGATATAAAGGAATCCCAGTTGAGGAACGAAAATGTGTTTTTGGCTGCAACCAGATTGAGGATCTAACTCATTATCTACTGTTCTGTCCTCTCTATAAAAATCCTAGAGAAAGATTTCTGTCACCCATCATTCAGATGTATTTTAACTGTACCACCACTGAAACAGTAGTAGGATTGCTTGCTGATACACAGTTGCACATTACATATGCTGTAGCACAATTTGCACTAGCAGCTAAGAAGCTGAGGCTTCGATTTGTCAAGGATCATAATGCCACATAAACGCTGAATACAGTGGACTGACATTATTCGTTATGACAATATTCTTAGACCGGGTTTTATTGGTTTTAATGGTTTTAAGGTAATTACCTGTTTTAATTGGATTTTATATGCTACAGTAGTCAGTACATTGTAAAGGTCTATGGCCAGAAACAATAAAGTTTATATGTATCTTACTTCGCAATCTTAGTTTGTCTTCAGGCAATAATAATACACGACAAATTGGACTGTTGGGACATCATGGCAAATGACTGATTGCCATGGAGAAGAGCTTGCAGCTACTAACTGCTACACAAAACAATGAACATGGAGCATGTGAAACACACTATTTCAGGGTGCAATATATGTTGTAAATTTAGCTGTGTCGTTTTATTAATGGTTTGTTTGGTTTAGGTGTCTATGTTTTACGATGAGTTTTCAAAGACTGTTATGTCCTTTGAATAAACAGCAAAGAAAGAAAAAGATAAATGTAAACATTCTTGGGATGCAATGATGGGTTCTTCTCGAGGGCTCTCATGGCTATGGAAATTTTCATGATGAGTACCTGCACTTCAAAATGTACCACTGTATCACTGGCCTTTATGAAGGCCCTAGGGCTTTAGACCAAGGATGGTTTGTGACAGGGAAGAAAGGCACCTTCCACCCCCAAATTTTGGGGAGATGCCCCCTATCCCGGTTCACAATTTGACACCGGTTTTAGTCTAAGGTTCAAAGAGTTACAAACCCTAGTTTATTTGCAAGCACTTAGTCATGGTCCCCAGCTCACATTGCATGGAAAGCTATGTTTGAGACAAGGATGGGGAATGTGCAGCCCTCCAGATGTTGCTGCACCACAACCCACTGAATATAGTAACTGGGGATTATGAGAATTGCAGCCCAATAATACCTGTAACACCACATATTCCTCATTCTTGGTGTAGGTACCAGGGATGTCAGCAAGTTTTTGGGTATGAGTCCTAAGTCTGAGTCCAAGTCTTTGATACCAAGTCCTGAGTTCCAAGTCCCAAGTCTGAGTCCCTATTAAAAATAAGCTCCCCCCCCCAAAAAAAGGAAGGCCATGGGTGGGTTTCCAAGATATGAATGGTGTCCGAGTCATTGAAAAAAAATTCCAAGTTGAGTCACCATCCCTGGTAGGTACTAAATCCAGTTTATTCACATGAAGGAAGCTGTAAACCTGCTTACATGCTACCTGTATGTATTCTGGTTTATTAAGCTAGGATTTTATGGTTCAGTATTATGTGTAAACTGCATCAATGATGAATGGAAAATTATGCAATTCCTCTGAACACAATAACTGGAAAAAATTCATGGTGGATGCACATGATCAGAATTGCTTGTAAGAACAAATCGCTGTTTTATTAATCAAACTTTTGGCTCTCCAGACGGGTCTAGGAGACTAGTTGTGTACCTAATGCCATAACACTTTGGACAGCAAGTGGCTGTGGATCAGAACAAAGTCTGGATGAGAACACTTAACAGGCCTGAGGTCAGCTGCCCAGATATTTCTGAAAGAAGAGTTCAGAAATCTTATTTTGAATTAGACAAACGTGACTGTGTACATTAGGGAAACAGTAGAAGCAGTCCCAGAATATTGGCCTAGTAATTTGGACCGATTGTAGGCAGTCTTTGAAGCCTGTCACAAGAACTACATGATCTGTTTTCTTGCTGAACACTAGAGCAGCCATTCCCTAAAGGAATGGTTTGTTATCCTGGCAAAGAAGTACAGTAAAATCCATAAGTCATGTTCTATCTTGTGGATAACTACCAGGTCATTAAATACTCTCTGTTTGACAAGGGGGTCAATTTGTATGGTCTTGCCCCATGACTGCTCTCTAGAGAATAATGTGTCCCTGTGAATGCAGGAGTTGGCTATCTTTGGTTTAAAGACACTGTGAATTATGAAAACAGTTCTGAACTGAGATGACCTTATCTTGTTTGAGTAATGTTGGGTGGATATGTGTGTCAGTGAGAGTTTTTAAATCTCTTTCATCCATATTTTCCAGCTGAAGTCAGCAAGCGGTGGGGGCACTGTACCACTCTCTGCTAGATCTTTGCAAGGCAGCGTCAATCCCTCTTAAAGAGGAATGCAAGAAGGTAGCTTTTTAAAACCCTTATCTGGGGCAGCCCCCCTCAGGGTAGATAGCACAGACTCTTCAGGAGGGAATGAATTCTGAACCGTAGATGAGAGCTACTTCCTCTTAACATGCCTTTAAAAGGAAGCTTTGCTTAAAGATGACAGTTCATCTCAGTGAGTCATACAAGTGAAATGCTAAGAGCCAGTGAAGCAAGAGCAAACTGCCTGGCAATTAGGGCTCTGTGGAGTGGCCACAGACCTGCACCATGCCTCAAAGGCATCATAGCTTATTGAGACTGACAGAGCAGACAGCAATATAAGGAAGCTCAAGGCCAAGACATCGTCCTGAATGAAGACAGGAGTCAGGAGATAAGAAAGCTCACAACTTTATCAATTAAACAACAGGATCTGCAGCAAGCAACAAATCTGCAAACTAATCTGACAGTGCAGCCATTCCCATTAAGGAAGAACTGTTTCCAGGCATGCTCCACTCTGGCTGTAAATCAGAAACAATCAAGGCACTGGCCTCGTTCTCATCGCCATCACTACACTTCTTGCATCTTAAGTGGTAACATTTCTTTAAAGGCACTGTCCTGAAGGAGGCCAAAACAGACAAGATGGAAATTTCATAATTAGGAACCAACAATATACATTATACTCTCAGGGGTGCATCTTCAAAGGTACTTCATTGCAAAATTAACATGGAAATTGAGTCCTCCTGATGAGCAATCACTAAACAAAAACAAGCTAATTTGCAAACCTATGTAGGGTGTCAGAGGATAATCATACCTCCTTGACCACTTTAATCAGTTCCACCCCTAATTCCAGAGCTTCCCATCTTGCCTATTTTGACCCTGAGTCACATCTCTCCCTGAGCCAACTATTTCTGGAAATCTGGCATGTCCCTTAGGGCATTCCTGTCTCCCCTTCCCAGACCTAATTCCAAGGAGAATGGGCAAAATAATATTCCTTCATCCTATGTTTGATACCTCAAGACAAACATTAATATATCCTGCTTTTTTTGACAGTCACCATGTCAGGGGTTTGGAATTTTGTATGTTTGAAGCATTAAAATAATTCAAGGGGTATGGAAAATGCAGCCCTGCAAATGAAACTCTGTTTAAAAACATGGCTTGGAAATTGTTTACTAAGGTTGTCAACACTACAGTTTAGCAAGGTCACAGATTCATAAACATCCTGACAGCTGAATAATGTCTTGGTTACAGCTGAAAGTATGGGGATGGTCTTTGCAAATCTATAGCACACCTTACTGATGATCATAATAGTCTAATTTTACAATAGTTTAGCATCTTAGGCTCTTGATGTGACAATGACTTGCTGTCACACAGGCTTACAGTAATAGAACACTGGTGGTCCAGTTTCTGCAAAATGTTAGTCACAACAATAACATGGCGGCAACATGCCAGACTTTATGTTACACACCCTTGTACATCCAATACTTGTGGGGAAAATAGAATTTCCTATTGAATTCCCCCCCCCCTCGAACACCAAAACACTAGGCCATCAAATCCTTCAAAGAGGTTTGTTGAAAATAAAGGAAGTCCAAATAAGAGTATAAATAATTGCCAAAAAAGATAGCTGAAGCAAAGAGCAAAGGATGACAGGGGAATGCAATTAGAGGGGAGAACACTCTGCTGGGATGTTTGTATGTGTGTATTAAGAGTTTTCATATATGCTGATGTGATTTTATAATTGCTTGTTATTTTACTTATATAGGTTTAAGGTATTTTTCATAGATGTGACTTATTTTAGAATTAAACATTTATAACTTTAGAGAATATGTCTTTGTAATACTTTTATTCTTAGGTACTTTGTAATGCTTCACCTACAAGTTTATTTCATTTTGAAGCACCATATTAATTTTTGTTCTATATATATATATATATCGATCTATCTATCTATCGATCTATCTATCTATCTATCTATCTATCTATCTGTCTGTCTGTCTGTCTGTCTGTCTGTCTGTCTGTCTGTCTGTCTGTCTGTCTGTCTGTCTGTCTGTCTGTCTATCTATCTATCTATCTATCTATCTATCTATCTATCTATCTATCTATCTATCTATCTATCTATCTATATGACTAGAATAGAAGTTCTTATATTCTTATTTCTCTAACACTGTGTTAGGTTTTTATAGTTAAGTTTTTGGATATTCACCTCTAATTTTCCGCCAGCGCTGGACAGGGCCCCCACCTGCAGCTACGACCGGAACCAAATGGGCAGCAACACTGGCTGTGCTTGTGCGGCACCGATGCAGCACTGCATGGCTATGCACCCATGAAGCTTAGAAATAATCTTGCTTATTAGATGTACAACCATATACTCATTTATATTTGATTGCATATGCCTATACAATACAAGGAAGAAAAGTAGAGACTTTTGGGGGATATTCAGTTTATCTGTCTTGCACGGGGCAAATAAATTAGGGGATATTCAGAAGAAGGAAGGAATATACAAGGTGCAGAATATTCCCCTGGGTCACATTGGATTTAAATATTGAGATATACTGTATGCCAACTGTGAAAAATACATGCTTATTTTCCCCCCTCTGGTGGTCTATAACGTTTTATAGGACTCTTAGGGAGGTTCAGGGATCAGGATATCTGATCTGACAACCAGATAATGGGGTACCATACTCCCTGGCTGTACAAACCAGGTGGGGAAAACACTGCCCCCAGGCCAATACAGGTTAGAAGGGCAAATCTTGCACTGTGCCAAGAGAAGGTAGGAATATGCTTTGCCTCTTGCATTAGAATTCAGAATCTCTGGCCATGTGGCAAGTCTGCTCCCATCACCAAAATCCCAATGTGCTGAGGGACAGTGTGGTACGGAGTGTCCTTCCTATAGCCCTGTAGGATCAGGAAGAAAAGTGCTTCTGGTACACTATCTTGCTATCCTTGGCTAAAACCCCACTAATTCTGGGGCTTCCCCACTAATTCTGAGGTAGTTGCTGTTTCTTCTCTGTCTTGCTCTTAGAAATGAGAGGGGACAGTCTCAACTTGGTTGATATGAGAGCAATACCCTCACAGCATAGCTTAGCATCTAGTAACAAGGGGAAAGAGTATTTTGTGTTGTGACCAAGGATCAACAGGGTCTTTGTCTCAAGTGGTGAATGCAGAATTCTATCTCCCTGCTCCACTTATGGAATGGCTGGAGAGGGCTTTGCAGCTGCATTTGCTGAAGATGACAGCTGGCTCTTTTCCAGACAAGCAAGCTATACAATGCTTGTTTCTTTTTTGCTACTGAGCTCTGTCTCTAAGGTGACACACACACACCTTCAGTCAGGGTTTCAGAACATAATTAACCACAGAGGAAGTTTACTTGTTTATGCAGCCAGTGTCTAATGTGCTAGAAATCCCACTGCACCAGTAACACTCTAGCTAATGACCTCCTTCCCAACACAGCCGTGACTGCTAACATTGTAAAAAAGCCCAAGTCAGGAACAGGAAAATCAGGGAATTCATGATGCTTTGCATTCAGACAGATAGATGCTTCTCTTTCTCTGCAGACATGCAAGTCAGTCCGTTTATTGTTATGGTTCTTAGATCAATCTAGTATCTAGTTACCATAGAATTCCCGAGACCTGAGTATCACCGTACAAAAGTTGGCTACTGAGTAAGTGATCTTGGAGTCTATATCAGAAAGAAGAAACTGAAGTCTGTTTTTTTGTTTTTGTTTTTGAAACAGCCAGGAATTTTTTTGATCAGTGGGGTGATGATCTCCTTATGGAAAATCATTGCACCTTGTGAAGAACATGTGCTCTGTAGTCTTGAACTCCCTTAAGGGACAGGTACGAATCCTTTCAGTGAAAGGAATATTCTTGTACTTCCCTTCAAGTACAATGGAAGAGAGGGCCGCAGACATGCAATATCAGCAGCATAATTTTATGCACATTTGGAAGAAAACATTTTCTGAAACCTCTAATTAACTTCCATTAGCAGAAGACACACTGAAATATGGGCTGTGTCAGAAAGCACTTTTCATTCCCCACGCTAGAACTGTTAGCAATTTTACTTCTCTGCTTATAATTCCTCCATACTCAGAGACATTTTTTTGCCTCACAACTAGTCTGTGCGGTAGCATTAGGGTTCTTTTCCTTTGCATGTGTCAGAAGCAATTCAATGGTGCTTCAGGAGCAGAAGGACCAGTCAACAGGGGGCTCTGAATGTGTTCACAGTTCTCACGTGGAGTTAGGCTGAGAGATAAGGGGTGACCAGTGATAACTCCAAGGCCTGAAAAGGGAAGTTCAGTTAGGGACACTCAAAGGTCAGTCTACTTTGAGCACATTATGAAAGCAATCTAAGTCCCATGGAAGTCAGACTTGGCTCAGTATAACAGGCATCTCTCAGCCCCAGACTCCGCTGCTGTCCTTTTACTACAAAAATGTGGTAAGAACTAGAGCAACATAAAGGGGTGCTGACGATCCCACTACCATGGCAACATCTTCAGCAGCAAGAAACATGATAGATTTATTTTTGGTTATTGTTATTTACATTTATTTCGCAACTTTCCTACAGTAGTTCAAGGTAGCATAAATAACTTTCCCTTTCTCCACTTCATCCTGCCAACAACCCTGCAAAATAGGTTATGCTGAGAATGACTGGCTCAAGGTCATCTGGTGAGATCTCCCGAGTCTGGTTCCTGGGATGTAACAATCACACCACACTGGTTCTTGAAATGACAGCTGCTAGTTTATTCACTTGCTTTAAAAACGTCTACACTTTTCTTCAGCAAAATTATATGGATGGCACAAAAATATAAGAACAGTTAAGACAGGCATATAACAAGCAAGATAGTACCAAAAATTTAGCAGAGCTGTCTTGGCTGATTTATATGTTTTAACTGTGCTTTTATATTCCTTGTTTTCTTACAGAAGTGCTATGAAACTGAGGTTTGAGAGGAACTGAAAATGTAAGAAGTACAATCAGTATAAAGACTGAAAAGTGGCAGTTTCCCCCTTCTCAGTGAATTTAAGGCTTAAATTAAGTTTTTTTAAATGTAAGGGTTAATTGTCACAAATATTGGACAGGAGCATAAATAAGGCATGGCAAATTCCATTTAGTGAACTATTAAAGGGAAATTTAACTTCCCTCCATTCTGAAGATAATCAGGGGAGTAATTAAAAAGATAATTAGAAACAATAAGACAGTAGCTTTAGAAGAGGTAGCCGTGTTAGTATGTGCAAGCATATCAGGCAAAATCCATATGCCTGACAAAGTGGACTTGTCCATGAAAGCTCACATTAAAATAGAATGGTTAGTCTTTAAGGTGCTACATGTTTTTGTCTTTTTTGTTTTGTTGTTTTGTTTCTTTTGATTTTGCCTAATTAGACAATTCTCCTTCCTTTCTTCTCTCATAGCTCTTTGGCACTAAGACAGAATCTTTTCCACTCCACTCCTCCACTGAAGTACTTTCTGAAAGTTTTTGATGGGATCAAACAGCAATGGTAATAATATACATTGTGTGTACTGCATATTTATTATTAAGGATTTTGAATGTGACAGGGCTCTAGCATATGTAGTAGTGCCATATTTCACTGTTAAATAAAAGGAAACAGGAATAAATTGAACTATAGGACTGTCCACTATCCAGTGTGGGCATATACCGTATTTTTCTGTGTATAAGACACTACCTTTTTCCTAAAATCATTACACTAAAAATTGAGGGGCATCTTTTACATGGAAGTAAGCTGAGATAGCTGAGGAGAGAACAAAACAGCACATACCTTGCCCCTGTAAACAGGCTTCCTTCAGTCACGAGGCTTAGCTTCTTACAGTCAGGAGACTTAGCTTCCTCCAATCACGAGCCTTATGGTGATGTCAGCTGATGCTGAACAAACCAACTGGAACACACCTCGTTGGAGGTGGAGCCTGTAGGTTCAGATTCAACAGGGACTCAAAATGTCCAACTGTTTTGAGCCCAGAGGCTGAATCCTCAAAGCCAAGTTTTCTTAATTTTTGGATTAGAAAAGTGGGTGTGGGTGTGTCTTATAAATGGAAAAATACGGTATGTTTCATTTTAATATTTACAGACCAGAGACATAGCTATGGATGTACATCTTCACTTATTTAATTCTCACAGGAGAGAATGAAAATTTTAAAAGATTTCTTGACAGTGGGCTAGATATGAGATTTTCTTTGCATTTTCCACATTTCAAGACTTTTTCTGAAAAACTCACATATATAGTATTTGTACAAAAAGCTTGTATTTTGCACAAAATTCTTGTGCTTTGTCTGAAATATAAGTTTTTTATTTTATAAAAACACATTATTTGTTTCATGAAATACATGCAATTGCGAAGAAACTGAGAAATTGGGAGAACATGGGTTGTAGATCTATCTGGGAAGTTTTTCTGTCAGGGTCTGGGAATGGCTGGTGTGGGGGGCAGGCTCTGCTGATAATGGAATATGGGCACCATCTGCATTTTATCTTTTGAGTGAAGACCAAGGCCAAGTTGGCTTGTTCCCTGGTATTGTGCTAATTTGAAAATGACTTCAGCTGTGTGAGGTACAGAAAATGCTCTTTTCCTTGTGAACATTTGAGGGAACCTAAAACTTGATTGACAGGCTATCTTGAAATGTCCAGAATGCGATGACAAAGGTATATAAAGGGTTCAGAAGTTACTTTAGTTCTCTTACGAAATGCTATGCTCAGTTGCTGCCCTGTTATGGTGTACTGGGAGGAAAACACTCTGTGCATGTTCCAAGACTATGTGGATGCTATGCTAGAGTGTAAGTACTAGGTAGCTTACATAGCTTTCTCATTTTCCGGTTTGTTTCTCTGTATTGATTCAGCATAAGACTTTGCTTGGTTGCTCCAAATACATCTGATGCCTTTTTAAAACCTTGAAAAGTTTTGGCTTTTTTTGGGCTTTTTTTACTATCTCTAAATAAAATAGAAAACCTCCTCCATCCAATTGTCTGGATTTATGGCAGAGAGGATTTGTGGTACTTAAAGTCAGGTCTTGCCTTGATCTGCTACCTGAAAGCACTGCTTAGTTGAGTCAGACTAGAGTGTTACAGAGCTAGCCATCACCACATTTAACCCTCCTGGGCTCACACACTCCCAGATCAACAGAGCTAAGTGATTAGAGCAGAATTTCTTGAATCTGGTGATCCATTACAGCAATGATTTTTGCATAAAATACAACTCATTGTGCAAATTCTCAGTTTTTTAAAAAATACTGATGAAAAAGTGCAAGTATTTTCACTCTCATGCAGAACCAAAAAATCTCAATGGGTCTAGACATCCTTTTTCACTGAATGCAGTGAAAATCTTTACGCATAACACCCAACATTTCTTCAAGTGCCACATTAAAAGTAACATGAATCTTATTCTAAGAAGATGAAAGTGATGTTTATGGGGAAGCCAGATTCTCGGAAGAAGCAAGAGTGAGGAAGGGCTACAGCTCAGTGGCAAAACATATACCTGTGGTTTTGTTTTTGTTTAGCCACTAGTTAGTGGCTAAACAACAAAACTGAGCTAGACCAACTAGCAGTCTGAGTTATACAAGGCAGCTTCTTCTACCGTGTTTCCCCGAAAATAAGACAGGGTCTTATATTAATTTTTGCTCCAAAAAACGCATTAGGGCTTATTTTCAGGGGATGTTTTGTTTTTTTCATGTACAACAATCTACATTTATTCAAATACAGTCATGTCATCTTCTTCTGGTTGCTGCACAATGGTGGAGGGCGGGGTTTCACTTAACTGGGGCTTATTTTTGGGGTAGGGCTTATATTACGAGTGTCCTGAAAAATCATACTAGGGCTTATTTTCAGGTTAGGTCTTATTTTCGGGGAAACAGGGTATACTTGTGGAGATGCTCTTGTTCTATCAGATGAGTTTTATCAACACAGAATTAACTGCTGGGAAAAAGGTAACGGCCATGGTTCAGAGAGTGTTTTATCAGTAACATCTGATATAACAGCTACTATCACATTGGATGAAGGAAAGTGGCCCAATTTGCTTAGGATTTCAGAAGCTTCTACCTCCGGTCACAGTTCCAGGAAATGGACTGAAGTGATATATACCAGTCCAATAGTGACATTAGGAATATGCTTTGGTTTGATAAATGAGTTTAGATTTTATTTCTTAAAAAGCACAAATCAAGTGTCACTGCTTTCACCACTGTTTTTTTGCTTTCACATAGGAACCATTAGCTACTCTAATTAGAATGAAATCCATATGGAATCAAAGGCAAAAATGTGAAAAATCAAGCAGTTCATGTATGAGGATTGTGGCATTTGCTGTTCAACACAAT
This sequence comes from Intellagama lesueurii, assembly GCA_037013535.1. Classification (NCBI taxonomy): domain Eukaryota; kingdom Metazoa; phylum Chordata; class Lepidosauria; order Squamata; family Agamidae; genus Intellagama; species Intellagama lesueurii. Next base: position 203,835,405 of record JBAJHW010000004.1, read on the forward strand.
TCTTTACCTAAACAAATAATCTTGTTGACTTTGAGTGCTGAGAGCAAAATACGCTCTTTACATATAAATATTTGATTGTGAGCATGTTTCTGTCACACTTTGAATTTAAAAAGGGAAACACCTTTCAATATTTTCAGCTGTGACCCTTTTATTACACCCCCAGAAAAGGGGGGACATTCTCAATTAAAACTGTTGTCTCCTTGTAAAAAATTAATAGGAATGGTAACAGAATCCTTCTTTCAAAAATTCATGGAGTAAAGTTGAGAGGATAATTATCTACTCAATGGTTATACAAGTAAACAGAACAAAGGATTAGGATCTGTGAACCAGAAAAACTGATAAAGTGGGCTGGTTTGTCGTTCGGTTTGTGGTTCAGTTCGGGTATCCCATTTTGCCGAAGCAAAATGAAACACCAAACATTTTCCCTCTTGGCACTTCATTTGCTTTGGCAAACTGGGATGGCCTACCTACCCCATTCCCACTGCCCTGATCGCCTGGCCTGCCAGCTCCTGCCGCTGCTGCACCACTGCTGCCACCTCCTCCCTGGATGCCTGTGTGCCATGCTTTGAGGCAGCAATTGAACTCCTTGCAGGGAAGCTGGTTGCTGCCTTGGAGCACACGCCTGACCCCCAGATGGTCAGGGCAACGTGGCAGCAGCATGATGGCTGTGGTGCAACAGGAGCAGGTAGCCCCCCCTCAGGTATACACCAAAAACCAAACTGTGACCAGATTTGGTTTTCTAGTTGGTTTGTAGTGGGTCATGGGTCATATCTGTGAAGATTCTCAGTCATCCAGGTGAGGGTACCTAGAAGTTGAATGATGGCAACTGAACTCTCTGGGTGCCAGACTGAAGATGAGTAGCAAAAAGTTTCAACTTAATAAGGAAGAAGTCCAGTTCCCATGGGTCATAGTGTGTGGCTCACCATGAATCATCACAAACCATCATTTTTTCAGGTTCATGCCCATCTCTAATTAGGCTGGGGTGAAGTTATAGCACAGAATATCAGTAGGTTTCACATTTACAGAAGGTTGGTGTAAAGTAATTCAATTTTTCCCCAAAACCTCCAATTTATGAATGTGGGATATTGTGCTAGTGTATCCATGATTCAGAATGCCAGAGAATGGACCGATATTGCTGCACATTGCCAGCAGAAAAAAGGATGCCAAGCTGCACCCCTTCCTAGAGAGAACTGATCTGGCCACGGTGACACGTGCCTTAGTTATATCCCAGCTGGATTACTATAATGCACTCTATGTGGGGCTGCCTATGGAACATGTCAAGAAACTTTAGTGAATCCAAAATGCAACAGCCAAATTGCTAAGTAGGGCTGGTCACTAGGGCTGATGGGTTCAAAAACAATGGAAACCTCGTAGGGCAAAACCTGATAATGGCACAATTCTGCATCTCGAATGTTTGCAGAACAGACAACAAGTTCATGCTTGTCAGGGGAAAAGGACAAGACTGAAGCCTGCTTCCAATTATGCCTCCTATTCCCACTCACCCCAGCTACTTTCAGAATATTCCTGCATTATAAGCAGCTGTTTCTGGTTATCTGGAAAGACTGCAGGAGCCACATAACTCCCTACAGTGATCTAAGACAGCCGGCATTTACACTGAAAAAACAGTGTTTCGTCTGCTTGCATTTATATGCAGAGGGCGATTCTTGAAAGCAGGTGCAAAAGTAGTGTGAACTGAAGCAGATTCTATTTTAGTTTAACCATATACACAGCTCATTATCACCTCTTGCACTGCAGTTCATGCCTAACAGTTGGAAACGAACTAACATGAGAAATAAGTCATAAATCTAACTGTGCAGGAAGAATCTTTCCCTCTGAGCCAATACAGAAAATTCAACATTAAAGACACAATATAAAAGCTTAGAATAGTGTTGAAATTTTGATCACATTGCCGTGGATGGGAAATTGAAATCCCTCTGAGAACACAGCTCAGGGAAGGATCTTCCACTCAAGCTTTCTTTTACTTTGTTCCGGGATTACCTTTTTCTTGCCTGTTATTTAAAAGGGAATAGGTTCTGAAGCTGCTGAGACAGTCATCCTGAAAGGAAGAGAGTGTAAGTAGCAGAGACTTCAAAAACACTGCATTTAACTCCTGTCAGATCTCATCTTGCATTTGTATTTGTGGCAGTTTCTCAAACTTCCTTTTATTAAGATAAGATTCATCACAGGGGAGGTTTTGCTCTCCTGTCACAGTTCTCTTAACAGAGAACTGGTGCTGAACATGGTAGACGGCAGGTTTCTCTTTCCTTTTCCGTCCTTTGACTGTTTGTCTTAAACTATGGATCTAAAATAACATATCTATTCTGACTTTCTTTTTGGCTTAGATATCGGAGTTTGTTTCCCTTTCGCAACTCCCAGAGACAGTCAGAGGGATTTAATCAAGCACTACACTACGCAGAGCTTCGTTTGAAAACCTTGGCAGGAGAGAAAGTTACAAAAAGACTTGGTCCCAAGGGAGCAAAGTGCCATTCCCTCTTGTTACGGCTAGGCTGTTTGTGTGGGCAGTCGCCTCTGCAGAGGAAATCTGCTGAAATCCTTCTAGAACAGACATGACTTCATATCCTAAAAGCACAAGCTGTCCCAGAAACAAACAGTGGCAATGCAGCCTCTGCAAAGGAAGGGTCGAGTCACTTACACAAGTTTCAGACACAGCCACTTTAGCATTCGCAAACTATCAGAATAAACCTTTGTGGGAGGTAGGGCATGTGTGTTTTGACAGAGCAACTTACACGGGGGGGGGGGGGATGATGCTAAAAAGACTGTGGAAAAAAAAGTCATTTTTGCCCTCCAAACATGGCCTTATAGGCCCCTTCCAACTTCATTATTCTATCATTCTATGATTTAAATGGTAGGAGAAAGTACTAAATAGATTACGAGTCATCTCAGAGTTGCACATCATGACTTCTTCTGCCTCCCCCCAATACCAGGAATCTCCTCTTCTGCCTGGCAAGTTAGGCCTCATGCAAATGCCCCAGATGCCAACGAAATCGAATGTTCAGGCAGATTAGAAACACTGCTGCCAAAGATGTTGGCAGCCCACACAGCTGTTGGCCCTGCAATGACCTCTACAATTGTTGAAAGAAAAGGTCAGCCCCATCCCTTGAACTGCCAGCCAGGATCTTCATCTGCCCGACACCCTTGCTGCCTCGGTGGCTTTCACATCATTCTACCTCTGCACAGAAAGAGAGAGAGACAGAAGTAAAGTTCATGGGGAAACGGTAATGTTAATAGCTATGGGGCAGGAAAAAACATTCAGGAAATGCACCTTCTTCTTCTTCTTCTACTATAGCACTGTGGTGTAGACCTTGCCACAGTGATCCATTGTACATGAGCACTGCTGGATAGCTCAGTGGTTTAGGTATCTGGCTACGGAGCCAAAGGTTGGGGGTTTGATTCCCCACTTTGCCTCCCTGACAGGGGCTTGACTTCAGGATCCATAGGATCACTTCCAGCTCTGCAATTCTAAGATTGTTATCTCACAAATCTGGAGATAAGGCCTAATTCTCTCACACACCCTTTTAAATAAATTAAAAACAGGTCACAGCCCAGAAGAGCATGTCTATGCAAATGTACAGGACAAGCAATGAGTACCGTATTCAAGCAAACATGTACAGCAACATAGCTGCTGCTGAATGCTGGTGGGCAAAGCATTTTAAATATCGAGTTGGAATATGACAACCTACTTAATCTACACAATCATTTATTTCAGCAAGATAAAAGTCTTCCTGTTCTTCTCAGACTGCTGAAATTCCAGTCCATACCCAGAGTGGCCACCTTTCAACTCTGGCCACTTATGAACAATCCAGCTCTTCATGGCACTAGTCAAGCAAAATCTGTACAACTTTTCCATGATTTCAAGTTATCATCACTTAATTATCAGCCATTATCGGCAAATTTGAATGAACTCCATTCCAACTTAATCAGAATTGTGGCGTTGTTCTTCATTATGATAAATCAACTTAGAATAATCAAGAAAATAGAGCTGTCACCATTTACCACTCCTAGATAATTGTGATAATAACAATAATAATAATCTTAGAAGTGCAGAGATGGAAGGAACCCTATGGATCATCAAGTCCAGCCCATCAAGGAGACACAGTGGGGAACAGAACTCCCAACCTCTAACTACGCAGCCACTGAGTAGCTAGAGGTAGCCACCTAAATCACAGAGCTATCCTGCAGTTGTTATTATCTAAGCATTTGTTTTTCCTCTGCAAAGGTACATCACAGACATATTTCTGCCTTTTACACTTATTTAGCATTTTGGTTCCATTGTTGCATATTCTCCCCTACAGCCCTTTGTCTATGTACGTGACCATGAGGTAACTAATACTTCATCCATCTGACCAAGTAAATCACAAAACCTGTGCTACAATTACAGTGCAGTCCTAATCAGTAATCATATGGCATCAAGTCAATTCTGACTTATGGCAATCCTTTTCAAGGGTTTCTAGCTAGAGAATACTCAGAAGTGGTTTACCATTCCCTTCTTTGAGGGGCATCCTGAGACTGTGCAGCTTGCCTAAATCCCAATCAGTAATAGTAAATCTAATAATGGTCGGTGAAATGTACCTGGAATTAAATGGACCTATGGGGACCCCTCCAGGGTTTGGGTCTGCATTTGAGCCCCACCTAACATATCTATTATTTAAAAAAAATCATAATAACAGTGTGCCATCAAGCCAATTCCAATTTATAGTGATACTTCTCAGGTTTTCCTAACATAAAATGCTTAGAAATGATTCGCCATTCCCTTCTTCTGAGGATGCTCTGGGTCTGCGTAGCTTGCCCAAGACCACAAAGGTTGGCTGTCCTTTGAGAAATGGGGAATTGAACTCCTGACCAAAGCGCATAAACTCACTATGCTATGCAGCCAGCTTTTAATATTTGTGTGCCATTTAATTGATTCCAATGTATGGTGACCTGAGATGGGGGTTGCTAGTATGAAGCACTCAGAGGTGGTTTATCCATTCCCTTTTTGAGAGGATGCTATGGGACTGTGCAGCTTACCCAAGACTACCACACTCATCCTCTGGGGAGGGGGGCACAGTGAGGAATCACTTTAGCTCCACAGCTATTCCAATTCATGATTGATAAATTGTAATCTAAGATGTTCTTTGACTACCACTCCCAGAAATCCCAGCCAGCACAGCCAGTGGTGAAGGCTTCTGGGAGTTTTAGTTCAATAACATCTGGGGACCCAAGGTTGGGAACCACTAATCTAAGACATCTGGAAGGCCAAAGATCCCACCCCCCATTCCTGATGCACAGGATTGAGACCTAAATATGTTAGTTTATAATATGTCACAGGGGTCTGTGTTATTTTTGACATAAGAATTGTCTACAAGAATTGTGAATGGCTGACAAACAGAGCTTGGGAAAGTTACTTTTGGATGACAGTTACCAGAATTCCAAACCATGATGGCCACTGGCCATACTAGTTTGGGGATTCTAAACATTATAATCTATGAAGCATTTTACTTTTCCAACCTCAGAGCTACAAAGGCTATGAAATACAACCTTTTCATTTCTGTCAGAAGTCATGAGAGCAGCAGTGCCTGGGCTATTTTTAACCAGCTCAACTTTAGGCTAGTTGTTCCCCTTACACTGTCACTTGTGTTTGTTTATATTCTCTGAGATCTTGACTCACACCCAAATGGCAGGTGGAGAGATGCTGCAGAGATCAAACAGTTTGGTTTCCATGGTGCTTGATATGTGTTTCCTGTTAGCTTGGCTGCTGTGTCCTGTGTATTTAACACAAACCCAATGAGGAATTTCAGTTCACCTGGCAGGGCTCTGCACCTTGCACCTCAGTGCATGGCTGAGTTGTTAGCACAGCTGTCTACCAGTTGCCAAGACGACAGAGTTGGTGGATGGAAAAGATGAGCAGAGGTCTGGCTTGGAAAGGAAGACCAGATTGGGATCCATCCAAAATGGCAGAGGACGCCTGTTTGTGGGCAGAGATGGGACTCCGCACAGCAGGCACAAACCAACTCCATGGAAAGTACAAGACTGTAATTATCAATTATTGTAAAGACAAAAATATTGTGGCTCCAGGAAAAATCCCTCCATAAATAAGCAGGAGGCAGAAAGCAGAGAACACTAGGCATCCAGCCAGTGCTTCCAACCAGCCACATGAATTCTCGCTAGGTCAATCTGAAGAGCAGTAGCAGCTAACAGCACTTTGAATTCCACATGCTTGCTTCTCATGTCATCAGGCAGTGCCTTCCCAAAGCTTCCCTTGCTGTCCCTGATTCATAGAGATTTCCCATATAGCCTTTGATGGCTCATCGGATTGAAAAAATAAATGTTAAATTAACATGGGTTTAACACCATTATAGTGAACAAGCCATATCACAAATAGCCATACATTGACTGCAAAATATACATTCCCCCACAAGATCCTTCAACTTGTACATGTACATTCAGAGTCTATTTCAAAAATTAATATAAACTGGTGAGATTTGTAAAATTCAGTTCCTGACCAAATCAGGATGGAACAATATAATGTGGCAATCCAAGAAACTACACGAAAACAAACTTGACAGATTTGTTCAACCCTACTTCACACACTAAGGAAACTGGAGGTAGGTAATACTGCTCAAGATCTGCTCTGACCCTGGCTTTATAAATAAAACTACGGACCTGACTAACTCTCAAAGAATCACACCATTGTAGAGCTGGTAGGTACTCAAAGGGATATCTAGCTCAAGCCCCTGGTAATGAACAGCTACTGCATCCTTGACAGATGGCTGTCCAACATCTCTCTAAACAGATAGTACAGTATCTTCTGAGATAGTCCATTCCACTGCCAAACAGCTCTTACTGCCATGAAGTTCTTCCTAATGTTTAATCCAAATTTCCTTTCTTAAGTCTTGACCCTATTGTTTTGAGTACTACTCTCTGGTGTAATGGAATTTACAATTCATGCAATTTATGCACTTTTGATCAAAGTCCATTGTAGCTGGGGAAGGAAGCAGTTGGAGAATGTTGCCTTTTTGGATAAAGTGAATTCCTTGTTGTACTGCCTAACAACAACTTGTCCAATGGATCTTCCAGTATACTTCCTGTTGCTTTCATTCATTTTATAAGGTGAACACAGCTTATATTAAAAAATAGCAGTTAGTCTTTAAAGTGCCACAATGTTTTCTTTTCTTTTCTTTTGTGTTTCTTGCTGAAATGCCTGCACAGAATAACACAGCTACAACTCTGAAGACAATACAATACATCCTGGACTAAGTTCCAGATGAGAGCTTCATTTCTGGGGTATATTGTGGGCACTGTATCAGCAAGGATCCCAAACCAAAACCTTCTGCAGTGTTCTTAACAGGAATGGAAGACATCTGCAACTTTAAACCAAATAGCTAATCATTTGAGCTGCTGCCCACCATCCACATACAGACAATGTCCAAAGAAGGCAATGGAGCCCTGCCTTGGGCCTGATTCCATTGGAGGTGTCTGGCTGTGCAGAGCCAGAAAATAACTGTAAGACTGCCAATGTAAACAGCAAGGAAGACGGATACTTAATGTAAACTGAACAGATTTACATCTCCCCGTCACATTGATTATTTGATGCTCCCACCAAGCTCCTAAGCAACTGCCTCATGAATGAGAACAAATACAAACCACAAAAGGCTCTCATATTGCAAAACTGCAGCTGTCAGCTGTAAGGGGCTAGAGAACCCACAACACAGAGCTCCTCCGCTCTTCCAGCCTTCTTGAAAATTTCTGATGAGCCCAGAGCTGGAAGCGTAGCTCTCAATATTACTACGCAAACAGTTAAACCCCAACTGTTTTAACACTGGAAGCAGCTCTGTACAGGAAAGTGTCCTGCACTGAACTGATGCTTTATTTGCCCAGTAGGATAATCCAGTATTTGCGACATTTGCCTCTGCCAGATAGCCTAGCCTAGCCTACAGTAATGACTTGCCAGGATTAGACGGTACAGCATCAACAGCTATTCAAAGTTACATGGGAATGATATCAGTGTAGAAAGAGTTGGGGAACTTGTGGTTTTTCTCACCTATTGGACTCCAGCTCCCCTCAGCTCCACCTAACATAACCAATGAATGATATTATGGGATTTATATTCTAACAGCATTTGAAGTCCATGGGCTCACCACTAGTGGTGCAGAAGTACTGCAGTTATGATTTGATGCTGTTTCACCTACCTATAGGTTACAGACCACCCTTGCAGCCAACAGCTAGCATGGACATTTTAGTTCAATTTCAGGCTTAAATGGTGCTACATCATTTACATGTACATTATATACATATCAGAGTGAGAGAGACAGAGAGAAGGAAACAGAAACATGTATTTGGAAGTCCAGGAACTCCAGCAAAAATGGCCATAATTATACTGAAATACAATACAGCAAAGGTAAATTTAAATGATTATTTCTGGTGGGGAAAAATCATGAGATGCTATCTGCTTCTGATGATGCTTTCTGCCAAATGTCTACCAGTTGACATTTTGTTGAACAACATTCTATAAAATACATTATCACTGTTTTCCAGGATGCAATTAAAGATAAGTCTTGCCACATGTCTTGCCACTGTCACAAAAATGAGGCAATTATGAAATTACAATTCCTTAGTACCTGTCCGAACATATTACTACCATTTTGGAACTAACATTCCCAACTTGGATGATAAAACTGCTTCTTCACCTACGTACTGACAGCCATATGTCAGGTATACTGCAATCTGTATTCCTGCACTGAGCAAGGAGTTGGATTCGATGGCCTTATAGGACCCTTCAAACTCCATTATTCTATGACTCTCTGAATCCTTTACAAAGCAAGTCAGTTACTCTGCAAACCAAAATTATACTAAAATTATCTGGCTCACACATTTTCCATTTGGTTAATGGGTATACTTCCAAAGGGGGCAAAAATCCTGCAAAGGTTCTCTACATTTTATTCCCCCCCCCCCCCCCAGAGAAATCATATTGTTAGCAAATTGTCAGTCTTTCTCAACTGTGGTGTCATTCCTTCCCTAATTTGTCAGATACTCCACTCACTGTTTTTAATGGAATCTGGTTTTATTGCTGACTTTTATTGCTGTTGTTGCAAAAGAAATTAGTTTTATTATTGATCACTTTTATTTGGTTTTAAACATTTATTACCTTGTTCAGCTTATTGTTTTAATATGTTCTCAGCTACCTCAAGTAATTTTGATTCAGAGACTTGACAGAAAGTAAATACTAGCAGCTTCGACAATGCAACAAGAATGATGTCATCATCATCAGCAGATTGCTACTGATTAAAGGCTTTCTTTTGTGATCTTGCATATACTATGCAACACAGTCATGTGCGCCCTGAAATCTGCAGCAATCTGCCATTGCTGATTACAGCATTCCTGTGGCACAAGAAGGGCTGTGCAACAGGAGTTCAGCCACAGACTCTAAAAAGTAATCCAAAAGGGTTTTTATTGCCTTACACCTGGTAATATAGGCAAGTTTTGCACCAGTTTTCAATTCAGATACCATACTCATTTAGACTGTGGGAACTTGCTAATAAATGTGGCTCTTGCAGGGTATAAAGGAGAGTCTTCTGCTACAGGAAGTCCATAGGAAATTATTCCAATTGTGAATTTGGATTTTAAGGTTACACCGTTTGAATTCTGTTTTGCTGCTGTGCTTCAGACTACAGATTGGAAATGCTATTATTATTATTATTGATAAAAACTCCTTAATACCACAGACAGCATGGGTGGGTAGAGTCCTGCATATCAGGAAGGTGTTAAGGTGTACCTGCTGCTAAGTCTCATGAAATGTAAGGGAGTGTTATTAAAGTAATTGTGACTCTATTAACCATGTATTTCTCTGTATTATCATGCAGGAAAGAAGGAAAAGCAAAAATAATAAAAAAAGACCAATCATAGAGCTCTTGTGAAATGCAAGACAAAGAATGGGACCTCTTTCAGTATCTCAGTGCTACTGTTAATTAATATTGTCCCTCTCAAATTCCTAAATCTGTTGGAACTTGATTATGGCTTTTCTGCTGTAAGCTTTATGGTCACATAGTATTTAGTTGGACACAAAACCTACAGTGCCTCTAGATTCTGACCAACTCAGTTATTATTTCCTGACTATGAGCCAAAATGGTTTTAGAGAGATAAAGCAAAGTGACCAATGTTCCCAGATCTCATGGTCCTCACATTCTTGGAAGATGGGATACTGAGTCATGTTTTTACTCTGTAAAAGGCACTCCAAACTATCTTGACATCCTTTAGAAGAAATAAGACACATTGTGGGATACCAAGAGCCATCCTTCAGTCTTGTCACAAAAGTCCAGCTTTTCCTATATTCTCTCACCCATATAAGAGTTCACTCACTTAGATAACAGTTCATGTGGGCTAGCAGGAAAACTAGCTTGCACTTTCCTTCTTTTGCATTTGTGCTTTCCTTCCTTCATGGGTCATGAGATCCCCACATCAAAGGGAAAATTCTGAGAAGTAGAACCAAAAAACCTCTTTGCTTAGCCCATGTTTGAACACCACCATGCCTTCTGGATGCTGCCCAGGTAGATCTTTACACAATCAAGTCAACTACATTGTGTACAAATATCTGAAGGGATTCCCTTACTTTGGTAACACATTTGACAAATGTCCTAATTAACACAGAGAATATCACCTTAGTAATTTCTCTTGTCCCCCTCTTCAAGGAGCTACTCATCTTGTCTTAACTTTTAGAGCACAATTTGAACTTATTTGTAAAAAAGGGGGCAGAGGGGGAAAAAAAATAACAACCAGCTTTTAAAATAAATCCTGACCCTAGTCCACAAATAGAATGGTGCTGTGATGTTACAGGGATCAGTGAATCAGTATTTAGCACAGCTGGCGTCTGCTAAAGTGAGGTAGGTGGGAGAAAAGACAAGTTTCCTCTGAGGATATTGTAAGAGAAAGCTGGATATTGTAAGAGAAAGCTATACGTCTATATGAAATATTATGAGTACCCATCTTTTTTAATTCATGGATGGGAAACAGAATTTTCTTGAATAAGTGGAACATTTTCAGTTAAAAAAACTACTGTTATGGGAAAGAATTATATAAAAAAAATCCAAAGATCACAGAATGCCATGTAAAATGTTCCATCCTAGTCTCTGTCCCTCAGGTTTTTTTTGTTTTGTTTTGTTTTTAAGAGTTGTAACCCCATGGAAACCTCTACAGTTGATGTTATAAATTTGGGGTGGGTGGGAGGGCAAACCTAGAGAAACTGCCTATTTGCATGATTTACAGCCATAGAGCTGGTGTTTTCTGGCTGCCAGTAAGGGCCTGTTAGCATAGAACCTTTGAAGACACCACCCTGTTTCTACCATGCTATGCTTGGCATTACACTGATAGGCATTTTCTGACCCAAGAGTGCCAATTCTCCCAAACCTTTCCTCTTTCTATTGGAGCATAACGATGGAGGCTATAATCAAGCATGCTTAGATGAAAGAGATAAAGAACATTGCAGACAATGTTGTGGAATTGTATAAGACTACATTATTCATGCATCGAGTGTCTTGCTCTGGGAGAGTTATGCAAGGGGGACCTTTGCACAACTAGCATGTACAGAAAGAACTTACCCATAAAAAAGTATTCTGGGGACTTTTCATCAGTTGCTAAATCTCTTATTATGTTTCCAAACCGCAGCCATAGCCCAAATGCGATAACAGCTGAACCTGCCAACTGGAAAAGGAAAAGAAAATCCAGAAGGTTAACAGCTAGGAAAAGGGCTCATAATCTTCAAACAAACAATTCCTTGTTCTTTCTGGAAACTTTTAGGCCAGATGAGGCTGAGGCCCCACCCACAACATAAATGTTGCTGTTGGCATTATCACACTTCTGTCTGCATCCAAAACTATTAATACTGATCTGCTAACATGGATGTGTACAAATGTTTTGATTGGTAAGCTAGTTACGGAAGCATAGTACATGTTAGATGGACAGTGTCTAGCGACTGGTCTTGTGACTCAGTGGACCAGTTGCAAAGTTACAGCAAAACCCAGCTATGTGCATTGCTGGTTGTCTGAACATTTATTAGTAACCCACAGTTTCCCTGCTCCTGAAGAATTTTTTCTCAATATTATAGAAATAGATTGTTTGTACATTTTTGGGAGGAATAAACTGAATACAGTGTGTTAATGTATGTATAGTGCATTAAGCACATACAACCCAATTGAAGCATGAGGCAGGGGAGGCAAAACGCATAGAATCAGTGTTCAATTTCCTGGCCTATATGTCCGCTCAATGCATTCAAAAGATGGGAGAAACCTAGGCTTGCTGTGTGCGGACAAAGAAGTTATGATCTGCAAACATGTTGGCATGCACCTCAAAGCTGTAAGTCCACATACAGTAAAATATGCTGACATATTTATCCTCTAAAAGAATTCAAATTTGATTATTGATAAGCTGGTATTTTTCTGGTATTGGAATATTACACAGCGGCTGGAATCCTATTGCTTAGCATAAGAAAATTTGTAAGTCTGGTTCTAACCAGCAAATAAAAATTCCTTGCCACGATTCTCAAGGGGTGCACACACATGTGCCAACACAGTGTGAGCATGCCCACCCCCTGAGAATTGCAGTGGGAACTCTTTGTTTGTCAGCTAGGAACGGACTGAAATCGCCATATGCTAAGCAAGAAGATTTCGGCCAATATTGGATAAAAATGCTTTCTGCAACAGTCTCTCTGTGTGATGCTCAAGAGCTCATTACCAAATGTTTAAATCAGCCCATGATTTATAAATATCTTATTCTTTTTGCTTTCAAGAAAGGCTCTTCTTTCTTGGACAAGAAATCAAAATATACAGAGGAAAATCAATAAACACTTAAGAGCTTGGGTCCATCAACTAGTACAATGGACCTCTAGACTAAAATTAATTTCAGCTTCAGATGAGAAAAATGATAGTTTGCTACCATAAATATGTGTGTTTGAATGTGTGTTACATAGATGGAAGCTTTTAATTCAAAGGTTGGTGTCCACTGAGTACGTCATCCCTTTAATTTTATTTATTTATTTATTTAAGATATTTTTACCCTGCCTTTTTCCTTAAAAGGACCCAAAGTGGCTTATATCATTAAAAGAGGATATTAAAGCTAACAACAGAGAGTACACAAATACTAAAAAGCATCAAAAAAATACCATACAAAAAACATAAGCAACACCAAAAATTCCTTTTTTGGTTTACTTATGGGATTTATAACCTGCCTTCCTCCAAAAGTATGACACTCAAGTCAGCTAATAGTAAAATAAAATGAATATAAAATAGCTAGTTAAAATGCAATTAAAAACACACCCTGCAAGAAGCTCTTTACAAGCCAGCCAAATTAATTGCCAAAGGTGTGTCTGAATGAACAGACCTTTGACAAATGGGGGAATTAACATGGCTCTGCAATAGAGCTCATGCAGAAAGTCTCAGGATCCATAGTGAGCATCTCTCAAGTTCAAGTTTATTGTATTAGCTAAAAGCCGTCACAATTGTTTAAAATACAAATATGATCAAATAAAATCATGATAAAATCACAGACATATAAAATAATAAGAGGCCCTTCATATCTGGGAGTATCCCGCACAATTGATCGCGATGGCTTTCAGGAAATTAGCTCGAATATTTCTGGCCGCTTTTGCAAACAGCGCTGTTCTGTATGTAACATAAGGGTCACAGTCCAAAAGTAACCTGACCACCTTTATCTGAGGGCTTTCCTCCTGTAGAGCAGCCAAAATGTTACCCAGGAACTTTTCTCTGGGGTTTTGATAGAGCTGACAGTAGAGTAAATAGTGGACAACATCCTCTGTCTCACCTGCTCTGCAAATACATAGCCTTAGATGTTTAGGGACATTCATAGTGAGCATCTCTAGTTAAAGGACATGAAAGGATCCTGCCTGAAGGTCTGGATAGCTCTGCCAATGTGAACTACACTGGGCCAAATGGATGAGCTGTCTGACTTGGCATAAGGCAAGTGTGGCGTTCACCCGAAGTTATGCATTATTCATAAATTGTATGATAATGTGGTTGTGAGGCGGAGCCAGAGGGGCTGCTGAAGAGGCGGAGCCTGGGAGACAAGTCAGTCTGAGCCAGAGAGAGAGCTAGAGAAGAGGATATTTTGGAGTTTTGAGGCAGAGAGTGTTTAAGGAGTGATTAGGCAGTGATTAGTAAGAGTGAGACCTGTGTTAATATAGAAGAGATTAAAGAAAAATATTGAAGCTTTGTGAAACTTTAAGAATGTGCTTAAGAATTATTCCTGAAACCACGTGTAATCAATAAACCTGTTTCTGTTAAAAAGTCAGTACTGGATGGACCTTAGTCTTTCATAAGAAATATAAGTTGATAAAGAGATCAACTGGTGGCAGCGTGTCAAGAGGCGTGTTGGGATACCGTCGTGAGCTCTGTGTTGGGTGAAAGAAGCAGGGGCCACGGGGTAAACATCACAATTGGTGGCAACGGCGGGAAATGAAATAATCCAGTGAAGCCAATGTTTCAAAGTGAATTTTCTGGAGTTGTGGGTACCTTTTAGTCAGAGGTCTGTGGTAAAGAAGTGGGTGACCTGCTAGAGCTTTTGTGGAAAAGCTTAGTGGCGGGGCTTCTGAACCCAGATCTGGGGGAACTAAAGATAGGGAACCGACTCTAAAGGGAAAATTATTTTTTGTTTACCTCAGGATTTGAGAGACCCAGTGGCTAGCTTGAAATCCAAGATAAGGGAGCACTGGTGGATAAAAGTGGAAGCCAGAGGTCAGAGCAGATCTGAGGTGATAGGAAACTAAAAGCAGAGGCTTGAGAAATAAAATTATTTTGGTGTCTGCGAGCAGGAATAGCTCAGACATTGAGAGACACAGTAACTAAAAGGTTGTTAGCTGGAGAACAGCCAGAGAGAGCTGCTGAGTAAAGTGCAACAACATACGTAGTTACTGGAATTAACAGCAGGAAGACAGGTTCTTTTTAAAAGCAGTACAGACATTCAAGACTAATTCACTCAGACTTAAACATGCCACCCAAACATAGCCAAAAAGGGAGTCATGAGGCAGAAAGTTTACCTCAGGAAGTGGAGGGAAATGGAGACCCTCTAGCTCCAGTGGAACAGGAGGAGACTGATGAGGGTAAATTGCTTTTGGCAGGGTCAGAACCTGTGAATTTGTTGCAGCAGCACTGGAGGGCTAAGGAGTCTAGTTGCTCTGCAGCTGCAAAAGCACTTAAAACCTTGCAAGGTAAACCCCTACCTAAGAAACCTAAGAATAAAGAAATAGAACCAGATAAGAATCTCAGTGCATCTAAAATAAACAAAGTGGTTGAGATTGCACTTCAAAGAAACCTGCCTGTGAATTTGGAGGTGACCCATGATAGTGGTTCCCCACATAGGGAGAACTTCTCAACAAAAGTACCTGTGGGTGAATTTGTGAGGAGGAAGGCGTAAGCAATAAGCTCTCAAAGAAGGACGCATCCATAGATGTTCTGGAGGAGGAGAAGGAACTGCCTACGCTTTCCCCAGCTGAGAAAGTGAAGCCACGATCCAGAAAGAAAGCAGGCTTCACCTGGAAAAGGCGAGCGGAGGAAATCCAGGGGACGTCAGAGTGCCCGATGACTGTCAATCGTCAGAAGAGAGCGCGGACTTCAGGATCTGCCTTTGTTGTGCCGGACTACAACTGGGAGTTCATCGTATACATCGATGTATTGAGTGTGAGTCTGGGAGCCGTGCTGTGCTGAGTGGATAACAGAGGGAGTCTACACCCAGTTACTCTGATCAGCAGGAGATTCCGACCTGGTGAGAGACATTTGTCTGCCAATTTGTCTGCCTATCAATTGTTTGTGCAAGGTTATGCTCAAAATCTTACAAGGTAGGCTTCAGCAGTATGTGGACCGAGAACTGCCAGAAGTACAAGCTGGATTTCGAAGGGGCAGAGGAACCAGAGACCAAATTGCTAACATGTGCTGGATTATGGAGAAAGCCAGAGAGTTCATAAATTGATAAAGAGATCAACTGTGGCAGCGTGTCAAGAGGCGTGTTGGGATACTTTCGTGAGCTCTGTGTTGGGTGAAGCAAGCAGGGGCCACGGGGTAAACGTCACAGCAAGTTCCTACAATAACAGGGAGAGGTCACCACAGTCTCCCTTGATTAGAGTTTTCCACAGCCACAGAAGGGCTACCAAGAAAGCCTCTATTTGCATCCTCACCAAACCTGAAAGAAAAACCTAATAAAATGTGTTCCTCTGTGAAAGAGGAATAATTACTTTGCTAGGGCAGTGTTTCTCAACTGGCTCTTTCAGCTCTCAGAAATCCCAGTCAAGATAGCCCATGCTCAAGGATTATAGGCGTTTAAGTCCAAAATATTAGGACGGCCAAAAGTTGAGATCTGCTTCTCTAGGGAAGCCCAGGCACTCTGATAATTACAAAGGCTTGATACAGAAAACTTGTCTTGCCCAATCAAGCTGAATGGAGAGGTAGAGAGAAGGCCAGCCAGTTTTCTCTCATGGCACAGAATGACTGAACATGAGACAATAGCCAGTTCTTGCAAGGCCATAAGCACAGCTTTGTGCAGCTGCAGCTGAGAGACACCAACCTCACACCACTCATTTGCAAGGCAAGAAGGGACAGGTTTTTGTGGGTTCTACTTTGCTTTGCACTAGAACCAGGAATTCTCATATATATATTTAATATAATTATTTTATTTAGAATTACAGATGAGGGGAGGTAATGAGGGGAATTTCTGCCTCACATCCCATAATAACTGGACTGAAGTAGGTTATCATGTTGTTTGAATGGGATGTGTGGGTCATAATTTGCAGCTTCAGATCAGTTAGCAAACCTGTCATTTTTTAATTATAAAAAGCACACTTTCCAGATAGCAGTTATTCTTGCCTCAAATCACGGTTTCTCAGAGATAGAGAAAATAGAGTCTTTCCTACTCCCAGTTCTCCGCAGAAGCTGCTATCCAACAAGACACAGTATTAACTGGGCTGCACTTGACTGAACAGGGCCATTAGGCAGGGTGAGGTGGAGATTTAGAGTGTCATGAAAGGGCAGCAGATAGTTGTTATTTTTTTCTGCTGGGGAGAGGAAAAGGCAATTTGGAGGGTTTTCTCCCTTATTTACCAAAATGACTAGCTTTACATATGATATATGTTGACTTTGATGGGTGCAGGCACCATTTGCTGCCCAGTCTCAGGTAGCAAAATTGGCCCTTTTTCTGAATCAGACACCCAAACAGAGAGGTTTCTCTTCTCTGCTGCCTCAGGCCAAGACTTGCTGCTTGGCAAGAGAGGCTACCAAGTTCCTTGACGAACCCTAAAAATCCAAGTCTTCCATTCTGTTTATTTTTAGGAATAGAATGGCTTAGTGGCCAGATACCCCAATATACAACTTTGTTACAGGCAACAATTGGACCGGAAAGCATTCTTTCAGCTTTCTAATACTCCTTGCACTTCACTGGACTTCTTTCAAACTCTACCCTGAGATAGTATTGTACTGTAATAGACTACAGCATCTCAAATGTGCTAGATAGATAGTGTGGCTAATACTAGTTGGAAGAAAAAACGACAGAGTCCTATAACACCTTAAAGATGAAATTAATAAGCTGTACAACAACTTAAAGATGAAATTAAGTAGTCCTTAAGCTGTTACCGATGAAATACGAGATGGACTGACTCCATAAGGGAAGTCACAGCCTTGAGTTGACAAGAGCAGGGCAGGGCTGTTGAGGACAGGACATTTTGGAGATCACTCATTCATAGGGTTGCTGCAAGTTGGAGAGGTCTCGACAGCACATAGCATGCAACAGCAGCAACAACAAGGTGTTACAGAAATCTTCATTGGTTTTGGCCCAGTTTTGTTTCTGTTTCAGGGAGATATTTGAGATAACATTTTACTTTGGGTAAAAGGTTAGAAATCTGTGTGCGCACACACAGAGAGACACATTGGGTTTCTTCTGCTATTTAGACAGTAAACATCTAAGGGCAGGGTGGGCAGGGAGCAGATCCATCTTCTTGGCTGTACTGTGCCTGCACACAGATACAAGAAGCCAGGACACTGTTTCACTTCTGCATATTTATACTTATTTACACACACATACACACATGTAACTGCCTAGCCAGTTAAAAAGTATGGCAGTTAAGTACAGTGAAAGCTCTTGAGAGACTGAGGTTTTTCTTAAGTATTCTTCAGCCTGAATCAAAAAAGATGAAACAATTGTGGTCAGTTTAGCAACACATCCTACTCCCGCTGCAGCTATTGCAGAGCAAATGTGCCAGAGAGGAATATATGCATATACTGTATCTTTCCTACTGCAATGGCATTTACTATGAGAATACAGTCTTACAAAGGGATATTTTTATCAGACATCTGTGAAACACTGGAATGGGTTAAATGAATGGACTATGACATAACAATAGGGTTGTTATATCAAAAGTTGGCAACTTGTGACTCTCCAGATGCTGTTGTATTGCAGCTCTCCTCCTCATTGGCTACTCTGGGTAGGGATGATGGAAGGTGCAGTCCAATAGCATCTGGAGATTCACAGTTTGACCACAGTGTGGTAGAAGAATTACAGTCATCTAGCCTGAACGATCTGGTGTGCTTTTGCAGAACTCTATTTGGTGTGACAGTTGCAACCTTTCCTGAGCTAGTCTGACTCGGGAATAGCCATTAATGTTTTAGCTACATCATGTCCAGACTACTGTGGTGAACGCAGTGTGGGGAAAACCTTGGAGAACATTCAGAAGCTTCAGTTGGTAAAATATGCAGTAAGTAAACCAGTGTGGTGTTTAGACAGACTACTCGACTAGTACTCAGGAGATGTGGGTTCAAATCCCTACTTAGTAACATAAATTCACTAAGGGTAAACCACTCCTTGAACATCTCACATAAAACTCTATTGGAGCTGATGTAAGTCAGAAGCAACTTGTCACTATGTAACCAAGATTGCTAACTAGGCAAACTGAGATTGTATCATTCTGACACCCAGAGACCTGCATCGGTTGCCAACTGTTTTCTGGGCCCAATTAAAGGTCCTGATTTTAACCTTTAAAAACTGCAATGTGAGGCTTGTAATTTGGCACTGAGAACTATTTACCATCCCATTTTATGGAGGGCCACCATTCTTGCTTTATTCATAAATTGTCTATGTCTAAAAGGACCATTTGGAGCTGCACAGTAGCCAAGAAACCCTGGCATTACTCAGGACATGGTTACACATGGAGGCACCTATGACGTAGGTGCCAAAAAAGAGTCTCTCCTGTTTTGCTCCCAGATTGCTCCCAGATATGCTCCCCTTGGAGTGATGAGCTGTTTTCACTCTTGCTGCTTTTAGGAATGGTATGACCGCATATAAGTTTGTCTATTTAAATTATTTTGTTTTTTATAAAGGTTTTAATAATTTCACTGTTTTAAGTTATTTTAAATACATTTGCCAGCCACCTGGAATGCAATTTTAAGTGGAAAACTGGAATAACAACACAATATATAAATAAATGGAGGAAAGACATTATTTCGCTCAAGAAGGCCTTTGTGAAGGTAGAAGAGCAATGTATTGTCCCATTCATTAGACTTCTCTAAGTGATGAGAAGCTTCAGGGAAACAGTACTTACATATAGTTTCCTTTGGGAGGAAGTCACTAGAGGAAGCTTACAACATCTAACATCTGAGGTTTTAACAAATGAATATTCTGAACAGGGGCGGAAACCTAGCTTAAACACTCTGTGAGACAGCAAACTCCACTGCCTCACTTCTGATGTCCAGGGAGAGAAAGCCTGGAGATGCTTGTACAGCTCACTGTGTCATGCTGGAAAACTGCCATATATTGTTCTCCACTGAAAGAAACCTTTCCCCCTTTCCCTGCTAGAACGGGAAATAAGGATGATCATAACTTGGTCTTCTTAAGCTGTCACCTCTGTTTTCCCTTTCAAAGCAGTTCACAAGTAACTTTGTTAATTAACTATACAAAAAACCTTTGCCGTCATTCTGGTTTATCAGCTGTCTCCTGTTCAACCCCTCAGTCTGAGACCATTATATTCCTAATGAGGGGCATCAATAAGAGTGCACTATATATTTAGCATTTTGATACCACTTTCATGGCAATGACTTCTTCTTATTGAGCCCTGGAATTTGTAACAGTTTCTCTGTTGTAGTTCAAGGGAGTGCTGCCTTACAGTTGTTGTTGTTCAGTCGTTTAGTCGTGTCCAACTCTTCATGACCCCATGGACCAGAGCACGCCAGGCCCTCCTGTCTTCCACTGCCTCCCGGAGTTGGGTCAAATTCATGTTGGTAGCTTCGATGACACTGTCCAACCATCTCATCCTCTGTCGTCCCCTTCTCTTGCCCTCACACTTTCCCAGCATCAGGGTCTTTTCCAGGGAGTCTTCTCTTCTCATGAGATGGCCAAAGTATTGGAGCCTCCGCTTCAGGATCTGTCCTTCCAGTGAGCACTCAGGGTTGATTTCCTTCAAAATGGATAAGTTTGTTCTCCTTGCAGTCCAGGGGACTCTCAAGAGCCTCCTCCAGCACCACAATTCAAAAGCATCAATTCTTCGGCGGTCAGCTTTCTTTATGGTCCAGCTCTCGCTTCCATACATCCACCTGGAGCAGGAATTGGCAAGCCACTCCAGTATCTTTGCCAAGAAAACCCCATGAACAGAAACAAAAGGCTGCCTTACAGAGAATCTTATAAAACTAAAAAATCTCAAGATTCTACAGGATGGAGCCATGGCAGTCAGAATGAAACCAAACTGCTAAAACTGTACAGTGTGAAAGGGACATGAGGTAGCTTCTCACTTTACAACCACACGTTTCAGACGACACATGATTAGCCTTCTGGCAGGAAGTAATACGTAAGCGGCCCCAGCTTTGGATTTCTTGAGCAATCTATCAAACACTTGAAACACAATGAGTGTCATGTGGGGGTGCTTATTGTGTCAAAGCATTACTGAAAAAGGCTAGGAAAAAGTTTGTGGCCTATCCACCATCTTTCCTTCACACCTCCTCAAGCACTTCCAGCTAAACAGGAATCCCTATGGTCTTTTCTAGATGGTTGTCAACCTACTGTCTGTAAGGTTTTCCAGGGCAAGAGAATGGAAAAAGGAGAGTGGGAGTGGCAGGCAAGACTGAATAATAGGGTAAGAGGGATGGGGAACAATCTCCATCTTGAATCTCAGACCAGTTCAAAGGAGTCTGGTGACAAACCCTTTTTCTAGTAGGAGAGAATTGTGTATTTTAAGCACTTCTCCCCATTCCAAGCCTCACAATGTGACTTCTTTCTAGCCAACTAACTGCTTTTATTTTATTTTATTTTATTTTTAAGGCAGGTGGATGAAATGATTGTTTTTTAAAAGATCTGTTTCCACAACACTGGTTTGATTATTTTTTGAGAAACAAATAAGTAACAAATAAGTAACAGTAAAGTCTCCTGAAACACCTTCCAACCCTCTCTCCCTGCTGTTTGTCACACAGAACAACAACTCCACTCTATCCAGAACCCTTCCTCAAAATCATCATTTTTGTTTTGCTCTGTCTCAGGGATGAACAATCTTTTTACTGTCAAGACAAATACTCAAGAACCTCCACTCTTTAAAAATAACTAGAGATGGGCACAAACCATTGGTTTGGCCCAGTTCATTTACTGGCGCAACAGGTACTCAGTGGTTCAGAGTCCCACCTCCTCTGATGGGCATCCACTTGGAAGCAGCACCCAGAGGAGACGGGGCAGAGAAGCCGGGGCACTGCTTCTGAGGGGGTGCCCGCTGAAAAGGGCGGGGTGCCAAACTGCCAAACACCTGTTGCAGTGATAAATGAACCAGGATGAACTGCTGAACTAGCTCTCTTCAATCTTAGACCCTTGTTCTAACAACTACATCTCCCTCCCTCCCCACCCCTCACACATACATAAGCATCTATGGAATATTTAACATATTTGTCTTGCTTCCTGGTTAGCAACTAAAAAAGCTGGCTAGTATTCCTGAAGAGGAAAAATGGTGAGTCTTATTACCTGTTGAGTAGTATTTTCCCACTCTTTATATACAGATGGGGGAAAAACTAGGGAATTTTTTTAAATAATATCATAGCACTTCTCTAACATAACGTGAAAAGACTAGTATGTTATCTCACCTCACTCCTTACTGTATCTTTGCCATGAACACTTTACCATCCATGTGAATAAAATACAAAACCATTGGCAGAAGAAAGACAGCTATCAATACTGCTATATAAATCTGTGACAGGTCATGTTATTTATTTAAATATGCATTATTTAAAACATTTTACTTTATCATCTCTTAAGGCAAAGCTTCTTCCAGGAAATTTATCAGGTAAAATGATAAAGCACTAAAATATAGTTCATCACCACAGCAGCATTAAATAAAAATACTAAACTCTGGTTCAGAACACAAAATTGGCCATCCAGAAATTTTTAAAAGGGCTAGAACATTAATACCTCTAAGGTCTGTTTAAAAACAACATGACTACGTTGCCTAAAAATTCTGAGAGTTGTCTCGGGGTATTATTGTCTCAATTTGTGTCACATGCTCTTTGTGTCACTGTTCCTGTCCTCAGGGGGCAGCCTCAATTGAACTGGGCTGATTCAGCGCAGGGAATCACACTGCTCTTTAAAATGCTTTAAATAACCCTGGGTTGGCACTTTGATCCGCCCATGGGCTTATCCTGACTCCACCTGCAGTCCATCCTTGTCCATAGCTGTTTTGTCTGGGGTTTATATCTTCCTGAATATTTGCAGTGGGAAGTTTCCTTTTTTTCCTTTTTTTTTTGTTCCTTTAACTTTTCAAGGATTTTCCCTCTTTTTTTAAAAAAATTCTAAGTGCATAACACTGCATCATTGCTGCAGATAGTGTTTTTTTCTGCATTTGAAACATCTCATCTCCTAGTGTTTTTTCTGCATCTCATCTCCTTTGAAAATCTACTATTAACTATAGACCTTTGTGTGCAATAGGCTGGCAAATGGAACAATAAAGAATGACGGGGGGGGGGGAAGCCCCAAAAGAGTGCAGATGTAAGGGGAAAAAAGATGTAAGGGGAAAAAAAAGAAGTTGGCATAGTTTCTTTACGGAGAAGCTAAAGTCACCAGATGGAAGGCAAACCACATGTCAATAACAAACCAACAAGGCTCCAGTGCCTATGTGATGCAGTGCTAAAGTCAGTTTATTTGAATTTCTTTTTTTAAAAATACAACTTCCTGACATGTGTTCAAAAATAAATGATTCCTCGAAGAAAAGTGCATGTTTTTCCCACACTTATAATAACATTGAATACCTAGGAAATTTTGAATCAATTTGTACAATGCTAAGCCCAAAATAATTGGAGAAGTATATTGCAATTTAATCGTACCCTTAGATTTTCTGGTCCCTTTGCCTTCTGGCTTATTTGCACAATAACCTACCCAAGCTAACCAATAATGTGGTTCCGGAGACAGTCTGCTTTAAGCAGACAAAAACTGCCAATGACAAAGAAATCCCTTTGCATCATCATAGATTCAAGTAGAACTAAACATCCCTCTTGGCAGTTTCACCTAATAGTGCACTCCGGGAGAGCCTGGGTAGTTGGCAGAAAACTCAGCTGACTGTTCATGTGCCAAGAGTAATTTCAAGGACCCTGCTGGGCTTTTCTGCAGTTCTACATAGCCAAGACCTGTGTGCACAACAGGCAAGAGTGTAGGCAGCTGTGAACTGTCATGCCCCAAAGAAAAAGTCATTTAGAAGGAAAAAGTTCCTTTTCATAAAAATGGTCACAATGATGTCAGTTGTCCTTGTGTCTCCAGGTCGCATTGAAGGTAAAGCAAGAAAGCAAAAGCAATCACCTATAACAAAAGAATGCTCATAGCTGCACAACACCTTTAGGATGAATGGATTTATTTCAGTGTAAGTGTTTCTGATTTACAATCCATGAAAGCTGACACTGAAATAAATCTGTTAACCGTCAAAGTGGCACAAAACTTTGGCGAATGCAGAGGCAGCTGTGTTGGCCCAGAAACACAGTCTAAAATCCCAATTCAATATCAGGATGAAAGCTTCACTAGGCTGATTTACAAAAGGGTGAGGGCATAAAAAGAAAAAGGTATGTTTGGGGGCCTCTTGACATAAGAGGCCATGAGCTTTGAATAGAACAGAGAGAAGCCAAAATTCACATCTAGATTTCATGTAGCAAGGATGGAAGATTTAATTTTTTCCCCCTCATTCTTTCGTTCTCTACCTGAAGAGTTGCTGGTTCTATCCTCCTGCACTTCAGATGCAACAGGATAGGGACAGAAAGACCTTAAAATGAGGTATTTTTTTTTTACATTCTCTTCACTCTCCTTCCTCCATCCCTTGTTCCCCATCTTTTGTAACAAACTGCTTAAAGAAAGGGTTACTTACTAATACTGAAAGCTCACACAAAATTGTGTGCCTTTAAACAGAAGTTGGCTTAATAAAGGATATTCTCATGATATGATGTTTAAATATGGACAAAACATGTGTGTGTGTTGTTATAAATGTTAAAACAAATTAACCTGGATTCCTCTTTGAAAACAGCTGCAATAGAGGGAACAGTTCATTCTGTGCCATTCTGTTGTGATGCAGAAGCATGTAGTAGGGAGAAATGCAAACTGCCCCTCTGTCCTCACAGAATCTTTTGCAGTGCAATCTCAGAGCCTGTCCACACTGGCATATAGTTATGATATATGGTTCCCTGATGGCACTATATGGCACAGGAAACAGACCTCGTTCACTTGTGTTTTTCTTCTTAAAATGAGCCATCCTTCCCCTTTAGGAGCTGGCCCGCATCTTTCTGGCACAGGGCTAGGGCATGCAGTCTTTTTGGGACCATTCATTCGACACAAATAGCTTTTTGTTCTGCCTTCCCAGATGGGTACTTGAGTTAAAATAAACTGCACTGAAGATAAGGATCTTTTAAGCACTGGCCAGATCATACCGAATTTCACAGTGTGGACTGGCCCTCGGATGAATCAAATATCACTGTGGTTACCAACAACAATTACCCTTGAGTACTGAACAGAGAGATGGGATATATCAGGACATCCAAAGCAACAGGTCTTTCTAGAAAATCAGACTGTTAACAAAAAATTAATAATATCACTATCTTCCTCAGGTAAGAGAGAAAAGACACATGGGACCAATTAGATTAATTGGAACAATGATGTAACAAGATGCATCCATCCATGCACACACACGTTCAGTATGGTTGCAGTCCCCACTGTATTTCCGAAGGATAAGAACAATTGCATTTGACATTAAGACCTTGAGAACATTCAGAGCAGTCCACATAAATCAGGAATGGTTAACCCTG
Organism: Intellagama lesueurii; assembly: GCA_037013535.1. Classification (NCBI taxonomy): domain Eukaryota; kingdom Metazoa; phylum Chordata; class Lepidosauria; order Squamata; family Agamidae; genus Intellagama; species Intellagama lesueurii. The sequence continues at coordinate 203,860,688 of JBAJHW010000004.1, forward strand.
GTGTCCTGCAGATGTGGACTACAAACCCCATCATCCCTAGCCATCCAAGCCATTGGGGTGGTTGCAGATTATGCTTATCATGGTCATACACATCCAGATGGTGCCAGGTGAAGGATATTTATTTTAAAACAGGAACATCATTTTAGCCATTCAAAGAGCATAGGTAGAGCAAATAAATACCACCTCATCAAGCAAAACAGGGAGAGGAGAGTACCTATTTCCTTGGTAAGAATTAGGTAAGACATGTGTAACTGTTACTACTATTACTACTAATAGTAGTAATAACTACTCTTGAGTTATTTATACAGTTGGTTACCCTGAGATAACAACAGAGGCCATGGAAATTGTTCAAACATCCCCACAGTAGTGATGGGGAATACAAGCCTCCAGCTTGTTATGCAGACTTCAGTCAAGTCCTTTAGTTTGGCTAAAATCCCCAGTAGGTCATATCACACACAATTAAAAGTTTCTTGACCTTTTGGGACAGAACAACAGCACAGCGAAATCAGAGCCAGAGCTTTCACTACTTGTGCTGCTTGAAAATCCCTAGATACAATATCCTAGAATCACCCATTTCTAAGGTAATGTCCTCATAGATTTTGAGGCCACACAGAGTGAAGCCGATGGCTCAGATCTGGCTGAGCTGTGACAATGTCACAGAAGGTCAACAGTCTCTCAAGATATATTTCCATTGGTCCAGACAACCTTAGGGGAGGGAAGAATAGAAAAATCTTTTCACAAAACCCACATTAAATTTCAATGGCTAAATCATTCTTCCCTCTCATAAAAACCTCACACGCTCTCCTCAGGCAGAATACACCCCACATAAACCATAACACCTTTTCTACTGTACCTGAGAACCAACACAATTGCAAAATGTGTGTGTGTGTGTGTGTGTGTGTGTAAAGCTGCCATTGCATTTTAAGTTGTTCAAAACAATCTGTAGCACTATGTTAAAAAGTTTCCTGCACCCTAGTTTTGCCAGCAATAATTCTAGCAATATCTGAAGGAAACCAGCTTCCCTGACTACCTCCCTTAGCCACAACTCTCTCTCTCTCTCTCCTTTTTAAAAAAGATGATTAAAGTTCATCAAGCTTCCAGCTTAAGACCTCACCATCATCTACACATTCTTCCACGGGTTAATATGCTGCTGAGAATAATAATGCCAGCTTCCTTCACAGACCATTTCACTACGAAAACCCAGGGAGAGAAAAAGAGCCATCAATGTGGCACCAGTGAGGTTTCTGTCTCTGTGGGGTTTCATCAGTGCTGTGCCTCAGTTATTGCCTACTGTTCAAATGAATGGAACAAGATCAAGCTAAAAAGTGAAGAAGAACAGAATGGTATAAAAGAGACTTGTTTTCAGCACGTCAAATATTTCTCTTTGGAGCCAGAAGATCCACAAAAGACGAGGTGGGGGAGGACTACGGATAAAGCACAGCCTTTGCATGCAAAAGGTTCTGTATTAAATCCATGGTGTTTCTGGATTTTGAAAAGGGTCTATTATAGCATAAGACCTCTGCCCAAACCCTAGAGGGCCATTGTTGGTAGACAACATTGAGGCAGGTGCATAAGGAGTCTGATCTCGTACCACGTAGCTTCTGATACTACAACAAAGAGAAGTAAACTCCTGTTGGAAAAAAGATTTTTGCTTCACTTTCAATTATATCTTCACTTTCTCTCACATCTGAAAAGTTTAAAATCCCAAGGGTTTTTAAAATCTCACTTAAGAAGATAATTGCACATTTTGGCAAGTTCTTACTATAAATTAACTGAACACTATTCTCACTCAAAGTATTGGAGCTGAGGCTCCAATACTTTGGCCATCTCATGAGAAGAGAAGACTCCCTGGAAAAGACCCTGATGTTGGGAAAGTGTGAGGGCAAGAGGAGAAGGGGACGACAGAGGACGAGGTGGTTGGACAGTGTCATCGAAGATACCAACATGAATTTGACCCAACTCCGGGAGGCAGTGGAAGACAGGAGGGCCTGGCGTGCTCTGGTCCATGGGGTCACGAAGAGTCGGACACGACGTAACGACTAAACAACAACAAATTATCACTCATCAGTACCACCCAAGTTCAACAGATACAAGAATTCCCAGCATATAAAGGATCATATATATCAGCTTGCCATGTTTAACTAGGAAAATGAAGAACTTACCAAATACATACATAAATAAATGGAGTTGAGGGGGAATGTGGGAAACCTAGTTCTGCATAACGTTTGCAGATGAATACTCAGGAATTCAAAGCCAGACTTTAAAAAGCTAATCTCTCAAAGCCCTTATCTTGGATGGGCAAATCAGTAAATTTCGTTGTTTGCCAGACACCATTAAAAAATGAAAAGCAAAACAAAAGGTTCTTTCCATGCCATTTATGAAGAAACCATTAATTTTTCTTACCAGGGGGAGGGTTGCAGATTAATCCCCCCCTTCTTTACTTTCTGCCAAGTGCATTTTGAAGGAAAATAGTAAATGTATTATGCATTGCTCCCGTGCTGCTTTCTTCCCACATAAAATACACACTCCAGACCTCTACAGAGAGCTTACAGGAACGAATACAACAAGCTTAACAATGATGGGTGTACATGCAGCTATGAGACACAGTACAAAGGGGCAATACTTAAAAATTAAGAGCAGGAAACTAATTACACTGAAATTGTCTATATTAAAACTACACAGCTTGTTGGTTCTAATACAAAAATATTTCTGTGAGAATGTATGTGTACTGTGTGTGTTTTGTGCCACCAAGTCAGAACTGACTTATAGCAACCCTAATAGGATTTTCAAGGTAAGAAATATATATATACACAGGCTGGCTGTCCTCCTGGGACACACAGTGGGGCATCAAACTTCCAAATCCTGGCTCTGCAGCCAGATATCTAACTCACTGAGATATTCAGCTGCTGTATGTGTACTAGCAGACATGAATATCATAACACTGAGAATATTGATACTTAAAAGTTAACATGTGAAATGAAAATAAGAAGAGGAATAATGAAGTGTAATGATTTTAAAGAAATTCATACTTGGAGCATGTCTTTTCGAAGGGGAAAGACTATATGCCAGCAAAAGAATCAATGTATTTTTGGAGATGTATGGGGTGAAAAGGGACATAAATTGATATTACTGGTCATCTAGTCCCAAGGGTGAAGGTGGCGTGGGTGGGGAAAGTCCAATGTGTATTGTATGTAGCTATTATTGAATTTGTATTTTAGTTTTAATATTAAATAAAAAAATAAAAAGAGATACTTAGAGATAACAGTGCACAGATTAATGACTACCATTTTGTAACTTGATGTAAATAACACACCAGCAAGAAACAGTTGGTTTTGGTTGTTGCTGTTTTTTTTCTGGAATGTTACTTAAAAGTGCTGTGATTGGAAACAATTCTTTTGCACAAAGATCTGTGAAGTGTCCCTCACTATTTGCTCTTGTGCAGAACCCAAAGTTAAAGTTAGTTAAAAGCATTCCTTCTTCAGAACAAGGGATGCTATAAACAAGCTCCAAGAGGGGAAAGGGAGACTTGGTGCAGTAGCATTTGGGGTAATCAGTTCCTTTCTTTTAGGAAAGTTTTTCTCTTATCATATCTTCATTTTATATGTTATAGAATCATAGAATAATGAAGTTGGAAGGGGCTTATAAGGCCATTGAGGCCAAATACCTGGGGAAACCATAGGAAGGATTTGCAGTGGGACATTGCTGGCAAAAGATGGCATATAGCACTTTGGAAGATGAGTGGTGTGATGTTGTGATTCCATTATTGGATCCTGTAATAGCGTTTCTGGCACATAAACAGAGTCTGGGTTTGCCACTATGTCTGGTTCCTGTGACAGTATCTTTGTCTGGTTGCTGTTGAGTAATATTTTCCAGTCAGGTGGCTGCCTGTATGCAATTACAGGCCTCCCATCCTAGGCTCTACTAGAGAGGACTGTCATTGTCCAGGATGGCATGTACATCACTCATTATCCATTTGAGTGGTTTTAAGTAGGAAGAGAAGATAACAACTGGTTATCTGCTCTGAGCTTGCCCAGTAGACGATTGTTCCTGGGTAGTCCACAAGATCAGGAGTCAATGAATACAGATTAGCATTGAGGTCTACAGGGGTTATGTTTAGCAGGGTGAAGAGAAACGTCTGTGCTTGGTCAATTTCCATTGGAAAGACCTATTTTGGACATTGGGGACTCTACAAAACCTTGAATGATTCATTTCACTCTTCATATAGTTATCAGACACTTTTTTTACATCAGGTAAGGTAATCAAACTCTTGCTTTACCTGAACTTTGAGCAGTTCAAATGTTCTTTTGGAACTGCACATTTTGCCTATGAAAAAAGCGCTGACAAGTTCAGAATAGAAGTTTAAGTTTCTCTCTGACAATGCTGGTAATTTGGATATCAGTCTTGTCTCTGAAAAATCTAAGCAAAGTTTACTTCTCTCACGTCCAGAAAGTGTCTTTTTTAACAGAAGCTGATCCCAAGATACCCCTCTACACCTTTTTCTGACTACCTGTCTGTCTGTCTGTCTGTCTGTCTGTCTGTGTACATTAAAACAAACAAATAGACTTAGGTGTGGGTGGCCTCTATTATCCCCAACAGAGTTTATGCTTAATAAATGAGATTCAGATTTGCTTTGAAACTCCTCTGGGAGCTCTCCTGAGCAGCTGTGCATGCTATCATTAATCCTAATTTGTCTTTTATATACTACTTTATTTTGCCAACATGTCTCTGATCTCCCTCCCTCGTTCACATTTATCAACTTTCCAAATGCACCTTTCTGTTCCAGCTGCCCAATTTTATTTGCATACTAAGAGAGAGAGAAAAAACATGTGAATTTGCAAAGCGTACAGTGAACTTCAGGGTTCTATATTAGTTTGAACAACTGAGGAGCGCAACATTATATCACATATATGATTTTGCATATTCAGTTTCCAGACACAAAATCATACGTACTCAGAAAATAACAACTGCAAAGACACAGCCCCTACTTTGATTATCAGCCAGTGGAAATTGTTTTTCTAACCAGTCCCAGATGTATATTAAAGCAAGTAGGGGATGTTCCTTATAACAGCCTGTTTTGATGTAAGCTCTTATGAGATTTTCTTGTCCAAGTTCTATTGTTAGGGAAAATAAGTATGGCTGTGGTCACACTGGCAATAAGAACTGCATCATTTAAATCAATTTAGATTTTATCATGCACACAATACAAGGGTAAAATTGATTTATATGGGCTGCAAAGCAATTTTTTTTCAACTGGCCGGCAGAGGCTTTTTAAAATACTTCACTTCTGAAATCGATCAGTTCAATGCAGTTTTGTGAAAATGAGTCGATTTCAGCAGTGTAGTGCCAAAACTAGTTTAAATCACCAGAAATAAACTGATTTCTGTTCAGTGCATGTGAATGCTGCCACTGGTTTAAACACCGCATTACATGAACCTGATTTTTAAAAAGTCTGAACAGGAATCAATTCAAATTGCCAGTGTGACCACAGCCTCTGTGACTATCAGAAACAGAGTCTTCTTTGTGGTAGCATCCTTATTCTGAATTCTTTTCCCACAATGGTATGAGTACCACTTACTTTGTATTATTTGGAGTGCCAGGTCTCAACATCATTTGCCCAGGCACTTTAATTGGGGCCGTGCTGATCAAACTGTTGTGTTGTTCTACCTGCCTCAGAACGTCTACCATGATAATGTTGTTCAGCTGTCTTATTGAGCATTATATTTCTTTGTGACTGGACCTACTTGTATGGCTGCATGCCAATTTAAAACACCCCAATATCCCTCCCCATCCAAAACAACAACAACAGTGGATGAAACTAAATTTCCAGATGCATAACATTAAACATTAAAATAGATACCAAAAAAACTATGTGATCCATTCATAGAAGCAAAGTTATAGATCATGCAACACCATTATTGGATTTCTAAAAAGTTATAAATAAGGCAAGCTTTTAAATTCTACAGAACTCTTTAACAAGCAACAATGGTAAAAAACTTGGGGTACAAGCAGGAAGTCCAAAAATTGGACCAGGTGGGATGGGCATGGCTCACGCAGTCAGACTTCCAGGAAGGCACAATGGAATTTCAGGTTCTACATGAGACACAAGTAACAACCCCAAGTTTTATACCATCTTTGCCTGATGAAGAGTTCTGCAGGTCTCAAAAGCTCACCTGATTTGTAACTTTTTAGTGATCGAACAAAGATGTTGCCTAACCCAGAACAGTAAAACTGGACCGTTAAGTAATACCAATGAATGGCATAGACTGACAGCAGAAAAATCTGTGAGGCACCACTTGAGATGTTTGTGGTAAAAAAGGCTGCACCAATTGGTAAGATCATGTTTTGTTGTTGGAGACTACAATTATCTAGATCTAGACATTTGCCACCAGTTGTGTAGACAGTCCTATTACCAAAGGGAAAAAGTCATTTTAGAAATGCCCTTTTGCTCGTCTATTCTGTTGACTCTTAAGTAGGTATTATAATAATGATACTGCACAATGCACACATCAGAAAAGGTCCCTTCTGTGTGATCTTGTGCCACTATTAAGGCTGAGTAACACGAATTTCCTTATCACTTGAACTGTAGAGCAGTGCCCACCCAATGTAGCAAGGAAATGCTGTTAAACCCTCAGGAAACCCCTAACTGGACACAATAAGGTTACAGTCTGAGATTTTAATCACACAAAGAGTGAGTTCCCAGAAAGCACAAACAATTCTGTTACCCTGAGACAGACTTCAAACACTACTCTTTCTTACAATAATCCATAGCTGCACATTTGTAGAAACTAGTGCCTTTTAATGTTTAGGATTATGTGGTTCAAAAATACATGAGGGTAGACAGATCAGACTCTCTCTTTCAAACGGTATCCTGAAACCTTCATTCCCAGGTCTGGAGAAGGAAGGGAACTTCTGCATTTGGAGAAGCATAGTGATGCCACCAAGAAACATCCACCCAAATCTCCAGACCACTTATTTTCTTCATTTACAAAAAGCAAAATGTCTTCTTAAGCTAAATGACAAGTGCACTGAGAAATAGACAGTGGTCCTTTTCAAAAATGAAAATGGAACAATTGAGAACCAGCTTTTTATTTACATGTATTTTCTATTTATCCTTTCTGCCCCCATATCTGCAAGGCTGATGGACCCACAATGGACTCTCCTTTATATTGCTACTGTCTTCATTCCTAATGTTTAAGCATAAATAAAAATATTAAATTCTTTAAACACTAAAAAGGAGCAGAGAGCTGAAATTGTTCATCTATAGAGGACATTAATTTTACTCCTTCCTTCTAGAAGCACTCTCAGCAGCTACAAATTCTCAGGACAGGTTTCTGAGCTGCTTTTTCATATATAAAATTCATAACTGCACTTTTTAAAAAAAGGATATATGAATGCTTTGTACAGTACCTTTTAAATAAACTGCAGAAGAACACGGAGGGAAACTGTGCTTACTCTTCAAAATTAATTCACACTTCCACGGCTAACAGAATTTGCTCCTTTGTAGGGATATTCATATTATTTCTGCATGAAGAACTTTGCTAAATTTCAAGGGGGGGTATAGCCAGCTGTTTCAGCAAAAAATTGTGCACTTAAAGGCATAATCTCACCTCTAACACACCTCTCAGTCAGGTCTGATCTGTGTACCCAGCAGAATGAGGTAGCAGAATGGACTGCACCTCTTCAGGTTGGAAAGAGGAGGAAGCACTTGTTAAAGCATTGCAAAAACAACAACAAAACTAACCCGTTGGTGGAAAACTAACAGATCATGGAGAAATCTAGCAATTTATTCCTCTTCCAATCCCTACTTTCTCCCTGGAAAGATATTTTTGTTTCCTTGTTTATATATAAACATTTCATTTACATATAAACTTCCAAAAATGGGCACTCTCAAATATTACAGTCCATTTTATCATCTCAGTAGTTCAGTACCTGATTCATTTGCATACCTACACCATACTTCATTCTCTGGAATGAGAGAATGTGGTAACAGCAGTAAAGAAAAAACCATGACAGAAAAGGGTGGTTTTTACATGCCTCAACAAACACTTTTACCCTACAAATGAACCATTGATGTAGTAATGATCCATGACTCTCCCATATAATGTGGAAACAAACAGGGTCACACATGGCTGGCCCATGGATATTGATTAGCACCAAGAAGTTGGAGGGCAGAGCTGTGCATGCACAGTGTGATGTGCCCTGAAATCATGAAGCTACCCAGCTTCCTCCATATTCAGTGAAAGTGAGTAACCCATTGCCAGAGTTAATGCAAGATTCAACTGGCAGCTTTGTCAAGTTTCTGCCCATGTAATAGAAGGAAGCAGCATTTCCCCCTTCACTGTAGGTGGCAAAATGACCCACCACATGAGCTATCACCAACTTAACTTTCAACCCCTTCATATTTTGAATATGAGAAATGCTTCCATTTACAAAGTTTTGTCTTTGAGATGATACAGAAATGAAGCGTGTCATGATCAAAGCAGTCTTGAAACTGCCAAATAATTTTTGTTAGAGTGTAAGCCTATGACTTTGATTTTACCTGCTGAACAGCCTTTAATGAGAAAGTGTTTGAGAAAGAACAATAGCAACAATGATTTCCAAATTAGTGTCAGTATATATGTACTAATGAGACCACAGAGTGGGCAAAATGTAGCTCTCTACAAGTTGTTGGACTGCAACTCTTATCAGCGCTAACCAGTATAGCTATTGAAAAGAAATGCTGGCTAGATAGCTCAGTGAGTTGGGTGGTTGCAAAGCCTGAGGTCAGGAGTTTGATTCCCCATTACGCCTCTTGGGCGAGGAGCCAGTCTGTGTAGCCTGGGACAACCTGCAGAGCCCCAGAGAGCCCCAGAAGGGAATGGTAAAGCACTTCTGAGTACTCTATACTTAGAAAAACCTGAAAAAGGTTGCTGTAAGTCAGAATTAATGATTAAGGAATGCTGGGAGTTGCAGTTCAGCAACCCCTAAAGGGATTCTAGTTTTTCTATGCCTGCCATAGGAAAATGCTCATTCTGGCATCAAGCAAACTATCTTGGACTCTTATGCTTCTTCTCTGGATTATATTCTGTCACGATCCATTTTTGGCCCTTCAACTGTCTCATCTGGCAAGCATCAATCCATCCTCTCCAGCACCTTTGATTCACCATTCTCTGCACATTACAACAATACAGCCAACATCTTGGAGGATATGTTGTCCCATCATCGCTCACAACATGTGTGCTGAAAGAGCTGCCATTCTAGTAGACATCAGCACTCAGTCTTAACAAACTCTGACTGAAGCTTTAGAAGTAGCCCTGGTGAAGTGTGCTGTCTGCGAATATTCAACGGCATGCTTCTAGAACAAGATCAAGGTGAGTGTTTTATTTTCTGAGTGCTAGTTTGATGGTGCGTCACACCCATCCCCACTGCTTATACTCAGAACTTGACTAAGCCCAAATCTGCCCTTCGAAAAATGGTCCGCATTTGTTCCTCTCCTATTTGGTTTTCAACCATTTATTTCAAAGGAGATTTAGCTCTGAGGATGTAAACATAACAGTCCCCAAATTCTGCTGCCTCACTGGATGCAAAATCTACATCTACATTTTCTTTTCCCAATGGCACTGATGGGTGTTCAGGCCCAACACATTTAACTCCCATGTGTTTTCCCACTTCTTCTTCTGCCTCTTTTAATTACTGCACACACACAAAATCCCTTAAAGACAAAAGGTCTGAATAGCTGTGTAGTACTCTTCTTGATTGGTTGCATTGGGAACTCCCTGCGCCTGATAACGGAACCATTCCCTGAGTCAGAAACCACTAGATCAAGCAATTACTAAGTGGAAAGCAGAATGTGTCCTTCCGTACCCCAGCAAGAGCTACAGTCAGGTCACTGTGAGGTCAGATGACAGTGCGATGTGTTCCCATAGACAAAGTGCCATTCTCTAGGTTTTGTTCAAATGCAGCTCCCACCATTCATAGTCATTGGCTGTGCTAGCTAGAGCTGATGGAAGTTGTGGCCCAACAAAATCTAGAACTTGGCTGCAAGCCAAGTAGGAAAGAACCCTTATTAAAAGGAAGACACCCCCCTTCGCCCCCCAGTATGGACTGCTAAACACCTGGAGTTTAACATAGGATGACAGCAAGTTCAACATCAAGGGGGGGGGGGACTCTGGGGGCTTAATAATTCACAGTTCATTTTGTAAAGGAATAACAATGTTTAACCTTTCCTGTCTGTTCACCAAGGCTTGAAAATGTTTGGAAATGCCTCATAAATGCTCGTAGGATTTACACTATTGAAAGGGCAGGCATTCAGTGTCTTTATCCTGCTGTGAGAACAAAAGCAGCATCAATTATGTAAATCCCTCATTTGCATGACTAACTAAACATACTGAAGCCTTTGATTTACCTACATTGGGAATTTCATTTCTTTAGAAGCTTGTTTGTTTGCAATGTAGCACTGAAGTGTGAGAATGTTTAGTGAAATTTGGCGGGTTCAAGATGCAATTGCATGTTAAAAGTTCAACTACCAGCTCAAGACACAGCAACTTAGAATAAAATCTTTAACACCCTCTGTCGTAGCATGTGAGATCTCACTCAAAAACAGATTTATCAAAATAAATATTGATATGCACCTTTTGGAAACCATCATCCACATCAAAGTTTAGCCCCATCTCAATCCTTATATTGGCTTTTTGAGGTTAAAGGGATGAAATGTTAAAAAGTAAATCTTTGCTAGCTTACAGGTTACTTTATTCAAATGCTATTGTTACTGATGTTCGATTTCACTTTAGCATGAAGCACCTGCAGTGTTAGAACTTCAAATATATCACAGAAATTTCCAGGGTAGGGAATAATTTTAATAATCTCAGAACTGCAGAGCTGGAAGGGACCCTGTGAATCATCGAATGTCATATTAGTCTCTGGCAGCCAATGTATAAATCTTGTAGCTCCCAAAAGACTAATAATGTTCATTTGTCATAACATTTTGCATATTGTGCCCCACTTTTTCAGATGCAAAATGCACCTGACGTAATGGGCTAAAGCTTATTAAAGCAGTCATTCCCAACCTTTTTTGAGTTGTGACCCTCTTTTATAATAACCAAGTAACCTGCAACCCCCCTGCCATGTTTATATAAAAAGGAACTTTTAATGGGGTAAAGTCATATCTTCTCAGAAAGTAGAGGCTTCTTTCTCCCCCCCAAGGGCCTGTTTATCATACATAGACATACACACTAACTTTAATATCCCACTCTGAAAGATCGAGGAAGAAATATTTAAACAAGGGCTACTACACATATAAGGTGACCCACTGTGACCCCCCAGAAAACACTTCATCACCCCTAGGTTAGGAAACATTGTATTAAAGTTATTCTAAACAAGGCTATCAGCCATCAAGGTACTACAAGACTCCTTGTTGTTTTAAATACATCATATTTACTCCTATACTCTTACCTGGGAGAAAGTCCCAGTGAACTGAATGGGTCTTACATTTGAATAGTAGATATGTACAGGACTGTTTTGTTAATTTGGGATCTCTGTATTGTTTGCTACACTAGAATTAAGGTAAGATCCCCTGAGAAGGACCCAAACAAGATGTAAAGAAAGTTATCTTAGCAAAGTTATTGGAGAGTCACATGGGGGAGTGTACAGTCACATGGGTCATACTTATGCATATTTGGAAGTATGCCTATATTTAAGTATTCCATAGTATTCCCTAAGGACCATTTATTTTTGCTTCCTTTTCAGTTAGAAATCAGATGCACTGCCAAGACACAGAGAGCCACCCAGCTCTGGGAAAGTGTTGATAGCATAACAACATCAAGGGTAAACAAATGTGCCCCATTGTGGCTGCTTATTTCCTTTGCTGTTTCTATGGTTTCATTAACAGGCTATTATCTTCTACTGGCGTGCTGATGTTGGTACTGAGATGGGGAGATGTGTAAAACAAAATATCAGCAACTCTTTTGGAATAATGGATAAAACAATTATTTGCTAATGGAAAGATCTGTATAATGTACATTAAAGCACAAGATTTTTGTGTGTGCTCCACAGATGAATTTGAGAAGTTTAATCCAAACTGTTGCAGAGCAAATGTACTCAACCTCTGGGATAGTTCTTCACCATGTGACTGAAAGTACTTTTGAAAGTAAAAGCTACATCTAAAAAAAGGGAGATCACAGCTCTGAAGGCAGAATATTAGCCAACAAAACAAACAATTCTTATAAAGACGGTGACTATTTTAAACGCAAATGTTTGACAAATTTGCCCAGTCTGCCAAATTTTGCTGACCTGTTTGGCAATTTAAAAAAAACTTCCAGCTAGTCCTCAAGCTTTCCTTATGGAAAAAAGGAAAGAGTTTGGTAATTATACTTGTCAAGCCTAGCATCTGGCATGGCACCATTTGACATGCTTCTGTGTTCTCTGATTTTTACCTTTGCACCACCCAATCTTCTGTGGGAGTATGTAGGACCTTGCCAGCCACTGACAGGGAGGGAGTGGACGTAGCTCCTGTTGGAGACAGTCAGTGGACACATCAAAAGGGAGAAGGAAAATATGACTTGACGCCAACTTTTAACAACCACTTTCTCCTCCAGAATGAGGTTATCTTCTACAATGAACATATTTACTGGGGTTACAGCCAGGCTTTTGTTTACACTAGTATCGTGACACCTTTGTTCTCCACTGAGTCAACAACGTCCATCTTGCAAGTCCATCCACCTACAAGAAAAATTACTGTCATGTCTGGCAAGATTTATGGACTTTGCTTCTTACCCATCTTGAGAGACCTTACAGTCACTTTTTTGGGGGGAAGGGGGACGAAGTCCAAAAACATAGCCAGCTGTGTTGCTGCATATCAACAAACCAGTTCATCATCACCTAAAGCACCCAAAGCCTAAAGTGTACAGATTTGGGTTGCACATTCAAGACCCAGCCATGTTAAATAGTTTGCATTACATAAAGAAGAGCTGAGAACAACTCATTGTTCCTGGGAAAATCTGCTCCCTGAAAGACACCAGCTACTGTAAGAATTGTGTATAAGCTCAAATGGGGAGCTGGTAGCAGATGATGTCATCATCCCTGCTAATCAAAAAGTCCTGGCACTTCGACCCTGTGTGTTGCAGTTCCTGAGCACCACTGGCTGCAGAATGGAGGTTGCAGATGATGGGTCCATCTAAAGACATTATTCAGAGTCTGAATACTCCCAGCTGGTACCACTCAAGCAAGGAATCTTGAGCAGGCATTTAAACCACAACAAAAGGAATGAGAATCAACAAGGCTACTGTTCCCTCTCAACAAAGCCATGACCTCCAAATCAGTTGTTTATTTTTCCTTAAATGCTTCAGAAGTCCTTCTCTTCTCCAGAAGCACTTGCCTCTCATAATGTGAAAACCAACCCTTCCACAGGAACAAAAGATGAGAAGTGGCAGTGCACATCTTTTAAGTGTTGTTCTCTTTCTTTGAATTTGCTCTGCTCTCTTTCTGTTTTTGCATTCTTCTTCTCAGAAAACTGTAGGTTAACTACATGTTTTGCAGCTTCAACATGATTGTGGGACTTCTCCTTCTCATCCCCTACACTTTTTATTTATTTATTTTTATTTATTTATTAGATTTTTATCCCGCCCATTTAGACAACGTCTACTCTGGGCGGCTTACAGTAAAATTTCTTCTACAATGCCCAGCCTGACTAAGAATCTTACAGAACTGGTTGAGTTGTTTATGATATTTTAGTGGCCCAGCATAGATACTACCCTTGCACCTTTAGAAGATGTATGATTATAATATTAATGCAAGAGAGGGTGGAACTTTCTATTGGATCACTAAGAAAATAAAGAACAAGCTTTCGTGGATGAAATTTGCTTCCTCAGGTTACACATACCTCCTTCATGGATAGTGCAGAAAAACTGTAGACAATTATAGATATTAATAGTGTTTGTCAGATTTTATAGTTAAGTTTGTTGTGCCTCATTTGTGCTGTAAGCACACATTTCTGACAGCTGCTTATTCTGTACAAGAGCTGATAGGCCACTAGCTACTCCCTTGGATATTTTCCACTTTCACTGATATTCTTTTTAAAAGCCTTTGTTTTTATGGTATACTGGTTCAGGTGTGAATGGCTAGTATTGGTTACATTCCCCTCTAACTATAATTCCACACCACATCATCTTAAGGTGCTAAATGCTGTACTGCATTAGTGAAAGTGTAGTGTTTTGAAAGTCCAGATTAAGTATAATGACGTTTGAGCTTAGAAGGATATCCCAGACAGGAATGTATAACCCTGATATGTTCTAATATTCTTCATGTGCAGACACAGCAGTAGTCATAACTGTGCCACATTTAAGAATGGTGGCACTTTGGTCAGTGGCACTGACCAAAGGATAAATGACTGCTAATGGTTATTTTTTTGCCCAAACATACATGAGGTGTAAAACATGTAAGTGTAAAACTGTTATCTGGAAAATTCAACCAAACAGCCACAGTGTTTTATAAAATGTATCCTAACCAGATGCTTACATATCTGTGCTATTTAAAACCTGCTGTGGTTTTCCTGGCTGATTTCCTATGGTGGCATTGGCGTTACTACTCTGTTGAAATACATCGCCATGACGTGCTTATTGGAAGCAATAAAGCATTTGTGCCATTACGGATTTCAACCTTGTTCGTTTGTTTTGCTGACACTAATGTGCACGACTTCACGAACAAACAAAGCAAAACCAAAGCTACACAGATGATTTACAGAGGAAGGACATTTTCACAAAAAAGCATGCAGAGACAAACTCCTCTACTGGCCTGAAGACTGCACCAGTTCAAAAGGAAAATCTGTCATGCAGATTGGTACACAAACAAAGGCAACTCATCTATTCAATGCAGTTATTACTGTCATTGAACTGGCATGGGCAAGTTTGGTAATAGTCCTGATTTAAAGCGTAAGGCCTTGCTGCCCTAGTGGATTCCAAGGGGCACTACAATTCCCATCATGGGGAATTCTGGTTGGGGCTGATGACGGCTGTAACCTAAAGCAGATTGAGAGGCCAGCAAAGGTTAGCTTATTCCAGTGATGGGGAGTATGTGACCCTCCAGACATTCCTGGATGGCAGTCCCATCATCCCTTACCTCTCACTGTCTCAGCTGCTTAGGACTGATAGAAACTGCAGTTCAATTGCAGTCACATACTTACCAGAACTGACTAATTTTTAATACCTGACATATGATCCACAACATGCTCCTTGTATCCATATTAATTAATTCTACTGCACCCTGTATATTTGGAAACCCCAGCTTCATTATCTTTGGACCAGCTCAGTACATGTATACTGATCACCCGAGTAGCTACATCAATTGACAGCATATATATCAGTGCTGAACAGCCTTTGCAGAAAGGTGCACAACAAAAATAAAAACAACAGTTGTGCTCTCTTGAAGACAAACAGATGCATTTGAGTCAGAGGAAGGGATTGTAATGTGTGAAAGCTCACGCTGAAATAAATCTGCTAGTCCTTAAGGAGCCACAACACTTCTGTTTCCACCTTTGTTATGCATGCTGAAAGAGATCAACACAGCTACTGGGCTAGAAATTGCAGAGAAATAGGATGGAGACACCAGATAAAGGGTCCCACAGTAGAAAGGAAGTTTGCCTTTCCCCACAAACGCCCTCCACGCTTACATCAACTGTTGAAATCACCCAGAGGTCTTTAGCCTCTCAGCGTATCAGGTGCAGAGAGCTCCAGGCACTCTCTGTGTTCTGGAATTGCCCACGGAACAACCCAAAGAGATGCTGAAGTGGGAGAATGAGGGGGGGTGGGGGTTGATGTGAAATGAAGAAATGTGGGAGGGGGGAAAGGAGGGCAGATCAGCAAGCGCGTCCAGGCCCGTTTGCAGCTCCTCGGAGGAGTAAGAGGCTGATGAGCTGGTGGCAAGGGAGGCCCTCCTCCCTGGCCGGGTGGGGTGGGCGAGACCCCTCGCTGGCCACAGAGAGACCAAGAGGACCCTGGCATTTGCAGGACCGGCCAGGCACGCCGCTCTTCTCCAGCGCGTCCCAACCCACGCTCTGCTTCCCACCACGACCTCCCCTTACCTTCCCATCTCTAGGATCTCCCTCCCTCTCGCCTTCGACCACTACCACCTCCCCTCTCCGACACTGACGCTCCTCGCTTTCTGCTCTTTCTTCCCTTCCCTTCCCTCCCTCCCTCCCTCCCCCTCCAGCCCGCCCGCCCGCCTGGCAGTCCCCCCTCTGCTCTCCAGTCCCGGGCGCCTGGCACTGACCCAGAAGATGAAGTTGAAAATGAAGAGCAGGAACTTGACGCAGCGCATCCCTCCTTGCAGTCGCCCCATGGCTAGCCGGCTAGCTGGCTGGCTGGCAGCGGCTCTTCGTTCAACCGCAGCAGCGACAGCAGTTCCTGCGCGCAGCCGGCTTCACAGGCAGGCTCCTTTGCCGGCTCGCGGCTCCCCAAGCAGGGCGGGAGGGCTGGACGTGGGCGGAGCCTGCGAGGAGGGGGGCAGGTGCCGGGCGAGGCGGGGCCCAGAGGGAAGGGGGCGGGCGGGAGAATGGTGTGGGGGTGGTTGTCGTTGTGTTGCCGCCTCTGCCGCCGGTTCCCAGCCCCTACTCGGCTGGCACTCACAGAGGTGCCAGGGGCGCCCGTCTTGCTTGGAAATCGGAGCTACTCAACCTTGCACTGAAGCCTTAGTGCAATGCCAGTGTTTGAGGGGACTGGGTCCGTTGGTTAGCAGGGGAGGAGAAAATCGTTTGTGCGCCGTCGGTCTGCAGCGCGCCTTCCTTGCTCCTCTGTTGAAGTGGAGACGAAAGCTTCCCGCTCGAGTCCCCGCGCTGAGCCAAGGAACCCCTTGGTGGGCGAGACGAGGACCCCTCTCTCCCAAAGGTGCCCTAAGGGGAAAGAGAGCTAAGCGGGGAACCATTGAAATAAAAGGAGCCGCGGGCTCATTACACAATACAAATGCAGGCGTAGGTGATACCGTTATAGACCACTAAAGAAATCGTATCTGCTAGCTTTCTGTGGATCAGGATGCCCGCTTCCTCAGGCTTGCCCCGGTGTCTTGTCCTTAGGGCAAGGAACCTGGAGTCCCCAAAGTTCATGGCAGATGGACTGATTGTGCCAGGCCTTTGTCTCAGCTGTTCAGTTAGGAAAGATGGAGGTGGCACTGGAGTTGTGGCTTTAAAGTTACAGCTGAGGAAGCGGTTGATTGGGTACCACACCCCAGTTCTTCAAATAAAGAAGCGCAGGCATTATGCATACACCTTCCCATTTGGAAGCAGAGAACCATGTAGCAGACGGGTTTTTTTTGTTTGTTTTTTTAAAAACAGCTTTTCCAGCGGACCAAAAGCTCTGTCAACCCCTCTCCCAGTAGCCAAACACAACTCTTCAAGCTAAGTGGTTGCTTTAGGGTATGCTACACGCCAGTCAATAGACCCTGTGGATGGTTGTTGTAGGTTTTTCTGGCTGTTTGGCCGTGTTCTTAAGGTTTTTCTTCCTAAGGTTTCGCCGGTCTCTGTGGCCGGCATCTTCAGAGGACAGGAGTCAGAACTCTCTGCTCTGGTGCAGTTTGTGGGAAGTCTGGTGCAGTTTGTGGGAACTATCCCACAAACTGCAGCAGAGCACAGAGAGAGTTCTGACTCATGTCCTCTGAAGATGCCGGCCACAGAGACTGGCGAAACCTTAGGAAGAAAAACTTAAGAACACGGCCAAACAGCCTGAAAAACCTACAACAACCATTGGATCTGGGCTGTGAATGCCTTCGAGAGACCCTGTGGACTTTGAGAACTGATGACAGTGGAGGTGGGTTTGGCCAAAAAGAAAAAGTGATGATTTGGGCAGTTTCATTTAGGTTTGAAAGCCAGGCACTTGGTAACCCCTGTGTAAATTGTGTTACATGACACTGCCTGCTCTTTTAAGTTCTTAATAAACAGATGCACAACCTGTCTGATTTTCCTTTCTTTCTCATCAATTTTCAGTGGCACATTTTGTGCCTAGCTACATGCCGAAAACAAAAATCACACACACAACCTGCTTAGTAGGTTGTCTTGAGTTTCTTGAAAGAAACCAACATGGGATGTAAATGTTGCTGTTATTATGACTGAGCTCTCCCCAAATAAAACTGCTAGCACTGGTTATTGCATCTTTTATCCTTTGGAATTCTTTATGTATGAGTCCTTTGAACTCAATGGGATTTATACCTTAGAAGGCGTGCATGAGATTTTAAATGTTTTTAAAAAATAAAGCAGATTTTTTTTAAAAAAGAGTGCCTTCTCATTTGCAACTGAAATGGTGACCACTGGTGGTGCAGTGGTTAACCTGTAGTACTGCAGCCAAAACTTTACTCACAACCCAGGTTCAATCCCAGGTAGCTGGCTCAAGGTTCACTCAGCCTTCCATCCTTCTGAGGTCAGTAAACTGAGTACCCAGCTTGTTGGGGAGGCAATGTGTAGCCTGCATAATTAAATTGTAAACCACCCAGAGAGTGCTGTAAGTGCTATGGGGTGGTATATAGGCAGCATGCTTTGCTTGTCATTTTCCCCAGCTCAGAATTTACCACTTCTTTATGTTGTATGTGGAGAGCCAGCACTAGTATGGCCCCAGCAGCTGCTGCAGTGTTGTCAACAATGTGGTTTGTATTAATTGTTTTTCAAGATACAAGTAAAGTTGGAATGGT
The DNA here is from genome assembly GCA_037013535.1 of Intellagama lesueurii. NCBI lineage: Eukaryota > Metazoa > Chordata > Lepidosauria > Squamata > Agamidae > Intellagama > Intellagama lesueurii. The sequence goes on from JBAJHW010000004.1 coordinate 203,879,330, forward strand.
AAGTGTGTTAGAAGAGTCCAAGCAGCAATAAAGTCAGTGAAACTTACTTTTAAGATCAGCTGTTGGGAGCAACATATACCTAATTTTCCAAACAAACTCTTTTTCTTTGCCTAGAAAAGGGGACACTTGTCAGGTTTATTAAGGTAAACTGTTGTCCAAACCTCCAGAGAATCCTTCTAGCCCTTATCCTCTGACATGTCCCCATCACCTGGCCCTGCTTGTCTCCACATGCTGGAGGTTGGGTCTACAGACCTGAAAAAATCCAGTTTCCTGCAGCACAGAGGATGTCTACTCATCATAGTCCTGGGCAGATTTTAGTCCACTCCTTTCTCTGTGAACTAATCCTCTTAACGCTGGCATTTTTCCCCTCTGTGAATGCCTGGTAGTGACAGCTAGAGGCCACAGATGCTCATTTTTACATAATTCCTTAAAGCTAAAACATAAATAATTTTTTCCCTTAGTCTCCTGAGAAAACTAAAGGTGAGAGGAGGAATGGGGGAAGTGAAGCAAAGGACAAAATGTTTTGCCATCTTGAAGACTAATGTGAAGAATGCGTACCACAGGGCTATAGGATCTCTAAATTGGAAGGGACCCGGGAGATCACTAGCCCAGCTGCTCAAATGTACCACAACAGGAAGTTGCCTTACGCTGATCAAAGCTTCTTGCTGAGTATTCTTGTCATGAGTTATGATGTCGTCTGCAGTCTCAGGCAGGAGTTGTTCTTGGCCTGCTAGGAACTGCAGGGAGCTAGTAATCTGGTTTTATAGTGCTGCAGATTATGGACCCATTTCGCTCAGTACTCATCATAAAAAGTGGCAGCTGTCCTGAAAGGTTTTCCACAGATGTCATGATTTGAACCCAGAAACTTTTGCGTTGAAATCATGTATTGTGAGACTGAGCTACAGTTCATAGCATGGAGAATTTCAGTGTCAGAGAAGATTTAATAATACAGAGTCCATGAACATAAACCATAGAAAGAGGGGACTGGCATTAAACACAGATTTGATTCTGCAGTGAGTTTGCAAAGCAGGGCTTTCTCTGCTCCAAGAGTCCTATGTGGTTCTGAAGCACATCCCCTAATTGCCAGTTTCTAAGAAAAAGTCAAGTGGTATCCCAAACCAGGGGATGCCTCTGAATTACAAGCTATTGCTACTGAAGGCATGGCTCAGTCCCAAGCTTGTTTAAACCAGCCGAGGACCTTTCCCGTTGCCAAAGTAGACCACTCCTTGGCCCTGTTCAGTGGTAGGCCACAAATCCCTGGGAAAGCCTTGGTTGTCTTCAAAGGCTGCTTGTGTTCAGCTGAGGGTGGGGAATCTCTTCTGGATGTCAGTCTGACTTGTCAGCACCTGTGAAAGCAAGAATGTTGCCACTGGCTGTGTTATGTTGTGATTTGTTTTTGTTGTCAGGGGAGCTGAGAATCTGGGACAGGAGCCCATTTGGAAAGTGACTCTTTCAGTTCCTTTGGCAATAAAGGGAACAGATATTGGCAGTTTCTTGGGCATATTTAGGGCTGTGGAATCCAGCTTCTGCAGCCGTTGAATTCTGCCGTAATCCTCACCTTTTCAGCAAACAGCTAGGAAATATGGCCTACAAAAAGAGGGAAGGATGAAACAAAGCACCATTCTAGAGGAGCTGGAAAAGAAAGAGACAGAGGCAGCCCCAAATGGTCTAAGAACTAAAAATAAATAAGTAGAAAGAAAGTCTTGAAGTTCAGGCTGAGACACATTTGTTTTGGGGTGTAAGCAGCCCATGGACTGGTGGTAAGGTTAGAATTGTGGATTGTCTTTGCTTACATATCAAGCTCACTGGCTCCCCTTGGATTAGTCAGACTCAGGGGTTTTAGCCTGGACTGCTTCTTGAAATGTTAGATTGGAATCCTTCCTCCTGCCCCTGGCTGCAAAAGTCTGTCACTCCATCTTCTGTCTGTATCAGATCCTTGAAACAGTCACTGTTTGAGGCTACAGATAACACAAACACAGGCTTCTCCCAGCCAAGGCCTATTATCTTCCAAAAGGCTGCCGACACCTTTCTTTGTATAGTCATTGTTGGGTAATAGCAATCTTACATGCACTAACACTGGATATCAGTGGGAGGGGGCTTTAAAGTCTAATATGGTTATCCTTTGGCACTAACTAGATTGGTAAAGTTGTTTCCCCACTTCTGGCATTTGAGGCAAGTGCCCATACCTCTTTCTATCTGTTTTTACAACTATTCTTCTTTTGATAGCTCTCTCTTTTTCTTCTGACCGTCCTCCAACCAGCAAGCATTCAGGGGCTCCTGCATGCCAGAGGCTCCATTCCCCCTCTCTTTTACTCTGATTACAACTAGAGATGATTACTGTAAGTAAAGATACCTTTTAAAGATACTTGTAATGCTTCTAGTAAGTTTTGTGTACAAATCAGGGAGGGTGTTTGGTGAGATTTGTCTGAACTCTCCATGTTTTTTTTCTCTGCCTTATACTTTGCTAACTAAAGGAATAACTGAATTTCTACAAACCCCCCTTTTTAACAAAATTCTCCAATAGTCCCATACATATTTAATCAGTAGGACATCTTGTTGGACATCCGGAAAACTTGATTTTTAGAATAAATCTATGTAGAATCTGACCAAAAAGTTCCCTCTATCCACTGTTTACCTTGCCGACACTCCCAGTACTTAATCAAACACTTGTTTTTACTTTTCACAGCCATGTGAATCTAGTAACACATTTTTAAACAAAATATTTTTATTTTTTATATGCCAGAGTTACTGTCCTTTTCAGAAATTGCCCTGGATGTGAAGGATACTCACTACATGGGTGTTCTCATTCTAAAAAGGCCAGACATTGGAGCAATCTGAAGTGCTGTCTGGATTCTTCTCACAGGAGATGAAAGCCTCCTGTGTAAATGGAAGGATCTTGCTCCAGTACAAGATGAAATAAATGGCACCAAAGATAAGAGATTTTAAAATCTGATGCAGATTGCTCCAAATTCACCCATTTGGTTGTGTCTTGTGGAAATCTATGCAGAAAGAAACACAATGTATTCAGGAGCTGATCATGGATGAGTAATACTGTTGGGATATTGCCAATGGAAGATGTTGGATGCTTAGAACAGAACCTATAGCATCACAGTAGCCACTTTCTGGAACTCCCCCCCCCCCCGCTGCCCCAGTTCAAATTAGACAGAAACTGGCTCTTTTGGGTTTCTACTACCTACTGAAAAATGGTGTGTTTCAGCTAGCTGCTACTGAAGGACACTTCGGTTTTGGGTTTTCTGTTGGAGTGCTGCTGTCATGTCTAAGCCTCTGTATTGTATTTTACCAGGATTTTTACATAATTCCATAATTCTATATCACTTTGAAATGTCATAATTAAGGAATGTGTAGATGTCAACAAACAGATCATGTCAATTCAAACGGTGTTTTTCTGTTTGATTAAACTGGAAATCAATTTGGTTGTGTTTCTTTGCATTACCCACAATTCCCTTTTGTGAAATTGCTTGTTTGGTGGTGATAGTTCTTTTGTAAGTGAGGAAACATATTGTATACACTAAGATGAGAATCCAAGCTGGTAATCTACTAATTGGTATAATGGCTTTTCCTCAGTTTATCTCTTTATTTGTCTGACGAATCCCCACTACCACATGTGCCTGAGAAATGGCTCTTATGTAGACTCTGGCAGTTGTTGGGCATACTCTGGGTTAAGGAAAGCTTTAACACAGTGGTTCCCAATTTTGGGTCCCCAGGTGTTCTTGGACTAAAACTCCCAGAAGCCTTGACCACTTTCTGTGGTGGCCAGGATTTCTGGGAGCTGCAGTCCAAGAACATCTGAGTACCCAAGGTTGGGAACCACTGCTTTAAAAGAACTGCTCAGTTCTCCATCTTCTCCTTCCTCAGTTCTCAAACAACTTTTAGAAGAAAGAACATGTCAGAGCTTCTTTGGATGCCCTGCAGGGAGGGAAGTGGAGGTGAGGCAGCCACTTTGGAATCTGCTACTGAAATACTGAATATGTTTCAAATGTTTATTTTTCATTCAATGCAACATTAAAAATAACTTGACTCTAACACTTCACCCCTTGCACTGGAATTGCAGTCAGCACTTCTGAAATGATTTTTCTTTGCAGTGAATGTTCTCTGAAAAAATACAGAACCTTTTTGTTTTGCTAAAGAAGGTAAGCAGGACACAGTGCTATAGACTGAATCTTTGAAAATATATTAGAACTAGCTCATTCGACTCAAGGAGACCACAAAAAAGCTTCTTTATTATTATTATCAAGTTGATGGTACTTGCCTTTCCTCCATCCCAGTGTTGATTATTCCAGATTTCAGAATGACTGAATAGGGCTTATAAGTAGAGAAAAAGAGTAGCTCTTAATTGATTATGTCTAATTTAGAAAGCAGTTACTCTGCATTTCTTCTGGTCATCAATGAACTGTAAATTGTAACCCCAAAGATCAACGATAACAATTAGAGATAAACCAGCTTAGCCCATTGAGTAAGATTTAATTGGAATTGGGAGAGGAACTCAGTTTAAATTTTATTTAAACTTAGGACATAGCTGAACTGTTAGAAAAAAAAGTTGAAACTTAAATGTATTTCTTAAGTTTGAGTTGGAACCTAAACTTATTCCCACTTATGTTACCTTTCTATTTATAAAGCCATATTCAGTCATTCTGCAATCTGGGATAATTAAGAGAGACTTAAGAAGCAGAATTAAAAGGAGCAAAGCTCCCCCAATACTATCTTCACTGACTCGCCACTCTGTTCCTCTGCTAAAGATAGCAGAATTTGGGAAACAAAGGCTGCAGGCAGACTTACTCCCCCATCCTCTTAAACCATCTCCCAGAGGAGAGGTAAAGAGGAAGATGAACTCACATGAACTCCAGCCCTGGGCCTAGCTTTGATATACCTGGGGATGTCTTTTTGTGAGTGAAATGAGTGACACAAAATTTATCACTGGATTAGGGCTGCAGGAGTTGAGGACTTTTTTCTTGGGTGCACCCCATGCAGGGAAGATGAAATTCTCAAGAGGTATGTCAGAGCTGCTTGTAGGGTCTCCTTCTGAATTCATGTCAGGCATCAGACATTCCTTTATGTACAACAGCTCTTGCCATCTCCCTATGCAGCAAATCTCTTTTTACAACCAATACTTCTGGTTTTGTAGGTATGATTCAAGAGCTTTTGGAGTAAGTGGGATTTGGGAGATTTGATCCTTTTCCCCAAAATGTTGCCTTTCCTCTGTTTGAGAACAGGGTTAAGGGGATACCCATAGAAATTGTTGTACTCATCTCTGGATGATTTAAAGGAGGATGTTCCCTCATTTTAAAAACTGCATCCTTGTGAACTAAAGTCAATTAGATCCCAATCTCTTATGTCTACACAGAAGTAACTTTCACTGAGTTCGGTGAGTCTTACTTCCGGGTAAGCGGATATAGCATGTCTGTCTTAATCAACTAGGAGTACTTCGTTTGTAAGACCTGAGCAGGGCTGTCAATGGCAGGATTTGATGGCAAATGACAGGAAAAGTACTTAACAAGGTGAGAGGGAGTTGCAATGTAGCTTAATGTAGAAGTTAATGCGATAGGCTCTGTCTCAATGGTTCAAAAAAAGGCTAACAGGGCAGTCCTATGCATGTCTACTAAGAAGTAAGTCAGAGTGTATCCAGTTCTGTTTACTCCCAGATATGTAAATGTAGGATAGCAATTCTAATTGCAGCCTCTCTCACTGTGCTGTAGATCTCCAGTAATATATGTTTTGCTATAAAATAAATATGTTTACAAAAAAATGTGCAATTTGAGTAACAATAGACACTATCTATAATTAATGAATATAAACCTATATGTAAAAGTATGAACACGGAGGAATTAATTTTTGGGTAAATTTGCACTGGTTTCAAGAGATGAGATTATAAGAGAGAGGAAGAGAGAAGACAAGATAAGCTTTTGTAGTGTGGGTGGGAGATGGGCTTGTCAAAAAGTCATGCAGCTGTTTCCTTCCTACAAAGATCAAAACAGGAATGAAGTGGAGAGAAGTCAAATAATGGATAGGATTTTCCTAATTTTTTCTGTTAGGCCCTTACCATCATCCTCTGATTTAAACAGCAATTTAGCATCAGCTTGTCGAAAACGTAACTGCTCCAAGTTAAATTTAACTGAATTAGATTTTTGGGTTCACTGACAGTCACCATAAATAATATTTCTTCAAGAAATATGACAGCACAGAACAAAAATAACAGAATGATTGAATTATTAACCCTTTTCTAATAACTTTCCTGTATTTGGTAACCCCAATCAACTGATTAGTTTAGACCAGTGGGGGGAGGATCTTGGCCATATTTGATCCCTCCTTTGGGAGAAAGGCAGTATGTAGAATAAATACATGAATAAATCTTAAGAGATGGGGCTGTGCCACTCATCGTTGTACCTTGGCTTGTAAAAAAGGAGGAATTCAGATGGGTTTACTTTACTTTATGGAGTAAAGAGACATTATGGAACTTTCCCTGCTAACATCTCCAGCTCTGGTTCCTTACTGTTGCATGGAACTCAGGGGATATCTCTGTATGTAGAATCCAGACTGAGCATGTTTGAATTATTGTTGTTGCTGTTATTCTTGCCTAATTTTAAATCCTTGCCAATTTAATTATGTTTGCAGTACTAATTTTAAAAAGACAGCCCTGTAAAAATTAAGAGAGCTGTACACGTAGCCTTCCTTCTGCTAGTCTCTATTTTTGTCAGAGGCTCAGTATGTGTCTAGCAGAATAAGATCTTTGTGGATAATTGGATGCTGGAAGTAATTAGAGGTTTGATAAGGAAGAGACTAAATGGACAGGGAATTAAACTGTCCCAAGTCTTTGAGTGTGTTTGTGTTTGCTCCTGGGGCTTTGGTGGTATTGAGATACATGCATATGGGACATGCCAAGGATCCTGGCTTCTTCTAACATGCTAGAGATGGGTGGAGTTCAGGTAGGCAGGGACCCTATAGTAGTGCAAGAGAATTGAACAGTGAAGGTTAAGATGACATAATTTTCTGTGAGAAGCCTACAAATATAGTGAGCAAGTAGAGGATACAGTGATGTATTGTTAGCTGTAGGCACAATATGGTGTCCAATTACCCTGTTTCCCCGAAAATAAGACCTGCTGAAAATAAGCCCTAGTATGATTTTTCAGGATGCTCATAATATAAGCCCTACCCCAAAAAGAAGCCCCAGTTAAGTGAAACCCTGTCCTCCACCAAAAGAAGATGACATGACTGTATTTGAATAAATGTAGATTGTTGTACATGAAAAAAATAAAACATCCCCTGAAAATAAGCCCTAATGTGTTTTTTTGGAGCAAAAATTAATATAAGACCCTGTCTTTTTTTCGGGGAAACACGGTAGCTACGCAAAGAATTGTCAGCCTCTTTGGTGGTAGGGCTCCTGTGTCCTCATAGCAGCCTAAAAATATCAGTTCAGCAGGTGAACATTTCCAGTTGTTTTGGTCCTACCTAAAGTGTTGCAGGGTGACTTAGGTACATTTTTAGTTCTGAAGCTCTAAAACAAATGAACCTGGGTGGTAGAAAAAAATATAAAAAGTGATGCATGTAGAGCCAGAGCAAACATCCTTTTTCTTTTTCAACTCAGTTCATAGGACTGCTGTGCAGATAAATAACCATTTTTTCAGTCCAGGTTGTGCTGGACTAGCTACACTATCATTGATTTCTCTCTGTGTTCTATGTATACAAAGAATCAGGGTACAACTGCACAGTGGGGAGACCTGCTTTGACTTGATCCCTTTGAAATCTGGTCCTTGCTGGTCACAGGTGAAATTGCTGTAGCCCTCCAGATGAATGGAAACAATCATCACATTTCAGGACTCAGCAGAGCAGGGGCAGAAAAAGCTGTGAATGTGTTTGCATGGAGCTTCAACAGTGGAAGTTACCTCTGATCTGATGAGGACCACCCCTTTCCTTCACCTCTTTTTAACTTCCTCTCCCCAAATAATTTAGTGGTAACCTGTTGCAGTGCTGACTTTGGGAAGCATTGGAAAAACAACAACATTGTTTGGAGACAATAGGTATTCGGTTGAGGGCAGGAAGTGGAGAAACGTGATGCCACTGAATCAGAGCAAAATTAAACCACCCTTGTTGGCTGAACATAAAGAGATGATTTCCCAATGTGCTTCCCTGCACTAAGTTTTAAGTTGTGTAGTTGCTGGGTTTTAATTCAATTTCATCTGTGCAAAATGCAATGCACACTGCAGAGTAAATAGCCAATCTTATTTTCAGTAGCCTACAGCTGCCTTTGACAAATTATTCAACTAACCCATTTGCCAGCCATTTCCAATTTCTCTGAGAATAATTTTTAGCATATTTAAGGCCCAGGTTTTTTGAACATTCAAATTACATTGCAAAAAAGCAGTGTTATTTTATATTCATGTGTTGTGGTGACTTAATATTGCTCAATAATTGTAGCCAGAAACTAGTATGATTATTATGATGATGATAGTTTAAATGCATTTGTGCCTTTGATATACCTTCCTGGTATACAGGCCCATTTAATTGTGTTTTCCCCCAAAAACGTCAATGATTATATATACCGTAACCTATAGACTCGGCAGAAATATACATACATGTTCTTGAGGGATGTATGTGTGTGTGTGTCTGAACTGTCTGTGTGCACATGCATGGCACACATGAAATAGTTCTTGCTGCCTGTCTTAGTAGATGGCATCTCTACACACAGCAGCCTACTTACCATAATCATATTCAGCTGTTTGGAACTCACATATACTGAGGACAGGTAGAGAGGAAGAATGCATCCTCACCCCTCTCCGTTGCCAGTGCTGTTGCTCTTGTGTGTGTATATGGACAGCGACACATCTGAAGACAAGAACCCTAGGAATCCATGGAGCCTTTCCATGTGAGTCAAGATGCTGATTCTCTAGTGTCCCAAATACTGTGGAGAGTCCTTACGGATATTGGAGGTTCTCATCTTCAGTTGTCCATCTCTTCATGCATAGCAAAGGAATAGCAGTAGAGATGGGGGGAGGGAGCATGACTCAGCCTGCCCTTCTGCCCATGCTAAGTAAACATAAGTTCTGAGCATGTAAATAGGGCTTGAGCATGTGACCTCAAGAAAAGTTTTTGCAGAGATCAAAAGGTTCCTCCTACCCCTTCTTTCATTCTTCTGCTGACAAATCATAGCCATTAGAGTACTTATACTGGCAGATCTCTGAGGTGAGCCAGCAGACGGGGGTTCTGCCAGCACAAGGTCATTTCTGCTAGCAAAAGGGGATTTCTGATAGCAAAAAAAAGCTTCTGCCTATTTCTAATCCACTATAAACATCACATCTGGGATTCCATTGTAAACTCCTAATCTAGAAATGAACAAAATAAAACAAAACTCAGTTTGAACATGCAAAATACTCTACAGAAATCACTGCCGGGGGAAGCTTCATGACCAAAGTTAAATCATGTGCTTTTAAAATTGCTTTATGGCCCAATAAGTTCAGTTCTGCTTTCAATTGAAGAAATGTTTTAGAATCATCTTCAAAAACCATAAACACTCATATATAATGCAGGATAATCCTCTTTGCTAAGTGATACCTTAAGGAAAATATACATTATTATATCCAGCTAGTCACAAATGCTGCTCTTGTAAGCTGGGTGGAAGAATTATCTCAACAACCGGTGTGCTTTGCCCAGTGGAGAGATTGAGCTGTTTTGCTAAAAGAATATATAGTGGAACATTTTTGCACTGAAAACTTTCCATGAATAAACTCCCTTGCATTTGACCTTAATAAGCATTGAGCTGGTAGATACTGAGGCAGCTGCCAGCTAATAAACAGAATTTTCAGTGTGTGTATCAAACTGACAGTCTAGTCCTTGAGTAACTATAAAGCCAGCATATGGTGCTGAGGAGGCAGCCTGCTTGTCAGTGTGCTTTTCTAGCTGAAGAGAAATAGTTGCTAAATATGTCTCTATTATCACCTGTTAGGAAAAGCTAACAAAACAGTCAGTGGGCTATGCTTGGAATGCTAGCATAAATTATTATTACCTAATTTTCATAAAGAACTGTTAGAAGCTTTTATTAATTTGCTTTACAGCTTGTCTGCCTGCCAAAAAGGGAAATCAAGCTGATGACAAATAATAAAATATGGTTTAAAACATATACACTGAAAACACAAAAATATAACAATAAAAGGCATAGCCAGCACCCAACTAGCTGGACCCTTTGAAGCAACAAACCAACTTAGGTACCAAAGGCCTGCCTGAAGAAAATGTTCTCTGCCTTCTGGCAGAAGCACAGCAGGGAGCTAGCACACCACTCTGTGGTGAACCAATATTCTGAGTGGGGATCGTTTTTAACCTCCCTGCCCTGATACCCGTGAGCAGGCTGGGAGACTTAACCTCTACACTATCCCTCCAAACTGAGGGAGTGGGAATTGTGTACATGCAGGTTGGTGTATGCTTAGGTTGCCCCACATGTGGTCCTGAGCACCAGAGAGATTGTTCACACCTGATACAGACTGAGATAGAGAGAAGAACCAATGCTGTATTGTGGTTAGAGTGTTGGGCTAGGACTGGAAAGAGCCAGATTTAAAGTGCCACTTAACCATATGGTTAGGATGGATGAGGTTCAGCCTACGTACCTCACAGGTGGTGAGAATAATTGTTTATATCGACTTGGCAGGATAGGAACAAAAGAGATCTAGTACTCCCACTATGTACTGTGGTCTCAACATGGCTGTGACCATCTTGGCTGAGGAATTCTGGGAGTGGTAGTAACTTGCAAGCTTAGCTTTGGAGTTTAGGTTTCTTCTGGGCCACCAGAACGAGCTGTTCCCTTCCTCCTATACAAGGCAAGACCATCTATAACTGAAGGAAAGGGCTTTGATGACAACTAACTCAGTGTTTACTTCCCTTGCGCCGCGCCTTGCCAACGTTTTGCCTGGGCTTTTTTCCCATATTCCAAGGGAGAGATGTCAAGCAAGTCCAACTCAAACACTGGACACGGGGACGCATAGAAGCCTCCAAATAGTGCAATATTATGGAAAGAAAAAGCAATATGGAAAAAAAGATCCCCCTTTCATTCTAAACTAGTCACTGTTTGCACATTCCTTTGATAAGTCCCTCCATTTTATATTTATAAAACGAAGCCTGGTCTAATTTTAAACATACGCAGCCATTCATTCCAGGATAATATTGTTTGTTACAAACATCTAAATTACAATTTTAAATATAGTTACATATTCTGAGAGCAGTAGTCCAAAAAAGAAACTTCTCAAAGCTAAAGTGATGAGTTTGCTTTTGACAACTGCTCTGTTTGAGTCAGCATCAGTAGAACACTCCTGTGCCTTTGTGCCAAGAACTTCATATAAAAGTACGTTTGTAGAGATGTTGGTTTTTAATAGAGGTGGGAACAATTACTTTTTAGCCCTGTAACTTCCAGACTTTCATGACCTCGCTGGCTGTGAGAGGCTGGGAGTTGTCATCTAATCTCTGTCTCCCAATACTTCTGGTTTGTAAAGACCAGCTCTTTTAAGTGTATATTGTCTTTAAGGCAATAGATTACTAGATTGCTTTCCTGCAAACAGGACATCCCTGATTCAGAAGGGAAGCTGTTCATCCCACCATTGAAGGAAATACATTGGCTCAAAGCCTCTTGCTTATTTATGGCCATGTGACAGCTAATGGCATAACTTTTGGAGGCAAGTTGTCATGTGAAAGAAATCTCTCTAGACATTATCCGTTGCATACTATTCAGCATGCAACAGATAATGTCTGTAGTGATTTCTTAACTCGAAGCAATCTGTTTCCAGAAGTTTATGCTGTTAGCATTACATAGGCGTAACTATACAGAAAGATTTTGGTCAGTGCCTCCTCTCAAAAGATTCTAACAACTACACCAGTGCAAAATGCTTAAATATCATTTTGACACCAAGAGCTATTTGTTAATCTAGGCATCCACAACTGGTCAGTTTTACTAAGGACTGATTAATTGATTGATCTGTTTATCAGCGCTTGATGTATTTATAAGTTTCACCATCATGCATGCTATCATAATTGGATGTATTCATACTATTGTGACTCAGTCTGGGGTATTTTTTTTATTGAAAGGCAAGTTATAAATGGGCATATTAAATAATATATTTAATGTAGTAAAATACACACACAGGGACATACATGCCATCACTGTTCTCCAAAGAGCTTTCTGTGTAAATGATTTGTTTAAAGAAATTACAGTAAATATACAAGTAGTATTAACTGAGGACAATCTAGATGGGTGAGGGGAGGAAAACGTGGTTTAAAATAGGTCTTCTGTTACAGCAGCATTGCCCAAGACAGATGTGTTGGGCAACAACTCCCATAATCCCACACAACTAGAAGACACCAGGCTGTGAAAGGCCATTTGACAGGAATATGTCACTTCTAGCTTGGAGGCAGGCTGGGAAAATACAGTCTCTCTCCATCTGCCACATGTAAGGGGACTATGCAAATAGCACAAACATCATAATGCATGTTACATTACTAGTGATGAATAATGCCTCCCATAATTGTGAATTTTGTATAACAATGACTATTTTAGAGATGATCAATTCCCCTACTGTTGCCCTTAAGTGTGGGAATAGATATGTAAAAGAATCAGCAAGACTAAAGTCACCTGCTAATGTTACTCTGCTGGACCACAGTTGCACAGATGCCGGTCTAATCACTGCTATATTAGCATGGGAAGAAAGGGGAAGAGTATGCTTCCTGCAGTTACTTTTTGTCTATGACAGTATGTGCTGAAACAGGGCATGCAAACATTTGTAGCCATTGAGGAAGGATAAGATGCATACATTGCTCAATGCCTGCTTGTGTCATTGCTTAACACAAGTGAAAATTTCTGCATTCTTCTCTTCTCTTTGCTAATCACTCACATTCTACTTGTCATTTGCAAAGAGAAGGGTGCATTGTTTTGAAAGTGCTGCCAAAATACTATGGAGCTTGGAAAGATGGAGGCATGAGAGAGGCATACAATCTGTAGAGGGGTTGAAAGAGTAGGTGTGAATGCATGTGGTGTGTATGCATTTACCGAATTTATATCCCACATTTCTGTAAAAAAAAGGACACCCTCAAGGAGGATGACAACAATAAAAGTTCATTTAAAAAAATACAACATGTAACTGAAAGCAGAGTCATATGAAATGCAAAACAATTCCCACTCAAATCTTGTATTCCAGAGGACTGGAATTCCCCTGCCCTAATCCTCATCTCTATGAGTCTTTACTCCTGAACCACAAAGGTTTGTGGTGCAAATCATTTGACTTTGGGCTTCTGTTATTAGATACCCTTACTTGTTCTCCTGAGAAAGGGACTATATATGGGATAACTTGTTGGTAGGATAGCTTAGTGAGTTGGGTACCTGGCTGTAGAAACCAGAGGTTGGGAGTTTGATTCCCCACTGTGCTTCCTGGGAGAAGATCCAGCCTGTATAGCCTTGGGCAAGCTACACAGTCCCAGAACACTCCCAAAAAAGTGAATGGCAAAACACTTCTGAGTACTCTGTGCCTAAAAAACCCCCTGGAAATATTGCTATAGGTTGGAAACAACTTGATGGCACATTATTATTTTTAGACAATACAGCCGGTTGGTCTGGCCAGGTTTAGTCATGTTCATATAAAGTAGGAACAGCTGCAGCTTCCTGAAGTTAGCAAGGGTCATCCCAGCCTTTTCAGCTGGAAAGAACAACATGTCTTGCTGATCCCAAGCCTTTGCTTGCACACGCGTCTCTTGCTTGGTGGCAGCATGCCCTCGCCCGAAGACTCCAAGACAAACATTAGCAGCCCAGTCAGAGGCCGGTCCAGAGCTGTCCTTATGCAGCACTGGAGTAGTAGAAAGGGTGGCTTCACTGTGACAACACACCCTATCCAGTATCACATTTCAAGTGTAGGGCCGGATGTATCATTAATCAGACTATTTTTAAAAACTCTGTTTATTCTATGGTAGTTCAAGGTAGTGTGTGTGGTTATTCTTTCCCATTTTACCTCCATGACAAGTCTGTAAAGTAGGCTGGGCTGCCAGGAGATCCATGGTGAATTTGGGATTTGAACTTGGGTCGTCCTAAGCCTGCTCCAATGCTCAAATCACAACATCACAATCTCAAGATGGATTGTGTAGGACCTCCAGTTTTCAGAGGCCTAAAATCTTTAAATGAAAAAGCCACTGTGCCAAAACCCTACCTCACTTTCTCCACGTTCCTTGCCAGGTACCAAAATGTAAACATTCACATTCTGAACACATTCTGAATTTAAGAATGATGTGACTCCAGTTCATACTGTGGCATGAGGTAACTGGATATGATGTGTCTATTTCTCAAGTGTCTGGAGTAGACATGGGGACGAATATAAAAACGAATCATGATATTAAACAAATATCCCTGATTCGTCAGATATTCGTTGCTTCGTATTCTTGGAGTCCAGAGACCCTGACGAATACGAAACAATGAATATAACCCTTTTATATTTGTCCCTTCATTCCCTATCTGCTTATGCCCCTGCAGATCAGCTGTTCCTCGGGGACATAAGCAGAGAGGGATTTTCCCTTTGGGTGGCTTGCTAAAGCCTGCCCAAAGGGAATCCCATTCCCGGGGCTGGAGGATGGCTTGGGTCTCCCTTTCCCCCTCTTCCCATGCCGTGTGGCATAGGAAGATTGTGGGGGTGGGGCTTTTTTCTTTTTTTAGATAGCCCCAGGGGCTGTCTAAAAAAAAAAAATGACCCGACGAACTGACAAATTGGTTCGTGGTTCATCAGGCCACTGGGGGGCAATTCATGGTTCATGGGTCGTTAAGTTTGATGACCCACAAACCAAGACGAAGCACCATTTTGGTGCTTAGTCTCCATCTCTAGTCTGGAGTCTCATGAAGCCTAACCTTGATTTCAAGGGGACTTCCTTCCAAGTAAATATGCATATGTTTGTAGCTGTAATTTGGCAGCCCAGAACAAATAAATGAGAGGATGTAAGATAGGGTGTAGGCAGGAGATTACAGGAGGTAGAGAAAGTATTTAAAGATAGTAGAGGCAGAAAAGGAGGGAAATGGGAGTGAGGGAGTCTGACAGAAAGAGAAGATAAGCTATTCAGAGAGGATGGAACAAAGATGTCAGAACAGGTAATAAGAAAATGATGGAGAAGATGAGAGGAGAGAAGAGGAAGGTAATGGAAAGGCAAAGTTCCCTACATAGAAGAGATATTTGCCTGAGGCAGGGAAATATTGCAAATAGTGCCATGTTTTTGTTGGGATAATAACAACCTTACATGCGATTAACACTGGGTATTAGTGGGAGGAAGCTTTCACAAGATACGAGGCTGCCTCTTTTTGCCACTACCAATTAACAAAGTTCTTTTTCCCACCTCTATTTTGGCCCTCCTCTCTTCCTGTTGTTTGCTTTGTTTCCAATTGTTTGTCTCCTTTCTTCTCCCCTGACCATTGCCAAGAGCAGACATGTAAAATTCTGCTTCTGCCCTCTGCCATGCAGCTGCAATGGCAGACTGAGTCTGCCACATGGTTGAAGGTTGGAATTTCTTTCTTTTTATCTTTTATATCTCTGATTGTAACTGAAGATCAACTCTATAAAGTTTTTTTATTTTTCTACTTAGGCTAATCTCTCTGTCTGTCTGTCTGTCTGTCTGTCTCTCTCTCTCTCTCACACCCCCCCCCCCCCGAGGGCTAGTGAAAACAAAAGGGGTTGGAGGAAGCTGGGATTTTTAGCTATTCTCATACACATTTCCCAGGCTGCAACTGTTTGTGGTTTTGTATTTTTATGCTCTGATAATTATAAGGGACTTACAAAATTTCCACAACAGTTTTGAGCTGGAGTTCGACAGTGTCAGGTCTGGATCCACTGAATGCCCCTTATGTATAGTGTCCACTGCTGCTGCTTCCCTAAGCCATACGCATAAAATATGTGTATTATTTTAGCATCCCTATCACTACCAGAAGTGTCTGTTAACAGCTTTAGATAAAGCCAGCACATTATCTCCAACATTTGGCTCTTTACACAGTATTAGTACGGTGTATTGGAGATAATCTGATGTGGATTTGCTCTAATCCTTTAACAACAAAATTCTTTTCAGAAGCATGTAATGAAGAGTAGCATTTTGGCCATTTCTGCGACATGTGCTATCTTAAAGGATATTTACAGTAACACAGCATGAAGTCACTAAACAGCCCATAGTGACAAAGATTAACCCAGAAATTTCAACATCAAAAAGGCACTTTTGCAAACTCACATGCCCAAACTCCTTACTAGTTTTATAGCTCTGGCTTTCTCTGTGACAAATCCATACTTCCTCTTTAAATACTGTGATATGGAAATCTGAATATACAAAGTAAGTTGTATCAATTCACTTTAATTCTCCTTATCTTTTTCTCTGTGCTTCACTGTAATGACAGTAGTTCTGTGAAAATTCTGATAAAAATCTTGTTGGTGTCTGTCTTTTTTTCTGGTATCAAGGCATACATAAGAGGCTAAAAGATACGTACATGTTACAGTTCTAACAATCCTAAGCTTCTTTACATGGAAGTAAATTCTATTAAGTTTAATAGAGCTTACTCACTAGTAATTGCTTCTAAAACTGAAGCCTCAAAAGGCAAATCTGAACATGTATACTGAGATATAAACCTAGCTCTACTCATTGAGCTCACTCCCGAGCAATAAGCATGTCTCATGCAGCTTTGTGTCTCATGTGGAAACAGAATGTAATCTACTAACATATTAACTGAGCTTTTTGAGCAGGGTTATTAAGAAAGCTCTGCAACGATTAGAGTGAATGACAGTGAGAGTTAAGACCAATGATGACAGACTCAGCTTCAAAATGCTTCACTATTTGCCATGATTTCACAGAAACAGAATGACAGGAAAGCTAGCAACTTGCAAAAAATAAAACTTACAGAAGGAAAAGCATAGTGGCCTTGAATTTTGTGAGCACTGAGGTAACCAAGAATAAATAAATAAATTTGATGCAGTTGTTGCTGCTCATTATAGCATGTACAGGCCAGAATCCTCCTACACCCCCTTGCACTGCGGAGAAGAGGAATGAATACTAAGAGTCCTGATGGAATGAACAGGAAGAATACTCACTAAATTTCTTGTCCTTGTTAATTTAGGCTGTTCCCATGTGAAGAGACACTTCAGGAATTTTAGATGCCTGAGAAATTTGTCTCTTCTAGTTGAGAGCAAAAGGAAGAACTCTTCCACCTCACTTTTTAATTTGTGTTCAATGTCTCTCATGTTCTCTCCCTTGGAAAGATAAAACACCCACAGCATGCACAAGACAGCTGGCTGGTGGTGAAGAAAGATGTCATCAATCTATCAAATGCTTCACATTTATATATAAAGCAGCCATCTTCCTAATTTTTGGCAATTTACACAGTACAGTTTTGTACAAAAAATCAGGCGGTTTTGTGCCCTTTTGGTGCAAAGCATTGTTCTCACCAGTATGAGAACTTTCTCACATGCAGAAGGAAATGCATCACCATCGTTGCTGTTGAGCAGAAGGATGTTGCAATTTCTAGTCCTTGCCTGGAAGGATAAAACCCATATGGATTCAGAGCATTAGAAATATGAAGATTTCTGTTTTTCGATTAAGTTCCCTGTGGCCACTTTGCCTGGGGAATTCTTGTAGTAGCTCGAAAGCTTATTTGTATCCTCCCACTGGAACAAAAGCCTGGCAGGGGAGACTCAGGTACAGCAAAGGGTTCTGCCTTTTGGCACAGTGGTTAAATTGCAGTATTACAGCCAAAAGTTTGCTTACATCTTGGGTTCAATCCCAGGTAGCCAGCTCAAGGTTCTCTCTGCCTTCCATCCTTCCGAGATCAGTAAACTGAGTACCCAGCTTGATGGGGGTGGGGGTGGGAATGTCTAGCATGCATAATTAAACCACCCAGAGAGTGTTTGGGGGCAGTATATACATAGCATGCTTTTTGTGCTCACTTAGCTCAATGACACTAAGCTCCCTTGTATGTACGTACATGAGACTGCAGCCTTAGAATACCTATTTTTATGAGTGATGCGGTTAAGTGGTCTACACTGCTGCCACACTGCCATCTGCTGAACTCAGCTGTCTCTTGACATTTCACCCTAAGTGTAGATATGTGCTAGTGTGCCAAAGAAGAAGAATAATTCAGCAGTAGCTGTGCATGTACATTACTGGTGTGAAGTATGTGGGGAGCAGCTGGAAGTCAGCAGGGCTTAAGCTTTCCCAGCAGCAGCCGTGTGCTAAATTGGTTGTAGTGAACCTAGGCTTCTAATCCAATATCCCTATCCTCTCACTGTGCCAGGGGGTAAGCAACAGTCTTTTATCTGGAAATTCTCCCCTTGTGTGGAGAGGGCTGATGGTTCAAGTGGCATGTAAAATTAGCATGTATTGATCTCTGACAACCAAACTAGATGCGACACCAGAGTTTTCCAACCTTTTTCAAATCACGATCCCCCTTTTATAATAGTCAAGTAACCTGCCACACCCACCACATATCCATAAAAAGGCATTTTTAATGGGGGGGGGGGAAACACACACTAAAAATAGAAAGAGAAGGCATACATTGGTCCATGATATCCAGCTGCGACCGCCCACTCTGTGACAGGATTGGCACATATGTTTTGTCAATCAGCGGTCACGCCACTGACCTTGGATATATCATAAGTCCTTGCCTCCGTCTATGAAAATTTCCAAACAGAATCCTTTTGAATGTCGCAATGTGGCCATATGTAAATAAATAAGTGTTGAAAACCTTTGTGGTGAAGTTTCCTATAAAAATAATTGTAACTAAAAATAGTCATGGTGATTCCCCCCCCCCCCCGAGAAAACACCTTGTGGGTGCTGATGCATAGGTTGGGAACCTGTGTGCTACACTAAGCACATATTTAGGAGCAGTGCTCCCTCAAGTGGCAGAGGAAAACTGTTTGTCAAAGCATATATTTTTCTTCCATCTCTAGGCAGACTTTGTCTTTTGATTGGAAGGTAAGAATGGGCTTAATTTGAAAGTCTGACTACTGAGGCATGCATTTCTGAGAAAATCCTGTCATTCAAGGGAAAACATGTTAATATATATACTTTTTAAAACTTCTGGTTTGATCTGATAACATAATTTATGAACAATACAGAAAACTAGTTTAATACATACCAGGTGAAATAATAGAGTTAAGATCCAAGAGTTAAAAACCAAGAGTTTAGATCCAAGAACCATATGCACTTGTAAAAATTATCTGACACAGAAAGAGATTTGCTTTTATACTGTCCTTTCCATTTTATTTTTTGTTCACTCATATTTCATGGCTACCCAGATGATATATATAACAGAAAAAGGAATAGAGCAATGAATGGCAACACAGAACTGTGGTGGAATAATGGATAGCATTAGAGGGAGTCAGCAGAGAGTCAGATAGAAAAGGGAGTGTACATAGATTAGAAAAGTGCTGGGAGGAAGAGAGGACGGATGAGGTAAAAGGATAGCTGGATTAGCATAGCTGTCAAAGAGGAGAGCCAGTTATATCAGATACTTATTTTAGGACTAGTATTTGTTGTTCTGTATGGAATGGCTATTTGTTTTTGGCTGTTATTCACCATCAGTAAATGGGCTTAAATTCATATTCATTTATTAATTCATTTAAATTATGAATTTGTCCCATGCAATTGGATATATTTAAACTGAGTGTATTTCACTCAATCCATTGGCTTTAAATTACACAGCCGAGTATGTAAAATGCAGACTGCTACTGCTTTCTGTAAATCAATATAAATCTAGAAGAAATCTGGACAAAGGTTTTTTGGGAGACACAATAAAAACATGAACACAGAAAGAACCTGTCTGCCACGGACAGCCAAATTGATGTTCATGAGTTCTGAAGTTCCTGTGCCTTTAATTAGAAGCTTGCTCTTACACATACTGCTCATGTTATAACTTTTTGTTGATTACAGTCTGGGATTGCAAATACCCTTTGAGTCCTCTGTTGAGCAGTTGGTTAATTGTACCAGTACCAGTTTCTGTTCTGGGAGAGGAGGATATAAATACTGACCATAACCGTCCATTCCCATTTTTATGACAAAACAGCATATTTCAACACAAAGACAAGAATTCTGCAAGGAAACCAGTAAGGGTTTGTATCAGGAACTGACACTGGGGCAATAAAGTGTATCAGGAACTGACACTGGGGCAATAAAGAAAGGCTATTAATTAGGCAATTGGGAGGTTGTTTATTGTATATTATCCAGACTTCATCAACAGCAAGCAATAAAATGGATAGCTGTGATAAACAGCAAATTTTTAGTTAATACTTGGGAAGATCTTCGCTGAATGGTATTTGTGAACAGACATGATAGAAAATCATTTAATAATGTGTTGCCCTATGTGTTTCTGTCTTTTACGATTGTGATGTTTTTGACCAACTGGTTTCCAGGAATATTCTGACAGTACACTTTCGTATTGAATTAAACCTATGCATGCTTGGGATGAGGTATGGATACCCCATGGAGAGGGGCATGCCAAACCTGCCTGAGGTATTTTGTATTCCTCCCTGAAATACATGTTTGTTAAGCTTTTTGGGCACAGAGCACAGTACTTCTCCCACTCCCCTGCATCTTCTCAGGGTAGAGACAAGTGTCAACTCTTGACAAGCTTTCAGGGTTGGTGATGGCTACTGAGGTGACATGCTTGTCACCCGACCAGGCAATCTTCCAGAGTTCAGTATGGAAACAGGAAAGGAAACAAAACCAGAGACAGGAAATGTCCACAATGTGATGCGTGGTTGTTTTACCCCTCATTATTGATGGAGATGGAGAAGTGATGGTAGTGAGTGAAAATGTTTTAAAATAAGCCTCCACAACATAACCCATTTCTCTATTCCCCGTTAGTATGCATGGGATATGCTTATG
Source organism: Intellagama lesueurii (assembly GCA_037013535.1). Lineage (NCBI taxonomy): Eukaryota > Metazoa > Chordata > Lepidosauria > Squamata > Agamidae > Intellagama > Intellagama lesueurii. The sequence continues at coordinate 203,900,201 of JBAJHW010000004.1, forward strand.
CTGCTCATTTGCCTGGTTAGATGTTTTATTTGCAAATGAATTTAGAAACCTGTTTGCATCTTGCTTATGTGTGCTCCTGGTGCCCTCTGGTGTTACGAAACATCAATGGTAGAAGTTCAAATAATTCTTAATATCTGTTGCTTTCTTCTTTGCCAGAATGGTTTTTTTAAAATGCTTTGTGAAATAAGGTCCCTTAGTAAAAAAAAAATAATGAAATACAAGTCCAGTGAGTAGAGAATCATTTTCTAGAGCAAATTGAAGGGTTGTTGCTAGTTGTTTCCTCAAGGACTAGAAATGGGTGAGAAAATTGTTCAGTTTGTATTTCAATGACATTTTAACAAATTCACATTCTGCAAACCTGAATGCAGGGATGTTGGGAAGTCTTTGTGTTGGAGTCCTAAGTCTGAGTCTGGGTCTTTGGTCCCAAGTCCCAAGTCCCTATTAAAAACAAGCTTTTCCCCCAGAAAAAATGGAGGGGTGGGTGGGTTCTGAGTCATGAGTTACTGAAAAACAAAAACCCCAAGTTGAGTTTGAGTCAAGTCACTGGTGTGACTTAAGTCTGACTTAACAGCGAATTCCATGACTTGAGTCCCCCTCTCTGCCTGAATGCCAAAGAAAATACATTTAGACCTTAGGATGTAGACTTCCCCAAAGTTTGTGAGGCAGTTCACAAAAGGTGCTGGAAAGAAAAGTCCCATTCTATTGAAACAAGTGCCCCCAAATAGTAAATTTGAAGAAATGCATAATTCTGGAAGATGCACATGAAAGTGTTTTATTCAGCAGAAAATCACTCAAAAAAGTACACATGATAAAGTGTGCAACAAAAAGAATTTTGAAATTCATAATTTTGAAAAATGTGCACAAAATTGAATTCTCAGGCACACTGAAATGGAAAGGTACAAACATAACAGTAGAAAAATGAGAACTTGAGTGAAACATGTCTGGTTTGATTGAGTGACCCATCCCTAACCATGACTATCAACAGGAGCATTTTTGAAATATACAAATTAATTTGCAAATATCCACTGACTGAAATCCTGTTGCACAGTTAAGCAAATGGAGCAACGTTCAGACAGAAATTGCTGCAAGTTATGTCTATCTATGTAGACATTATCTTTTGCATGTTGAGTCGTATAACTCAGATAGTTTCTACACAGATTTCTTAAATTACAGAAATTTGTATCTAAAAGTTACACCATTTGAAACAGGATTTTAATCATATTTTTGTCTATGCAGTCTCTAACCCCTTCAATACTCTGAGAAATTGTAACACAGTTAGAGATTCTACTGAAATTTGCCATCCTCAGGCTTAGATAGAAGCCATCATGTTCACCTCAGACAAGAGATAAACATTATTTATTTATTGGAAGTATTTATGAGCTATTTTTAGAACCACAAGCTTACTAAACAATATATAAGGATAACAGGACCATATAGATGTGAAGTTACTAAGAGGACAACTCCTGTGAATCACCTAAATTACTTACTGTCTCAAGGAGAGCAGGAGTGGGGACTCAAGATGCGGGACTTGCTGTCAAGTCAGACTTAAGTCATACCAGTGATTCAACTCATTCCCCCCCCCCAGTGACTCGGACCCACCCACCCCTCTCTTTTTTTGTGGGGAAAAAAGCTTGTTTTTTAATAGGGACTCTGACCTGGGGCTTGGGACTCAGGACTCGGACTTGGGACTCAGACCCAAAGAGTTGCCAACATCCCTGAAGGAGAGACTGCAGTGGTAAGTTTTCAAGGCCTGTATTGAAAGGTTTAAGTTTAAGCATCAAAAATTCTCAAACTGAAGGGACCACCACCAAGATTGCCTGTTACCTGTACTTGCCAGGCCATTTTACTGCTAATAGGACTTCTGCATGAAAATCAGTTTCTTTGTGCACAGTTTTCAATACATGTGCATGTTAAAATTCTTTTTTAAAAAAATGTATGTATTTTGCACATGTGTTAATATGTACATTTTTTTTCCAAGTTCTGAGTACCTGGGCAGGACCATACAAGAAAAAGTCCCTGAATTCTCCTACACCTTAAATAAACATTTTAGCCAGAGAAAATTAACTGAAAAAGTGGATAACACTTAAAAAAAACAGTACAGTGGCAAGGTCCAAGAAGTATGAAAAGATCAAATGTATCAATTCAGGTATGACGCATAAAACTCCTGTAGATTCTTTCTATTAGTTGCATGGATTTACTGATGACGAGACTCATTTGGTAGTGGTACCTAATCTGTTACTTGCAACAAACATGGCAATAACTCAGGGCCTAGTTACATTAGTGATATACCTCACAATATGTGTTGGTGTTATTTAATTCAGTTTATACTCACATGACAGTCACGTAATTATAAATTGCTGTCAGTGTTTACTTCTCTTATCAGCTGCCTGGCTGATGGATGGTGAAGCTGGGCTGCTGCATCCAGGAGCACGGCACTGCTCCTCTCAGCTGGCTCCTAGGCCATGTCACAGCTGTGGGTCTCTGACAGGATACCCTTCCCCCTCCCCCTTCCAGCTCAGAGCTCCATCCCATGAGAAGTGAAATATTTTACACCGACAGATGGTTCAAATATTGCAAATTGATTTACACTACATCAATTTGGCATCGGTGTTAAATTAAATGACCCTCTGCTGGGAGACTAAAATACTGTACCTTGCTTCCTTTCCTGAAAAACTCAATTCCCTGTTTTGTAAAAAATCAGAGGTTACTTGTTTGTCATGTAGTTACCTTTTTAAATATCAATTCAAATCACGCTTGATGTGATTCAACTATGGTTCTTTTTCCAAGTTTTACCACACTCTTAGCTCCTGCCAACCTAGCAGTTTGAAAGCATGCAAATGCGAGTAGATAAATAGGTACCACCACGGTGGAAAGGTAATGGCGTTTCGTGTTTAGTCGCGCTGGCCATGTGACCACGGAAACTGTCTTCGGACAAACGCTGGCACTACGGCTTGGAAACGGGGATGAGCACTGCGCCCTAGAGTTGGACACGACTGGACTAAATGTCAAGGGGAACCTTTACCTTTACCTTAGTTTTGGAAGAATAAGCTTAAGGACTCTTTTTCCTGAGTGCTTTTTAAGGGGGATGCTGCCATTGTCTTGAAACTGATGCATTAGTTAAGGACATTTGAAAGATATGTGGCACAACATAAATTCATACCCTTTTTTTTGCATCTGAGCTATTTTTGTTTTTTCAGTTCAGAACTATGTCAGATCACTTGACTTTTCTAATTTATCTGATGTTTCCCTATTTAAATTTCGTCTTGTAATCTATCCTTAGTGAAAAGTTGTCTAATTCACTTTCATTTTGGGATGTTTACCGAAGAAAGCAATCACACCTTGGACTTCCTAATCCTTAGTTTACAGTATGGTTATTTACTATATTTTGAAAGAGGTTTCATTAAACTTTTGTTATAGTGTATTCCCATTTACACAGAGTGAGTATTATGCAATCTTAAGGGAGTAACTGTGTAGAATAGGATAATGAGTGCTAATGGCCACAAAAGCTAGCTAAGCAATAGTTGGCATTTTAATGGTGGCTTTAATGACCTGGTGATGTCTTGGCAGTGAGATGACAATGGAAAGGTACACCAGGAAGCAACACAGCTGCTGCATACCTTTCACTACTGTTTGTAAGGAATGGAATCCCATTTGTACAACCCCTTATGGGAGATGGAAAGCTCTTTAATTTCTCTAGATTGAAAGTGAAGACCAAAATCCAGCTGAAATGCATGAGGGACTTCCTCTTTGCCAATGATGCAGCTGTTGTTGCCCATTCTGCTGAAGACCTCCAACAATTCATTAATCATTTTTAGCAAGGCCTGCCAAAACTTTGGATTAACAATCAGCCTGAAGAAAACACAAGTTATGGGCCAGGGCGTGGACTCACCTCCCTCTATTACCATCTCCACACAAGAATTGGAGGTTGTTCATGACTTTGTGTACCTTGGCTCAACAATCTCTGACACTCTCTCCCTAGATGTCAAGCTGGACAAACACATTGGCAAAGCAGCTACCATGTTTTCTAGACTCACAAAGAGAGTATGGCTTAATAAGAAGCTGACGGCATATACCAAGATCCAGGTCTATAGAGCCTGTGTCCTGAGCACACTCCTGTACTGCAGTGAGTCCTGGACCCTTTGTGCACGGCAGGAGAGGAAGCTGAACACCTTCCATATGCGTTGCCTCCGACGCATTTTTGGTATCACCTGGCAGGACAAAGTTCCAAATAGAGTAGTCCTAGAACGAGCTGAAAGTTTTAGCATGTATACGTTACTGAAACAGCGACATCTATGTTGGCTCGGGCAACGTAGTGAGAATGGCTGATGATCGGATTCCAAAAGATCTCCTGTATGGAGAATTAGTGCAGGGAAAGCGTCCCAGAGGGAGACCACAGCTGCGATACAAGGATATCTGCAAGCGGGATCTGAAGGCCTTAGCAATGGACCTCAACAGATGGGAAACCTTGACATCTGAGCGTTCAGCCTGGAGGCAGGCGGTGCATCACGGCCTCTCCCAATTTGAAGAGACCCTTGTTCAGCAGGCCGAGGCAAAGAGGCAGTCCCGAACCCAGCAAAATCAGGGAGCTGGACAGGGGACAGATTGTATTTGTCTTCAGGGTGGAAGGGATTGTCACTCTCGAATTGGCCTTCTCAGCCACACTAGACGCTGTTCCAAGTCCTCTATTCAGAGCACATTATCATAGTCTCTCGAGATTGAAGGATGCCTAATCTAATCTATGGGAGAAACAGCTCCACCTAGAGACTGCGGTGTGGAATTCGCTTGTGGACCAAGATCTCAATCTAAAATAGATGTGTGCGTTCGCTCGCACCTATGCCTCGGGGCAGCTGTTTAGTAGCAATTTGCACTTCATTTTCAACATTAGGTGTTAGACTGTTTCTCAGTAGTCCCCTCTGATGGGCAGGTTAGGAAGAAAAAACAAGCTGGATTTCTAGACCTACTCCCTAGTAGTCTGCTGCTGCTGAGGTTGTTGCAAGACAAACATTAAAATGACATCCCTATATTCAACCTACAGAAGCCAACGGAAGTGATGGCTAAATCTTGCTCCAACATGAATAGTTTGAAGTAGTCCACTACATCTGAGGACCATGAGCTAGCTTATGCAACATCCATAACAATCTCCACCAACACATCACTGCTGCCCACTTTTCAATATCTTTTGCATAAGGCAGCTGCCTTACTCCAATGCTAAGGCCAGCCCTAATGACAGAGAATTTGTTCTCCTAGGAGAGATGCTGATTACCAAATCAACAGCTGTGAAGAAGGAGCAGCTGCCAGTATTTCTACAGTTTGAAAAGATGCATCTGCTCTTCTTGTTATCTATTGGTCTGGCAAGAAATCTGTTTTCACAACAGTTGTCACTTCTTGGATTTGATTTTGTCCCTCTTCCACTCTTGAGGATTCAGGGTTGCACAGTGTTTCCTAATAAGAAATAATGATGGTGAAAGTAAGCTGTAAGCGTCACTGGTAAGCAAAAGCAAATGTGAGCTTCTCAAGGCTTAAGGGCTTCATGGTTATTGTGAAGTTCCTGCTTTAACTATACTCTCTGCATTACTCATATCCAGGTCTAATTCCACTTCTTGGCTGTACACCTACACCCTCCCCAACACCCGAAAGTACCCTAATTAGTAATAACGAAAATGAAATATGAAAGTCAAACATCTTATACGAGAATCATGCTTCCTGGAGCATGCTTTATATTCTTAAAAAATAATTTATTGGGGGTGGGGATTGTGCTGCTGGAGGGGACCTCTGCAGCTCATGAAAACTGGGTAGGGGGCATATGTGGTCCAGAGGTTGCTTGCTGCCCATCCTTGATTTACACCAATGAAGATTGAATGCCCATTTCTTATATGGTGCTGGTAGAAAGTGGCATTCCATTTGTTCTGCAGCACTCAATTTTTTTTAACCTGCAGAGGGAGCTATTGGGCAGGTATTGGTGATACCAGCAGTTTGCATAGTAGCAAGGAGGTGAATGAAGCAAGAGAGTCACTAGTTAAAAAAAGAAAGATGCTATGAGTAAAGAAAGAAAATAGTCTACTATGGGGCAGCTGATCAGAGACAAACTCTCCCTGTGATGGAGCTCCCTGCAGAAGTAATGGAATTCGCGTGCCACTGGCTGGATAGCTCAGTGAGTTATGTGCAGAGCCAGAGGTTGGGAGTTCAATTCCACACTGTGCCTCCAAGGAGAAGAGCCAGCCTGTGTGGCCTTGGGCAAGCTGCACAAGTCCCAGTACATCACCAGAAGAAAGAAATGGTAAATCACTTCTGAGTACTCTCTGCATAGAAAACCCTGAAAAAGTAAGTCACCGTAAGTCAGAATTGACTTGACGACACACTATCACCACCACCACCGTCCATGCATAGCTTCTGGCTGGTGTAGGGTCTCTGCATCATGCCCAAAGAACTCTTAGGGGCACAATTTTCTTTATTTGGAATGCTTGGCCAGGTAGGCCATGACATGAGAGTCCCTTTGCCAAACTGTGTGAGTAGCAGAGTGCCTGAGGACTGCCTCCTTCAGTCTCAGCTGGCTGACATAAGAACTGTTCTCACTCATCTTGAGTGTTGCACTTTTCAGCAGCAGCATGGATATAATTCCTTTGTTAAAATTAAAATGAGCACAAATAGTTTTCCTTCAGGAATCCTAACTCCTAGTTATAACATAAATTTGTTTAAACCAATATAAATATATTTTTCTCAATGAAAATCTGTCTTGTACCCCTCTTCATGCTGCCTCAGGGGTGAATATCCCCTTGAGTTTGGAAACCAGTAATTTAGAGCATAAAACAATTAAAGGTCCTTGTTAACTCCCACAGTCCAACCACTATTTAAATCAAGGCAACAGATAATCAGTTTAATGACACCCTTTATTCCAAAATATGCAGATCCTGTTTGTATAACAAACAGCAAAAATATTTTGAAAGAAAGAAAGAGAAAGAAAGAAAGAAAGAAAGAAAGAAAGAAAGAAAGAAAGAAAGAAAGAAAGAAAGAAAGGAAGGAAGAAGATTGAGAGAGAAAGAGAAAAGGAGGGAGAGGGGGAGAGAAATACTACACTTAATGACACTTTGGGTAGGAAAGCATACAAGCAATGCCAGCCCAAGACATTTTGTTGTCAGGGGTGGAGCAGTGAAGAAAACACTCCAGCCATCCTGAGTTTCCAGGTTCATAGGACTGAAGGCTAAGTCATCTGGTCCCTGAGGCAGAAAATCCCTCAAGCACCTGTTTGCCTCCTTAGCAGTTAAAATTCAACAATAATAAATATCTGACCAGTTGCTACTTTTCATGTAATCCAGAATCAACTGCCCATGGCATCTACCTCATTCTGTCTGACCTTGAAAGGTTAGGATATATCTACATGGGTGCCCCAGCAGAAGCATTCAAATTGTGTTGTTGAATCTCATTGTGCTGTGAAGTCACTTTCTCCAGGTGATCAAGTCCCATTGTCATTTTGTCTCTATGAGGAGAACTAGGTTTTTCACAATTGAAAGAGTGGAATGACATGTTTACGAGGAACAGCAGAGAGTGCAGAAGGTAACCCTTTGTCCTGGTACTAAGCTGCAGTTGTACAATCATGGGCATAGTGCCAGCCATTTTCTCTCATCTGAAACAAATTCCCTTCCTGTTTGCCAATATTTTGCACCCTTGCTGAAAGCATACAAGGAAGGAAAGAGAAAATACTTTCCTGCCAAAGCAACTAGACCGCTATTCTCTCCAAGAATATATCCTGTTGAAAATAATGCGGTGCAGAGGAATGACTTTGTTCTGGAACATGTTTGAGTGGTTATTCAAATGTACATCTCAGGGTGGATCTTCTCTGTCTCTGCTTTTAAGGTCATATGCATCGTGTTGTGCTTCTCAGGGTAATGGAGTACTAGCCTGATGGTCCTGCCAGTAAGAACAGATTGATTCAGTACCAGAGTAAGCAGCATGTTAGAGAGAGAACAGCTGTAACTAAATGTGCTCCTCCCCCTACTTTTTACTACCTAGATTGATGAAGAGTTGTGAAGAATTCAAAAGCTTGCACACAGTTGTACTATTGTAATTGATCCCAATATAGCTATTGTCCACTTGTGATTTTGGATTTTGTTATAATCAGAATCTCCACATCTTAATTCTTTAGACTTGCAAAGGGATATGATCCCATGACATGTGTCTCAATATATATTTCCTGATTGTGACTCTGTCTTATCTAACTTCAATGTGAGGTTTAAAACTAATGTTTATATGCTATTAAAAAACTATTTGTGCATGGCACAACTATATGTGCAACTACATCCCTCTGTTCTCCTGGCTTCCTGTTTTGACGGTGCTGCTTTCTACTTGCGATACTCAAGCTTTCTGCCAGGTCTCAAATTATTCCCTTCTGAAAAAGTGAAGGCTAAAGGAGGAAAGCATATCAAAAGTCAGGTTTCCCATCTCAAGTGAGCAATTTTCTTGGAATTACAGCTTAAGCCCAAATTCCAGGCAATCACGCAGAAGCCTTTGGATCTTGCTTTGGCTCTCAGATCCAATCACCTAGCTGGCCTCTCACTCATTCCTCTGTTTTCCTTGGGTAGCAGATCAAGCATTGGCTGGGACTGTCAATCCACAGCTTTGACCCGGTGAGCTGCATCAAGCCTGTATGCAAGAGCCTTGGAGACTGAAATTCTGGCAGGGAATACATTGTCACTGTTTTTCAGCCTGACTCTCTCCAGCCTGTGTCCTATTTATAAAGAGGCCTGATCGTTTTGAATTATTTCCTTTTTGTTCTTGAGCTGCCCGCTAATCTAATAGCTTTGAACATTCAGAAATTTAACAACAGTCTGAACAGTCATATGACTTTTCAGAATTCTCCACCCTATTTGTGGAGTGAGAAATGGCAGGGGGAAGGAACAATTTCACCAAATTCTGCAGGGGAAAGAGAAATTCTCCAACAATTTTTCAGAGATAGGGCTCACCACTATCATTGTTTGTGGCACAAGCTTGTTCTCCACCACAGCAAAGAGTTTTGGGTTTTGTATTGCTACTGTAAGTGATAACTATGCTGGCAGCCTGACTTCCAGGTAAAGATAAAGGGCATTTTTGCTTTCTTCACAACACACACAGTACCTACTGCATCCGCTTATAATACAGATCCCTCCCTGGAAGCCCATGGTTCTCAAACCTAGGTTCCAAGATGGTTTTGCTCATAACCTCCCAGAAGACTCAACCAGTCTGGGCCAATGCTCAGGGACTCAGGGGGTTGTAGCCTGGTAACATAAGCTTGAGAACGACTGCTATACAAGCTGTATCAATAGGGTACGGGTTAGTGTCATGTCCAGTACCAAGAAAAAGATGAAACTGTGCTGTGCCATAATTTAAATTCCAGTCCCATTCCCTGCAGTTTTCTCCACTCAAAAAGTTTCTGTTTTCTTGCTTCATTCTCTGGGCACTTTAGGATTTCTGTTGGTTGTATTTTCAAGCTTGCTGTAAGATTGCAATGGTGTTGCACTTGTATTTTCTTTCTGGTAAACACCTTTTTCTACAGCTTCTCCCAGCTACTCACACTTCCTAATGTGAAAAAGCTCCATGGTAGTCTTCCCCTAGATTTTAAGTGAAATGTGGGAAGCTTGGGGTGGTTTTGCTCCCTGCCATAATGATAATTGTACAACACAACACAAGACATGCACACAAACACTCTGACACCTCTTCTTGAATCTCACCGATGAGAATGTATTCTTGTATTCTTTCCATCTTGGATCATTGTGTTTTTTAGTAATATATTGCCATTTTAAATTGTAAATTGTTATATGTTATGTTGTTACCCGCCCAGAGTAGTCTATATGACTAGATGGGCGGGCTACAAATGTAATAAAAGTAAAAAGTAAATGTCTCCAAAATGTCTGCTCTTCTGAAATGGATTCTCTTTAGAAACACTTTTCTATCAAATGGAGTTAAAATGGTCCAGATTCTCATGAGAGAAAATTTCAGCGCAGCACGAATTACATGAAGCAACAACGCAGTTCTGGCACAGTTTCTTTGGAAGAATTTTATTTAGACAATAACTTCTGGAGTCCTCCAAGAAACTATGCTGGCTGAAAGATTATGGGTGTATTAGTCAACAAAAGTAACTTCCCCAGGCTTTGCTACAAGCTAGTAGAAAAATACTCATCTGCTTAGCTATGTGTCCAAAACCCTCCATTTTACACACTGTTGTTTCTTGGCACTGAACTATTTGAGGATATATTACTGCCACTTGCCACACTTTAGCTTAAAAACAAACAAACAAGAGCAGGCCTATGATCTGTTTCTAACTAGCAGAAGGCACTTGGATGGGCCAGAAGACTGAAAACTCCAAACACACGGAAGTGATATTCCAGGGGGACAATGCAGTTAGCAACAACAACGGATCAAGAAAATAGTCAGTGTCCAACTGTGTGCAACTAGATTTTTTTAAAAGGAGATGACAGGCAGATGAGTGGATTGAGAATAAAGAGTAAGCTAGGAAGTAGAAACATGTATGCTGGAGCCGGAAAATATGGTCTATCTATAAGTGAGCACAAGCTCATCTGCATGCTATTATGTGAAAACGTCTCCTTTGTACACAGTGTAGTACATCCTATATGGGATGGGTGATGAAGCAGAAAGTGCAGAATATTGTATCAGGATTGTTGTTTATGTCTACAGAGGCTATTTTATGGATCTGGAAGACACGGGGGTGGCCCACATATTTGTTGTGAAAGCACTGCTTTAAGTAGAAAAGCAGTAGCAGTGCCTGTTTTTGTGGTCCAAATTATCCCAACTGCTTTCCTTTTGCATTGATTTTTTGATGTGTTTTGAGGATAAATAGATCTGAATCATGTGTGCAAAAAAGGAGGAGAATATAGGTTGGAGAAAGGGATTTGAATGCAGTAAACATTAGAAAGAAACTAGGCACTCCTTCTTTCCCCCCTTCACATCTCCATTCAGAATCACACCCTGCTAATCCTGTTTTTATCTGAAGAAAAAAAAAGAAAAGAAAGCCTTAGGGAATTATGTACATTTGTACATGAATCATGAAAAGTTATGGGAAGTTCTGAGAGAACTTGTAGTTTGATGGAGGCATTAGTTCAAATCACTGGTGCCCTCTGGTGGCTTGGCATGAAACATATATAGTGCCAAAAGAGTTGCAAGTTCCTATGATAGCTTTTGCAGAAGAGTTTGTAACTTGCAAGAACATTGAGTCATTTAAAAAATGTGATTTTATAGGAAAGGCAGAACTCCACAACAAACTCAAAAACTCAGTTTATTATGATGATATGCTTTAGAAACTAGTTTATGGGTCTGAGCAGGGGTGGGAAAACATGAAAAAGCACTCTATATTCTTGCATTCTGAAGCCCCTGTTCTGGTACCAACCAAAAAACTGACACTCTGAAAGGCTGGAAATCCCACTAGGGGACCTAATTAATAGAAAACCAAGCTTGTCCCAAGTGAATGCAATTATGGCATCATCAGCAAAAGCTCGGTGGTGCTACAGTACATTTCGGAGTCCCGTTCCCTATGTCCCTCACCCTGCTAACAAGTGGCCTTGTGAGGGCAGAGTTAATAATTCCCTTTAAAGACATTAAACATTGAAACATCATTTGAAGTATCCAGTAACAAAGGAAATTGCTGGAAGTTTAAACATTCGGGGTAAAATGCCCTCCCATGTGTTTAATGAAATGTGAACTGACAATTGCCTTGTACTTACTAATCTCTTTCACACACGAAACATCCCTTTCCTCTTCTCTTCAAACTGACACTTTCTTTCAGGTTTCTTTCAAAGGACGGGCACTTTCTTTTGATGGAAAATGTGCCCCACCCCATTTGGATGTGGCATTTGGTAGTGAAGTGGTGGATTCCATAGCAGCTGGAGCCATGGGAATACACTTCTCCCTTGAATTGCATGGCTTTGAGAAGCACGGTTTCAGTTATATACAGATTTCCCCCCCAATAAATAAATAAACAAACAAATATTCAATAAATAAATACTCAATAAATACAGTGCTGCTTTTCGTCTCCAAGAAGTGGTCTGAAAAAGGTGGGTCTCAGACTTACTGAAGCCCCTGTTGTTGGCACTGCAGTGGTCCCTGGTCTGATAGCGGTGGCCCAACCAGCCCCCTCTACTGGCACGGCAGCTCCATATGGCAGCCAGGGAGGGTGTTTGGGCATGCGGAGGCTGACCTGGGTTGGTGGAGGTCACAGCAATATGCGGCTCCATTGGGAGGAGAGGAGGAGAGATCGTGTCTCTGTTTTTCCCCTCTGATAGAGACTTTTTCTGTCCTTTAGCTGCCTTTATGTCTCTCTCTCTCTGTGTATATGTGAATCAGTTTTTTTTTAATGATTTGTAGTTAGGTTTAATGATTTGTAGTTAGGCATAGTCAAAGCTATGGTTTTTCCAGTAGTGATGTATGGAAGTGAGAGCTGGACCATAAAGAAGACCGACCGCCGAAGAATTGATGCTTTTGAATTGTGGTGCTGGAGGAGACTCTTGAGAGTCCCCTGGACTGCAAAGAGAACAAACCTATCCATTTTGCAGGAAATCAACCCTGAGTGCTCACTGGAAGGACAGATCCTGAAGCTGAGGCTTCAATACTTTGGCCATCTCATGAGAAGAGAAGACTCCCTGGAAAAGACCCTGATGTTGGGAAAGTGAAGGCAAGAGGAGAAGGGGACGACAGAGGACAAGGTGGTTGGACAGTGTCATCGAAGCTACCAACATGAATTTGACCCAACTCCGGGAGGCAGTGGAAGACAGGAGGGCCTGGCGTGCTCTGGTCCATGGGGTCACGAAGAGTCAGACACGACTAAACGACTAAACAACAACAACAACAGTTAGGTTTTTGGGAACATAAGAGTTTTATGTGGATTTTGAACTAGACGGTGGTCCTGTGCCCCTATCCCATCATTGTTGAAAGGAGAAGCGTACAGAACTTGGTAGGTGCACACACATAACCCATGACCACGTCTTGCCTACCCCTTGAGTTCTCAAGGTAAGATGTTCTGCATAGAGATTGCTCGCTGTAATTGGAATTTTGTTCCTATGTCAGGTTTTGTCCCTTGCCACATGTACTACTTTATTTTATGCTTCTAAGCGGCCAGCACATTTGCATCATAGGTAAAGAATGGAAGCTAAAGTCCAAACTACATGTGTGGCATGAGTTGTGCTTAAATTTCTCAGTATATTTATGATAATTTAAAAGCACTGCAAGACCCACTGGCTTTTGAGGCAATGGTGCTAACGCAGGGTTGGTTTTAAAGTCTTCAGCTTTAGTGTGATGCTGTGGCTTCTCAACTAAGAAACAGAGAAGGGACGAGACCTGCTCAATGTTTGTGGCTTGGGCCCCATCCACTGCTGGCATGCAGGCTCTGAAAGGATTACCCCAAGGAAACACAGCTTTTCACAGAAAATACAGGGCCTCACCCATGTTATGGGAAGGTGTTTTAAATTACAACAGGGGTGTTTGTTTAGATTCCTAATGTTGTCCTGTGATATTTTTATTAAAACCGTCTGTATTTTGAGAACAATATTTCTGGAAGATGCCAACAGCCACCAGTACTAGGACAATATTTTGGTGAGTCTTTAGTCAAAACATAAAAGTGCTGTTCACTGTGATTTGTTCATTATATTCGATTCCCAGGTGAGGGTTCCTTATGAAGCAATTAGAAGCAATGTTTCCTTGTCTGACTCTATCTGTTTATCTTTTTTCTTTTGGTGGCTCATTTAGACAAATACGTATGTTATACAACCATGATGCTTGTTTTGTGTTCTGTCTGTGTCACACTAAGTGATTTCATATACAAGATTACACTGTTTTGTCACCTGTGGTATTTTTATTGGCAATTGGAACTTTTATAAATTCTGTGTTTATCTCTCATTTTAAGGAAACAAGTCTTACCAACTGGCCTTGTAGAATTCATCTTAATTTAGACTTCCCATTTTAATTAAGAGATCTTCAGAGGGAAAACTCTTCTTTTGAGAGAAAATAGAAAAGGTCTAGATGTACATTATACAATATCTTTTTGAAAAATTATTTTGCCCTCAGCTCTAATAGAAATTCTTTCTAAATTCTATGTTCCCACAAAGCTCATAGTCTTACATTTATTTTATTTATTTACAAGATTTGTTAGCCGCACCATTACCAGTGGTCTCTGAGCAGCGTACAACAATATTAAAACTTTAAAAACATTAAAACCATTAAAAATAGGCAATATAATAATAATATCCTATATTAAAAACAATCATTAAAACATTAATGTTAATAAATCCTGCTGCTCATATGGCCAGCTAAAGAATTTGTTGTTGTTTAGTCGTTAAGTCATGTCCGACTCTTCATGACCCCATGGACCAGAGCACGCCAGGCCCTCCTGTCTTCCACTGCCTCCCGGAGTTGGGTCAAATTCATGTTGGTAGCTTTGATGACACTGTCTAACCATCTCGTCCTCTGTCGTCCCCTTCTCCTCTTGCCTTCACACTTTCCCAACATCAGGGTCTTTTCCAGGGAGTCTTCTCTTCTCATGAGATGGCCAAAGTATTGGAGCCTCAGCTTCAGGATCTGTCCTTCCAGGGTTGATTTCCTTCAAAATTGATAGGTTTGATCTCTTTGCAGTCCAGGGGACTCTCAAGAGTCTCCTCCAGCACCACAATTCAAAAGCATCAATTCTTCGGCGGTCAGCCTTCTTTATGGTCCAGCTCTCACTTCCATACATCGCTACTGGAAAAACCATAGCTTTGACTATGCGAACCTTTGTTGGCAAGGTGATGTCTCTGCTTTTTAAGATGTTGTCTAGGTTTGTCATCGCTTTCCTCCCAAGAAGCAGGCGTCTTTTAATTTCGTGGCTGCTGTCACCATCTGCAGTGATCATGGAGCCCAGGAAAGTAAAATCTGTCACTACCTCCATATCTTCCCCTTCTATTTGCCAGGAGGTGATGGGACCAGTGGCCATGATCTTAGTTTTTTTGATGTTGAGCTTCAGACCATTTTTTGCGCTCTCCTCTTTCACCCTCATTATGAGGTTCTTTAATTCGTCCTGACTTTCTGCCATCAGAGTGGTATCGTCTGCATATCTGAGGTTACTAATATTTTTTCTGGCATTCTTAATTCCAGTTTGGGATTCCTCCAGTCCAGCCTTTCGCATGTATTCTGCATATAAGTTAAATAAGCAGGGAGACAATATACAGCCTTGTCATACTCCTTTCCCAATTTTGAACCAATCACTTGTTACATATCCAGTTCTAACTGTTGCTTCCTGTCCCACATATAGATTTCTCAGGAGGTAGATAAGGTGGTCAGGCACTCCCATTTCTTTAAGAACTTGCCATAGTTTGCTGTGGTCCACATAGTCAAAGGCTTTTGCGTAGTCAATGAAGCAGAAGTAGATGTTTTTCTGGAACTCTCTGGCTTTCTCCATAATCCAGCGCATGTTAGCAATTTGGTCTGTAGTTCCTCTGCCCCTTCAAAATCCAGCTTGTACTTCTGGGAGTTCTCGGTCCACATACTGCTGAAGCCTGCCTTGTAGGATTTTGAGCATAACCTTGCTAGCGTGTGAAACGAGTGCAATTGTACAGTAGTTGGAGCATTCTTTGGCACTGCCCTTCTTTGGGATTGGGATGTAGACTGATCTTTTCCAATCCTCTGGCCACTCCTGAGTTTTCCAAACTTGCTGGCATATTGAGTGTAGCACCTTAACAGCGTCATCTCTTAAGATTTTAAATAGTTCAACTGGAATGCCATCACCTCCACTGGCCTTGTTGTTAGCCATGCTTCCTAAGGCCCACTTGACTTCACTCTCCAGGATGTCTGGCTCAAGGTCAGCAACCACACTATCTGGGTTGTCCGGGACATCCAGATCTTTCTGGTATAATTCCTCTGTGTATTCTTGCCACCTCTTCTTGATGTCTTCTGCTTCTGTGAGGTCCCTACCATTTTTGTCCTTTATCATGTCCATCTTTGCATGAAATGTTCCTTTAACATCTCCAATTTTCTTGAAGAGATCTCTGGTTTTCCCCTTTCTATTATTTTCCTCTATTTCTTTGCACTGTTCATTTAAGAAGGCCCTCTTGTCTCTCCTTGCTATTCTTTGGAAGTCAGCATTCAATTTTCTGTAACTTTCCCTATCTCCCTTGCACTTTGTTTCCTTTCTCTTCTCTGCTATTTCTAAGGCCTTGTTGGACAGCCACTTTGCTTTCTTGCATTTCCTTTTCTTTGGGATGGTTTTTGTTGCTGCCTCCTGTACAATGTTACGAGCCTCCCTCCATAGTTCTTCAGGCACTCTGTCCACCAAATTGAGTTCCTTAAATCTGTTCTTCACTTCCACTGTGTATTCATAAGGGATTTGGTTTAGATTATACCTGACTAGCCCAGTGGTTTTTCCTACTTTCTTCAGTTTAAGCTTGAGTTTTGCTATAAGAAGCTGATGATCAGAGCCACAATCAGCTCCAGCTCTTGTTTTTGCTGACTGTATAGAGCTTCTCCATCTTTGGCTGCAGAGAACATAATCAATCTGATTTCGGTATTGCCCATCTGGTGATGTCCATGTGTAGAGTCGCCTCTTGTGTTGTTGGAAAAGAGTGTTTGTGATGATCAGCTTGTTCTCTTGACAAAACTCTATTAGCCTTTGCCCTGCTTCGTTTTGAACTCCAAGGCCAAACTTACCTGTTGTTCCTTTTATCTCTTGACTCCCTATTTTAGCATTCCAGTCCCCTATAATGAGAAGAACATCTTTCTTTGGTGTCAGTTCTAGAAGGTGTTGTAGGTCTTCATAGAATTGGTCAATTTCAGCCTCTTCAGCATGGGTGGTTGGTGCATAAACTTGGATTACTGTGATGTTGAAAGGTCTGCCTTGGATTCGTATTGAAATCATTCTATCATTTTTGAGATTGTATCCCAGTACAGCTTTTCCCACTCTTTTGTTGACTATGAGGGCTACTCCATTTCTTCTACGGGATTCTTGCCCACAATAGTAGATATGGTAATCGTCTGAATTGAATTTGCCCATTCCCGTCCATTTTAGTTCACTGACGCCCAGGATGTCAGTGTTTATTCTTGCCATCTCCTGTTTGACCACATCCAGCTTACCAAGGTTCATAGATCTTACATTCCAGGTTCCTAGGCAGTATTTTTCTTTGCAGCATCGGACTTTCCTTTCACTTCTACGCACGTCCGCAGCTGAGCATCCTTTCGGCTTTAGCCCAACCACTTCACCAGCTCTGGAGCTACTTGTCCTTGTCCTCTGCTCTTCCTCAGTAGCATGTTGGACGCCTTCCGACCTGAGGGGCTCATCTTCCAGCATCATATCTTTTAGCCTTTTGTTTCTGTCTATGGAGTTTTCTTGGCAAAGATACTGGAGTGGCTTGCCAGTTCCTGCTCCAGGTGGATCGCATTTAGTCAGAACTCTCCACTATGACCTGTCCATCTTGGGTGTCCCTGCACGGCATAGCCCATAGCTTCTTTGAATTACTCAAGCCCCTTCACCACGACAAGGCAGCAATCCATGAAGGGGAGCTAAAGGGCCATTTCCCTGCCTTGGTAGGAGTGGAACCATCATAAAATGGTGCCTCCCATTGCCATCCCAGCCAGCTAAAGAATACTATTTAATTAAAATGCTGGCTAAACAGAAAGGTCTTTGCCTGGTGCCAAAAAGCCAAAAGTGTTGGAGCCAGGCAGCTCTCTATAGGGAGGGCATTCCAAAGTTGGGGGGCAACAGCCGAGAAGGCCCTATTTTTACATGCCATCCCCCTCACCTGTTTCAGGGATGGCACCTTCAGAAAGGCCTCCTGGCCTGATCTTAGAGGACGGGCAAGCTCGTATGGAAGAAGATGGTCCTTTAGGTAACCAGGTCCTAGGCTGTTTAGGGCTTTATATGTCAAAGTAAGCACTTTGAATTGGGCCCGAGCAGCAACCAGCAGCCAGTGTAAATTTTTCAGAACCAGCGTGATATGAGTCCGCGCAGCGGCACCACTTACCAGCTGCGCAGCCCGGTTCTGTGCCAGTTGCAGTTGCCGGAGTGTCTTCAAAGGCTGCCCCACATATAGCGCATTGCAGTAGTCCAGTCTGGTTGTTACCAGTGCATGTGTGACTGTTGCCAGGCTCCGCTCATCCAGGTAAGGGCGAAGTTGATATATTCTCCACAGCTGTAAGAAGGCACCCCTGGACACAGAGTCCACCTGGGCTTCCAAGGTCAGACCCGGGTCAAACAGCACACCCAAGCTGCGGACCCTTCCTTTAGGGGGAGTGTAACCCCGTCTAAGGCAGAGAAATGGCCATTTAATCTATCTGGCGGAGCACCTACCAGCAGCACTTCCGACTTGTCTGGATTGAGCCTCAGTTTATTGACCCTCATTCAGTCCATTATCGAGTCCAGGCATGAGTTCAGAATGGCGACTGCCACACCTGGATTGGTAGAGAATGAGAGGTAGAGCTGGGTGTTGTCAGCATATTGCCGACTCCTCAGCCCAAACCTTCTAACGACCTCCCCCAGCAGTTTCATGTAGATATTGAATAGCATAGGGGACAGTATAGAGCCCTGAGGAACCCCATGATGGAACCCCAACAGCCACGGATCAGAGCTACTGTCCCCCAGCACCACCTTCAGCCCGGTAGGAGCAGAACCATCATAAAATGGTGCCTCCCATTCCCATCCCAGCCAATCTGTCCAGAAGGACACCATGGTCGATGGTGTCGAAAGCCGCTGAGAGGTCCAAGAGAATCAACAGGGATGCATTCCCCCTGTCTTTCTCCCGGCAAAGGTAGTCAAACAGGGCAACCAAGGCAGTCTCCATCCCATAACCCAGCCTGAAATCCAATTGAAATGGATCTAGATAATCCGTTTCATCCAGGAGAGCCTGGAGCTGCTCATCCACCTCATGTTCCAACACCTTGCCCAGAAAAGGGAGGTTTGCTACTGGTCGGAAGTTGATTACTAGACCTGGGTCCAAATTAGGTTTTTTTAGAAGTGGGCGAATCACTGCTTCCTTTAACAGGGCAGGGACCACTCCCTCTCTTAACGAGGAGTTGATGACCTCCAGGATCCAGGTGCGAACTCCCCTGGCAGATTCCTTTATTAGCCATGATGGGCAACGGTCGAGTTGTGTAGTGGTGGCACGAACCGATCCAAGCACCCTGTCCACATCCTTGGGTCGTAACAACTGAAACTCATCCAATAAATTATGACATTAGTCCAGAGCACTGGACACAACCATAGGCTCTGCATCAACAGTGGAGTCCAACTCTTTGCGAATCTGAGCAATTTTCCCCTCAAAGTGTGTAACAAATTCGTTACAGCGAGCCACCGAGCAGTCCGGGAGCTTCACTGAACCATTAGGCTGAAGAAGGTCCCGGACCACTCGAAATAGCTCTGCTGGATGACACACCGAGGAAGCAATACGACTGGAGAAATGCTGGCGTTTTGCCAGCTGTATCACCACAGAGTAGGCCCGATAATGGACTCTAAGCTGTGTTTGGTCATAGTCGCAGCGATATTTCCTCCATCTGCGCTCAAGCCGTTTCCCCAACCGTTTCATAGCCAGAAGCTCCTCTGTGTACCATGGAGCCATATAGGCTCTGCGGGCAGGGAGAGGGTGCCTAGGTGTGATTGTGTCAACTGCCTGGGCCATCTCCTTGTACCACAAAGCGACCTGGGCTTCGACAGGAGCGCCGACCATATCAGCTGGAAACTCCCCTAGAGCATTCAGGAAACCTTCAGGATCCATAAGTCTTCGGGGGTGGATCATTTTAATTGATCCCCCACCCCTGCAGAGGGTAGTAGTGGCAGAGAGTCTAAACTTTACTAGGAAATGGTCTGAACATGACAACGGGGTCAAAGATAAATCCACCACATCCGGACCACCATCCCCCCGTCCCGTTGAGAATACTAGGTCAAGTGTATGGCCTTTCTCATGAGTTGGGCCGATGACATGTTGAGACAGCCCCATGGTTGTCATCGTGGCCATGAAGTCCTGAGCCGCCCCTGTTAAGGTGGCCTCAGCATGGAGGTTGAGGTCCCCCAGTACCAAGAGTCTGGGGGTCCTCACCACCAGGTCCGAGATCACTCCCGTCAGCTCAGGTAGGGAGACTGTTGGTAAGCAGCAGGGTGGGCGGTACACCAACAGAATCCCCAGTCTGTCTATTGAGCCCAACACACAATACAGGCCCTCTAGACCATTTCCCAAGGGGACAGGGAGTCTGGAAAAGTGGAAGGAATCCTTGTAGACTATCACCACGCCTCCTCCCCGACCCTCCGGGCAACCCTGGTGTTGGACCAAGTACCCAGGGGGACAGAACTGAGATAGAGGAACTCCTCCTTCTTCTCCCACCCAGGTCTCAGTAATGCATGCCAGGTTGGCCCCCTCATCCAAAATTAAATCATGGATGAGGGCGGTCTTATTTTTTGCTGACCTGGCATTTACCAACAGTACCATGTGGCCCGGAGGGTGGCTGATATGGTCACCTAGTACTGTTTGGCTGGGAGTAGAGCTAGAAAGGGGGATAGGTGTAAGGTATCTAACCTCCTTTCTCCTATGCGAGCATGCTCTACTCCCACCGCCATATCTTCCCCTGCCATATATCATCTCTATTGGTTGCCCCAGAGGCCCCTCAAACCCCCCTGTTTCCCAGCTTATTCCCCAGCCAGTTCCCTCAGGGAATCTGGCAGCCAGAAGCAGCCCAGCCACAGTCCCACTGTCTCTCACACAGTGACCTGTAGAAGGCAGATGTTATTCGGCTCCCCTGAGCTCAGGAATGCTGGTCCAGTAGGGCCCTGAAAGCAGCTCTGGCTTAAAAGCCTTCTCTCCCCCTGAGCCAGGTGGCTGATGTTGGGAAGGGGGTAAGGCAGCCAGGAGTAGCAGGGCCCAGTCCTGCAAAGCAGAGGGAGATTGAGCCAGGCTCCCTTGGAAAAAGCTGGCAGCCGGCAGCAGCCCAGCCACAGTCTCGCTGTCTCTCACTACATACTCTCTCTCTCTACATACTAGCTTTACTCCCTTAAAATGGAGATTGGCAACTGAGGCACCCCAGACATTTTTAACCTATTTCTCTCATTAGCCCTCTACACCACAGCTGATGGCAAGGAATGTTGGGAGTTGCAACTTCAACATGTCTGGAAGGTAATGGTTGCAGCCCCCTGCCTTAACAAATTCTAATTCCCTGGCTAAATGGCAGAAGCAAAGCCTTGCATCCATGCACATGTGAATCTCACAAGTCCATAATAGTGTCGCACAAGCCCAGACACTGATATTCTTGTTGTTGCTGCTGCTGTTGTTGTTTCAACTTCTATACTGCCCCATAGTCCTAGAGCACTCTCTGGGCAATTTACAACATACGTATGCAAGGAACACTTTGCTGCCCCCATCGAACTGGGTATTCATTTTACTGACATTGGAACAATGGAAGGCTGAGTGTACATTGAGCTGGCTACTTAAGCCCATTGGGATTGAACTTGGGTTATGAGCAGAGTCGAGTGCAGTATTGCAGTTTAACCACTGCACCACAGGGCTCATTCTGTAGACCCTGGATTTAGCACCAGAGCTACTTTTTTTGATTACAGCTCTTATAATCCATCGGCATATATTGTCTTTGACCCATGGCCATTATCCAAAAGAGTAACTTATTGGGCATTATATTCTTTTAAAAAAAGCTTTAACTTTTTCAGGGGTTATGATATAAAATAGTACAATTCATTATCATTTTACAAAAGAACCTAAAATGTATCCAATTGAGAAATAGCCAGGAATTTGGAAGTAACGTAAAATTTCAAATATCCAATGATTTGCTGTGTTGTTTTCAGCTGTGTACCTAGTTGATTTTAATGGTTTTTACGGTGGATTTGGTTGTATCTGGTTTTAATGGTTTTCTGGTTAAATGTGGTTTTACCTGTTTTTATTGTTTCATGAAAAGTGTGAATTGCTTTGAGAGCTACTTTGTGTGTTAACCAGATCCCATGGATTGAACTTGCGACCTTCTCCAGTGAAAACATGTAGGCATTTGCAAAACTGGGAAATAATGTTGTTACAAATAACAACATTGTGTATGTCGTGTTTCTTGGAGTGGGGTGGATGATAATAAGGTCATAGTGGCCCTTCTTCAAAAAAGGAAGGGCTATTTCCTCAGGAAGCAAACCTTGTTTGTGAAACTTAAAGGTTGTGGATACTCCACAGGTCACCTCCTCCTGTTGTGTGAGGAAAAGGTTATGGCAGGCCCCAGACAACATAGCACAGAGGCTAGGCGTACAAACAACATATTCACTGATAGATCACTCTGGTCTTCCAAGCCAGTGAACTACCTTTATGTGGTCTGTGTTCCAAAGCATCTCAGAGCCTTCATTCTGGCATGTCCAAATGTTTCCTCATCTGGGATTTTGGAGGGGATTTTTTAAAAAAACCCAACACACAAAAACACTAAACCCATATTCTGTGCTCTTTTATTCCTTTCTGATCAGAATGGAACCACTTCCTTGTGTGTGGTGAAATTTTGTGCTGTCCCAAGTTAAATCCTTGGGGAATTGTTTTAGCAAACTCGTAACTTATAATTTGGCTTCTTATGGCTTACATTGTATTGTGTGATTCACTTACTAGCAATTTTGTTGGTAAAACAGTATTCTGTTCAATGAGCATCCTACATTGAGGACAATATAGTTTATATCCATGCTATGATATCCATGCCTTTTTTGGGATTACAATCCTCCAGCCAGCCTGTTGTTCTTGAAGCTGTAGATTTAAAAAGTAAGATTTCCAAGCTGTGATACTCAGCAATGTTTCTTCACAGATTTTACTTGTTTATTTGGAGGAGGGCCTAAAATGCTTTCTCCTGGCATTTTGAAGCCAACCCCCAATATTAAGCCATTTTCTTTTTTCTCACGATTACATTACTTGCTACTTTTCCATCACTTGTTTGTTTATTTAAAAAACCGATGGAAAAATAGTGAGTAATGATCCACCCACCTTCACAATATTAATAGTAGCATATTCCTTCCAATGTTTATGTGCAAGATGTTCTACAACTTTTTTTTAAAAAAAGAAGCTTCCCAAGCTGTGGTCTCTTAGTGGGCACTGGTCCTCCCGCCCCTGCTGCAGGTTGTATAGGGTAGAACAATTTTGTTGAATTTTAAAAGAAAAGGACACATGAGTGAAGGCAGATGAAGTGTCTCCATGCTAACTGCTTAGCACCTCACAGCAATTTTCTCTGCAAGCACATTTAACATCACAACAGTCCCTTCTGGTGAAGATGGCTGCCTGGAGGAAGAGATGATGTAGACGTAGGCTATGGGCAGAAACAATGTTTAGTATTTTTTTGCTGCATTTTGCATTAAATTTCTCTCTTCCCAAATGAATCAACACATGTGAGGAGGCACCACATGCTTTACATGCAGAAGAGTAGACAATACTGGGTGAGATGGAAAATTAGAATGACTCAGTACCAAGTTAGTTTATATGTTCAGAAAGTGAGTCACCACTGAATCCCATTATTTGGGCCTTCCTAGCATCTTACTTTATTGAGAAATCAGAGAGATATGCACTGGGATATGGAAATAATGCAATAACACTTCCCAGTCAGGGAGTGATTTAGAGCCATATGTATCATCATTAGTTTTCCTAAGGAACATAGGAAGCTGCCTTGTACCAAATCAGAAAAGTGGTGGATGTAGCTGAGTACTGTGTATACCAGGGGGTAGCAATGCTGTGCCTTTCAGAGGCACTGGAGTATAAAAGCCCTGAGTGCCAGTGAGCATGGCCAATGGGCAGGAAGTCTGGACATTGCAATCCAAAACATATGGAAGGTACAGGGTTGCCTAACACCAGGCTACATTGACTGGCTTCATAGAACTACAGAGCTGGAAGAGAGCTTGAGGGTAATCAAGACCAACCTCCTGATGAAGCAGGAAAGTCATAGCTGAAGTATTTTTGACAGATTGCCATTCAACCTCTGTTTAAAAAACTCCAGGGAGGAGAATCTACCACTTTCCAGGACAATCCTTTCCATTGTTGAATACTTCTCATTGTCAGGAAGTTCTTCCTAATGTGTGGCTGATATCTTGTAGTTTGAATTCATTGGTTTAGCTCCTACCCTCTGGAGCTGCAGAAAACAAGCTTGCTGAATTTTTCACATGACAGCCCTTCAAATATTTTTCACGTCACAGCCCTTCAAATATTGAACCATCTTGGTTTCCTTTCTTCTGGATGCCTTCCTGCTTTTCAATATCCTTCTTAAACTGTGGAACCCAGAGCTGGACACAGTATTTCAGGTCAAGTCAGACCAAAACATAATAGCGAAGACCTATTACTTCCCTTGATTTAAACTTTATACTTCTGGTAATACAGCCTACTATTACAGTCACCTTCTTTTGCTGCTGTATCTGCTGTTGACTGATATTTGGGTACAACATGTCAACCAGTAACCACTCTACTTCACAGTAGCATCATCAAGCCCGTATGTTATCAGCTTGAGCACAAGAATATTGTGAGGAACCTTGTCAAAAGCCTTCCTAAAATCAAGATATACTACATCCACCACATTCACCTTGTTTACCAAACTTGTAGAAAGTCTGCTTAAAGTAAAAAGAGAGATAAGATTAGTCTGGCATGAACCTTTTTTGAGAAATCCATATTACATCTTAGTATTCACCATATTTTCCCTGAAATGCTCAGAGACTGCTGTTTAATTATCTGTTCTGGAATTTCTCCTATCATTGTCAGGCTGGCCACTTGATAATTGGCTAGATCCTCATTTTTCCTTTTTTTGAAGATGGAGATGAAATTTGCCCACCTCCAGTCATTGGGACTTCAGTTGTCTTCCAGAAATTCTCTAATATTATATATAAAGGTTCTAAGACTTCAACTGAAAGTTTATTTCATATCCCTGGATGCTGCTCATCTTGCTGCATTCTCAAACAACTTTGGATACTATTCTCTCCATGCCAGGCCAGCAGGTGAATCTTGGATATTTTTCATGCCAAGTATCTCCTCTATCACTAAAGCAGAGACCTTGTCTAGAGATGGTGCCATTTTCGTTGCACATGACCACAACTCTGATACCCAGACACTGGGTTTGCTATTAGTATGCAGGAATTATTTTTAAATGAAAGACTTTTCTGGAGGAGAAGAAGAGTGGTTTCTGAACTTGCCTCAAGAAATTACCAGGAGAAGCATGTGTCCCTTTTAGTAACAGGCATGTGTCCCTTTTAGTAACGTTTGACTGGCAAGAGAACAGCAGCAAGACTGATCTTGAAGATTAATCATATCAGCAACTACTGCATGCTGGATTTTCAGTTATATTTGTCAGGCCACTGGAACAATAGGTCATAAAACAGAAGAAGGCCTCACTAACTATTTAAGTTTGGCTTCATTTATTTATTTAGGATTAATGGAGATGTTTGGTTTACAAGGATGCCTTTGGGACGAAGTGTGCCAAGAAGACCTGGAAAATGTCCAGAAAAAGCAGGTATCAAACTTTTGTTTAGAAATATTTAATCCGTAGCCAATTATATGCACCATGAGAGAACAATATCACTTTTCTCTCAGTGACATTACAGCAAGTTAAGGACCTTGAATGACCAGGATCTAACAGTGAAGGTTTGTTGTGCTAAAACTGTGGCCTCAAGAATGTATGTGAAATGGCAGACACATTCTGGAATTGCCGTGCTTCTAGGGGTACCATCCTTGTTCTATGTCAAGCTAAAGACCTAACATTTGATGGAACAAAAGAGTGAGAGAAATGACACAACCTTGCCACAGTAAGGGGGTGCCATTTCTGGAGACACGTAGCATGTGTTCTTTATAATTCCATGCAGATCATACCTGGACAATTCTAAGGCTGGTAAATGAATATGCATTTCAGTATATCCAAGCGTAATGGTGTGCACGTACAGGACAATTTAATCTCAGGCTGGTCCCTTTCCACCTTCATATTCATGTGGGCTTTTAGCAACTGACCAGCTTCTAAGGCAGAATCATAGAATAATGAAGTCAGAAGGGGCCTATAAGGCTATCGAGTCCAACCTCCTGCTCAACGCAAGAGTATATGGTGTTCTTTCCACCGATGTACTTTTTGACTGCTTTTTATTTAATTGTATTTTAAGATAGTAACCTCCTTAACTGTGCTTTAATTTTATAACATTTTGTGTCTGTGCCTTTTAAATTTTTTTAGGTATGAGTCTCCTGAAGTGAGTGGGAGAAAATACAGGTATATTTGTGGTTCATGTGGCTGATAGACACTAGGGGTATATAGATCAAGATGAGGCTTTGTTTCCTGGCAAAATTAGAGTCCTAGACCAGCATGGCTATGAAGAAAACAGTAATGTGATGAACAATCTATATCCCATCTAATAAGCTACAAGAAAGACATTAAAGAGATGGTCAGTTACTGATTACTATTACCTGATAATTGAAAAAAATACTGTCTTTGGATAGGACCATGTCAAATGCATGAAGGAGATGTCTATCAATGGCCAGGAACTACAGCTCTAATAGACTATCTATCTATTTCAGGGCTAATCCTCCAAATGCTGATAATCTACTATACACAACATTCCTCCTCTTGGCCTAGGTAGAGGATCTGAAGGCAACTGGAGTCCAGCAGCATTTGAAAGTCCATAGGCTCCCCAGAAATGATCTGTTTATCCAATTCCTCTTATAAAAGTGGTCAGAAGACATTACAACCCTGAAGCATTGTATTGCAGCCTTGAAGGTTACTGATACATTCTGTGAAGACACAGGTCCATGCAGCTGGTTTCCCCTAGAGAATATGAGAATACCTAAGGAAGTAGAGAGAAGACTCCCTGGAAAAGACCCTGATGTTGGAAAAGTGTGAAGGCAAGAGGAGAAGGGGACGACAGAGGACGAGATGGTTGGAGAGTGTCATGGAAGCTACCAACATGAATTTGACCAAACTCCGGGAGGCAGTGGAAGACAGGAGGGCCTGGCGTGCTCTGGTCCATGGGGTCACGAAGAGTCGGACATGACTTAACGACTAAACAACAACAACAAAAGGGAAGTAGAGTGTACTCCGTATTTTCTCCAGGACATTTTCCTTGCTTTTGTTGGTGCACTACAGCCCTGAACTGGCGAGAATCCAGGTGTTTGTGACCCAGACACTCTTAAATTCTGGACACACTTTCAGCAGTGTTTTATTTTTCTTAAAATAAAATTGGATTTATACTCCACCTTTCTAGTAAAGTATGGTGCTGGTGATACAATCACCTGATAGATTAATAATAATAATAATAATAATAATAAATCATCATCATCATCATCATCACATGCCTTCAAGTCAATTCTGAGTTAATGGTGACCCTTTTCAGGGTTTTTCAGGTATACTCCGGTTTTTCAGTGAATACTCAGAAGCAGTTTACCATTCCCTTCTTCTGGGGGTGCCCTAGGGCTGGGCTACACAGGCTGGCTCTATTTGCAGGAGGCACAGTAGAGAATTTAACTCCCAACCAGAGACTCAACAGCCAGATACCTAATCCACTGAACTTTTCAGCCAAAGCAAATGCAACTAAAACACAAAACAAATTTAGGAAGCAATAAAAAGAGATTTTGTTAGAATTCCCCACAAGGTGAGGGCTCCATTTGTAAGGGATTTGCATTACTGCCTGTAATGCATCATGGACAATGCCCACGGGTCATTGCTTTCCCCCCTTGTTAGTGGCATGTCTGATTATACAGGTCCCTGACCACACATTTTATTTCCATCCATACAAATTATCTCAGATAATAACTAGTCAAAGGGTCCATAGCCATTTCCAGCTCCTGCTCTGTGATTCTGATGACTGTCCTTGCACTTTCTGGGAACTGGTGAATATCCTGAGCTGACCTTAGTGGCAAAGCAACCTGGCATTTTAGCCATCCTAAAAAGGCATCTGAACAAGAAAGGTGACACATAAACCCTTTTCTCTTGACTCCAGTGAGCTGATTCACTACTACTGTCTCATGTACTAACAGAGGTCTTTGTTAAGTAGCCTACATTTGTTGAACAAACTATGCTTCTTTCCACAAACAAACAAAATGAAATGAATTGTTGGAATGTTCTAGACCGGAAATATTGTTGCTGCAACATTCTTGCAATTGCTATTTGACCTCAAGGTGTCTGATCTTGTAAGAGTCATTCCTCTAAATCTATACTACTCATTCTAGATGGGGAAAAGAGTGAAGATTCCAGACAGACATTAGTTTTATTAGGGGAAAGTTTGGACCCAAATAGCCATTAGCTAGTATGTCACACACCCATGTACATCTTTCTGCAAATATACTGAGGTCTCTTGCCTATTACTCAGCAACAGAGCTGTCCAGTAGTGAATATATCCCAAGGCATTTCCTTATGTTCACACAGCAATTCCTGTAGCCAGTTAAGTTTCATTTTACCTAAGAAGACCTTAAACTGAAGTCATAACCTCATGACCACACTGTTGTTTTTGTGTTGACCACCTCTCGTTGAATTGAGGATGGTAGGGAAACATTTCCAAGGGGCAACATGTGAGGAGAGAAAGTGAGTAAATCCAATGCATGTGCTTTAGTGTCAAGGAAGTTTACTAGACAGGTTTAAAATATGCATTTCTGTGGTCCTTTAAAAAATGCACAGAGGCTGGAATGTGTAATGAGAGACCTCAGTGGGGAAAGGGAACACATACTTTCCTGTGTCTCATTTTATTTACATAACAGGCCATAGTGATGTGTGATGTGGTGAGAAATAACAATTCCACTGGAAAAATGCTCTCCTGGGCAATGGCTCCAATTTATGCCACCCAGATACACCACTCTCTGTGCAGATTTAGCCTTAGAGATTTCACTGAAAGAATATGTCACAAGAATTTTGGGCAAAATGACTTGGCACAGAGAATTGCAGG
The DNA here is from genome assembly GCA_037013535.1 of Intellagama lesueurii. Taxonomy (NCBI): domain Eukaryota; kingdom Metazoa; phylum Chordata; class Lepidosauria; order Squamata; family Agamidae; genus Intellagama; species Intellagama lesueurii. Next base: position 203,929,032 of record JBAJHW010000004.1, read on the forward strand.
GGTGGTCTTAGCTAGCTGGGTATTCTTAGTGAAATGCTGGAGTTGTATAAGTATCCTTGAGTTCCTTCTCCCTTGCTTTTGTTTTCCACATGTAAAATATTTTCCCCACTCCATAAATGTTATGCTGACATCCCCCAAAGTGAGACTTACATTTTAACGTCCTGTAAGACCTTATGTTTACTTTTTACTCATTGTATCTGAAAGATCGCTTTGGAGGGCTGTTTGAGGCCTTTTTTATTTTAAAATGTTTTTAAAAATAATTATAAAGCAGTAACTAAAAGTATTATATTAATTACTTTTAATGTGGTGTTAAATGACAAGTAATGAGTAATGTGACTTAGGCTGCAACTACATGGTAAAATATCATGGGATTTGCTCCTCTCATAAAATGGGTGAGTTAGAAATAATTTTTACTGAACACATGATGCAAAGGCTGATTCAAATCAGTCTAGCCATTTCGCTCCCAACGTGGCTTTTTTATTTGGTCGTTGGGGGATTTCTTACTTTTTGAAGCTGGAACGAGTTTAACAGGTGTTTTTTTTCCCCTTGTTGTTAGTTATGATATGTTCTTGTAAAGATAGGAGGTGGGGGATCATGCCTGAAGGTGGTGTTTTGGTCATGTAGAAAGTTGTGATGTGATGTTCAGGACCAGGAGAAAACAGTCCCACGTTCTCTCCTCTCCTCCAATTACCCTCTAATATTTTTTAAAATTCTTACATATATGAGATTAGCACTAAATCACTCTATCACCTTATCACTGGGTCCTCATTATTATTATTTCCTGTATTTACACCCCATAAAAGGATCAACAGTGGCAGGACCAGAGAAAGGAAGGGGGGGCTGTAGGCCGGAATGTGAACCATACCACATCTAGTATGAACTGTGAACTCCCAAATCATTCCACAGCTCCTATATGAGCACTAATGGCAATTTCAAAAGTAAGGCAGGCTGCAAATCAAATTACAGCAAAGCCAAATCTCTCCAGTCTGCATCAAGATCATTTTGTTTAATGACTGTTGATTGGCTGTTGGCAAAAGGAGGACCAGAGTAAACAGTGAAAACCAAAATGTGGCACAGATGTTACACCTGTGGAAGAAAATAAATGTATTTCTAAGAAAGGGGTCTTTTCTAGCTGTGGTATATGGGATGGAGAATACTGAGAGCTGTGAACCCATAAAAAGACATTTTTCCAAGCTCTGACTTTAAAGACTACAAATGCATTATGTTATAAGCTTTTGTGAATTAGAATCTATTCTGTCAGCTACATAAAGTGTTATCCTAAGTTGGAAGTGTGTGTATGTGTGTAAAAGCAGTGAAGTTGGAGGAGAATGAACACTAAATTTGTGTGAGAAAGGGAAAGTCATTATTTTTTTTTAAGACTTACTTTATGAGTTTACAGTAAATACCTTGTTTTTTCCCCATTTTCTGGGAAACCTCCTGTTCTGGTAAGTTAAATGTTGTCATCTTGGATCATGAAAAACTGCTCCACTGTGGAGAATCTGACTCAGTAATGGTGAGTATTTTGGTTACTAGCATCTATTCCAATCTAGACAAAAGTTGCTTGAAAGAACTGACAGGAAGATGTGGTACAGGGAGATCTGGCAACTTTATAGAAAAATGTGTATTGAATAGAACCTAACACTTGAATTTTGTCTGATTTTAGGCTGTTGTGTTTCTTTTTTTGGCGAATGAGGATTTCTAATTCCAATAGACAGAACAAAAGAAAGCTTGTCTGGCATCTGTGGAATGTCTTACCGTACTAGGTGAAGATTTTCTTACTCACTCAGGCTTTTAACATCTGACTATGGTTATATTAATTGTTGCAACACTGTATTTTTTATAATTTTATTCTTCTTTTAAGATCTGCCCTTTAATATATTGGAATTTATATTCACATATACATTTATTAAATAAATTAAAAAAAAACAAATATAAGTGTAATTAAAAAATCATGAAACAATATGGGCATTAGAGATGGGGGTATTCGTATATGAATATCCCCCCACAGGTGCAGATAATGAGGATCCGGCCCCCTGGGGCCAGACCAACCACTCATGATTTTGCCACTGCTGCGAGCTCCACGGAGCCTTCCTATCGCTCCATTGCTTGCGATAGATTAGCCAGTCCTGGCAGAAGGCGGGAGGATGAGCCTCTCTGCCAGGTCACAGAGTGGCTAATCCATTGTGAGCAATGGAGAGATAAGAAGGCTCCATAGAGCTCGTGGCGGCGGCGAAATCATGAGTGGTCGGTCTGGCCCCAGGGGGCCGGACCCTCTTTATTTGCACATATAGGGGGATATTCGTATATGAATACGAATAGCCCCATCTCTAATGGGCATCTATGAAATTTTGCAGTTTCCCAAAATCCAAAGGTTTATTACTTAATAATTTCTTGCCTTTTTGTGCTCTGGTGTGTAGCTAAGTGTTGATCAACTTTTTTTTTTAAAAAAAATATTTTATAAACTAAACATTACAAATTAGTACAACAATAGAAAGGAAAAAAAGAGAAAAATATACTAAGCAACGTTAGGATGGTTACTAGCCTTGATGGCAAACCTGACTGGGAAGGAGGGAGCCCTGCCCAAAATTTCAACAGGGGATCTTGGCTGGAGGATCCTGGAATATTTCTGGTATTCTGGGAATTGCAGTCCAAAAACTGAGTTCTCTAAATTCTGCTCTATCACATTTTAAGAATATGTCTGTACGTGCTGACCGGCAGGAACCAAAGAAAGGTTGGGCCCATTCTGAATTTCAGTTTGTATCAGCTGCTATTTAAGTTGTAGTTCAAGAGAGAGTCTTTGAGATAGAAAGCTCTGGAAACCCTCTCTCCTCATTCTCAAACATCTTTTTTATATAATTCCAGCAATATTTAAAAGAGGTATTTTTGCCTCACAAAAATAACTTGAGTTTAAAAATTCCAGGTAAGGGGGATATAGGGATTTAAATATTTTAAAAGACAAACAAATGTACTTCAATCAGCATATGAAACACTTGGTTTTGAAATATTTCACATTGTAAGGGGCTCTGGAAACATCTGGATTAGTGGTAGTAGTGTAGCAGAGCAAAATTTACATAAATTAATTTTGGGGACTAAAACTCCCAGAATCCCTCAGTATGCCTGGCCACAATTGTTCTGGGATCCTGGGACTTGTGGCTGCAGTCCATAAAATAAAATGCTAAAAAAATTAAAATTAAAAAAATGCCAGTATTTAAAGTGCCACAAAATAGTTAGTTGGTTTCTCTGCCACAGACAACAGGATAATGTGACTACTGGCCTGAAAATAATCTAGAAAATTAATTTTTTCCAAGCTCTGGGACAGAATTCAGTTGTCACTCTATGAAACCCATTTTTTCTGGAAAAGATATAAAACAGTTAGGCAACCATTATTTCTCCTGGGACTCCAGAGGTAATAATAAAAGATTTAAATGCCACATAATATATTAAGAGCTGAACCTGGAAATGCTGCTCCATTCTGGCTGAGGTATTCTGAGAGTTGTACAGTAGTAGAAAAAAAAAAGCCCACAGTTCTAAACTTTAATCAGTAGCTTTAATCAGACCACTTTTTATGGAGTTCTAGGAAATGCAAAATGCTCCCTTATAAGGCATCTCTCAGTAGACTGACCTGAAAAGACCCCAGGGCCCACGGGGTCGCCCGAGCAGCATGAGAAGCTTTATAAACACAGACTTTTTTTTTTTAAAAAAGAGGAACAACTATGTATGAATAGTATGCTCATTTTCCAAGTGCGGATTTTTGTATTACCTAATTGGCACCAGTTACATACAGCCTGGAGGCATCAATGTGAGTGAGGAAACCCAGTATTTGTAGAGGTAAAAAGCCTCCAATACACTCCCACCTCTTCCTCTACGTTTGCCACTTCGGTGCGCCTGCTTGTCTTCTCAGGATTCAGCTTGTCTGCTCAATCTGCAGAGAGTTAGAGACCACCGCCATTGCATCTGGCCACGTGACCACGGAAGATTGTCTTCGGACAAAACGCTAGCTCTATGGGTTGGAAACGGAGATGAGCACCGCCCCCTAGAGTCGGACACGACTGGACAAATTGTCAAGGGGAACCTTTACCTTTTACCTAAAAAGCCTTAAAATGGGTGGGGAAAATCAGAACAGTTCAGTGGGTCCTGGGCATGCTCAGCAGGTACTTTACTGATAGCTGGGGTGAAAATAGACAGTCAGAGTGCAGGGGGCATATGATATGGTTTCTTAGTAAAGCCTTCCACATTGCAACATTGTGTAACTGGGTCACACTTATATGATCTCAAACTTCTACTGGTATTCAAATTTCTGTTAATATATGATATTATTTTGGGGGGAATGTCAATCATGCAAAATGTTTTATGGCCTTATAGCCTGGTCACACTGTTATAACAAACCACTATAGTGCATCAGCAGTACTTATTTTTTTTACAAAGGAAGAAATACCCTGTTTCCCCGAAAATAAGACAGAGTCTTATATTAATTTTTGCTCCAAAAAAACGCATTAGGTCTTATTTTCAGGGGATGTCTTATTTTTTTCATGTACGGCAATCTACATTTATTCAAATACAGTCCTGTCATCTTCTTCTGGTTGCTGCACAATGGTGGAGGCCGGGGTTTCACTCAACTGGGGCTTATTTTTGGGGTAGAGCTTATATTACGAGCATCCTGAAAAATCATACTAGGGCTTATTTTCAGGTTAGGTCTTATTTTCAGGGAAACAGGGTAAGACAAGTTATTTTTTCCTTGCAATTCCATTAAGAGTCAAACTTAGGAGCCTCAGTTAAAAAATCAGAGTTCTTGGCAAGAGAGCCATACTCAGAATGCCAGAAAATAGAAATCCCTGTGAAAGCTTCAGTTCTAAAGAAGTGAAAATGGTACTCCTATCAAATCACAGACAACACAAGCATCTCTTCCTATTTTGCATCTTTCCCTCTGTAAGGAGTAGAGGGTACACATTTGGAAGTGTTTGTGATATGCAAGTTTATGTAATTCTAAACATTAAATTCACTTATTTCTTTTAAAAGAGACACATTGTTTGGCATCCTAAATGTTTAATCAGCAAACATATGTAGCTTTCATCTCTATTTAGAGTAGAGTAGACACGTTCTAGATGGGCGGTATATAAATCTAATAAATAAATAAATAAATAAATATGTCAATTTCTAGAAGTTCTGGCTGATACTGTGTGGATAAGCTCCAGATATAAACCTGGCTGTACAAAGTGACTCGCACGTTATGCATGTATGAGATAGATAGATAGATAGACAGACAGACAGACAGACAGACAGATTCATTTGTTTTTTTAACACAATTCAAGGTAACACATTGTGGGACAAAAATGTCGCAAACTAGAAGTTCCAAATGTGTATATAAGGGATTCTTATTGCCTCTTCTGTTCACCTGATATATGTGCAGCAAGACAACTCGTGTGTGTGTGTGTGTGTGAGTGTGAGTGTGTGTGTCTGAGAGAGAGAGAGACACACACAGAGAATATGCATATCTCTTTTCCAACAGTAAAAGTGCTGCTGTGCTGGTAATAAATCAGTGCATATAAATCATTTAGTAGTGTAAAGTGAACTAGAGAAGGAAACTCCATCAAATTAAGGCTTTGCAAATTGCTTCCTTGAATATAATATTGATAATTTAAGACATATGCAAAACGTTGAGGCAAAGACTCAGTCAATGGCTGAGTTAGTAAGTTAATAAGATGTGGCATTCTTGCCCCCTCCCTTTTCCTCAGCAGATTCAAGGGGATCTTCCGAGAGTGGACCTGAGGCATAGTCATTTTATTCTCCTATCATAAGACAAATAGCTGGCTGGACAGCTCAGTGAGTTGGGTATCTGTGTGGCCTTTGGCAAGCTGCACGGTTCCAGGACACCCTCAGAAGATGGCATGGTAAACCACTTCTCAGTACTCTGTACCTAGAAAACACTGAACAGGGTCTCCATAAGTCACAATTGACTAAATGGCACACAATTATACCATTAATATCTTAAAACAAATTCACCAGAGATCTGTAAAGAACATTTACATGACATTCCACTAGAGGGCACTTGAAGTGTATTCATTCAACTATACAGTAGATACATTGGTGATGATGATTAGACAACTTCCTCAAAATTTTATTTTGTGAAATTGGATGTAGAATATTCAGCAGATATTTCTTAAATACTTAAATATCTGCAGAAAATGAAGAATGTGTTTGTCACGTCCATTTCACGTCCATTATCTTTTGTAGTTAAATATCAAAAAGCAAACAGTAGAAGTGAACTCCCAGAACCTCCCCAGACACTGACCAAGGGATTTTGGGAAATGTAGTCCAAGGGTAACTTTCCTAATAAATGACTTCTGTATAGGACTTTTGCTGTTTACACATTTTTTCCCCTTCAGATATGCTACATTTTTAAGGAGTGTTAATACACATGAGTATTTCCGAGGATCCATCAGTCTGGGTCAGAGAGAAATAACAGTATTAAGACATACTCTTGCTGATGATACTGCTCTGTGGTTTTCGTTGATAGAGACTGTATGCAATCAGTTGTTCTCCATCTGCTAGGAGAATGAAAAGGTTTTGCAAAGGTGAAATCTGTATGGAGCTCTTTGACTTCTTTATATGGGCCCCATCTTTACACAGTCAAATGTAGCATTCTTCCTGCCACAAGAGACCAGTGCACCTTCAAGGCCCAGTTCAGTGTTGGAACAAGGGCCTCATCCTTCGGGCACTGGAATTTTGGAGTCAATTTTAGCAGCAAAGTGGCTGCCTGGCATGTCTGACCCTGCTTGTTTGCAAAGTGTGTTGTTGTTAGAGGGTGGCTGAGGCCAGATGCAGCCACGCAGCACAATTCAAATTTCATTTCAAACAGATGATGTTAATACACTTGTAAAACAAACTTTACAGGCACACGGACCTGAGCTGAAGGCAGCCAATGCTGGACTGGCTTCATTTCCGACTCTCTTCTCCTCTCCTTGATGGCAAGATGTACGTCTGTGCTCGGCAACTGTTTCTAATTCACCACCTCCTTTGCTTGCCAATAGGAAGATGAGGCACGAGACTTTCATATTACCATTTTAGGCTTTTTGAGCCCTGATCAGGGGGTTCCTTTTTTTTAGGATCAAAGCTCAAAACATTACTTTTCCACCAGACCTTAGACTCAAAAAAGTTACTTTTTTAACGACATGTCCTGGATTCCCAAGCAGAATGGCTATTTGTCATGAGATTATGGGAGTTTCCATTCAAAAATGTAATTTTTGTCATGTCTGATTTTTACAGACAGAATATATGTCAAGAAATCTTTCACAACTCATTCTCATTTTCATCTTCAGTTGTGTTTCACAACTCTCTACCAGTTACTTCTTTTTACTACATTGACCAGAATCCACCAGCCACCATGACTAATGGCCATGCCAGTTGAGGCATTCTCGGAGCTGACTCCAAAAGTGGTATTTCCAGGTGCTGTGTTTTATGTAGGAAACAGTGTGTTTAACCCTCACATGTAAAGACATGTAACCATCATCTGTGAGTTCAGCGTCTGCTTTAGTGTTCTCAGCATTCTTTTGGGAAAGCCAACTGACTCATTTACAATGGTTTGGAGAAAGGACAGGAGATTCCTCTTAGAATGAGTGAAGTAAGCTTATGCCTGCCTGTACAAGGGGCCAAGCAAACTTGAGCAGCTTTATCAAGGGCTGCAGCAAGATGCTGATTGGCCGATTACCCCTTTCCCTTACTTCTTATGGTTTTCATCTTTTTCAACTTGAACACTGAGATTGTGCCCTGTAAATAGGCAGGAATTGTCAGCAGCTTTAGATTGCTTTCATAGATGAGTTCTGAGTAGAGCAATGTTATTTTAAATGGCTTTTATGTCCTTTGGAGCACCTTCTACTCAGAGATCAAACTCTGAACATAATAATTTGGGTCTCTTTCTATGTGTATGTGGCAAACGTGGATGCTTTATTTCTGAAGTTGCTTAAAATACAGAAGTTGTCCACCAATATGCTGCCTGAATAAAACACTGCACTTGGTTTCATAAACCTTTGGCCTTGACGATGTCAGAGTTCCATCTTGGCAAGAAATAACACTCCTCAAGTGAAGATTGTGAAACTGGGCACAGCTGTTCAACATTTATCACTGCACTAAAAATCTGATAAAGATGTTGGTGTAAGATACTAACAGACAGCTGCCCATCCTAAGGTCACTTTTATCAGTATCTGTACTGTGGCATAAAATAAGCTAATTAGCTATCTTAGAATGCAAACACTTGTTGGTAAATCCCATTTCCACTTAATGTTGAGAAAGTTTGTTCATTGAAGCAGAAGTATAGTAATATGATTCACATTATAACAGTGTTAAAACATGCAGTACATCAAGAGTAGTGGAGCATGAGACATGATACATAAAATAGAACACAGCATTGACATATCTAAGTCAATTTATGCAACAGACAAGAGATGAGACTTGGAATTTTTTCTAGTAGAAAAAAATGATGAATGTGTCGAATGGTGCATGATGATGGTTGTGAAAAAATGAATAATGATTATGATGAAGGTTGTGAAAATCTGAATAATCCTAGCCTCTGCAAACCAAACAGCCTCCCAAGAGGAGAAGGCAGAACACTTATTTTCACAATGTGTAAATTTGGAAAAAACGGGGGAAAGCCCTGTAGGCCACAGAAGTTGATGAACTCACCAGGTCATGCAAGTTCGTACAAGGAAACTCATCATCATGCCAAAATAATGCAATACAGAGTGCTAGCAATCTCTCCCCCACCTCCACCAGAAGCCACAGCTGGGCTGAACAGCACAGCATGGACTGCTGAGGTGGAGAAAAGAGCTGTCAGTGGCCACAGAGAGGAAATGACAAGTGGGGAGCTCATCGTGTGCAGAGTTTCAGCACAAATGAGGTGAAAGTGCAAGCCTCAAGAAGATGCCTGGCAAGCCACTGCATGAAAAAGGTTGTGAGCAGATACTCCTAGAGCTTGCTGGGACATCATGTTGTAGGTGGTAACCAGATCTGGCAAGTTTCTAAAAATTACAAGTCCCAGAACCCTCAGATAGCATGGCTATGCTGGTTGAGGGATTCTGGGAACTGCAGTCCAAAAAAGTAAGTTTTCTAGACTCTGGTTGCAGCATACAAATGGTCAGTCATCACATTTCTTTCTTTAGTGAGATTATGAGATTTTAGAAAGGATGCTTTCTAAAAATCCAATAATCCACCTAAACCAAGAAGACTGGAACACAGTGGAAGCTGGCCTTTTATACATTGCCAGTTTCTCTCTGAAACTCTAATCCCTATTTTATTTACAGGACTTCTATGATGATTTCCCCCAAAAGTTCAAAGGAACACATAAAGCTAACAATGGGCTTAATATTCATATACCTGGTATCTTAATATTTCCACAAATGCTTGTCTAATGGGAGTGTCTCCACTTATCATTCCACAAGCAGTTCCTGTCTATCTAAATAAATTTAAAAACAACAACAAACCACTATTCCTGAGTAAAACTGTAAAATCAACATGTCCTGTTTTAGGGCCAAAGTTACACTTTGCTTTCTAATAAAGGACTCATTAAGGTCCTTCTGCACTGAAAACATGTGACCAGAATTCTAGGTTCATCCTTTGTTTAATCTGGATTTCTATGGCACACCTAAGTCACGTATAAGCGCTAATTTCCAATAAGCACACCATGAGGATTAGATGCTATAATCTATGCCATTTTTTCAGTCCACACCTGCTTTAGTGTGGGGAATAAATGTGAAACCTTCATTCTATTAAAAATTGCTTGCATAGATGTGAAGATATCTAGCTGAAAGAAAGGGAGAAAGTACTGTGGCATAGAATAAACAGAGAGCCCTTGGACAAGTAAAATGGAGGCTTTGGCAAAAGAGGGGGAAGGAGAAGAAACAGGAAGTGCGAAGGGCCTGGGTGGCCCATCATACTTCCTAATTTGTTGTTAGATAAAATGGGGCCAGTGACATTTGAAGGTAGCACCTTCCACAAATCACAGCTGCATTTTCCTTGAAAATTCTGAATGTGGTCAGGAGGATTTCTGGGGCAATATTCTATGGGTTTTGGTTAGGAGTGGGTGGATTTGTTTTATGCCTTTTCAGCGCATGTCATAAATCCAAGCAGGATTAAATGAGGTGTGTAGAGACAGCCCTAGGGTGAATTTCACTTCATTCATGAAAGGAGCTTATTCTGTTTACAGAAGAAGTGTTCTGCTCATGGAAGGAGTCCTTCCACGCATGCAGCTCTGTTACTGAGAACAGAAGTGCTTTTTGTTCAGGGAAAGAAAATGTGGGGTGGAAGACTGAGGTTAGGGAGGGGGAATGATGCAGCTCTCCATACCTTGTCCAACTACTTCTCCCATTGTCCCCAGCTTGGGATAAGTGGAGTTTGCATCCAACAACATCTGAACATTCACACATCCCTGATCGCTATCCTAGATTTTAACTACTGTGGCATCAGTACCACCTGATGCCAAGCCATGCCACACCACACAATGCAATACCATAACCTCCCCTCCACCAATCAATATATGCATTGCAAGCTACACCTCAGTGTAACAACATTAAATAGCAGTAAGATGCTTGCAGAATAACTTTGATGATAATCGAAACACTAAGCTACATACTACAGCAAAAGCCCCTCTTAGCCCAGTTCCTATGTCAGGGACACAGAACTCTTTCCTGCATGGAAGACTGGTAACTAAAGGTGGGAAAATAGATCGCAGTTTGGACCACTTCTGGAGCAGTCTGCTGTGATCTTTTTCTGGGGGATTGCATGTCATACAGGGAAATGCATTCCAGACTGACCCAGATCTCTACCCAAGTTGGACCTTTTTGGTGCAGCTGTAGGGCTTCTACTTTTGGAGGCCAGGCTGGAAAGATTCTCTGGCAGATGGAAGGGTCACGTTAAGGGAGATCATTCCTATTAAAGCGACTCTTTCTGGTGCAATATGACCTGCACCTTTGCAGTCATCTGATTGCACCCTAAGAGTAAAATCCTCTGGCTGAAAATCTGATCATGACAAACTGTACAAAGTTCTGTTGTGGGCTTGGTTAGAGTCCAAAGTAGGTGAGGCCACTGCTTTCTCTTTATTTGAATTCTTTCCATGAATTTGAGAAAGTTACATTTTTTTACTACAAGTCCTTGAATCCTTCAATCAATGCTTACAGCTTGCTCAGTGGCCTCACTGTCTGGGGGATTGTGGGAGTTGTTATCCAAACAAATAATGTCTGAGCTCTTCGTGCATATCAGGAGGGAAGAATCAACAGATGCCAACTAACACTCCCTTCAGAAGGCAAGGCACATTTATAATCCCAGTAAGTAGGCTCTGCCAGAGTTGGTATTTCCATAATAAAAGGTGTGCATATTAGCTACCTTCTTGTGATTGACATGTTTAGTTAATCTTAAATTGCCTATCTTCTTTATTCATGTCAGAAGCACCACAATACAATTAACAGAGCAGGCAATTGCCTGTACATAGACTATATAAAATACAAACTGGTTTACAAAAACAAAGCTCAGGTAAGTATATCAGACAATTTTTGCCCAATAAAGGATAAGATCAAGGGCAGCTAGCATCAAATCTTTCACAGTACATGTTGAAGGGCACAGAGTACACTGACATAAGTGTGACATAGCCTGTTCTCCATGCTCACAGTGAGAACACCCTGTTTTGTTATTTTTCAAAGGAGTGGATGTGTAAGCATAATTATTTTTTGAAGAAGTGGCTGTGCAAGCATAATGGACAAAAGCCTATTTTGTTAGGCTCACCTTTCTTCTGCCCTCTTCCAAGTACCCCAGTTCTCCTTGTGACAGGTGGGGGTGGGGTATACTTTACTGTAGTTCCATCCATTTTAAGAGGTGGGTAGTTCTTTTTGCCCCCACATGGCGATCCTGGCATTCTATGCAATTTTTAAAAGATCCACAGATGTCTAAAAAATTTTTTTCTTTCATTTTGATCTGAGAAGGGCGAGGTGGTATCCGAAAAGTGGTTGTGCATTTGATGTAGATGCTTTAAGTCTTTCACTATTAACTTCTACTCCTTTTACTTTTCACTATTTGCCATGCCTGTTGGATAATTGATTTTATCAATAGGGGTTGGTTGCAGACATCCAGTAATGATTCTGCAGCTTTCATTGTGTACTGGATCCCCCTGGGCTGAAGTATACCACACCAGACTGGTGTATTGACCTGCAGAGTAGCATACACCAAGGCTGTAATTCTCAGTGTTTGTGGTTGTGTGCCCCAACTAGTTATCTTTAATTGGGTCATTGTTGAGCTGTTTTAATAATCCCCAGGACTGCTGACCATTTCTTGATATGTTTATTTCTTCCAGGACTTTCATCCAATTATCTCTTTTAGTTTCTGAAACCAAAGAAATTAATCACTGTCTGGCTAAAGTAGTTCCTTCACTCAAAGGATTTTGTTCAAATAACTAAAAGTAATTTTTCATTTTGGTGACTATTTCCAATGCTAAACATTGGAGATAGTTGGTCCTGCATCCAGGGGGTATAGAAAGGCTGAATGATCTTCTCACTGCCTTGATGAAATGGTCATAGGCCTCTGGGACCAGACAAATATTTGATGTAATTGTGATATAATTCCATCCAATGTTCTAAACATCCACCAATAATCTTTTAAAAAATTCTACACCCTGCAGAATGATATTGTTAGTGGTTGGACCAACCTAATAAATTGGCATGCTATGGGCTGGTGCTTCATGTTTGGAATTGGGGTATAAACTGACTTCACTTACTGTTTATTAGCTCACTAGCAAATATCAAGTCTAGATTATAACTACATTGCCATCTTCCACTATTGAGAGATGGAGGAAGTTTGCTGTCTTGAAGGAATGCTAGTTGAAAGGTTTCTATCCATTTTAGCACCTCTTTTCCATTATTACCATCAAGTGCATATCCCCAGACACTACCATGGCTGTTGAACTTTCCAATTATAAAATTTATTTTTTGCTTATGAAAAGTGTCAGTGGTTTTAAAGAAAGAAGTTGCATCAAGTGGTTTATAAACAGAGGATACTGTGCAATTACTTAGCCCCACTATTATTATCTCTATGTCATCCTTTATCCCATAGAAAATATTTGAAGGGCTTGAATACTATTGTTCTTCTGTACTGTCTATGAGATCTCTCAACTGCAAGTCTCTTCCCGTATATTTTGGGGCATCACTGATGGCTGTCTGTATGCATTTCATGAATACAAAGTATATCAGAACCATGTGTCTGTCAGAGCTGGTTCAGTAGCTCTTCTTTGGGTGTTGACAAGTCCTCTATATTAATTGGGATTATTGTTAACTTTGGTCCTGACAAGGGCTCTTTGATTATTAATGGCTACTTGTGGGCTATTGTCAAAGTCATATAGTTAATCACCCAGTGCTGTTTATACAATGAGACACCTTATATTAGAAGGATCAGCCAGCAGAGTAATTGTGTGTGAAATCTGCAGGATCAGAGCAAGTTTCAAGTCCCTAACTGACGACAGTGCCAAGAGAAAGCAAGGGGATGTTCCACAGGAGACTAAGATAACTGCAATAATTCTAGGAAAGCAAGTGAGATGATCTTTCGTAAGTGACTAGCAGCTTTGACTTTCTGACATTTTGTTGCCCCAGCTGAATTTCCAAGACTGCATATAGCTGGATTTCCACTATTTTCAAACTTTTCCCAGTGGTGTAGAATTTCTGGTATTCTTGCCAAATTTCTAGGAGTAAACCAGACATTTCATGCAATGTAATTTGTTTCAGAGACTTGATGAACAATTTGACTAATGAAATACAATGTAGCAAAGTGCTAAAGGGAAGGTACTTTGGCCAGGCAAATGAATAAATAAAACATGTCAAGGCTTGGTTCTTGAGTAACCAGATGCTAGAGAAAAGTCATGGGACAAGGAAATACAAGAGATCATAATCTAACATTCCCCATGTTTCTGAACCACAGAAACCCACACTCTTCACTACTTTTACAATATTCCCACACACTTGCAGCTGCCATGCACACTCAGTGTCTTATCATTTCTTGCCCTTTTACTCTTTGGGCTCTATTGGCTAGGAACCAGTATTTTGAATTTTGTTGTAGCAGGAACAAGAACTATAGATCTTCTATACTGAGGTCTAGAGGTCCTTCCAAATATGCAGCTCCTAGAAACAGTAGGCAAGCAGAGATGGGGAAATTCCCTTCTTTTTAGACACAGCTTTTGCAACTCCCCAGGGACCATGCTGGACTGGGAGTTACAGTCCATGGAAGAAACCTTTCCCATCTCCAATGAAAAGACAGCTGTTTCATCTTTCTCTTCCTGAAAGACATTCTGGAGCAAGACATTGTCACTTGGACACCATGTTTTTAGCTTATGAAAACACTAGGGGAAAATGTACTTGAATAGCATTTAGCATGTTTTAAATTTTTTTTTTAAAGGTGACTACATAACACACATAGAAGTGTGGATAGTTTTGACAAAGGATCGTGTTATTTTGATCAGCTTTGGAAAGAAGAAATGGACAAATAGTTCCCAGAAAAGAAAAAAAGAAGAACAACTGGAGATGTTACAAATGTACTGCATGGATAAACAGGTGGTATGACTTGTACAGACCCCATTGTTATGTTGAAGTTAAATTGGGTGGAGCCTTAATTGAAATCACATCAGAAACATGTTTGATGGCTGCAAATGGAACTGGCACTTTAAATTAACAGTTCGAGAGGACATTGATTTTCCAGTCCTCTTCTGGCAGAAAGAAGGACTATGCAAAGCCAAACGTAATGAGGTCATACTCTGGCAAGACAGAATACCTTCTGCATCAGGGGCTTGGTTCCACTGCAGGTTCCAGCCAGACAGATGCTTCCCACCCATCAACTGGTTTTGGAGCAGTAAACGACCAGGAATTGCCTCAGGGTTAGACCAATATGCTGTCTGACTGTCCTGGTTCAATGCTTGCTCCTGATGTCAGCTTTATGGCATGCCAGTTACAAGGGAGAACAAAAGTCATCCATAGGACTTTGTAGCTCCAGAATGTGCAGAGCTTGACAAAGCTCTTTTTTGGGTGCAAAGTTTCTTTTTTGAACCACTGTCCCCAGAATTCCCCAGCCAGCATGGCTCCTGATCCCTCTGAACAAGATGCATGCATTCAGAAAAGAATTTGTAAGACAGGTAATAGGGAGAGGTCCAAGAGGAGTTCTGATCATAAGACAGTCAGGGAAATGAGGAAATACTGTGAGCTTTGTATGCCACACAACCGTTTCTGGGGCCCCTAAACTAAGTCACTGCCTCAGGTGTGGTGGAAGACATGACCTCTTTGCCAGGATTCAAGAGAGAGCCAGCTGCCAGTCCAATCAGTTTCTACACATGGACTGTGAAGAAGGTGCCATCTTGTCTTTTGCCTCTAGTAGCAAAAAATATTGGGCTGGTTCTATGAGTTTTCCTGACAAGTCCCAGTAGCAAGACCTAGATTAAATACATGGAAAGGCAGTAATAGATTTTCGTCCAAGACCCAGCTAAGCAAAGTGTTTCCTGTTAAGAACCAAACCTGGAAACAAAAATAACTTTTGCCGTTGGAAATATATTTCAGGAGTAGGAATTAGCTGTCTGGCCAGTCCCAATGGCATTGCTTAGAGAATAACCGTTGGAGTTTGCTCATTCTAGGGATTTAGGATTTGGCTCTCTCCGAAGCCTTGTTCATATCTGCACGTAAATGTATGAGAAAGAAATTATTGGGGATCATTTGCATAACAGGCACTGATACATGAAGAAATGTGAAACAACAACCTCTAATATTTGAAGCAGAGATGTGCAACTTCCAGAGGTCTCAGGGGCCACGTGTCCATCTCTGAAACTTGGAGGGTTCTCATGACCCCCACTATTTTAATTTTTCTTCCAAAATATGTGTGTATGTGTGTGGAGGGGGTTACAGGAAAAGCCCTCATTCAGCCTTTAGTTGCCAAACATTTTTTAAAAGTTTTTTTTTGTAGTGTGTGTGTAATCCCAGGAGTGTTGGAAGCCCCTACTTTATGTGGCAAAATGCCACCCCCCATACCTATACAGTCCACAAGGGGAGAAATTTTTCCCCAACATCTAAAAAACAGTTGGGATGCTGTGGGGACACATTTGGGCCCCTGAGCTTGATTAAAGCCTTGTAAATGAGTCAGGTAGTGGACTTGCCTAGTGTAGACGATAGCCAGAGCTGGGAAATTTTCTTTTTTGGACTATAATTCTCAGAATTCCTGAAGGAGCATGACCACTGGAATTCAAGGAATTGGAGGTCAAAAAAGGAGCATTTCCAAGCTCTGCTAATATTCTTTTGTGTGAGATAGTACAAGAAAAGGATAGAAGCAGCCAACCTGTATGAAGTCATGAAAGTCAGCCAGGCATCAGGCCAGGGAAAATTTTGTTATATTGTCAAGTGTGCCCTTTAATTTTGTTCAAAGGGTGCACTCTGACTTAAAACTTCCTGGGACTCTTACATCAATTCCCAGATGTTTTTAGAATAGATGATGCAGGTCAGCTGCTAGCTAAGTCAACCCTCAGCTCAACATTGACCCATGGCAAACTGCTCAGATACACAAGCCCTATATATCAGTGTTTTGTGCCAGACTTGACAAAAATAATTTTAGCACTTTTGAAAATCAAGTCAAAATTAGTTTAGACTGAAATTGCTATGCACACGTGTAAATATGTGCCCTTTTCACACCTGCAAATTTTCAACATCTGCTGATCTGTTAGGGACAAACCAGCCACTGACAGTAAGAAAGAGATTTAGGTTTATTCACCCTCACCCTCACAAACCCTTGCTATTTCCTCATTGGGCCAGATGGAAGGGGTTATTGATTTTTAGGTACCTTAGAAAACAAAACAAAACTGAAAGTATGCATTACAGCTCAGGAGAGAGAGAGTAAGCTGAAAAAAAGGGGAGACAGAAAGAATGTCCATGGCATTGCAGGGTAAAGGAAAAATACATTTTTGAAAATGGGTTTCCTCTTCACTGTTCTTTCATTTTAGTGCAATATCAATGCTTTGTGTGTTAGGTGTACTGTAAAAGGCAAAAGATTTATACGATCTGAAGAGAAACCAGAGTATAGGTGTTAGGTGTACTGTGTACAAGCTGACATCTTGTAAAGGGGGCTTTCAAAATCTAGCATCCTCCAAATATGTTGAACTATAAATCCCATCATTATGGTGCATGTTGGTATAGTCCAACAGATAGAGTGGCAGGTTGGGAGAGACTGCTCTAACCAGGTTTTAAAACTAAAACAGTTTTCGTCCGTTCGTTCGTTCGTTCGTTTGTTCATTCGTTCGTTCGTTCGTTCGTTCCTTCCTTCCTTCCTTCCTTCCAGACTGTCTTGGTCTCAGGCAACCATTATTGCTCCCATTATGGATGTGCTACCTTGAGGTCTGAACTGAGGAGATATCATGTAATATAATTACATATGCCCAGTGATCAAAACACATAATTTTGTCAATGAGAAGTAAAATTTCTCATATTTAGAAAGACTTCATAAACCAATAGAAAGATATGCTCAAGAGACGTTTTCTAGGCAACATCAGAATAAAAACAAACAACAACAAAAATTGTTTTCAAAAGACTTAACAATTTTTGGAAGTACCTAAGCTGCTTAAACCTTAACCTAAATAGCTTTATTTTAAATGTGAGTGAGGGAAACAGGATCTGGAATTGGATCAAACTGGCTTTCAGCTTTGCTATTCTTCACTCAAAATTATAAACATGAGATTATTGTAGCATATTTCCAACATGTGTCGTACATGTGTCTCTGATCTTTCCATTGTGAGCAATGCAAGTTAATACAACTTTAAAGTATTATTAATGGAAGTGTTGCTTAAACAGAATAATCAGCTGATCCAAACAACAATACATACACAGAGAAAGCAAAGTGTCACTTGGAATTACTAGAGGACAATATTCCGTGTCAGCATGAAAGAAACATTTTCCCAAATCATATCCAATTCAATTAAACTTAGGGTACGACAACTGTGAATGAAGAACATGGAGTTTCTGCACAAGATGACATTCCTGTATCAGGCTGCCCGCTCCTGTTCTGCAGTATATCTTATGTTCATGCAAAGTGTGGATGTGGCATGGAAAAGAATGCAGTGTTGGCGCTGGATTACTCTGGCAGAGGCCTTCTATTCTGAGCAACACTTACAGAATGCACACAAAGATGGACTTGCCTTGAAAAGCTTAATACACAGTTGAACTGATATAGTCCAGTTTAACCAGGACTCTGCTGGTGGAATGTCATTAAACGTCTTGTCACAGAGGACCAATTTTCCTTTGTCTGACTACACCTCACAAAATGCCACAGGCAACATGGCCATTATCCACAATAGCTTAGGTATTCTGGGAAGATGGAGGCAGCAGCACTTAATTCTATGGGACTCTGCAGGGTGCCTGAAGCCTCCATCTTCTGTCCTCAGAGTATGTCTGGACCTGCAAAAATCCTCAGCTCCCTCACTCTCCTCAGTACATGTCCAGACAAGTAAAATGAATGCCTATTTTCAGGGTGAGGCTGTCAAACCTCTTCACATTGGCCTGTAGGGCTGTGAGGAGACCTGTAACTCTGAAGGGACAGTCTGTGAGCTGTTGTGAGGCCGCGGGGGGCCCTAGAGATCTAAAACCTCCACCTATAAGTCTGCAGTGACTTCAAGCTCTTAAACCATGGCACATGCCCACCACCCTCAGAAGTGTTGCCTTAGTGGTGGGATGTCATGAGTGCAGCTGAAGACCTGGAACCAGAAGGGTTAACTGTGGCTGAGGAGAATGCTGAGCAATTAGAAACACAAACACCTGAATCACCCCCAGATTCTCCTCCCCCAGTAGACAGGCTTCGGGCCAGGCTTCGGGGAAGACTTATGACAAGAAGGTCAGAAGATCGCTCGAAGGCTGCCCACAGAAACATCCGATCAACTAGCCCTGAGTACTGACAGGATGGAAAAGCTTCCAGCAGCTCAAGGGGCTGTTTTACTATATAAACAGCTCTTAGTTGGCTAGAAATCCGTGGAAGCAACAAGTCAAATCCCTGGTTTGCATCCACGCTCCTGACTACCTTGAACCTTGTTCCTTGGACCTTTGGCTTTGGACTCTGACCCCGGACTGTGTGATTTGGCTTTGGACCCTGACCTTGGATTACGGTTTGTGATTTGGCTTTGGCATTTTGGTATCGGCTCTGAAATTGGACTGGCTTATCGGACTCTGCTGTTGAAACCCCCGGGAACGTGACAGATTGCTTCCACCCCCACACTTCCCCCACAAAATGGAGGAAGAAGCAAGCGAAGGTTCAGGTACGCTGAATGCTGTGCTGGCTCAAATGCAATTTCTCACCCAAAGAGTGGTACAGCTTCAGCAGCAACAGCTGCAATCCCAAGCCAACGCTGCTTCTCAGGTCAAGTGTCCTGCGCTTCCTCCCGAAAAGTTTGAAGGAAAAGTGGAGGAGTTTCCAGCATTCCTGGCACAGTGTAAGCTGTATATTGAGCTGCGCGCCAGAGACTTTCCCACAGACAAAACCAAGGTATGCTTTATAATCAGTCTACTCAAGGGACAGGCAGCTAAATGGGCTACTCCTCTACTCCTTGCTCCTTCACCCCTGTTAACCAATTACCAGGGTTTTCTGGAACATATCTCAGCTGCTTTTGCTAACCCCTTGCAAGCTGCTACTGCTAATAGAAAGATTCGGGCCCTGAAACAGGGTAAGGCTTCAGTCTCCCAGTATTCCACTGAGTTCAGACTCTTGGCTCAAGATTTGCTCTGGAATGAAGCAGCTCTTATGGACCAATATATGGAAGGGTTGGCTGATGGGATCCTGGATGAGCTGGCACGTGTAGATCAACCCAATACGCTGCAAGAACTAATCACTCTATGCTTACGCATTGATGGCCGCCTGGAGAGCCGACGCCTAGCACAGGGCAATTCCTGTCTCTTACAGCCACCCCTGACAACCCCCAATACTAGACCAGAGGATTCTGAACCTATGCAGTTGGGAGCGGCTCGGCCACGCCTCAGTCCTGAGGAAAAAACACGACGCCGCTCCCAGAATCTCTGCCTGTACTGTGGGGGAGCAGGACACTTCGCTTCTGGCTGTTTGGTTAAGCGGCGTAACCTCGGCTCCGTGAAACCACCGTCAGTAAAAGATTTGCTCCATGCCTGAATGGACCCTCAGACGTGGGGCACTTAGCTGGGTCTCCTGAACCATACCTTAACATCCCGGGTCCATTCCTTGTACCAGTAAAACTCTGCCTGCCGGATGGACGTTGCTTGTTTGTTCATGCCATGGTTGACTCTGGAGCCGATCGCTGTTTCATCGACACGGCTTTCGTGAAACAGCACCAGATCCCTGTACAGGATAAAGAGATCCCGACCCTAGTCGAATCCATAGACGGGCGTCTCCTCCGCTCCGGTCCTGTGACCCAGGAAACCCAACCGGTCATCCTCCAGGTTCAACGCCATCAGGAGCAACTACAGTTCAACGTTGCACGCATGCCCCGTTTTCCACTTATTCTGGGACTTTCCTGGCTCCGAACACACAACCCCCTAATGGACTGGACGCAAGGAGAGTTACGTTTCAGGGACCCGTGTCCGCATCTGGGTCCACCGGCTACCTTGGCTGCAGCAGGGTCAACAGACAGCTCCGTGATACCCTTGGATTATGAGGACTTTGCTGATGTCTTCGAGGAGAAGGGGGCTGACCAACTACCTCCACATCGACCCTTTGATTGTGCTATCAATTTGGTGCCTGGGGCACCCCTTCCTGTGGCACGGATTTACCCCATGTCGGAACCCAAACTCGTGGCCTTGAGGGCCTTTCTTGATAAAAATCTGAAACGGGGATTCATCCGGCCATCCACGTCGCCCCTGTCTGCACCTGTCATCTTTGTCAAAAAGAAGGGTGGGGAGCTCCGCCCTTGCAATGATTACAGAGCCTTGAATAAGATAACCATTAGAGACCGCTACCCTCTACCATTGATCGGCGAACTTTTGGATCGCCTTAAGGGGGCACGAATTTACACCAAGTTGGATCTCCGTGGCGCCTATAATTTGGTGCGAATTCGTGCTGGCGACGAGTGGAAGACGGCTTTTGGAACTCGTTATGGCCAGCATGAATACCTGGTCATGCCTTTCGGTTTAACTAACGCTCCAGCGGTGTTCCAGCGGTTCATGAATGTCATCTTTCGGGACTTGCTTGATCGCTTTGTAATCATCTACCTGGATGACATTCTGATTTATTCCCGAGACCCCGTTCGGCACACAGAACATGTTCGCCAGGTTTTACAACGGTTACGAGAACACCGACTCTATGCCAAGCTGGAGAAATGTGAATTCAACCTGCGAGAAGTCGAGTTCTTGGGTCACATTGTATCTCCCCAAGGGATCCAGATGGACCCAAAGAAGATAGAGTCGGTTCTGACCTGGCAGAAACCCCGGAACCGTAAGGACGTACAACGGTTTCTCGGCTTTGCGAATTATTACCGTCAGTTCATACCATGTTACGCGGACGTAACCACGCCACTGACCCGCCTCCTCCGGCCCAAAGAGCCGTTTCTTTGGACTCCGGAGGCAGACCATGCCTTCATAACACTAAAAACCCGCTTTACCACTAAGCCCATTCTACGCTATCCGGATCCCCGACTACCGTTTACCGTAGAAACAGATGCCTCCAGTGTCGCCCTGGGTGCAATACTGTCCCAGCGGGAGGACCCCTCACAGCCACTGCAGCCCTGCGCGTTCTACTCCCGGCAGTTCACACCCTCAGAACGTAATTACACCATCTGGGAGCGGGAACTTTTGGCCATCAAAACTGCTTTCGAGGTTTGGAGGCATTACCTCGAAGGGGCCCGTCACCCAGCCCAAGTCTTGACGGACCATCGGAACCTGGAACACTTACAAACGGCCCGACGCCTTAACCAACGCCAAATCCGATGGAGTCTCTTTTTCTCCCGGTTCGACTTCCGTATCACCTATGTCCCGCATACTCAGAATCGGAAAGCTGATGCCTTGTCCCGCAAACCGGAATACGCCGTTCCAACCTCTGAAGAACCACCGATCACACCTATTCTATCCCCTTCAGTCTTTGCAGCCATAACCACTCACTCATCCCTGGCTGAAGAGATTCGAGCCAGCCAAGCTCAAGATCCCTGGGCCAAGCAACGTCTACAGGAACTCCAAGAGGGCTCTGCCAGCGACTTTACTAACCACCAGGGTCTCCTATTACACCATGGACGCTTGTATGTTCCTCCAGGGCCCCTCCGAACCAACGTCCTCTATCTGACCCATGATTCCCCTCCTGCAGGACACTTCGATTGGTACAAAACTCTGCACTTGCTCACACGGGAGTTCTGGTGGCCCCGGGTTCGAGCTGATGTCACCCGTTATGTTAGTTCCTGTGAGGTTTGTCATCGAGCCAAGGACGTACCAGCCAAACCTCCAGGTCTGTTACAACCATTACCTGTACCGGCCGGCCCTTGGGACACAGTATCTTTGGACTTTATCACGGATCTCCCACGATCACAAGGGTATACCTGTGTCTTAGTAATAGTGGACCTATTTACTAAGATGGCTCATTTTGTCCCATGTTCCAAACCTCCCACAGCTCCTGAAACCGCCCAAATCTACCTTCATCATGTTTTCCATCTACACGGGCTCCCGACACACCTAATTTCCGATCGTGGTTCCCAATTCACTTCCCGGTTCTGGCAAGCCTTACACACCAGTTTGGGTACCCAGGTGCACTTGTCGTCAGCATATCATCCCCAAACAGATGGACAGACCGAGCGTACCAATGCCACCCTGGAGCAATATCTCCGTTGCTACACCTGTTATCAACAAGATAATTGGGCTACCCTGTTACCTCTGGCTGAATTCGCTTACAATAACGCTGTACACACGTCTACAGAACAGACCCCATTTGAAGCCAACTATGGGTACCATCCTCGCTTTTTCCCAGCTACCCTGCCATCAACCGTGGTTCCTGCTGCTGATGCCCATATACACGAGTTGCAGGCTCTCCAAGACTTACTCCGAGAGCAGCTTCAGCAGGCTAAGGAGGCTTATAAAACAGCGGCCGACAGGAAACGGCAAGAAGGGCCACCTCTGAAACCAGGGGACCAGGTCTGGCTTTCCACCCGTTATCTCCGCCGACCTGGCCGGTCCCGCAAGTTAGACCCTCGGTTTATAGGACCCTATGTAATCCTGGACCAAATCAACCCTGTGGCTTTCCGGCTACAACTTCCAGATACTCTCCGTATCCACCCGGTTTTCCATCGATCTCTCCTTGTTCCTGTTGCAGCGCCAGACCCTGCCCGACCTTCACCCCTGGCTCCACCTCCGCCCATTCTGGTCGATGGCGAGGAAGAATACGAGGTCCGTCAAATCCTGGACTCCCGAATCCACCGAGGAGGTCTTCAGTATTTCGTAGATTGGGAAGGTTATGGTCCTGAGGATCGATCATGGGAACCCGCCAGCAATCTACACACCCCCGATTTGGTATGGCAGTTCCATGCTACCTATCCTGATCGACCCGGCCCATCTGAAGGGGGGAGCCCTGGGGAGGGGGATAGTGTCATGAGTGCAGCTGAAGACCTGGAACCAGAAGGGTTAACTGTGGCTGAGGAGAATGCTGAGCAATTAGAAACACAAACACCTGAATCACCCCCAGATTCTCCTCCCCCAGTAGACAGGCTTCGGGCCAGGCTTCGGGGAAGACTTATGACAAGAAGGTCAGAAGATCGCTCGAAGGCTGCCCACAGAAACATCTGATCAACTAGCCCTGAGTACTGACAGGATGGAAAAGCTTCCAGCAGCTCAAGGGGCTGTTTTACTATATAAACAGCTCTTAGTCGGCTAGAAATCCGTGGAAGCAACAAGTCAAATCCCTGGTTTGCATCCACGCTCCTGACTACCTTGAACCTTGTTCCCTGGACCTTTGGCTTTGGACTCTGACCCCGGACTGTGTGATTTGGCTTTGGACCCTGACCTTGGATTACGGTTTGTGATTTGGCTTTGGCATTTTGGTATCGGCTCTGAAATTGGACTGGCTTATCGGACTCTGCTGTTGAAACCCCCGGGAACGTGACATGGGACTTCCACTGCGGGGCCTGTGGTTCAGACCATAAATAATCCTAGACAAGAGCTGCATGATCCTACTACTGTGGTCATCCGCCTCTGCTTTAAAAACTCCAGTGAAGGAGGGTCCACCATACTCCAAAGCAGACAATTCTACTGTTGAGTGATTCTCACTTTTTCCTGAACTACTTCCTAATGTTTGTCGTCTCCTTTATTGGCTTTTAAGCTCAGACTTTACTACCTTGTTTTTAAAAAAATGTTTTGAAGCCTTATGTGGGTTGATTTCTTATTTGATTTCCTCTGGATTGTTCACCTCGAACTAGAGATGGGCACAAAGTTAACAACAAACCAGGAAATTCATCAAAAATGGCTAATTCATTGATTTGAATTGGTTCGGGTTCATCCAAACTGGGAAACCCAAACTTTCCTGAACCAATGAATTTTTTGTGATATCTGAACCTCCTGGTTTCTTCCCCTCACAACCTGTCCTGTCTCCTTCCGCCTGCCTCCATCCCCTTCTCACTTCCCCCATCACCATCCTACCTTTTCCTACTGCTGCTTCCTCTTCCTCTGCTCCCGCCTCCACCTTGAGAGGCCCATTGCAGGCAGGCAGCTTCTGCACATGTCCCTGCCTCTCAGCTGAGAAGCAGGGACATTCATAGAGGGCTCCCAGCCAGGCTGGCTAACTCTAAATAAATAAATAAATAAATAAATAAATATTGTTAGCTGGCCCATCAGCCATCTGGGCAGCCTCTGCGCATTTCCTGACCTCTCAGCTGAGAGGGTGGTAGCCTCTCAAGATAGCAGAGTGGCAGTGGAGGAGGAGGCAGTGGCAGGAAAAGGTAGAGCAGCTGGGGCAGTGGGAAGGGGTTTGAGGGCAGGCTGTATGGGTAGAGAGGCAGCCTGGATTCTTTTTTTTTAAAGACAGCCACTGGGCTGTCTTAAAAAAAACCCAAATGAATGGACAGCTCAATTCGTGGTTCATTCAGGAAAAAATCATAAATTCATGTTTTGTGGATTTTCACGTACCACGAACCAAGATGAACTGCCATTTTGATGGTTCATGCCCATCTCTACCTTGAACCCTAAGACGTCTGTCTAATATCACATGAGTCCATCTTCTCTGCAATTAGCTATAAATCTTTCTCATGTTTTAGACCAGGAGTGGACAACTGTGGACCTCTATATATAGCCTGGAATACAACTGGCTATGTTGGTAGTCCTAGCTAACATAGTCAATGCTGTGAACTGCATCCCCCCAAAAAAAATCACAGTTGTCCATACAAGTTATGCTAAATTGCTTTAAAGCTAGGAACACAGTCAGCTTATGACTAGGTTTGTAGAAGACAAGGACCAAATATATGGTTTTATAGGAGCTAGTTTTTCATCTTGCAGGCTGAAAATTATTTCATTTTACCATAAGTTCTTTTAAGTTTTTCTTACAATTGATTCCTTGCATTATATATTTCTCTAATATTCGTTCATTGTGTTTTTGTTTCCCCACCATCTATTACATTGTGTCTTCTTTTCATAACCTTCAAATTAATATTTCATTTGCATTGCACCTGTAAACATTGCAACAGCCCTACAATAAGGAAGACTGAAGAAGCTGGTTCAGCTGGCTAGAGAGAGTGGCAAGATTTTGGAGGTTGGGGTTGTGTCTTCTCTCTTGAGCTTCCTGAACTAGCTGACTGGCTTTAGGTGTGGCAGATGTTGTTCTCTTTTCACCAGTTTTGAAGTAAGATTCACCTTCTTCTGTGGTTGGTGTATATGCACTAAATGGAGAGGACATGCCATCTTAGCCTTTATCTCAGGCAGCACAATGTCTTGGGATAACTCTAGGGGTGAATGAAGAACTCAGGTATTCACTGGTTGTGCATTCTCTTCTGGCTCTCATCTACACAGCACCCTTGTCTATTTTATTTCTCTCCTGAACTGTAAGGTTAATCATTCCCCACTAAAAATCCATTCTCTTTTTTCTAATTTCACAACTGTTTTTATCCCACTTGGTTTTGGAACAGAGACAAAGAAGGAAAGAAAACTATATTTGGTCACATACATAAATCCAAATATTTTGGAAGCCCCACTGCAGAACTACTGAAAGGGTTAACTTGCTTTAGGATTCCTACTTCTGTGCCTCCAAGTGCTAGAACTGAACTGAAAGTTTCTAATCAAAAGCTGAAACCAGATGGGAGAGAAATGCCAAGATTAATACGAAAAGTATGTTGCAGAAAGATCAAATGAAACAAAAAAGTGAAAATGTTTTCAATTGAAAAGATTGCTCCTTCAGCAACAGATTTATGTGAAGCCAAGTTAGTATGAGCCTTACTCACACATACAGGTAACAGAGATTTCAACCCTGGTAGGCAGAGCAGCAGTATTGAAACAGCAGTACGGCCCTATAAAAATACCTTTTTCTCACTCAACTAGGAATCCCCTAAACATGGTACAGTATAGGTATGTGTTCCTATGATGTTGGCCATTAGGAAAGCCAAATTTTAGAAAGCAGAATGCATTTAATTCCTTCTTCCTTTCCTTTTGTATAAGAAGTAGGAAATGCTTATGTTGGATTACGTGCTTGTTGGCAGTTTTGCATTGTGAGTTTCTGAATTATTTTACCTCAGTTCTGGTCTTCAGTTGTTGGTTGGCAATTCAGGTATTCTCATGCTCAGGCACTAGGAACTATCCCCCCCTTTTGTTTCCATGACAGTAATTCTATAGCTGCTAAATCAATCTTCTGGTGTAAAACTTCCCTATACTGGGATGTATATAGGATGTAAATTTCCCTACATTGAGCTTCGCTGCAGTGGCCAAAGTCCTGTGGATTCACATAGAGAAGGTGTACTTCTCTTTTTGCTGCTGAGGTCAGGGCCAAAACAGATGCTTGGGCAGGTTTGCTATTGGAAATAATAATATGTTAATCACCTCAGAGATGCATCTTCAAATATCTGTGTGTGCCCCATGTATCCTTCTGCTCCTTGTGTACCAGAGTGGCATACAAATCTTTGCATTCCATATGCCTGAAGAAGTTGATAGCAATCCATAATGGTCTACATTAAAATAAGTCAATGAATCTTAAAGGCACTACAAAACTTTCTTTTATAATCATCATCATCATTATCATCTTGGAACTGCACAGCTGGAAGGGACCCTATGGATCATCGAATCCAGCCCCTGTCAAGGGGACACAGTAGGGGATCAAACTCCCAACCTCTGGCTCCACAGCCACTGAACTATCCAGCAGTTCTTTTAAATTTTGGTTTTATTTCCATCTCCAAAGCTGCCCATGTTTGTATAATCAATGCGAAAGTGGAGGCCATTGCTTATATCTGATGGCCAGTTGTCAAAAATATGGAAGCTAATTTGCAACTCCTGGAGCTGTGAAAACTGGCAAAGATTAATCACACTTTTATTGCTTAAGACAACTCTGTTTCTTCTTACAAAAATGTCCATTTATCTGCTTTGTACCTCAGAGATAACCTACCAAAGAAAAAAAAGGACAGTAATCTGCCCCTGAGCTATATTTGATGGCTGAGGGAACTTTGATACACCTTAGCAGATGTCCTTAGTGGAAATGCTAGATAGCTCAGTGGTTAGGTATTTGACCACGGAGCCAGAGGTTGGGAGTTTGATTCCCGACTGTGCTTCACTGATAGGGGCAGGACTCGATGATCTGTAGGGTCCCTTCCAGCTCTGCAGTTCTAAAATTATTAAAAGTTTATTATAGAATCTTGAGAGCCCTTTGGTTGTATTTTCAAACAGTGCTTCCAGAAGGACAGCTCTTACTAGGAAAGGTGTCCTGTTTGAATGCAGAGTGGGCACCTCATTCCCCATATATCACATACTTGAACCATCAGCCACTGAGAGTTCCTGCCTCTATCACATTAAAAGATACTGTTACGTCTTTTCCTCCTTCATAAAATAAAAGGAAACAATGGGAAAACATGGGAAGGTGACAAAGCATGCATGTCTCATAAACTCCAGTTGGAAGTGAAATACTTCTAATTAGCTCTCATAAATTATGATGGTCAAAACAAATGTCTCATTATTTTGAAAGCTGTCTCACAACTTTTTATTCAGCAGATCAGCAAGTTTGGAATATTTGCTAATATATTAAATAACACCCCCCGACCCTCACCCTTGAACATCCTGGCTTTATGTGAGGTCCAGCTGGCACTCGTGTGTTGGGAAAAGCCAGTGGGACCCAGCAGAGATAGAGTGTTGTAACCTTTTAGAAGAGGGATG
Source organism: Intellagama lesueurii (assembly GCA_037013535.1). Taxonomy (NCBI): domain Eukaryota; kingdom Metazoa; phylum Chordata; class Lepidosauria; order Squamata; family Agamidae; genus Intellagama; species Intellagama lesueurii. The sequence continues at coordinate 203,957,342 of JBAJHW010000004.1, forward strand.
ATGCCGAGGCTGGGGCCCTGAAGTAAAAGGCGGAGTCTACAAAAATGTTTTAGTCAGCAGGTGCTTACAAGTTTCCTTGTATTGCCAAGCAATACAACTCATGCAGGATACCAAGAGTACATGCTTATAGTAGCTTGAAAACACTTGACACCATCCTATAGAATCCTGAGGTTTGCAGTTTGGAGGTAATTCTCTGCTGTAGTTCAAAGGAATGCCCTGAAGTTGTCTGGCAGACAGTTGTGGATACCTCAACAAACAACATACTCTAAGGTTCTGGACAATGGAGACAGGGTTGTTAAAACAGTATGATGCTCTCCAGGTCAAAGCATGGCTGTGTTGTAGAATCTATTAGGATTGCTAGGAGTCAGATGTGGCCTAACAGCACATAACAACAAGTACTTAAGAACAAGTTACAAAGTGCCTGACTTTACTTTCTTCCCCTCCTCCCTTCCAGTATTTATTCTATTGTATCTTTTAATTTTAAGCAAGGAATAGGAACATTATTGTTAATGGCCTTTGTAAGTTACTTTATTTCCAGTGGAAGAGTGATGTAAACACAGTTTAAGTAAATACTTAAACAGATAGGGATGGGAAAGCTGGAAAGAGCTGGGACCAAGCCCCCTCCTTTTTATTTACTTATTTCATAGAATCATAGAATCATAGAAAAGTGAAGTTGGAAGGGGCCTACAAGGCCATCAAGTCCAACCCCCTGCTCAGTGCAGGAATACAATCAATGCATATCTGCCCAGTGATTATCTAAGTTTTTCTTGAATGCCTCCAGTGTTGGAGCACTCACCAACTCCCGAGGTAACTGGTTCCACTGTCTATTTATTTTTGGCTCCCTGGGAAGTGGTATTCCTGAACATGTCAAAATTGTCCAAGATATTTGCCCCACCTCTTAGACTGTTGAAATATGAACTGCTTATATGGTGGAATATTTGGACTATAAGAAAAGACTTGTCGAATTTCCAAGGCATGCTAGGATTGTTTGCTGAAAAATAAAATATGACACAGAACACCGGGTCAAATTCATGATCTTGCCAAAATGATTCTGCACAGCCACCAACATCCACAAGCAGCCTTGTGTCCATTATTTTGGGGTGATTTTTTTCTTCAATGAGCAGTAATTAAAAATTGACTCCAATGTTCTGGGAAATCAGGTTTTTTTCCACCCACCATGACTCTTGGAACTGGAAAGCAAATTATGGCCTCTTGCATACCAGAAATAATTTCCCAGTTTTAGACATAGTTCCACAGACTCTTGGGATGGAATCCCTTTCAAATGACCTTATAATGTCCTGTGCACAATGTATGCAACATAGACCAGAAGACTAAAACAAACCTTAGCCAAGGGCAGAATAAAGAAATACCACCAGATATTCACTTTGGCAATTAGATGCACAAGAGATTTAGTAGAAGAATGATCAGTTGAAAGTAAACATTACTGTGAGTTTGATTCATTCCTGTTAAAAGATACATAGGCAGTAAAATTCCCATGCCAAACTCCACAAAAATGGGACTGGAAGCCTATAAAATCTACCTTGCAACATGATCTACACAGCTAAACATGCATGGAGGAAAACAAAAAGAAAACGAGACAAGAAGAGTTAAATGATTCGCCCTCCCTAACCAAATGGTGTATTCTTATTCAGTGCTCTGGAATCCTCCTTTTTCCTTCTTTGGGGAATATGTGAGTAGAAAACAAAGCCACAGAAAAGCCATGGTCAAATTATTCAAGAAAAATAAGTCAGACGCGAACAGATGCCAAAATGAATTTTGGCTGCTCTTCCACGAGGAGTCTTCAGAATTCTATTTATATCTTCTGCAAAACGGCCCTTGGACTTTGCTGTGCCACAAGGCCAGATTGCATGGGAGCAGAGGCAGCAACACAAGTTTGCTCTGAAGCTTCAAAAAGGCCGTGAGCAAAACAATCTATACAGATAATAAAGATATATTATATGTAATGAAATTGTCTTGAGATCAAATGATGAGACCATGACTAGTCATGTAATGTTATTATGCTGATTTGCAGCACCTTTTTGACCAGGTATTTTGTAAGTGTTAATTAATTCAGCTTCACCCAGGATGAATCAGGTGTTAATCATTGCATCCAGAAAAAAAGGGCAGGCACCTGGACCATTAAAATCTTATACTAACCTGTTGCCAACATTGTTTCCCAATTAATTGAGAATATGTATGTATGTATGTGTGGGCCATCAAATCAATTCTGGCTTATGGCAACCCTTTTCAGGGTTTTCCAGGTAGAGAGTACTCAGAAATGGTTTACCATTTCTTTCTTCTGGGACTGTGCAACTTGCCCAAGGGTACACAGGCTGGGTCTTCTCCTAGTAAGCACAATGAGGAACGGAACTCCCGACCTGTGGCTCTGCAGCCAGATACCTAAACAACAGAACTATTCAGTTAGCTAATTTATTGAGGAGGAACAATTGAAATAGTTAGAAATTAATTTTCAATTGGCTATGGTGACTGAGGATTGTGGAATTATGGGAACATCCTACACCTTGGAAATAGTAGCAATACAAAATGTTTTGATTGTTCAGTAGTAATTTCATATAGATCGTTTCTGTAGTCCTTACAACAGCCTGTGCAGTTGTGCAGTTATGTCCTAGTGGTACCATTTTGTTGCTGCTAGATGCAGCACTGTTGATATTGGCACTGGCTGCAAATAGGCAACATAGCAGAGCCCAGGAGAATGGGCTCAGCGGCTCAGGCAGGAACCACCCCAACCAGGTAGGTACAACAGCCTACACATATCTTTAAGGAAGAGTGGATGCTTTATAGGCAGAAGGTTCCAGGTTTGATCCCTGGCATTTCCACATAGGTCTGCAGAAGATTGTAGAGCAAAGTTGGGCAACTTTCTTTGGTCAGAGAGTCACAGTGGTTCTCGTAGAAGCCACTGTGCAGTGCACCCCACTGATGTTATTGGCATCACAGTTCAGAAGACACTATTGGTCTTGTCATTGCTGTCACCAATTTTTGATGGCAGTTGCAACAGCTCTCTATGGTTCAGCCTGCTTTAGTGGTGAGGCTTCCTCAGTGCATCTCTATGATGAAAATAGGAAAGGAAGGAGGAAGGTTGGGGAGAAAGTAGAAAGTAAGCAATTCTGATAGTGGTAGCCATCTCTGAAAAAGCTTTATGTAGGTATGAGAGTTTGGAATGGATAGTTGTGCAGTTATGTCCTAGTGGTACCATTTTGTTGCTGCTAGATGCAGCACTGTTGATATTGGCACTGGCTGCAAATAGGCAACATAGCAGAGCCCAGGAGAATGGGCTCAGTGGCTCAGGCAGGAACCACCCCAACCAGGTAGGCAATATAGAACAAAAGGGACAAAAGGTCTAACTTGTTATAAGGCATTTTCCTATACTCCTATGCTAGTATAATCTATTATGTCCATACTGCAAATAAGGATTGATGCTGCGAGATGACAGACTACCTTGTGATCTTCTCCACTATTATTTTGCAGGATGTGAGATATGAATGGGGGATTACATCATCTCATCTAAACATGCTGCAACATAGACACAAAACATAACATGGCACAATCCACTGATTACTATTAAACTAATCTCCCTTAGCATTTTGGATCTAAATTCGCTTCTCAATTGTTTTAGATCTCTTGGATTGAAACTCACTTCTTGCTTCTTGCTTCTTGTGGTTTAAATCATCTCATGTAAACATGCTGCAAGAGAGACGCAAAACATAAACTGGCACAATCCGCTGATTACTATTAAACCAATCTCCCTTGGCATTTTGATTCTAAATTTGCTTCTCAGTTGTTTTAAATCTCTTGGATTTAAGCTCACTTCTTGCTTCTGATGGTTTTCTTGCTGTAAGCAACCATAATTAATGATGTGGTACTTCCATGCAGAAAATTTTCCAGTTTGGTAGTACGGAAGGTTGTCCACTTCCATTCAGATAGATTCAGAACCAATTCAATTAAATTCAGATCCAAAACTGAGGTCAAGATTTAGAAATTTGAAGTCTTTTGTATCCCTTAGACATCCCTTAGACCAGTGGTCCCCAACCTTGGGCCTCCAGATGTTCTTGGACTACAACTCCCAGAAGCCTTCACCACCACCTCTGCTGGCCAGGATTTCTGGGAGTCGAAGTCCAAGAACATCTGGAGGCCCAAGGTTGGGGACCACTGCCTTAGACTATCATGGACAAGGGATGTAGCAGCCTGTCAAGTTGCAAACAAAGAGGATAGAGATTTTTGTGCTACTTGTTTTTAATGACAGTTTTTAATTGGCAAAATCCTATTGCATGACTTTGTGCCCAGCATGACTTGGACTGGGTGCCAGAAACATTTAACTTAGTGGGCAACAACACAGGCATTTGTCCTGCTGTTTGGTCTACTGTGGGGACAGGCTGGTACACTCCTTTTTCTGGTGACGAGACAATGCAAGTGCAAGAGTGAACCAGTGCATCCACAGCGCATTCCTACACACACTTTTCTGGTTCTCTGTCAGGAGGTTCTTTTTTTTTATGTGCAGGTAGGATCACTCAGTTTTGGTTTCTGTCTCATGGGTGATCCAGAGATCACCTATATACACTGACTTGTTCTCCAGTGATACAGACGTACTCTTGATGATCTTTTCTAGTTCCTTCATTTCTGCCCTTCCAAGTCTCAGTCTTCTCCTGGCTTCTTGGCTGCAGTCTCCATTTGGATTGATGATTGAACCAAGCTATACAAAAATCTTCAACAATTTCAGTTTTTTCATGGTCAACATTAAAGTTGTGTAGTTCTTCTAAGTTATGATTTTTGTCTTAATAATGTTCAACTGCAGTCCTGCTTTAGTACTTTCTTTTTTCACTTTCACTGAAAGTCACTTGAAGTCCTTGCTGCTTTCTGCCAGTAAGATGGTGTCATCTGCATATCTTAAATTAATGATGTTTCTTCAACCAGTATTCACGCTTTGGTCATCTGAATCTCATCTGGCTTTCCATATGATATGTTCTGCATACAAATTGAATAGATAAAAGGATAAAATAAACCCTTGTCTGACACCTTTTGCTAACAGAAAACCATTCTGTCTCTCCGTATTGAATCCTAAGAGTAGCTTCTTGTCCACAGTACATCAGGACAATCAAGTGCTGAAGTACACCCATTTCTTTCAGCACAACCTATGGTTTCTCATGATCCACACAGTCAAAGGCTTTGCTGTAGCCTATAAAGAATAAACTGATCTTCTTCTGAAATTCTTTGATGCACTCCAGTAGCCAGCAGATTTGCAATATAATCTCGAGTGCCTTTTTCTTTTTGAAATCCAGCTTGAACATCAGGCCTTTCTCATTCTATATAAGATAAATTCCTCTCTTTTTTTGCAGCACCTTGATCATCACTTTACTTGCAAAGGAAATTAGAGCAGTGGCCCTATAGTTACTGCACTCCTTGGTATCTCCTTTCTTGGGGACTAGAATGTATATTGAACTTTTCCAGTTAGTGGGCCATTGTTTTTTTTCCTTTTCCATATTTGTTGTCATATTCTTGTTAAGAGTTTGACAGATTCAGTCCCCGTGGCTTGAAATAATTCTGTTGGTATCCCATCTAACCCTGGTTAAGTGCTTTCACTTCACTTTCTAGAACTACAGGTTCTTTGTCATGGGATTCCTCTTCAGAGGAGTCTGTTATCTTTTTATCTCTTCTGTATAGGTCTCCAGTATACTATTTCTATCTTCTCTTTATTTTTTCTTGGTCAGATAGTGAGCTTCTCTGTTGATCATTTGGCTTTCCTAATCTAACCTTAAATTTCCCTTTGATTTATTGGATCTTCTGGAAGAGATCTCCTGTTTTTTCACACGAATTTAAAATAACCTGCATGCAATTATGCAATTTTCTATGTTGTCCAGTACAAGAACACATACATTTACAATTTTTCTCATTCTCTAGATTCTTATCAGAAACAAATTTGTAAGAAAACTTTTTTTTTACCATGTAACCAGATGCTTCCAATGGTCAGTTCCTCATACAGTTATGTATCTCCTGAAAACTGCCATTTGTTAATGATCTTCTGTATTTGCTTCCATTATGCAATATACACTTCATATCAACCCTTCATTATAAGCACAAACAAGATGGTTTCCATCAGTTTTAGTAACTCTGACAAGTCATGGAAAAACACATTTCCACTTTGGGAAACTGGAGTCAATGAGATTTCCTACAGCTTTTCCCCCTAAGTTATTTAATTGAGTCAGTTACTCACTATGTGTAATGCAGATGAGTCATATGAGTCATAACTTACCTTCCTGCTCATGTAATAAGAGGCTGATGGACTTAAATGTGTGATTTAAACTTGATGCCTATAGTAACCATTGTAAAAGAAGTGCTGCACTTTGTAATAAAGCTGAGGACAATGTGGCTGAGAGGTTTGTAGCAGTCAAAATACTCACAGCTTGCTTTAACTTTTGGGCTGTCACCAAATCCTAACATTTGTAGTCTCCTTCCTTTCCGGTTTCCTGCTCTCCCTTGGTCTCTAAGCAATTTTTGACACATTTGTAGAATATACATGTTATGTTGAGCAGTGTGTGGATTCAGAGAATATTCTAGACCCTCCCTTTCTGCCCAGAGGTAGGAGGGTTTCTGAGAAGACTGATAGACAATCTGACATTGGAGTGATTGTTTAACCAAAAGTACGCATATTTATCCCAGAACAAATGTCCCATATTTATTCAGGCCCTCCAAATGATTGTCACATCCTTGTTCCATGGCACTTTATTTACATAATGTAAAGTTCTTGTCTCAGCAGCCAACCTAAAGTTCATAGGGCAAGTGAAAACCCGATCCCAAGTTCTGGCTCTACAGATGGGTACAATGCAAACATTGATGGAGTTTGATGATGAATGTATTTAATGTAAAACACACAAGCTTTCCCGACAGAGTTGCCTTAATTGCAGAAGGTGGGTGAGGGGTGGAGAGAAGGAACTAGAAAGAGTGGTGCAGTTAGGTAGTTTTAGATCAGGGACTTGAGGATCTTATGGGATCTTCCATCTCTTAGTTATAAGATATATTGCTTTGCTTTCCCTTCAGCCATGCCACAGCATGACCTCAAGCAGGTGATTTGGGGTACCATGAAAAGGCAGCAAATTGTTAGTTATTTACTGTCTCTCTGTTGTAAGGGGAGAGGAAAAGCGCCTGGCGGATTGTCTGTCTCAGGTCAGGTCAGGTGCTAAAATAATCTGGCTAGTCTTGTGTACAGTGTACTTTGTGGGTGTGTGGGTGGGCTATTTTCTGCTCCACCTCATGTAGAAAAGTGTCTTGATGACGATTAAGTTTATACTGCATCCATCTGTGTGTCTGGCCTTGGAAGGGATCAACTCCAGGAAAAGCTGACGAGTATGTGGCTGGGACCACTGAGAGCAGTCTGAGACCACATAAAGAATCGGGGAGAAACAGGCACTTTGGAACATTAGGACTATAGCTGTGCAACTCATTTGGACAAAACGCAAACTGAATCAGGCTGAGAAAATGAGTGAATATTTTCTAAGATGTCTGTGTTTGTGTGTGTGACCTGACCAGTGGTCTGTAACTTGACTCACTCTGTTTCCTATTGGAGCTTTGAATGTATCATGATTCATGGTTGGGTGCGGGGAGGCATTATAAGCAAACATAGCACAGCATGTCATCCAATATATGGCAATATTCAAGGAAGGGGCAGATTTTCCTTTTTTTAAAAAACTCTCAACCAGAGGCATAAAAGTGCCATGAGTTGTTCTTGTTACTAGAGCAACTACATTAGGTATGTGCAATGCTCAACTACCAGTTAGCTTGTGGGGGTGAGGGTGGGGTTTTTGGATGGTTGGGTTGTCAGGTTCTTATACTTTAGAAGTAGGATATATATTTCATAGGGGTGGCACGTGGCCCTCAGACACCCAAAGAGACCCACACCCCCATTTCCCCATTTAAAAAAAAGGACTGAAGTGGGTGCATTTGATCACTTCTGTTGTTTTCTTTCTGAAACAAAAAGTCCTGTACTGGCTTAAGAAAGGTGTAGGTAGGAGTGTGTGTGTGTGTGTGTGTGTGTGTGTGTGTAGGTAGGAGTGTGTGTGTGTGTGTGTGTGTGTGTGTGTGTGTGTGAGAGAGAGAGAGAGAGAGAGAGATGCCTGACATGGCTAACTCCACACTTAGAGGGCATGACTGGCAATTCAATGCCTTTTTTCCAGTACAAGAGAAAGTTGGGTGCAGCCTCTGAAAGCTGCTGACCCTTGTTAGATTCAATGGCATTTAGCACATTTTAGTCCTTATAGGAATAACATTCTCACTTTTGCACCACGATTCCTTCAAAGTTCACCTCTGATAAAGCCAAAGACATTGTTTGTAATGTATGCTAACACAATACATCACTTTGAAATAGCAGGGCATTTAGATTGCTCTACTTCGTTGTGAAAATAAATACAAGAAATTACAGATTGGCCTTTGACTCTGAAATGAAGTGAATTTAAACACTGAAGGATAAACAAGAAGGCCATAACCATTGAAGCAGCTCTGATCCTCCCTGACACCTCTTCCTTTTTATATGTTTTGTTAATCACTGGGCTGTATAGTTTATATGATGGGGGGAGGTTTTTGTCCTTTTTCATAGCATTTTTTTTTGTATTATAGCAATTGAGCAGCTATCATAGATAGGATGATCTTGTGCTAGATTAGGATCTTTGCAAGGAAAATCTTTTAGCAAAGCTCTGTATAAAAATAAGACTTTGGAATTACATTTATTTTGTGCAGATTTGAAATCTGCATGAAGAAATATTTGAGAGAAGGAGAACTTTGCAGGGAATTTTAAAGAGTGTTTTATCTTAAATTACATATTCTGGGATTGACAGTTCTCACTTAATGCAGAGAATTTTAGCTTTCAAATCTGATCCATTTTAATAATAAGATCGACTTTAGAACCACCATCTTAGAACGACAGAGGTGGAAGGGACCTATGGATCATCAAGTCCAGCCCCTGTCAAGGAGGCACAGCGGGAAATCCAGCTTCTCAGCTAGAGGTTGGGAGCTGAGCTATCCAACAGTTCTCTCCAACTTAAAATTCCAAATCATCATCATCATCATGTGCCTTCATGTCAATTCTGACTTATGACAACCCTTTTCAGGGTTTTCCAGGTAGAGATTATTCAGAAGTGGGTTACCATTCCCTTCTTCTGGGGGTGTCCTGGGACTGTGCGGGTTGCCCAAGGCCACACAGACTGACTCTACTCACAGAAGGCACAGTGGGGAATTGAACTCTCAACCTCTGGCTCTGCAGCCAGATACCTAAACTAGTGAGCAATAACTGAAGAAATACAGAAATTCTAATACTTTGAGATAATTTTTAAAAATTGATGTAAGTTTTAAGAATCAAATTATTTAAATTTAGCTAAGTTATTGGAGATTTTGAATTGTAGGATTTGATCAGGGACAGGAATGTTAAATCCATAGGGTCATTCAAGAAGTACATCAGGAAAAGTGTGTATCTTTATAAGAGAGCAAAGTGAAGAGTACTCTAAGTGCTGCTTTGACAGAGATAATAATGGTCTAAATGTCTAGCTAACCACTTTGTGATTTTAGCAATGTGAGTATTAATAATGAGAGTGAAGAAATGCAGAACCTATTTCAGGCTAAGAGAAACAAAAGGAAATTAGGAAAAGAAAAAGTGTTGAAATGTAAGTTATAAATGCAGTGCAGCTGTTCACCAAGCATCTTGCAAATTAAAATGGGAGAGTGGAAGGATGGGAAGGTGTGAATTTGGTGGAGGAAAAACATTTTGAAAAGTGATTTCTTAATGTGCAATCTACTATACAGTGGTTTCATTCTGGTTCAATTTCTACTTTTTGTCAACATCTGGCCACCAAACAATGCTAAACTTAAAGGAGTCCTGTATTTTTATTTTTCGTCTCATAACGAGTAAAATGCTGCATGCAATCCTGGGCAACTCACTCTTTGCATAAGATGTCTCAGAGGCTTACAGAGAGCATTAAATTGAATAGACTCAGATATGTTGCCTTTCACCTTTTAGAATCATGCATATCAATAAAAGTATAATAGACACTGGCTTGGAGTCAGATGTACATGCATCTAGCTTCAAGCGTGCTCTGGTCCATGGGGTCACGAAGAGTCGGACACGACTTTACAACTAAACAACAAAAAGTACATCATGACTAGCATGTTCCATTAACTTAAAAACTTATAGCATAAATTAGTCACAACAAACTTGTCCGCTAATATAAATGGCTTTATGCTATTCATAACCGGCCTGGATCCAAACCATTATGTATATTAAAAGGGTAGAATCACTGATTATAACTCCCCACCAGAATAGGGTTCTGCAGTCTCTGACTTGCAGTTGGCACTAGTAGAAATCACCTTGTTTAAAGCAAATAAAATTCCCGGCACTGGGAATAGTGAATATGTCCTTTCACATATTCTGAGACAACACAGCTATTAGTGCAACAGACTATTGCATGCACGGTTGAAATAAAGATGATTTTACACATAATTTATTTATGCTTTCTGTGGACTACTTGCAAAATACATGATATGAATGATTTTTATGCAAGGAAGACTGCTGTTTTGTTTTTAATATAAGCATTCTTAAATGATATTTAAACATTTTTGTTAAAATATTTTGGGCACATTGTTGCATAATGGATCAGAAATATAGAAATCAATTTTAAGGAAAAATTGATGGATGAGGGGAAAGGATTTAACTACTTTTTTCCAGAAAATAATAAAATCTTTTTCCCCCCTTGAAAAAGGCTTGGTTTTGCCTCATGTTGTGAGTTAAAGATGGGTTTCTTTTCTCACAGTTTCTCTTCCTGACATGTTTAGCTGATAGAAGGCTCTTAGAGATGGAGTATTTATTTTCTACAGTGTACATGATTCTGTGTTGATCTGTATTTTCCCCACGATCCACAGTACATTTGCACTGTCTTGGTTAGAGCTGTGACAAAACCTGTGCCTTTCCTTGCTTTTCCATCTCCTCATGAGGCAATGTTTTTATAATTTTGATTAACTGTGCCCTCTGAAATGAATGAGTTTATAAACAGAACATGTGAGATAACAGTCAGCTAATTGGATTGGATTTGGTCAGCGTTTACCAGAGTTTTATTGGGAAATATTGTAATATAAAGTGCTACTGTTCAGGACCTCAAGATATTTCACTTCATTTGGCCTGCACAGTTTTCTGTTCTTCCCCTAGCTGTTAATGTTTTGTGGTGATTGAGCATGCTTAGTTCTTACTGAGGTTTGTGGGTTTGCACCCTAGGATTTTTCCCTAAAGATGGGGAGGGGGTACTTCTGCCTACCCCAGAATGGTCATGGCCATTTTAAAACATGTCTCTCAGAGCCTCTGCAACTCTGAATTTAGTGTCTCCTCCCCTGCCCTCTATTTCTGCGGTAGTTTCAGAGGAAAATCATGGTCCTAGAACAGGGGTCCCCAACCTTTTGACTGTGATGGCCACACCGGATATTTTCAACATTTTTGAGGGCCAAAGGAACAGGAATGTGTGCGAGAGTATGCGCGGCTGCATGCACGCACACATGTACACACATGCCTCCCCATCCACTCACCCACACGCATGTACCCACCCCCCTGCCCACACCCCTGCATGGACGCACACATGCACGCCCCCCCATGTGCATGTGTGTTCACGGGCTGAAGAGAACGGGCCAGATAAAATGGCAAGGTGGGCCGGATGTGGCCCGTGGACCATAGTTTGGAGAAGAGATGGGGGTATTCGTATACGACTACCCCCGCACAGGTCTACTCACCGATCCGCCGCTGCTGCAGGCTCCGCAGAGCCTTCCATTGGCTCCGGAGATCATGTTTGGTGAGCCACTCTTCAACCTAGCAAAGAGGCTTGTCATTCTGCCTCCTACCTCCTGCCAGGAGTGGTGAGCTGAATGCTATCTCTGGAGCCATTGGAAGGCTCAGCGGCGCCTGTGGCAGCGGTGGATCGGTGAGTGGACCGTCCGGCCCCATGGGGCTGGACCCTCATTATGTCCACCTGTGCGAGGGTATTCATATTCATATACAAATACGAATACCCCCATCTCTAGTTTGGAGACTCCTGTCCTAGAAGAATCTAAAATAACAGCTCTCTTACAGCGGAAGATGCCTGTTCCTTTCACACCTTGCTTTTTACAGATTTAGACAACCCAAAGTGTTTTTCTTCCACTTCTGGTGGTCAGGGACTGAAACTGGTCTCCAGACCCACTGAAACTGCCTTGTAAAATTGTAGCAGTTATTTGTAAATCTAGCTATTGAGTTTTATACAAATCTCCTGTCTTCTTTCCTCACAATATGTAAACAAACAAAGCACCCTTAAGAAGTGTTACAGATTACTGTAATTGAGACCAATTTTGCTTCTGCTGACTATCGAAAACTTCAAGTAGTCCTTGCTGGCAGCCCTGGTACATGCCCTTTTATCTGCAGATGTCATCTACTGAATCTAATACCTTGTACATTTCTGGCAAATTCCCAGAATACAATCAAGGAAAAAAAAAATCCATTCTTTGTACAATGGAGACCAGTCATCTTTACTGTGTCAATGAAGAGAATCTGAAACCCTACACATATTTCAGTGTGACTAACCAAACTCATAGCTGCAGCTTCCTTTGCCTTTCTCTTAAGTTGTGTTCTGTCTTTATGGATTCTTATCTGAAAATCTTTCATTATTTTCTGGGATGGTTATTCGTTTATTATTCCATTCTCATCACCAGTGCAGCCATGAGGTGGAGATCAGAATTTTCACTTCCATTTAAGATAAATCAGTTCCCATTACAATCGTCCCATTAAATTGTGGTTAATCTTAACTATGATTCATTGAAAGTGAAAGATTCCAAACTACTCTTCATAGCTGCACTCGTGTGGGAGGCACTGAGGAAAAGGAGGAAGAAGTTAATTGAGGCTTGTTCTTGTAAAGATAATCTATGGTTTGCTGTTACATCCAAACTTGCCCACGAAGAAATGTTTCAGAGCTGATGCTCTTACATGCCAAGTTACTGGGTGCAAAACTGCTTCTTTCAGGTGCAATTCAAGTATGAAGAAAAACTGAAAAATAGTGAGTTCAACTCAGCTGTTATTCATATCTCACCCTGTATTAATTTGTTTTCTTAATACCTGAAATTTTTAAAAAATTGAGCACAGTTCGTTGTATTACAAGGAAGTGCTTGGATGTTCCTTGCTGCTCTACCTCAGAGATTTAAGGGGCAGGAGATACATTTTGTACATTTTACATCCTGCAAGTTAGATTAGCAAATTGTGTGGCATCATTTTTGTGAGTGGGGAGAGCTCTGTAGAGCAGTGCCAAGGGTTTAGGACTCTTGCATGTGTGGTAATGTTGCAGCTTGCCAGGACAGGCAACAGGCAAAGCTGCTATGGGGACTCCTTTTTCCACAAAGCAGAAAGGATTTTTAAAAATGTCTTTGATCAATAGGCCTGGGAAGCAAATCCATTTCCATATGACAGTTAAAAATGCTGCACATTCATCATTCTGCTAAGTATGTTATAGTGTCGGTGCTAATAAGCTCATCCCTCTCAACCTCTCCTACCAGGTATGATAGTGTTATTTAGAACAAAAACATTAAAAGAGGCTCATTCTGCTTCTTGGCCTGTAATCACCAATTCATAGCAGCTCAGAGCTGGGAAAAATTACTTTGTTGACTCCCAGAATCCCAAACCAAGGCTAAGAGATTCTATCCCTTTCCCAAGTTTTGCCAAGTTTCCCAAGCTCTGCAATTGTTGTTTGTAAGGTTACTTTCCCAAACTCATCAGCAGCTGTTGTTTTCAGCACTCAGTATACAGTAGATACAGAAGTCACAGTTAGGGTGTGTTTGCCAAGCATAAGAAGCAACATGGCAGGAGTACAGTTTGTATTGCAACAGATTATAGGTTTAATGGGAATGGACTGTGCCTTTAAATTATCCCCTTGGTCCCCTTTGAAGCAGAATTTTTTGAAGATTTCATTCATTTTTCTTCATTTGATTATAGGAACAACATGAAAACTTCATTTTCTATACATTCATCAAAGCAACAGCCACAAAACTAGAGGCTTTTGCAGTGCATCCTGAACAGAACAGGCAGTGATGGCAGCTTCTTCTCTTTCTTACAATAGAGATCATTAAGGAGTTGCACTACATTGCTAGAGGTTTAAATTAGGATGATTAGGTTTGGCAATTCATGTGTGTTTATCAGGTTACCTGGTAACAGGATGTTCGTGTTAGGAGCAACAATTTTGTGAAGATATGGCTGGATAGCTCAGTATTTGGCTGTGGAGCCAGAGGTTGGGTGTTCGATTTCTCACTGTCCCTCCAAGGAGTGGAGCCAGCCTGTGTGGTGTGGTCCCAGGATGCCCCCAGAAGAAGGGAATGGTAAATCACTGCTGAGTACTCTCTACCTAAAAACCCTGAAAAGGGTTGCCATAAGTCAGAATTGACTTGATGGCACATCATCATCATCATCAGAATTAATGTAATATAATTCCATCTACATGTACTTTATGCGTACCTAAAATTCTGGATGCTTCACATTACTAAAAGAAGTGGGCTATAATAGCTCATGCTGCAATGTGAGTCTTTAAGGCCCCACAGCATTCTTTGTTGTTTTTGCTAGAAATGTTTCCAACTGATCCCAAGAAAACACACCCTCACAATGGCTACCAGCAGTTCATGACCAGCACTCTCTTTGATTCACCTTTCTTGTGAGCAGCCTCCACAGTTGCTTCAAAGGTTGTCAGATTTAATTAAAATCTTCTGAAGTACGAAAGTGCCAACAAAACTATTTCATCTTAGTTCCTGATCTGGCTGCATTTCTTAGTTCATTCTTTTTTCTGGGAGGCATTACTTGGAACCCTCTTTTGTTTATGGTTGTACTGGAACTAATCTTTAACATTTGATAAAGTGATGATAAAACTGATCCTGGGTTGAACCAACATACGGCTGTCCGAGTGTCAATTTTAGTATGATATGTATTTATTAATCATGGATCAAAATATATAGCAAGTGTGCGGGCGGACAGTGGATCGTTCCAAAAGCACTTTGGCTCCAGGATACATGGACAGGGCCCATAAATAAATAAGCACTGAAAAGAAAATCAGATGGTTGAGACCACATACTCTGTGACCTTGACTCTGATGTGTTTTCTTCCAGACACACACATTGGTTGCAAGAGATTTTAATGTCTATGGGGAAACACGGCTAGACTAAAAAGACAGTGGCTGAGCCTCAGTGGACTTTGAAGGAAAAAAGCACTGAAGAACAAACAAAGGGCATTTTGAAATATAAATACCTTGTGGCTTTAGGGCTTGAATGGAGAAAAGACAAGCTGGAAACCTTAGGTTTCATTCCCAGGTCTGTGACTGAGTTGATGTGGTAAATGCAAAATGTATCCTCTCTTTTGTATGCTTTAATTCATAACCTGGAGGGCACTGAGGACACTGATGAGTACCCACTTTGGGCAAAATGATGGTGTGTGTACTCTGAATATACAGGAAAAAGGGTTTCCTATGGTGAAAATAACTAATGGCTCATCCACTACATTCATGCTGCCATCCTGAAATAATAGAATAAACAAGATGAGTCCCCCACCACCCATGCCAAACACAGGAACTGAACTTCTTCATTTGTAGGCTGATGATTTGTGTAGTTGCTGCCTTCACTAAAATAGCACAGGACACTATGTGACCAGATTGTGTAATGTTTCTTTTCTATTGTGTGCCATTGTAACTAGTCAGGTCTTTGCCTGTTATTGCTTAATTGGTTGATATTTAAAATATTTTGAGACTGCCTCCATTAAAAATATTCAACATGACTTTATGTAGCTAAAACACAAGACAAGTATAGTAGCATGTATTAATGGCGTGTTCCCTGCCCTTTGACTACAGGAACATCCGTGGGCAGCAGCCATTCGTCAGAAGTAGATTTTATGCTCTGCAGGCAGAAAAGCCCAGATTCAGTCCCTAACGTCTCCATCTGTAATTGTCCCAGTGCCCCTAGGAAGTCCTACATTCCCTTCATCCATGTTTGAATTCATAACAGAAAGCAGAGGATGCTTTGTAACAAATAGATTTATCAACTTGGACTGGGGTGAAACAGAAACTTCAACATTAACTCAGATTGCTTAACTTCAGCATCTAACTCTGTTCTCTCAATTCCAACCTCTCTAGGTCGTACTTCAAGGGAGCTAATCCCCTGCTCCTCCATAACTCGAAACACTCCTTGGAGGTAGGCTAAGCAGGGAATGCAGCAGCAAGAATGGCTTATAGCAATGTTTACTCATGCCTTAATGAAGCTTTCCCCATTTCTCCCTTTTTTCTCCCCTTTTTTCTCTGTGAAACTTTCCTGTGGTATCTGGCCAGGGTGTTGGGATGCTGGGGGAAGTCGTTTTCTCCTCGCACTCTCTGGCCTTCCAGTATTGCTCCCACTCACATTCTCCCCAAAGGGAAGGTTTCCTGAGAGGCTTGGCATTCTGCAGCTGCTTCACTTCAGCTTTGGGTACCCTTAACTGAACCAGCTCCCTTGTCCAGGGGTCTCTCCTCAAACTCCCAATCCTCCTGCAGGTCAGACACTTGTTTGTCAAATCTTCTCTACTTCTGCCTGACAAGCCTTCCAACCGGTTTCCTCTCTAGCATCCTTCCAACCATCCTCCTCCTCCTCCTCTTCTACCCCTTCCTCCTCCCTTTTATTCTCTCCCTCCCCTGTCAACTCCAGGAGGTCTCCTTCCTTTTCTCAAACCTTCCCTGTCTCTTCTGTTCCCTTCTATTCCCCTTCTTCTGACTCCACACCCTCATTCACAGGTGAGCTTGAGGTAGAGAAGCTTCTTGTGGAGTTCAAGAAGTGCAATGGCTTGCCAGTAAGAACTGAGGTGTCCTCACTGCCTTCCTCACACCATGTAAGTCTGCGAAGGACTTCCATTTGAAACACCCAAGAAATGCTGCCAATCAATGTAAACAGTACTGAACATGACTGGCCAAAGATCTGCCTTTGCTCAAGGCAGCTTCCAAAGTCATGATTTGTGTGTGTGTGTGTGTGTGTGTGTGTGTGCCCACATGGTCTGTGCCATGTTAAGAGGTAGATAAAACATCCGGTGGACTTTACACCTACTCCTATATGCGACAGCACTGCAGATCACACCAGCATTGGCCCCACTGTTTGATTTTTTTCACAAGGCATAGCTAAAGTGGCTGCCCGTTGCTATTGCAGTTAAAACTGTCATCATAGCTACTGAGGGAGTAGGAAGGCACAGCAGCACTGCCCTTCCTTCACATTATTTATCTTGAAAGCAAAAGCAAAAGAAAGTCACTCTCCCTCCATTTCCTGATTTCAGCACACTATTGCTGTTGAACTTATCACTGAGTACCTTGTTTCCTGCATGCTGGGCTGAGCTGCTTTGTGGTACTTCTCATGCTGTGCTAGAAACACTCCGATTTCTTTCCTAAAATTCCTCTCCTCCTTCCATTGGCCAGGAACTACAGTAAACAGCATAATTTTGAATCCATGTCATTGTTTTTGCTGTGTTTCTCCCCTTGCCCCCCCAATAAATCTCAGCTGTCTCTTTCCCTCTCTTTCCCTTAAATTTACAAAGTTTCTCAGATCAGTAGTAGCTCCATTAATGTATTCTTCATTTGCTCAAGTCAAAACTAAAGTCTTTTCTGAATATTCTTCCTCGCAATACGAATGAACCAATCCTTAAATATCTCACTTCCCTTGAAAGCCCTATTAGGATTACTGTAAGTCAGTTTTTATTTGATTGTACATAACACATGACTGTTTGATAGTATTTAAATTTTATGATTTTCTTTTAATATGATTTTACTGATTGTACCCTGCCCTGAGATCTATTGATATAGCACAGGTTAGGAATATTTTAATACATAAATGAGTAACAAACTTCAGGAAAAGATGAGCAAAGTTCTGAATATAATTATGTTTTGTTGATGTCTAGATGTCAAGTGTTAAAGTGCTGAAAGTGTTACAAGGTCTTGAATTCATTGTGTAATAAAGGGTTGGTATTTATCTTTCCAATGTTGCAGAATAAATCTTTTGGCCACTGAAAGGGTGCAAAGAATCTATTTTCACAAAAGATGAGGAAATAAAGGTATTCATACCATTTATTCAGCTCCTGGTAAATGTGCTTGCAGCATTTGCAAAACCAACAAGGAGTTTGGATTTCTGCCAGTCAAACTGTTTAAATTTGATGGAGTTGAGTTTCGCTGTGTATGTTTAGCTCATCTGCATTTCAATGAGCTCAAATGTTTCTTCCAAAGTTTTTGCTACCTATCTTGTACATTTCTGGGCATGACTGAAGCATTTTATGGACAAAAGTATACGTGAATCTGCTCTGAATTTATTCTAAATTTTTATTTCTCAGAAATGGTGAAATCCAACATGAAAGTTCAGTTGGCTGCTCCATTGCTACCATGAAAGAAGTAGAGCAATCCCTGTGGGGTTTCTTATGTTTGGCTCTGGACTTCTTACTTTGAAGGAACTGGGGCAAGCGTCAGTCTACATCAGCTCAAAAAATGAAGGCTTGGTGCCATAAAGTCAATAAACATCCCATTCCAGAGGAAAACTTTTCCATGGACTGCACTGGACTCCCCACATATTGATGGTTCAACAACACCAGTCAACTGTGTTTTCTTTAAAGCTGATGCTCCTCTTCCATTTTTTTTCAATCTGCAGATGACTTTTCCCCGTTTTTGTAATCTTTGCTTCCCACTGTTACTTATCTTAAACGTGATTTAACCTAGTGAGAAGTGATTCCACATTTTTTTCTTGGATAGTTTATTTTATAGAATTTTCACTTCTAATTAGTTTTGAGGCTAAAACATCTCCCAGCTAACATGTGGCTCCAGTGGAATGTTGTTACAGAAATACTCTGGCAAATGATTTCTAGACTGTTCTAGCTGGAAACCACAGTGTTTTTCACACATTCATACTTTCAAAGTATGGGAGAGAGTGAGATAAAAAGGCTCAGCAGTATGTACTTTAAATTTTCATATGTAGCTATGGATGGAAGGAAGGGATGTGAAGATCTTTTCAATGATTGACCCTTACTCATTGTTTCTGTGTGTTGGATGAGGGAGGAGATTGTAGAAAGCCATTGACAAGCAAGAATGGTGTCTTCTGAATTTGAAAGCAAGTAGTGCTCTATGTGGATCCATTGCTATCCGTCCACAATAGTGCCATGTGCACAAAGGAGGGGGGTCATGTGACTTACATTGATGTCCCACCTTCTTGGGAGGACTTCTAGTGGGCTAAGACTTCTGGCAGGGCACAAAGCTTACAGGCCATAAATAATCTGTTAGAGTGGGGTTTAGTGTTTAGACAAGAGGCACCCTGCTTTACTACTAGAGGACATACTGCTTCATCATCTTAGTGGTATAACCTTATTTTGACATAAAATTCAAAAATTATATGACAAAGTGGTAGTTTTACATGCTGAAAACAATAATAGCAAGATCCAGAGTTAGAAAGGAACATGGGACTTTTCACCCTTTCTGAAATGGATCAACATCAGTTTGCCGGAATGCTGCAGCGTAGAAGTGGGTATGTTTATTTTGTGACAGATGAGTCTTTTCATTCTATTTTGGTCAGATTTCCCCTTCCATGTTTGAGTTTGCATTTCTTTCAGTGGGTGCAGCTGAAAGAGAAGCATGGGGGGGGGGGGAGTGTTGATCTGTTTGGAACCAACAGAAGAAAAAGCAACAGGAAATGTGCAGCTAAGGAAAAAACTTATCACAAAATTCAACAAAATACAACAGAATAAAGAGTAGTACTTGGATTCCATCTGTGTAGATTCACTAGCACCTTCACTACCTTTCCATTAAAAAACCCCTGAAAGTAATAAGATTAATATTTGTGAGGAGGTCAGCTTGAGCAGGCTGTCAGGCCTTGCCCAACAAGCTCAGGGGCACCCTGGGAAAGAGTGAGTCTTCCAGGCCCCTAGCCAGCAGGGATGTACCAGAGCAGGTGGAGGAAGGGCCAGCACCTGATGTGGGATAGCTAGAGGACGGCACTATGGTGGGGGTGAGAGCAGGAGTTACAAGGCTCAGAGTGGTCATCAACTACATCAGATGAAGGGGAGACACATAAGGAGACAGTTGAGTATGGGGACCTCACCTGCATGAGGTGCAAACAGGGATAGAGAACAAAAGCAACCACCTCCCCTACTTAGCCTGTTCAGCCATGGAAGGTTCAGAGACCCGAGACTCTGGCAATGCAGACCCCAGCTGACCCAGTGTCACCTGAGCCTTGGTGTCCTTGCCACCCAATGGAAGTCACAGAGCCTACCACAACCAGCTTCACTGCAGGAGATGCAAGTAGCAACAGATATGGAAAAGGGGACTTGGGGAGGAGCAGCGCTATGAAGCCCAATTCCCCTCACCCACCTTTACCAGCCCTCCCTAAAAGGATCTGTACCCCAGATCAGGACTCATACTTCCTACCCTCTTCTCCAGGCCTGGACTTTCAGGGACCCAAGGAAAATCACCTGGGCCCCAACTGGACTCACTGTGCCTAGAGGTTTAGTGCTGGAAGCTCAACCCCCTGGGAACATGGGGGAATGGGCAGTGGGGGCTGATTCTATGCCTTTAATAAAAGCTGCTGTGAGCAACCAACTCAGGCTGGAACCCATGGGATTTTTGCTGGGGGACTCTTTGGCTGCCAGGCCCCCAGGAGGGGGGACTAGTGGGATTTATAATACTGCATGCTGGACATCTGTTGTTTCATTCCCATACATCTCTTACTATAAATCATATAAATATTTGACAATGTACTCCTCTGTTGCCACCTCATATCTTTCAGGTTTGTATAAGAACTAAGAGAGATGGAACATCAGAGATGAAGCACATGCTTTGTAGGGAGATGTGCTTTGTGGTTCTGCTGAAAGCCATGATATGTGGACTATTTCGATGCATTATGCACCTAGCCAAAGTGAAGCAGGCTTACTCCAGAGCAGTGGAGGCTGGTGACTCCAATTTCACAGGGCTAGTGAATCCACTCTGGGTGCTTGTCTGAACTTTGCAGGTACTATCCATGGTGCTTAACCTTTTTTTTTTTTTTTTTTTTGGAAGGGTTAGTTCTCAACATTTCTGGATAGTGCCCATTTTAATATCTTGGATAGGTCCTATAAATTTTGGACTAAACTTTGGCATGGATATTCCACTCCTACAAAATCAGACTCATCAGTCTTCAGGGAATGCAGGGAACATATATAGAAAAAGCATATGCCTATTCTCAAAATGGAAAAGCTATTTTTTGCAGAAGCTCCTGTCCCTGCATGTATTTATTTGCAATTTAGAAGAGGCTAATAAGATGGCAAAAATGTCAAAATCTGCAAATAAATAAATAAATAAATAAGTACGTAAGTACGTAAGTAAGTAAATAAGTTAGTTAGTTAGTTAGTTAGTTATTGGCAGCTCCATTTGAAAAAAACAAAGAAAATGTAAAGGCCTGTAATATAAAATTTCCTACACTAATTTGTCCTCCTATGGTGCCATTAAAAGAGTAATTCCCATTATACTTAATGAGACGCACAAGACTTTAGATTTCTGAATTCCAACTATGTCAAACAGAACTGTCCATGAGTAGAACTGGGTTGTTTTTAAAAAATGCCAAATCAGGGAATCAACCAACTCGGAGGGTCCATACACCCTCCTAATGCTTTATATGCAAAAGGCCTCCAGTCACTATAAACCAAGATAGGGAAACTGTGACCCTCTAGATTTTATGGGACTCCCACTTCCATCAGCATGGCTAAAGGACATGAGTACTGCAGTCCAGAAATATGTGGAGGGACACAAGTTCCCCACCCTTTCTCTACAATGGCTAGCTGTGGCTCCCACGAGGTTATGTAAGAATCTGTCTTCCAGAGCTTTCAAGCCCAGAGCATAATGGAAGTTACACCAATTTTTCAGTTTCACTGTAATGCAGATAAAAATACATACTGTCTTTCTAAATTGGCTGTACACATGAATGACTCTTGTGGGGGAGACTGACAGATCTTAATTTACTAGAGACAAATTTATTTCAACAAATATGTTCTGTCCTTAGCGATTTGTCTTATAGATAAAACCATCATGAACAGCAGTGTGTTTTGAATGCTTGCTAGATCTAAATTTGAAGAGTATTTAAATATACTAGATTACATTCAATATTAGCCTTTTGTACTGTATGGCCCAATGATTTGTGGTCTTTCCCTCCAAAAAGCAATTTTGACGGAGTGGTTCTCTGGGAGATACTGAAAGTTTAGCCAAAGAATATCAATACTCTCTGCCTCTTAATTTCCAGTAAAGACAAGTATTTGGGTCCTCAACAGTGTGCTCAGGATGTCATGAAGCAAATGGAAGAGTGCTAAGAAATTGATTTTGAAGGTTTTCTGTAGGCTGTAGATCACTGCATCTTCTTGTTTGCATAGGTGGGTGACATTTTTTCCCAAAACGATAGAAATATTCTTTTTAGCCACCATGGGATCTGCAAATACATGTTGAATTTTCCAGATGCTAATAGGTTTGATTATCCATAAAGGTCTTTATTAGAAATTAGAAGCCATTCTAGCTAACTGTGACTCATTTGCTAATTACTTTGTAAACACACATGACCAATTTCTGTCAGAGTCAATGAAGGTGCTATCAAACAACCTGTTCTTGCAATTTTCTTTGGATCAATTTCAGCTACTGGCAGCTATTGTTATCAAACTGGTGCTGAGAAAACTGCAGGCACCAAACTGCAAATTTGACCATGTGCTGTCAAAATTATTTAAGACAGTTATTTTCACATGAATTTTAGGAGAAGGCGGCTGGCTGGATTGCCTTCTCAGTTTGAATCCATTACAAATAGCCTCATCTGAATAGGCTTTCAGGAAATCCTATACAACTCCTGAAGGAGGCCGACAGGGGCAATATGTCCTTGTTGGTCCTCCTCGATACCTCAGCGGCCTTTGATACTGTCGACCATGGTATCCTCCTGGGGCAGCTCTCCGAGCTGGGGATCAGTGGCCTCGCTTTGGCATGGCTCCGTTCCTTCTTGGGGGGACCGCCCCCAGAGAGTGCAGCTTGGTGAGATGACTTCCACCCTGTGGATCCTCAATTGTGGGGTTCCGCAGGGGTCAATCATCTTGCCAATGCTATTTAATATCTATATGAGGCCATGGGGTGAGGTCATCCAGAGTTGTGGAGCTCAGTGTCATCAGTACGCTGATGACACCCAGCTCTACCTCTCTCTTTCTCCAACTGCAGTGGATGCTGTTCCATCCCTTGAACGCTGCTTGGGCACCGTTCTGGGGTGGATGAGGGCAAATAGACTGAGGTTGAATCCAGACAAGACGGAAATCTTGCGCGTGGGCGGCCCTGGCGTCAGTGGGTTGGGAAACTTCCTTTCCTTTGGGGGAGTGACTCTTCCCACGAAGAATGAGGTTCACAGCTTGGGCATCTGTCTGGACCCGGATCTCACCATGGAAACTCAGGTGACATCTGTGGTCCGGGCAGCCCATTTCCATCTTTAGAGGATTGCCCAGCTGCTTCCCTATCTAGACATGGGGGCACTCACAACTTTGATTCATGCACTCATAATCTCAAGAATAGACTACTGCAGTGCTCTCTACATGGGGCTACCCTTGAGGCTGATGCGGAGACTACAACTGGTTCAGAATTTGGCGGACAGATTAATAATTGGGGTGAAGAAATTTCAGCACATCTCCCCCATTCTGGCCATCCTTCATTGGCTACCAGTTCGTTTCCGCATCGACTTCAAGGTTATGGTAATAACATTCAAAGCCCTAAACAGTTTAGGACCTCAGGACCTAGCAGAATGCCTGCTCCCAGCCAGATCTGTCCATAATACCCATTCTTCACAGGCAGGGCGGTTGAGGGCCTTGAAGGAGGCCCTGAGGGAAAGAACAAGAAGCTGGGCCTTGTCGGCGGTCGCCCCCCACCTGTGGAACAATCTGCCCATGGAGATACGCCTGGCACCCTCATTGGATGGGTTTAAACGAGCATTGAAAACTTGGCTCTTCCGTCAGGTTTTTCCAATATGAGCATTAAGTTGCTAATATCTCTGCTTCCCTTTTATCATCCTTTTTGCCATCCTTTCATCATCCTTTCTACCATCTTTATAGCCATCTGTTTTAATTTATCCTACTAGTTATTGCATCTGTTGAATGTTTGTATTATTTTATTCTTATTGTGTTTTAATATTGTGTTGTTTGTCTTGTTGTTCTTAGCCACCCAGAGTGGCCTGGCTGCCAGATGGTGCGGGGTATAAATCTAATAAATATAAATAAATTTAAAAAGTAATTTTTGATCCATGACTCATTGTGAACAATCATTATCTTGGCTGTGGGATTCTGGGACCTATACTCTAAAAATTAACTTTGCAAAGTGCTACTGTGATGTAGGATAGAAAAATGTGTGTACCATCATCATGTGTGGAGAATTTGGACAGTTATAATGTGTGAAGAATTATGAATTAAGTGTCTGTTTTTCCCAATACAGTTTTGGTGAAGCAATGGTTTTCTTTGAAATGTCTTAATGAAGAAGGAAGTTTCTCAGGAATGAATAAAGCAAGCTTGCACCAGGCTCTTAGAAACAGCCATGGAAACTTGCACAACTTCATCAAGGGCCTCAACAAGATATTGTTTGGCAGATCCTTCTAGTTTTTATAGACCTGATAGCAACTGTTTGGGGGTTGTGTAGTCTGTTTTATTATTTTCACTGTCATTCCTGCATTCTGATATTTATTGATTTAGCTTTTAAAAGCTTTGAGGGGTATGCTTTCCAATGTACCCTAAAATGTGGGCTAAAATATTTTTAAAAAGCAAGCAAACCATATTCGTAAAATCCCTATTATTTGTTCCTTCCTTAAGCAAACAATGTTAACATAGATATTTTATTAAAGGAGGATAATAATGCTAACCAACTGAATATGGTGTTTGGTAAATGTTTGTTTATTCTATAGATTTATGTGGAATAGTAGTCAGTAGCATTAGGCATCTGAAGCACACGACCTTAATCCCATCTACAGTAGATCCATTGGATTTGAGGGCTTTACATCAGTAGTTTACCATTTCATTGCCTGATTGTGTCTTTTCCAGATTACAAAATGATTGCCTACATCTGGATTCAAAACCAATTATTTGCAGCTTATGCAATGGAAGTAGTATATACAGTATATCACAGAAGTGAGTACACCCCCTCACATTTCATAAATATTTTAGTATATCTTTTCATGTGACAACACTGAAGAAATGACACTTGGCTACAATGTAAAGCAGTGAGTATACAGCTTGTATAACAGTGTAAATGTGTTGTCCCCTCAAAATAATGCAACACACAGTCATTAATCATTAATGTCTAAACCACTGGCAACAAAAGTGAGTACACCCCTAAGTGACAATGTCCACATTGGGCCCAAGTAGCTGTTTTCCCTCCCTGGTGTCATGAGACCTGGTAGTGTCACAAGTCTCAGGTGTGAAAGGGGAGCAGGTGTTATCGCTCTCACTCTCTCAGACTGGTCACTGGAAGTTCCACATGGCACCTTATGGTAATGAACTATCTGAGGATCTGAAAAAATGAATTGTTGCTCTACATAAAGATGGCCTAGGCTATAAGAAGATTGCCAAAACCCTGAAACTGAGCTACAGCATGGTGGCCAAGAACATAGAGCGGTTTAAGACAGGTTCCACTCAGAACAGGCCTCGCCATGGTCGACCAAAGAAGTGCCTGTGCTCAGCGTCATATCCAGAGGTTGGTTTGTTTTTGGGAAATAGACGTATGAGTGCTGCCAGCATTGCTGCAGAGGTGGAAGGAGTGTGGGGTCAGCCTGTCAGTGCTCAGACCATATGCCACACACTGCATCAAATTGGTCTCCAGGGCTGTTGTCCCAGAAGGAAGCCTCTTCTAAAGATGATGCACAAGAAAGCCCGCATACGGTTTGCTGCAGACAAGCAGACTAAGGACATGGATTTCTGGAACCATGTCCTGTGGTCTGATGAGACCAAGATAAACTTATTTGATTCAGATGGTGTCAAGCGTCTGTGGTGGCAACCAGGTGAGGAGTACAAAGACAAGTGTGTCGTGCCTACAGTCAAGCATGGTGGTGGGAGTGTCATGGTCTGGGGCTGCATGAGTGCCGCTGGCACTGGGGAGCTACAGTTCATTGAGGGAACTATGAACGCCAACATGTACTGTGACATACTGAAGCAGAGCATGATCCCCTCCCTTTGACGACTGGGCCACAGGGCAGACCCCAAACACACCTCCAAAACGACCACTGTCTTGCTAAAGAAGCTGAGGGTAAAGGTGATGGACTGGCCAAGCATGTATCCAGACCTAAGCCCTATTGAGTATCTGTGGGGCATCCTGAAACAGAAGGTGGAGGTGCGCAAGGTCTCTAATATCCACCAGCTCTGTGATGTCGTCATGGAGGAGTGGAAGAGGACTCCAGCGGCAACCTGTGAAGTTCTGGTGAACTCTATGCCCAAGAGGTTTAAGGCAGTGCTGGAAAATAGTGGTGGCCACACAAAATATTGACCCTTTGTGCCCAATTTCGACATTGTCACTTAGGGGTGTACTCACTTTTGTTGCCAGCAGTTTAGACATTAATGGCTGTGTGTTGCATTATTCTGAGGGGGACAACACATTTACACTGTTATACAATCTGTATACTCACTGCTTTACATTGTAGCCAAGTGTCATTTCTTCAGTGTTGTCACATGAAAAGATATACTAAAATATTTATGAAATGTGAGGGGGGTGTACTCACTTCTGTGATGTACTGTAGAATGCTGCGTTGTGTAGCACTGATTTCTCTTGGAATTTGTATATGATCATGTTTCCATAAGATATTTCTTCTGCCACAATCACTGTTGAATAATTCATATCTTTATATGTACGGTACTGGTTAGTGCATCTTCCATTAAAAGTGATTTGGGTTTGGGGGATAAAGCACATTCTTTCCCCTCTTCCACTACTTAGTTTGTCATCACAGGTTTTGAAATATCCCAGTTGTTTGTCCTGAGGGTGTGAGAGAAAGATTGCATCAGTACAGGAGGGGAAACCCTCTTCTTCATTCATGTGGTCAGGAGCAAGCAGCAGCAATGTGAAGGAAAGAGGTTCACCCAGTTTGTGGACTGCCAAAAACTAACTGAACCTACCACAGTGTCACTAGCATATCATTAAATGTAGTCGGAATGACATACTTCATTTGCAATGTGGAGTCAATGTTACCTCAAAAGGCACTGATGCTTACTCACATAACATTAATGGACTTGACTCCTGCTGGCTACTGGTCACAATTCAAACCAAACTAAAGCTTATATGCTTGCCTGGGGCTCTACTACCCATAATGACAAGATGGCAATAAACCACCAACCCATCCATGTGCAGGGGACACCCCTAGAAGAGGACAATTACATGACATCAGAATCAGAGTACAACAGATGAGACCTTTGGCCGCAGAGAGTGGTAACTGTGGATGGATGAACAGGGGGACATGAATTCAAGTCAGAACACTTCTAGTCTGTGTCACAAATATTTTTGTTAATTGGAAAATATAAGTTCCTTTCTCAATTTCAGGACTGGAGGTGGGCCACCTATAAATGAGAATAATGGAGGCTTAGCATCACAGGACTGTTGACAAGGAAAAAAGAAAATAAAGTTCACGCAGCACTTAGAAAACAGACTGAGAAATACCTCAGATAAAAGCTCCATGTGTTTGTAATCTATATACAGAACAGGAAGGTAATATTTCAAGCTACTAAGTAGCTCAAAACAATAAGTAGTACAAGACTGCATCAGAGTTGTTATGAAACCAAGATGGTCTTGGCCTCTCAGCTCCAGAGGTTCCTGGATTATTTAGACCCGTTTCAATCTGGCTTCAGGCCTGATTATGGAATAGAGATTGACCATAGTATCCTCTTGATCCATCTCTCTGGAATGGGACTTGGGGGCACTGTTTCATGGTGGCTCCAGTCCTTCCTGGAGGAGAGAATTCAGAAGGTGATGCTGGGGGATTCCTTTCTGACAACCTGGCTGCTGACCTGTGAGGTCCCTCTGGGTTCTCTTTCATCTCCTATGTTATTTAACATCTACACGAAACTGCTGGCAGAGATTATCTGGAGTTTTGGGGTTCAGTGTCACCAGTATGCTGATGATACCCAATTCTACCTGTCCTTGCCACCTAAATCCAAAGAAGCTGTTTCGGCTCTAGATCAGTGCCTGGTATCAATAATGGACTGGATGAGGGTGAATAAACTTAATCCAGAGAAGACAAAGGTGCTTCTGGTCAATTGAAAGGCAGATCAAGGAACAGGGACGCAGCCGGTGCTGGATGGGATTACACTCCCCCTGAAAACACAGGTGCACAGCTTGGGGTGGCTCCTGGGTTCATCTTTGAGCCTGGATGCATTGCTGCTCTGACTGGGTCTTTAGTACAGTTTGTGTTTACCATCTCTCAGAGTGGTATTTTTTTTTTGGTTCTTTTTTAGTATTTGTATAATTCAGCTTTAGCTTTAATATTGTCTTTCAATTATGTAAGTTGCCTCTTTATACTCACTGTTCTTAGCTTTAAATATTGCCTTTTAATGATGCAAACCACTGTTTTATACTCATTGTTTCCAGCTTAAAATGTTGTCTTTCAATGATGTAAGCTGCCTTGGGTCCTTTTTAAGGAGAAAGATGGGGTAAAAATGTTTTAAATAAACAAAATAAAGAATATTTGTAAGAGATCAGAGAAATAAGTAGAGATGGGCACAAACTGGTTCATTCATTGGCTGAACAGCGGTTCAACTCTTCAAACCCCCACCTCCTCCAGTGGGTGCCCACTCAGAGGTAGTGGCCTGGCTTCCCTGCCCTGCCTCCTCCAGATGCTGCCTCTGAGTGGTTGCCCACTGGAGGAGGAAGGGCTTTGAAGCACTGAACACCTGTTCTGCTGATAAACAAACCAACCAAACCAGCAGTTCGTGCCCATCTCTAGGAATAAGGGCTAAATTTCTATGCAAAGCAGAAGGGTGGTATGGCATAGAGTGAGGAGAGACAGGGACATATTTAATGTTGAAATATTAATTTTTGTTTAGTTTATTCTACCATCTTGTCTTAGCAAGGAAAAAAAAACTACTGTTGTCTACTTATTTTTCACTACAAAGGGAAGCTTGAACAACTGCTATTTAATTTATGCACTGCCTTTTTCCATTACAGGACCCAGGGTGGGTTACCATATAAATTTAAAAAATATATAACAGTGATAAATATAATAAATTACAGCATTAAAGCAGTATTATCACAGCCAAACAAGTACTGAATTAACATAGTTTAAAAGGAGACTAGGTACAAGCCAGAACAGAATGGAACGAGCCATAATGTGAACTTCTTAATAAAAATTGATGCCAAAAACAGTGGGTTGCAATGGACAAATATCAGAAGAATATTTTAGACCTCAGACCTAAAAATTATTAGCCCTTTATTGCCCCAAACTCTGCCAGAACAGAACACAAGGGCTCTGAAACCAAATTTATGACATGTGTGTCTCGATGAGACAGATGCAACAAGCCATAAATCATCCTCAGAAACAATAGTCCAGTACTTGTTCCAGACATAAAATTGTTTTTATGAAATACAAATGCTGATTTATGAGTAGGGCCGCCCCACCAAATTCATGCTTCCCATCCAACTAGAGGGGTTTGACTCAATCAGACCCCAAATGCCCCCAGGAACAGCATTTCAGTATCCACTCTAAATGAAGAGGTCTTTGTTTGCCAGTTAAAGGGCAGTGGGAGAGGGGTAGTTTAACCTTTCTCAGAAGAGAATGAAGGGAAGTCCCTTAAAAGACCCTCCCTAGTGTCCTCTCCAAATGTGCAAGTGAGGGTGGTAAGGAAGACAAAGCGTTCTCTGCTGAAGTTCTTAAGATCTGATAGCCTTGGACCCAAACTGAATAGTGGTTTGAACTTTTCCAGGAAACATAGTGGTAGCCTTATTACAGGAAATAATTTCTATTCTCGCTATTACTGGCTCCAGTCAACAGGTTGCCTGCTGCCTTTCAGACATGCTGAAGATTCCAAACACTTTCCAAGGCAGCCCCACATAAAGAACATTGCAATAATCTACAACTTATTTGGAGAGGAGGGAACAGAACATTTTCCCTGTTCGTACTAAAATTATTGCACTTGTGCTCACTATCGTGCCCAGTCAAACTCTGAGATCCTCACCAGAGATCGTACCGACTGTTCTGAAAGCAATCATATGCCATCACACAACACCAGAAAAGCAAGCCTGCTCCATGGTGGCACAGTACTCACTCTCTGGAACACTCTCCTCTGTGTACATTGGACCCCAGTAGTTTGAAATGCCTAGAAACAACATACTTCTGAACATTGGCCTTACTCGGTTGATAATAACTGTTCTCTTTCTGACTTGGTGGGGTATTTAAAATTATTATTTGCACTTTTAAAATGGTTTGTAGTTTCAGTATTGCATTGTGGTATGTTCTAAGGTAAACCATTCAGAACTGTATTGTATTATATCAGACAGTAGATAGATACTAGTGATGGTACGTGGTTCCCTTCCTGGAGCCAGCTGCTGCCTCTGCACATGTTTCTGCCTATCAGCTGGAACGGAAGCTGGGCCCACTGTCTCTGAGGATGGTGGCAGCAATGGTGGAGAAGGTGGCAATGGCAGGATGAGGTAATGAAGCAACAGGGACAGTGGGAAGGGGATGGGCTGAAGCAAAATGAAGCACCGAGGGGGGGGGGGAGTTTGGTGCTTCATTTTGCTTCAGCAAAATGGGATCCCTGAACTGGGTCGTGAACTGAACCATGAACTAGCCTGGTTTGTTGGTTTTTCTGGTTCGTGGTTTGGTTCATGCTCATCTCTATTAGAAACAAATACTATCAACAATAGTGATAATAGTTACAGGCTTGGAGGTAGAATCTTAACAAATGTCACATTTATGGTATGTGAAAGGCAGAGCAAAACATTCCAGAATTTCCATTCCATTATTCCATCTATACTATATGGCTGCATTCTGAAATATTTACATCTGTTGGAAATATAATGGTGTCTTCACACAGACACTGCTCACCTATCTCAGATGATATCCTGCATACACTGTTTCAGGATGTGGAATTTTGAAGAATCGGTCAGACATGCCAGCGTATTTTGCCTGGTCTACGCAGTTCTGGAGGACTACAAATGTATTGTTTTTTCTTTTTTAAAAAAGTCTCAGAAACTTAAAAAAAACAAGCAAACCATAGTTCACATGGTTGCAACCATACAGTATCAAAAGAGAAGGTGGACATTACAAAACAATCTGTGCACACGTTATGTTTACTTAATGGGGAGAGCTGTAGAATGAAAGCCTTCCATGCAGATTGGGATGAGAGTTCTCCCGCACCTCACAGCAAATAAAACTAATGGAACTAAGGGGTGTGTGCTATTATTACTTTAAACACAAACAACTTTTTTTGCTTCTAAATTGTTACATTTGACAGCTTGTTTAAATTTCCAAAACATCTGTGCTGTTAACTCTTGGAAAACATTCCCTCCAGATCCTGGCTCATTTTGTTGGCTTGCTCAATATTGGCAGTAGCAACAGAAGGGAAAAGATGCTTGTAATGAGTGCATGCTCCATTTCCACATTATATACATTTAGAGTTTGATTGCCCTCTTACAGTTGTTCTCATCATTCTATCATGCCTCTGATACATCTGATGCGAGGACCCTGTGTTTTCTGTCTTCAAGCACAGCCTTTAGACCTGTGCCTATTGCTATTTTGAAAAGACACAGATGCCTTCATTTTCTAGAACTACAAGCTCAGTTCCATTCCCCATCAATAACCAGGCCTTTGATACAGTATCATTCATGAAATGGCTACCTGAAAAGGCAGCCACAGAGGTTCAAACCAGATGTTAAGGGGAAAGTGTTTTTCCTACAGTTAAGGCAACTGACTTGTTTCCCTTCCACAATGAGAGTATCTCAGAGACAATATGCCTCAGCGACTGGACTTAGAAATTAAACCCATGCTTATATTCCAATGACCAATCACAAAACGAGGCACAGTAAACACAATGTTTCTATGTGCCAAGTTGCTTCTAACTTATGACAACTTTAATAGGGTATTTGAGATCTTCAAGGAGTTCTTTACCATTCCCAGACTTTGGTGAGTTTCCACTGTCAAGCAGAGATGTGAACCCAGGTCTATGTAGTCTTAGTCTGACACCGTATCTGCTATACCTCAGTGGCTCTCACTAGATATGAAGGTGAAGAAAATGATGATCTATGACAAACAAATTTCACCATTTGAGGGAGCATGTCTGAAAAACAGACATGAAAAATGTATTGTCTAGTTAGCCTCCTTCCACAAACACCCCCTGCCAACAGAAAAGGGCTGCAGAGTTGCTATAATTTGTTCCCTATCTGTTAGTCTGCTGTGGCCAAAATGGAAAGGGTTAGAGTGGCAACAGATCCCTGTGCCTTACTTTGAAACAATGGAGAAAACATGATGTGGATTTTATACTTTGTTGGATACCCTTCCTGGTATTTCACAACCCTTTGAAACTATTCTTTCTGGGTAATCTTAATTTCATTAGATTGATCGGTTGATTGACTTTAATTGAATATTAATTAATTGTTGTAGATTTGAATTTAATTAATTGTTGTAGGTTTTTCGGGCTGTTTGGCCGTGTTCTGGAGGTTTTTCTTCCTAATGTTTTGCTAGTCTCTGTGGCCAGCATCTTCAGAGGACAGGAGTTACAACTCTGTCTGTGTTCTGGTGTAGTGTGTGGGATAGTTGAGTATCTGTAGCTGTGGGATCAGCTTTTTGTCCTTTTCAGGAGACTGGGTGATTATGGTGATCAGGGTGTTTTTTTGTTATGGGTGTATTGTTGTGACAAGGGGGGAGATGATCTGTCACTGTGATTGATGGGTGTTGTTAGCTAGTCTTTTGTGTGCAGTGATCACCGGTCCTTGTGGCTGGGTAGAGTTCATTGACCTTTTTGCAGGCTGTATTTTTCAGTGCTGGGAGCCAGGCTTTGTTGAGTTTTAGACTTTTTTTTCAGCTTTGCTGATGTTTGTGGATTTCAATGGCTTCCCTGTGTAGTCTAACATAATGATTGCTGGTGTTGTCCAGTACTTCTGTGGCCAGGTATATATTTGGACCACAAAACACAGCATCTACACCAGAATCAAAGAACATGAAAGACACTGCAGACTAAAACAACCGGAAAAATCGACAGTAGCTAAACATGCCCTGAAACAAGCTGGACATGAAATCCTATTTCAAAACACAGAAGGACAGTTAATAGAGGGAGGAACCATTCTCACATGTCTAAATTGAAACAGGAGAAGAGTCTATTCCCCCTTCCACATCTGAAACCAATTTAGGTCCTCTAATGCAACTGTGTTTTCTACTATACATGCATTCATTGGGTACTTTCAAGTCTTTTCTCCACTCAGATCCTCAGGAACAGGATTTTTTTTTTTTTTTTTGGTATTACTTAGGTCAAGGGCTTGGGAAAAACATGTGGCCCTTCAGATGTTGTTGAGCCGCAACTTCCCAAACGGTGAGAGATGACAAGAATTGTGAGCACATTTCCCATTCAACAGATTTAATTCCTTGCCTTCCAAGTAGTCAAATCCAGAGAAAAAAAGGAGATCGGAGGAGCAGTGAGACCACTCCAAGCCTCTGGCTTCTGAGAATACCAGTTGTTTCAGTTCTTCTCTGTTGGTCACATTTAGCCCCTACTTAGCATTAAATTTGGTCAAGCAGGGATCAGGGTGCCACAGACAGACAGACAGACAGACAGACAGACAGACAGACAGACAGACAGACAGATAGATAGATAGATAGATAGATAGATAGATAGATAGATAGATAGATAGATAGATAGATAGATAGATAGGTAACTTAAACCCGTCTCTCCATCTCACGTGACTATTTCATGCACCTCATAAAACATAGTTGGGTGACTTAAGTGCAGTTACAGATTTCAAATGCCCGTTGCCTTGGGTCCTGCAAGAGGGAAAGGAAGGATATAAATTAAATACATAAGATGGCTATGTTCTGTGCAGGATAAAGGTAATACTAAGTAAACAACTGCTAAGAACCTGAGATGATTCCTTCCAGTCTATTCCCACTGAGATAGAAATCTAAGTGAGTTTATAGTAATACAATTTGAAACAAATTATACTTATCAGGTCCTAAAACAAACTTTTTCAAGGGCCAGTTCTTGCCCTCTTAACATATGAACCAGATTTCTTTCTAGGATGACTCCCCACCCCAACCTCCAAGGAAACAGTTTAGTACAACAAATATTGCATTAAATCATTTGGGAAGTTTACCGAAGCAAAAATCAATACTGATATTTAAAGTTTTGTAAGCCAATAGAGCTGCAATTCTACTGTATATTCACTTACCTGGAAATAAGTTGGTCTAGCTCAGCAGGTCTTATTTTTGACTGCAATTGCACCATAGATCTGGAACAGACATAGCTATTATTTCAATATAAAGCAGACCTCAGAAAGGTTATTCTTTTGGATTACAACTCCCAGAATTCTACAGACAGCAAGGTAGTTACCAGGCTGGAGAATTCTGGGAACTATAGTCAAAAATATAATTTTTTAGCCTCTTCTCTTGTGAAGATAATATCCTGTCTCTTTCAAAATATACTACACAAAATACTCATTTTGTTGCTACTGCAAGAATTAGCTTTTTGATGCAAGAAACAGAGCATTCGTTGTGGTAATAATGGCCATATTAGAAAATGGAAATGCCCCAAATTATTCTTGATTAAGTTTGTTGAAACTTTGTTCAGAGACAATTCCAATACTAGAGATATGACAAGTGCTAAGCAGAACTGACCCTACTATGAACATTTTGAGAAACAGAGTCTTGAACATGTTTACGCAGACGTCCCACTGAGCCATTTAGGATTACAGTCAATGATATAGTGACGGTTTCATAATCTCCTCTGTTAATTTTCCTGATTTTGAGCTCACGGAGGACACAACTGATCAAGACATTGCTACATCTTACATAAACTGCTCCTCTTACATCTGCTGAGCATTTTTTCCACCAAAGCCAAATAGCATTTTAGCAGATCATCCTTGTCCCTTCCTCATCCACAGGTGTTTGGCCTGAAGCACAAAACCAAGTAACGTGCTAGAGTACTCATGGCAATCTATTTCGTATACAGAGTGCCTTTGTCAATGCAAGCTTTCCACAGGGATGAAAAATAATCTGGTTGAATTTGACAGTCTGAACAAAAGTAGCCTTTTTGTATCTCCTGCCTTACTGAGAGAAGACATGTACCTCACGTCAAGAATTTGCCCATTTACATGGTTTGTGAGGCATATGGGGAAAAGAACATTTTAAAACTGAACAGGTAACATACATAGAATTGAAAAAAAATTGCATAAGTATACTTTAGTCAATGGGGAAAAGAGCACAAGTGAGCTGAAACAGGCAAATAAATGCATGCATTAGGAAAAACTCACAAAAATCTGTACAAATTTCAGTGTGGGAAGAAGTTGCTTTGCAGCCCAGTAAAAAAACATGATAAGAAAATGCAGATGGAGTTTGAAGATGCAGGGAGATTCTTCACAGCCTCAGTCATGATTCCTAATACATTCACAGATGAGCCAGGGTGGCTAGGCAGCAAAGACAGTTGTACAGAAATGTCCTCTCTGACATGACTATTAAAGGAAGGATCCCATCCTTTTTTGTATCTGGCGGCCCATTAAGACACATGTGCTGCATATAAAAAAATGCCTGTGGCTGGTTTGCGGTGTCACATTGGCCAAGGAGAATGCAGTCCTCTTGCAAGAATGAAGTCAACCTTGGTGTCTCATTGCTGATGCAGGTATTTCTTATTCTGCTTGGCTAAGAAGACAGGAGCTAGACACATTCATTAACAAATCCTGGCCAGCTTGTCTGCTGTTACATTTTGTTTTGTTTTTTTACTTGCATTAGGAAAATCCCCTGGCAGCCAAGATATGCAAATAGAGGGAGAAACATTAGTACAATAATAACCATCACACTAATTTCAGATGTGGTTCCAGGAAGCCATCGGGCAAGTTATGCAATGTGTAAAGTGCCGCTAGAGGAGATAGAGCAGGGTGTTTCCCTTTTGTTTAATCACCCAGTTGAGTGGGTAACTGCGGGGTGAAAACGCAGCATGTTTCCTGCATGGGATTCTTGCCTTGTAACCTGAGTCAGTGATGACACCCAGCTTCCTTTAAGCACCAATAAACATTAAAGCACTAGCCATGGTCTCATAACCTACATCCTTTACTGCAGGGCTGAAACTGCTGGAAAGAGCCTTTCAGGAATGTCCTCAGCTATGTAATTATTACCCACCCATTAGAACATCTCCCGTTCACATTGCAAAGCTCCTGCAACCCATTACTAACAGCAGTGATGAGAAAGCGAGTCCTCTGGTTACTGCTGGAAATCCCTGATAATCCCCACCTATTTCCTCCCCACAAGAGAATGATCTGTGTCAGTAATGGGCCACTATGGCCCTCAAGGTTTTTTTGGCCTACAATTTCCATCATCAGCCCATGCCAGGAAACTATAGGGATATAGAACCTGCAGTGGATTATGGGAACTGCAGTGCAAGAACATCTGGAAGGCCACATGTTATAAAAGGGAGCTGTGTGGTCAATACAAAATATAAATGCAAGAGTAGGCAGTACCTTTATAGACCACTAAAAAGCTAGCACAATACATGAGCTTTCATGGATCAACTCCACTTTATCAGACTTGTACCAATGTGAAGAACTTAAAGTCCAAAAGTTCATGGCAAGATGGATTTTGCCAGGCACATCTTTCTGAGATGTAAGTCAGGAAAGATGCAGGCAACAGCAGCGGTAGGTCACAGTTACTCAATGTAGTAGCAATAGGCCACAGTTATTCACCCCAGTCCCTGTCTTAACTGGGAACCCAGCCACCGTTCTCCAGTTGATTTTTCTTAGACTTCCATGTTGCTTTTGTTGCTAAATAGGCTAGTAATGAAGCAAAGGGTTCACACTTCACTGATGTGCTGAATTCACAAAGCCAGCAGTGTTAGCTAATGTTGCTATGTGATATCGTCTTCTACCATTCTTACACAGCTCAGCAAAAGAGGGGAATAACTCTGCTTCTGCCTTTTAATTCCCAGGGAAGTCACATTCATTTGAAGGGTAGGAAAACACAGTACAGTCAGTCTTTGCTTTGGTCATGGAGATTAGGTACAGAAAGCTTATTTGGAACAATGTTACCATACAACAGCAGGCAGCAAGACATCCCAAAACCACAATGAAGAACTTAGAAATGCTTTGTGTGCTAAATATCCAAATTGGTTTGGTGGTGAGAGTGTGAAGATTCTCTACATCACTGGAACATGAAGCACCACAG
Organism: Intellagama lesueurii; assembly: GCA_037013535.1. NCBI lineage: Eukaryota > Metazoa > Chordata > Lepidosauria > Squamata > Agamidae > Intellagama > Intellagama lesueurii. The sequence goes on from JBAJHW010000004.1 coordinate 203,994,722, forward strand.
GCTCCTTAGGATTCCTGTAAAGGCGCAGAGGGTGAAAGAAGCTCCACAGAATATTGATAGTGGGGGAGGAAAAGCTGGTGATGATAGTTGATAGAGCTAGAGAATACTGGAGAATGGTCAAAAAGGAACAAAAGAGCCTCTGAGGGGTAAAAAGCACAACACATTAGCAGACAAGCAGATACATGGAAATTCTGATGCTGTGGATGACATTATTAAGTTCTGCTTACCAACAGTAAATATTTGCATTTTGTAGTTAGCTATGTTTTAGAATTTCAGGTATTTGTGCAGTTCCTTTTTAACAACAAACTAAGAGTAATGCATTACAAGTAGTGTTGTTATTTAGAATGAGTTAATTCCAAGATTTGATAGAGTCATTAGAGGAGAAAGGCTTGGGTTACTCTAGTTTTGCACAATCAGATGACACTACTGGAAAACTGCTGCTTCTTATGTGGACAGAGTCATTTGAGCCCTTTTGCTGTACTTCAAGGAAAGTTATATGTGATTAATGAAGTGCAGGCCTGTGTTTACTTGCATTTCTGCTGTTGAAAATTGTATGAAAAGAGTCCGCAAAGAGGAATGATTTATACATAAACAACATTGTGTTGATAGGCGGGAATGGCAGCAGATTTTGCAAGGGAATAACTTGTTAAACATTATATAGCATTTCATGCCTTTAAGCTATACCAGGCACAATGAGGTCTAAAAAACTCTGTACTCCACTGAGCAAATCCGATCACTAATTAAATTGTTTTGAAAAAGAAGAAAGTAAGCTGTATCCCTTGGAAACAGGCCTTTTTTCTGCCTTAATCAAAAACAAACACTTGTTGCTGCAGAGGCAGTTTAACCTGGTGAGACAAGCAAACCAGGAAGGAGGATTAAATCTGTTTTTCTTCTTAATACTGGTCATATAAAATGATCCCCAGATAATACAGATTTAAGAGTCTCTTCGTATTTCAGCTTTACCATGGCTTTGATTTTAGGAACCAATATGGCCACAGCTAGGACATTTCAGATCTACGTGCTCCATCTGGTTATCTAGCCAGGGCTCCAGGGCTCAGTATGTTCCATGGTACACAGCAACATGGTTTTAGGCTCCAGGATGACTCTACTCACCCTGGCAGCCCATTAGCAACTGTTGATTTCATAGGGCTATAAAGGCTTCCAGGTCACTCAGTCTTGACTCATCTAAGTGAGCATTCTTACCTGAGGGGGCAGAATTTTCAACGGATTCATATCTATATTCGTATTTTGGTCATGAAGTTGAAGGTTGAGAACTTATCTCCCTCCCTCCCTCATGATAACTCCTCCTGTAAACTTCTGTTTTTGCCTTTGTCAAATTAAAATAAAATGTGTTTTTCCCATATATATGAAAGAAATTCAGCATAACACTGAACACTACAGGACAGATCATTTATTGAACCAATCACAAACAAAAGCAGTTGAAGTTTTAAACATTTGAGATAAATGGCCAGTTTGGTCCCTTCAATAAAAGAATGGGTAACACTATATTTTCATAGCAGTGCAAAGGAAAAATTACGTGGCTAGCTGATTACAATTCCCACAGCAGGCCAATCCCTCCTCTTCCTGAGTCCCTACATTATATAATTAAGGCTGAGCTTTAATGTCTAAGGTGAATTCTATGAATCCTACATCACTAGGTCTTGTCATCTGTGCATATGAATGTCATTGAGTTTACCATCTCTTGGCATAAATGAAAGTTTTTCTCTTAGGGCCAACCTTTCTCCAGTAAAAAAAAAGAGAGAGAACTTTTTCATGAACAAAGGAGGGAAGGAGACAATCAGGTAATACACTGAGAGCACCAAAACAAAGTCCCAAATTTTGAGGATTGAGAATTTTTTCATTAGGCCCATCCTCAGTTCTATATTTCCAAAGTCTTCAGCAGGTGAAGTAGCCTTTAAGTAGGCAGTGATATTCTCCGTCCTCTCTGTTTAACATAATGGCCAAAATCCTGTTGCCGCTTTTGCCAGCATAACACAAATGACATAACTTTTTGTGGTGAATTGCTACAAGTTACAAAGTCAGCACTGACAATGTGCAAAGATAACGTCTATGTTGATTTTATAACTTGTGGCAATTTGACTCCAAAATAACTTCCAAAATCAGAGGACTTGATTTCTCATCACTGCTCTTTGTAAAGTGTTATTGGATCTTTGCAATATGAATGGGAGATATTCTAATGAGTGGATATCAATTATATATCCCTTGCAGGCTTAAGTTAATCTTCAATGACTTCATTATCTTATTCCTGGTGGTCTTATAAACAATAATTGATAGTAAAATGTTTAAGAAAATGTCACATACATTTTTGGGTCAAAAACCAAGGCACATCTGAAGTACTATTAATTTGAATAAAATAGTTTAATTTCATTTATTACTTTCTTTTCTATCATCTTATACTAGTTTTCACATGAGATTTCACTGCAAATGGAATGTGCTTACATAATGCTTTTATATATTGCTTATAAAGCTTCACTAAATTGTTACTTTATCCTGCATGTATCTCAGTCTCTTTGTGAAGAATGCACTATGCCTCTCTAAACATCATTCAGCTGTAACATTTCCAGGCAATTAATAAATTTAGTAGCCATTGTGCTGCAGGAATTTTTCATTTTCCCTTATCTTAATTGTATTCTTTTTTCTCCTTTCTTATCTTAACCTTGCTCTGGTTTCTGAATGTTCACCAAAAAAAATCAGCTTTCTCTGCTCCTGTTTTAATCCTTTCAAATGAGCTCACAGGACTCTGCTGTCTACTGAGCCATGCCATTGGTCCACCTAGCCCATTGCCGTTCATAGTGACTGGTACAAAATCTAGCCCTACCTGAAGATGGCCAGGATCTGAACTGGGACCTTCTGAATACAGAGAATGTATTGTTCCACTGAGCTACAGCTCTTTCCCAAAGGGTGAGTGGAGCCATTTTGTACCAATCCCCCAGGTGGAAATGAAATTCTTGGCTCCTGATTAACAGTGGCCTATCCCATGCAGCAATCCCCCTTTCCACCCTGCTTGTCTACCTCTAAATGAATATCTACCTTCTGTGTTATTCACTGATTTTCATTTTATTTTGCATTGCCCTTATCAAATGAATATATTTAGCTTCCATAGTTTTGTTCTCTTTGGTCAAGATTTGTACGTATTCTTCCATGGAACAGCAATTGTGTTTTGGATAACAGTGTACTTTTGTGGTTAGAGTATCAGACTGGAGCTTGGGAGTTCCATAGTCTAGGTCTCATTGAGCCATGGAACACGTTGGATGACGTTTGACCAATCACCTAACTCACAGGGTCCTTCTGAAGATGCAGTGAGGAAGAAGGAAATCAGGTATGCCACCTTGAGCTCATTGGTAGAAAGTTGGAATATACATGTAACTAATACCTATATAAGAACATATAATTTCCTGAATTGCATGGTATGGATCATTTCATTATTGTCTCTTCCTCATTGTAATATAAGAATTATAACATATAATTAAAGTTTTTATTTGCTTCAGACCTACTAGGAAAATTCTTCCAAGACATTCATTCATGACTCTTATCACATGGTTGCCTCTTACGATGATTACAGTATGAAAATTGGAAATAAATTGAAAGGTCATAAGACCAGCAAATAAAAATAACTAAAATCAGCTTTTAATGGTCAGTTGTTAACTCAAATAAACCATCAGTCATCATCAGCAAAAAGAAGGCAATCCAAACATGCTATTGTTTTACTCTGGCTGAAATCCCATTACTTAGTATAGCAACTTGAACTAGAGTAGGCCCATTTGAATCAATGGAACTAATGGATGAATTGACTTTCCAAATCCTGCTGATTCAATGGCCTCCTTGAGCGTGACTTACTACACTAAATGAAAGATTTCAGCCTGTTTTCTTTATACCCTTACCTTTCTGCCAGAAGGGATATTCATATTATTCTTTGCCAATACTGAAAGTTGTTATTGTTGTCGGCTTACTCAAAGGTCAAAAATTCAAAATCTATCTAAAAAATCAGTGATGTAGCCAGAAGATACACTTGTAAGACTGCTGCAGTAATTATCACCATGTGTACTTAACACAGCTTTGCGGGAGTTCATATCTAACTTCTCCTACGCTGAAATTTTCCATTTCCAGAGAAAAGAAATCAGACATTCACATCATCTGCAAAGGTTTAGGATCTTGGCTCTTCTGTTTTCCTTGTAGGCTCTGCAAATAGTTAAGCTCTTAGGCAGAACTTCCAAACCAACCTCTGTTCCTAGTCAAATGTTTGTGTTCAGGCTATACAGGAAAAGGGGAGCTAAAAAGCAAGATGGCTTACATGGGCACAGAGTGTGTGCATACAATAGTAGATATGTAGGAACATGGAAAGCTGCCTTATATTGAATCAGATCACTGGTCCATCTACCCTGATATTGTGAACTCTGGGTTTCAGACACAAACTTTCCTAGTGCTACTTGGAGACCCTGATGGTCTCCCATCAAAGTAGTAACCAGTTCCAACTCTGCTTAATTTCTGAAATTGGATGAAATCCAGTGTGTTCGAAGGAATATTGTATTGAAGAATAGTGTATTTCCTTGCAGCCACTCCTCTCTTGGTCTCTACCTGCAATCAGATGTGATAATTGTGCAATTCCAGCGCAGCAGCTAGCTAGCTGTGATGCTCTTCTATCCTCCAGGAACCTGAAGCCTGACAAGGTGGTAGGGGAGGTCTTACCTGCAGCTTTTCAACTCAAAGTATTTGGAGGAATAGATGTTGGTAAAGCAGACATAAAAAAGATTTTGTACACATGGGGATTGAACACATGGGTTCAAATATACTTGAATGTCCTTGATATGTAAGATCAAAACACTGGACTTACTTTTTGTGGAAGTGCCTTGCTTGTAAGGATATGCCCTTTATCCCTCCTCCTATCCTTCCCAGTCTTGGATTCTTGCCTGAAAAGCAAACAACTCTCCTCCTTCAGGTATTTTCATTTCTAGCAGAATGGTAAGCATTTGTGTTTGGCAGCAATATGTGAGGGAGATGGCTTTAGACCCTTAAGCTACTGCTGTTAAATAAAAAGGGGAAAAAGACTAGTATGACATTTGTCAACATGGGCATCATTCAACACAAAAGTAGGAAGCCTGCTAAAGCAAATACAACTTGTTGTTTGTAGGGATAAAAAAACCTGAAGGTAGTTCTCACCAAGCTTCTATTTTAGTTTACTAATGAAATATTTTATTTCTCTAACTGATTTATTTAAATAAAGAACACATTATATGGAAAGCTGAATAAGATTCAGAAGGAATGAAAAATGATGGAAGAAACATCACAAATTTGAGATGTGCAGATAACACAATATTACAGGCAAAAGATAGCAATAGCTTGAAATGACTACTGAGGAAAGTTAAAGAAAAAATGCACATTTTTTTGAACAATATTAAGATAAAAATCATGACTACAGAAGAACTACATAACTTCATTTTTGGCAATGAAGAAATCAAAATTGTTGAAGATTTGTTAAAACTTGGTTCAACGGTCAATGAAAATGAAGGGCAGCTATATAGATCAACTATAAGGATGTGTTGCTCTAAACCAATGCCAAGATAATCAGTACTACAGTATTTCAGATTGCCATGTATGGATGTGAAAACTGGACTATGAAGAAAACCAACAGGAAAAAAATGGATTCATCTCAAATGTGGTGATGGAAGAGAGCTTTATGGAAAGACAAATCAGTGGCAGCTAGATCAAATAAAGCCTGAAGTCTAGAAGGAAAAAATACTAAATTGAGGCTACATGCTTTGGGCACATCATGAGAAGGGAAGACTCATAGGAAAATACAATAATAGTGGGAAAATTTGAAGACAGAAGGAAAACAGAAAGATGGAACATGAGATGGACTCACAATAAAAGAAGCCACAGTTTGCAAGAGCAAAGTTGTTAATGATAGGATCTTTTGGAGATGAATAATTCCTATGGTTTCCATAAATTGAACACAATTGACACATGTAAGAACAATAAAATGGAACATTGGCATCTAAGCTTGAAGCATGAGACCTTAATACTGGCATACAACATTGTGGGAATATAAGAGAATGTGGCTTTCTGAGGTAACTAGAAATTCTGGGCATACCAACTTCCTATTTATTTTAGGATAAATTTAGTACTGGTTATTTCTTCTGCTGACAAAGACTATTAACTTCTAAAGAACATGAAGCTGTGAATATATCTGTGAAGATTTTCAGTCATCCAGGTGAGGTTATCTGGAAGTCAAGTCATGGCAACTGGACTTCTTTCTTCTTATGTTGAAATGTTTTGCTACTCATCCAAGTAGTTTCTTCAGTCTGAGGAGAATTGGTAGGTCCCTCACTCAACAGGAGTGGAGGCCTTAGATACCATCTGTCTCCTATTTATCATGCTGCCCTTTCACCTGTCCCCAGAAAGATCAGGACCACACCCACCAGAAAGACCACTGTTAATGACTGCTAATGACCCATGACAATGGGTGGAGAAGGACTGCAGAAGTGCGATTTTCACTCACCCCCAGTCCTTTGTCCATCACGAGCCTATTCAGACCAGGGGGGAGTGAAACCAACATGGAGGATATATCAGGGATCTCCTACCAACTCTCTTCAGACTGAAGAAGCTACTTGGATGAGTAGCAAAACACTTTAACCTAATAAGAAAGAAGTCCAGTTGCCATGACTCGACTTCCAGATGAAGCTGTGAAGTACTGCTCCTTCTCTTCTCAGCAATTTTGACACAGCCTGTGTGGAAGGCATTGAAGTGTAGGACAATAAAGAACTTGAAAAGTCAAGAGGATGGTATCTGTGAGCTGCTAAAGTCAGAGAGGAGCTGGAGACTCCTGCATGGCAGCATTTCAAGTGTTACAGCATTCTGCACCACCAAGAGAAGGAGATGCACAGAGGGGATCAAGTTTCTGTTGAAGGATATAGATCGCTTCACCCAGGCTTGGAAAAGTTCCTTTTTTGAACTTGAACTCCCAGAATCCTCCAGGAGACATGATCACTGAGGACCACTATCATGTGCACTGATTCTGAGAAGCCTTAGGAGAAAGGGGCCTGACATTTGAAGCAGGCAAGGCACAAAGCAGGCAACCTTTCATTGGCAAAGCTCATTGATTTATTTGGAACACCATGCTGAAGCCCTTGTGAAAATATTACAAGCCTACACAGTTTTCTTCGTTATTGTTGTCTCTTAAGTTGTACCTGCTATCCGAATCAGATATCTGAGCTCTGCTAATAAATGTTTATTTATCCAAATTAACTAATAAGAGTTACTTGAACAAGAACTGAATTGTGCAAGTCCTTGGATTAGTATATAACTCATAATAATTACTTTTAGTGACTTGAACAACAACTAAATTATGCAAGTCTTTGGGTTGGTGTACAACACTTATTTTCTAGCCATTCATCTTGTTCCCTCAGTAGTTACAACAGAGCACAAGGTATACAGCACAAGCCATCATTGCAACCATATATTTCTCCTCCTCTCTTCATACATCAAGGAACTATAAAAGCTACACTTACACCTCAAAAAGAGTCAAGTTATCCCACATTGTTACAACTATAAGGTGTGCAATGTAATTACATGTTTATAATTTGAAAAAGGAATTAATTACAAGTAACTCATTGGTTGTATTTAGCTTATTTCCAGGCTCTGACAAAATTTTAGCTCCAAGTAGATATTGAGCTTGAAAGCTTTTAAGGTTAACTATGTGGTGGTGGAAGGAAATCAACCCTGAGTGCTCACTGGAAGGACAGATCCTGAAGCTGAGGCTTCAATACTTTGGCCATCTCATGAGAAGAGAAATCTCCCTGGAAAAGACCCTGATGTTGGGCAAGAGTGATGGCAAGAGGAGAAGGGGACGACAGAGGACGAGATGGTTGGACAGTGTCATCGAAGCTACCAACATGAATTTGACTCAACTCCGGGAGGCAGTGGAAGACAGGAGGGCCTGGCATGCTCTGGTCCATGGGGTCATGAAGAGTCGGACACGACTTAACGACTAAACAACAACAACATGTGGTGGTGACATAGGGATGTCACCACCACATAGATTTGCCTTCACCCCACCTGGAGGGAAGTCAGACCTTCAGATGAGGCAGGGGCAACCTGGCCTGTGCTCCAGAGTGCCAAGTGTAGAAGGCACCATGAAGCCTCAATAGTTGCCCTGTGTTGATCCATCTCTTCCAGCAGCAAAGGCAGGAGCAGCTACGCACTGCAGCCCATACCTGCCCATCATCTACAGAAGCCAAATGCCATGTGGCACTGTACAGCTGCTCCCCTCCCCGCTTGAAAAAGGGGAAAAAGGCAATCCTTCAGCACAGTGTGCCAGAGAAACAAGAATAGGCAACAGCGGCATTTCCTTTATCAAGGAGCTTGCTGTTGGCATTGAAACCAATACATGTGCTGGCAAGGGGAACATCTGGAACAGCTGACCTCTAAGAATACCCTCCCCTATCATCATGCCTTAAGGAGGTTCTGAGAATCTCCTCTTGGAACCAGTCCAGCACAGCATTCAAGAAAAGGAGCTAGCTTTGCAAAGAGTGACAGAGCTCTGTGATTCAGGAAGTGAGGCAGGTTGCCTGGTCTTTCTTTCTTTCTTTCTTTCTTTCTTTCTTTCTTTCTTTCTTTCTTTCTTTCTTTCTTTCTTTCTTTTTTTTTGTGGCAATGTGTGCTGCGGGGTCCACCCCCCCTTCTTTTCTCCTCCAGGCATTCAGCACTCTTGTGCTGGAAAAAAACGGTTGTTTCACAGGGGCTAGAAATCTGAAACAAGCTGTGCTTTGGTGACTGCACTGAAAACTTGTAAACACAGGAAGGTACAAATGACTGTTTCTCCTTTGCTTTAGTCTACCTTGTGCCTGTCTCTGCCTCATGCATGCAGGACTCAAGAAGTTTCCCAAATGTTAATTAACTTATTATGAGGCTGAAGAAGTTTCTGAACTCCAATATGCACAGTGAGAACTCCAATTAATACAGCAAGTTAGCTCAATATGGAAAGTCTTGTCTGTTGCATTTTTCAGTATGGAGATCTACTTTTGGGGGTGGACCAGGAGAAGATTGAGGCATTCAATATTTAGGAAAATTTAATGAAACGGGAAATCCATTGAGATATTAGAAATTAGTGCTTATGTGTGATTTTTTTCAATATGACTCCAATCTTGTATAAAAACATCTGTGGGTAGAGTCAAGATATTTATACTTTTTTTTCTTTTAAAAAAGGTTATGTTTCCCAGTAGCTGTCAACTTCTCAAAACTGATGTCTTCATTCAGCTGCAACATTGTTTTCAGCTGCTTCCATTTGTTGATTTACACAATGCACAAGGGAGAAATAAAAATTTCTGGATGCTGACTTTAATAGCACCTTCTAAATAAATGTTTAAGATACAAAAAAAAAAAAGTCAAAGCAAATTAAACATGCAACTGTCGAGGTTATTTTTTGTTTAAATTACTACTTTTATTATTTTTGCCTTGTGAATTACCAAGTTGATTTGCGGGCATATTTTGTGCAGCTTGCCCTCAATGCTAGTTACAGCTCTGACTATAAAGTGCTTGTACAAGTTAAGCTGAACATGCTTATCAGGACTCTCAATTCACATAAGCTCTGTAAGCGCATTCCACTGCATGCAGTTATGAGTATATCTGCATACCTTTATGGTAAACACACAAAAGTTTATGTTGGTAATTATAAAGGGAAGGGGTTAGGTGCCCACCTCCATCATCCACGATGATTACACTTGCTCATACTTTCAGGCTTGATGCCTGTATTGGGTTCACACATTTGTCAAATTAGTTTTTAAAGCTACTTAAGGATCAAACTATGTTGCTAATGGAAAGGAATATTTCCTCAATTTCCCCTACAACAATGAGATTTCTCTAGAGGTGTTGCCTCAACAATCAAACTTGTCAATTAATCCTGAGTTTACCTTCTAATGATCAGTCACAGAACACAGCCGGCTAAATGCAAGATAGTAATTGAGGAAAATCATATGCTATGACAAAATCTTTTCATCACTTGAAGGAGCTGCTTCTAAAAATGGCCTAAGCGTATCTGTTAGTTTCACCCTGTGATAGTGTACATTATTAGATCTTGTAGCAGCAAATTCCATTGAATGTTTTACACACTGTGTCAAGAAGCACTTTCTTCCTGCTGAATTTCCTGCTAATCATTATAACAGGAGGAAAATATAAGTCAAATTTTTCAGTTGGACAGAAATCTTAAATACCAGCCTAATTTCTATGCAAATCATGTTTAGCCTGTTATGTTGTTATATGTCATCAAGTCACTTGATTAATTAGTGAACTCCAAAAAGTTTCTATCACTAGAAGCCCTGCTCAAGTCTTGCAAACTCAAGGCTGTGGTTTCCTTTATGGAGTCAATCCATCACATATTGGTCTTCCTCTTTTCCTACTGCCTTCCACATTTGCTATTGCCAGTGGGTGTTTTCTCAGCATTATTGTCCTACCTTGAACCCAAATCCCTGCACCTCTTTTTTCTGAACCACACAAAACACAAAACTCCATCAGCTTTTTGGTTAAGACTGTCCCCATACATTTTGCTGTTTGAGCTGAAAGACAAAATGATATCCACCTCTCATTCCCTACAAAGATGTGGATAGTATTGCCAATTTGTGTCAACATGTGTGATGGGAATATCCTCCACCACGTCTGAGGCATCAGCCTAATTAAGAGAGCCCAGAACAGAGAGATACAGTTGTGAAATCCGACATGAGTAAACTGCTGCCCCTAGCATTTGTCACCTGAGGGCTCCTTTGCCTAACAGTACAACCTATGTACAACCTTTAATTTGAAAACCCCATGCTGATGGCACAACACGAATCAGTCACATTTCTTATTTCAGTTTCCCCATTTTTCTTCAGGGCATGGACAGATGCTCTTCAACATACAGATCCCTACAGATGCCATGTCATGTTGTTGGATCCTCTTTGTTCAGACAGACTACCCTTTCTTCATAGTTTTATTTAAAAAATGTCAATTTCCATGATTTCAAATACAGAATGTGGGCATGCTTGTATTGGATATTTAATACAAAGTTCTATAATCTCTCATCTTTTATCCTTGCTAACTAGATCATCTGTGGCCTCAAGGCATCTTTGCAAGAACTAATTTACCTGTCCGGAAGTGAAACTTTATGACTTTTTAAAATGCAAAGAACACTGGATTGAATGCAGATCCTGGCTTCCTGGTTGATTATGATACTATATAACCGACTACTGTGCTGGTGTATCAAACTGCATAAACATATTCAGAGAAATACTGTATATTCAGAGAAATACTGTATAACCAAGACATTTGAACTTTATATTACAAATAATGCTAACTATCCTTCAGGTTAACTGATGGGGAATTCTCTTGGATCCAACCACTTGTATAACAAAGACTGGCCCAATAAAACAAAAAATACTGTAATTTATTTAGCTGCTCTCTCATTGTCTTGGAGCAACATGCAAATGAGGTTCATACCAAGTTGTTAAATTTGGGATTTGGAGTTCTACTACTGTTATAAGAGTATGAAGAAGATGCAACTGTTTTACATTTTTCTTTTTCTCTGAACTTTATGATTTACTGCAGCTGTATAAGCAGGATGTGTCTTACTCTCATTGTCATGGGTGCACATACAAAGCACATGTGTCTGGTGTTTATGTTGTTGTTGTTTGAAAGCATAATTCCTTAATATTACTTAATACTACAGACCAGCTGGCCCGAAAAGGACAGACTACATCTTCTGCAAATGAACTTGACTGGCAGCTATCTCCTCTCTGGCAGGGGAACTCTCATGTGTAGGTGTAACTGCAGGCAATCTTAAGTCGGCTTGATGCACTACACATGCCAGCCCGCCAGCATTCAATAGCAATCTGGAGAGCATGCCTGTGTCAGAGTTCCAAAGTTCTTTGAAGAGACGCCAGGCCTCACACATGTTTCTGATTAATACAACCCAGAGACAGAACTGGAGCTGCAGTTTCATTGTATCAGTGGTAACAAAATAGTTGAGATTCAATAAGCCAGAAAAGCTCAAGCCATGCCAAGACTACATGTCTTCCCTAACTGCAACATAGCCAGCTGAGAACCTGCAGAGGTAATGTCAACTGACCTGTACCACTTCCATCCAAATTTTGGAAAAAGTTCTTTTTGAAGGTAGGGGTAGAGGTTGCAATGTCCAGGAGCATGGCTGATGGCCATGCTGGCTGTGAGATTCTGGGAGTGTTAGGCCCCAAAAGTAATGATTTCGAAGTTCCAAGTTCCATCACTTTGGAACATTCATGTTATGTATATTAATAATTAATAAACAACAACTAAGGTGGTGTTTCCATTTGTATCTGCTACACAAGAGAATTCTGCTTTTCCTTTCTCTACTTAAATCTACAAATTGACTACATTTTTAGTACCCATTCCCAGTGTGACTGCCCTAGAATTCTTAGCTAATGTTCTCTTTTATCTAGCACTTTGTGGGCATTTTTCCCCTCTGGAAAATCCAGGCTGAGATAATTTAACAAAGAGCTACCAACAATTGCATAAGATAACAATGTGTCTCACATACATTTGTTCGAATGGGCTGCTGCGATAGCAGAAGCAGTGCCAGGTTTTCTGTCTACTTTCTCACACCATTATCTGACACTAGAGGGAGCTGAAAAGCAGTCACTGCATGATGTGAGTTTCCCAAGCCAGAAAACACCTCTAATGACTAAATCGGAGGAACTTCTTTATAGCCTCAGTGTGGAGGCTATAAAAGAAAAAGAAAAAGATGCATAGAAAAAAAAAATACCAGTACGTTTCATTAGGATCTACTCTCTCTCTCTATATATAATACACCACTTTGTGGTGTATAATACACCACTATATATAATACACCACTTTTATAACCAAAGAAATCTGTGTTTTGCCTAAGACTTACATGGAAATGCCTTAGTTGTTATCTTTCTGTTTCCAGGAATTGCCATATTGTCTTCTTGTAGTGGACTTTTCAAAAGGAATTGTAATACCTGCATTATCTGGAAGGTGAGTCATGGCAACTGGACTTCTTTCTTATTAGGTTCAACCGAATAAGAAAGAAGTCCAGTTGCCATGACTCAACTTCCAGATAACCTCAGAGAATCTTCACAGATATAATACCTGCATTGTTTTGTAGTTCACCAAGCTCCTAATTTCCATTTTGGGGCTGAGTTTAACTGTGGCTCACAATGCTTTAAAATATCTAAGCCCATCCTCTCTCTTCCCATTTATTTAGCCTCAAGAAGATTTCTGAAGAACTTGAGAATATGTGTGCTTTGTGATTTACAGCTGATCCTAATAAAAGCATAGCTCTTAATTATGCAGCAGTTGATTCTAATAAAAGTATTGCCCATATGTCAAATTTGGAGTTTGTTTTACTCTTGAGAGGCATTTCCATTAAAACTGTATTTCATGTGGTCAGTATAACATTTGGAAAACCATTGACACGTTAGCCAATTGGTATGCTTTAAGTTACTCTGGCTGGCATTGGTGTGCAGATGCTGTTGGGTACTGAGTCCAGCCATTTCACCAGGCTATGTCCAGGCAGTGTCTCTAATTGCTACTCATCTTCAGGGTTTTGTAATAGGATACGCTCATTCCATAGGCACAAGGATGTAAAGACTGCTGCTTTAAATGTTGGGATCAACCATATATTTGCAAGTAGATCCATGTGAAGTAAAGAATTCTAGTTAAGCATTTCTACAGACTGGATGCTAGCAACCTATGCATGAATAAGCATGTCAGCAGAGCCACTAAAAGGAACATTTCAATCTGCTACAATGAATTTTCTTTGATTGTTGGGAGTGAGATTACCAAGACCATAGATGGAATAAAGTGGGACTGCTACCAGGATTCACTGGTGAAGAAAAGCTTCAGCTTGTCCTGTAGCTGGAGTATCACCGAATGGCATTTACTTTTGAGTTGACATATCACCATACCAATCAATATTGCAATTTATCCACAAATAAATACATATCGTTGCATATATAAACTGCACCTTTAAAGAACTCCAGCATGTCGTCCCACTCCAACACTGTCCAAACTTCAGGTAACAATATTCTTGCCCAAATGTGATCAGTTGACAGATGATGTGTGGTGAAAGAGACACAAAAGGGATTGTAGGAATAGGACTTGATGATAGAATTTGCACTTCTGTGGATTTCCTCCTTTTCTCACATCTATGTTTGGTCTATGCCCCTGGACCTTTTCAGGGTTGAAAGTGTAATTTCATCTTTATGGTGGTATTCTTTTAATGGTATGCATTGCTTGAGCACAATTTCTCTTTGACTAAAGCACATTTTAGTAGTATTTGGAATGTGCAGATTTTTCTATGCTTGCTTTTCAAATATGCACATTTCTTTTTGAAAGTGTCCACAGTTGTTCAATATTCAAGAACTGAAAACTGCGTCCAATCTGAAAAACATGGAGATGATGGACATGACAATCCCTTTGAATTATAGACTGAAATTCGATTCTTCAGACAACCTCGGAGACCAGGAGATGGAGCCCCATTTGCAAAGCAGCCTTCTGATAAAACCATCATCTGATCAGGAATCTAGGGATTGACAAATCTTTCATGTTTTGCTCTTTCACACATTGGAGTTTTGGTAAATCTTGATTAGAAATAAACATATCAAATTCTCACCTATCCCTTATAAGGGCCCTCCAAAAGCTAGCAATATAACAAGCTGAAATGCAAGTTACAGCTATTTTTTAAAGATTTAGCCATGGAATTTTTTGAGCGTGTCTATAAAATAATAATTTTTAAAAAATAAATAGTAATGTGGTTCTAAATGTATAATTGTTTGCTATGTAGATCATGGTGGCCATGCCTCATGCTTTCCTTTAATTAGCACAAAATGAAGTATGTGTGGCCATGGAAAGCCAGTAAGCGTTTAGTTAGCAAAACAGGAGCTAAAACTACTTTCCCATGCCAAGTCGTGAAAAGTATTATAACTTAGAATGTCTGTGATATTTTTCTTGAACTAGTTTCTTGGACAGACGGCCATTGCTTTTTTAAAAAGAAAACAATGGAGCTATGAAATTTTTTATTTTATGCAGCCTGCATGGGCTGGAACACACATCATAGGTCTCAGCCCAAGGGCTACACCACGGAGGTCTCTAAATTGAAAAAAGTTTTTTTTTCCAGCGTGGGAGCAGAGGAAGACAAGGAGAAAGAAGAGTTGCTCTTGGATTATATCCTCTCAAAAATGGCTTAAAATGATTTCTTTGTTAAATGCTATGTAAACATACTCACTTCCATCATGAATGTTAGTTAGTAAGAAAATTATTTTACAACAGTGCAATAGTTTATGAACAAGGTAGAAAGAAAAATGCTTCCAAGCTAATTCTTTTAAAATGGATTATTAATCACAGTAACTATTTTGTGATCCAGTTCATAAATATTCTACGGACATGCCCACACATTAATCTTCTTCTCTTCTCCAGTATTCCAGCTGCTGGCTGCTCTCACTAAAGCATTTTTGCTAATTCATCATCTGAATGAAATTTGATCAAATGGAATCAGAACAGGAAATCTTTAATTACAAGACACCTCACCTCTCCGATATTACTGGCAGTGGCAAATTAGCAGTAGTTAATGAGTTCCTGCATTGATCCCAGGGCTCCCCTGCAATGAGAGTGATTGTGGGTGACCCCTGAAGTTGAAGCAGGAACTCTTTAGTTGCCAGGAATCTCCCTCTGATGGTGTTGTCAATCTTTTGCAAGTGTAATCTACTCAACAGGATTTTGGCCATAGGACTGAGCTGCATGTCCCACTGAAAACAAGACACAAATTAATTGTGGCTCATTTGTTCTAATGGTTTAAATGGATCTGTTTGAATTAAATTTAGTTGGATTGAGGGCTATTTTAATTTTAGAAACAACTCACAACTATGAAGTCATATAGAAAGGACTGTTGCTACACATTATTAACAGAGATAATATCTTTTAAAAGTTTGTTGAGAGGTTTCTTTTAAATAGGAAAGATAAATATACAAACTGAGAAAGGGAAAATTGACAAAGTTAAACCGATATCATAAGAAATCAGCTGCAAACGTACTAGAATGCATAGACAGTGAGATGATGTAACAGATTAATCCAAAAATATGACAACATACTGCATCTCATGATGACTTCAGATATGCGGCCTAATTTAATGCAAATTCTAAAATACTAAACTACAAAGATTAATTTACCCTAAGTGAATGGCTGAAGGCTTCTGAAAGTTTTACATTTCCTAGCTGGAATTTTTTTATTGGATCAAGAGGCATTTTTGCTTTTGTCTATTTCAGATCAATGGAGAGTGATCTGAAAACTGGACCTCATTTTTGTAAAGTAAGGATGTGGAGGACAGTGGGTAGAAAATCATGCATTCATTTCCAAAATCTTTGGCATGATCATCATCATAATATTTCTAGGGAAAATTATAGCTAACAACACTGTGAGAAATTTCTGCTTGAAAGAGAGTCATTAAAGTACACAACTTATTGGCAGTTTTCAAATGATTTTAATAAATAATGAGGATTTGTTTCTTTCCTATATAAACTATAAATATACCATAGAGTCCTCATAACTTAAAATAATTTACAGGCTGAGGTAGGGGGCTGGGAAGAGGGGTGTATGGGTATGTGTGTTGGTCAATCTCAGAGGTTCTCAGTTTTCCTGCTGATTACACACACACAGGCAGTGTCAATCCGAATGAAGCGCCAGGCAGCCTGCTTGCCCTCCATGGTAAGTGCCCTGACAAAGGTATGTGTAGTGGTGCAGTAGGAATTCCAATGCCTGGCATCAATGCCTCTGCACCCACTGGACACTGGCTTAGGGTCTCTGCACTTGGTCTCAAAGAAGTACTGCTTGTAAGCAGCGTTGTTATAGTCTACTTCCAACATCACAGTCACCTCTTTGCCTTTGATGTCAGTTGCTGTGGTTTTGTTGCTGACCCACACACTAACACTGTCACATACAGAGTACTCTCCTCGGTTATGTACAGGATGAGTTGCACGCTTGGTCCGGATATTCCTATTGAGACCGTCTGTACTGTCTAAGAACTCCATGCTCTGCCCATCCCTGGACAAAGGTGGTGGCTGAGTGCTGAACAAAACCCGAGGGGACTGGAACCGCCTCTTCTGAAAAAGCTTTGGATCCACAAAGACGTTTGCATATTGCCCAGTTTCTCTGTCCTCTACCTTCCCAACAACAGGCTGGTTTTGGTCTCTGTGCCGAGTTGTTTTCACAATGTGGTGTGGTTTAGTCCGTCTGCTTTCAGAAATGTCAGATGTGGCAGGAGACCCCAGTGGTGCATTATCTTCAGATTTTGGTGCTGCCCATATGCCGATCAGAAACGCTATAATCAGAGTGTAGCACAGCATGGACATTACGCTATGCACCTAGGAGAGAACAGACCAGGAACATTATGTGAGCAAAGATGACACACAAAAGGGTCCATTTCAAATCTAGTAGATATGTTCTGCTGACACAACCACAGCAGTAAACATTACTATGAAAGCATGTCATCTTCTTTATGGGGCCCTGGCATGTGGACACCAGATGTAGATTTCCTCCCCATCCCCTTGCAGAAAGAGTCATTCAAACAGGAATAGTGGATTCATAAAGAAGGAATACTAGCAAATAATAGCTGGATTATAGTTAATTCCTTTGGTACTTCTTACTAGCAAAGGATTTATACATGAAGCAATTGTTTGGAGTTTCTAAGGTGAAAGCAGACCCCAGAAAAAGCCTCCAAGGGCTGGTTACATAGAAATCTCTGAGACAGTATGTGGTGCAAAAAAGAAATAAAGTATATTAAATACACCCTCTCTTTCTTCTAGTCTGTTGCAGGTTCACAAACATGTCTAAAGAGTACAGAAAGGCTATCCAAATGTGTCTCCAGCCAGAAAGGCCACTCAAATATATCTCTAAACAAAGATGTCTCCAGACTAAATGCAGGCACTTGGGTGGGCAGGGGGAAAATAACTTCCAAAAAAGCTTCTCCAACTTCAGCTTCCTAAGAGCTTATTTAGATAATAAGACGGTAATCAATAAAAAGCTGGCATACTGTAATAAAAGACTCCACGTACTGCCTCGGAGCTGACAGGTCATTAAACGCAGAACTATAAGCTTCCCCAGAGAAGGAACAATACAATAAAACAAGGGATACTGTCCAACACAAAGTTAACTTGGCTTATGGACACTAATGTCAAGGTGCACTTGCTCCGCCTGTGGTATCATCGGGACAAATGTTGTTCAGACAAATATCTGCTTTATAACTTGTTTAGTGTAGCTTGCTATTTGGAGCCTGATGTTTATCTCTAAAATCAGTTCTGATATGCTTGCAAACAAAGAAGAGCAACAAGTGTGATGTCCAACACATCTTAGGTCCTCTTTCTGCCATTTGCTGTGACTGTGGCTTTTTCAGGTCCAATAGCTTCTATGCAGTTGATTCTTTTTTGATTTTTAATCTAAGGCTGACTTTGAGGATACAAATAGAGGAGAGGCAGGTACAAAGTACCAATCAGTGAGCATTCCTGATTGGTACAGCAATTAGAAGTAAGGAAAAAAATGCAAGAGACAATCTAGCAAACCTCATTGGGACAAATCTCATTAGACAAGCTTGAGAGATAGAAAGACAGTTCCTGAAGATGAGGGAGAAAAAGCAGTCCACAAACAAAGTGTAGATTCAAGAAGGTGGCAGTGAGCTCCTTTTGTTTTCTGTGTTCTGTTAGAACAAAGTGGCAAGGTCTGCTGCTGCTTTTTCCAATGATAGAATTGTAGCAATCTGCCAATCTCATATACCTAAGAATTCAATGGCATAAAAAGTTGTGACAATAGGCCCACTGAATAAATGGAACTTACAGAAGAGCTGATTCTCCAAATCTCTACTTCCACAGACTAACATGGCTACTTAAAAAAAAAAACACTGATTCTATGGGACTACTTTAGTTGCAACTTGCTACACTACGCAACAGGATTGCAGATGTCTCAGGATTGGTTCACTAAGTTTTCCTGAAAAGGTTTATACAGTAAAATCAAGATACAACTTATTGAAATCCATCAGCAGCCTCCACATTTGGTGTTTCATATAGTTACTTGGTTCAAATTCTGAGCGAATAGGAAATGAGAGCAGGTAATAAAAGTATGTTAAAGATGGTGCCGAAGAGTGAATTTGCTGCATGAAGCTACAGTGCTCAAGATCATTTTATTACTCAGTTAACTAATACATGTGACTTTGCAATCAGCCTGTAACATGGAGTCCAACTGGTAATGAAAAGGAAGAATTAAATACCAAGGAACACAAGTCAGATGCTGCCTTTTGCATTTGCAAATCCAAGCAGGTCTAGATTCTATACAATATGTGCAATTAACATGTAAACATGGAGAATGGACTGCACATTATTTCGGCTTGATTCACACTAAGGAACGCTATAAATACTCAGACAATATACCTTTAAGGGGAAGTAATATTACCAAGGGTGGGTGAACATAAGTCCTTGCAAACTAAGTCAAGAAGAATGTTCACAACAGTTCCAACACTAAAAATGTTACTGTTGTGTTACTAAGGAGAAAATATGGTCTGATAGATGGGAATGCAAACTGGATTGGTCTCCATTGCTGTAACACTTACCAAACTGCCTCTGTATATAATGCAATGTGATCCCTGCTGTCTTCAGGCATTTTGTTATCTGAGGTAGAAGAACAAGTTATGCCCTTCCCCGCCCATTTCTGAGAAACTCTGTCTTGTTCCAGAATCCAAGATACTTTTCCACAACAAGATTCTTTTCTGTTACCTCTCCTTCTGCATTCACTCCGCCCTCTTCCATTTCTGTACCACTTTCCTATGGTCAAAAATTAGCTTCAATTTTCGAGCTTTCGAAGGCTCTTAAAAAGGGGCAACGATGTTGCAATCAGTGATGGTCTCTTTTCTATAATTCAAGGGCACATGGATCAGTGCACTGGACCAAGCTAGTTATCCCTTTTAACACCCTTTCTAATCATTTTGTGATTGATCAAATGATTAAAATCATTTAATGACTTGTACACCCTTGGCCTTAATTTAATGACCCTGTTGTACTCACAAACAAAAGAGTTAAACAGTGGTAAATATAAACCTCTCATAATTCATCCTTAGTAAAATAGATATTCTGTTTTGTAGTGACCTTATGGAACAGACGACAGAAGCTATTTCAGATGAGTAAATGTAGAACAGATTTGTTTTAAAAGCAGCATTTAACACTTTGCTAGAGAAGATGACCTCAGGAACATTGGAAAAAAAAGGTCAGAAAGATATCCTAAATATAGTGCATGCTGCATATTATTATTATATAAAAACGCAGGAGTTTCCTTTCCAGGAAACATAAACTTGAATTCCTATATGAAAGAATTAATCAGTTTCCCCAAATCAACATTAGCCAGAATTAGTGGGTGGAAATTTACACCCGCATGAGAGAAATCATTTAAGTGGTAATGACAAATTGCTACTCATTAATGACGTCCTGGTTGGGCCATAGATCCAGGAATGCAACTAGCACCTCATTAATGAGAGGCAATTTGCAACTGCGACTTGCACAATTTCCTTTACTCAAATAAATAGCCAACAGCTTCTGGCCAGTGAAATTAACAACCCTGTAGATTTCAAACACAAAATTATTAAACGAAACAATTTCAGTGAACATCCTTATTTTGCATTAACATTTGCAAAGGGGCAGTCATATTATGTGGTCTAGTGGATAGAATGAAGAATGAGGACTCAAGAGACCTGGGTTCAAATCCCTGTTCAGCCATGGAAGCTCACTGGGGGTGTGGAACTGGTAAAACCTTAAATGTCTCACTTACCTTAAAAGCCCTATTAGGGTCACTATACATTGGTTCCAACTTGACGGCATCTAACATAACATAACAGCCGTATTATAATGCATTACATTAAAACAACAATGAGATGCGCTATACTTTTAAGACTAACAGATTTACTACAACATGAAACTTTCAGAGCACACTTCACTTGCTCATTGTTACCCTAGAGGTTCAGTTCTACACACAAGGACCTGGTTGGTGTGGGACATTAATCAAGAGAACAGGGGAAAATTAGGTACAGTGACAGCAAAATTCCAGTGTCAGTTCTGCTTCCACCTGTACTCTAGCAACACCATTAAAGGACCTAAGAATTTCACCACAAAATCACAGGTTCATTCACCAGTTCATCTTCTATTGTGATATATGCTATCCTTTGGTTATTCTACACAGAGTAAATTGGACAATCTTTAGACAAAACATTAAATGGATATAAAGCTGACAATAGAAAAGGCAATACACAAAAATAGTGGAGAATACGTCAATCGTGTAATAGACTGCAGGGTCAAAGGTCCAGGACTTTTTGAATGGAGGGGACTATGATATCATTGTCCTCCTGCCTCCCTGTTTCTTCTGATGATAGCTGCAATTGTCACAGTATCTAGGACAGAAATGGATTTTTCTAGAAACAATACACTGTTGTAAACTTTTCCTCCTATAATCCAAAGTATGGTCCAGCTGCCTGCACTTTTTGTCTCTCCTCATGGCAGAGGTAGGGGGAATAGCTATTGTGACTGTTCTGATGAGCACCTGCATTTCAAAATTTTCTTCTGCACTTCAGGACACTTTTATTGCTGACCTCAAAATTTTAGTTATTTATTTATATTATTTATATTATTTATATGCCATCTTTCTCCTCATAAGGGACCAAAGCTGGCTCTCAACAACTAAAAATGTAAAACAAACAACAGTTTTAAAAATACTATATAAAATACTTAAAATACTAAAAATGACTACGTTTCAGTGTATCTCCAAAAGTCTGAATCTGAAAAACAGACTGCCTGTTGTCAAGATCTTATCACAGTCCATACTGCCAATGCTGATATATCTTCAAAATCCAACAGAGCTGTCTGACTGTCACATTTATTGTCAAGAAAATGGACCCAACTTCCCACACAGCCCTGCATGGAATTACACCCCGTGGTACCAAACATCTTTCAAACACATTCACAGAATCATTCTTACTCTTGCCTCTCTCTCTTTTGCTCTCTCTCTCTCTTACACACACATACTGTTGTGAAGAGAGAGATTTTCTCTCTTCCCCTCAGCACCACAGCCATTCTCTCACACAGTCTTTCTGTTAAGATAAAGACATAAAAGGGTGTGTGTGATGGCCTCAGAACTGTTTCTCATGCTACTGAGATCCATCCACTGCTGCTCCTCCATTCTCTTCAACTCTGCCCACCATTGCATTTTTTCAGCTGGGATCCACTACGTCAAGTAACCACCACTATAGTTGTGCACTTCCACTCACGTCTGCAAAGGCTACTAATGTTTTGTTTTGTTTTTGAAATGGCAGAGAAACTTCTAAATGTAATTGGGGGAACCCCCCCTCATTATCTCCCAAGCTGTCAAGACAATGTGCATAATTTCCTCCCTACCTATATATTTCATTTTGATACACCTAAAACATTGTTGTGAGAAGGCTCCTCCAATGTGCTTTACTCTCAGGCTTCTGAAACAAAGCAGAAAGTCAGGGAAAATACCCTGTTCCTCTGGGATACTCCAAGCATTGGGCTTGTGTGGGGATGTTGACCAATCCAAAAAGCAAGAGTAAAAGGATTATTTAGGCTTGCATTGGGCCTGAACCTGTTGAGTATTCAGAGAGCTGATCATGTGCTGAGGGCTGCACCCATCATGCACAAAGTTAAAACTAATTCTAGGCTTTCATGAGACCTTGTGGCTAGTGAGAGGGCAATGTAACTCCAGCCTCTGGCTGACCCTTTGCTGTTGTGACAGGGGCAAATAAGACTGTCAAGCCGCCCAGAGTGGTAGAATATACCAGATGGGCGGGATATAAATCAAATTAAAAAAAAAGTCTTGCTACCCAACAGACAATATGAAATCAGTCCTTTCCCCCAACCCATCATCCCAAGTAGGCAGCATCACCCTGCTTCAAAGCAGGGCTGGCTCCAAGTAAGATATCTAGAATTGCCAGGAACAGTGGCTGTATGTTATGAAAAAAGAAAGACAATTAATATAGATGTATCGCATACAAGACTTGTTTAATCTGTGGAGCCAAGTGCATAGCAGGAAAATTCTTGTAACAAATTGCTGGAGGTAAATGTTTTAATAATAACTTACTTAACTCTTCGTCCTGAATGCAGCCAACAGTTACATAATGGCTGTGTGTGTGTTGTCTTGCCTACTTCTCAGCCCATATTAAGTACCAGAAAAGAAGCTAAAGAGCAAATAAACTGGTGGAGACAAAAATAAACTATGTCTTTTGTCCTCAGGTTTCAAATCATGCTCCAGTTTTGCATCAACAGTCTATCATTATATACATTGATATTTTTTCTGCACTTAGTTAGAAAACTAAGTCTGAAACTATATTAGCAATCATTAAGGGTGTTGACCAGAAAGTTGCTCCATCCGCAAGATCTTTATTGCAGTGAGATATAGAATTAAGAAAAAATGTGATATGCTCTCAGACCAAACTGACTGTGCAGCAAAAAGAGATGGAAAGGTGATCCATTCTAGGGGGCTGCACTAGGGGGCTGAAGAAAGAAATATCTCTTTTGACAATAATCTTTAAAATAAAAACTTTTCAAGCAACTGCATATTCTTTTTAAAGGGGATCAGAATGACTGGTGCTTCTTGACTAAGCTTCCATGCAGCCAACATGTCTATTGATTGCTTAACCTATAAACCATGCAGATAGGAAATCTCATGTGATCTCCAACACTAGTAGAACACTAGCTGAAATATGATAGAATTGATTCTTTGCTAAGTAGTGAGAAGTTTCAGAGGTTCAGCACTTACCTATAGCCAGTTTTCTTCAGAAAAAGGCCACAACAGGCTTACTATTGTCTTAATCAAATTTATTTATAAATATACAACTTAAGTAAAGGTGGAGGTATACAGGCTATCATCTCAACAGATTGCTCAAAATCTTCCAGACTTCTAGATAAGCTCTATGACTCTATGACCGATTATCATAGTATGGGAAAAGTTACTTTTTAGACCACTACTCCAAAAATCACTCCATCACCATGGACACCAGAATAATTAAATGTATGTTTATTTGCAGTATATTCTTCCTCCTCTGTTGATTGTGCTGACTGGGATATTCTGAGAATTGTAATAATAAAAAAGCAGCATTCCCGAGCTGTGTTCATTATGTTGTAGCCAATTATACTAAAACCCACATTCATACTAACAGAATTGTTTCAGAATAATGCTGATTCTATTCCACACATGTGCCAAAATAAAAATGGGCTCCTCCTCCCACAAAACATAAAAGCATCATGCCACAGAATGTACAGGATTACATCTTTGTACAAATACCTTATTAAAATAATAACTCTTTTGCTATAAAGCCCACCACTTAAAACAATGTTAATCACATAGCTACTACTACTGGCTTATGCCAAAAATAATTCAACAGCATTTCCAAGCACTGCCATTCTAAGAAAACAACCTCTGTTTCAACTGGCGGCTTGTTTCAACCACAAGAATGAAGTTCCCATTTCAGCAATAATTTCAATGTTCTCTTTCTCTACATTTTTGGATTCACCATCAATGCTAAATCCAGTAAATGAAGCAGTGTCAAACAAATGATGCTAAGGACAGCATCTGTCAGTGTTTCCATTGTCTATCCAATTCTCAAGGATTAACATCACACACTGAACTGAAAACTTTCATTGCAATTTGTCAACCCAAATATAAATTCTCTTTCCCTTTGCTCTTTGCACTAATTGAAATTGGTTAGTTAAATGACAAGTAACTACACTTTCCTTTCTTCAATAATGTTGTTCTTACATTAGAGGTCACCAGACAAATTAAGGGCCAGAGGAAGTCTGTAATTCAAGGATATTAAAAATAAAAACCTAATTGCTTTGGCAGAACACTTCCGAACAATTTCACACACAGAGGAAGGAAAGTGGCTAAAATGCCTACCAAATTCTTGGTATTCTTTTTCTTACTTTATTACCATATTTAAAACAACTGTAAATGTTGATAATTCTTCATACATCTAGACAAGAGTTATAAAGGACAATTAACTGATGGGCCTCACTCTTGACCATTCCCTGTCTAGAGTTGTGGACAAAGTTCAGAATAAGTAGCAAGCAGCTGTCTCACAGGGCAGCCTGTTCACCATTTTCATTTTTTGGGTAGCAGACCTCCACAATGCACTTTTGAGGAACTCTAGCAATCATTAGTGCAAACACATTGTCCCCCCCCAGAAAAAGGGGGGGGGGGAGAATCTAACACCAAAAAAGAGGACAAAACAGGACACTGATTAGTATTACATTTGATGTGCTGATTAGGAATGCTAATAGAAATGAATTTTAGAATTTAAACAGAATAACACCTAACCAGTGTGGCTGCTGATCTTGTTCAGTTAGCACACTGCTCTCGCTGTGGATAGGTAAGAGCAGTTTTAAGGTCTCTGGTTTTTCTTCTTATGGTTATTTACCTTTAAATCAGTCACACTGTCCTTCAGATAAGGGACACTTTCCAAAAAACCTTGAACTGTCCTCTGGTGGACTTTCAAATGGAGGGCACACAGCCATCAAATTTCAACAAAGTGGGCCATGGTTTTGATGTTGCCCTATGCCTCATGAGGAGAGGATAACTAGTGTCAAAGAGCAGGATTTGTGTCACCTTTTCTTTGGGGCTCTCTAGAAAGTACACAAAGAGCTTCCCTATAACTCTGGAGTCAATGTTCTGGTGGTCCTGTTGTACCACTGTTATATAATACATTCTTTTCAGTGGCTGTTGCTTATGTTGAGATTGTTACTTCACAATCCTGTTGCTTAGCATAAATTACACTGCAGTAGGCCCACTGAATCAATGTGAATATGGCAAGTCAGCTCTTCCCTGAGTTCCATTGATTCGAACAGACCTACTCTAAATGAAACTTCCTTTAGCACAGTAAGTTGCAGTTAAAGTAGACCCATTTGAATCAATGGAAACTACAAAGGAGTTGATTCACTAAATCCACAGTAATTCAACAGGACTACCCTACTGTGATTAACTACATTAAGCAATTGGATATTGGCCATCATATTTTATTGGCACTGCTATTGGTTTACATAATAGAAGCTGCTCCTTCTTGGAAAATGTAATTATACAACATATCTATAGATGTATATGCATGTGTTTATATGGGAAAGACTGGAATGTGACATTTGCATGATAGAACATTCTAACCGATAAAAATCTGTCTGGTGTTAACCAACAGAAGCTGGGAAGGCTAACTTTCAGACAGATATATAAAGCAAGTGGCAGTTGGTTGTCTGTTTGTCAGTTAGGTTGTTAGTTTTCTGTTAGCAAGAATGTCTGTTAGATAATCTGGAAGTTATGTTACTTAGAGATCTATATAAGGAGTAACCATGTTTGTTAAGTTTAAAGATAATATACCAACATAAATAAGTGAAACACATGTCTATGTACAAAGTACCAAATGTCAAAGCATTATTTATTCTATTCTACATGCTACAGTGGTGCCTCGACTTACGACCGTCCCGACATAAGACCTTTCGAGTTACGACCAGCTCTGGCCGCAAAATTTTGCTTCGACTTGAGGCCGGAGCTTCGAGTTGCAAACAAAAGAGGCAGGGGAAAAAGGCGGGGAATTCAAATTACAGGACTAACCATTGGTCGGCAAAGAGCTTCTTTGTAGCTCTTTCGCCCCAATGGTTAGAGAGTGTGCATTTGCAGAGAGGCTTCGGACTGCCTGGTGCTGCTTTCTGCTCCTGAGTAAGTACATTTACTTTGTTTTGCAGGGTGGGTTTGGGTTTGAGGGGGTTATGTTTCTGTGCTGTGATGTTTTTTGGTGTGTTTGGTGTTTTTTTCCCCCCAGCCCCATCGCGTTCCGATGGGGCTTGGTCTGTTTGTTTGTTTTTTGATTTTTTTCCCCCAGCCCCATCGTGTTCCGATGGGGCTGGCTATGTGTGTGTGGGCTTGGTTTTTTTTCAGCTGTGTGTGTGTGTGGCGTGGTTTTTTGATTTTTTTTTCAGCCCCATTGCGTTCCGATGGGGCTGGCTGTGTGTGTGTGTGTGTGTGTGTGTGTGGGATGTTATTTTTTTTCCAGCCCCATCACGTTCTGATGCGGCTGGCTGTGTGTGCGTGTGGGTGTTTTTTGATTTTTTTTTCCAGCCCCATCACGTTCCGATGGGGCTTGGTGTGTGGGGGTGTGGTTTTTTAAAATTATTTTTCAGCCCCATCACGTTCCGATGGGGCTTGCTGTGTGGTTGTTTTTTTTTGGGTGTGTGTGTGTTGATAATTCTTTTCGGCCAGAATGGATTAATGGGGTTTCAGTGCATTTCAGTGGGAAATGGTGCTTTGACTTACGACCATTTCGAGTTACGACCGTTCTTCTGGAACGGATTAAGTTCGTAAGTTGAGGCACCACTGTATACAGTAAAAGTTCTTTAACATTTTTAATCAAACTAAATGATCATTTATTTTCAACTACTGGCACACACAGAAAAGGTAGAATGCCATTTTAGTCTGTATGATTTTTCATGTAACACTTTAAACCTCTGTGCGCAAACTCTCATATACATTTTTCAACACTCCTGGCCCCAAAGAAGGCAGCATATAATTATTTTACATAGATAAATAACACAATGTTAAGTGTAAATACAATGCCAATTGGTATTTGACAAAACGTCAACAACATGATGGCTATAAGACTGTCTGGGTTTGTCAAGGGTATTTTGAAGTTCAATTTATAGTGGATTCATCTAGCCTTTATTAACTTGGCAGCAAAGGTCAGGACAGTGGGGAGACATGAAAACCTGCTATCCCAAATCTCTATGTTACACACATAATTACATTTCAAAACACTCCCCTGCCCCCACAAAAAACCCTCACAATCTTCTAGTGTTTCATGTTTCTGGTTCCATTTGACCATGACATCATGAACAAAGGACAACTCTCCATCCAGGGAATTGGCTCAGGGGTTAACAAGAGCTCCATACAACCCATCGGCCTCCAGAGACTTGGTTTATTTGAGTAAAAGAATCCTTGAGATTAAGAACAGATTTCTCTTTTTCCCACACCTATAGAATGAAGGAAACCAGGCACTATCTATCTTACCACTGACTCCTTGCAATTTAGATATTTAAGACTCAAAGGAACATGAATTCAGAGAATTCCCAGCAGAAGCTGAAGTCTCTCTCCTTGCCCCTCTGCACTTTCTTGTTTCAATTATCATCAATGCTCAGATCATAGTCACCCACTTGTATAAAGGAAAATCAGCTTTAAATTCTTAATTAAGCATGACGTTGCTGACCCAGCTTTGATGTGGAAAATTCAGGTGGTAACAGAAGTCTAGTTTTGTTGTGTTTTCATTATCTTGCTATCATCATGGGCTTTAGTAATGATGCAGGAAATGGCAGATTTCTTTCTCTTCAGTTTATTTATTTATTTAAAATATTTTTACCCTGCCTTTCTCCTTAAAAGGACCTAAGGCAGCTTACATCATTAAAATACAATATTTAAATCTAACAACAGTGAGTATACAAATACTAAAAAGGATCAAACAGTTATCACACCAAAAAAATAATGAGCAACACCAACACACATTCAAAGCAGTAAAGTACAACAATCTATTTAAAAACTCCACTCAGGCAGCCAGTCACTCAGGGAAAGCTTGCCTGAAAAGAAAGGTCTTTGCCTGCTGGAGGAAGGACAGCAAAGATGGGGTGAGTCTAGCCTTCTGTGGGAGGGAGTTCCAAAGTCTGGGAGCAGCAACAGAGAAGGTCCTCTGAGCTCTCATTTTAAAACCTGTGGAAATTGTTTAAATTATATTCCTTTCAGAGCCTCCTATATAATATTTTGAAATCTGTTCCTCAGTTTGTGGGCAGAAAAATGCAAGGCGTGTGTGTGAGAGAGACTTAACCTGTTTTCTCCAGGGAGGGGAGAATTTCTCTAATCGTTTCTTAGTGGTAGAGATACTAATTAGCAGTGGTGGCATGGCATATCTCCCCCTCTTGATATAGACCACGAAAGTATAAGAACAGGAAAAAAATTCTGCAGTCAGAGTGATGTCACCACATTCCCTCAATGACGCTCTGCTTGGATGTGGTAGTGATGTAGAAAGAAGTACTGTTAAAATTTTTAAAATTGTTCCGAAGCAAAATGAGTAAAGAATGCCTGTAAATGGACTTGGAAAACCCACTTTGCAAAACAGAAGACAATGTTTTGTAGCAAGCTGCTTTTGCATTTCTTTAAAATTTTTGGCACCGAATATTCATACCATTCTGATGGATCACCTTTTAAGCAAAAAACTTTGTTTTCATTTTTGTTTCTAAAGGGAAAAAATAATAGTATCAACACATTTTCAGATTCATGCACGTGTATGCAAGCTGCTACATGTTTTGCTTTTTGCTAATTATATCATATGAATGGTGATAAACTGCTAATTCCTCTGTAAACATGAGTCATAAAATGATCATATTAATAACATGATACAACCAAAGCATGCTCAAATAATTAACAGCTCATAATTCTCACTGAGCATGGTTGAAATGCATCTTCACAATCAATATTCTCCTCGTAGCTTGCACATGTTCTGTTTTTCCTTCTGAGGACTTACTCCCATCATTTTGCAGTTCCATATAGAAGGTGGTTTCTTTGTTTTGTCATAGCTCATAATATAAAACATGAAAGACTAGGAAAATAGATTAAAATCTGGGTTGTGCAATCAGTAATTAAAGCCATACAGTTGGGCGGTGTGGCTTTTAGAGGAGTACGAAAACTAAGGTCTTGAGTTTATATAAGGACAGCCCTGAAACGTGCATTTAATTGATGGCACAGTCCCTAACAGGCATAAGAAACATCAGCGAGAATACAGTAAGCTTTTATTGGAAACAAATGAGAAGATCTTTCAACAACAGCATCTGCACCCCTTTTCTCCTGCACTGCATAAAGTATCAGCAGTTCTCTTCTGGTTCTAATTAACAGAGATAATCATGCCTAATACATGCCTTTTATGACAGCAGGTGCTTTAATATATATATTTTGGTGGGGTTGAAAGAAACCCTTTCTTTTTCATCTTCCTTTTATGTGCAATATGCAACGTTGTTTAAACAAAACATGTTTCTTGTATTTGTGTGTTCTGACTGCGAGGGTGAATAAGGAATATGCTGACTGAAGCAGTTCCCATGTCTAGGAACAGATCCCTAGAACAGACCCAGGCCTCTAAACTTTGGATCATATTGGGTACTTAGCTCTCCCTTTTGGTGCCTGGAATTCAGGACATTCTAGCAAGTGAACCAAAATGCTTACCACCAATTTCCTGCCCAATATGGAGCAAAGCACTTCCATTACGGCATCAATCCTGATCTTCAATTGAAAAGACTTTATAGCAGTACATCTGTTTGCTATAGGCACACCTGGACACCTAAAATAGACATGTGAGGTGACATTCTTCTGGAAAGAGGAAAATGAGGCAGGAGAGGGTGCAGGCTTCCTGAGATCAAACCAGTTCTATTACACTAAATGTTACCACTCATTGCCATGACAAACCTTGTGATAATTTCTGAAATGAGAACATTTTTGTTCTTATTTATTTGGTTATTTATGTGTTTTGTATCCTTCTCTACTAGAAAAGGGAGAAAAGATCCCTTACAACAAGTTGTATTTACCACAGTGGCTACCACCTATGGAAGAGATATCTGCCTGGTTTCCTCATTGGCAGAACTTAGACACCAAGCTAAGACCTTCCTCTTTGAGCAGGCATTCATTTTATTAGCTGGTGTTACAGTTTTGATTTTTTTAAAATTCTTGGCTCATAGATTCATTTTAATATCTTAATATTTTAATGCTTTAACGTGCTGACTCCATTTTGGCTTGTTGTTATTTATAAATTATTATTTGGATTTTATTGTCTATCCTTGGTTCTCTAATTGTACACAATGCCAAGAATATTGTCAGTGTGGTGATATGTAAACATCTGATGTAAATACACACACACACACACACACACACACACACACACACACACACACACACACACACCCTGTCAGTGTGGTGATATGTAAACATCTGATGTAAACACACACACACACACACACACACACACACACACACACAGGTGTATATAATACAACTTTGCAAATGTAACATTTTATGGAGAAGAAGTGGCCTTATCTATGAAAACTTACATTAAGATTAGGAGTTAGCCTTTAAGGTGCCACAATGTTTTTGTCTTCTTCTTTTTTTAAATTTTTGTACTGGTTTTGCCTGACATTTTATGGGGAAGGAGCTCCATTCGTATATATGTGTTATTTGTACAGTATAAAGTTTCAGGACACTGTTGTATCCATGCAAGTCATGAATACGTGCATCATGAAAAAATAATAGCTGTCTATTAGATAACTATATCTTTCCTGAGAAACAAGCAAGATAAAATACCAATTTCCCTGATTTCCTCTAAAAACCTGAGCCTGAAAAATCAACTTCTCCAAGGGCTGGAAATAACCCTGTTTATCTTTGAGGACATAGATCTAATCCCTGTTGAACAAATTGTATGCTTGTACTGAAGTAGTGTAGGGGTAGAGAAACAACTTCACAAACACCTTTTCAGAATCAAAATTCAATTCTGAATTGAAAATCAGAATTGTCTCTATATGATATAAACAAAGATGGCTACATTCACTGTCATATACTGGTAGCTTGTCATCAAATGAAAGACCTTTCGGTAGTGTGGGCGGCATATAAAATAAATAAATAAATAAAAATAAATAAATGCTTTATAATATGCGAGAAGAATGGAGAGAGTAGCAAGGGCACTAGAAATGTATGCTGGGAAAGGAGGAGTATGTAAGTGAAAACCTATAGTGACATTTTTGACACAAAGAAGGATAGAAGTATACTAAATAAACAAACAAACAAATAAAACAAACAAACAAATAAATAAATAGTGGAAGTGATTATTCAGTAATTATTGGAATGGTAGGTGATTTTATAAAAAAGGTAAAATTAAATATTGCTTAATAAAAACACAGAAAGAGAAACTATCTCTGTCCCAAAAACAGTGAACATGGAGCCCTCCAGATGTTGCACTAGAACTCTAATTAGCATCAGCCAGTGGGGCAGACCAATAACAGGGGCCACTCATCAACATCTGGAGTGCTATAATTACCTTAACCCCAAAGTAATTATTTATTTTTCCCCACAGAGTTTTCTAGGGGTTGGAAAAAGAAAGACTACTTGTAGATGGTAGAGGAAGTTTTAAAGTTTATGATATATGAAACAGACACCCACCAAATTTAGTCTCTGATGAATACAGGAAGCACAGCCCTTGGTCTAATAGACTGAATTTGCCCTTGGATTGGCAACATTGCACTATGGTGTCATCATTATATCTAGAACATGACCCATAATTGCCTGGAATTATTTGAGAAGAAATAAAACCTTAGATGGAGAAAAGACAGCTGAAGTAGTGGGGGAGAACACCCATGAAAAAAATCAGGGGTTGTGAAAGTAGATTCCTAACCAACTTCTGAACACTGAGGACATTTAGCAAACCACTGTTATATATCTCTTCTGTGCACAATTGCATGACAATCAGAAACATATACTCCCCAAATCAAAGTATGTAAACAGGGCTTGTAACTTACAGTGGTAAAATTACACTTCAAAGGGCCGAATGACTTAGCTGGCAACTCTACCTAGTTCTGCTCATAAACACTATCACATGGCACAGATGTTAATTCCTGCTTTATTGCTTCTCTCAGGTGAGATAATCTCATCTACCTTCTTTCTGACAGGGCCACAGGAAATTGTCACATAAAGGTAAAAAAGCCACATCTTTTGTAGTGCCCTTTGTGCATAACTAAAGCTGGACAGCTATAACTTGTCCTCAGCATGTTCCTTTTTTACCACTGTGATGCCACTGTAGTAAAGTGTTTCTGTGCAAGCATTTGTTATTTGTAAGAGCGGCACTACAATAACAAGGGTGGCTGTATTTTATTGCTCTACAGAAGACTGGGTGTGGATAATTAAGATATAAAGCCATCCACCTCTTCATTTTC
The DNA here is from genome assembly GCA_037013535.1 of Intellagama lesueurii. Taxonomy (NCBI): domain Eukaryota; kingdom Metazoa; phylum Chordata; class Lepidosauria; order Squamata; family Agamidae; genus Intellagama; species Intellagama lesueurii. The sequence goes on from JBAJHW010000004.1 coordinate 204,027,790, forward strand.
ATAATATAGCAACAACTGTTAGCAGCCTGCTTGGCAGGGAGCATTCTGAGTTCCCAAGAATCAGATTAAAAATCACGCTGCAAGCATTATTGGGACTTTGCTGACACTGAAAGACAAGTTCATCTGGTGAGAAAACCATGGCAGAGAGAAACATCCATGAAGATGAAACAAGGTGGTCATAAAACTTGACTCTCAGAAAGTGAGCAGTAAAATGGGAATAATGACTGTGGCAATCTCAAGCCTGTGCAACTGCAGTGTGGAAGCAAACTGATTTTTCAGTTCTCATTAATAAGGTTTCTAAATTTGACAGTCCGCTCCTTCTCTGTTCCTTTCAGAAAAAGTATACACATCGCTAATGGCCAGAAATACTCTATGGCAAGCCACCTATCACTTTAAGGACACAGCTGTTCTGCTAGCCTTTTACCACAGGGTCAAGCTATTCCTTTGACAAGGCTAAGTGCTAACAGGGTGACACAGCCACTGTTGAGTTACTCTAACAGAAGAGATAGTGCAACCCAAATTAGATATGTAAGGCAAAAATCCTCTCCACAGAGAAACAATTCTAAAATTAGCACTGCTAATGCCAAACATGCTAAGGGGCCTATCAGAATAGCGATGGGGAATGAGTGAATGGCCAAACTCCGGACTTGTTAAAGAGGCTTTCTTAAATATCATTAAATACCTTTGGTTATATACAATTTAAAATTTGTCTGACTACACTTCTTAAATTAAGGGCAATAGAGTTGTCCATAATTCTTCAAGCAAGCCAAGAATGTGTACCTGTAATAACAGAAGGCAGAATACATTTAGAGAGCTGGGCATGTAGCCAGGTCAGTTTGGTAAATACACTGCATTAAATGAAGCCACAAAGCTGACAAGAAAAAAGCAACTTTTATTCTGTTCTGAATTCCAGACACATAGATGCTCCACATTCACAATCACATAAAGCGAGAGCATGAACAGTATGAAAATGAGCCACAGAGTGCACTCACTTGATCAGTTTATTAAAATATTTAACAGTTTAAAAGCAATTTAATATGCTGTTATAAAATTGCAATAAAGAACCGCTCCTCCATCCCATGTAAAAGAGTCACTGGTAAATCAGAACCAACTTATGGCCACTACCACTATAGTATTTTAAATGGTTAGCAGCATTTCAAACCACTGGCCATTTATTTATCTATTTTGTTGAAAAGCAATTTGAAAGACATAAAAAAGATCATTTCCTGAAACACAGGCCCAAAACAGATCTGTTTTCTATATGACTACAGGCGTACTTCGGTTTATGAATTTAATGCATTCTCCGGGATGTTACATAATGCGAAAAATTCGTAAACCAAAACACGGTTTGCCATAGGAATGGGGGCGGCGCTATAAATCTCCAGGCACAATGCATCCTGGGGAAACTTGCTTCGTACGGCAGGAAAAAAATCATAAACCAAGGCATTATTTTCAATGGATTTCCGTTCGTAAACCGAAAATTACGTTAACCGAGGCGTTCGTAAACCGAGGTACTACTGTAGTTATAGACATGTAGCAGGGTATATGATGTGAATATCTACTAGAATATTGTAAGATCCTGAAAGCGCACTTGTAAACATGTCTATTCAAAAGAAAGCACTGTTCAGTTCAGAGAAGGTTATTCCAAGGCAACAAAGCACAAGATAGCAGCCCAATACCACAGGATATCCAATATACATAATTTATCACCTTCTGAGATCCACCTTTAACAAGAAGATAGATCATCCATTCTGCCCCTTGATGTAGTGAAGGCACAAGTCAGCTAGACAAGCCAGGAGCCACATGGATTAGTTTGAAAGGGTCATCAGAACATATGAGCTATGAATATAGTGAGATCATTTAAGGTCAAATTGAGTGAGTGGAATCCAAGGTATTATACCACATCATTATATCATCATCATCTTGGAACTGCAGAGCTGCAAGGAACCCTATAGATCTTTGAGTCCAGCCCCTGTCAAGGAGACACAGTGGGGAATCAGACTCCCAATCTCTGGCTCCACATCCAGAGACCTAAACCACTGAATTAGATCTTGGAAAAGTTTCTTTAATAAAAAAAACTACAACTTCCAGAATTCCCCAACTAGCCTAGCCATGTTGATTGGTGGATTCTGGGTGGATCTGCAGTCCAAAAGGTAGGTTTTCCAACTCTATACATCTAAAAGGTCCTCTGGGCCAACTGACAGAGCAAAGCAGAACATATCCAGGGATGAAAGGGTTGGAAGGCTATTCTTAAATGTCTGATTTAGTGTGTGTGTGGGGGTAAGATTAAAAATTCATAGACATTTATATATCAGTGTTTTATTCATCATGTCTATGTAGAATTATACAATACATGCACACACACGACTATCCAGCCTTTTTAAAATGAGATGTAATATTGTGTGGGATAAATAAATAATTAAAAGGAAGGGCATAACTTTCTCTTATTAATTTCTCTCTTGCCTTTCTATAGGAATGTGCCCAAGAATGCTAGCAAAATAAACATTAAAAGAAATCGCATAAATACATCACAATAACATAGTGTGTGGCTCTTCAAGTGTTGTTAGATTACAACTCTAATCAACACTAGATGCAACAATGAATCTCAGCAGATGTGAGAGTTGCAGGCCAGCAAAATCGGGGACAAAAATTTTGCGCACTCACAATTTAAATATAAAAGTGTTTGATTCCATGTAAGAGCTGGCAATTCTAATTAGTTAATATCTGCAAATCAGATTACAGAAAAGGCCTGTACATAAGATACTCTAAGACCAAGAAGTCATTGAAACATTGTAGCATGGGTAAATGATACTCAATTAGGAAAGGTAAGGCTTAGTCAAATGGCAAATTCCATGAATCACCAGGGTGGGGTTGAAATTGTGGTAACATAGCTGTTATTTCTAACTACTTCCCCCCTTTGAGCTTATAAAAATTATATATAAACATGAAGTTATAAAAATTGCCTTGCCTTAGCCTACAGCAAAGCATTTCACAGCCTGTGGGTTGCATATGGCTCCCAGAGCCCTTTTATGTGGTTCCATTTAGCTAATGCTAAATTGATACATATATATAAAAGTATTTTCCCCTGTCTCTCATAAGTATAAAGCAGTTGGGCAATCACCCTTCATGAAGAATGCATCTTGGAAATAATGGCTAAAATAAGTTTAGGATCCAACCAAATAAATCATTTTCAGGATATCAGGAGCAAGTAGGTATCCTGAAAGACCAGAATGTAAGAATAACAGGTGGGAATCCTGCTGGTGATTTACACATGTGTAAGTTAAATTATGTAACTCACCATGGTGAATTGCAACTAATGAATTGGTCATATTACTAGGTGCCTGCCTCATAACACACCCAACACCTTCTAAATAGCTCTTCACCACGTTGAGTTATGCAATGAAACATCAAACACAAGTTCTCAAGGTACTGTTGCATGTACATGACTACAGTTACCCAAGTTCATAATCTTTCACCACAGAACATGATCATTAGTGACACACAGTTCCATGACAATTTGGTCCCTGACTTGTCCCCTACTTGTCCTGTGTATACACACTGACGTCATCATGAGAGCTATTTTACAGAGATGGCAATGTGCTCCTTCACAGAGGTGGAATCATGCATTTTATGTTGCTCTAAGGAAGGTTGTAATATTTCAGAAATCTTGAACAGTGAGGTTTTGGTAATCTCAGCTAGTCTCATTTCATCAATCCAAAATCAAGCACCATGTTCAACCATGAGTGCCTCCACTGGCATCTTGCACGCAATGGGACATGGCAACAATTGTGCTACCCTTGAAGATATTCATCAGCTCTAGGCCTTGGCTGTGAATGTCATCACAAAAGATTCATAATCTTCTACAGCTGATATGTCTGCAAAGCAAAACCAGGTTCTTCAGAATCATAAGCCATTAAGAGTATTTTCTTTGAAGGAAGGACTCATACCATTTTGCAATTACTTCTGGATCATCTAGTTTTGCCAAATAGTTGCAAAGAAATGCCCAGCAATTCATTGATGGAGTTTGAATCCATCATCCCTGCTACTATAGGCCCGGTGTATTTCTACCTCTGGTACAGGCATGGGACATGAAGGTGACAACCACGAAGCAAGGGGCTAGAGTTGAAATATATGGAAGTCATGTGCAAATGCCCCGTGGGTACCTGGTACCTGTTGTCTCAGGAAACTAATTTTTCAAAGGCATATTCCAGGGCAGAAGAAAATATTACTACCAAGTAGAGACTGGCAGTTTGGCATGATTTAGTGGATCAGGCCCACACCTCTTGCCCGAGTACCCTAGATTCCATGCCCTGCCTCCTCTGGTGGGTGTCCTGGCAGAAGCAGCTCCACGGCCTTCCCTGTCCCATCTCCTCCTTTGGGTGGGCGTCCACGGGAAGAGGCAGGGTACAGCATGGAATCCAAGGCACCCACATTACACCTGTGGGCCAAATGGAGCCAAATGGAGCCCAACTGTGTTAAGTGCCCATCTCTACTACCAAGTAATACCTTCTAGCATCACAGCTGAATGACAGAAAGGACAGAGCAATGGATTAGTGTCATGTCACCATGTACGTTTCCCAGAGCAAAGGAGACAAAGGACAGCAAAAGCAGGGATGTATTACTGAATAGTTCAAAGTCTGTAACTGAAGTCTCTTACGTAACGCTCTGCACGTTAGCAGGTGAGCATCCATATGCCCACAAAGCAGCACATAAAGAAGCTTGGCCAAATTCACCCGTCCAAGAAAGAGAACATCTAGCTGGATAGCTCAATGATATAGGCATTTGATTGCGGAGCCAGTGGTTGAGAGTTCGATTCCCCACTGTATCCTGTAGAACAATGAGCTTGTGTTATCCTCTGAGATCATGTAGTTTGTTTAGTCTTGGACAAAATACATGGTCCCAGAGTGCTTCAGAAAAAGGAAATGGTGAACCATTTCTGACTATTCCATACCTACAAAATTCTAGAAAGGGTCACCTGAATCAGAATTGACTTGACAGCACCCTATTATTATTATTAAAAAGAGAAGGCAGAAGTAAAAGTAGACAGAAGAGATCAGAAGGAACTCGAGGGGTGATCTGTTTTTGTGGCATGTCTGCAATCAGTATGACAGGAATTAAAAGCAAGATTGTTAAGTTTGGAAATCCTGTAAATGCACAAATTCTGTATGTGGATTTCCTTTACAGTGTTTGCCATGTTTTAGGATAACAGGATTGTTTTAGGATTGTACAATTTTAAACAAAAGTTGGTAAAAATATCACTCTGCACTGACACTAATTTTAATTCAAAGGCATCAATTCATAAACATGGACAAATTCATTAAACCCATCCTATACCAAATATTGATAACAAACAAGGGTAGCCAGGCAGAAACCCCTTGGAACATCACCTCATGACAAGCTATGTCTCTCCTTCAGAGGAGATGTATTCCTTCTTTCCTTTCTTTGGTTTCTTCAAGGAGATTATTTCCTGTTTCTAAATGAGCGAGGCCTGTTACCCATATGAGACCTTAGGGATTTGCTATTTCTTCCCTATGAATTCTCTCTTTGTTGCCTCATGTTACAACTCTGAAAATACACTTGCTAAAGTTGGAAAAAAGGTACGAGGAAGTCTAATAAAAGCTTATGTTACATGTTATTTTGCATTTAAGTCAATGTATGTATCAAAACAACTAAAGAAGCTGAAATCTCAGTAGCATTAAGTCTTTGCAATAAAGGCACATAACCATATTGGGGTTTGTTTTGGTCACATTATTAATATAGATTTTTAAAATTTCATTTTATTTTCATCCCACCTTTCTTTAATTAGAAATAATGTTATCAGAGGCACTGTTTTATCATTAGCAACAACTGAATAAGGATTTGTCAAGCAGAATCTGAATATACTAGGCCATACAACCAGAAGGCCAATCTTTTTATTGATCTGTTTAGTCCTATTCCTTGGAATTTAATTTATCAAAATGCAACCTCAATTATTAGAATGCAACCTTCCTTTGTTCACCGAGATAATTTCAGTACGTATGAAGCTACATCTAATCTTGAAATCTGTTGAGAAATATTAAACTGACGTTTCAAGTAGATATGCTTAAATCTTAGAGATCCTACAGTTAAATTACTAGATTTTTTTAAAATGGCTGAAACCCTGTTGCCTCGTTAAGCATGTGGAAGGCAAATGGGCATAACATTTAATCTGGCTGGCAATTAATGAGTCCCTGCTAGGATGTTTCCACATGCACCAATCCATCAGGTGTGTGCACATCTGAGAATCTGGATAGCTCAATGGTTTAGGCATCTGGCTACAGAGCCAGAAGTTGAGAGCTCAATATCTCACTGTGTCTCCTTGACAGTGGCTGGACCCAATGGTCCATAAGTAGAGATGAGGGTATTCGTATACAAATATCCCCATGCAGCTGGACTTAACGAGGGGCCGGCCATGCATGGAGACTCATCCTCCCTCCCACTGCCTGGAGTGGCCAGGCGAGCAGGAACAGAGTGGAGCTCCAGGAGTGATTGGAAGGATGAGCGAGGCTGTCACTGCTGGCAGATGCGTGAGTGGATGGGCTGGCCGCAGGGGCCGGCCCCTCATTAAGTCCAGCTGTGCGGGGGTATTCGTATTCATATACAAATACAAATACCCCCATCTCTATATAAGGTCCCTTCCAGGTCTGCAGTTCTAAGATTAATCTCAGTGGCAACTAGTTAGAAGTGACTGAATGTTGTGCTATTTGCCTTCTGTATGTGTAACAATGCAACAGGATTTTAGCCACTAGGTCCTATGAATATTGGTGAATAAGACACTAGCACTATTTTGTTTGATTTAAAAGTACTACTTTGAGCATGTGTTTTCATGTAAATTTTAAAACTGCAGTGATGTTTGAATTTGTAGTGCATATTTGCAACAGCATCCATGCTCCACTCAGTTGTATTACAAGGTTTCAGTGACACAGCTCCAAGACATTTCCTGCCTGCCTGCCTGCCTGCAACTTGATTTCATGCTTGACATGCTTTTTCCTACTTTTCCATGTAAAATACTCAAGGACCTTTGGCATCATGTATTGTGAAAGAAAGGGTCTTTCTTCAAGAATCTCCTCCCCAAGGCAGAAGAGAGGGAGGTGCAATAAAAAGGTGGGTTCATGTTAAGTAATAACTCCTCTGCTGCAAAGTGATAACATAACCCATAAAAACTCCTTTGTTTTTCCAGCACAGTTCATTCATTCACAAAGGCTTCCAGCTGCGTTAGCTGAAGTCTAATCAAAAACCAAGAGGGACCCCAATCAAGCCAGAAATACCTCCAGTTACACACTGGAATCTGTGTCAAGGTGTCAGCCCCACCACAGGCCACGCGCTGCTGCTCATTCCCTCCCAAACAGGGAGGTAGAAAGGAAGGGCAGCTCAAACTGAATTCATGTCTTGGCATAAGCTCCTCTGTTCCTGGGAATGAAACTGGGACTCAGGCATGAGTGGGTGTTCTAGTTTTCTGTTAAACAATGTTGGAGTGAAAACAGCTGTTTTATACATCACAAAACTGTCCATCTTCTTCCCCATAGACTAAGTGAATCCTGGAAAGGAGAACTAAGAAGAATAAGAAAGAAAGGTGGAAATTACAGACCTCTGGGGCTGGACTCTCCTGTATGCTGGTCACTCTTCCACACCATCTGTCAGATACTGCCTTTCATCCCAGTTTATCTTAGTGAGTGGGGAGAACTAGCTAGAGATTGTGACATTCAGCCTGAGAATCATCAAACAAATCAAAGCACTTCCCACAAGTGCAAATGGGTGAGAAATCTGTTACTATCTCTCAGAGCAATAAGGAAAATGAAACACAGTTGTGCATTGAAATCCATATTTCTCTGGATCTTGCAATACAGCTTTATAGTCAAGCCAATGAACATAAAAATGTACACATTATGAAAAGGACACAAAAAATCCATACAACACAACAATGGACACAATAGTGGAAATTACCCACAAAGATTAATTAAAGAAGATGATGGTGAGGGGGAGAGAGATCAGTTAAGGAAAGATTTAGATCCCTGCATTTCTGGGTTTGCTGGACACATGCATACATATACAATTTTGCATACATGTATGAATGAGGATATGTGATAACAATGATTTGTAGACAGGACCTTCAAAATCGAAAGACATAATACACACATAATAGCTGACGCTCTCATTTATTTTATTTGCAGAACAGTTCTCTTCCATACAGAACTGGGCTCTGGCCAGAAATCTGAAACTGGAGATTATCTCAGTTCCCTTCTCGAAAGGGAAGCCTGGAACTTGTCCCAAGAGGGTAAAGGTTCTACATGAGCAGCAGGATTTGGCATCATACATTGAATTTATCAGACTTAAGAGTTTAATGTCCCAGAATACTACTTGCAATTTGTTCTGTGCCTGTTAGGTATTCAGTTAGCAGTAGAGGCAGCAAACAAGTGTTCTAAACTGACTTCCCAAGAGCCAAAAGAAAAAAGAAAAAAAAGAATGCAAATCAATCTACCAAAGTGAATTGACCAACCCTGGGAAAACTACCTACTTATTTCTCTATATAAAAAAAATAGTGTACATAAGAACAATGCTCCCAATCACCAAGTATAGGAACTGGACTCCTCAGAACAGTTAATATCAAAACAATAAAAGGCAATAGTTAAAAACAGTTTTTACAGGTCTGTCATAAAAAAAAAATTAAGAACATTTAAAAGAAAGCAATCTTTTTGTATGTGATTATTATTATTATTTGCTGATCTTCACCAACAGGAACCTCTTTTAAGAATTATTCTAAGGACTCATCTTCATTATCTTTGGAACTGAGATGATTTTTAAAAAGCAATTTATGACATCTCACAGTGTTTCATTGTTAAAAAAGTAAAAAGCTCATGGAGCATATGCAAGTTCTTAGCTGTTCCTGAAGCAGCAGTTTGGGTTCTACCCTAAAAATATACTCCCTGGGAATTCTGCCATATCTGGATAAAGACACTAGTCCCTCGACCCTGCTCCCACTTCCAGCAGTCAAACACTCTCTGATTTTCAATGTGTTTCTTCCCCAATTTCCAGATTATATTCAGTGCTTACTTATGATACTTGTTAAACAATATATTCTCAACGGGTGATTTTGATTATTTATTTAAGAATGTTTTCTACCCTTCCTTTCAGACTGGGGACCACCAAGGCTGCTTGTTAGAAAGTTTAAAACAGCCCTAATGGTTTAACAATTTAAAAATATCAACAAATGCATAAAACCGAACAGCCAAAGAGCTCCACCTTTTATGTAGCCAAATGCTTGCAGAAATACATACATTTTGCCATTTGTACCACAGTGCTTTTTGATTCTCTAAGTTCTGCATCTAAAAAACCTTGTGTCTAGTACCACCTTCTGACAGCATAGGAACACAGACCAGAACCTCAGATGGTGAGCTGAGTGCACAACTCCTCCAGGGCCCAAAGTGTTCAGGGCTTTAAATTCGATATCAGTGAAGATGGCAGAAACAGGATGTAATGTGCTCTATATGGTAACAGCTGTTCATAATCCAGCTCTTGCTTTTTGAACCAACTGCAGTTTTCAGGGACTTCTGAAACCCAGCACCATGTAAAACATGTTACAATATTCCATCCTAAGGCAAAAGCAACACTGGCTACCTCTTCCTTCATTCATCAGATGGGGTTACTCAGTTGGTGCAACATCTGAAGCTGATGCAAGGTGCATCTGTCCTTGCCATTTAAAAGGAGCTCCAAGTCTGCATTTTAAGCAGGAATGCAACAAAACAGTCTATATACATATTCATAGATCAGCAGAAACTCTAACCAGTTGTACACAAAAACCCTAACCATCTGTACATCTGTTTCACCAAGATTAAGTTTCATCTTGTTTGCCCACATCCAGTCTACTATTAACCTTCAAGCAGTACTTTAGGACCGATCTTTCTCCAACCTCAGCAATAAATCTATAGATAGACCTATCAGTTTCACAAAGCTCTAACTTTGCAGAGTAGTTTCATGAAAATTTTGAATAACTTTGGTACAGTATGGACCCCTGAGGAATCCCATGTACCAAGATATTGAACAGCGGTCCCAAAGCACCAAGAGAAACCAGACCCACTAAAGGACAGGAGTATCCCAGATCCATACTATCAAGTCCCAGTCCCCAAACAGATTAAATGAAAAAAAGAGTTTTTGTTCAATCCTACCTTATAGACTTGTCAGAGTTAATGTTAGAAGCTTATATACATAGACAAAATGAGAGAATATCTGCCTCAAAACATGCTGGTACTCTCCGTGGTGCTGGAGCAATGGTGTTATGTATCTTCTGGACACATCTTTGATTATAATGGAGCAAGAAACATTCCAAGTCTTAAATATTCTGTGTTATGACAGTTGATGGTAGAGTTGCAGACACATTTCCACTGATGAAATCACAAGTGAAAAGAGTGCATTGCAAATTATGAAAGTTTCATACCTAGAACTAATTTCTATTGAACAGACCTTTTGGTTCTACTGAAATGAATTACAGATACCATATCTAAAATAACAGGAAAGTAAATTCTATATTATTTTCAAAAGGCATATGTATAACTCATGCACTGCTGCAGGTATTCTGAGTGATGTTGATGACATTCTGAATTGGTGTCGGGAGGTGGGAAAGGGCTGGAGACAGAATTTAGGTTTTGGACACACTAACTATTAGTGATGATCTTTAAAGTACTAAATGGCTCAGGTCCAGCTTATTTTTATGGCTGCCTCTTCCCATCATAATATCCTGGTCACACTTGAAGGTCTTATGCAGAGGCCCTTTGCTATGTCCCCAACTATGATGGAAGTGTGGTTGATGGAGAAGAGAAGTAGTAGTTATACCTTATTCTAGAGGCATTTATTCCAGCATGCTCAGACAGCCCTCACACTTACTGTGTTTTGCTCTACTAGAAAAACCACCTTGCTTATAAGGCACTTGTTTTATCAGATACATAGGATCAAACACACACACACCACCTCCAATGTTTCTGTTTTATGACCTGCATCTGTCTATCTCATTATATTGTTTTTTTCCTTCTGTTTTGGATGTTTATCATATTTTATTACTGATTTTAACCTCTGCTAATTGTTTTAAGTGGGGTACCCACTGTGGTGTAGCAGAGAGAGTGATGGACTATGACTTTGGAAAACACAGTTCAAACCTCTACTTGGCCATGGGAGCTCACTGGGGGAGTGGAACTGGTAAAACCACTCCTTAAACATCTTACTTACCTTGAAAGCCCTATTAGGATTGCTGTGAGCCAGTTATGAGCTGACCTAACTAAGTAATTGTTCTTGGTGGCAAATGAACACCAGAAAAGCAAAATATTTAAAAGCTAAATAAATAAATAAATAAATAATCTTTCTGACTTATCTCTGCATAGTATCATTTATTTTACATGGCTTTATGCTTTGATGCAAAACATGAACTGTCATTTAAAGACATTTTAACACCACATTTGTAGAGAAAGGAAATTGCTCATGTGCTATGACGCGATGCATATATTTAAAAACAAATAATCATAACCATATCAGAGGAGATTGCAACACTATTTTGCAACTGCCAATTACACAATTATTAAAACTGCGACACATACTCGCAAGACTTCCTCCAGCTTAGAAATCTGTTGTCTTAGTAGTTGCTTGTACTCTGAAACACATCCTATAGATTGCAACAAAATAGAAGAATACAGCATGCTCAGTCCCATCTAATAGTGACTGGAAGTCAATACATGTAGAAATAGGTGCAATTTCATTTCCATTAATGAGTCACAAATTGTGGCTTTGATACAACATTATGGGAAAATCCTACACTGAAAAAGGAGCAAGAGCAAAACTTTAAAAAGGGTTGATAGAAGATTGATATCTTCCTTGTTCCTAATAGGTTTTGGTTGTTAGCTACGATGGACAGACAAATTGTTCAGAGAAGCATTCTTAATACATATAAACACAATCTAATATTACTCTGGATGCAATATTTTTGTGACCAAAGTTATCAGGGAATGAACAGTATATTATTTATTAAGTCTGTTCAGGCTCTGTTAAAGCATGTGGCCTCTGATTTATTTCTATTTCTATTTCTTTATTTGTGTGTGTTTGTGTGTGTGTGTTTGGCTCATGTGGGGAACTTAAACAGGTGCTGCAACCTCTCCTCTTCATATTGTTTCTTTCACACAATACAAGCAATGACAGCAGACTTGATGTTAGTGTACTGTAGGACTCCCATATCCACAGGGGATCAGTTCCCCCTGTGGATGCTGAAAAACGTGGATTATAGCGAATGTTATTTTAATAGTGCGCGCTGTACATAGCATGGTCTCTTGATCCCTCTAATGGCCAGTTCTAGTAACTTCATATTTAGAAATACATATTTCTAGGATTTTTCTTTTAAGTTTTAAAATATTTTCAGGTGGTCCTGTTGTGTATCCTTCACTGACTACTCAGACTACATGCTTGAAGAACACCTCAGTATGGCTTATATTTGTCTAAGACCTTATTCCTAGTAGATGTCCTACCCTTGCAGGCAGGAGGAAGCAGCATCTTAGAGTGATAGTTCTGATTTTTCTCTATTTTCATGAAATATTTCTATTCTGCTCTCTAGCCTACAATGTAAGAACAAATATTAAATTACAAGGAATTAAAACTAACAAAACTGCAACTATTACAGATAAAAAGACATTGTAAAAACAGGGGAAAAGAAAACAAGAATTAAAAATAACCATAAACAACATTTTTTTACTCCTTCAAAGTTCTTTGAAGCAGAATTTTATTCATTATGATGACACCTGAAGGTAAGACAAACCTCTTATAACATTAGTGGTACCATAGAAAAGACTGTGTCCTGTGTAACCTCCTAGAGAACATTTGTAGATGGCAGTTATTTAATTATAATGTAAATAAAGAATCTACCACATCCATGTATGGAATAACAGGCATGTCTAGAAGGATTATAGAAGGGATAGAAAATAGTGAAATATATATAGCATGCATTGGTAAAAGTAGTAAATTGTTGAAAGGCACAGAAAGATCAAGGAGTGATATCTGGACACAGGAAACATAACAAAAATTTTGATTGCGTATCCAGGCAAATTTGCACACTGTAAAAACCACATTTTGTTTCCACTGTAACAGATGCAATTTCCAAGCACTTTTCAAATGTAGCCAAACATAGAGCACAATATATTACAGAACTGCATGTTTCTATCTATAGTAATTTTCAACAAAGAAGCATTTAACTATCATTCTGAACTAATCAATAGTTGCCAAGCTAATAAACGATGCCAAGCTTATCTGTCACTACTCACTGCGAGGTCCATGAAAATCTGATGCGCTTCTAACAGATGTTTGACAGAGTTCTGCAAAACATCTGGGTAGAAATGCAGAGCTGTTTTCCTCCCTTGTTAATAGCTGATTAATCAGTTTCACTGGGCACAAATAAAATACTTGTATATGAAACAAAATGCCAAAACAATGTTGTTTTGTGTTAACAAGTGGAAATAGCATGGATAAAAAAGAAAACACAAATCTGTAATCAGAAACTGAAGAAAAGGAAAACTAAATAGCTGCATATTGACTATGAGCTAAATCTAAAAAAAAGGGACGTGGTGGTGCTGTGGGTTAAACTGCAGAAGCCTCTGTGCTGCAAGGTCAGAAGACCAAGCAGTCGTAAGATCGAATCCACGCGACGGAGTGAGCTCCCGTCGCTTGTCCCAGCTCCTGCCAACCTAGCAGTTCGAAAGCATGCAAATGCGAGTAGATAAATAGGTACCACCTCGGTGGGAAGGTAACGGCGTTCCGTGTCTAGTCGCGCTGGCCACGTGACCATGGAAACTGTCTACGGACAAACGCTGGCTCTATGGCTTGGAAACGGGGATGAGCACCGCCCCCTAGAGTCGGACACGACTGGACTAAATGTCAAGGGGAACCTTTACCTTTACCTAAATCTAAACAAGGGTGAAGAAAAGTGTCACTTTGGGTTGCATCTGCAATAAGCTGTGCAAGAGCATGAATTTATAAATTCATATTGATTAGGCAGCAGCTCCCATAGGAATGCACAACCTGAGGCAGTGGGACCATAGACCCAGTGGACACACCCTCCCTAAATACTACCTGTGTGATCCCTGAAGCCGCAAAGAGCCCACACACTTCCCACCACAGCCCAGTTGCTCCACTGCACAACATGGGAAAAAAATACTGTTCCCTGGCTTCTGAGAGGTCTCCTCCAATCCCTCCAAGCATTTTTATACCTAATATGACCACTTCAACCCTGCCAGTAGTGTGTGTCTGGATATGTATGTGTGTATATGTGCATGTGTGCATGTTTGTGTGCATATCTGCATGCGGGTTTGAGTTCTGAGCCTACCAGCCAACACTGGTGTGGAAAACGTCATGCATTCCTGAGCGATAGCAGTGTGGTCAAATTACCAGATCAAAAAGACTGAAATTGAACAGGTTCTTACCAGCAATGATGTGATGCAGAAAAAAATGATAAGCATACATGAATTATGGATTAAGACTGCAGTCCTTTTTCTTAAAGTAAGATGTATCGATCACTGTGAGATTTCTTTCTACAAAAGCCTACACAGGATTGCACTGTGGGGCCTCAACCCAGGTTAGAAAATAGATTACTAAAGGTTGCAATCCTAAGAATACTAACCTAGGGATAAGCATCAATGAACACAATTACACTGATTTCCAAGTAAGCATACACAGAATTGAAGCATATCACAGGAACCAAAGGATCAAGTTTAGCTGCATCATTATGAATAGTGTTTTAGTCATTACATAAAAACTAAACAGGACAGATGGGAACAATCAAAAAGTCCCTTTCCATGTTAAAAGAGCTGCCACAATACAGAAAATTAATTGCAGTTGGCTATTTTCTGACTGAAAAGAGTCAGATGATACCACTCTGATGGCAGAAAGTGAGGAGGAAATAAAGAACCTCTTAATGGGGGTGAAAGAGGAGAGCGCAAAAAAAAAAATGGTCTGAAGATCAACATCAAAAAAACTAAGATCATGGCCACTGGTCCCATCACCTCCTGGCAAATAGAAGTGGAAGATATGGAGGCAGTGACAGATTTTACTTTCTTGGGCTCCATGATCACTGCAGATGGTGACAGCAGCCACAAAATTAAAAGACACCTGCTTCTTGGGAGGAAAGCGATGACAAACCTAGACAGCATCTTAAAAAGCAGAGACATCACCTTGCCGACAAAGGTCCGCATAGTCAAAGCTATGGTTTTTCCGGTAGTGATGTATAGAAGTGAGAGTTGGACCATGAAGAAGGCTGACCGCCAAAGAATTGATGCTTTTGAATTGTGGTGCTGGAGGAGACTCTTGAGAGTCCCCTGGACTGCAAGGAGATCAAACCTATCCATTTTGAAGGAAATCAATCCTGAGTGCTCACTGGAAGGACAGATCCTGAAGCTGAGGCTTCAATACTTTGGCCATCTCATGAGAAGAGAAGACTCCCTGGAAAAGACCCTGATGTTGGGAAAGAGTGAAGGCAAGAGGAGAAGGGGACGACAGAGGACGAGATGGTTGGACAGTGTCATCGAAGCTACCAACATGAATTTGACCAAACTCCGGGAGGCAGTGGAAGATAGGAGGGCCTGGCGTGCTCTGGTCCATGGGGTCACGAAGAGTCGGACATGATTTAACGACTAAACAACAACAACAACAATTTTCTGACTTGAGAGTCCATGCTGGAAACAGATTATGCTCCTTGCACCAGGCTAAGAATAATACATAGACATTTAGCTGTGATAGTATTCTTATGATCCTGAGGGAACTGTGGAGAAGGATGGAAATAAGCAACCATCGGATGAAACAGATATCTCAATACATCTGATAACTATGCTAAGGCATCTTTGCACCTGCATGGCAAGTACAATTCTAGTTTTCAAACCAAAATTAGTTTGTATTCATGTTGTTCTTTAAGATGCAAGATAAAGACAATTTGGTTACATTTTCCTTTTAATCACTATAATGGCCATCACAAAATATCTCCCTTCTGGTGCATGAAATTATGTCCCTTCTGCTACAAAATCAGGGCTGGCCCTGTCATGAATTGAGGTGCAGTGGCCCTGATTCAAGTGGTCACATTGGTCTTCCATTCAGGTGAGTAATAAAACAGAACTGGAGCCAACCTTAGCTGGCTACTTTAGGCAGCAGGACACCTATGGTTAGCATTGTGTAAAAAGATATAAAACACTACCTCTACTGTCAATGTCGGTGACTGGTCAGATTGGGACTCAGATCATGGTTACGACTTAGCAAGCATGTACACCAATAAAATACCAAGACTACACAGATTTCTGTATTTATCTTAAAACTACAGAGCGAGAAGGAACCCTATGGATCATTCAATCTAGCCCCTGTCAAGGTCGCACAGTTGGGAATCAAACTCCCAACTTCTGGCTCTGCAGCCAGAGACCTAAATCACTGAGCTACACAGCAGCAATGAGACAAAAAATCTGATAGAAAATCCATATTCTAATCTACTGTGAGTCAGTACTGATTAGACAGCAAAAGAGATGGACATGGTTACAGTTTGCCATCATTATATCACAACACCAGTTAAAGGTTTGTAAACACTTGTCCTTTGTCTGGTCATTTTATGTGCGGTTTAAGGAACGTTTAATCCAGCATTATTGAAGCATTAAAGCATATTTCCCACATTATTTCTGAATAAATGACACAATACTGAAAAGCCACAATCTTTTGCCTAAAATAAATCTTCCTGTTATGCATGGACTTGTCAGAATTAATAGATACTAAAACTGGTTCACACCAGGTGAGCTCTGAAAAATGCTGTGATTCTAGTTCACATGCTCATTTTACAAAGCTACTATTCAAAGACATAAATCCAATTGCTAACTGGCATAGACACGCTGAATCAACTGCTGAATGATGAGTCAATACCTATAAATCAGTGGGTCTACTGTTGCTGGGACTAGCAGTGGACTCAGTGATCCACAGGGTACCCTCCAGCCCTCCAGTTTTAAGATAATAATAATTATTATTATTCAAAGGTTTCCACTTAAGTTCTCACGACAGTATCTAACACAGTTGGAAGACATCCTTACTCAGCTCCCAAGCACGGGGAAAGGAGAGATATAGCATAGTCTTATGGCATCTGTCCATCATTCTCTTCAAACAGTGGCCAACCAAAAGCTGATGGGAAACCTAATGCAGGACATTAGTGCAGTGCTCTCTTCCCGTTCATGTTCCCCCAGCAACTGATATTCAGAAATATACCACACAGGATGTAAAATATTGCCATCATAACTAGTAAAACCCGGTAAATTTATCCTTTACTAATTTCACTTATCCTTTACCAATTTCTCAAATTCCCCTTCAAATCCATTGGCAGCTATTGTTACTACCATCATTCACTGCAACAGTGAATTCCATCCATTAACTATGTGTGAAAAAGTATTTCTTTTCAGTGTCAGTAATCTTCCCCAATTCAGCTCCATGCTCCATGTTGTGAGGGTGAGAAATATTCTGATTTTACTCCTATTCACTTTCTCACAACATGTATTCTTTTCTACACTTCTGATATGTACTTATACTTTTCCAAACAACAATAACAAACACACACTGTTATTTATAGAGAATCTGTTCCACCCTATTGACTATCTGCTCTTTACTGGGGAACAGCTATTTGGGAGGACAGAATTGTAGTCCAGGCTCCAACTACCTTATCATGAGAGAAAATATTGAGCTAAACTGTAGATCAAACTTACTTTCCCCCCCTCTCAAATTACACCCAGTTCAGAACTTGTGAGATTTGTTGTGGCCAAACAGAAGCAGCATTAGAACAGAACAAATCATTTCCTAAACAATTATTTACTCCAGTCTCAAGACCCAGTATAGAACAGAATGTCTGTCCTTAGATGATTAGACTACAACCTGTAGCTTGAAGAGCACATGTTTCTGCTTTCCCCGTGACATGCTCTCTGAACAATTACCAATTCCAGAGTTCACTATTTATAAGCAGGACAGGGTGAGAGGGACAAAGCACCATACCAAGGACAGTGGGAAACAGTGCTGCTGATTCACAACAAGCTAAAAATATATTAGAATAAAAGTTTAGCTCTCCTCTTGAGACATGTACTGAAGTGTCATCTCTGGCCAGAAATATAAATCAGTTATCCAGAATCTCCCTGCCTCCCAACAATCCCAATGCAGCCAAGATGGCAGTTGCTGCATTGTTTCTTGACTGTATCAGGATTCTGGGGAGCAGTATTCCTTAATGTGTGAGTGAGTGTGCATGCATATGTTAAGAATACATGGAAGATTACTGAATGCCTGAGATCCTGTTGCTTAGCATAGTAAATTGCACTAAAGTAGGCTCTCTGAATCAGTGTGGATTTGGTGGATCAACTCCTCTGTAACTTCAATTGATTCAAATGGGCCTACTCTAGTTGCAACTTACTATGTTAAGTATGTTCAAGCAACTTCTTGCTTCTGGTTTCCTCACCTTTAGCTTTGGGCCTGCCTATTCTTGGCTTTGGTCCCACTCACTGGAAGCAATGTTCAGTCCTCTACCACTTTCCCACATGGATAAACAGCACTCTAACCTGAAAAGAATGCTACCCTTAATTTAGAGATAGAGCAGGAGGATGGTCTGAAATATGTCCCATCTGATTTCAGGACTACTCAGTAACTGAGTTCTGGATCACTTCTGAAATAGCGCCTTTGAAACAACTTACAACAGCAAGAAGACCTCATTTGTCTATGTGACCCTTCTGGCTAAATTTTAGGAAAAAAAGCAAATAGCCAAAAAACATCTTTGAATCTTCCCATGTCACTGTGTATTGTCAAATAATAATCAAAGGATAAAAAAGTTTCACAGTCTGTGACTTCCCATGCCTGTACTTCCATACTTTCATAGCACAGCAGCTAAAGTTAGACTTTATTACTTGCTTTTATTAGATTCCTGAAATCTGATTAGGAGCATAACCAGAAGAACTTTCTTAACAAAAACGTAAGTGCAACTATTTCTGTCAAATGAAAAAAAGGGTTATATTGCTGGGGAAGTAATACTGTTCTCTTCCAAGAGACTGAAATGTTGACACAGAGCCAGCAAAAGGAAGACCACCATAAACTTTCTAAAGAATTTCTCTTTTTATTGTGAGTGGGTGACATAAGACTCTGGTTCCAACTGAAGCATTCTGGAGCTACATCTCCGTTGTGGAACTCCGTCCAAAGGGAAGTCAGTCTGGCTCTATCACTGTTGAGATTCTGGCAAGCAATCAGAATATTTTATTCCATAAGGGCTTTGTTCAATTTTTAAATGAGTTGTCAAATTGATTTTTGAATTATTTTTAATCCAATTTAAAGAACTTTTTATCTACATTATTGTACATTGCTTTGGGAGTCCTAGTGAGCAAAAAAGTGACAAATACTTCAATAAATAAATAATAAAGTCCTATATACAGTTAAAAGTGCCCTGGGGAGCAAAATTACCTCTGCACAATTCAAGTTTTAATAAACCAGTTGCTACTTCCTAAGGACTGAGAGCCAATTCCTCCTCCTCCTCCTTCTTCTTTTTTTGAAGTTCTTTCCTGGTTGCTTTTTCACCGTTTCTCCCAGGTACATCTGGCTATTTGAACATATTTTTGAACATGTAACACCTACTCTGGATAGCACTGCACATATATTTTACCACATAATATTTGGCCCAAATCCAGCTGGGGGGGGGGAAGGGGAAAGGGAAATTGTACAGATCTTCAGCCCACTGCCCTTCACTTGAACAATTCTGGAACCAGTACATGGCCAGTCACACACTGAAGAGCCTGCCCGGGGGGGGGGGGCAGGTGGGATGCTTGTGGGATTGTCCTTATGAGGTCATGTAAGTGGACAGGATTCTCATTACACAATACAAGGGGAAGATTGCTGCTACACTATACCTACTGATCTCTTGAGATGAGGAGGGCTCCTTGTAAGGAGGGCTCTTTGTTTCTGCCAAAATCTGAAAATGTATTTGTTTGCTTGATCATGAGTATTGCTGTTTTTTTTCTTACCTATCATTTTAATTTGCTATTTCAATTAACTATGTCTTTGTTTTATTTTATTCATTGGCTTTATTAAGCTAGATACAAAATTGGAGTTTGCTCCTTGAGCACAACATCCAGCATAAGTGTTTGTGTGGTTGGGTACAACCTTCCCTCCCTTCTGCACCTCCTCCCAGTATGGAAAAATCATGCTCTGGAGGGCTTCTAAAGTACTTTTTTTCCTGACAGAAAGGACTGGATGGGAGCTGAAAATCTCAATGCTCCCCTGAGTGTTATGTTGATTTGGGACACTGTAATTTGTTCTGATATCACTCTGCGGAGCACTCTGATATGTACTTGTGTGTGTTTTTAAAGGAAAAGCAGGACATAAATGAATAAATCCAAGAGCAGCCTTTGAGTCTTTCTGCAAATTTCCTTCCAATGCTAACTTGGACTGGGAAAGAAATTGGATGGTTCACACCAACACTAAAACCAAGCAGAATTATTGTTCAATTTTCGCTGTTCAAATTTTGTTTGGCTAAGCAAACTATACTATGTATTCTGGCTGGCCTCATCAGCTATGGAGGTTTTTCAGAAATTAAAAATTTCTGACCCTTCCCTGTGCAGGTCTTAGGGGTCCCTTTTGTCATGGGGAAGCCATTGGAGGCTGTGAGATGGGGGGGGGGGGTTCTTTAATTTCTGAAAACCATTATTGCTGGTAAAATCATCTGTATGTCCCTTTTTTCTATTGTCAAGATGTCATAAAAAGGCACAATCTGACTGCATTCCCTTAAATATATGTAGGCCTAAATTATTATATTTTATTATTCTGTTCTAATTATTGCATTAACTTGGGTCTGTGACTGAACAGTAATAAAGAAAGGTTTTGATCAGACTTCAGAAAAAGTGGCCACATCTCTGGGCTGCTCTTCTCTGGAGTAAAATTGACCAAAAATGATAGAAGCTGCCTGCAACAGGACGGCAAGGTATGAGAAATACCTCCCCTAAAGCAGAGTCACATTTATACATGCTGTGTGCAGTATGCTGCCCTTTACTGATGGATCAATGTCATATGCTGAGTTGGTTAATTAAGAGAAAGTGATTTGTGTTACACATGACTTCCTCTCTGTTCTCCAGTGAGGTGGCCACTTAAACAGAAGATGGTTTTCCATTTGGTGATGCCAGTCAAAATGTCTGGTTGACATGCCAAAGAATCTAGACCTCACCAGACATAATTATTAATAGCTCCTACAGTAAAAATGAGCAGGAATAGCCACAAAAACTTGGAGAACCTAATAAAATTTGCTATTTATCTATCAATACTGCCATATGTGAAGATTAAGATAATTCCTTTCTCCTTCAGCTGAAACAAGTAACATTATTTAAGATTTTCTAACAGTGGAGAGATGAAAAATCCCTTAAAATGCAACAAAGCAGCGTACTAGCTACAAAAAGCCAGAGAATTAGGAAAGAGGAATGTTTGTAAACATGATTAAATAATCTGCTGTAGTTCTTGTGGGAGTATTGCTGGTCATGAGTTATTTGTAGATTTGGCTCTTTGGCCCTATCCTGCCTTGAACTCATACTAGTTGCAAAACGTCTACACATTAAACTATCTCAGCTGCTATATCAAATGCTGTCAAGTTAGATTGGATGTTTTTTATGTACTCAAACTGTCAGAACAGCCATCTTTTGTACTAGATCCACTCCACTATCTCTAACAGCTTCACAGGCAAGAGTAAGAAGGAATAGCTTCTTCTGCCATTTATTTTACTACCAAGAAAAGCTTCAGCTAATTTTTAATGTCAGGTTTCTGTTTAAAAGCATGGAGGTGGTCCTTGTTATTGTTATTTAAGCGCCAACTTTACATGCCATGGACACTTCAAGGAAAAGTTTAAATAATTTATTCAATGTGAATATTTCTGTTCTTAGTCATACTCTATAGGAAGGCAGCTTAAGTGTGTTGACAAGTATCATCATTAATTATGAACAGCCTCTTTCCTCTTAGCTGTATTTTTCAGCCAACTTCTCCTTGTCATGCAAACATGTTGTATTTGTTGCAAATCCAAAACAAACATACTCCCACACCCCCAATGGAAGAGAATCATGCCCAAGAATGTTCTTAATGAGCCACCTAGTCTTAATTTAGTTTTCTTGATAAAAAGCAACAGCTCATCAGTTAGTCAACATGAATATAGAGTAAACATAATTATTGCAGCAATATAAAATTGTGACACTACTTTTTTCATTAGTGGAAGAACAATTTGGCAAGACAGGACAAACAGGGCTATCCTCCTATATTTTATTAGGAAAGAGACCATGATACCTTGCATTGATGAAATTCCAACCAACAGGACTGCATTAGTATTAATGGGGCCCTTGAATTATCCCGGTGAAATTATATCAGTGCAAAAAATAATATTTCACAACTTTTTCCAATATTCTGCACAAGTATTACTTACTATGCAATTCAATATATACCTACTTAGAAGTAAAACACCCTGAATTTGTGGTGCTTACTATCAGATAACTGAAGTATGTATACATTTGTGGCCCTAACTGCCCTATCAGATGTGCTTTACAAGAAATCCACAGAAAGTCAAGAGATTTTACATACACAAAACTGTAAATAATTTGGGATTTCAAGAGTGAAATGAATGAATATTAGAGGCAGATACACAAGCATGTTTCCTAAGTCCGCCTGGCCCCTTCACTGGGCACATTCAAAAAGCTACTAAAAACCTGGCTATTTAGACAGGCCTTCTCTGAACAAACAACACCATGATACAATAGTGCCCGATAAGATAACACCTATCATACTGCCATGCTCCATGTTTTTATATTTTTCTTCACTTTTAATTGTATTTACTGTACTGTAATTTTATCCTCACTGCACTTTATGACTTTGATTCGTGCCCCTAATGTATTCATGTTGTTATTTGTTATTTTGCTACTTTATTGTTTTGTGTTACTTGTTGTAAACTGCCCAGAGTGGCCTTGGGTGCCAGATGGGCGGCAAATAAATAAATAAATAAATAAATAAATAAGCATAACAATAATCAAAGTATGGTACTTCTAGATGGAATAAATAGCAGGAGGCCCAAGTAAATATACTATTCCGTTCATTTGTCTCTTTACTGAAACATTTTACTGGTACAATATGTGTTCTGTCTAACCATGAAAGAGCAGAAATCTAGCTGGGAATTTATTTTGCTAATGTTGCTGAGCACTTTCATGTGTTACTTAAAATTTTTAACATCTATGGACACATTTTTGCCTTGGACAGCTGAAGACACAATTGGAAATAATTTGTGCTTTGGTTCATAGGTAGTCTTGAGATAAGGGATTCTGCCTTACTGACTTATTGACAGAAGTATTATTTTGACTCTTTATATTTATTGGCTGACATCCTGCTCACGCAGCTACACTGCCTAAGGCTGACAGCATCAATGTGCCTGTCAATATTTTGGAAAGAAAACATTTCCAGTTCTCAACCCCACCTCCATTTCTGAAGGATCCTGTGGAATCCCTTTTATTGTAGGAAAGCCACTTGTGGTCCATGGGACAGGGGAAATCTTTAATTTCCAAATGTTGCCACTGCTGAATTTGAATCCCCACCAATGACTTTACTGGTAGCAATGATTTTTAGAAAGTAGACTCCATGTCCCATGGTCCCTAACATTTCCCCCAAAATGGAAGCCATGGAATCTTTGAGGTGTGGGGAGACTGGAAATGTTTTCTTTCCAAAAAATTAATGCAGTTGATGACACCATCAGCCTTACATGACACAGATATGCAAACAGGATTTCAGCCTTTAACAACCCAGTATGCTGTTCTCTCTCTTCAGATAATTAATTTGGATTCAGTTACTGTCTACCAATATATTACAAGAAACTGTATGAGTTAATCATGATCTAATTAAAACATCTTCTTTGTTCATGTCAGAAGCTGGAAATCCAATGATTCTTCTGGAGTGGAAGGACTGGACAACAGGGCACTTTTGTTTCCCAAGGGATGCCCAAATGTATTTATTTATAAATCTAAAGGTTACAAAATGTATAACTTGATGTACCTAGGCATTTACTTTTAATTTGCACAGTTCCTTTCCAATCAGTTTGACCGCTGTCTAGATCCCACAGAAGAGAAGTATCACAAGTAACTGAAAAATATTTTGTTTCTACTTCTTGTGTCTGAAACTTCCTTAAATTGGGTCTGACAATTATAATTTTAGTGAGCCGAATGCCTTATCTCTTATTCTGAAGAAGCAGCCTGTCACTCTCTGAAAACCTTGATGAACATATGCTAACCGACCTCTCTGTTTTTAAAGGCAGAAAATATTATCTTTTGATCACTAGGTTCAGTTGTTAAAAGCAGCGTATTGCAATGCAAAGCACAAGACCCTTCAAATGAGATTACATGATATTTTAATAGAGTTAACTGTGTACTGATACTAACACTTTACTCTCTAAAGCACATTACGCTGAAATAGATTTTATCAGAATAAATTACTTCTGAGAAGGATTAAGAACGCCCAAGGAGCAAGATTTTCCATACATGTTTTTAAAACTTTCTATTTCTGTTATGTGATACACTTGCTACTCTTAAATCTCATTGACTTCAACAGGACACAAGCAATCTAGTCTTGTACACTGTTTTAAATTTTTGTCACATGATCAAATGCTATGTGTTTATTGACTTTGACATATTTGTTTTCTTAATCAGATAATCCATTTAGGTTTTTTTTTCCGTACTTCCATGCTCTAATTTCTTCTCCTTGTGTCAACATTTGACTTCTTGGGAACTGCTCACTTTATTAGTACACGCAAAATATTTCTGTGTTTTACTTTAAGTCTGTTTCAGATTCAGCTGCCTTTTAACAACTTTTTCTAAACAGCTAGGCTTAGAATTTATGGATTTGTTTGTGTACAACACAGGTCTGCCTCTATCATTTTCTACAATGCAGAGGGAAAGCGGGCATTTCTCCATATGAGTCTCACACCTTTGTACCATCTGCTGGTTTCAGAATTCCAAAAGAGCTTTACTTTTATTTTAATATACTCTGACTTCTTTGTCTCGCTGGATTCTGATATGAGTTATTATAGGCTACATGTTTATGGACTTCCCAAAAGTCCCAAATTTTATACCAAGTTCTGAATCAAATCTTCATTTCATCTGTATATGCCAGCAAATATAATCGTTCAGGTCATAACTGAGTGTCCAATGTCTGATCATGCCTTAATTACGTGATGTATGAATTGCAGTAACATACTTGTGTAAGTCTGCTTTCAACAAGTTCAGAGTGCTCAGCTGATCCTGATTGCTGGCTAAGGCTAGTTAGAGGGGGCACACAAATTCATTGTTACAACAGTTGCACTACTTAATTGTCTGGGGGCATAACTCATGCCATATAAATAACTGTGTCTCACAGGGTGAATTGTGGGAACATGTCTATGTCACATCACTCAAGTAAGACTCTGACAAAGCAGATAATACCATATTGGCACTGGCTCCCAGAGCTCTCCCTTTAGATCCAAATTATATGAAGAAAAAGAAGGAAAGGATGACATTCAAAACACATTCCTCTTATCTGAGCCCTATCCTATCATTCTTCGCTACACAGCACTTATTATCTGTTATGGTATGTCATCAGATAGGGCTAGTATATACATCTATCCCTTCTTCCTGGAACAAGGAAGCAGTAAACACTGTTCTTTATTTTCTTTAATCTTTATTTCAATTAGTACTTCAGGCAACAAACCACAACATATAAATGAAAAGGGCTCCCTTATTTAACAAGTGTCCCTTAATTCTGAGGCATAATTTTTCACTCAGAAGATTCTTGTGTTCAGGGTTATACCTGAACACAAGAATCATCATATTTCTGCAGAGATACGGGGTAAACAATTTAAAAAAAAAGAAGTTGATACAGTGGTGCCTCGACTTACGAACGTCCCAACTTACGACCAATTCGAGTTACAACCAGCTCCGGCCGCAAAATTTTGCTTTGACTTGCGACCGGAGCTTCGAGTTACGATCGGAAAAAAGGCAGGGAAAAAGGTGGGGAATTCAAACTGCTAACTGTTGGTGGCGAAGAGGCTGCTTCTTTGTAGCTCTTTCGCCCCAGCGGTTAGTGTGTGTGTGTTCGGAGGAGGCTTCGGACTGCCTGGTAAGGTGCTGCTTTCTGCTTTTTAAAAACTGCCTGTTCTGGGTGGGTTTTGCAGCGTGGTTTTGGTTATGTTTCTGTGCTGTGATGGGTCTTGCAGTCTTTGTTTGTTTTTTGGGGTTTTTTTTTTCACGTTTCCGATGGGTCTTGCAGGGTTTGTTTGCTTTTTGTTTGTTTTTTCCCATTTCCGATGGGTCTTGCAGGGTTTTTGTTTGCTTTTTTTGGTTTATTTTTCCATTTCCGATGGGTCTTGCAGGGTTTGTTTGCTTTTTGGTTTTTTTTTCCCCCTTCGGCCGGAATGGATTAATCATGTTTCCGAAGGGGCTTGCAGTGTTTTTTTGTTGTTGTTTTTTTTTGTGATTTGTTTTTCCGGCTGGAATGGATTACTCGCATTTCAATGCATTCCTATGGGAGTTACGACCATCTTCTGGAACGGATTAAGTTCGTAAGTCGAGGCACCACGTAATTAAAAATTGGTGGGTGGGCTACACTGTGAACTTGAGTTATGACTGTCATTTATTTATGCTTTATGTTTTTGCTATTATGTGTTGTTCAAAGCATAGTTTTTTGTTATATTATTTTTGAAAGTAAATAAAAATTTCACATAGTTTAGAATTAAAAAACAACAACATAGTTGCTGTTCTCCATGAAATTTTTTTCCATAAGAAGGAGATACATTTCATGCTATATGAAACTGGCAAAGCAGTAATACACCTCTCATTGGAATATGAATCCTGCTTGTTTCCTCTGTTTAGTTTAAAACTGTCAAATGCAATTTAATCTTTTATTGTGTGTATGTGTGCGTCTGTGTCTGTTTCTTTGTCTGTGCCTTGTCCCGTCAAGTCAGAACCGACTTATAGCGACCCTAATAGAACACCTAATTCAAGGTAAATTAGATATTTAAGCAGTGGTTTTACCATTTCCACTCCCCCAGTAAGTTTCCATGGCCAAGTGAGGATTCGAACCCTCTTCTTTAGAATCCTAATCCATCACTCTATCCACTACACCATACTAGGAATTAATTTTCTTCTTCTTCTTTTTTATTAGTTTCCTTGAACTAGTCATCACCTTGCAGGGAAGCTAAGAAAGCCTTAAGCACAGTACCTTTAAACGCCTTGTGCATCCTGCCTTACACACGCAGCTATTCAAAAACAAAATAAATTACCTACTGCTAAGCTGCAAATTTTACAGTCATCTTTATTGCACCTCAGAGTTAGAGGCAAGACCTGCAATTATAGTTTTTGACAACAGTTGTCACATTTAACCAAGACAGGAAAATCCCCCAAAGCGCAGCCGAATAAATCACCATACCTGCTGTTGGGTGAATTCCTTTATCTGTGCCTGAACCTGTTCCACTAGAAGTCAGAGCTGTCTTTGATACATTAATATGTATCTATCAACAAAATAAGAACTGAACTGGGACAGAAGGCAGGAATTTACCAGTCATTTGCTCAATATTATCAGCTTCACTGGATCCACTACCAACATTAACATTCTTGCATTTGACACATCCAGTGTATATTTAGTTACACATGTGCATATTTATATTAGGCAAGAAGCTTTAAAAGGTTGATTTATAGGGACATAAATATGTAAAAAGCAAAAAGGTTTCCTTCAGAAAATGGGGATTTGCTAAAATGAGGACAGCAAAAGAACACAGATCTGTTTTTGAAAAGCACACCGACAAGGAGGAATTAGCTGATATCACCAGAAGGAATCAGACCAATATTTTTTTTAAAAAATCCTTGAATATGTCTGAACCAGGCAACAATTTAGGGACAGAGTTGGACCCACAGAAACCAAAGGATTTCTAGGTATCCCAGAGGTGAATGAGGGTGCAGAAGAGCTGAATAAAATCTTTACATGGAGCATTAGAGACTAGAAGATTTATCTCAGCATGAGCTTTCATAGATTACATCTTCTTCCTCAGACACATCGGCATGTACTACTCCATGTATGGAAGAGACCATTCATGTTGGACAAAAGACTAGAGTAGAAACACAGGAAATGAATGTCCCCCAACAATGTAGGACTTAACTTTTTTTTAATCCAAATGGCATACACATCTCAAGTGAACCTATTTGGTCTGGCTTTTAACTGTAGTAGTGTCTTAACTTTATAACTTCTACAACGGTTAATTCCATTGCATAATTTTGCACAGGGTTATAAAGACCTTTATGTCTATGTTAAATTTGTTGCTATTTAGTAAGAAATGTAATCTGAAGATTAATAGGTGCTAAAGCAGAAAAAGTCCCTATTATCACTTTTTTTCTTCACAACATTTGTGAGTAGAACCATAACCACAAATTGTGGTCTGAATGTCATGGATAATTCTTGCTTGTTCACTGTGCAGATCTGTGGTTCCCAGCCTTGGGTCCCCAGATGTTCTTGGACTAAAATTCTCAGAAGCTTTCAATGCTAGCTGTGCTGGTCAGGATTTCTGGGAGCTGTAGTCCAAGAACATTTGGGGACCCAAGGCTGGGAACCACTACTGATGCTATAATTTAGCTTCCACTCTGAACATCAGGGAAAACTTCACTATGCAATTATATACACTTGTCAATTTTTTATATTTGCAAATCTTTTCCGGGGCATTGCTAGCTGGGTGCTATATAAACATTTAAAACATATAAATGGATTAACAAACACATTTCAGTGCATATAAAACAGTCACTATTCTGATAATGATGAGCTATTATACATTTGTACCTCTGTGTCCTTTTTTCTTAATCCTTGTCCCTCTCATCAGTGCCCAAAGTAGGTTCAACTGAATAAGTTGGAAAGTGTTATCATGTGTTGTTACTATTCCCACATCTGCTAAACTGAAATTTGATATGGTCTGACAATGGCTACATGCCAAAGAGCCCTCTTTTCTATAAATTTTGTAATACCATGAACTCAAAACCCTTGGAAAAAGAAAAAAGGAAGTTTCCTGGGAAGCAAATATTTCTCGCCTCTTAAAGATTCCAAGGTATTTTTTAAAGTGAACACAAGCACATTTGTACCTGATTGCTTAAAGAAATCAATATGGACTGAGATTCTTTCAGAAACTTTGATTTATTACAAAAACTTTCCCTCCGGCTTTACATGTGAGACCTGACCTTGTCTGGCATGGCTCTTTTGGTTTAGACACTCTAGTTATTCAGCACTTAAAGATAAGGGTTCTTCAAACATATAGGAAAACTAGATTTCTTTCAACATGCATACTTTAAATCATATGTTTCATATGGTTAGGGCTTCCAACTTCTTCTGTGTCTTTAACAGCAGGGGCACAAGCAAGAATAAAGCAGGTGATGCTTTTCCATAACATTGGGTGAGTCTGCATGACAATAGTCTGCTGTTTGGCCTCCTGTGGGGTTAGGTTGCTTCACCCCTTTTTCTGATTATCACATTATGTAATCCTTGGAGTGAACCAAATCATCCCCACAGCATTCCTACCTGCACCTTCCTGGGCCACTGTGAGGGGTGAAGGTAGGATTACTCCCCTTTGGTTCATTTCCAGCCCATATGATAACTGAACATGAACCAAAGTGAGCCTTCCGGCTATCACATAGCCTGCTGCTATCAATTTGTCATATTGTGAAGTGGCTTAAGAAGAAAGCCATGTCAGGATATTGGCAAATTAAACACTTCCTCTGTGCCTATGATTCATATTAGAGATGGGGACGACTCACCATTTTGGTGAGTCGTCCCGCTTCGTGAGTCGTCAAATGTTGACGACTCACGAAGCACAAAATTGCCCCCATGAAGCGACAAATAATGAAATTATTCATCGATTTGTGGGGGGGTTATTAAAAAACCCCACCCCCGCTCCCCCCGCTGCCACCGCCACCCCCCGCTGCCACCCCCTCACCGCCGACACTCCCTTACTGTAATTGCCGCTGCCGCCGCCAAGGTCTCCATCTGGCCTCCGCAGCCACGGCGTGTAAAAAGGGAGACTGGCTGTCCTTTGCAAAGATGGCGGCTGCAGCTTCATTTAGAGTAGGGAAGCTGCAGCTGCCATCTTTGCAAAGGGCAGCCTGGATTCCCTTAAGGCAGGCTAAGGGAATCCAGGCTGCCCTTTGCAAAGATGGCAGCTGCAGCTTCCCTACCCTAAACGAAGCCGCAGCCGCCATCTTCGCAAACAACAGCCAGTCTCTCTTTTTACATGCCGTGGCTGCGGAAGCAATATGGAGACCTCGGCGGTGACAATTACGGTAAGGGGTGTCGGTGGGGGTGGGGGTGCTAAGGTAGGGAGAGGAAGGGAGTGGGGGGTAGACTGTGGGGGTGGGTGGCTGTAGGGGTGGGTGGCTGCCTATCGGCCCGCCAATCAGTTGATCGGCGGCCGGTAGGCAGAATTTTTTTAAAAAATTACGATGGACAAATACAAATGGGAAAATATTCGTCGATCCGTATTCATTGGGACTTAAAATTTGATGAATACGGATCGATGAATATTTAACAAATCGGCTATTTTTGTCGGAAAAAACAATCCGTTTTTATATTCGTCCCCATCTGTAATTCATATATATGAAAACTTCCTCCCATAAGTAGGAGGAAGCAGAAGGGGGCAATGAGGGCTTTTTTTTTCTCTTTTTACCCCCCATTTATCTTAAATGTCTGGTCAAGAACCATGGATTCTGCTGTTGTCAGGTTCTTGACCAGAACTTTTAAAAAATATGAAAAAATCCCCTCTTGTCTCCTACCACTTTCAGGAGGATTTTATTTATTTAATTTTTTTAACAAGTAATACAGCACAGCTGAGCTGCCCTAATAGAGTCTTTACAAAAGTCACTTCTTCTGCACCTCCATGCATGTGCAGAGGAAGTATTCAATTTGATTATATCCTGAAGTGGCTCTCTTTTTAAGCTACTTCACAATATGACAAACTGACAACAGAACTAGATCAAATAGGTTCACTTGAGAAGCGTATGCCATTTGGATAAAAAAAGGCCAACAACTTTACACACTTATTGCTAAACCTATCCAAACATGCACCATTGAAAGCTGAGTGATCTATTTTAATGCCACATTTTTCTGAAAATACATTTCCAGTGGTAATAATTAAATTTTAATGACTAGGCTTCAAGATGCAGCACATTTCAGGTTAATCTGATTTAATAGAATAGGTTAGTTTAATGGTTCTTCTACTGAATTATTTTTAAAACAATCTTCTAATAATTTGATATAAAAAGATTAATGTATTTATAAAATCATTAGAATTCAGCTTCAGATTTTTCAGTGTCAATGTGCAGAGGAGTATATATTGAAAGCTCCTAGGCACCAGCTTTACCCAACAGATAAAAATGTCTTCTCTTTATTACTACAGGAACAAAATCTGCACTAGACTACCTAATCTAAACTTCCAGTTCCATGTGGTTTGCAATCCAATCTGGATTTATGAGAAAGGTTACAAATGTAAGCACTCCTTGCTCAAACTATTATTACATCAGACTGATAATTTTGAATTGAATCATAAGCAGGAAAACGAAAGGTCACTTACATTAGAGCAACATATGTATTACATCCTTCATTTTAGAGACACTAGACAATCACCACCATCTCAAGTTTATGGTGTCCTCAGGAGAAAAACCTCAATGCTTTAAGAATGAAAGGGCGTATACTTAACATAAATGAATACTGAGTGAGTTTCTAAAGGCTTCAATTTTGAACTCTTTTATTTTCATAAACTTACAAGGCAATGTAACTCAAAGAAGGTAAACATTAAAGATACATAATTTTGTTTTCGCTTCTGCATACTACACTTTATGGATGCAGACAAACTAGAATAGCTTCAAAGAAAGCCAATGATGAGCAGAATAGAAAACAAATCTTGCAAGGAAAGGTTGAATGAGTTGGGTCCTTACAGCTTATGGACCGAGTAGGGGTGCTTCCCTCAAAATTGAGAGGTGGGTAGTTCCTTTCCTCAGTCCACAAGCACCCATGAACATGGATATGCTCAGCCTGTACTGGAAAAAAGAAAACTGAGAGGAAACTGAACAACACTTTTTATGAAAGAGGGCAAAGGTTTGTCTTCTCTACAGGGCAGAACTAGATCTCATGGTCTTAATTGCAGCAGTACAGATTCCAGATGAACATTAGGATGTGTTTCTTAATTACCTGAAGGGACTAAGTCTTCTTCTTCACCGGAGATCTTCAGGGAGAAGATAGGCAACCCTCTCTTATTAATAGTTTTATTTGTTAGGCATATCTGAACTCAGGAGGTTGGATTACATACCCAACAACAGTCTTTCCAACATGGTGTGTTCCAGAGGTTTTGGATATCAACTTTCATTGGCCATGTTAGCTATGGCTGATGAAAATTGTAATACAAAACATATGGAAAGCACCTTATGGCCTATGAGCTCACCTTCAGTCCTATAATGCAGTGTTTCTCTTTAATATTCCTTTCAACTGTACTGAAAAAGCCACACTGATTCCAGTACATTTGGAAGAACAGAAGTCACATATTGTGTGTATAGGGAATGCAGCTTTGCTTCACATTTTAAGCCACCCACAGGAACCACAAACTTCTGTGTAAGGCAGTAAGCTTCAAGCCAATACATCCTTCTGTTCTACTTTAGTTTAACCACACAAAAATACAAACCTTATTTATGTCTCACTGTGAAATATAAATCAAACGGTATTAACTTGAAAAGACATAATCTTGTAATTGCTACAGCAGATGTGAGGTTAATATTACTTGCCTTTAAATTTATTATATTTGTAATTTTAAGTCCTAAAGGAGAGACCTGAAGCCAAAACACATTGGCCAAAACGTCTGTTGGAGTTTTACACACATGTAAGAGGAATCACATAAGTTGCCTCAGCTAATTAATGAGGTGACTGGCAAGTTCTGGATACTTGCCCAGCACACAATCAGAAGCACAACTGGGTGCATGCTTGGCATATGCTGTGACAATTTAGGGAATTCCTTCTGTTCTTGGATAAAATCCTAACAGGCTGCAGGGGCTAATCTACACTGCACCCACGTCCCATACAACTTTTTTTTAAAAGTAAACATAGTCCCATCAAACTAGGTGGCAATTACTATCTGATATCTCACATCTTAAATACACCTCTTGACAAGTTCCTAAAAGAAAGGCTTTGATACTTCTGTCTAAAAGGGATCACAACTAGTCTATTCCAAATATCAGGTTTTGCAATCCAACACAATTCTATGAAAATAAAACATTCTCCAAATCCACTTTAAAATAATCCATTGTTACTTTTTAGTTATACAGCAAGAAGCATATTATGGTAGTCTGAAGATTGAACATCCAAGCATTTCACATATTTTTATACTTCTTAACACCACTTCTTGATTTTGCTTAATACAGTGTAAAATTATTCCAGAATTTTAATGTGTTTTCTCATTTATAACCAGTAAAAGATATAAATATAAAGATATATTACGTCCATGACTGCCTACAATCAAACATTCATAGTTACACCTTGTGACTTTCCTTTCACTCTCCAGAGAAAAGGATATTAATCTTCTCTGTTGTTGTTGTTGTTTAGTCGTTAAGTCGTGTCCGACTCTTTGTGACTCCATGGACCAGAGCATGCCAGACCCTCCTCTCTTCCACTGCCTCCCGGAGTTTGGTCAAATTCATGTTGGTAGCTTCGATGACACTGTCCAACCATCTCGTCCTCTGTCGTCCCCTTCTCCTCTTGCCTTCACACTTTCCCAGCATCAGGGTCTTTTCCAAGGAGTCTTCTCTTCTCATGAGATGGCCAAAATATTGGAGCCTCAGCTTCAGGAACTGTCCTTCCAGTGAGCACTCAGAGTTGATTTACTTCAAAATTGATAGGTTTGTTCTCTTTGCAGGCCAGGGGACTCTCAAGACTCTCCTCCAGCACCACAATTCAAAAGCATCAATTCTTTGGCGGTCAGCCTTCTTTATGGTCCAGCTCTCACTTCCATACATCACTACTGGAAAAACCATAGCTTTGACTATGCGGACCTTTGTCGGCAAGGTGAGGTCTCTGCTTTTTAAGATGCTGTCTAGGTTTGTCATCGCTTTCCTCCCAAGAAGCAGGCGTCTTTTAATTTCGTGGCTGCTGTCCCCATCTGCAGTAATCATGGAGCCCAAGAAAGTCAAATCTGTCACTGCCTCCATATCTTCCCCTTCTATTTGCCCGGAGGTGATGGGACCAGTGGCCATGATCTTAGTTTTTTTGATGTTGAGCTTCAGACCATTTTTTGCGCTCTCCTCTTTCACCCTCATTAAAAGGTTCTTTAATTCCTCCTCACTTTCTGCCATCAGAGTGGTATCATCTGCATATCTGAGGTTGTTGATATTTCTTCCGGCAATCTTAATTCCGGCTTGGGATTCATCCAGTCCAGCCTTTCGCATGATGTATTCTGCATATAAGTTAAATAAGCAGGGAGACAATATACAGCCTTGTCGTACTCCTTTCCCAATTTTGAACCAATCAGTTGTTCCATATCCAGTTCTAACTGTTGCTTCCTGTCCCACATATAGATTTCTCAGGAGATAGATAACGTGGTCAGGCACTTCCATTTCTTTAAGAACTTGCCATAGTTTGCTGTGGTCCACACAGTCAAAGGCTTTTGCATAATCAGTGAAGCAGAAGTAGATGTTTTTCTGGAACTCTCTGGCTTTCTCCATAATCCAGCGCATGTTAGCAATTTGGTCTTTAGTTCCTCTGCCCCTTTGAAATCCAGCTTGTACTTCTGGGAGTTCTCGGTCCACATACTGCTGAAGCCTGCCTTGGAGGACTTTGAGCATAACCTTGCTAGCGTGTGAAATGAGTGCAATTGTACGGTAGTTGGAGCATTCTTTGGCACTGCCCTTCTTTGGGATTGGGATGTAGACTGATCTTGTCCAATCCTCTGGCCACTGCTGAGTTTTCCAAACTTGCTGGCATATTGAGTGTAGCACCTTAACAGCCTCATCTTTTAAGATTTTAAATAGTTCAACTGGAATGCCATCACCTCCACTGGCCTTGTTGTTAGCCATGCTTTCTAAGGCCCACTTGACTTCACTCTCCAGGATGTCTGGCTCAAGGTCAGCAACCACACTATCTGGGCTGTCCAGGACATCCAGATCTTTCTGGTATAATTCCTCTGTGTATTCTTGCCACCTCTTCTTGATGTCTTCTGCTTCTGTGAGGTCCCTACCATTTTTGTCCTTTATCATGTCCATCTTTGCATAAAATGTTCCTTTAATAGCTCCAATTTTCTTGAAGAGAGCTCTGGTTTTTCCCTTTCTATTATTTTCCTCTATATCTTTGAACTGTTCATTTAGGAAGGCCCTCTTGTCTCTCCTTGCTATTCTTTGGAAGTCTGCATTCAATTTTCTGTAACTTTCCCTATCTCCCTTGCATTTTGTTTCCCTTCTCTTCTCTGCTATTTCTAAGGCCTCGTTGGACAGCCAATTTGCTTTCTTGCATTTCCTTTTCTTTGGGATGGTTTTTGTTGCTGCCTCCTGTACAATGTTACGAGCTTCCATCCATAGTTCTTCAGGCACTCTGTCCACCAAATCTAGTTCCTTAAATCTGTTCTTCACTTCCACTGTGTATTCATAAGGGATTTGGTTTAGATTATACCTGACTAGCCCAGTGGTTTTTCCTACTTTCTTCAGTTTAAGCTTGAGTTTTGCTATAAGAAGCTGATGATCAGAGCCACAATCAGCTCCAGGTCTTGTTTTTGCTGACTGTATAGAGCTTCTCCATCTTTGGCTGCAGAGAACATAATCAATCTGATTTCGGTATTGCCCATCTGGTGATGTCCATGTGTAGAGTTGCCTCTCGTGTTGTTGGAAAAGAGTGTTTGTGATGACCAGCTTGTTCTCTTGACAAAACTCTATTAGGCTTTGCCCTGCTTCGTTTTGAACTCCAAGGCCAAACTTACCTGTTGTTCCTTTTATCTCTTGACTCCCTACTTTAGCATTCCAGTCCCCTATAATGACAAGAACATCTTTCTTCTCTGTAGTTAATCTCAAAACATGCTAAATGCAGATTACAAATCCTCCAGTGATAAATCGCACAATCTAGAAATGCAATCATTTTATGAATGAATTAACTACTTTTATCAGCTGCAGTAAACTTTTCAGTTCTATAAAAGTATAGGGAAGACCTTATGGTATCTAACAAAATTAATATGTATAGTAATTAGAGTAGGGAAAAATGAACACTTTAATTGCATCTTGATACTATGGCCTTTACATTTATATGATATGAAAATTGATAAGACAAGATTATACATGCCTACGTAGACAATTTTATTAAATCATAAAGTTTCTTCCTAGCCTCAAATGTGGTTCGGTTAGTCTGATTCCAAGCGTGGACACAATTTAATCATTGAGTCTTTCATAAGAAAGAAGGGGGATAAACATTAAGCTTGATCTCAAGGATGAGTACTGTGAAGTAGGTCCCACTGATTCCCATGGGCCAAAAATGAATGTGGTGCTAAGAAACATAATGTAACAAAAACATATTTACATAGGGAACTATGAAACAGGTTGCATTTTTAAATGAGGACATCTTGCCAATGAATGGCATCACTGGCATAAGCAGAAATCAGTGATGTGGTTTGTTTCCGAACCAATAAATTTATTTATTGGTAAACAAATTAGCTGGGTTAACATTTCCCTTTTCAATTACCTTTCAAGATTGGTGAGGGAGTGAAGCATTTCTTGCCTCTGAAATCTGTACACTTTCAAGGTTTGTGGTGCATTTAGGCATAGAAAAATATGCATGACCAGTATCCTGTCACATAGCTCTGCCTGCACAATGGGAGCAATGTCACTGTCTGTGGCTCCTTTTCCAATTTTGGTGCATGTGTAACTTTGTATTATTGTGTGTGAATAGCCCACACCCTGAAATTAAAAAAGGGACTCTTTAATTAATGGCAATATGTCATAGGTGGTGACATCACTCCTGTTGTGCAGATGGAGATATGCAACAGGATGGTGGTGAAAGTTTCTAAAATGTAAACAAGAATGTTTTAATAAAAGGGAGAAAAATGTAAAGAAATGCTACCATTTTTATAAAATCATACAAAAATTCATACTAAAAATATGCACAAAATCACTCTGTAATATGGGATAAGAATGCTGATGGGATTCTGAGAAATGTAATAAAAAGGGACATGTAGAATTTCACACTTCTGATAGAGGTGTGTAGCTGTAGAGGCTGGGGACACTTCAGTCTGCAGTGTGCATGTATATCATTACAGATAGTAGCTCCCTGCAGACTGGATGGCAGATGCCAGGGAACAAAGACAACCAGATTACAATCCCATCCTTGAATCATGCTGATACATCTCAGTTTTTACTATCTCCTCCTGACAAATCTAAATTCCAGCTTCGTTACTGAGTAGCATACAGAAAACTCTTGTTCTGAGCAGCTGCCATGTTCTCTGTACACAGATAAGGGCTTCGTTTAAATGAGATGGTTGCTTCATGGAAGCTTTTATGGATATGGTGGTGTTGCCATTTAAGACAATGGAACAAGAGCCAATTCAAAAGTTGGCAAATAAAAAAGCACAAAAAATAAAGCTGTCAGTTTAATGTTTAAAGTTTTGATGGATGTTTGGCAGCATCAAGCTTTCTATTAAAAATAATAACAAAAAAGAATAATTGCTTGTCATCTTTCCACATGAATAAACACTGTAGATAAATGGTCTAGTAATACAACAGATCCTTTGGACATATTAAAATTTCAAGGATTGGACACCAAGCTATCTAAAGTGAACACCCACAGCAGACCCATTAATTGTAGTAGATTGAGAATAATGAAATTCTGACCAGAGTGAGAAAGACAAACAAATGTACCCATACAATGATAACATTCCGATGAGTCCCTTGAGTCAAATTTTTTGATAAACTGCTTTAGTGTGCAAAAAAGAGATACATCAGTTTTTAAAACATATATAAAATACAGGTGTCACAAAAACAGAACTCCAATATTTGATCTACACTGTTTCTACTGTCTCTCCAATGGGGACTGAAATTCTTAAGTTCCTCTCTGGTCCTCACCCACACCTTCATGTGAAGAAGAATGCAGTGCCAAGCTGTGTTCATTAAAGTAAAAGAAATATTGCCACAGAAAAAGATTTCTACACAACCATTTCAGTCTAGAAGGCAGAAAGCCTTTACAGTAACCCACACACTTTCCCCTAAAATGTTTGGAAGTGTTTCTGAATCTTTTGGAAGTGGTGCTAATACTTTCCACTAGAAGTTCCAAAAAGAAAAAGAATGTGAGTGAAGTTTAGAAAATGGAAGATAGAACAAAGCTGGGATAAACTCAGAATGTGAGTTGTGATTCTCCTTTATCTTGGAGTATGTAATAATTATAGATGGCACCATTTGTTTGGAGCAGTTTCTACCAGTTCTTCTTATAAATCATCTAGACCTGGTCTCAGTTTTTCATGCTCCTGTCATCATTAGATTAGATTACTGTAATGTGCTCTATGTGATCCTTCCCTTGAAAACAGTTTCAATGAATCCACGGGTTTCAAATGCAGTTTCCAAACTTGTGACAGGAGTCAATTGATGAAACTATATTAAACCAGCTCTGTACCAGCTTCGCTGCCTGTCATTTTGTTTCAATTCAAGATGCTGATTTTGACCTTCTTGATAGAAAGTACTATGGCTGAGAGCTGTTATTTGAAAAGCTGCTGAGATACAATTCAACTTAAAAGTCCAGTTGATCACCAAAATTCTGAAATGGGATTACTTTTTTTAGTCACAGTATATGTGCTGATTGATTTACCTAATCCCAGAACAATCTGTATTATTAACAAACATTTTGTGAGTGGACAGTGATAATAATGTAATTGTCACTGTCTATGCCTTCTGTATATATTTTCCCTCCAGCTTTATTTGAGTGCAAACCTACCCTCTGCCCCAGGTACAATATTTATTTATTTATTTATTGGATTTCTATCCCGCCCATCTAGACCAAAGGTCTACTCAATATATATTTATCATTCTACCTAGTGCTATAATAAAAACTTTAGGCTAGTATCCTGTTTTTCAAGTGCAGAGTGGGAGAGTGATAAAGTAAGCAGCCAACTTTAGCAGGCTCCTTCTTGTGTGCATATTTATCATGAGTTTGATCACTTCAATTGGTCATGTGACAGGAAGTCTTCTGCAGCTGAGGGTGAAGTAGGGGCCATACGTGTTTGACCTTCTGCTCTGCATTTAGATAACAGGATACTGGCTTTGGTCTTTAAAGCAACACAGATTCCATTTTAGCATTCATTTTACTACTTTTATTGTTATTTTGCTATTATTCCTTATTTTATTTTCATTGCAAATCTTCATGAATATTAGAAAGGCATAATATAAATGCAGAAATGAATATTTGTTTGTTTGTTTGTTTGTTTACCCCATCCAACTAGTAGCTAGGCTACTACTCTGGGTGGCTAACAAGAACAACAAAGTCATAATCAATAACAGCAAGAACAATAAAAACAACAACAAGAGAAAAAAAGGTTCCAAATCTTAACTGAAGGAACCACATAAAATGCAAAAAAGTTAATGTCAGGCAGACGGTCAAGAGGGATTCATAATTTTAGTTAATTAGGGGTGGACTATAGAAAGGCTTGGGAGAACAACCAGGTCTTCAGTTGCCTCCTAAAACTCAAGAGGGATGGAGCCAGTCAATAAACAAATAAATAGAAATAAGGCAGTATTGGATATATACTTCTTTCTAAATGATTCCTAGTAGCTGAACCAGATAACTTGAGCTTAATCGGTTTCTAGAGTCTGTCATGCAGATATTGATCAAGATCAGACTTCTTAAAACTTGTGCCTTCCAGTATCTCAGATGCAACTCCTCAGCTATGCTGGCTTGAGGATTCGGGGAGTTGTAGTACAATCAGCTAGGTACCGAGTTTGGAACAACTGACCTAAATGACAACATTACCCTCCTTAATATGAATGTATATATGGATATGTAATTTTCTGTCTCCTGTGAGTAAGCTTACACCGTACAAGGATCTTGGATAAGTAGCTAATGATATTAAGCTTCCAATAAGAATCAAGAGCTTTAATCTCTTTCAAAGAACTGATAAACTGAATTTTAATATGATTAAACAACAACTATAATACAGGCATTTATTGTAACTTCAATGTAAAATTGTTGTTACACTCCGCACCTAAGTAGGGCACATCACTTATAATAACCACAGTTAGGCTTTCTGCTTGCTAAGCATACTTTCATTCTAGCTGTATATCTCATGCAAATGTAATGAGGAAATGAGGTCCACTATTATGACAACATACTGCAGCAGGCTACAGATTTCTGTTGGCCCTCCCTTTCATACGAGGTTGGGAGGATGTAAGATTTCTACTTACTCTTTCAAAGAAACTCTAGTTTCCTATTACAATGAAATACAAGAAACTAGAGTGTGTTTTAACAGGTAGGGTTTTTTTTTAAAAGGATATGAAACCATACTTTGATCCTGGTTTGATTAAACTATGGTCAGATCAAACCACATTCTCCTAAATATGGAGATAATGAGAACTGTGATTTGTTCAAAGCTGAAATCAGAAACTTTATACATCCTTTCTTTGCTTGCAAGAAGGCTGGGAAGTGGAATCATGCATAAAACGGCTCTCTGTGATATGTTTTTATAATCAAATAATCATAATTTCTCATTACATCTGATACTTTTTATCTGACAGGGATTGGATGCTGACCTGTATGTTGATCCTGCTAATTCATATGATTTAAAGAACAAGTATAATAATAGTAGTTAGCTTAGGGAATACTGGAGTTTTAAAAAAACAATAAATGGTTGAAACATTTCTTCCTTACATACTTCACATGTGTCAATCCTTCAGTCTATTGATTCCAGTTTAACAACACAGTTTAGCTTCCTCAGTACTAAGGACACTACCATTTGAATACAGCTTTAGCACAATATCTTTCATAGCACTATTTGGCAGTTTTTTATTACTCAGAAACTAATGTTCTAAGCACAGCAGTTTTTATCAAATCCAGATTTCACATTCTTAGCCAAGAGTAAATTGTCATAGTGGTAGACAAAAAATAATTTTGATATATAGTTTTTACTTATTTACATGCATACAGATCTCCTTTATGTTCTCAAATACGTTGTTGTGGTTAACATTCTTGCTCACTGGCTATCTATCAGTTCCATAGACCACAACTTAGAATCTTATGGGTGGTCTACTTTTTCCACTCAAGTTCCACTTGATCAGCAGGACAAAAGCAAATGACTGGGCAAGCATTATTAACTTCAAAGCTGCTGCATGCACACACAAGAGAAAGTTAGTTCTCTTTTATCTACCTGTGACAATTATATATCTATCTCTTTTGTCTCTATGTAGTTGTGCAAAGGCCAAGAAGAGAAAATGCACATAAACCAGAACCTTTCCCATTTCTATAGGTGAATTAAAACCAGACCACAAATTGTTTAATGTCTAACCTATAACAAAGACAACTATTTCCATCTGAAATGCCAGATATTCATGTGGAACAATTTTCCCTCTGAAAATCTATTTTATTATTAAAATTACTCTTCCACTTAGATGACAGAATCACACAAGTTTTTGGCAGACACAGTAAAAGAGAAAAATCAGATCTGTGTGTAATCTCACTCACAACTCGATACAAAAGTAAAGCACACATCTGGCTTTTTTTCCATAGCCTAATCCTATGTCTGTGCACTCTGAAGCAAACTGCATTATCGTAAATACAGCTTATTTCTCTGTAGGTTTGCTTAGGGTTTTGTAATCCGCTTTAAAGAAGGCTATTACATCGATGAGGAACAATTCAGCTTTATCAGATTATATATCATGTATTTGTTTGATGCAAATTGCCAGCAGAGGTCACCATTGCTTTAAATGGCATGAGGGATAGTGACCTCTCTTTTACAGAAATCTTTCAGCAATGTCTGGGACAGATACACACTCCCAATGTTACAAGAACTTTATGTGACAGAATCTATGTTGAATTATTTCGGTGAGTGCTCCATTTCATGACATTTGGGCAAAAAAAGAAAATGTTTTTTCTTTTAAACAATTACAACATGATTTCACTGTGTCAAATGAAAATACATAGAACTAACAAAACTCTGTACCGACTCTTAAAACCAACCTCACTTCCCTTGGAATCCATGCAACTGACTACACAGAATTTTAATGTGTAGCAAACCAATGTAAACTGACATCTGGTAGGGTCTATGCCATTAAGTACACAACCAGAGACTTAATGTGTTTACTTGCCTAATTTATCCCTTCACATTGTTCTGTAGGGACAAGCATTTTCCACGTAGTGAAATACTAGGTTTTCTGGTCCTAAACTTTAACTGGTAAATTAAAGACATTCAGTTTAGGACTGCCACTTGCAGTCATCTACAGTTTTTTTTACAGGAGGGGGAAAATCCAAAATCCTGTAGCTCTTACCACTTTTTAAAAAATGAACAGGAAAACAACTTACCTAGAAGAAGAACAAAGATGCTTGTAAGCAAAACTGTTAACTTCTTGCTTACCTAATGCTTGGAGAAAGTAATGAGCAATATAGTCAGACATCAGGACTTCCACTATGAAACTGACTCTGTCCCTCTAGGGTGAGTTCCCTGCATTTCTCAGTCATTATCCCAACTCCACATACTCCTTTGAAAGTGACTGTACTGCTGAACAATGTCTCCAGATGTTCCTGAGATTGCTATGCAATGATTCAGACCCTCAACTTTAAGGATCGTCTTTGCCTGAGCATGCAGCTCATCCAATTAATCTGGCTCTTGTACCTTATCATGCTTTTGTCATGGAAGAGAGATAAGAGTTCTGTCCAGTCCCTTTTCCAGACAGTAGTTTCATGGAACAACAATACGTTTCCCATTTGATAATACAGCATAGCTCTGTACTGCGCTAGCATCACATGAGTGTGTTATTTAATAACACAATTGTTGCTCAAAGAACCCTACACGGAGGATATCCCTAGAACCATGTGATAAGTCATCAGAGAAAGTGAAGCTGTCAAGAATAGTTTGGAAAAGAAGCTCTCAGTGCAATGTTCACTAACACAGGAGATATTACACTGGATCACAGGAGGCATCAGCAGGCCCACGCAGACCTCTAGCCTTACCCACAGAAGGTTTTAAGCTAATACACTGTGATGCCTGCAACCTTCCTAAGTTGCAACAATTTGGAAAAACCAGCCTGACAAGCAAACACACTCCTCCTTAGACTTTGATTTCTCCTCACAAGTCTCTGAGCAGACACGGGAATGCTGGCAAGTTTAGAGGAGGAAGAAACAAGTCCATAAACTCCCAGCAACCTACAAACACAAGACCCCCCCCCTCTCATCTGAGCGCTCGCTCTCTCCCCGCGCCTGTCTGGTGCTTCCCTTCAAAAGCTACAGCTTAATCACCTCACATAAATCAATGAGCACCATCAGTTTCCATCTCTGCGAGGCAGACCGTGGGGAGTTCGTGGCTTTAGGGATGGGGAAGGGGGAGCCCAGCTCTGGCCCTCATTCACACCAGAATGCCACCCAGCCATTTATGTATGTAGTTTCATAAGGCTGTATAAAATGTGGGTTGGGGGAAAAAAACGACGAATTGCATGAGGAAAATGCATGCTACAATGCCAGCTTGAGACGTTTCCCTGAGACTGGACTTTCTGCTTCCACAGACAAGGGCTCTTGATAAAACCACGGGCTTCGGCTGGTGGTTCTGGTGCCCAGAAAAGCGGATGATACCGTTCCCGGGGCGGAAATGCTGCAGCCTGGAGCTTCATGCCAGGGCACAGCTGCACCGTGCTTGGCACTCAAAGTTCTCTCTCTCTCCCCCCCCCCCCCGCCGCCGCGCGCGCGCACTCCCGCCCCTCCCTGGCGTCCTGCTGTGGCCAGAGTTTGGCTCACTCACCTCAGCGCTGCGGCCGCGGGCAGGTGGAGAGAGACCTCCTAGGAGTTACTGCTGCTGGTGCCGCTATAGGCGCCGTCGCCCGGGCTGCAGGGAATCCTCGGGCGCCTTGCTCCGTGGCCGCTTTCCCAACGCACGCGAGCCATCCACTTCCCGCGCGCGCCGCAGCCTCATTCACAGCGCTCTCCCTCAACTCCGCCGGAGCTGCACTGACTGACTGACTGACTGACTGGCTGGCTCGCTCGCTCGCTCGCAAGGGAGACTCTCTCTTGCGGCGCTCGGCTCGCGCTCCGCCTGGGTCCTAGCGCCACAGGACCCGCTCCCGGGGACCTGCACAGACTCGCACCGACGTTGACGGGAAGGCGCTGACTGACTCCTGAGGAACGCACGCCGGGGAAAGTGGCCGTCGGAGGCCGCCCGCAGCTCGCGTCCCCTCGGACTGGCTACCGGGAGGCACGCGCCGCTCAACTCGCGTCGCCGGCGGCGGATGAAGAGAAACGGAGGCGAGCGCCTCGGGG
Source organism: Intellagama lesueurii (assembly GCA_037013535.1). Taxonomy (NCBI): domain Eukaryota; kingdom Metazoa; phylum Chordata; class Lepidosauria; order Squamata; family Agamidae; genus Intellagama; species Intellagama lesueurii. The sequence goes on from JBAJHW010000004.1 coordinate 204,072,328, forward strand.
GCCTTCCCGACTTCTGAGAGGAGGCGGTTGGACGGCGCGCACCCGAGCCAGCCGCAAGAAGCAGCCCCTCCTACCACCACCTCTAGTCCACTCCCCATACATGGGGAGGCTGGCGGCGTGGGCGGGGGGGGGGGGGAGAGCCAGCGGGCGATTTGGGGGTGGTTGTGGTGCGCCGATCGCGGTGGGAGCATTGCATCAGGATGACGAGCAGATGCAGGTTCGCAGCCGGAGAGACCGAGCGTGGCCGGTTAATTCGCTTTAGAAAGTGCCCCGTCCAATTGCCCGGCAAAGGCAGCCCATTACCAGTGCACCGCCCTCGAGCAAGTTGCAAAACAACTGTCGGGACGTATTATAGGAGAGCCAGTATCAGGAAAGAGGCGATTTTGAAAAAAGCAATTAAATCCCCGTCCAAAGGAAGAAGGCGTGAATTCACGCGCAACGCGTGTCCAGTTGTGGCCTCAACTCTGCTGCCGCCTGAAGCAGGAGAACAAACGCCTCCGGGAGGAGAGCGCCCAGTTGTTGGTCCACCTTCACCTCCCCTCCCCAGCTTGCGTTCCTTCCCCTGCCGGCCTTCTCCCTTCCTGCGCTCTGTGCAAAGTCCTGCTGAGGTGCGGGTTGCCACAGAAAGTATGCAGGCGGGCAGTGGCTTGAGAGTGGCAGAATCCTAGAATTGCAAAGTTGGATGGTACCCCCCTCCCCATCGAGTCTCACCTCCCACCGAAACAAGAAAAGCCATAGCTTAAATCACTCCTGACAGGTGGCTGTCTAGAGAACCATAGAAGGAAGGAAGGAAGGAAGGAAGGAAGGAAGGAAGGAAGGAAGGAAGGAAGGAAGGAAGGAAGGAAGAGGAGTGAGGTGCCTAATGGCAAGGGAGGGAAGGAGCTGGTGAAAAGGAGGGAAGGAAAGGAGAGGAAAGAAAGGGTGACAAGCCCTGGGCATGAGGGAAGTGAGGCAAGGCAGCAGTGGTGTAAGTGGCAAAGAGGGCAGAATGGAATTGCAAATTCAGAAACATCCCTTTCTCTGAGATTATGGGCTGGAATCTGAGACCGAGGGAAGCCCCTTGCAATATCCTAGGAGAGGTATAGGCCGGAAAGAATTGGACTCTATTTCTGGTCCTGCTGGTTGTGAAAATGGGCAGAGAGAGAGTTTGAATAAGGAGGCAAGTCTTAGAGTAAAGCAGGTTAACCAGGTAATGTCACAACACAGAGATGGGCAGGGGGCAAAATGCATCCAGCAAATTTGCTGACATTCCTGTTTGGACTCGAATACATCACAGATGAGATGCCAGGGGTTTTCCCAGGCCCTATACTAAGTATATGGGTTGTGAAAGGCTCGGAACCGGCTCACAGGGAGGGTTTTTCTAATTGCTGTGCTGCTGCTGTTTGGGCTTGCTTGTGCAGCAACACAACTCACAAAGGACGACGATAGTATGCCACTCCTTGCCTTGCTCCAAATAGCATGATGGGTTCAAGTGCAGGCATCCACAGAGCTCTCCCCTGGCCTTGCTCTTGGAGTTGGGTGGGCTAACTTAAGCTCTGAACTAGCTCAGAACCGGCTTTTTTCTCCACCTCTGGCACAGCTCCCCTGGTGTTTGCCTGGAGATCCAGAGAAACCTAATGGATGAAGTGGCTTTATACATACAAACAATAAGATTTTCAAGGAAACTGAAAAATCTGAAATAATCATCAAACAGAACCAGCCTAACCGTTAGGTAAAGAGCTTGCCGTTGATGGCAGGAGAGTGGCAGGAGCAGCAGATTGCACTGCTCTACCTCCTGGAAGGATTCCATAGCCATTTTCTGGCTGAAAGTCTTGGACAGCGATGGTTATTGCTATCAGCAAATTAAGCAAGTGGAAACTGAAGAATCTTTGCTGATGAATGCTGAATTACCAAAAGAGACTGTGGATACAGAAGTGGAAAATGCTAAATTGCAAACAATTATAATAAATTACTTTTGGAATGCAGGAATTCTATACTGTGTCCCCTACACTGAATGCAGCAGTAACAGGTTTGCTAAAGGAAAATTGGAAGAGTTAGATTCATGAACAAACAGCAAAGTATTCACAAATCAGTAATCACAATTAACTAGCCAAAATATACAAACTTCAAATTTATAAATTATTATTCACAAATTATTAACCACAATTAACTAGTCAAAATATACAAATGTCCAATTCAGAAATTCTGAATGTTATGCTGAAATAAATGGACCTTTATTTTGATCAGTGAAGGTTGTTCATAAAGTTACAATGTAAACTAAACATCTAATTTTTATTCTAAAAATTAAATTTACTTTAGGCACCAGAGAAAGTGGAGAAATATAAAAGTATATGCCAGAATAAACCTGTTATGCTACAGTATATCAGGTGTCTCCCAAATCTTAATAACAAATTATGTACTGTAAGCAATACTAAACTGCATAATTTATCAATAACAAAGTAATAAATCATTCCTTCAAACCCTGGATTAAAATATAGAACTAACAGTAACAGCAGACACTGAAAGGTTTGTGAACCTGACCAAAAAAAAAAAAAAAAAAAATGATGATCCATAGGGCCCCTTCCAACCTTACCTAATTCACTGGTGTAGCACAAACACAATAACTTTTGGAGGTAAATTGTCCCAAATTGCTGAGCTACAGTATATGACTCGGCATGCAACTGATAACATTTATGGTGATTTCTTGATTTGGTGCAATTTGCTTCCAAGCGTTACACCATTTGTTTAGCTGCACAAGAGAGATTTGACCAGTGAGTGTCTTTTAGACCTGATTTAAATATTTTTTGGAATAATGTGCTTCCAGTTGATCCACTCCATGTGGTTAGAGTGGCTTTCTGGATGATTGCACTACCCATGGCAGTGTTGATAGGTCCCAAACTGGCATGATGCTAGTACATTTGTTTATGTTTGTTCGTTACATGTATATCCTATTTTCCTCCAAATGGCACCCCTGGTTTTTCTCCTCCCCAGTTTACCCTCACAGCCCTGTGAGGTAGGTCAGTCTAAGAGTTAGGACTGGTATGTTTGAGGTCCTTGGCTGAGTGGGAATTTGAACCCAGATGTCTCAACTCCGAACCCAACACTCTAATCGTTATATTCCAACCATTACACCACCCTAAATATACTTTGAGATTGGTCTCAACCATGTAGGAAGTTGAAACCAGATTCCAGATAGTACTGAATTTGTGTCAAGGCTAAAACCCATGGCAGTTTTCTATGCCAACTATTCCACAAAATGCTTGATTCTAATAATGAACTGGCATCCTTTCACTTTCAAAATATTTCCTTTGATATATGGCAATCATGCAAAAATAGAAGAGTAAAGTGCTTGTGTACTGCAGATCACCTAGAGGTCTTCCAATAGACCCAGATCATTTTGTCCAGCTGCTTTAGAGCAGACATGCCTTAGTCAGGCATCCTAAGCATATCTGACATGACTGAACATTTCTGATTCCATCCATTAGAGAGCACTGTTGCAAGAATATGCCACTTACTTTACTCTGCACAAGATTTGAAAAAGTAACTGTATTATTCACTTACCTGGGAATGTGCCCTGTTGAACTCAATGGACTTTAACCTGAGTAGACATGTATAACAATACACTGATAAACAGATTAGTATTCCTGGTAAGATTAGAATCAAACCCCCATTTCATATTTTAGAGTAATGCTCATTCAGAACTCAACACTTTAGAAAAGGATTCCCAGCAAGCACATTTTCCCTTCTTACCTAAATTTCATGGAACTGTAGCATATAATTTTGACTTTGGGCCTGTTCCTGCTTTTCTACATTTCAGTTTTTTCCTCCTCAACCAAAGCCAATCATCATCATCATCACCACCACCACCACCACCACCACCACCACCATCATCATCATCATCATCATGATGTGCAGTCAAGTCAAGTCTGACTTATGGTGACCCTTTTCAGGGTTTTCCATGTAGACAATACTCAGCAGTGGTTTACTATTCCCTTCTTCTGGGGGCACTCTGGGGCTGTGTAGCTTGCCCAAAGCCACGCAGGCTGGCTCTTCCCCAGGAGACTCAGTGGGGAATTGAACTCCCAACGCCTGGCTCCATAGTCAGATACCTAAACCACTGAACTGTCTAGCCAGCCAGCCAAAGGTAAACTACCTGTTTTCAGAATATGTTCTTGCTTAAAGCATGAATTGCATATACACTCATTTTTTTACTAATCTGAACAGAGATAAGAGACAAATATATGCTGGTTGGTTTACGAACACTGCTGGACAGCTGGACAGATGTTTAATGTCTGTGTGAAGTATATCAGGAGAGTTCTCAGAATCTAGAAGAAATAAAAAATGCAGTATCTGCATAATGTTAGAGAGCACAATGGTAATTTATGCTTCGTTTTGTTATATGTTTCTATTTTTTTTTTGTCTCACTAACCGCTTTAGAGCCTTAAGATACAGTGCTAGGCCTGGCATTCTGTGGGCTCCATCCGCTTCCTCTATTGTACGCACAGTCCCCTTCATGTGCTTCCAAATCTGCCCCAGGGTCCTCCAACACTCTGGGAAAGATTCATGGCTGTGTGCAGCCTTACAAGAGGGAGGAAGAATCCATTTACTAAAATGTGTCCACACTGCTAGTGGATGGAGTCAGATATAATCCCCTGTGATTAATTACAGCATCCATGTCTTTAAGGAAGAGTGGCTGTATTTGCACTTGTCAGAAACAAGGTTTCCCCTCCTCTGGCCTTCCATTTCCCTCCCTTCCATCTCTTCCTTTAAAAAGGAGTTAGGAAGTATTTACTTCTGTTATTTATTAAATACAGCTTGAATTGTCCAAATGCCAGCAAACTATGGCTAATCTTAATGGTAGTTTGCTTGAAACAACTTTAAACAAAGGATTATGATGATTATATAATGGTTCAGATGCTGGTGTTATTGTTATGTGCCATAAAGTCACCTCTGACTCATGGTGACCCCATGAATGAGCAATCTCCAAAAGGTCCTGTCTGCAAAAGCAAAATGTGTTGCTTATATACCGCCCCATAGCACTTAAAGCACTCTCTGGGCGGTTTACAAATTAATTATGCAGGCTACACAATGCCCCCACCCCGTGAGCTGGGTACTCATTTTACCGACCTCAGAAGGATGGAAGGCTGAGTCAAACTTGATCCGGCTACCTGCGATTGAATCCCAGGTCGTGAGTAGTTTTGGCTTCAGTACTGCAGTTTGACCGCTGTGCCATGAGGCTCCTCCTCTTCAACCGCCCTCCTTAGCTCTTGTAAACTCAAGCCTGTGGGTTGCTTTAGGGAGCAAGTCCTTCTCGAATTTGGCCTTCCTCTTTTCCTGCTGCCTTCCGCCTTTCCCAAAATTATTGTCATTTCTAGAGAATTCTACCTTCTCATGATGTGTCCAAAGTAGGACAGCCTCATCTTCCGCATTTTTGCCTCCAGATATAGTTCAGGCTTTTAAAAAGTGTTTTGAAATGTTAGTTTTCAATATCGTTCTTGGTTTAATGGCTTTTAACATTATAGCTACTTGTATTTTTAATTGTGTTTATTCTGTTGCTTTTAATTGATTAGCTTTCTATGGGGAGAAAGGTGGCTTATAAATAAAATAAAATTGATAGTACTGTAGTCCTTCTTCAGGACTTGGAATAATACTTCACAATCTGATTCCTACTTTTGGTTCTTTTTTTATGTCATGACCTGACCCAGGTTGTTCTTCAAGGCATTAGCTTTCCCATGTAGTTTATGGGGAAAATAAACTAATTTATTAAATGAATAACTGAAATATACTGTAGCTTAACTTTAACTATTGATTATGGTAGTATTATATCTTAACCCTATATTTCAAATGTAATCATATTCTATGCTTAACCTTATATGTTATGCATCTTTCATATGTATGTCTCTGAGTGCCTTATCATATGTACGTGTGCCTCTGGGTGTACAATTAATACTTATCTATTCAATCTATTCAACCCTGTGTGTGTAACTTGTGCTTTGTGAATTCTAAGTGTTCTTGTGTATGCTTATGTCTACAAGTGGAAAGCCTATTATAATCTAAACAAAGAAAAGCATTAATATGCTACAGTGGAAAAGCTCCAGCAGAGACCTGATGTTAGCAGGGAATACAACATCCCCCCTGCCCCTGAAGTCATCCAACCCATGCAGAGGGGCTGTAGAGTTGCTGTTCCTCAGGGGCCAAAAACAGATATCAGAAATAATCAATTTATTTATTTATTAGATTTCTATCCCACCCATCTAGACCAATGTGCCATCAGATGTCAAAGATAGCCAATATGCCATCTGAGTTTCACAACACAAGCTTCCGTCATCTCTGGGATTATATGGATCAGTTTACTTTGTTTAGTTATGGGTCTTTAAGATCTAAACACACAGATTTTCAAAGGATTTTGACAAAAATCTGGCATGAAGGATTCCTTAGTAAATTTAGCTGTCATAAGATAAGAAGACAGGATTCTTAAAGGCCAAAAACAAAATATAAAATAAAATAAAAATAAAGAAGACAAATGTTGTGGCACCTTAAAGACTATCTTCTATATTTTAGTGTGAGCTTTTGTGCACAGGTCCATTCCCCAGACCAGGATTCTTGAAGACTGATAACTGATTAAAGAATTAGAAAATAAGTGTCCAAATGATGCTGAAGAACACCAGAAACAAAGAGTTGTGAATTGAAGTTACAATGAATTAAGTGTGCATTCATGGATAACATACCAAAATGAGGATTCAGAAGTAGGAAACTGAAAAAAAATTGAAATAATCAACAAATTACTTGAATAATAACTAAGGATTCTTTGTTCAAAAAATCCTGAATTAGGTTATCAAAGAAACTCTGGATTCAGAAATGCAAAAGGCTAAACTATTGATTGTTATCATAAACATCATTGTGGATACACAGATATTCTGTTCTTGTGCAGCTAGACAACAGTCAGTGCAATAGTAACAAGTTTGCTAAAGCAAAGTTGACAATGTCACAATGCTGACACAGTGTGTGGCAGCTGTGAAAACAGGTGAATTCCATGTTAGTTATCCTAACCAAAGAGGTTGAAACCAAATGGCTGATTTAATAATATTCCCATTAAACTGTGTAGTGCAACCACGCTTGTAGTATGAAGTTAAATTCTTTCCAGGATTGCTTTTCTCTGTTCTTGTTTGTGTAGAAGCATCAAATGCTGTACCATACGTTTCTAGACTCCACATTCACAGCAACTGGACCTTGATTCAGATCTTGGGGGACATTTTTGTAGCTTGCTGCAAGGTTTGAGTTGAATTCCAAGTGGACTGCCACTTTTAAAGGTGATCTGAAGTCATCTGAGAAAAACAGCTGATAGCTTCTTCCTGTCCTCTTAGTACATGTATTATGTATGGTGCAAGGATGTTCTTATTATATGCACAGCTGAAATATTACAGTTAAAAACCCATTTAAAATTAGTTTGCTTTTCAAGAAAGGGGATGATTAAAGTAATTTTAGGAATTTTAAAAAAATCTGCTCTCAAATGATACGCTTGCAAGAAGGACAAAGCACAGTTTGTTCTTGTCTAAGTTTTGTTATGTTAATTGTCAACTGCTTTTTTGGGAAGCTAAATGAAATCAAGTACAGTGGCTGAAATCCTGTTGCAGGATTTTACATCATGTAAGGCTGAGGATGTCATCAGTCACAGCCATTTTTGGGGGAATTCAGTTTCCTATCCCTCCATCCCTTAAAGTTCCAAGACTCCCTTGAGATTCCTTTTGTCCTGAGGAAGCTTCTGGGGGCCATGGGATACCGTGAGCAGTCTCTATTGTTTGAAAATCACCACTGCCAGTAAAATAATCCCAATGGAATTTTCTGAAATTTATTTATTTATTTATTTATTTATTTATTTATACGCCGCCCATTTAGTGAACATGCCACTACTCTGGGCGGCTTAGAAAATATTATTAAAACCATATAAACCATATAAAACATATTAAAAGAAAACAAACCCTACCCCCCCACCCCCATAAAATCACCCTTCTGGGACATAGGATGGCAGACAATGGGCCAGCATAATTTTATGAAAGGGTGGTGCTTGGGAAGGCCTGGGTAAAAAGCCAGGTTTTAATTTGCTTGTGGAAGCTCAGGACAGGGGGGGCCAGTTGCACCTCCACAGGAAGAGAGTTCCAGAGCGGAGTGGCCACTACTGAAAAGGCCCAGTTTCTGGTTAATGCCTTCCAGGCCTCTTTTGGAGTGGCCACCCACAACATTAAAGACTGGGAGGTGTGGGTGGGATGGGAAGATCACCTGAGGGAGAGGTGCTCTGACAGGTAGCAAGGTCCTAAACTGTAAAGGGCTTTATAAGTTAGCATCAGTACCTTGAATTTGACCTGGAAGCATACTGGCAGCCAGTGCAAGTGAGCGAGGACAGGTGAAATATGGTCAAAATTAAGATTTGTCCCCTGCATCCTGTGGCCCCCAAACAGCTTCCCACAATGAATGGAATCCCATGTGAGCCTTAGGATCTTCGAGGGAAGGGATTAATAAGTTTTAATTTCTAAAAAACAACAACACTGGACCTAATGGCACAACTCTATGCTACGGGATTTCAGTCAGTATGGAATATAAATACTTAAGCACTGCTGCATTATATGTGTTGGAGCTTTCTCCATTTTGCTGTTTTTATTAATAACATTAGAATATCTAACCACTGTTCTTATTTTACCACAGGTCTCAATTTTCAATAAATCTGCAGGTATACCTTTTAGGCTAGGCATCAGATTTTTGAAAGTTCAATACAAATGACCTTGGGGAGAAGGATTAGACAGACAAATTTTAGTGTAAATCCAATGTGGCAGCAATGCAATTACACTTCTGCTTCTCCTCAGGTTTTATCATTCCAAAGGGCTTCCTTTCTGGAGCATATTTTTGGATTCCCTCTCAGGTTTCTTCTTTCTGTTGTTCTGTCTTTAGAAGTCCAGCACTTGTTCCTGCCTTTTATAATTTTCTGTTCACATGAACTGGTGTAAATGCACACGTTTGTTTATTTATATTTCTGACTCACCTCATAATGAGTTCTCTAAGTGGCTTTGCAAATTCACATATGGTCTCTTTCTCTTTGTCCCTCCTCCTCTCTCTAAGATATTTTGATGTGTTATGTTGGGTTTCCTTTTGGACCAAAAGGAGGGATACAACTATCTAGGTGAAATAAATACAAAGAAACATAATCATAACCTCTTCCCACCATGCCAATGGAGTCTCATGCAAATTGGACCTGTCTAGACCAACCTATAAGTATGAAGATGCTGATTCGTAGTTGCACCTAGTGACTGAATCTTAGCTTGCACTGTTTGATTTCCAGGGAAATAAAGTAGACGGTTATCATTTCTTAGATAAAATGCATTAAACGCCTTATTGCCAATCTGTTTGCACATAGTATACAACTAGCAACCCCTTCACAGATTTAGCGTTTTCCTACACAGAGACCTTATCTGTATAGAAAAAAGAGAAGGGGGGGGGGAGAGAGAGAGGGAGGTGCATTCCATCTAATCTGGAGTATGATACAAGTCAGAACTGACCATAATATCAAACAGAATGAGAGGACCATCTCAGGCAGCAGATTTTGTCTGTTATAAAAGGGCAGTAAATTATTAGTTATTTACTCTTTTATTATTGTATTTTTGACTGCCAAGAACAGGGAGAAGTGGTCACACGATTTTCTGCCTCAGATGCCAAAATAACTTGGCTGGCTTTGGCCTTGTTGGCTTTCATCTGGATTGTTGCTGGACTTTGGCCTTGGTGGATAGCTATGCGTTTTGACTTCAGAAGAGTAGGGAGGATGCCATGGTGAAAAGGAAAAAAAGGTCCTGGCACAAAGATTCTTTTTCCCACAGATATTACAGCTCTTATGAAATGTTGATAAGTAGCAATGGAGAGATATATTGAATAAAGTGAAATGCAAGCTATGATACGATGCGAGGTGCCACGAGCAACAGCATAACTTTAAATAGAAAGAGTATTTGCACCTAATGTAACATGCAGCACATATAATATACTTCTTCTCCCATGCAAAACTTATCCTGCTTTAGAAAAATATAACTATATGTAGTATGTAACATCAGCAGTGAACTAAGATGTCTTCTTGCCCACAATTTGGAATTGCATAATATGATAGTGAATTAGCAGTTTGAACGCTAGTTTCCTTTATTCACTGTATCCACTATCTGCATTCTCAGCAATTTTTCAGCAGAATGAAAACTAGGTCTTTACATGATAATAAGTAACATTCAATATCCCATCACTTTCTATTTCCATAGATAGTAAATTTCAAATAGTTTTACTTAAGAATATCTTCAGATCTTCCACACCTGTGCACTGCTTGAGCTTCTCCAAGAAGCATACAAATGTATCTTTCTGTAAGATATATTTGAGATACAAATGTAACAAATACTGTAAGTACAACAAATGTAAGTATGTATGTATAGGGAGTTAGAAATGAGACCAGATAGGGATCATAGGGGATTTGGGTCACACATTGCTAAGCAGAGAACCCTACTTCACCATCATGTGTATGCTTGAACTGATGCCTGGTTAGTCCTGGGTCTCCGAGGTGTTATACAATCCCACATACGTACCAGGGATGGGCAGCTTTGGCAATTCTGGGAGCCAGTTTTCCCAGGAGCACCATCCATTGGCTACCCCTATCCCCCTTTACTGTTCAAAAGCACTACAAATCAAAACTAGGAGTAACCAAATGTCATCTCTGTTGGGTTTTTTTTTTAAAAAAGTCAATTTGACGGCGTTTTTGGCAACATTTCCTGGGTTCTTGACATTGCAGGAGCAACAGAGAGGGTCGCCTGCTGCTCTGAGTAAGGTGAGGTACTTAAATTCTAGTTCAGAATAGAACAGAGCCCTCCTCCACCTCTAGGCCATCATACATATTTTTAATTTATTTATATATTTATTAAATGTATATACCGCCCGTCTAGCAAATTGCTACTCTGGGGTGATGTACAACAAATTAAACATACATTGCATACTGATACAAACAGTAAACTATCCCAGACATAGATCATAACCCAAAACAGGTGGGGATGTTAAGTGGCAGTAAGTGATGTAAGAGTCAAGTTAACATATTTCTTCTGGTATGTGAGATAATAATGATAATAACCTGGGGTGTCAACAAATTGATAAATCATGTAAATACATTACTTTTGCAAAACAAGCTCTGTTGAGTTCAATGGAACTGAAAGCCCAGGTCAATAAGTTTAGGATTGCAGACTTAACCAATTTGATAGTTGTGATTTATATTTTAAATTCTATGACTTCCAAGATAAAATCTCTGATACAGCTGCATGGTAGAATGCATAGTAGTTAGGGATCTCTAAGTAACTACTATTAACTTGGAGAAATCTGTGGAAGTCTGATGAAGTCTGGGAATGAATTTGTGGAAAGGATGTTTGCCTCCTTAAGTTGTTCTGTTGTTGACTATTGACCTGACCAAGCAAGTTTGCTCTTTGTAGTTCTGTTCAAGAGAGAAATACTAATATAATCTCTTAATTAGTACGTTGTATAAATTTCTTAATGGCTTCAACCTCCATAATCTCTCCCCAAGTAAATAACCACCAAGAGGTAATTTTTGATCTGAACTGGTAAATTCTGTAACTTAAAAAAAACACCTGTATTTAGTGAAAGAAAAGGGTGTGGTTGCACTGATGTGGCAATGGTCCTTTCCTTTCCATTTTTCTTTCCTTGAGTGATCATTTATTTTTTCCCCCATTCATTTTGTTTCATGGTTAAAATAAGTAACTGAAAAGTTAAGTATCAGTTCTCACATTACAAATAAATAGGTCATATCGACCAACTCATTATTTAAATTGCAACAGAATTCATTCCCCTGTCTTATCTATTTCTGCCATGTGAATCTCCATGAAGATCAATATGCACCCAGACAAACTGGGGCACAATCAGAACATTGATTCTCCCTTACTTGATCCAGACAAAGCCATGCTAGGAAACACCGAGACTGGATGAATCAGGCCACCACCATTTGAACTTAAATAGAAGGTACAAAGAAAGATGCATATATTCTGTAACTTTTACAGGGTGAGGCATCCTACTTAGCAGAGGAAAACTGGACTAAAGTTATATGATGTGCCATTCATATTTGCTTTCAAACTGTTGATGCCATGAAAGTAACCTTGTTTTTATAGCATGCAAGATAAAAATAGGGGGAGGGGATTGACTCTTCTTAATTAGAACAGTCTCAAAATAATTAGCCAGCAAAGTATCCAGTGACCTGACCTATGACAATTGTACTTCTAAAAGGCCTGAAGCCATATAGGTCCTTGTCAGCAACAATAGTTTATCACTCAGCTACTGGCTGTTAACTACTAGTAGTGGCTGGAGCAGCAAAATCTATTTAAACCATGTGAAACTGGAAACGAAACAGCAGGATGCTGGCAGAGATAGACAGATGATCCCATGTTTTCACTGTGAGTATATTTCAAAATAGCGCTTATATCCTTGGATAGTGAAGGTGTTCTACTATAAACTAAGGGCATGACCACACTGCACCTTTTGGTGTGGGCTGGTGCAGACTAAATGTTAGAGGAGGAGTGATATGCCATTTCGTGTGAGTCTTGTGTCCAAATAACTTCAAACAATTCTGGAATCGTGAAATGGTTAAATGATATACTCTTCAGGATATCAGGAAACTGAACACTTCTTCTGCTCCAGTGTGAAATAAAATGAAAATAAGGTGAAATAAAGTGAAATTATTTTTTGGCTCTGGTAACCATCACTGATGTGCTGAATCACTTAGATTAAATTAAAGGTATACATTTTTCTTTGCTTTGTGTGTAGTGCTGATTGAGAAACTGCCCATAGCCATGGTTTGGATTGGCACTTCACAGAAATGCAAAGAAAATATTTTTTTTTAAATTTAATCAGTGATGATCTAGCAGAGGCAAAAATTAATTAATTTCACTTCCTTTGCCCCTCTGCAGAAGAGCAGGGAAGTGTTCAGTTTGCTGATATCCTGAAGTGGCTAGTTTATTAAGCCACTTCAAAATACTGGAAATCGACACTGGGAGGAGCCTTGGCAGCTTTGACACCTGTAAGACTTGCTTTTGCTCTGTTCCCAGTTATTGCACATGCTGGGAGCAGACCAAATTAAAGTACATCAACCCATACCAAAAAGATAAAAGACCCTGATAGAGTCTCAAAAATGTACAAGTAGGAGTGCTCTGGGGAAAAAGTGGTCCACTCTATCGATTATGTTGTGTAATTGCTGGGGGGGGGGGGGGGGGAAGCAAACCAATCTGTCCCTGCAGTGCACCAAACAGTATGGCAAATGCCCCTCTGATCAAGCCCTAAGTAAGTGTCTAAATGTAAGATCTTTTGAATACATTTTTAATTCTTTGTCCATGATTTAAGTAAGGTGAAGGTCAGCATCTCAAAAGCCAGACACCACGGTTCCCTAGTTAGTGTTAGAATTAAAGACAGCAGAGAATAACTTTTCCAAATGTTACTCACAATTACCCTCATTTTGATATTCACCATGAGTTTAGTTCCTCTCATTAGCATTCTATTATGCAAGTCTCTGGCAGGCTAATCATGACAGCTGTTGTTCTGCTGTGCATTCTCTGCACAGAGCAATTTCGTTATCAAAATGTTATTTTAATTAAAGTTGGAAATTATAAGAAGCACATGAGTAGAGTCTATTCCTTCAAGATGATCATCCAGGCGGGTAGTTCTCGTCTCAGAGACCAAAAGGAGGTGGGTTCATCTTTCATGTGGCATCAAGGACTTCAGTAATTATGTATTATTTGGCTATCATCATCATCTTAGAACTTCAGAGCTTGAAGGGACCCTATGGATCATCGAGTCCAGCCCCTGTCAGGGAAGTATAGTGGGGATTCGAACTCCCAACCTCTGGCTCTGCAGCAAGATACTTGGCAGTCTAAAACATTAGACTTTGTTTACAAGTGGGAAGTGGAACAAAATGTGCCGTGTATCTCCGCCCCAGCAAGAGAGCTGTAAGGAGCTGAAACAAGAGATTACATCTCCACTGACAATCTTTGGCTGAAGCCCTTTTGTGCAACTCGGCATGCACAATAGGAATGGCAGCAGCAAATCACTGCTAACTAAAAGCTTCCTTTGGCAATTTCAGAATGCACATGACTTTGTCACACAGAAAAATAATTAGGCCTGATTTATCTCACATGCAAACAATGGGCATCTATGCTGTATGACAGATGCCAATGTAGAAGCTGTTCTAAATAGCAAACTTTTTGCCTTGGACCAGTTCTTCCCAACCTTGGGTCCCCAGATGTTCTTAGACTACAGTTCCCAGAAATCCTGGCCAGCACAGCTTGTGATGAATGCTTCTGGGAGTTTTAATCGAAGAACATCTGGGGATCCAAAGTTGAGAATCATTATGTTAGACAGCTAGTTACATTGCTGCTGTTTAGTCCAACCAAATGAAAGGCAATGGCAGCAGCAGCAACAAAACCTTGTTTACATGTGTGATCCAGGCTTTAGTGCACCATTATAGGTTTTATATAAATCCTGTAAATGGATGTTAGAAACTCTCAATTTTTTTCCCATTCACTGAAAAAACTACTTCAAGTTCTGCTTTCATTATTTCTCTACGCAGCATCTGCTAGTGCAGTTATATGTAAACACATCCCCATTGCTATTAAATTGTTCAGAGTTACTGGATGCTGTCAGATGCAAGTGTTGTTCTGAGAAATAATAGGTTACATTTCTTTCTTGGTGCTTTATAGATTTCACACACTGCTGGCAGTTAACAAATGTTTACAAATGTATATATATTCATATCTCAAAAACCTTATCCAGTCTGTCATAGAACTGTACCAGATGAGCTGCAGTGCAATAGCTTCCCATTTACCTTCTTCCTATTGTTAATAATAATACTTGCATGCCATCAAGTAAATTCTTACTTGTAGTTTTCTAGGTAGAGAATATTCAGACATGGTTTACCATTCCCTTATTCTGGAGGCATTCTGGGACTGTGCAGCTGCCCATGGCTACAGAGGCTGACTCTTCCCCTAGAACAGTAGTTCCCAACCTTGGGTAACCCAAGAGTTGGACTGCAACTCCCAGATATCCCAGCTCCACAGTCAGGTAGCTAAACCACTGAGCTATGCAGCCAGCTCCTTACTGTTGTTAGGATGGCTGAAATTGTTTCCTGATGTTAAATCTTGTCACCAGTTGAGACATTAGCAACTTTGTCCTTTTGTCCCATGTTTTTCACCCTCCATCTTTATTGCTTTTAGATTATGACATGGAGAATGTTATTATTGATATCTTATGATGGTTAGAGTAGTTCATGGGTAGAGTAGTTCAACATCTTGGCATTCTCAAATATACAGTAACTTGTTCCATCCTTTTTCTTAGTTTGTACCTCCAAAGGAGCATTGTTGATGTCTGATAACTATCTCAGGTCCCACAATGAACAATTTACAGTTCCCTGCTGCTGACCCTCCCTGCAGTTGGAATCCAACAGAGGGAGTCCAATGATTTAATACAACTAGGAAACCACAAGTGGGTTTATGTTTAACCCATGATAACAAACAGTTTTTGATAACTTTTAGGAAGAGGTGCATGGGTACACATTCAGTATACTATAATCTCTCTCTCTCTCTCTCTCTCTGTGTGTGTGTGTATTTATGCTGTACTATGCTGCCTGGAGAATTCTGGGAGTTATTATCAAAAAAGAAAAATGTACACCCTTCTAATGACTACTCTTCTGGAAATGGTTAGTTGTAGTGCATTTCTATGGAGCATGGATGTAAAAATTTGCTTATTTTGTGCTCACCGTTAAGAATGATGCAATTGTGTTTTGTGCAAAACCTTTTTATTATGTTCATATATAAGGGTTTTTAAAAGAATAAATACAAGGGGTTTGTGCAAAATATAAGACTTTTTAAAATTTTGCTAACATGTTTGGTTTTACAAAGGAGTGATAAATTTAATTTAATAATGGTTGTTGTGGGTTTTTCGGGCTCTTTGGCCATGTTCAGAGCACGGCCAAAGAGCCCAAAAAACCCACAACAACCATCAGATCCCGGCCGTGAAAGCCTTTGAGAATACATTAATTTAATAAATTTAAAACAATAAATTGTTTAATTTATCTTTTATATTTAACTTATTTTGTTTTTAAACTGTGTGAATTTTAATGTTGTGAGCCGCTTTGGGTCCCTTGTTGGGAGAAATGCGGCATATAAATAAAACTACTACTACTACTACTACTACTACTACTACTACTACTACTAATAATAATAATAATAATAATAATAATAATAATAATAGTAATAAATCCCACAGCAGCTGACTCCCTCCCTCCCTCTCTCCCTTCCTCCCTCCCTCTCTCCTCCACTCCCAGTATGTGTGTGTGTGTGATGAGACTGAGAAAATAGAATGAGAAAATGTGCGGGTATTTGCTGGTTCTTTCCTGAAGCATCAGTGTGTTCTTAGGAGAAGGAATTATTTCATCTATGTAAGAACAGGATTTTGTATGATTGCATGATAGTCTCGTTTTGTATCTACTGTTGAAATAATCTCTATATAAATAATAGCCCCAAATTTATGGAGAACTACCATTTCATCATGCAAAACATTTTAAGACACAGGCAAACCATTTCCAATGTGCTTCATAATAGTGAAGACAGGAAGAACATAATCATAATCATCATCTTAGAACTGCAGAGCTGGAAAGGATCCTATGGATCATCAAGTCCAGCCTCTGTCAAGAAGGCACAGCAGGGAACCAAACTTCCAATCTCTGGCTCTGCAACCAGATGCCTGAACCATTTAGTTTGATGCTTGAATACTTTGAAAAACAGGATGAGGTAGAGAATATAGTCATTTCTATTAGGCTGTCTTTAGTGAGGAAGAAGTTAAATGAACACTATGAATCAAAACTCAGGTTAGTTGCACATAGCTTTATCTTTCCAAAATGTACTATACATTCTATGAATGAATCCAAACTTGTTTGGTTTACAGGAAAGCAGAGTTTATTTCAGGACATGTGTTGTACAGCTTGCAAATCACTGGACTGAGTGCCATGTAATACAGATCATGCCTTTTTATGGGGACATTCCTGCTCCAAAGAAAGCAAATTCCTTTGAAACACATTGTATTAGTTAAAACTTCTAATATGCTTTGATATTTCTAGCTGGCACTTTGCATAATTCAGCCATGTCAGAAGAGACCAGCAGTAATGGATTCTGGATAGTTTTGTTTGTTTTCTATGTAGAAAACTAGGCATTTGGTACATTTTTTTCAAAGTTAGTCAAGGTAGATTAAATTTAACAGTTAATTGATGGGTTATATATGTCTGCTGTGGTTGTTTGCTGAAACATATTGTGACTTTGTTTTAGCATAATTATGTAAGCACTGGACACTTGGAGGATTGGGGAGGGGGTCTTTTAAAAGGGATTCACACATGTCTGCATCCAAATGTCTGTATCACAGCTTGTTGGTATATATCTCACTGTACCTCCTTATGAATCCAGGACCATCTGAAACACTCACATAGCCATGCCATGGAACCACTTTTCTTATGCTGTCCCCTGTGGTTGGCAAGTGTGCCTGTGAATCACAAACCACAAAGAGCTGGCTCTACCATTAGGCAGAGTGTGTTGGCTTCTTGAGCAGACAAAAAATGGTGAGATGGTTGATATATTATGATTGCATCTTTACTATCAAGGAGGGGGAGACACACTTGTGGGATTGTCCAGAGTTTGGAAAAGTTCCTTCTTCTTCTTCTTCTTCTTCTTCTTCTTCTTCTTCTTCTTCTTCTTCTTCTTATGGGTTCCCAAACATCCTACATCACATGAGTAATGGATTCTGGGACATACAGTTCAAAAACAAGTTTTGCACTCTGGGATTTTCTGCCTGAAGTGGCAGGGTAACTTGACTGTCCTTGAATGCTATGCACTTTGTTGGGGGTGGGGAGAAGAATTTGCTGCTCTGCCTTAGATGCCTTGGGCTGGCCCTGAACCTCATTTATATTTGCATCTCTAGGACTACATGAAGGACACTTGAATATTTTATAAAACCAAGGTGTTGGAAGCTTCCATTCCATCTCTGAGTGTCTTCGTATGTAATATACCATAAATTGTAAATGTGTATTGGTACAGGGTACATGAGGAAAAGGATGGTATATAAAGAAGGTACTCATGTAACCCTTCTGCTGAAGTGGGCCTAATATTGTGTGGAGAGCTGTATTTACATAGCTCTTTTTTTTCCTGTGGCTTGAGTATTAATTCAATTCTTTTTAAAAAAAACTTCTGGTTTATGAATGCAGGATATTGTGTTTCTATATTCACAATTCAGAATGCCAGGAAATGGCCCAATATTGCTGCACAATATTGTACCTGTGTTGCCAGCAGGGAAAAGGATGCCAAGCTTTACATAGCAAAAGGCAGCCTGAATGTTGACAACAGCAATGGCAGCAGTCAAGATGGTCTACAGGATACCCTCTTGTGCTCACTACCATTCACAAAGTGACACCACACAAGGGAAAATCCCAGAAGCGAACTCCTTCTCACCCAAACACAAAGCAATTGTCAGGGCTGCTTCTCAACAAGTATGAATGCAATAATGTAACTGTGATGCCTGAACTTGAGCTTTCAACATTTTCCATATTTTTAAAATGCACATTGGCATCACTTCAAAACAACAACAACAAGACCACATTTGTATCTCAGTTTTTATGTAGGCATCCTTCAGTCTCGAGAGACTATGGTAACGTGCTCTGAATAGAGGTCTTGGAACAACGTCTAGTGTGGCTGAGAAGGCCAATTCGAGAGTGACAATCCCTTCCACACTGAAGACAAATACAATCTGTCCCCTGTCCAGCTCCCTGATTTTGCTGGGTTCGGGACTGCCTCTTTGCCTCGGCCTGCTGAACAAGGGTCTCTTCAAATTGGGAGAGGCCATGATGCACCGCCTGCCTTCAGGCTGAACGCTCAGATGTCAAGGTTTCCCATCTGTTGAGGTCCATTCCTAAGGCTTTCAGATCCCACTTGCAGATATCCTTGGATCGCAGCTGTGGTCTCCCTCTGGGGTGCTTTCCCTGCACTAATTCTCCATACAGGAGATCTTTTGGAATCCGACCATCAGCCATTCTCATGACATGCCTGAGCCAACGTAGACATCGCTGTTTCAGTAACGTATACATGCTAAAACTTCCAGCTCGTTCTAGGACTACTCTATTTGGAACTTTGTCCTGTCAGGTGATACCAAAAATGCATCGGAGACAACGCATATGGAACATGTTCAGCTTCCTCTCCTGCCGTGCACAAAGGGTCCAGGACTCACTGCAGTACAGGAGTATACTCAGGACACAGGCTCCATAGACCCGGATCTTGGTATATGCCGTCAGCTTCTTATTAAGCCATACTCTCTTTGTGAGTCTAGAGAACATGGTAGCTGCTTTGCCAATAAGTTTATCCAGCTCGATAGGGAGAGAGTGTCAGAGATCGTTGAGCCAAGGTACACAAAGTCATGAACAACCTCCAATTCTTGTGTAGAGATGGTAATAGAGGGAGGTGAATCCACGCCCTGGCCCATGACTTGTGTTTTCTTCAGGCTGATTGTTAATCCAAAGTCTTGGCAGGCCTTGCTAAAAACGATTCATAAGTTGTTGGAGCTCTTCAGCAGAATGGGCAACAACAGCTGCATCATCGGCAAAGAGGAAGTCCCGCATGCATTTCAGTTGGACTTTGGTCTTCGCTCTCAATCTAGAGAGATTAAAGAGCTTTCCATTTGTTCTAGTCCGGAGATAGACACCTTCTGTTGCAGTTCCAAAGGCGTGCTTCAGCATGACAGCAAAAAAGATCCCAAACAGGGTCGGCGCGAGGACACAGCCCTGTTTCACTCCGCTTCAGATGTCAAAGGGATCTGATGTTGAGCCATCAAAAACTACAGTGCCCTTCATTTCCTCATGAAAGGACCTGATGATGTTAAGGAGTCGAGGTGGACATCCAATCTTGGGAAGTATAAAAAGGCAGTCCTTGCTAACCAAGTCAAAGGCCTTTGTAAGATCTATGAAGGCCACAAAGAGTGGCAGTCATTGTTCCCTACATTTCTCCTGCAACTGTCTGAGGGAAAATACCATGTCAGTGGTGGATCTATTAGCTTGAAATCCACACTGTGATTCTGGATAGACTCTGTCTGCAAGCACCTGGAGTCTCTTCAGCACAACACGGGCAAGCAGCTTCCCTACAACGTTGAGAAGAGAGATGCCACGGTAGTTATTGCAGTTGTCCCTGCCTCCTTTGTTCTTATACAATGTGACGATGTTTGCATCCTTCATGTCCTGCGGTACTCCACCTTCCCTCCAGCAGAGAGAAAAGATTTCATACAGCTCAGTGGTGATGATCTCTTTACAGCACTTCAGCAAGGATGTTATCCTTCCCAGGTGCCTTGCCGGAGGCGAGGGAATCCAAGACCATTTTTATTTCTGCTAAAGTTGGTTCGCTGTCCAACTCTTCCAAGACAAGCAGGCACTCTATGTTATTTAATGCCTCTTCGGTTACTGCATTCTCTTTAGAATATAGCTCAGAGTAGCGCTGCACCCAGCGTTCCATCTGCTGTACTCGGTCCTGGATGATCACACCTGTAGCAGTCTTCAAAGGAGCAGATTTCTTTTGTATTGGACCTAAAGCCTGCTTGATACCATCATACATTCCCTTGATGTTACCTTTGTCCGCTGCTATCTGTATCTGAGAGCAGAGCTGAGCCAATAATCGTTAGAACATCTCCTGGTGGTCTGTTGAACTTTGCTACGAGCAACTCGAAGAGCCTGCAAGTTGTACTCACTAGGACAGGCTTTGTATACTGCTAGAGCTCTCCTCTTTTCCTCAATGGTTGGCCTGAGCTCCTCCGAATGGGCTTTGAACCAGTCTGCCGTCTTTTTGGTCTTCTTGCCAAATGTGGACAAGGTGGTGTTATAAACAGCGTTCTTGAAATGTTCCCATCGTTCAGGTGCATGTGCATCAGCCGGGCCTGGCAGGGTTTCCTCAAGCGCTTGGGCAAATTCCTCCACTTTTCTTTGATAGCGAGTCTTGCTGATGTCAATACGTGGTCTTCCTTCCTTTTTCATGTGATGCAATCTCTTTGTTCGCAGTTTTACTCTACTACACACCAGGAAGTGATCAGTATTGCAATCAGCACCCTGATAACTGCATGTGATCGTAATACTAGGAAGGCTACAGCGCCTAGTGAGGATCAAATCAAGCTGATGCCAATGCTTCGATCTTGGATGTCTCCAGGAAGCTGTGTTGAAGCTTTGTAGTAAAGAACGTGTTGCTGACACAAAGACCATAATAACAGCAAAACTCCAGTAAGTGTTGGCCATTTTCATTCATCTTTTCAATGCCAAAACAGCCTAGACAAGTGGGCCAAGAATTGTGATCAGCACCAACTCTAGCGTTAAAGTCTCCGAAAATGAACAGCGGCTCTCTCTCCGGGATTTTTTTGATAGCAGCTGCCAGATCATCATAGAATTTGTCTTTGACTTCTGTTGTAGACAATAGTCTACAACCGGTCCTGCTGATGAGTGGAGCTGCATAGACAGGATTCTTTCACTCCCCGCATTAGGTGGAACAATGGATCTCAGCGGAGTATTTCTAACCGCAAAGCCAACACCATATTCCCTGGTATCATTCAATCGTTTTTCCTACCAGAAGAATGAGAATTTTTTTCTCTTTGACAGATCCTGAGTCTGGCAATCTCTTGCAGGGCTAGTTCTCAGTATCAAGTGCTAAAGTACTATCTCAGTATTGTGCTGATAGCTTAGGTGGCTTATGTATTCTGCAGGGGGGCACCCATGGTCTGGTCAAAAGCTATCTATGGCTAGTAGCCACAACAGAATTTTTTTCTCCTCCCCTTCTCTTTGCAGTCTCTGTGTTTCAAAAAACAAAAACAAAAAACAAACAAAAACAAAACAAAACAACAACAACAACAAGTCTGGAAGTGTTCCCATCCCTCCAAAGCCAGCTTTGGAGGCACTTAGGGAACTGCAGTATGGTGAATAGGATTAACCTTCTCCTGGTTCCACTACAGATTCCATTGTTCTTGCTCTTGTTCTTGGACTTGTGATAGAGCAAAAAATTATTGGGCTAAAATCCACATGTGGATTAAGCAAATGTCAAAACAGGAAATAGAATTTAAACCGGAAATATTTTTGTTAGGATTACTACCAAATACTGTAGATATACAAAGCTATTATTTAATACCACATGTTTTGACAGCAGCTCGGTTATTATGGGCACAGGTTTGGAAAGATGAAAATCCACCAAATGATGATATGATCATTTAAAAAATACTAAAAAATGCAGAAATGGATAGATTAACTAAGAGGCTAAAGGGACAAGAAGAATTATCTTTTTATTTAAGCTGGAATTTATTTTATAATTGGTGGAAAGTAAAAATCCCGCAGTAAAGGAACAGAAAATGAATAAAAAATGGGATGTCATGAATAGGATCTCATCAGAAGAATTGTTCAAATATACAAGATTGCTTCTATGTTGAGCCTTAGGCTTTTTTTCTTTTTTGCATTTAGATTATCTTTGTTTATTGTTCGATGATTAGAGATTCTTACACTTTATGTTTACTGTTTAAATGCGCATTGTGCTATATTATCTATGTTTTTAAATCTGTTAGGGGAAAAAAAGATTCCATTGTTCTTCCAGTGGAAGTCCACCACAGAATCCTGCCCCCCAAACTCTTGATTTTGACTTTCTTGTAGTGCATCCTGGTGAAACATTCATACATTGACAGATGTATTCAAAATTAGCCCTAAGAGGAAAAACCTAAAGGAAAAACAAACACATGAAAGATTTCTTCCTGGCTTTATCAAGTATTCAAGCAAATATAAATTCCCTACCTAGTCAAGTCATTAGCTTCATTGCTCTGAGGTGTGGTCATGGGGGAAATCATCCTCCCCTGAACTCCTGAATTGTACATCATCAGGCAGCATATGTGGCCAGATATATGGCAAAGCCCCACAGAGACAGAGAAAAAGGGGGGTTCCAATAAGATGCCACAAAAGGAAAAGGGTATAGAAAATATGGAAGAGCAGCAACCTTTTTCTTCTTCTTTTCTTTTCTTCATCCTGCGACAGCTTAGGGGATGCACTGTTAAATGCATAGCCATAATAGGGGTAGAAGCAAACACAAAGTGGGAGGCTGATGTTAAAAGAATCTTGCAAGTAATGGCTTGCTTTGATTGCTAAATAGTTTTCACTTTCAGCCTTTTCAATGCTCTCCCTTCAAGATGTAGGAAACAGAGGCTGTAGAAAGAGCAGAAAAAGGGGAATTAGCATAAAGAATGTCACATCTTTGCAATCCAGGTCAGGGAATACTGGCGCATCATTCTGTCTGAACACAAATTCACAGATAGTTTTAAAAACATCACTGTCTTTTTGTCAGAGCAGTTAAAATGGATGCAGTAATCTAGTTGTGTGAATGTATGGCAACAGCTCACATTTGTACTTCTTTCTAGATTATCTGGAAAATAGTTCTCTGGGCAATAGGTTCAATTTCTGCCTTTCTGTTTATAGACAAACAAACCAAGAGCCAAAAGTACATAATGATAATTCAATTTCAACTCAATGTTTTAGCCCCCCTGCAGTCAATTTTTCCTTTTAATTGTTTGCAGACTTTACAAAACAAAACAAAAACCTAGATGAGGAAGACACACATATTTTCATGACATGCTGGCAAGCTGTGGATTTAAAATGTGAGGCACGAACTAGTTATCTAGTTGTCTTGTGATAATATTTTGGCAAGTGAAAATAAGGAAAATATGAAAAGCAATGTAGAAGCAACCAATGTAGAAGCTAATGTCCATGTTCTTTCACATTCCACAAGACTATCAACAAGGCTATCAGAACAAGCTGCTGGTCATAGACCACCTCATCCAAAGATTTTAAAATCAGACTGATTTTATCTACCTCTGAAATCAGAAAGCCTTAATAGGAAAACTGAGGATATCTACACTGAAAATGCATTAGTTGACCCTAGTTACAAAAAATGATGTCTTTGTGATACCAGCGATTATAATAGCACCTGTTTCTTTCATCTTCTTTTTTTAAAAAATTATTTTATTTTAAGGGTTGGGTGTAGGGATGGGAGAAAAAGGGCATGGGATAAACAGGGGGTGCAAATCAACATAAACATTTTAAAATACTCATTATCACCTGTTACATTTCATAGGTACATAAGTTCCTGGTACAACTTAGTTATGATATACATTCTGTTTCTATTTCTAATTGATCATAGGCTTTCAATTATTAAATATTAATTTGCATTCTATTTCTGAGCCAGTCATAAAATGTATGCCAACAATCCTCATGGTTCGTCTTTCTTGTCGGATCTAGCCATTCTGATAATTTATCCATTTCCGCCGCGTCCAGAATTTTTGCTATTAAGCAAAGCATGATTTCAAATGTGTGGCTTGCATTCTGTTAGGCCACTTACTTTTCAGGACAAACCCTTTTGTGCAACAAGTAATAAAAGTGTCTCAAACTAGACCTGACAAGCTGCATTCAAAGACATAGAAGTCCTTCATCTACAATAGATCTGGGAAACATTAATAGCAACTTCAGGGATAATTTAATTACTTCTCCCAACATATCTTCCAAACACTAATAGAAGCTCCATTATGACCCTGTCTTTTAGTCATGGGAACATGGATTTCAGTCTAGATAAATAAGAGGCTTGCTATAGGCTTAGGCGCCCTTGCATTTTTTTAAAAGAATAGATTCAACTTAAAAAAAAACTTTTTAAAAAATCATATCCTGCCCATCCACAAGGGAGACCCTGGAAGTGACAAACAATAATAAAAAAACAATAAAAATAATAACATTGTCAATGACATTGTGGATCAAAAGGCATCCTGATAAAATATCTTAGTTTGGCATCTAAATGTTCAAAGAGATGTTCACTGACCTTACGGGGGATGACATTCGAGGACTTCAGTCAAAGAGTGCAAAAACAATTTGGATAATGACAACAGAATATCCCAACCAACATGACCATTGTTTTGTAGGACACTCCCCTCCCCCCTGTATTCATGATATCAGTGTTTTTGATTTCACTTATCTGTGGTCTGAAAACATTGAAAATATTAAAAGAAAAATCCCAGAAATATTATTTCTAAAATATAGTTACCAGAACTAACTACTAGAGGGCACCAGAGGCCATGCTGTGTAGAATGTTCACTATTATTTATGGGTTTTTGAATAATGGGGGGCTTGGAACTGATTCCCTGTGGATATAGGGGTCCTACTTACAATATCAAGAATTCCCCTGCTAGGGAAATATGGATATTGTAGTCCAAAAAAGGAACTTTTTCAGATTCTGACAAAGGCTCAAACTCCTACTCTTTGCCCTTCAGTTGGAATAAAGCAAGACATCTTTTGATGAGCGCAGTGTGTACTGCAGGCAGATTCATACTGGAGGAGCTAGGCTTTAAATATCCAAGGAACAAACAATTTAGAGCAATGGTTCTCAAGGTTTGGCCCTCCAGATGATGTTGGACTTCAATTTCCTGCATGTCTAGTCAGTATGGCCAATGGTCAGACATTCTGGGAGTTGAAGTCCAAATACATTTTGAGACTCAAAGATTGAAGACCACTCACTAATTGCTTTGAAAGTCAGAATATGTACTTTAAACATTATTATATGCCATCAGGTTGCTTCCAAATTATGTCAGCACTAAAAGGATTTTTGAGGTAATCTCAGTGTTCAAGGAGTAGCTTACCACTGCCACCCCTAATAAGTTTTTATTTCTCAATAGGTCTTCTGAGTACTGGTCCAACACTCTGTTCACTACACCACACTTGCTCCCTTTTTAAATGTACATCCTTCATCTGAGACGAATTTAACTCACTGTGTCTGAAATCCTGTTGCTTAGTGTAGTAAGTTGCACCAGATTCACAAGGCCCATTGATTCAGTGAGGATTTGGTGAGTCAACTCCTTTCTAAGTTCTACTGTTTCAAATGGGCCTACTCTGGTTGCTAAAGTGAGTAGCAACTATAGTAGGCCTATCAAATTAATAGAACTTATGGAGGAGTTGAATCACCAAATCCCCACTGATTCAATGGGCCTACTCTAGTTCAACTTACAATACTAAGCAAGATTTCAGCCTATGGATGGGATTTAATATTGGATGTTACCTTATTTGTTTATTTTTATTTATTTTATATTATTTGTAGGCTGCCTTTCTCCTGGTGAGAACACTTGAGGCGGCTCACAATGTTGAAACAAGTGACACTAAAAGCACAATAGATTATGAGTTTAAAAAAATTAACCATGCAGTAATAATTAAGGATCCATTAATTTACTAATACCTTCCTTATGCACATAAGGATTTCTTTCAGTTCCTGCTGCAACCCTGTCCAGAACTGCACCCAATATATCACAAGAAGCTGGAGAAGGAGCAGGAAAATAAGAAAAGTGGCAAAACCCAGGGAAAACCTTCTGTGCAAGGCAGAAGTGTTTTAGGCATGCTTGTCAGACTGTTTGGACTCCAACCTATGTTTATGGAAGTGCATAGAAATTCATATGAAAATGCATGTGCTGTCTTCTGCTATAATAATATGCTCAAAAGGCCAAAACTATTTAAAGGATTGCAATAAACAGTTTATTCTATCTACTGATCATTTCAGGGTCATAATCACATCAACACAGACTCCTCCTGCCCTGTCTCCTTCTGGGTTAATAGTTTTTTAAACAGAAATCCAGCTGATTTGATTAAGAAGTTTTGTTTCAGGTGGATTTCAAGAGTATAAACTTTTTATCTTGTTGTTATAATGTATTTTGTACTGGTTGTTTATCTGACATTTATTACTGTCCACAACCCAGCATTGTCTGCAAATTTAAGCAAAAATTAGATGTTCCCACCCTTTTCTGGAACTATCTAGGAAAGGATAAAATGGCCTTAATTTTGCCGGCAGAAAATTTGCAGGCAGGAAATACACAGTCAATAGTGTGGGAGTCACTGGTGCAAGGATGGTCACAGTAACCCTTGGTCAGTAAGAGAAAATAGAACAGAGTGAGGTTTTCCCCCCAGCCCTTTTCTAGAACCTTCATCTGACAAGCCAGAATGAGAGAAAGAGAGAGAGAGAGAGAGGGAGGGAGGGAGGGAGGGAGAGATCGAGATCAGTTCACTTGAATATTATGTTGGAGGAGAGCTTTACAAATACTGTGAACCTTCTGAAAGACAAAGCAGTGGCTGAAATCCTCTTGCATGTCTCCAAGTGTGCAACAGTGGTGATGTCAGAATCAGTGGCAAATCACTGTTGATTAAAGGATTCCTTTGGCAATTTTGGAGTGCACACAACTTTGCTACATTGTGTATGAGTCACCTGTGCCTTGAAATTATCTTTAATTAGCATCAATTTGTCACTGATTATGCCATCATCCTCACTGTGCACACAAAGCTCTGCAAGAGTATTTCAGCCAGGGGGAGGGAGATCAAATCAAGCTCAAACTCTCTACATGCAGAAATGACTAGACTGAGCCTATTGTTCTACAGCAGGGGTCTCCAAAGTACAGCCTGTGGTCCACATCTGGCCCACTTTGCCTTTTTATCCAGCCCAGTCCGGACTAGAGATGGGACGAATATAAAAACGGATCGGCTTTTTCGACGAAAATAGCTGATTTATTAAATATTCGTTGATCCGTATTTGTCAAATTTTAAGTCCCGACGAATACAGATCGAAAAATATTTTCCCATTTTTATACCTCCTTCGTTAAAAAAAAAACCCCCACCATTCTGCCTACTGGCCACTGATCATCTGATCGGCGGGCCAATAAGCAGCCACCCACCCCACAACCACTCACCCCACAGTCTACCCCCACCCTCTTCCTCTCCCTACCTTAGCCCCGCACCCCCACCGACACCCCCTTACCGTAATCGCCACCACCGCTGCCAAGGTCTCCATCAAGCCTCCGCAGCCACAGCCTGTAGGAAGGGAAACTGGCTGCCCTTTGCAAAGATGGTGGCTGTGGCTTCATTTAGGGTAGGGAAGCTGCAGCTGCCATCTTTGCAAAGGGCAGCCTGAATTCCCTTAGCCTGCCTTAAGGGAGTCCAGGCTGCCCTTTGCAAAGATGGCAGCTGCAGCTTCCCTACCCTAAATGAAGCTGCAGCCGCCATCTTTGCAAAGTTTCCCTTTTCAAACGCTGTGGCTGCGGAGGCCTGATGGAGACCTCGGCAGCGGTGGTGACGATTATGGTAAGGGGGTGTCGGCGGGGGCGGCGACATGGGGTGGTGGTGGCAGCCGGGGGGGGGGTGCGGGGGCAGGTGTTTTTTTAAAAAAATAACCCCCCCCACACACAAATTCATGGGGGCAACTTTGTGCTTTGTGAGTTGTCAACTTTTGACGACTCACGAAGCGGGACGACTCACCAAAATGGTGAGTCTTCCCAATCTCTACTCCAGACTCTAGGACATTTCCCACCCTGCCCCCACCTCTCCGCCTTCCCTAACAGTGCCTGGCAACAGGATTGGTCTCTTGCTTGTTCCCTGCCCTAATGCACAAGAGCTCTCTCTCTCAGCCTATCCGCCGTGGGGAAACAATGAAGCTCCCACCCTTCCCCAGACTTCTCTCTTGTGGCCCTCATACTGAAAAGTTTGGAGCCCCTTGTTCTACAGGCATATCATGCAAAGACAAGATCAATAAAGGAACAAGATCAATACAGGAAGCCATGACCTGTGTTTGCAAGACCTGAGCAAGGCTGTAGATAATAGGATCTCTTGGAGGTTGCTAATTAATCGGGCACGATAAGTTGGAAGCAATGTGATGGTACAGAACAACATAACCTTATCTAGAACCACAAACCCATATGGATAGTGTTTTTGAGAAGTGCGAGCATTCATATGCTTAATTCTGTCCATGCTGTCTTGGGTTTCCTTGGCGTGTAGTTTAGAAAAAACCTCCCCTGCCTCTGTTCAGAACACTTGCTTCATGCAGACCAACTGCCAGCAGTACTAATGGCTAGCCTAAGGGCAAGTGAGGGCAATTTGATGGAGTCACACAGGTAGCACAGTTCTCATGGAAGCCTATTGTACAGACCCTGTCCATCCTAGTACCTCCTATTTATGGACTGTTTCCTAAAATTACAGTTGAGTAAAAAACTGGCTGCTTGGCAAGCTCCCATGTGGGCAGAGCCCTAGATGGAGCTAGTGCAGATCAGAAACCGAGCTAGACAGTTTGTTTAAATTGGCAAAGAGATATCTGGGAAATTAATCCAAGTAGAATACTTCTTTTATGCTGTGACCTCATGTATGGCATTTGCTGTCAGGAGAGGAAAGCAAGCCTTGGGGTGGGGGTGGGGAACCATAGAGAAGACATAGGAATAAATGTGTGAACATCCGTGCCATGCATCAAAATTCTGCACAGATCTGCTACAAAGCAGAGTAAGTGCTTAATGTAATGATAAAAAGTCAAGCATTTTGCTAAATGAAATTTGATACTGAACACGTTCCAGCCAAATTGAGTAATCTGAAAACTAGAAACTGATTGAAGATCTTGTGTTAGGACCATTTTTAACTATCCCAAAATCCTTCTTTGTTCTTGGACTAAGTGACCTGTGAGAATATCTCTTGCTCGTCCATAATTAAAACATCACTTTTGCCTATGAAGTGAAATAACTTCATCCATACAGCAGGCAAACTCACTATTGTTGCTAAAACAATTAGTAAATAGAGCATCAGACCCATCCAGTAGCGCAAGATAGTGAGATGGTAGTACAAAACAAGGCCATCATGGCGCTTCTGCATCAGGGTTCCTCCAAGCAAGGAGATAAGAAAATTTACTTTTTTGGACTACTAATGGCTAATGTGGATGGGGATTCAAGGAGCTGTTGTCTAAAAAAGGTAGTTTTTCTCATCTTTGGCAATTACAACTTAGTTCATACATATAATGAGCATTAGAGATTGGCATGAACTGAACTACAAACAGAAAAAACTATGAAACGGGCTGCTTCATGGTTCAGTTTGCGACCCAATTCGGGGATCCTATTTTGACAAAACAAACCATCTAATGTTTTTCCCCTCGGCACTTCATTTTGCTTTGGCAAAATGGATGCCCATTCGCCCCCTTTTCACTGTCGTCTCCTTACCTGGTTGCATCACCTCTGCCACCTTCACCGCTGTTGCCATCATCAGAGACAGTGAGCCAGCTTCCCTTCAAGGAGCCAGGCCTGTTGCTTCTGTGCATGCGCCCACAGTCCAGGTGATCAAGGCAATCAGTTGGGGGTTAGGCGTATGCACACAGGCAGCCCTGGGCTCCTAGAAGGGAAGCCAGTTGCTGCCTTCTGTGCATGTGCTTGTCTCCCAGTTGATCAGGGTGATCAGCAGGGGTCAGTTACCTGTGCAGAAGCAGTGCCTGGACTCCTCATCATTGTGGCGTTGGCAGTATCGTGGTGGTAATGAGGTGGCATGACAGAAGCAGGTAGGCCCCCATACTGAGCATGAACCAAAAACCAAACTGTGAATTGGATTCGTTTTCTGGTTGTTTCATGGTGGTTCATGGTTCGTGCCTAACCATAAACTGCAAACTATCATCAATCATCATTTTTCAGGTTTGTGTCCATCTCTAGTGAGCATAGTAGTCACATTTCTAATACAGCCATGTGGTCCAATATATATCTATGTAGTTAGAATAATTTCAGCAGCCCTCTGGTGGTGGTAGAAATCTTTAGAAAAGGTCATGCAATGTCATGGCTAAAATGGGTGCATCCATATCACATGAAGGTTTACAGTGCAATGCTTCTGGACAGGATGGATTAGCTGGATGCAAATAGTTGCCCAGGATACACTTGAGTGTACTAGCAATGCTTTCCACTCTTTAGGGAGGGTCCTTCTATCTCCCCCTATATTACACTATAAATGTAGCCATAGGAACATTTGGGGCTATGAACACAATGTTGAAAATGATGAAGCCATTATAAAATGGGCTGGATCTCATTAAATGTGCTTTATATCTGAATCTAAACTATCCAGTTCATTTAACAGTGGAAGGTTGCACAAAGGCTACAATCCAGATCTAGTTTTTGTTAGCCTATAACTTAGCAGTGCATTGAGAACAGAGGTGATCCAGTCCCAAGCAGTCAGCGCTGACATGTTCTGTGTCAGAATCTACTCAGCCATCTGACTTCAGTCTATACCATTCTGTAGGAGAAATAGTTTCAGAGAGGCCAACTGGAAAAAGTTGACCGTGCCAGATGCAGCTGTGCTTCAGATTTGCCCCTCAACCAGAGAATTATGATAAATTTGAAACTTCCATTTTGGAATGTTCTCATACCTCCATTCCAAGAGGGTGGCAGGCCAATTACATCCCAGGTCTCCACTCCGGAAACACGCGTCCAATACTTAGATTATATTTCACACATTGAAGAAAATCCTTTTACTGAACATGCAATGAATGATGGGAGAAATTTGGTCTTGGCCCTTGCAGAAACAAACAAACAAACAAACTCCTTGCAGTACTGTATAGAGTCCATAAAAGAGCTTGGCATGGCAAGAAGCAGCTAGAAAACTTGGAAACTTCTGAAAAGACTAAACAACAATCCAAACAAAAGGACACTGTATGCAAATATAACCCCCAACCAAATAGCACACCAACTGCTCCCGACAGGGAAGATCAAACAATGTATAATAAAAATAAAACATCAAAGAGATATACAGAGTGAATCCAATGAACTTTCTATTGCCTTCATATTAGCAGAACTAGAGGAAGCCATAAGAAGATGTAGGCATGGCAAAGCAGCGGTACTTGATGAATCCGGATTGAGCAAATTAAACGTTAGGCAAAACACAATGGAATGGCTCCTTCAACTCTTTAATAACTGCTGCATGAGCAAACAAATTCAAAATATGTGGCAGAAGATGAAAATAATTGCTATACAGAAACCAGGCAAAGAACCATCAGATCCCAAAAGCTACAGGCTAATTTCCCTACTATACCACTTATACAAAATGTTTAAACAAATGATATTAAATTGTTTAGCCCCTAAAATTGAAACTCTTCTAATTTCAAACAGGCAGGCTTTAGAACTGGCAAGAATTTAAATCTAAACCAGCATATAGAACACAGTTTTGAAACACATAAAATAACTGGAGCAGCATATGATACTCTCCATCATCAATTGCTGCTCAAAAAGTTCTAGCTCCTTTCTAAAGATCATGGACTAACATAAATTCTCACTGTTCCACTTCAAAACCAAAGATCCATTGTTGAATTTCAAGGGAGGCACAGTCACTGGAGAAATCAAAGGGAATTGATTTCCTGGACTCTCCCACAGGGAAGTGTCCAGTATCATTATTTTTTAATATTTACATAAATGATCAAGCAATAATCCCATACTCCAGGAATTTCATCTATGCTGATAATCTTGCCTTGACAATCCAGGGGAAAACCTTTGAGGCCATAGAGCACCAACCAACCTCTGCATTAGAAGATGTTTCCTTACATTATAAAAACAACCAGGTAAAACCAAACCCTTTTAAAACATAGGTCTTAACACTTAAAGAACAGAGAAGCAGAGAGGAAGCTGCAAGACAGCTCGGAAGGCAAGATTTGGAACATTGTCCAACCCCAAAGTATTTGGCCTCACTCTGGCTCAAACTCTGACCTACAAAAAACATTGTCTGAACACCAAACAGAATGTTGCCACCAGAAATAACTGGCTAGGTCCTAATGGAGTGCACATTGGCTGGGTCTTACTGAGGTGCTCACCCAGGAACAACCAAACCAAACCAAATAAAACCAAACAAAACAACTTTGTCCCTGTACTACTCCATAGCCGAATATGCTAGTGCCATATGGTATAAGTTAGTTTATGCCAGACAAGCAGATGTAGCCCTTAAAGAAATAATGCAGGATTATTACTGTCTGTCTGAAACTTATCCCCATTGAAAAAGTCCATTATTTGGCTGGCATTGTATGCTGAGAGGTACTAGAACATAATGAACAAAATAAGGTAATACAACACCAAACTCACCCACTTTATGGATACCAACCCTCTAGATGACAGCTAAAATCAAGGAAAAGTTTTCTGCACAAATTTCAAGCTCTAAATATTAAACCAGAAGAGGCTAGGCTAAACCTATGGAGAAGAAAAACAACATACCTTGCTGAATAGATGAATGCTGAGAGTGTCTTCCACCAGAACAAGACTCTACCTGGATCACCTGGAAGTCACTTAATAAACTTCAAAGTGAAGTAGAAAAATCAAATAATAATTAAGTAAAATGGGGCTACTTGAATACAGAACAATTTTTTCTTTGATTGAGGAAAATTTCAGTCAATGCAGCACTTATGTGCATGCAATTTATGCCCCACTAGGTGTACAAAAGAAGATCTAGCAAATGGCCGATACAGCATTAATTAGCCTGCTTCCAGTCAAAAGTAGTCTAATGATTTTAAATTTGTAAATTAGTATATTTCAGATATGTCCATAATTTTAAATAGTGTAATGATCTGATATGAATAAAGACATGAAGGTGAATACTCCATATCTGGTGCATCCACCCTTTCTTAAATCTCCATTTATATACTGTATGTATCTATAATTAACATGCGATTTGCATGTGAGCAGTTTTGAATGCATGTATAGTGTATATGCAGGAGTGGAGTCCATATGAGATTGACAATTGATTGATTGAATGCTATTTGGTGTGTATGATTGGAATGAAGATGGTAGTCTGGTCTATGGGTTAGAGGAGAGTCAGTTACAGCTGAAAGTTAGAAGTCTGTTTTAGAGTAAGTCAGAAGTAGTCTATGCTAGAGTTTATTAGAAAAAGTCTGTCTTGAGAGCTTAGAGTATGCATGTCAGAAAGTTAGAGTCTGTAAAGAAATTACTTTGATCTTGAACTACAGAAGGAATATTTTTACATTTTATTGTTGTTTTGACATGTATCATTCATATCCTAGAACCTATCTTTCTCTTTATAGGAATTACCTGTAGTCCCTCAGTAAAAATCCTTTTTTGTTTTTAAACAAAACTCTCCTCATTATTTGTTTTATATGTAACTAAGGCCATGTTCACACCAGCAAAATATCTCCCTGGTTTCTTGTGCCTTTTACTCACTGAACAGGAGCACATTGTGGTCACATGACTTATATCCTGTGATGTGCACTCTCACTTTTTTTAAAGTTCTGCAATTTTAAAAAAATAATATAAGATATGTGCAACTACACCTCTGTAGTGGAATGTATCCCTTCCTGTTTTTTTTTACAATTCCCCCCTTTTAAAAAAATGATATCACTGTGTCAAAGTGTGGTGGACAATTACAGAAGTTTACCAATGCATCAATGCTGCGCACCCTGGATTTATTTATTTTTTTAATATGGGACAGGCAGCCGAACAGCATCAGTGGCAGTAACAACACATGGTAGTTTGCCCGGAAATGTAGCCATTCACACACTGACAGTGTAAAAATTGTTGCATGATAAAACCTAGAACAAAAAAAGTAGCAGCCTCCCAGCGGGTGTGGAGATAACATGGAGGCAGAGCAAAAGAATCAGTAATGACTGTGCATCTTCTAAACACAAAAAGCAAACCAGAAATCCATGAGCAATAACTATAGTGGCTATAAGACTATTAGCTCCAGAATCTAAAAATGATCTAACTATACCACTGATGATATGATCAAATCCCATTTAGTAATGTATCAGGTACCGTATTTTTCAGTGTATAAAATGACACTTTTCCGTAAAATAATTAGAGGAAAAATTGAGAGTTGTTTTATACACCGTAGTAAGGGGGGGGGGAGGGATCAAAGTGCTTTGATCCCTGCTTTTCCCCTCCACTTTTTGCAAAGAAAGTGGAGGGGGAAAGCAGCTTTTTGCAAAGAAAGTGGAAGGGGAAAGCACTTTCTTCCCAAGAAAGTGGAGGGGGAAAGCAGGAATCAAAGCTCTTTGATCCCTAACTTCCCCCTCCACTTTCTTGCAAAGAAATAAATTTTGGGTTAGAAAAGTGGGGGGCGTCTTATACATGGGGCGTCTTATACACAGAAAAATACGGTATATTGTTCCTTAATGGTACTTTCCAAACTTGAAAGACAGCCTCTTGTATAGCACATTATCGTTGCCTAACTTGAAGGTTACCATAATATAAACAACTGAGGTCAGGCAAGTCCTTCTCTGCATTGTTCTGCCCCTTCACTGGCTGATCCACATCATGCAATAAGGATGCGTCATTTCTTTGTGATTCCCTAACAATTATGTCTTTATTTATCTTAGCATAAGTATGCCATTTATACAGATTTTTTCATTGCATTTGTGATTCTATAATTTAGTCTGGACTCCACATTCAAGCTGATAGGTGGGTAGTCATTCTGCCCGGCAATGACTCTGAGAATTATAATACTTGCAGTGTTAAGAGAAGACCTCAGACATATAAATTGGATAGCCTGTAAATAGGTTTCAGTTTTTCCTATAAAGGGAACACAAGACTTTTAGTTCTGCAATAATTATGGTAAAGGGTGTGTGTGAGAGTTTGTGTGTGTGCGTAAGAGAATAAAATTAGCTATAATTTCTTGCTTTTCATAAAACATAATTAGCTATGAAGTTTAAGTGTGCTTAGATTTCCTAGAGACATAACATTATCTATTTTAATAGCAAAAACAAAATATTTTTTCCATAGTTTGTGGTCCTAAAGTAAACTAGCAATAGATAGCATACTGACACTTGCACCATACATAGTGCCAGATAGAAGAAGTTATAATATTCCACAGAGTAGGGAGGACAGTTGCTACTGGAGTACAATCTCTGCACCAGTGATCCAATGCACAGGATACATCACTATGAAGTGGTAGCCACACACATAGCATTGAGAATTTTTTGCAATGGAAATGGTTTATACAAGGATGCAAGATGTTGCTAGAAGTATGACTTTTATAGAGTGCAATAAAGTCTGGAATCGAGGCAAAGCTTGCTTGTCTGCACAGAGCCATCATTCCAAATGTCTTCTTTAAGTGGAAAGGACTCTGCGTGTGCACTATTGAAAAAAGCTCTGAGGTTTACAACATCAAGTCAACATGATGTATACATAGAAGTGAATGTTCAAAATGTGGTGAATGTCAACATTCAAATTCCCAAGTTGATAATTCCAAACAATATTTGTGAATGATTCAAAAGAGAGAGAGTAAGTGAACAGGAACACACACCATGTGTTATCATCATAATTAACTTGCATATTTCTCCAGTTTGAGATAATATATATCAATCTGGGGACAGTAATATCAGACTGTTGAAGGTTGGCACATTCACATTCACCAGATTTTGACATTTCATGCAATGTACCTATTATCCATGAGAAGCACAGATACACACAGGGTATATTTTGTCCGTTATCATTGCAGATCAGAAGCACTTTATGATTAAAAATGAGCAATAACTCATAAATAACTATGACAGTTGTTTAAGAGATGTAAACAGCTAATGTGTGGTAATTTAAAGGAAGATAGCTATAAAGCAAGTTGGTCTTAGAAATTCCAATAATTTAAAAAAATTGGAACATGATGCAGGGCACTATTAGAGCAGGTTCCTTAAAAAGGAAAGAAATATATAATCAGTTATGTTTAGATCATATCTGACACCTAAAGAGATTTATATAAACACTGTATTTTCAACATTGGAGACATGATTTAAATGATGCTGATTTTCGTTGAATGTTCATATACTGACTTCCTTTCACAATGAGGATACTTTAGTAATACTATTCAGTTTCAAAATTTTTGTGCAATTATAATCATAATAAATTGGCTGCAATCTATTAGTTGAGTAATGATTATAATTGTGCTAGGATGGAAACTAATATGTGTACTGCAATTTGGATATAGGAAGGACTGTTTTTGAAGATAAATTAATAGTAATGATATGTTTGTAAAATGTAGTTGGCAATTAAAGCATTTGTTATTGAGATGGGTATCTCATTGCATACTAGATGTTTGGCAATGTTTGGTTCTATAATACTGAATAATGATTTATGATTTATGGGAATATTTTAGATGATTCATACAGACAGATAATGTAAGAAGATGAAAATCAATAACAGATAGAGAGTGAAAGAGTTACGTGTGTACTTGATTGATAATGGGTTGGGTTTTTTCCTGTCACTAGTTCTGGACCGAGTTCAACAATGCTGATGATCATTTAAAGACAGCAGAGAATGATGAGTGCTAGTGTGTAGGAGGACAATCTTCACCACACCTAATTCTTTGATTCTTATTTTTGGTGCTGCATTTCTAGTATATTTATGGGCCTTTATTATTCTCACTTTTCAGGTGTTTATTTTTCAAGAGAAAGCATTCATAGGTTGGTGATGGTTATTGTGATCAAGGCTGGTTTAGGGAGATTTTCCCATGTACATGTGGACTTTATTTTGCTTTTGGGAGATAAAAGAGACCAAGTAGACATTGAAATGACTCCCAGTGGATCCTCTCTTACTCTAGTGAAGCACAGTAGAGTTTCATTTGGAGTAGAGGAATCTGGCAAGGATGTGATCTTTGGAATCCTTCCCTTTACCTATGGGTGCAAGCTGATGACAAGAAAGAATTGCATCTGATAGCAGTGCAATGGGTTGATTTTCCAGGAATAATCTCCCTTTGAGCGACCCTTCCATCCATTGGGGAATTTCTACAGCCCTGCCCCCCACCAAAAATGTAGCCCTGCTGCAGGACCAAAAAGGTCCAACTTGGGCATGGATTGGGATTGGGCTGGAGCACTATATGTCATGTGACCACTGGGAAGTATCTCACACCAAACTGTGCCACAGGCAGTCCAAATTGCAAGGCAAATGCTGATGTAGTGATAGCCTATGTCTCCTGAATAGTTGTTCCTAAGTACCCAGCTTGCCGCAGGGAGGGGAGCAATGTATAGCCTGTATGATTAAATTGTAAACTGCCCAGAGAATGCTTTAAATTCTATGGTGCAGTATATAAGCAACACACTTTGCTTTGCTCTGCTGGGGGGTGGGGTGGGGGTGGAGGACTGCAGAACCCTCTGGGAATCCATGAGAGGCCATACAGGAGAAAGGGAATTAGTAAATATTGCCTCCCCACCCTTTCCTCCAACAGGCAATCCCCTTTGAAATGGGTGGTTTCTTTATATGGAAAGGCAGTTTCTATCCATTTCACAGAATCATAGAATCATCGAATAATGAAGTTGGAAGTGGTGTATAAGGTCATCAAGTCCAACCCCCTGCTTGATACAGGAATACAAATCAAAGGATATCTGCCAGGTGGTTGTCTAAATTTCTCTTGAATGCCTCCAGTATTAGACCACCACCTCTCGAGGTAATTCATTCCATTGCTGTACTACAATTGCAGGAAGTTTTTCCTGATATTCAACCAAAATCTGTCTTCTTGTAACTTGAGCCCATTGTTACATGCCCTGCACTCTGGGATGATTGAGAACAGATCCTACCCCTCCTCTGTATGACAGCTTTTCAAGTATTTGAAAAGTGCTATTATATCTCCCCTCGGTCTTTTTTTTCTCAAGACTAAACACGCCCATTTTTTCCCATTCATTGAGTAGCCAATCTAGATGCCACCAAACAAACTACATTGCTGAAATTTGCAAGAATTACTTCATTTGCAGTTAAATCTATAGTGGCATAATCAGATGCCCTCTGTTTTCAATATTTGGGGGCTGAAAGCCATCACATATAGAATAAACCTATGTTTGACTTAGCCTGTCATTTCTTGTGACACAATGATCTTCTATGAAAGGCAATATTATAGCAGATAGTCATTTTTTTTTCATGCAAGCAAAGTTTTGCAGCTATGAACAACTTCAAGTTGTGAATTATTTGTTTTGTCTGCCTTCCCAACTGCGGAATGTATTGCTATAGGTTAAAGGGCCATTTCCCTGCCTTAGACGGGGTTACACTCCCCCTAAAGGACAGGGTCCGCAGCTTGGGGGTGCTCCTTGACCCGGGTCTGACCTTGGAAGCCCAGGTGGACTCGGTGTCCAGGGGTGCCTTCTTACAGCTGTGGAGAATATATCAACTTCGCCCTTACCTGGATGAGCGGAGCCTGCAACAGTCACACATGCACTGGTAACAACCAGACTGGACTACTGCAATGCGCTATACGTGGGACAGCCTTTGAAGATGGTCCGGCGACTGCAACTGGCACAGAACCGGGCTGCGCGGCTGGTAAGTGGTGCCGCTGCACGGACTCATATCACGCCGGTTCTGAAAAATTTACACTGGCTGCCGGTTGCTGCTCGGGCCCAATTCAAAGTGCTTACTTTGACATATAAAGCCCTAAACGGCTTAGGACCTGGTTACCTAAAGGACCACCTTTTCCATACGAGCCTGCCCATCCTCTAAGATCAGGCCAGGAGGTCCTTCTGAAGGTGCCATCCCTGAAAGAGGTGAGGGGGATGGCATGTTGAGATAGGGCCTTCTCGGCTGTTGCCCCCCAACTTTGGAACACCCTCCCTATAGAGATCCGCCTGGCTCCAACACTTTTGGCTTTTCGGTGCCAGGCAAAGACCTTTCTGTTTAGCCAGCATTTTAATTAAATAGTATTCTTTAGCTGGCCATATGAGCAGCAGGATTTATTAATATTAATGTCTTAATGATTGTTTTTAATATAGGATATTATTATAATATTGCCTATTTTAATGGTTTTAATGTTTTTAAAGTTTTAATATTGTTGTATGCCGCTCAGAGACCACTGGTAATGGCGCAGCTAAAAAATCTTGTAAATAAATAAATAAATAAAATATTAATTTATCAGAGTTTTATTTTAAAAATATTAAACCAAATTTTTAGATATGCTGTACACTTTAATGGGGATTAGAAACACTGTTACTTTTTCTTTTTTTTCTATTGAACAATATTTGTATCTTACTATCTACTGCCTTTGTACAACAACCATTTTGTACTGGCTATTCTCAGAGACAGGATCCTAGGAATTGTTTACCATTTTTCACAATATGGAAATCCAGGAGAAACTGATAGGAAGAGCAAACTATTGATATTGCTGGTGAGTAGAAGTATCCTGTCAAATTCTTATGGGGTTGTATGAAGACAAGTGAGCGGCTGCATATGTTCCATACCAACCTCTCACATACTGTTAGACTTTAACCTCATGGCTGGGAACAAGAAAATGTCTCTTTCCCAGTAGTTACTGTTCCACATCCCCCTTTCTATCAAGAGGACTTTAGTGAAGACATGAAAAAACAGGCCTTCATTCCAGTGGCAAATTTGCAGTGAGAATCTTTCTGTCTATTTTTGTCCAATTCCAGCTGGACACCACTCAAGAATCTGATTATTTCCCACTACTTTACTTGTACTTTGTACTTTAGCTGACTTCTCTGACAGTACAGATTCTGAAATCCATGCAGAACCACAAATTCAATTAAACTGGCAGGGTGGGGGGATATGGGGAGAGGTCCATGAGTTAGATTCCGTTAGGATCCTGTTCCCTGCAACCATTTCAATTCATTAAAATTATACATTTTTGTAGGTTCAGGAGAATTCTAAAGACTAAAACATGAAAGCTTTATCCAGAGACACAAGAGATGCATAGATGGACAGTGCAATCCATTGATCTTGTTACTTCTTCAAGCAGCTTTGCATCTTGCTGTTAATAAAATTTTCCCACTAAAGTTGCAGAACTGTGATACTTGATTATGCCTTTTCAGATAGAAATATGTCCACATTATCTGTGTGACTACCTTTCTTTCCTGAAATTATCTTTGGGTTAATCTTTCAGTTTAGGTTGTAAAGCTTTTTCTTTGAATTGACTCATTTCATTAAGTGCTTTTTGATACTCTCACATTGCCTTTCAAATGGAGGTTTGATGGAAAAGTTTATGAGCACAAGAACACTCCAGATCAGGGCAATTATGCAATCAGAGCTGGAGCCCAAGGCCAAGGGAGGGTTATAAACCTCATATAGTATAAGGTGGGTTGAATGTATGCAGAGCCAGATTTAGACCTTGGGGGGCCTGGGGCACTTCAAGTTCAGTGGGCCCCTCATACACAGGAATTAAAATACATGTGCTCCTGAACAACTAGTGACCATCATGTTCCAATATATTCCATGAGCTACATTAACACTTGGAATGGTATCAGTGAGTCCAATAATGGGGTAAAACTGCCTGTTGAGATGGATTGAGACATGCTCTGATCTTGGCAAAGATTGCAAACTGGACAATTTTGTCTATAAACACCTTACTGATATCACGGGGGAAAGCAGTGATAGGTTTTTCAGTTTCAGTATTTATCACTGCATCAGGTAGACAGTATAAGTTGACTATGACTTTGAATCTGTCATATGCTACCCTGCATTTTTGTAAGGCAATAGACAACTGATCTAACACGACATTGAAAGTTCCACATCTGAATTCTTCTCTTGAGGAAAAGGCAACTTCCTCTGAGACTGAAGTTGGATTCACATCATGATGTTTGTTTCTCTTTCTTGGCCTGCCTATAGTTGTTTTGTAGTCTGTGTTGCCACAGTTTTCCTGGCATCCAGTTCCAACTCTTCATAACTATCCCAGAGTGATTTCAGAAACTTACCTAGAGAATAAATTAGCCCCACCACTTTCTTCAGGTTAGCCTGAACAGCCTTCAACTCCATGAACAGCTTTATGTGTGCTGTTGAACCATTCAAGAATTAAGTTTCAGATCTTGGCCATCAGAGCAGTTTCAAGACAGTCCATTTTGTCTGCCAATGTTTTAGCTTCATTTCTTGTTTCAGGTGTTTGCACCAAGTCACTTTCAGTATCTCTAAGGGTATTTTGAATGCAATATTTTCCATCTACAAGGGCTTCAGTAGCATCAGCTCTTGTTGACCAATGAGTGTCTGACAGGGACTTCACATTCAGTGCTCTTTTATTTCCTTCCAAAGACCTCATTACATTTGCCCATCTGTGAGATGATGCACAAAAAAGGGAATATAATAGTTGTTTGAAGCCAAAATAACTAACAGCTTCAACCCAGCAAGAGGCAGCAACCTGTCCAACAAGATTCAATAAGTGAGCCACACAAGGAATTTAAACAGCTGCTGGGTTCTGAAATCTGGCTTGCATTCCTGTGTAGTGACTGGACATATTGCTTGCATTGTTGTAGGACTGCCCTCTGCAGTCTTCAAAATTAATAGCTTCTTTTTCTAGAAATTCTAGCAGAGATGTAGCCAGAACTTCAGTCTTATGAGAGCCAATCTGCAGGAAAATTAAAAACCTTTCTATCGGCTTCCCAGAAACAACACATCACACAATTACTGTTAGCCGTTCAACATGAGCCAGGTCTGGTGTTGAATCTATGGAAATTGAGAAGTACTTGGCAGTTTTCAGTTCTGCTACAATATAATTCTTACCGTATTTTGCCATCAGCAGAACAATTTCTTTATAGATGGTTGGTGATGAGTGCTTACCACTTCCAGGATTGCCAGATTCTAAGATGACCCATCAGAAATGGATCAATCAGTTCCATAATTCCTAAAAGAAATTCCCATTATGCTTGGTTCCTATGATATCTTTACTATCCCTAAATGCTTGGCCTCTCTTAGCTAAAAAAATTGACATGGCCACAACATGGTGCAATACTTCAGTCCAGTATTTCTTGTTTTCCTGCACTTGTTTTTCCAACTCGTTGTCAACATGAGAAGTTTCCCTACATCAAAAATTGAACTTGAGCACATAATCTCTATGGCCTTGGCTTTGTTCATGAGTTTTTATTCCCCCCCCCCTCTCCTTTTTTCCAGTCATTCTCATCCTCACTGGAAAACCTGTTATGTCATCTGGACATCAAAGTACAATAAAAACAATAAACAGGAACCTTTGATGGGCTGTACAGGAGCCACTTTTGGAAATGCTGCTCAGCATTGTCATGAGTAGTGTAAAACATGGAATTCTTGAAACAACAACAATGTCCATCCAGTTTGCCTTGACCCGATTGATAATGGCATTGAGATTCTGGATAGGAATCAGGGTCATTTTTCTTTTGACATATCATAGCTGCTTTTGACGAAAAGGACACATGCTTTTCTCTGGTAGAAATTCACATGGCTGGGTCTGGATCATGCGATGGTGCTTCACTGTCCATGTCTGAAATATCTGTAGGATGTGATGTTCCATCACCATCTTGATTTGATATGTTACTCTCATTTTCTGCAGATGTACTTGGGAGTAGGGGTGTTTCTTCAGAAGAGATATCTGGAACTGGCTCTTCATCATTAGCTTCTATATTTTCCATTGCAGAGAAAAATTTTGTAAGATGTTTTGTCTCTGCCAAACTGGCAGCATATCTTTCATTTTTTCTTTAGAAACCTTTCTCTTCTGAGCCCCAGCCAGATGAATTTTCTCTGATATACTGTATGAGAATGTAATCTGAGGTCATTGTGAGATCACACACAGAAGCACACGGGCAATTATAGGCTACCTTCCTCTAGGATATAAGTGCTCTATGAGTGGTTCACTTGAGCCACCAAATTCATTTAAAACGGATACAATATACCCAGGTCTGGATTAAGACCTTTAGAGGACCTAAGAAATGCTCCTTTGAATATAATGTGTGGCGGGTTTCACAGCTTGAAAAAAAAGTATAACAGACACATTATATGCATGAAAATATGGTAACTTAATTATATAGCATCCAGCAAAAAAGAAACACATATTGTATAGAAAATCATTTGTTGTTTAGTCATTAAGTCGTGTCCGACTCTTCGTGACCCCATGGACCAGAGCACACCAGGCCCTCCTGTCTTCCACTGCCTCCCGGAGTTGGGTCAACTTCATGTTGGTAGCTTCAATGACACTGTCCATCCATCTCGTCCTCTGTTGTCCCCTTCTCCTCTTGCCTTCACACTTTCCCAACATCAGGGTCTTTTCCAGGGAGTCTTCTCTTCTCATGAAATGGCCAAAGTATTGGAGCCTCAGCTTCAGGATCTGTCCTTCGAGTGAGCATTCAGGGTTGATTTCCTTCAAAATGGATAGGTTTGTTCTCTTTGCAGTCCAGGGGACTCTCAAGACTCTCCTCCAGAACCACAATTCAAAAGCATCAATTCTTCGGTGGTCAGCCTTCTTTATGGTCCAGCT
Source organism: Intellagama lesueurii (assembly GCA_037013535.1). Lineage (NCBI taxonomy): Eukaryota > Metazoa > Chordata > Lepidosauria > Squamata > Agamidae > Intellagama > Intellagama lesueurii. The sequence goes on from JBAJHW010000004.1 coordinate 204,116,387, forward strand.
CTCACTTCCATACATCGCTACTGGAAAAACCATAGCTTTGACTATGCGGACCTTTGTTGGCAAGGTGATATCTCTGCTTTTTAAGATGCTGTCTAGGTTTGTCATCGCTTTCCTCCCAAGAAGCAGGCGTCTTTTAATTTCATGGCTGATGTCACCATCTGCAGTGATCATGGAGCCCAAGGAGGTAAAATCTGTCACTGCCTCCATATCTTCCCCTTCTATTTGTCAGGAGGTGATGGGACCAGTGGCCATGATCTTAGTTTTTTTGATGTTGAGCTTCAGACCATTTTTTGCGCTCTCCTCTTTCACCCTCATTAAGAGGTTCTTTAATTCCTCTTCACTTTCTGCCATCAGAGTGGTATCATCTGCATATCTGAGGTTGTTGATGTTACTTCCAGCAATCTTAATTCCGGTTTGGGATTCCTCCAGTCCAGCCTTTCGCATGATGTATTCTGCATATAAGTTAAATAAGCAGGGAGACAATATACAGCCTTGTCGTACTCCTTTCCCAATTTTGAACCAATCAGTTGTTCCATATCCAGTTCTAACTGTTGCTTCCTGTCCCACATATAGATTTCTCAGGAGGTAGATAAGGTGGTCAGGCACTCCCATTTCTTTAAGAACTTGCCATAATTTGTTGTGGTTCACACAGTCAAAGGCTTTTGTGTAGTCAACGAAGCAGAAGTAGATGTTTTTCTGGAACTCTCTGGCTTTCTCCATAATCCAGCGCATGTTAGCATCATATGTACATCATCAATCATACGTACAATCAATCATATGTACAATCATATGTACAATCAAATTACTGTCTTCCAGCCAAATCTTGCACTTTCACATTTTGATTAATGTAGACAGACTTTGTCAGAATTTGTAAAACGGAAAGCTCAAACAAGAGATCAAAAAACCCTTTTTGGGAAATTTTTAACAGTGGCTGTTATTTCTTTGGTGTGCATATACTGTATAGTGCAGAGGCGACGGGTCTAAAAGTCCAGCAGCTACCCTGTTTTCCCGAAAATAAGCCCTAGTATGATTTTTCAGGATGCTCGTAATATAAGCCCTGCCCCCAAAATAAGCCCCAGTTAAGTGAAACCCTGCCCTCCACCATTGTGCAGCAACCAGACACGACTGTATTTGAATAAATATAGATGGTTGTACATGAAAAAAAAAAAACATCCCCTGAAAATAAGCCCTAATGCATTTTTTGGAGCAAAAATTAATATAAGACCCTGTCTTATTTTTGGGGAACACGGTATTTCTATCCTTATTTCCACCCAACCTCCCAAAACACAGAAATAAAAATTAAAAAACCAACAAACAAGTGATGATGATGATGATTGATCATTTCACTCAAAACATGAGTTTTCACACTAGGTGAATCTTTATATTTTTTATTGGTTCATACTCAATTACTTTAGGTAGGGAGGCTGTTTTCTTGGACTCTTGAGGGAAGGAGGAAGAAAGCTAAGGGTGAGGAGGGAGGGATGTGGTTTGTTAAGGATGGTTCACCATTTGCACCATGGTCCATGGTATATCTGACACTGAAAAAAACAAACCTGTGGTTGCCCCCTTCCCTTTTTGATGCCCTGAGTATGTGCTTATTTTGTTTAATGGTTAATCCAGGACTGGGTAGGGATGGAAACTGTCATGGGTAAAATGAGGATCCCTAAAGCAGAAGGATGAACTCTTCTTCCTGCAGGCCAGAGTTGCCCATGCAGTGCCTTCTTCACCCTGAGAAGGAAGAAGACTCCTTTGCACTCATACGCAGTTTGCAATAGGAAGAAGACTCATGTGCAGTTTGCAAAAGACCTTATCTTTGCTCTCCTTGGCTGAAGCAACGAAACAGATCTTTGTTCTCCTCTGCTGAAGCAAAGTTCTGGAGCAGATTTCCAGTTCCTTCCAGCTAAGTAGAAGGAAGCCAGAGATCCAATCCAGCTAAGTGGAATGAAGCAGGAGATCTGCTCCAGATCTTTGCTTCAGCTGAGGACAACAAAGATCTGGTCCCTCCCCACACCTTTTGCAAACTCTGTGTGGTCATCCCTTTCCCTTGAGGCCCTAAGCACAAGCTTATTTTGCTTAATGATTAATTTCCACACTTTTATAGATGATTGCAGGCAAGGTATTGTTTCCCAATGTAAATTTTAATTAAAGAAATTATTTTCTAATTATTATATTATTGTATAAAGGGATCTCCCTTCTGACAGGGCCCCTGGGGCAATTGCCTCTTATAAATCTAGCACACTGTGTGTGTGTGTGTGTGTGTGTGTGTGCGTGTGTGTGCACGCGTGGTTTAATGTATATGTATATGAATATGTATGTATGTATGTATGTATTTTATAGGACATGTTTCCTTCCATCTGAATACTGATGATTACTGAGAGTCTGCCCGTGTGGTCAGGGAGAGGTTGAATCCCTGCAGCATATGCTATTCTACTGTATTTTGTATAAGGACATTCGCCTGTCTTATTTGAGCACCTTCCTCTCCTCCCATTCTGGATGGGACGATCTGAAAAAAATTCAACATCTCCTAAGTGGCACTATCAAGGAACTGACCCTGACAACTGCTAGATACGTCTATTCCATCATGCAGAGATGACGTAGTGTGCTCCTCGCGGAATGCCGAGCCCTAATATGCATTTGGCTGTTCCCTGCCACTTGTTAACCGTTGAATATTTTAGCCGTATTTTAGTGTGTTTTAATTTGTACAGTATGCCAATAAAGGTTTCTGTCTGTCTGTCTGTCTGTCAGTACTGATGATCAAGTAATAGCCTATGGAATTTGAAGAACATGGAACATGAGGTGTTAGAGGGAAAAGGCTACTGCGTCATCAGCATTCAGATTCCAGATCTACTCTGACTGGCACCAGTCCTTCGTCATACATGGCAAATGGCAAAAGATTTTGGGATGGTCCTGGGTTGAAGTTGAATGATAAATATATAATCACAGGGGAGATGCATACCTGTAGATGCGATACAAATATTCTGAAATGAAGATGAGCCCCTCTTCACTTGTACTGTTCCCTAGTGACTGCAGTGTTAACTTTTTAACAATTGTTTTGAATTTCATGGCAAGGAGGCAGAATGTAGTTCAGTGGTTCAATCTGTTCTCCAGGTACCATAGTATATATTGTAGGTGGGATCAGTAAAATAATGCGATACAAGTGAAATCTGAGACAGAGAGACATCAGGTACTTGGGACACTTAATGTTGTCTTACTTCATTTTATTGAGAGTTCTTAGAAGAAATCTCTTTTCTTTTGTGGCAGTCATCCAGAATCGCTCATAAACACATCTCCCTCTCTTCACATATTGAGGAAAGTTTGTTTTTGTAGGGGAAAAAAGAGGAATGCAGACATTCCTCTCAGCTGTCACCACAGAAACAGATCCACCACTGAGTAGGCAGAAGGCCAGCTAAGCACATGGGCACAAGGACAGGCGGCCAAGAAAACAGATGTATCAAGTCAGGTTTATAAGGGCAGCTTTCCCAGCCAGTGAAACCCAGATTGCTGTCTGTGCTGTTACAACTCCAGCATGGTAAATGGACATGAAAACAGATAATCCACACTTTGGCAGGAACAACACAGATAAAACCCCAAAACATAACTTCTAGGCCACATCAGATGAATGTTCCAGTTCAGCAGAAAGTTTTGGCTTATGGAGAGCTCTAGAGGTCACGTTATTTATACCACTAGCTGTATGTGGAAAGGAATTATTCAGTCTGAGAGCACATAAGAACATTTTTGAACATAGCTGACTACAAATCTACATCTTGAGTTCAAGAGCAAATAGATAGTTTTCTTAGAAATTTAGCCTTTTCTTTATTGCCTCTGAGTGAAAAGTATTATGACAGCTCCGTTTCATTCTATTATCTCTGTTTATTTCAGTATGAGTTCTCTGTTATACAAATAGCATATAAATTTGTGGCATATCATAAACTAAATAAGATTTTTATACTTAATAATGGTTTAGTTCAATTGCTGATGAAATTTTATATTTTTGTTTATTAATTAATTATATTTTAATGAGATATTTTGCCCTTTGCATAGTGGCCACTATGAATGCTTTTAAATAGAAAACATGCTAGCAATGTGATCCACAGTATGGAATAATATCTGGCTTTCAGATAGAAATATTTTGGGAACTTCCACCAAACTGCTCCTTAATGACAGAGTACAATGTAAAATAAAAACAAGAAGCTAGGGGATGAACCAAGTTTTGGAGAAAAGAAAAATTATTTATCTTTTAAGTCCTACAAAATTGACATTTTTTTTGTCAAAATTGACAAAAATTGACCATCTGCTCTTATTTCTAACACTTCACAAGATACTTTGCCCAGAAAATTAGGATTTCTCCTCTTCACACAATCATGAGTGATAGAATTTGCTTGGAGGTAAGGTGTGGGGAAGGAAATCAGAGTTTCTACAAAGCCGAAAATCGTATTTTATATTCTTGACTCTGTTCTGATTGGTGAAATGGTGAACTCATGTGTAGGGCATATCACCATCATCGTCATCTTAGAACTGGAGAGCTGGAAGGGATCCTATGGATCATCAAGTCTAGCCTGTCAAGGAGGCACAGTGGGGAATCAAACTCCCAATCTCAAATGCCTAAATCACTGATTTATCCATAAACAAGTGGAAAGTGATCTCTTCTTATAGCTTTTTCACTGCAAATCACCCCAAGCTGCTTCCTGATTTGAATGTAAATGCTACTTTAGAACTCCATGAGGGAGAAAACATGAGGGGAAAAAGAACATAGGGAGCTGGGGAAGGTAGGGGCGTAGAATGGAGAAATTATGAGTAGTTAAAGTTTTAAATATCCTCCCCATGATTTCTCCAAATTCTTCTGAGACTCTTGTATTCAAATTAAATTATGAGTGTTAGCTCCTGAGTTGATTATACAATCTCAGAATGAGGCAGATGGATGAATCTAATACCTGTTAGCATACATTACAACGTTTCTGTGAGCTACCAAGTCTATGCAGATAATCTGGTAAATAAAAATGCTCAAAGAACATCTAACCTCTCCAGGTGTTTTATCTGAGGTGCCTCACATAGATTAATAATGCCTCCTGCAATATCCAGGGTAGCTTTCTTATGATTTTCCCTGAGTAGATGGATCAAAGAAATGTCGAGAAAGAGCATTCTGGGACAAGGGCTTTTCATTTCCTGCCTTTTGTTACTTTGTTTAATGTTCAAGCTTCCGGCCTGACACTTCATCCTTCGCTCAACACCCTTTCAGTCTGCTACAACACCTTTCATTGAAGAGGAGGCATGTGGGTAACAGAGAGCAGAATTTCTTGTGCACCACATTGTTTGTACTGGCATAGGTTGTTCCTTTGTTAACAGAATCTTGTGCCATTTCATAATCCTGATGCTGGAAAGAGCCCTTTAAATATCTTGTTAAAGAAGGACAGAAAGCAAATGGGAGTCTTCCTGAACATTTCTTCCTTAGTTCTATGACTGCTTCTCACCTCCTATGCAGCACACCTGGAGAGCTGCATGTGCTCCCAATGGTAGATATGGAGGACACAGCAATAGATGCTTTCCCTTGCTTTAGCAGATTTAAAGTTCTGTATTCTGTGCTTAAATTACAGTGTGGCAGCTCAAAATTTATATTGCAATATTAGACTGATAAGGTGCTCCATTCCTTTGTATAGGATTGGAATAAATTCATGCCCTCCAAACTATGAGAAACAAAAATAAATATTCCTCCTCCTTCCCAAGAAATAAGGAGACAAACTTTTGCATATTTTCTACTATCCAGTGGGCTATAAAATTTCATTTTTGTGGTTGAATTGCAATGCATACATTGTTCATAATGTTCTCTCCTCCATACCCTGACAAAATGAGCAAAAAAAAATATATTTGCGTTCATATTTCCAAAAAAAGTCTCTCTCTCTCTGTGGGTGTTTGAGAGAGAGAGAGAGAGAGAGAGAGAGAGAGACCTATTAATTAAATATTTTTAGGTTGCCTTTTAGGGCAAATTCTCAAATAAAACAACTGCAAAATACAGCCTCATATTCCAGTTAAAAATAAAAACAATGAAGAAGTCAATAGCAAACTATGACAAATAACTAAAACAATTTCAAAGCCTTGTTTCACCTCTGTGTGGAACCCAAACCATCTTAATTTTATTTGTGAGATAACTATCAGAAACAATTAATGCTTGTGTTGTGCAATGCATTATCTGTGTGGAGAAAAAACAAGGATCCACCACTTCACCACACACCCTTGATACCATGATTGCTAATTGGATTTATTTACTTCATTTTTTAAAATTCACAAAATACACAATGCTAGGGTGCAGTTGTTCTGACATTTCTGAAAAGTCATTTTATTACAAGGATTTAAAAATATTTCATTGAGTCTTGTAGTAACAAGTCAAACTATGTGAAGCTTGTTCAGAGCTGTTGCTGCTGTCACTGAAACAAAAAGCTCTTCACATGGCTATGTTGCATTTTGGGTTATACAATTAAAAAAAAAACACCCCAAAATATCCTGGCTTTTGGATTTCCACATACTTTTCTTATAATGCAGTGCCCACAACCTTTGGTAATCCATCCTGTTTGCAAAGAGAAATAACATTCTCATCCTTTAGTGTTGCACTGGTAGCATAAATTGGATAATCAGTAGAGTTTTCTGATACATTCATTATTCATAAAGGTGAACTGTGAGCAAAGTTTTGAAGAGTCACCTTTGGGACTACAACTTCCAGGATCCCCTGGCCAGTGGTCAGTGGCTATGCTGATTGGAGATTTCTGGGAGCTGTATTTTAAAAGTTAATTGTTCCAAGCTCTGATTTAATTTGATTATCATTAAATCTGAGTTGCCCCTGAAAAAGTGCTTGGCAGGACTGAGATTTTTGTATAATTAGTTCACAGTCCCAGTAGTGCATTTAGGTTGGGTGATAACAAATTTATTGCTAGTGCTATTTGGCAAGGTAGATGTTTGTCTGCATCAAACACTGTCAAAATATCACCTGCCATGAGATAGTCTAGTATTTATTTTAATTAGCTAATTATACAGTTGGGCAAAGCCAGGCAGCTCTTTCACTTCAACACTGTATACATAATACAATTATCAGTGTTGTGTCCTAATTTCCCCAGCAGTAATTGCTCCTCAGTTGGTGTTTAGTCACTGTCAGATTCTCCTTCACTGTTTATTCTTAGCCTAGGCACATAGAGGAATGCAGAATTCTTCATTTTTCTCTCTTTGCTTTCCATCTCCTTTTAAAGTAAGGACTGCACGATAATTAGTAGCTCACCAACCTGTGAAGATCAACCTGTGAAGATTACTGTAGACCTTGGTGACACAGCAGTAGCTATTGGAGGTCACACCACAAAAGTAAACAAACTCTGGCCAGAATCCTGTTGATTGGTGTAGTAAATTGCACTAGAGTAAGCCCACTGAGGATTTGGTGAGTCAACTCCGCCATAAATTCTGTTGACTCAAATGGGTCTACTCAGTAGCTGCATTCTACTGTGCTAAAGTTAACTTAAGGCTCATCTGCCTCAATTACAGAGGAGTTGACTCATCAAATCCCCACTGTTCAATGGGCCCACTCAAATGCTAAGCATTATGTTTTTTTGTGTCTATTTAACAAACAATTTAGATGAGCCAGAAGCCAAACAGCTTAAAGAGTTGAGCTACTGGGAAGCCTACCTGGGCTCCATTTCACCAGGTTAATTTCTATTCTAACTCTATATATCAGTTTGTACCAAACTTTTGCTGCTAATATGTTCATTAGGAACTAAGAAAATACACGGTATTTTGCGATAGACTTTATTGATGTATCACAGCATGCACTTTTATACTGGGAATCTAAACTTTTTTTTGCCTATAAGATATTTCTTTAATTTATTATCTTTACCATATGGGAAAAATGCTAATTAAAATGTCTGTTTTCAAAAAACAGAAGATAATGAGAGAAAGAACAAAAATAGGATGCTTTGGGGAATACAGTAACCAACAATAGCTATAAAGTTTGGCTGGCAGTGTTGGCTGCCAGCTGTGAAAACATACGGAACTGGGAAACATGCATGAACTTGAGTAACATGCATGAATGTGGGAGAACGGATTAGTGTTTCATCACTATTTTTTCCTGCAAAGAGTAGCCCATTGAAAATATTCTGTGAGACCTGCATGGTAAGGTGAAGGTAAACTGTATACAGTTTCATCTCCGGAGATCTTCACTTGAAACTCCTTTTAGATGTGTTTCACAGTGTGGTGAGATGAGCAACAGTAGTGGCTCTGCAGCTTAGTTGGCCTGACCAAAAGAGTGAATACACTGGCCATGGGAGCTGTGAAGCTACACAGGCTTTGTGACACTTCTCTACTAAAAGGTAAAAGATTACTAATGTGAGGAGGTTGGTGAGAAGACCAGATGGGGTACATAAGAGGAAGAAACACCTAAGTGGTATCTGCCTACAGAGAATTTGATCCAGCTTTCTTTAGATTCTTTTGTGGTGTCTCCTGCCAGATCCATGGGCCTTTTTGCAAATAAGGAAAGGTGGTCCCACCTCTCTTTTTCATCTTCCTGCCATGGTTGCCACTGCACATGACTGCTAGTGCAGTTACAAGGATTCTGGACCAAACTTATCAACTACTGCTTTGTCTTGCAACATGATAGATTCCATTGAAAAGCCCTCTGACAGGAACAGGTGGAAGAACCTAGGTATACTATTCCTTTATAGCCAAATTTTGTTGTTTAATCATTAAGTTGTGTCCGACTCTTCGTGACCCCATGGACCAGAGCACGCCAGGCCCTCCTGTCTTCCACTGCCTCCCGGAGTTGGGTCAAATTCATGTTGGTCGCTTCGATGACACTGTCCAACCATCTCGTTCTCTGTCGTCCCCTTCTCCTCTTGCCTTCGCTCTTTCCCAACATCAGGGTCTTTTCCAGGGGGTCTTCTCTTCTCATGAGATGGCCAAAGTATTGGAGCCTCAGCTTCAGGATCTGTCCTTCCAGTGAACACTCAGGGTTGATTTCCTTCAAAATGGATAGGTTTGTTCGCCTTGCAGTCCAGGGGACTCTCAAGAGCCTCCTCCAGGACCACAATTCAACAGCATCAATTCTTCGGCGGTCAGCCTTCTTTATGGTCCAGCTCTCACTTCCATACATCGCTACTGGAAAAACCATAGCTTTGACTATGCAGACCTTTGTCAGCAAGGTGATGTCTCTGCTTTTTAAGATGCTGTCTAGGTTTGTCATCGCTTTCCTCCCTTTTCGTGGCTGCTGTCACCATCTGCAGTGCACACTATAGCCAAATAAAAAGGTAAAGTTTCCCTTTGACATTTAGTCCAGTCATGTCCGACTCTAGGGGGCGGTGCTCATCCCTGTTTCCAAGCCGTAGAGCCAGCGTTTGTCCGAAGACAGTTTCCGTGGTCACGTGGCCAGTGCGACTAGACACGGAGCGCCGTTACCTTCCCACCGAGGTGGTACCTATTTATCTACTCGCATTTGCATGCTTTCGAACTGCTAGGTTGGCAGGAGCTGGGACAAGCGACGGGAGCTCACTCTGTTGCGTGGATTCGATCTTATGACTGCTGGTCTTCTGACCCTGCAGCACAGAGGCTTCTGCGGTTTAACCCGCAGCGCCACCACGTCCCCCTTCACACTTTGCCTGATTTTGGTGCTTGGTGCTCACAGGGAGGCATAACAGGACACTCTTTCCCATGGAATCCTTTAGCCAAATAGCCAAATAGTGTGCACTAAAAATGTTCCGAGTGGACTGTGTCCCCTCTGTCTTTAAAAATCTGAAACCCCCATTAACTTCAATGAAGATGTGCAAACAGCTTTAATTTTAGAATGTTGTTGTACATTCTCAGGAAATATGGAAAGACAGTATACCATAAAAAAAGGATTTGCCATGCCAAATATAGGCAGGTAACTTTTAATATTTGGGGGCAAGACACCTCCAAAATTTGCTTGTCTTCTTGATTCTGGAAGAAAGGTTGCTCCTAGCACTTAAATGAATTGAGTAGAAGTGAGTGGACATGGCAATATAAGGCCCACATAACCTCACTGAAGGATGCTCCAATTGGATATTACAGGGGAGCTCCTTTGTCTTTTTTAGAAGATGAAGCTGTCAGTGAGGCCCACTTCCTTCTGCTTTTTTGTCTTTTTATGCTACTTCATTGTCTGCCTTATATGACATTTTAACTTTCTGTTTCCCTTTCTCAGCTTTTTTGTGCCTTTTAAACATTTTTAACCCTCTGAACAATAGAGTTTCAAAGTCCAGTGTTGAAAGTGGTTGGGAATATATGCTTTGATCTGGGGCACAGCCAGGTCAATACATATAGTCCTGTCCCAACCTGGCATTCAGAGTTCAGTTTCTGACATTCTGGTATAGACATCCTCATTATACTGAGGTCCTGAGGGAAGGTGTAGTTTCCATGGGCCATGGATGATACTGAAAATAATATATTACCACTATTAGTTAACATATATCTTTACTTATCAGTAAAAAGAAATCTGGTATCAGAAGTGTTGCACTGAGGATTGCTTCTGAGATATCTGTAGTGTAATTCTTGTTGAAACATATGTGAAAAAGACTGCAGGTTTCTTGGGCAGTACAGTAATTACTTCTTGTGCATTTTTCCCCAGGCTCTCACTGATAATTGGTGAATAAAGCAAGACAAGGAGACTACACTTGAATGTGGGGTAGAATATGAACCTGGTTAGAAGAAGATTGTTAAAAAGAGGGACAGCTTTCTTAATAAGTTCTGGTTTGTTACTTCTAAATTTGCTCCATATAAATTTCTGAGGAAAATGTGTGGATAATCACAATGGAAAAGGGTTTAGCTGGACATGAGTTTCTGATCATTGCCTGATTTTGGTGCTTGGTGCTCACAGGGGGAGGCATAACAGGGCACTCTTTCCCATGGAATCCTTTAGGTATTTATTAATTTAATGGGTAGTGATACAAATACTGGCTGAAATACAGTAGCAAATCATAACTAGAGCTTATTGAGTCAGTAGAACCTATGAAGGAGTTGACTCACCAGATCACCACTGACTGAATGGGCCTACTCTCGCTGTGATTTAGTACAGAATTTCACCCCTTGTGCAATAGTAGTGTGCAATAAATATGCATATTATGCTAATGTACCATTATGCAGCTCCCCTTCACACAAATACCTTTAAATTCTATTTATTTGGTGAGACAATCAGTCTTCAGATTTTTACCGGTGTTTATAGTTAAAAAATGAAAATACAAGCTGCTGTTCATGGCTTCCATCTCCTCCTCTCGCCAGCTGCAAAATGATCTTCCTCTAGAGGACAATGGATTTTATTATAAATATGGTCTTATTGAAATGGTCTGATTTTTACAAGTTGTTTTAAGCATGCAAAGTGTCCTTCATACTTCACAGGAAGACTATAAAACAATGCTGAACTTCTTGACATTTTCTTTGGAATTTCCATGTTCTAGATCCTTCTTTCTGACATTGGTCTGCTCTTCATGCTTGCATGTCTTTTTACCCAGCTTGGACATATGCTCTTACGTGATTTTTACAAAGATTTGTGATATGTTCATGTTGGATGCAGTGAATCCACTGACTTTAATATTTGGTTGATAGAAAAATGTTAATTCTGACAGAGGGAAGGCTGTGTCCATTAAAAGCATTCCCATGAAATCCCTGAATTGAAGGGCTGAGTTAGCTGTTCCTCTGGAAAAGTGTTACTGTTTCAGTGCTGTTAATACCAAATTGAGGCCTTGGTGACAAGCAATAATACCACTGTATACTGAGGGTATTCTTCCTTTGCAGGAACTGTGGAGGCTGAACTGTGTAATTAGTATAGGTTCAAAGAGTCAGAACAAACTAGTTGGGGCTGCAGCTTTTCACATGGTTTTGTCAAATCAATCAACCCTCTATTGATAGATCAGCAACCTGAGCCTAAGGTCTGAGGAACATGCTACTCCAAATAACTCCCTCACCATGGATAACATCTCATTATCCGAAGGCCCAGCACCAGCTTTATGAACTGGCATCATCAGGAACCAGCTCAGCCTGGAAGTCAGCCTTAGCTCTGCCATTCCTCCTTCCTTTGACTGCTGCTCACCTGTCCTCTGGGCATTGCCCCTGTGGCAAATCTACTCACATTATATCTTCTTTTGCTGTCCCAATAATTTTACTGTGACACAGTTACCTTTGACCAAAATGGGAATCAGAAAGAGTTACACTGAGATCCTAGGTTGCAACATAATGAATTGGGTATGAAAAATATTGACTGAGCCAAGGTTACCCAATGAGCTTCATCAGTCTCCCTCCTAGTTCTAATCATTTAATCACATTGGCTCCCTTATAGACCAAATAGTAATAGTAATCGTAATTGTAATCGTAATCATCGTTGTCGTTGTTGTTATCATCATCATCATTGTCATCATCGTCAAAGGACAGGAAGATATTACCAATCTCATCTAAGTTTTAATTCTCTGCTTGCTTCCCCCCTCCCCCACTCTCTCTCTGAGAGTTCACGGCTGGGTATAGTACACTGATATAAGTATAAATAAGGCTGTTCAGCTTCTTATTCTTGTGCTATATCAATACTATGTAATTATTAATTTGTGGTAATATACCACTTAAGATAGAAACAGCATATCTATTATAGCACAGCTTCCTTTTAGAAGCAAACTGTTTGAATTTGTTTTTCTCTTACATAAATTTTACACACTGTGTGGACTCAGTGTTTAGCATAATCTACGTTGCACTACTTGTTTTGTACTGTACAATTTGTTTGGTGTATTGCCATAATAAACCTAATTTTTAATTTGTCTCTTGCTTTTGGCATGGTTGCCATTATTGATTACTTTCTTTGTGGGACAAATTTTGCTCACTTGTAATCTATTCATATGCATACTTCTCATCTGGCATTCCAGGCATTTTAAATTTCAATATGCTTACAGTTACCAGTTTACGGCTGTGCTACTTGTTCATCTACATACTGAAATCCCTTGATCTATCTTTCTAATGGCTGTGTTCATGAAAAAGAAAGCTATTTTGGATGTTTTGATTTTCAGCTTTCTTCCTGGTAGTATGCAGAGACACTATTGCCTAAGACTTAGGGGAAAGGGTCCGACTTTTTATAATGTTACATATACATTCAACTGACAGTAAAGATGAACAAATATGTCTGTTTTGCTCTCTGCAGCATTAGAAATTATGTTCTCAGGTTCTATCAAAATTATGAAAGAATTTGTCAATCTTACAAATTTTTTACCAAAAAAATTGAACCAGGCAGATTTCTCAACTCTTTACTTCTCAACAACAGCTGAACTGCTAGTCCTGGTATGTAATGCTGGCCCATCAGGTACCCGTTAAAGAGGAGGGGTCTGCCAAAAGAAGGAGGCACAGTGGGGAATTGTCATGAGTTCAGCCGAAGAAGGCCTGGAATCAGAGGGGTTAATTACAGCTGAGGAAAATGCTGGGCAATTAGTATCACAGACAGCTGAATCACCACCAGATTCTCCTCCCCCACTAGCCAGAGTGAGAGATAAGCTTCAGCAGAGACTCACAACACGGAGGTTTGAGGCTCACATGAATGCTTCTCACAGGAACATCAGGTCGACCAGCCCAGAGATTTAACAGGATGGAATGTTTCTAGGAATTAGATGATTGTTGCTGCTATATAATTTGTACCCAGAGGCTTGGAAGCTCATGGAAGCAACAAGTCAATTCTCTGGCTTGTGTCCATGCTCCTGCTTATCTTGAACCTTGCTCTCTTGACCCTTGGCTTTTGGACTCTGACTTCTGACTATGGTTTGTGTTTTGGCTTTGACAATTTGGCATCTGTTTTGTATCTCCCGGACTTCTGACCTTGGACTGGCTTATTGGACTTTCTCCTGGAACATGACAGGAATCAAACTCCTAACCTCTGTCTCCTTAGCCAGATACCAAAACCACTGAGCTGTCCAGCTGTTCTATAATATTAATCCTAGAACTGCAGAGCTGAAAGGGACCTTATGGATCATTGAGTCCAGCCCCTGTCAAGGAGGCACAGTGGGGAATCATACTCCTAACCTCTAAACCACTGGGATATCCAGCAGTTCTCTAATCTCTCTCTCTTATTTCTTTTAACTTAATTAATTTCTTTTTCTTAATTTAATTTCTTTTAAAGGGTACCATGCTTAGTACCCTTTCTTCCTTTCCCCTGTCCTAGTATCTCTTTTTCTTTGGATTTATTTTATTTTATTTCTATGCAACCTTTTTTTTTCAATTATGGGACCCAAGGTGGCTCACAAATTATTAGTAATTATTACTGTTATGAAATCATTACTGGAAGTTTATGGAGAGATCCAGTCTAGTGTAGTGGACAGTGTGTTGGTTTAAGACTAGGGATAGCTGAGCTTAAATCCCTACTAAGCCATGAAAACCCAGTGGAGAGTGGCAATGGTAAACTGCTCCTTGAACATCTTAAATACCTATAAAAACTCTACAAGTGTCACTAGAAGTCAAAAGCAACTTGACGAAACATAATAGCAAATATTTATGTTAGCATTGTGAGTGTTATTTCTATAAAATATATAAACCACTCTTTTAAAAACACACTTTGTACTGAGCATCCTAAAATTTATTACAAGGATTGCACAACTACATTTACATTGATTGTTGTACAAGCTGGCAGGCAGCCGTCCCAGGCTTCTTATGAAGTAATCACACAAATATTGGAAGTAAAAACAGGCCACAACTTTATTGTTAACAGCTGCCAATAAGACGAGCAATAGCATGAAGGAAAGATCAACATCTGCTGCCCCGTCTGCCGAGTGATGTGCAACCAAGGTAACTGGAAAATAGGCTTAACCACGTGGATGTCTGTCATTGTGTGGCCCCTTCCAGCACCCTGAGAGTGGAGAGTTCACCGCCAACAGTCTGAGCCCCTCAATGTCTCTCCACCCCACCCCCTTAAAGAGAACCCACTAGGGAGATTCAAACACCTGCCTGACCCTACCCACATCTGAAATAATCTGTCTCATGCTTCCAACCACCTTCAACAAAGTTGTGACAGAATAAACAAAACCCCTTTATTATCTTCCTAAAACACCAATGAACAAATGAGGGTGGTATAAGGGAGCCACCTCTTTTATCTTTCCCAGAGGTGGCCTGGATTTGAATCCATGAATCTGGACCTCCTGTGGGAGGAGAACTCCTCCTCCAGCCTGTCTGGTTGGCTGGGGGGCTGATATCCCATGATACAACGTGGTGCTGTGCTGCATCCTGGGTAAGAGACAGCCAGCAGCCCCAAAATGGTGGCCACCACGTTCCCCCTGCCTACTGCCATTGCTTTACAATGAACACAGTCTCCCAGTGACTCAGAGGCTGTTGCTTATCATAATCAATGTGAAACCCACAACTGCTGATTCCTCCCAGGGCTATGTATCAGCCCATCTATGGCGCTATATAATTCTCAACCTCATTCATTTTCATTTGCTAAATGAAAAAGCATACATGTTTTTTCACATAAAATGGAATATATTTATTTTTTGGTCAGTCTCTGAGCGATTTGGTACATTTGCAAGACTCGTTTTTATGTATTTCCATAATTCTACCAAATGTAGAATGGTGAGCTTTCAGTTTGCCTCAGAGACAATAAAAAGTAGAAGCATTACATGGGTAGTTGGGGCTGTTTACGATTTAAATGCCATGGAAAATTTTAAAATATAAAATGTATGTATTGTATGTCTGTTTTAAATTATTACATGTTTGAAAGACAATTAAAAGTAGTTAAAAGAGTGGATACAGTGGTCTTCCTATTCTTTATATTGGAAATGAGGAAGATGAAGAAATTTCACCAGTGCCTTGTGTATGGTCAAGAGAACTTAGCAAAAAAGCCTGTCAAAAGTTCTCATACCCCTAAATCTTGCTGCTAGTATGAAGTCAAGATGAAGAACACTTTTCCCATCATGGCTTAAGCCAGGTACACGAAACATTAGTTTTCTCTTTCTAAAGCTGAGCACAAACACTCACAGCAAGCTTATATTTTATAAATTACATAGACATAATCTTGTTCTTAAAATTTCCCATGACATTTAAATGTAAATGTTTTGCAGAGAACTAAAAGATGCTTTTCACCATGAACAAAAGATAAATGTATGAGTGAACACAGTTTAAACATAAATTGATTTAAAAGAATTTTCTCAACCTCTTGCTTTGTATCTATTTATCTATAGAGTTGTTGCGTTCACTGGTGGGATTAAACAAATGTGGCCAAGGAATAGTCTTGATCATGGCGAGGAGATTGAAAAAACATGTTGGAATCTTTCCTCTTTATTCATTGAAAAAGAGACCTGGAATATATGTCTCCCATCTCATGGAAACTGATTCTGGGAAGTGTTGGTTATGTGTTTGGAGATCTTGGTTCATTGTACCTCATATTTGTAGAGACTTGAGGAACATCACAGAATTATAGAATAAAACAGAGCTGGAATGGAACAAAATGATCATCAGGGACAACTCCCCGAGGAAGGGAAAAATCCATAGCTAAAGCATGCTGGACAAAGAACCATCCCAATCACAACCTCTAGTTGAATCATATATAGATTAAAATTGACTGTGTGAATTGTGGCAAATTTACACTGTGAGATGAATAAATGTTAAATTCAATTCGCTGTTGTAATGATTTAATATTGTGCAGTTTTTTGCAATATTCATTTGTGCCTTTCTCAAATCAAGTGAGATTAATCATATCTTACAAAAATGCTTCAGGGTTTATCTATGTAGTTTTGTGATTTGACTGCTTCTGTCAGTTTTTTGCCATGGAAGTTGCCATGGAAAACTAGATCTTCTAATTAAAATACAGTGAGGTCACAAGTTTCCCAGAACCATACTGGCATTTGTAAAATGAGAGATTCAGAAACAGAAACAGTTTCCCAGTGTCATCATATAGTTTTCCAGGTCTGAATGAAACTTGGGGGAAATGCTCAGTCAAAGGCTTTGATTCAGCTTTTCTACAATTCTTACCAGTCGAATCATCTTGGCATATAAAGATTGTGGAAAGCATGTAGTAGAATCCAGTTAAGAGTTCATTCATTGAAGATGACAGAGAACTTAGATTATTATCCCATTCATAAGCAAATTATCAATACTGGAAACTTGCTTACCAAAAGCTTTGATAGAAAATGGTGTTGGCATTTATTTTGAGAATAACTGTAAACCAATCCTTTAAACTGAATGAAGCTGTGTCCTAACCCTAACAACATTTTGTCTCTTGTTCAAACTAAAAGCCAAATAAGGATGTAAATCTTGCAGCCTCTTGGTCTCAGAGAGAGAGAGAGACCAAGGAAAAAAATTAGAGATGTGAATTTTTGTTTGTTGGTTTGTGGGATTTTTTTTTTGTTTTGGACTGGAATTTGGGTTTGTAGCCCACAACCTCCCACCCTTGTGTGACCACTTGAAGGTTGCAAGAGACAGGAATGTTGGCAAGTCTTTTGGTCCAAGTCTCAAGCCGAAGTCCAAGTCTTTGGTACCAAGACTGGTACCAAGTCCCAATGGTCAAGCCCCAAGCCTGAGTCCCTACTTAAAACAAGCTTTTTGTTCTAGAAAAAAGGGAGGGGCGGGTGAGTTGTGAGTTGAGTCTGAGACACTGAAAAAAAACAAACCAACCCTGAGTCGAGTCCAAGTTGAGTTGCCAGTGCAACTTAAGTCCGACTTGACAGCGAGTCCCGTAACTCGAGCCCCTTCCACAATGAGAGATGGCTTCCTTTGTCACTGATCCCTAGGTGTAGAATTCCATCCCAGGAGAGGCCAGGTTGGCACCCTATTTGCTCTCCTTCCACAAGCAGATAAGCAGACAAAAACTTTTGTTTGAATTCAGCTTTTTCTGAGTAACTAGTTGCCTAAGAAAGAGTTCTTAAAAACAGGGTGGCAACTTTTTTAAAAAATAAGTTTTAGATGGTTTTTTGTTTTTACATTGTAAGCTGCCTTCTTGAAGAGAAAAGTGGGGTATAAATATTTGATATGAATGAACAAATAAATAAATAAATTAAGTACTACTGCAATTCCCCTATAATGTGGTGTGCCATTTTGGAATTGCTGTAATGATAGGGTAATTCAACTTTTTAGCCCAACACTCAGTCAGCATTTCCTGGTCATGGAGGTTGCTCAGTTCTTCTTGAGATATTTTGCAATCCACCCCTTCAGGATTCCCTCCTTTTACATATTGGCATATGTGTGTTCTGCTTTAACCACTAGAAAATTTTACTTACTTTCATTTTTACAATGGATTCTTGTTTATCTGACTGGATTTTGAATACTGTGGCTAATTGGTTGTGTCTAACTGAAATCCTTCAAAATGTTGACCTGGCTATCTATGAATGTAAAAAATTCCATTCATCTTCATTTAATAAGTCTCCTCCTTTTTGATGTCTAAATACTCAGTCAGCATGCTGTCATAAAGAAAAAGAAAGCCTTCAAAAGCTACTTCCCTGATTATTTCCTTACATCACTTTCCTTTTTGAGAAGTCAAAAGATGTCTCTTAGAGTAATTTGAAATGGTCCTAGATTTAAGCTTCAGGGCTCTGAAGTTGTTTGATTTCTCCATGAAGCCATAAAGCAAACTTCTCTATCTGAAACTGCACCATTTGTGCATTCAACATCTTTCTCATAAATCAGATATTTTTATTAGATTGCTCACAACAATTCAAATTAATTAGCGCCCAGTTCTATCTGTAAATAGGTATTGATGCAATACTTGAAAATGCACTTGATTTAAGGATTTAAAATCAAGCCTCTTCATCTTTGCTTACTTTTGTAACATCTTGCCTGATTAAGTCATCTTGAAAGCTTGTGTAACACTGTGAAGTTCTACGGGGCTTGCTTACTCAAATGTCTATTGATAAACCTTGCAAACACAATTTCACAAAAGGAGTCTTTTCTTATTCACAGTTATATAACAGACAACATGAGCAATTATAACAAGAATAAAATGCTACAATTTGTGCACCCAAGTCCTTGGCAGTACTGTGTTTCCCTGAAAATAAGACAGGGTCTTATATTAATTTTTGCTCCAAAAAATGCAGTAGGGCTTATTTTCAGGGGATGTTTTATTTTTTTCATGTACAACAATCTACATTTATTCAAATACAGTCATACCATCTTCTTCTGGTTGCTTCACAAGGGTGGAGGGCAGGGTTTCACTTAACTAGGGCTTATTTTTGGGGTAGGGCTTATATTACGAGCATCCTGAAAAATCATACTAGGGCTTATTTTCAGGTTAGGTCTTATTTTTGGGGAAACAGGGTAGCACTAATAAAGAAGTTGCTTGTAGAACTGTAAAGTTCAACTGTCCTTTTGAATTTCAATTCTGATGAAGATCCAAGACATTTTCCACAACTGAGTTGGGTGTTCCTTAACATAGAAGAATCTGCTCCACATGCTTGATCTTCAAAACCTTAAAATAAAATATCAATTCAATTGTATGCAATTCATGAATTCACTATCTGGATTCACCTCTCCAACACAAACATAGGAATTATACCTAAACCAAGTTGGCAAGTGCCTCAGCAGTCAAAGTGGCAACAGCAGCTCTAACCAACCCATCTCTCCCACTCTTACTGATTTAAGCCTCTTACTCACCGCCCTGCGCTTCTTAGTCTCACTCCTTTGGGCTAAACCAATATTTCATAGGGGTTACACTTGGACACATTTTTGTGCCTCTTTTTGGTCAGCCTGGTTGAGATATTGAGAGCTGGCGTGATGTAGTAAATAGTACATTGGACCAGGACTCAGAAGACCTGGGTTCAAATCCCCTCTCAGCCATGGAAGCTCACTGAGGAGTAGTAATGGTAAACTACTCCTTAACATTCCACACACCTTGAAAACCTTATTAGGGCCACTAAAACTCTAAAATGAATTGATAGCACATAATAGCAATAAAGGTGTCTCCCCAGTATGGATTTGGGAATTTGCTTTGTGTCCACATGGTGTTGATTGCTTTAATTAGAAGAGTTTTCTCTTGAATGTTTGAAAATGATATGGAAGTTTGCTTTGAAAATTCTTCCCAGTGGACTATAAAATAATTGCTTCAAGATGTATCTATGCTGGGGATGGGGAACAGGCTCTTCAGTATACTTTGTTTTTGTATCTTCAGTTGTGATACTCAAGATTAATATTTAAATATGTTAAAATATCTCCGTAGTGGCATATGAATGTTTAGTCAGACCTAAGATGAGATCACTATGACATCTGGATCCATTCTGGAGCAGTAACAAATAACACGTCTAGCTATAAGACTGTTTTCAATGTGGAAGCTAGGGATGTGAATCTTGCATCTTCTCACTCTTGGTGAGAAACCTGGCGGGAGGGGGACCCTAACTTTTTGTAAAGGGCAGCACAAAATACCTCTTTTGGAAAGTAATCTCTTTTGGGATATATCTAAGGATGTAGCAGAGGGCTTATCTGCCCAGGGCTTGGGTGACTGGAAAGTACAGGATAGCTCAATCATTTAGGCATCTGGCTGTGGAGCCAGAGGTTGGGAGTTCAATTCTCCACTGTACCTTCTTGACAGGGGCTGGATTTGATTATCCATAGGGTCCCTTCCTGCTCTGCAGTTCTAAGATGATGATGATGATGATTAAAGTCAGCTTATCAATACATATTGTATATATAACACACTTTTGATTTGCTCTTGATTTGCCACAGTGCTGCTGATCCCTTGTGGAGGAGAGGAGATGCTGGCTAAATGTTCAGTGTTGTGATTTCTTCTTGTATTACATTATGAATTGCAAAGTGGATTTGGAGGTGCATTTTGCGCTGCTTCTCCCAGGTGCCAAAATTGCTCCCACATTTGAAGTTTTTGAATATCCCCTTCTTTATGTCCCAAATGTGAAGAATGTGGGCATTTTGGTAAATCCTTTCTAAAGCAAAACAGAATCCTCAGTGGTACCTTTGCATGATCACCCTACTCCCATTCAATGATGTACCTTTGATGTACTCACCCAGATATCCTACATTCACTGCTGCTTTTTCTCCGGAAGGTCACAGCACTTTTTTTTTTTTAGTATGATGAAATCCTGGGTTGGCTGTCGTACAAAGAATGCCCCATTAATAGCGTTATTAACCATGGTAGCACTATGACACTTACATACCATCTCTGGAGCAGGTGCAAATGGTTGTGCTTCAAATACCTCCTCTATCTCTTCAAATTATTAAGTGTGAATAATATGCACTTATAATATGTTTCATAGTCAGCCACTCATTCTGCAATAAATTCTCTGGGATGAATGCATTCCTTATCACAGTAAATGGGGAGTAGAAAGGAACACAATATCTTCTCTCTCAATGGTCTTTTCTTCTGATGGCTGAACTTATGTCATCTCTATAAAGATTTCCTGGATTACCAAAATTCTTTCCTATGAGCTAGCATTAGCTCAAAGATGAATGAACCCTCACTGTTTTCTATTGTAATTCTGGGTGAATTTAAATGTGTGCCTACCATCTGTACCACAGCCTCATTTTTTTCTTAGTGCATGAAAAGGCAAACACATGAGGAACACATGCCAAGTTATGCTGTTTTTGTATTAGCAATAACAGCATTGAGAAGCCACTTTTCAGTGGTGTGTTGCATCACCAGTCTGTGATCATGTGCAATCAAACATGCAGACATGATCACATGACCTCTTTTAAGGAACCAGTCCACCATTTGAAAGATTAATAGAAAGCAGTCCTCCATTTGAAATTGCCCTCTGAAGGACTGTCCAATCCACATCTGATTCAAGGATAAAGAACCATGAGGAAAGAGATCAAGGACCTTAAAACTGTCCCCTTCAGTTAAAAGCTAGCAGGTCACCTGGTACAAAGGTGACCTGTCTCTGTCTTGTCTGTTCAAGTAAGATGCATGACAATTCTGTTCAAATAAAAAAAAAAAACCAGTTCCAATCTTATATCTGCACATATGAATTAGTATATGCAGTTTCATGCAGATCAGTGTCCGCTTTTGTTCTTTTTCGGTCATGCATGCCCTCCTTTTTGTGATGTATGAATAGACCAGGGACCCCACAATATCCTGCTACTTGAATCATAGTAGGCATAGATGTGACAGACTCATGTCCAGATCCATCACTGACGGGAAGAGGAAAATTTACAAGGTCTAAGGCTTATTTCTCCAGCCCATGCTGCACATTTCACCAGGGAAATGTTCTCTAGTTATTACCCAGTTAGTTTGTTGTGTTTTTCCCCCCCATCACATGACACACAGTCAAGATCAAAACATTTTCCTGACCAGCGGTATAATTGGGGAACATTTTCCCCTGGCTGGGAGGGTTCTGTTATTTTGTACCTCTGTTGTACCGGTGGATTCCTTATCAGGATTGCCTGTGTGCATGACCTACCCCACTTCTTTTCAAAATTGAAGGCAGGAAGATGGCCACCATTTCTGCAATGCACATATTACCGGTAATTTTTTTTCCTGGCTGGTACGGTATGTTGTTAGCCACCCAGAGTAGACTTTGGTCTAGATGGGCGGGATATTAAATAAATAAATAAATAAATAAATAAATAAATAAATAAATAAATAAATAAATAAATAAATAAATATGTCATGGGGGGTTATTGCCAGTATTACTGCACAGAATTTTTCCTCCCCACAGCCTGTGGATAGATGCTTGTTTGCATGTCTGCCTAGGCAGTGGCTGCTGCCTTTACTGCCGAGCATATGCCATAGATGGCGGTCCAGTATTCATTGTGTGCAATGCGATTCTACAGGAGCAGCCAGTGCAACAGAAGATACTTTCCCAATATATTCCCGATATATATATATATATTTTAAAAAATATAAACCAAGGGGCTAAATTGCCACTTGAAACAAGAAAAAAAAAAACTGAACCAGTACCATGGTGTAACTGGCCATAGCAATTCAAACAGGTGGAAATAAATCGGTACCACTAAAAGTTGCTGGGCCATTTGCCCCAGTAAATATACCACATGATTGTTAATCAGTACAACAGAGGTATGGAAAGTATTGGAAGAAATAGAGAACATTTCCCTTGTGTGACCAGGGCCTTATACTCAACTTTTCTTAGATCCATATTCTTAGATTCCTTAAGGGAATCCAGGCTGCCCTTTGCAAAGATGGCAGCTGCAGCTTCCCTACCCTAAATGAAGCTGCAGCAACCATCTTTTCAAAGGGCAGACAGTCTCCATTTTTACATGCGTGGCTCCAAGGCCAGAAGACCTCGGCAGCAGCGATTAAGGTAAGAGGGTGTCGGTGGGGGTGGGGTGGGGTGACGTGGGGCCTAAGGTAGGGAAAGGAAGGGGGTGGGGTAGGCTGTGGTATTGGGTGGCTGTGTGGGGTAGTGACTG
Organism: Intellagama lesueurii; assembly: GCA_037013535.1. NCBI lineage: Eukaryota > Metazoa > Chordata > Lepidosauria > Squamata > Agamidae > Intellagama > Intellagama lesueurii. The sequence continues at coordinate 204,139,679 of JBAJHW010000004.1, forward strand.
CCTTTCTGCTGCCAATCAGCTGATCGGCGGCTGGTAGGCAGAATGGTGTTTTTTGTTTTTGTTTTTTTTAATACGAAGGACGAATAAAAATGGGTAAATATTCATCCCTTCGTATTCGTGGGGGTCTCTGGAACCGAGAAATACAAATCAATGAATATTTAATGAATCGGCTATATTCGTCGGAAAAAGCGATCCGTTTTTATATTCGTCCCCATCTCTAATATGGATCTAAGAAAAGTTGAGTATAAGGCCCTGGTCACACAAGGGAAATGTTCTCTATTTCTTCCAATACTTTCCATACCTCTGTTGTACTGATTAACAATCATGTGGTATATTTACTGGGGCAAATGGCCCAGCAACTTTTAGTGGTACCGATTTATTTCCACCTGTTTGAATTGTTATGGCCAGTTACACCATGGTACTGGTTCAGTTTTTTTTTTCTTGTTTCAAGTGGCAATTTAGCCCCTTGGTTTATATTTTTTAAAATATATATATATTTATCGGGAATATATTGGGAAAGTATCTTCTGTTGCACTGGCTGCTCCTGTAGAATCGCATTGCACACAATGAATACTGGACCGCCATCTATGGCATATGCTCGGCAGTAAAGGCAGCAGCCACTGCCTAGGCAGACATGCAAACAAGCATCTATCCACAGGCTGTGGGGAGGAAAAATTCTGTGCAGTAATACTGGCAATAACCCCCCATGACATATTTATTTATTTATTTATTTATTTATTTATTTATTTATTTATTTATTTATTTATTTATTTATTTATTTAATATCCCGCCCATCTAGACCAAAGTCTACTCTGGGTGGCTAACAACATACCGTACCAGCCAGGAAAAAAAATTACCGGTAATATGTGCATTGCAGAAATGGTGGCCATCTTCCTGCCTTCAATTTTGAAAAGAAGTGGGGTAGGTCATGCACACAGGCAATCCTGATAAGGAATCCACCGGTACAACAGAGGTACAAAATAACAGAACCCTCCCAGCCAGGGGAAAATGTTCCCCAATTATACCGCTGGTCAGGAAAATGTTTTGATCTTGACTGTGTGTCATGTGATGGGGGGGGGGGAAAACACAACAAACTAACTGGGTAATAACTAGAGAACATTTCCCTGGTGAAATGTGCAGCATGGGCTGGAGAAATAAGCCTTAGACCTTGTAAATTTTCCTCTTCCCGTCAGTGATGGATCTGGACATGAGTCTGTCACATCTATGCCTACTATGATTCAAGTAGCAGGATATTGTGGGGTCCCTGGTCTATTCATACATCACAAAAAGGAGGGCATGCATGACCGAAAAAGAACAAAAGCGGACACTGATCTGCATGAAACTGCATATACTAATTCATATGTGCAGATATAAGATTGGAACTGGTTTTTTTTTTTATTATTTGAACAGAATTGTCATGCATCTTACTTGAACAGACAAGACAGAGACAGGTCACCTTTGTACCAGGTGACCTGCTAGCTTTTAACTGAAGGGGACAGTTTTAAGGTCCTTGATCTCTTTCCTCATGGTTCTTTATCCTTGAATCAGATGTGGATTGGACAGTCCTTCAGAGGGCAATTTCAAATGGAGGACTGCTTTCTATTAATCTTTCAAATGGTGGACTGGTTCCTTAAAAGAGGTCATGTGATCATGTCAGCTGCCATCTTTGCAAAGGGCAGCCAGTCTTCCTTTTTACACGCCCTGGCTGCAAAGGCCTGATGGAGACCTCGGCAGCAGCTATTAAGGTAAGGGGGTGTCGGTGGGAGTGGGGTGGGGGATAAGGTAGGGAAAGGAAGAGGGTGTGGGGGTAGGCTGTTGGGGTGGCTGGCTGTGGGGGGGTGGTGGCTGCCTATCGGCTTCTGATCAGCTGATTGGTGGCCGGTAGGCAGAATGGGCTTCTGTGCCATGTGGTAAACTCTCCCAGGGGGACCCAATTTGTGGGTGAATAACTTGGATGTCCGATATCCAATCTTCACCAAAGTTGGCAGGCGTGTTGGGGAAAGACATAGGAAGCTCCGTTGTGATTCTGGAGTCTCTAGGTACCTGGGGGAGCTTTCCTGGGGGTCCTCTTTGTGACTAGATAACGCAGGGGTTCGTGATCCAATGTTCACCAGACTTTCAGGAGTTGTAGACAAGCGTCTGAGGAAGCTTCTCTGCAAATTTGGTGTCTCTAGGTGGTTGGGGGCCAGTGTTATAGCCAGTTAAAGTGCAGACAAATTGACAGATCGATTCGTCGATCCGTTGAAGATTCGTTTACTCGTATTCATTGATCCGTTAACCTTGACGAATAACAGATCAAAACAAATTGCCATTTTTTTGATTTGTCCCCATCTCTAATCCATATACAAAGCAACCACAAAGGGAGTTAGGAAATGAGGAGTATTATGTGGATTTGGATTCCATCTAGAAGTTTATATTGTTTCAGAGCATATTGTTGTAATCTCACCAAGAGTTCAGAAAGCATGCCATATTCTTCTAGCACAACTGCACTTGGCCAATTAAGCAGATTTTGTGAACCAGAATGACAAGTTACATCAATGCAGGATACAAGAAACTCACAAAGCCAATTATAATGAACATCCCATTTTTAAACCACAGAATAAGTTAAGTGTGATTAAAAAAAACAAACCCAGTCTTCAAGCCCTTGTTATTCAGTCACATATCGGTTCAGTGACTGTGTTGAATGAGGACAATTTAAAGTGGCTTTGGACTTTGTTTCTAGGACTTGGTCGATCCAGTCTAAGTCTTTCTTCCTTTAGGCTATGGGTGTCTTCAAAAGGTTGCCTGTCCTGAACATTTTAACAACTTTTAACATTTTAACAATATACCTAGTTAAACTAGATGTATATGATCAAACAACATGAAAGTTGGTTTTGAAATATTAAGACCTGGAAAGACTTTGTATTTAACCACCTAATCCCTATTGCACTGTGATAGTGTCTTCTTCTAGCTAAAGTTTCATTGAAAGACGAAACTAAACTCGAAACATATTTTTGGATAAAGTTGAGCTTCCTTCCTTCCTTCCTTCCTTCCTTCCTTCCTTCCTTCCTTCCTTCCTTCCTTCCTTCCTTCCTTCCTTCCTTCCTTCCTTCTATATTATTGCATGTTTTGAAAAATGTTGAACTGCCTCTGACTGAGAACAAGCAAGAGTTATTCAGAATTATAAATCTGCATTAATTTTTTTAAAGGTTTTGACCCTGTATCTTTTTTCAGACAAAAGCATGGCTCTAATTGGGTTTAATCTGAAAAAAGCATGAAGCATGAAATTGTTTAAGTTAAGTACATAGACTTCTAAGAATATGTCAGCACTTCATTGCAAAAGTACTTACAGCTCCTATAGCAAAACTGTGGGTTGCAGACAGATTTTTGTTACCACCAGACCTCTTTTACTTGGGGCGGGTGGGGAAAGCATATCTATGAGTGTCACACTCCCTTAAGGGAGGGGCTGGAAGGAGCAACCAGGAATATATTTAGAGTGAAGTAATGTGTTCAGCAGCAGACAGGAACAGAACAAACTGGAAGATTAACTATGATGGGGTGTCCTTATCAAAGCACAATAATATGTTTGTTGTTAGCATTTAACATTCCTTCTTTATTCAAGGAACAGCACAGTATCTGCTAAGTAACTGTATTCCATCATGGTATCATTCACTAGTTTCTTGACTCTTTCCTAAAGAACTAGGTTTTTCAAAGCCATTTAAAAACATCTAGTCAAATTAGGTTTTGACCTCAAAAGAGGTTTGATATATGTAAAGACGAAGCATTTGATCCAGGATTGGCTTTCCACAATTGGAAAAGGTTCTGCCTGATTTGGAAAATTCATCTCATGCAACCACCATAGTCCACAACATTTGGTAGGGTCCCCTGAACATCTGTGTAGCATTTTTAGGGAACTGGAGTAGTTGCAATGAGAAGGCGGAGAAAGGGAAGCCTACTTCCAATGACCCAATTGTGCCTGCCTAAATCTGGATCTAACCCAATATATATGATGAGAAATACCAGCATGCATAAACCCAATTATCAATTTAAGAAGATGAATCACTGTGACAATTCAGCTTGTCCTTCAATAATTCTTTCTAACTTACAAAAACAAACACAAAACCTTGTGGGTGACATATTTATTTCACTGTACCATAAAATAACAAATTTTGTTCAGGTCATTCCCAAGACCAATGGAATTTGTAAATTGGGAACAGTACATTATTTGTGTCTTTTTGCCTGATGCCTCAATAACCCATGCCATTCATAACTGAGAATGTATTCCTTTGGAAGAGAAAATGAGATCTTTGATTTCACACTCCCTAGTCCTCAAGAAAAACCCAGCATATATGAAGATATGTACTATCTTCAAAGTAGCAGAGCTGTCTGGATTTGATGCTGCTGTACATCTGCTTGAAGCAACTGGAATAATATTCCACTTGCATTGTAAACAAAAAAGCAATTTGTCTTTGCTTCAGTAGAGCCTGGCTACATGGGGAAAAATGCGAGAAACATTACAAATTTGGGACAGGCTGATTCACAATTTCCCTCCATAAATCGCATGATGCAATGCAAAATGTGAATCAGTCAACTCCCCATAGTTTTTTCGTCCCCAGCAGAGACCCTTCTATCTTTAAAAAGTTGAATCTTTTCGCATTAGTCAAAGCAGGTGATCATTTTGAAAGTCAAAGCAGGTGATCATTTTGAAATGATGCAAAATTGAAAGCCCAATCAGGTGCATGCATGCACATGCAAAGCACCTTCCCCCTTGTATCTTGCCCTCACAAGCTGCATGCACATGCATGCACGTGTGCACATATGTATGCACACACACACACATACATACAGGCAGCACACACAGGGAACAAAGACATTTCCCAAGACATTTCTCTGCTTATGTAGTCAAACAAGTCAGTGAAGTGAATTGTGATCATGACACCTAGCCTTGATAGCACCATAAGAAGAAGCTCGTACTGATCAAAGTGGCCTTGGTTCTAAGATGAGTGTGCCAAGGCAAGGGGTCATAGCAGCTTGAATTAGTTCAGCCTTTGCTGAAGACTGGTGTGAGCTGGTTAGTGAAAAATTTAATGCAAAAATAGGCATATGCTCCAAAGCATTTTCTCCTTTTTTTCCAGGCCATAGATTTCCACATTCTGAACTACAACTCCCAAAATCCTTGGCCCATGCCAGCTTTGAGATTCTGAGTTTTAGTCCAAAAAGTAGCATTTTAAAACTCTGCATTTTATATACCTGAAGACAGACACTGAATATGTTGCTGTTCAGACCCAATGAAATTCAGTCTTGGTTCCTTACCAACTATAAGTTCTGAAAGTAAAGAGTTTTGAAGCAAAATTTGCAATAGTGTGTGTGGAGGGAGAGATGTGCATATGTGTATAGGCATGCATATGTGCGTGTGTCATATGCAATTCATCCATCTGATATTCTTGATAAAAAAGATTTGCAACCTTTTTACTCTAGATCAGAAGGAGAATTTCTCAAGTGCACAAAAATATACATTGGGTATTTTAGTGTGACTGATTGTTATTCATCTGGGGCATTGGTAATTTTAAAAAAAATCTCTGTATGGTCTATTGCAAAATGAATCACCCTGCTTCCCAGAGTAAGCAACACAGGCTCCAGGCATGTTCAGAAATTTTTACTGCAGACTAATTTTAAAAAGTCTTTGTCTTAGCCTTGACAATGGTGAGGTGTTGCTGGCTTTTAAAAATTCCTCCTGAGCAGTGTGTCAGGAGCAACACAAAGCTCTTCTTCTCAGAATATAGAATGAAAGTAGCACGTGAGGAGATATCTTCAGGTTTAGCCTGCCTACTCTTCATGATTTAGACAGGCTGTTGAAAATATAGTAAACCAGTGAGGTGGGTTTACTTAGCCATTGGCTAAGTGACTGAAGTGAAATGTGGAGAAAATGAGTAACTTCGGCAGATAATGAGTCTAGGATTTTCAAGCTGAGGAAGTTTGGTTATTAATATGCCCCTCTTTCCAAAATTCATACATGGCAAGAAGTCATTTCCTCCAAATTACACCCTTGTACATGGAACTGCACCTACATGGCTACATTTCAAATGACAACAAACATCTATTCGTATCCCTGAGCTATGACAAAAGGTACTGGTCCATTAACACTGTAAATTGTGATATCAGACCAATACACCAGCTCTTGTAACCTAATCCTAAACATCAATCTGCCAAGGGCAGTGGTTCACAAGAACAGGTTGGAAACAGATTTTGTAAAAACATTGTCAATTCATAAAAATGTTGAAAAGTACATATTAGCGAAAAGCCAGGCATGTGCTATTGAAACAAGTCATTGAACAAGTTTGGGCATTTCCCAGTTTATTAGCCCTGATCAAATGAAACCTAGCAATTAAACCTCCTATTGCTAAGAAAGGGATCTTTGATGAATCTTCTTTAACTACAGCCCAAGCAAGCTACAATTGCTAGTTGTGGGGGAAATGAAAGATTGGCATCCATAAGCAGCTGGAACTTTTCTGGACATGAAGAATCCTTCCGAAATGAGAGCTGCTGGTTAATGTCTTCTGTGTTTTGCATGTTTCTCTGTAACTGAAACTCTGCCAGTAATTCCTCATCCTATCTTAGTATTTTTAAAACCTTTTAAAAGAGGCACCGCTCTTTCACTTAAGAAAAATTCGCTATATATTATCAGGCTTAATATACACTGAAAATAATATCCAAAGCCACAAATCAACCTTTTTCTAGAGAGGAGGTGAAGTTGGACTTTGAGAAGAAACTCTTAAGACATACCCCATCTGCCTATTGCTGGAAGCCACTCTACATATATGGCCCTGTCAGTGCTTTTCTAAGCTCCTGGGCTCAAATTATCATTGGGAAACTTTCAAATGTTTCCTTTGTGCTCCATTCCTTGTGCTTCTGTGCATGCTGTTTCCTCTGTTCACAAAAACAAAACAAACCCTCACCCCAACCCTGGGAGAATTCTAAAGTTCATTTGGATTCAGCCAACTGCACTTTGGAACATGGCCATGGAACCCACTTGACGGTACGCAGCTGAACATTTCCCGTGTTTCTTCTCTTGGGAATTTCTGTGCTGATATTTATCAAAATACAGTTTTTTGTCAATTTCTTTTTCAGAAACAAATGACACTTCTAATGCTTTGCGTAATATGTCATGAACAATCTCTCCCATCTTGTTATTAGAATGCAAGATCACGGCTAGGACTGGACTCATACCCATCCCTAGAGACCTCTCGAAACAAATTCTCATGGCATATTGGAAATAGCTTGTTAATAGTAAAATTCCCTTCTTTTGTAAACATTAGAAAAAGTGGAAGGGTTAAGCATTTATTTTTGCAAAAGTCTAGAATCTGAGAATTTCAGTCTCTCCTTAACCCATCCATATCCCTTCCTGCCCGCCAGGAGTGCTTAGAATGTTGGGTCCTTTCAGACAGAAGGCATCGAATGCTGGTCGTTGAAAGACATTGTTATGCTATTTCATCCTTTTCTCCATACTGGCTGAAATCCTACTCTGTAAGTTACATCACATAGGGGTGATGACATCGACAACTGCAGTGATTTTTCAGAATTAGAACATTTCTGATTCCACCCACCACCACAACCAAATGTCCTGAGGCTCTCATGGAATCCCTTTCATTCCTGGAAAGCATGGGAGGCAGCAGGGTGTATGTGTAATCTTACCAAAAATCACTGCAGCCAGTAAAGTCACTGCCCAGTATTGGCAATATTTGGTTATTAAAGACTTCCCCTCGTACCGTGGCCCCTAGCAGATTCCCAGCAATGAAAGAGATTCTACAGGATTCTACAGGACCTTTGGAAGGGAAATCCAAAATATCTTATTTCACTGATGACTAATTATGTCCCCAGCCTTATGTGCCATAATTTTTGGGAAATGATTTCTTCTAATCCTTTCTGCTAATAAAAAGATGGATGTGCTTAGAAAATATGGTAAGATGACAGATAGAAGTTCATTTCATTTGGGCCTCTCAACCCTTCTAAAATTGTAAGTTTGAGGAAGCGCAATTACAGGATAAAAGCCTATCAAGGAAGCTCCTCTGGATTACCTGCAAGCCTGATTTCATTAGTTAGTGGAAGATATAAAACATAGGTTTGCAGGAAAATAACATTCTACATCAGAACAATATTTGATCACTACAGTGGGACTTGCAGCAAATTGTTACAGAGTGAAGTATTTCTGCTTAGTGTTCTCCAGTATACTTCACTCCATTGTCCCCACTTGGTTTCCTGTTCCCATCGGTCAGCATTCAATGATCCAGGTAATCTTAATTGAGAAGCCTTTCTCCCCAGCCCAGGTTTTTCCCCACTCTGAAAATATTTTGTACTTTTATAAATGTTGGAGCTCCCTTGAGGCTCTTGATACTTTGTACTCTGATGACACTATTTTGGCTGCATAAGCAAAGTCACTCATGGCTAACATCAGAAACAAAGAGAATGACAGAACTAAAGGATACAGTTCGTCAGTTCCACTGATGTATCATACCTGTCTCTGGGCTTGGGAATAGTTCAAAGAAGAAATTGAAACTGAAGACTGCATTCTGAAGTCCCCAGTCATCCCCTCCTTCCTGTCACAAGGACAACCCAGAAGCCATCGTTGACTTAACTTTGTCTGGATTCTGCTTTAGTTGGCTCACCATATCCAACTTTTGTACCCATGGCTGAGGCAATGAGTAAACTTTGATCCTTCACAGTTTCACTCTTATGGAAATTGTTCGAACCACTCCAAGGTACAATTCATCTTTATGGATAACGACCACCACAAGCTTGACTGCTATTTTCTCCTTAAGGATTAGACAGCTTCCTAGAGGACAGGTCTATGAAATCTTTGCATCCACCAATGCCTGTATTCTCAGACAGATGTCTTTCTTATCTTCAGAGATTCTTTAACTGGGACATGAAGGTCTAGTCAAACCTTAGATCTCAGTCTGGAGATGGGGGAAAAAGACATAATTTTTGTTTTCATCTGCATTCAGCTTTTTTCAAGTTCAAATTCTTTTTATTCTGAATATGAAGTGATCTGTGAGTTTGATATTACTTGAAAAAAATTAATGCAACATGCCCCTGCTTCTGCTCCAGACAAATTCAACAGGTATAGCCATGCTCGGCATGAAGAGAACCATTTGGCCTCCTTTATCAGTAGTTCCCAACCTTGGGTAGCTCAGGTTTTCTTAGACTGCAACTCCCAGAAGCCACAGCCAGCACAGTTAGTGGTGAAGGCTTCTGGGAGTTATAGTCCAAGAACACCTGGGTTACCCAAGGTTGGGAAACACTCTCCTATCTGGATGAGCAAAAAGAGCTGGCAATCCTAATTCAGCACCAACAGTTGAATGCACAGGGCCTGGATGGATAAATCAGCTAGTTTCTGTTTCACCAGCATTCACATTGTTTGCATCTCAAATTTTTTATTCTGAAGAAATTAGCAACTTAAATTCCTATTTTAAAAATTAACTAAACTGAAGTTCTTGGCTATCCTAGACTTTATACATTTAAAACACATTTATAACCAATCTCTTCAGCTTCGCTCAGAGATGGAAAAAGTTAATTTTTGGAGTACAGCTGTCAGAATGCTGGCCATGATGGTTGAAGTATTTTGGGAGTTGTACTCCAGAAAAATGACTTTTTCCTTCTCTGGCTCTTCCTCATGTTCACTGCAGGGTAGCTGTGAATGTATCAAGAGCTGCTGGAACTGTTAGTTCTTGCTTGCTAAAAAAAATAATCCTTCAATTTCTGGTTCATCCTGCAGGCTTAGCTTGCCCCTCAGGCTTCTAGCTCACTGCTTCTTTCTTACTCCATACTGCTGGCCACAACCCAGCCTTGATAAACTGACATTATGCCACTACTACCCTTGGGTACTACAAGGCTTAATAACAACGTGTGCTAGCATGAACAATATTGGGTTTTGTCTGCTTCTGCAGAAGCTGGTTGGTCATAGCTAGAGATAGGCATGAAATGAATGATGAACCAGAAAAATCAGGCTGATTCGTGGTTTGGTTCACTTCCCAGTTCAGGGATCCTGTTTTGCCAAAGCAAAGCAAAGTGTGCTGCTTATATACCGCCCCATAGTGCTTCAAGCACTCTCTGGGCGGTTTACAAGTTAATTATGCAGGCTACACATTGCCCCCCCCCCCCCCCAGCGAGCTGGGTACTCATTTTACCAACCTCGGAAGGATAGAAGGCTGAGTCAACCTTGAGCCGGCTACCTGGGATTGATCTCTGGGTCGTGAGCACAGTTTTGGCTGCAGTACAGCAGTTTAACCACTGCGCCACTGCGCCACGAGCAAAAGGAAACACTGGACTTTTTCCCCCTTGGCACTTCATTTTGCTTCAGGAAAACAGACACCTGCCCACCCCCTTCCCACGGCCCCTGTTGCTTCCCTACCTGGTCCTGCCACCTCTGCTGCCGCCTTTATCAGAGACAGTGGGCTGGCTTCCCTTCCGGGAGTCAGGCCTGCTGCCTCTGCAAATGTGCCTGCTGCCCAGCTGATCAGGGCAATCAACTGGGAGTCAGGCACATGCGCACAAGAAGCACCGAGGCTCCTGGAAGGAAAGCCGGTTGCTTCCTTTTGCGCATGTGCTCACCTCCCAGCTGATCATGGTGATGGCAGCAGTGTGGCGGCGGTGAAAGCATAACAGGAGCAGGTAGCCCCTCCCACCAGGCACAAACAAAAAACCAAACTGCGAACTGGTTTGGTTTTCTGTTTGGTCCCATCACGAACCACAATTGTTTAGGTTCGTGCTCATCTCTACTCCTAGCAGGTCACGTTAGGTTCTGCCTGAACACTTGAAATGAATCTGGGCTCACCAGCCCAATCTGTATTTGTTGCTGTTGTGCCATCCCATATTCCATAGACAGTTCACCAACTTCTAGAGGGTCACAGGTTTCCCTAAGTCTGCTTGCAGGCAAGGAAACTGATTACACACCAAACACTGTACAGGAACAAAAGTAGGAAGAAACTGTTTAGTTACCTAAAATCTCCCCCTGCTGATGATGTCATCATTCTTTCACAGGCAAAACCGGATTTTAGCAATTGTCAGACATGATTTTATAAGATACTATAATGCCACTCTATTTGTCTTTATTTCTGGCCTCAGTGTTCTGAACCATTTCATCCTTTAACCCCTAGATCATTTTCACTGCCCTTTTTGGTACCTTTCTTAGTTCTATGACATCCTTTTTAACAGTACCTGTGTGGAGGGCAGCACCCTGGCCCCTTGTTGCTTATTACATTTCAAGTAATCATGGTGCTTTAAATGATGGTTAACATTACAGCCTGGGAGAGCTATAAAACTCAGCCTTTACCCTGCTTATAATAAAGAGGTGGCCAGGGAATTGCAGAAAACACAGAAGTCAACTGAAATAAATCTTATCCATGTTATGTTAATATTGCTGGCATATTAAGAGCTATTACTACTCTTCTCAAGGGACTCTTTTCCTCTTGAATAATTTATCAGGCGGGGGAGGGACTTCCTGCTCAGAGTCTGTTACCCTTGCGGCCATCTAATTCCAAGGTGTTGAAAAACACTGTGACTAAATCCACAAACTAGCACATTAGTGGTTATATTATTTTACAGAATGACACTTAATCTTCTTTCTGGATTGGATGAGGGCCAGTAAACTGAAGTTGCACACTGACAAGGTAGAAGCTCTATGGATGAGCATTTCCCTAGTCTGAAAGCAGAATAGTTTGCCTGTGTAGTTCCAGATGCAGTTGAAGGAGCCCATTTGTAGCTTGAGGGTGCTCCCCAATCCGTCTTTGTCACCAGAGGTTTAGGATAGCCTTGGTGGTTTGTATCATTTTACCAACTTCTACCTGTTCCTGGTGGTTTGGAGCACCTTACCAGTCTATAGCTGTGCCATAATAATTCATGCAATAGTAAGCACTCATGAATGGCATTAATGCAATGAATTTTATGTGGAGTTCCCCTGAGGTTCACCATGGAGACTGCAGCTGGGTGGGACAAGCAGAAAAGAGGCTACATCCTATAGCACACATAATTATCCCAAAGCTCCAGGAATTATTGGCTGTCTCTCTGCTATCAAACTAAGTTTGTTTTGTTGATGACTTTTACTGCCCTGAGTATCTTGGACTAGTTGAGAGGGTGCCTCCTTCCTTACAGGAAAGACTATTCACTAAGCTACCATCTAACAGACTACATCTTGTGGTAACGTGAAGAAAATTTTGTTATTGTGGAATGATCTCCCCATGAGGATGATACGGACATCTTAGGTAGTCCACCAAGAAGCAAAAACATAGCAGTTCATACACAAATTTCTAGACACTGATCTTTAGGACAAGGTCTAGCATGATGTTTCCACAGTCATGTAAGGGCAATTCTACTCCAGTAGTCCCTCTTTCTCACAATTGGGCAATATGATACCAATCATATGACCAATTATGCAAAGGGAAGTGTGCCAGAGGGGCAAAATTCAGTATGGGTGCCTAAAAATAAGAGTTGAGCCATGGTTTACTGAAACCTAGGTAGGCTGCATGCTTTCTAATATCTGTTTTATTTTTAAACCACTCTTGCTAACTTTTAAGGTAAAATGGTGTCTATAAGCAAAAGGAAGGAAGGAAGGAAAAAGAGTCCCAATCTACTTGCCAGAAGGAAAAAAAAGAGACACATTGCAGCCATTTTTCCAGGTGTTTTCCTTTTCTCAGAAGCATCTATGCAGAGCATTTCCTGTAAGAAACTCAACTGTGGCTGAGCCCTCTCACCATTAGAAACTCAGCATTGCACTGTGATTTTGAATGCCTGCTACTTCTACCTACTTCCTCTGCTTCATGCTAAATATTGGTAGAGAGAGAAAAAGGAAGTGATAACCAGTGGTATTCTCAAAGATTCTAAGCATTTTCAATCCATTCCATGTTTCTTCCTACCTTTCTCACTGTCTTCTACTTAGCTACTTGCAGCTTGTAGTTAATTAGTTAGTTAGTTAGTTAAAATATGTTAGCCCATTCTCTGTTAGTCAGTACATTTTTAAAAATCTCCTCAAAATCCTTTTCCCCTTTTCCCCATTTCAGCCCTTGAAAAATAATCCAAAGAAGAAGAGGAAGAACCTCCCAGTTGTGGGGACAGGAAGGGCCCTATCTCATGTTTCCTTTAAGGTGAGCAGATGATGATAATGTTATCTTGGAACAACTTCTGAGATGGTGCCTGGGGCTGGGTGGTGTCACCGTCTTTGAAGATAACTTCACTTACAGTACTGTGTTCTTCAGGTCCAGTGCCCCTGATCCATCCTTTGTAGTTTTGCATTGTTGGTTCCTATTGCATTTTCTCTTCACATTGGGTCATAAAGATGTGGCACTATTAGATTTCAATTACTAGAGTATGGGCAAATGAAATTTTAATAGGAAAAAATGAATCAGATAGATAAATAGATAGACAATTCTTTCACAGCTCTAAGAAAAATATCATGTGGTGTAGAATATGCAGAACACTATGCAAATCAATTTCCCAATAAACCCAATAAATTCAACCTCAGTGAATGTCCTGACTAAGTAAGGATGTGCTGATTCACAGGAGGGTTCAGGACAGCACCATTAAGTCTTTTGGTGAGTACTGTCTCTTCTGATTGCTATTCTCTCAGGATCAGAGTGTGTTGACCATCTGTTCTGAAATCCGTGCTTAGAAAAACAGAACAAGAGCAACAACAAAAAATGTATCTAATTTTGACAAGATTGCTGACATTTCCCGCCTGTGTAATCTCATTTTATCAGTAATCATCAGTAGTAAAGACATAATAGAGACAGTGAAGGTTTTATAAATTAACATGTGGTGTATGTACAGTAAATATGTAGACTTAAAAAGTTTATTTCCATGACTAAGGTTCTTTGATTCCAGTTTGGCTAGGTCATGTTCTCCTTGCTAACAGATTCGCTATTCGTTTTGGCCAGTTTCAGAGCCCAGTCAGTTTCAGGCCTTGCAGATAGTGTCATGTCTTTTGAATTAAAATTTAACCTACTCAGTTTTTTGCACAGCATCATCCAGTGGAGGAGACCTAACTCTTGTGGTGGCTCAGTGCTAGAGTATGTTTCTGTGCATGGGGCCCTAGCATCAATCTGTTCTATGTCTTGTTAATGAAACTTGTTTCAGGCCGGTTCTTCCAAAATTCCTTTTGCAGGAGTTTCAAAAAGCATACTTTAGAAAGAATGCTCCACAATCCAGTACTGAGCAGAAAAGTGCCGTTTCACATATTTTGAAAACCATGCTTCTGGGTTTGGGGTTAAAATCCAACTTTATACAAGTGAAATATAAATCTACATCCTTCTGCTCTGCTCCTCTCCTCTCCATTTCTCTGTAACTCTGAAAACTATTCCCAAGAGTTGGGAGTCACACAAAACTTTTGAAATGTGGTTTAACAAGCCACATTGGGAAATGGGATGACAGAAAGAGGTTGAGCATTGCGGCCCAACAACAGATACCCAATTCTGATCATACCACTACTAATGCCTGGGTGTCTATGTTAATTTAATTGCCACTGTTAATAATTCTGAATTTAAATTTGCCCTCAATGTATGAGGAAGAGGGCTGTGTTTAAATGAAGGCTCATGCTACAGTAACGTTAAAGGTACCACAACATGAATGTTTCTGCGGCATATAGATTACAACAAATATATTTATAATGCAAAATCATTTTACAACAGATATATAACTCTTTTTTTAAAAATAGCATGTGGAAAAATGGGTGACTTCTGTTTAAAAACAAAACCCAAAATTTATAGATCACAACATTTGGTCACCAGAGGAAGTGTCACAAATTTATTTATGATATTAGTTCAGTTTCCTTGTCAACACAATTATCTTAGTTTGCATGATGTTCAGCCTAATTTGAACTGGGTTTATAGAATTACAGTATGCAGGCTACAGTGGAACATGACTCTATAAGAACATGCTATTAAACTCGATAAATGTAAGTAAAAATGCATTAAATGCCCTCAGGAGACTTTTGCCACACTTTGGCAAGACATCAAAGCAATGTTGCTTTGACTTACCCAAATACAAATAGTGTTTCCTCTGTATTTATACGAACTGGGAGTAGTTCAAGTTTATGGTACCTGCTCAGTACAGTCACTGAACAAAATAGTCTATTATTCACTGTTCCAACTATAATTGTTTAATAAATCCAATAGCTTCCTGTTCCAATAAACATTTGAGCAATTAGTTCCTGTCATCTACATCCACATGCAAAAGGAGAATTTCAGGAAATAATCTATTTTATATGTGAAGCTGTACACCATAAATCTGAATTTAAGGGACTGAATGACCCCATTAGTGATCCAAATCTGCATCATCAATGGAACCATGATTAGCAGAAAATATATAAATGTGAGCACCATTTATTTACAACAAAAATGTAACCCTGCTGTTTCTCTAGTCAATTAATAATCCAGGTTTTGCCCATTGAAAGACAGTGTGGCATTGTGAAAACAGTGTTGGACTAGAACTCAAGAAATTTGGGGTTCAGATTTCCACTCATCTATTAAACTCACTTGGCAGCCTTGAGCCAATTGCGCTCTCTTCACTTGACCTATCGCACAGATGTTCGCATTGATTTCAAAGTGTTTATTATGACATATAAAGCCCTAAACAGTTTAGGACCTCGATACCTAGCAGAACACCTTCTCCCACGTAGATCTACTCGAGTCACTCGCTATAGCCAGGAAAGACGGCTGAAGGGCCTAACGCCGAGAGAGGCCCAGAAAGAAAGAACAAGAATTTCCCAATAATTGGCAGTGGCCCCTCGACTTTGGAACAGCCTGCCATCAGAGATCTGCCTGGCACCCTCGCTGGGTGTTTTTAAGAGCCAATTAAAGACTTGGCTCTTTAGGCAGGCCTTCCCTCCTGTCAATACTTGACTTTTCTTTTTACTTAGTCTTTTGTTTATATTTATCCATCTTGATTAATACTAATTTAAATAGTTGTTTTAACTGTTTTATGAATAATTTTATTGTGAGCCGCCCTGAGTAGACATTGTCTAGAAGGGCGGGATAAAAATCTAATAAATAAAATAAATAAAATAAATAAAAATGTGGGGAGTAGGAGAGTCAGCTCCTAACACTACATTCACTCTCAGATGGCAGCACATTAATTATTGCTGACAAGGGGATTGGAGGAAAGGTCATGTGAGGAAAAGTGGCTTACAAATTTAAAATGAAGAAAGAAATAAGTAGACAAACAAGCATATCACCATCCCATGACATTGCCAAAGTTTAATGTCATGTGCATCCAAACTATTTGTAATTATGATTATTTTTTATCTTATTAAGTGTTATATGGTGCTGAGCACCCATGCAGTACAGTGGATAGAGTGTCAGACTAGGTTGCAGGAGGTCTGGGTTCAAATCATTCTTGACTGTGGAGACTCACTGGTTAATCAATGCTTAAATATCTTACAAACCTTAGAAGCCCTATTAGAGTCACTGTGGCGGAATGCCCATGTCCCACCTGTCCATCATGTGGAGCTCTAGAGCTGGAGCCTATGGGAGGACAGGAGGGCGGAGTCAGAGAGACAGTTGGAAACTGAGAGAGAATGAGAGAGGAGGTTTAGAGAAGTTTATGAGAGAGATTGGAAAGTTGGTGTGGTATAGTTGGTTTATGGATTAAAGAATAGTTACAAGATAGAAGTAAAATAAATAGACAGTCATCAGATAGTATTCCAGTGATTAACAGTGATATATATGAAAAGTAATACAAATAAAGAAATGTGTTTAATATCCAAGTAAAGAGTGCAACATAATACAACATCTATTAATATACTTATGTGATTCAACAACTAAACAATAAATAACCAGTTATATTTAACAACACGTGTCTATGCAACATCTTTGGTAAAGTGTGGATAGAGATCCACTGGTGGCAGTTGGTGTATGGAGAATTAAGCAAGTCGTGTCCAAAGGTGGATCTGGGTTTGAGGGAAACAAACTAGGGACACTGGGGGTGCTCGACAGTCACTATAAATTGACCACATCTAACAATAACATATGAAGCTAGATGTTGTGCAAAGTTTTATGTTATTTTAACTCAGAGACATGAGTTTAACTCCTTATGTGCAGTGTTTATTTCTCACAGCTTGAAAATTACTTGTGGAAAAGGTTATGTATTCCAAACACTTTGTTTTGTAATACCCAGTGAAGGATAAATTTGAAGTATAGCAGTGAGGAGACAGACTGCATGGTCATGCCATATTGCTTGGCCTGGCTAAACAAAGCACTGGTTGAAATGAGAATGATCAGTTCTGTGGGTGCACAGCTTGATCCAGCATGTACTCCATGTGTGCCTCCTTCTCCTGTTTTCTGATACCAGAGTCCCAGCATCAGAAAGAAGAACTGATTCTTGAATTTTCTGAGGTGGCTGGGAAGATGTTTCCAAGGCAAGATCTTCCTCTCCAAGGGCAGACTTCTCTGTCTCCCTCTCTTCATGTACAAAAAGGGAGGTTTGAGTTCCCTTTGGCTCCTCAGACATCCTCACAGAAAATACAAAATTACAATGTTAAGTGAAGTTGAATATATCAAGCATATGTAGATGCTGCAGTGATTAGCTTTGGCTCCATAATTTCCTTTGCTTTGACCTCAATTAGTTTTATGCATTTATCTATTTTGAAAATATTAGGAGTTGTGCAGTCATCAAAATATTTGAACAATTATTCATGGTCTGCATCCTGAACATGATTTCTCTCCTGCCAAAATATGTGAATGTCATAACATTTACCAAACAATTGCCTAATCTCAGGGTTACCGGGCTTGTTTCAGTGATATGCAAAAGTTGTGAAGAAAAGTCTAGAATGATAGTGATCGATCAATAGACAAGAAGATAACCAAAAGCTCAGTCAGAAATGTGGCCTTACAGGAACATCTAATGAATAAAGAGGAAAAATGAAAGGGTCAGTTGCTGTTTCTAATAATTCTTTTAATTACATATTAGGATATTTTGAAATAGGGCATTTCTACCACTAATCCTGTCTTCTTGAAGAGCATGGGTTCTGCCTTCATGTTGCAGGATTTGTGCCCATGAAGTCTCTTGACGTATTCCTATTCATTATAGGAAACTGGTACCTTTACCATCCAGGACCTTTAATTCTGTTCAAAACCTGTTGACTTTTACAGGTGTGTACAGTAAAATAGGACATGCAATGTTTGTACATTAGGCAAAGTTCTTTGAATTGAGGATTATTGTGTAGCAACAGAGCATGGGAGTCAGCCCCAGATGTGTCAAAGGTTCAAATTTTACTTAATTAAGTGCAATGGAATGTGTCAGAGGAAAAAATAGTGTTAGGTTGATCCTTAGAGCTTGAACAAGAGCCATTTCTTTGTACTCAACCTGTCCATCGTTCATAACAGATTGAATTGTCAGATGTAGCTGATTACTTTTAATGCTGTCTTCTGCACAACAAATTCCCTTGTGTAAATAAATGTTGAAACTTGTTGTGGAAGAAAAAAATCCAAGTTCACCCCCAAATATTGAGGACTGGAGCTTTAATGCTAATCACCTTATTCCTGCCCAAAAGCAATGACTCAGATTTCTCCTTCCATAGTCAATTCTCCATGGGTGATTTTTCTTTCATTAGTATTTTCTTCTATAGCATTGCATACGTGCAGAGTAATCAGATTATGTACATGTATTCATTTTCCATTGTAGCAACGACAGCCTCTGCTCATTCCACCACTGCTGTTTAATTTTTCTTGAGTAAAAATGGAAATACTCATTCTATATACAGCACAGGTTGAAGAACAACATGTGTAATTCAAAATGCAATCATAGAGGTGTCTACTCAAAAATCAGTTGCTCTTGGTCCGATGGGGCTTATTCCCAGAAAGATGAATTCAATTATTGCTTATCAAATTTTCCAGTTCATAACTGTGCTAGAAAACAATGTTTTGGTAACTGGGAGGTAATACTCCACCAATTTTTATATTTTTTGTTGTTGTTCACAAGAGTTAGCTAGCAATTTCTGCCCCTGTTTGCCAAGGCAAAAGCAACAATGTCTAATGTAGGTGGCACCAGCCCCTTCAATTTCCTTTCTTACTAGAATGCTTTGAAAATATTGAAGGAGTAACTAAACAGGCAAATAGATTTAATACTTATTTCTCATTTCCAAGAGAAATCTAGAAGTGGTGGGTATCCCTTCTATGGTTCCCTTTGTATATTAGATGACTGAGACGGTTCCAATCCCTGTTCATGTTACCAGGGTAACATGATCTTTGTAGGATGGTTGTGGCTTGTTCCCACAGAGCCACACCACGAGCACAATGGAAAGGAAAATGGCAGGTCTATGGATTTCTTGAGATAGCCCTGACTATTAAGATGCATATGCAGACTTGTCTTTTACAGATCAGATTAAACTATTCATGATCAGACATGGGCATGAACCAAACTACAAACCGGAAAAAAACATGAACCAGGCTGGTTTGTGGTTCAGTTCATGGTTTGGTTCGTGCATCCTATTTTGCCCAAATGAAACGAAGCACCAAACTTTTTTCCACTCAGCACTTTGCTTTGCTTTGCCAAAATGGATGTCCACCTGCCTCCTTCCTGCTGCCC